>CM024268.1:31255509-32716134 GCA_013621005.1 Aeschynomene evenia | reverse complement strand
TATTGATAATATTTTTATCTATATATTTAATATTAAAAATGCTCATAAATAACTATAATAATAGACACATAGAGTGTGAAAATAAGGAGAAGTTACTTGATGGGGATGAGGTACATTGTGTATACGATGGTGGGATATAAGTATTATGAAAAGATTTTTTTTGTATTAAAAGAATGTTACCCCAAAAGTAAATATATTAGTGTTATCACCCAAAAAATAGCTAAGAAATTGAGTGGAAGGAAACGGCTGTCAATGGTATATCATATCAGGAAAAACGGTTAGCTGTAATGAATCAGCTGTGATAAAATAGTTAGCCGAGCTGTAACAGAAGTAGCTGTGATAAAACAGTTAGCCGAGCTGTAACGGGTTTAGCTGAGTCGAGAAAGTATTAGCCGAGATGGAAATAGTCGAGACAGAAGCAGTTACTTGGGAAGGAAGAGTTGGCGGTTGCTAAAAACGTGGGTAGTGGGTTTTTACACTCTACTAATGGATTCATGGCACAAAAATAGGACTAATCAGTTGCAAGATCATGGACAACATGGAGCTTGGAAATAGGAACTAAGAAGGTTATATAAAGAGGAACTTGTGACTAAAATCAACCATCTCCAGGATCACAAATCATGCCTTAATTACTTTTTATCACTTTTTCTGCACTTTTACATCTTTCTCTTAGTTTTAGTCGTAGTTATAGTTTATCCATGTAGAGAAAACACTTTCTTTACTATTTCCTTGGTGTAATTAGTGGTTATTGAATTAATGGAAGCTTTCTTCTTCACATTCTTTGCTCGTTGTCCAAAATCTTGCTTCTATGAGATATTTGGAGAACTAACAGCTAAGGGGCTGATTCCCCTCCTTAGCGTAATCGTTGTTTTAGGGATCAAAAGCGGTTATATTGCTATTCTTGGCTGCTTTCTCAGTCATAGCCGAGAAGGAATAATTTTCGCGACAACATAAATGGCACGCCCGGTGGGACTTCTAGGAGCAAAGTGTGAATTTTTCTTCAACACCCCATGGCTTTGATGTACAATTGTACAAATCTGAGGCCGGGAAAGTATTTAAGAAAGTTACCAAGTTCGATGACCATGAATACATCAAAGCCTAATTATTTAGGCTAATCTGATGAAAAATATGGCGAGTCACGCGGCGGTTAATGGAAATACCACGAGTTTTCCATTTTGACAGCTGTTAGTGATTGTCGATTCTTTGTCAAAAAAAAAATGTGTCGGTATGATTTCTGCCGCACAGCTGATAGGATTTTTACCACATAGTTGGTATAATTTCTGCCGCACAGCTGGAATGAATTATGCCACACAGCTAGTACAAATTTTTGTTCAGCTGTCACAATTTCTGCCGTACAGATAGTATAAATTATGCCACACAGCTGGTAGGATTTCTACCACATGGTATAATTTCTGTCGCACGGCTGGAATGAATTCAGCCACACAACTAGCACGAATTTTTGTTCAGCTGGCACAATTTCTGCCGTACAGGTAGTATAAATTATGCCACACAGCTGGTAGAATTTCTACCACATGGTATAATTTCTGCCGCACGGCTGGAATGAATTCAGCCACACAACTAGTACGAATTTTGGTTCAGCTAGCACGGTTTCTGCCGCACATGTAGTATAAATTATGCCGCACAACTAGTATGAATTCTGACATAGCTGGTATGATTTTCTGCTGCAGCTGGTTTGAAATCTGTCGTACAGCTACAGTTAATGCTTGTATCATTTTTTGCCTTACAACTGGTAAGAATTATGCAACACAGCTGATATGAAATCTAGCGCTACTGGTATGTATTTGGACAGTGCCTAGTATGAACATTGATGTAGGTGGCACAAATATTAGTATTGGGGGGCAGATAGTGAACCGATCTGCAAATTATTTACAAACATGATGGAATATTCAAATTCTTTTCTACGGCTTCCGTTAACAAAGTATTTGTTTTCGCTGATAGCCGTACATTGATGAATTTGAGTTCAAATAGTGCAATAAATAATTTTAATTATTTTTAAACCAAAGTCTGCCATCAACATATTTGATGGAAGATTAGGTAATGCATTATAAGTTGCTGGGAATCAGCTGTAAAGAGCAACAATTTGCTGAATATAGTTGTAGAGGCCACCTACAGTAAGGACAGCAGCTATAAAATCATAACTCACAAGGAAGCAGGCTTGGAGACCTCCTTTTGTAAAAAGTCATAATTGGAGGGCACCAGTCGCAAGAAATCTAGCCGTGAGAAATCAAGTGTGAAAGTTAGCTGTAAAAAAGATAATGGAATGGAACACTATGAGTGTAGGCTCAAAAGAGACTGGGGGGCAAGCAAGCTTGCTAATATCAAATGTGTTCCCATTATTATGGTAACCAAAGCAAAGGGCATTTACAGCTAGAGCTTGTAAAAAGGAGCACGTCTAAAAAGTGATGCCTTAAGTTGATGACGATAATCGCAGCTAAGAGGAAGCTTCAAAGGGAAAAGCTATCTAGAAATCTTAAGGTACGATTAATATGCTCAATCATGTCAATAATGTGGGATAGCTTAGTTGGTGATGATAATATGAAAAGTGTAAATGTTGCTCAATCCTCAGCTGAGAATGATATGCTTCATTAAACGTTCAAGATTACATTCTTGGTGAAGATGATTTGTTATTATTAGCCGAAGATTTAGAAAATATGATTATGACGGCTGAAACATTACTATTTGAATTTTCATCTGATAAAATTCAGCCGAATGATTTAGAAGATGATGTATTTGAGGAAGAGTTTTGAATGAGTAACATTTACTAAATAATGAGAGAAGCTATAGAAAGAAGGAAAAATTGATAGTGAAGAAATGAGCTATAATGAATATCATATCGTGGATGATATTCAAGAAGATGGAATGCCTTTGAGGTCCAAATGAGAGCTGAGTCACGGCTAGCAAAAGATCTGTATTAGAAGGATAAAGAAAAATATCATCGGTTAACAATTAGAGCTAGTGCTCAGATTGGTGTGTCCAGCCGAAGATGGCTTAGCTTGGGCGACCTCTTAGGGGGAGGAGGATGTCCGCAAAGTTCCATATTGATAAAAAAAAAATGTAATAGAAGTAGAAGTAGAATTGTCATCAATAGAAAAAGCAACTTAGAGGAGGATTGTCTAACCAATGCTAACTGAGGAGGACATTCGTGAGGTTGCTTTCTGTTGCCTAAGTGTTGTTGGTTTATGCCAAAAGCAACATACCGATAGGCGATGAATGTCAAGCTCATGCATTATTTTGAAAGAATATGGAATTTATATTGATGATGTAGTTATCAAGTTAGCCGACTTTAATTATCAGTTAGCCGATTTGGAAGGGGTTTAGTAGGATAAAGAATCATTAAAAGAAATGAATTCGGCTGGTTGTGCACTTGTAATCTCGGCTGAGAATTCCCTATTGTTTTTGGAACATAATCAAAGGAGTTAGGAGTTATGGATGAATGAAGAGGTATATAGTTTGAAGCCAAAATGAAATGTTTGATCAATAGGCATGAACACTATTGGCCGACTATTACGGCTGATTATTTCAATCATGCTAAAGGATGTTAGACTTGCCAAATTCATAGTCCAATTCAAATTATGTCCTTGGAAAAATTACAGGCGCACGGTAATTAGACCATGGTCATTTTGAGGGATGGACTATTAATTTAATTGGAAAGTTGTATCCTTTTCCCCCAAGAATCATTCCTTTATTTTAGTGGCTATGAACTATTTTACTAAGTGGCTTGAGATCAGTCGTTGAAGGAATATTTGGGTCGAAGCAGCTGGGGTATAAAGCGACCGATTAATTCCTAGCCGATGTTGGTGCCAGCCGTAGGTGAGCAGCTAACAATTATCAACTAAGGGTGGCGCTAGCTGAGTCGAAAAATTAAGGACATGATCGGCTGGGAAAGACGGTTGCGAACGGTTGCGAGGTTCATGGACAAACAAGAAGGATATAGGTTCGTGGAACGAAGAGTGGATCTAAGAACATAGAACAACTGGTATAGATAGGGGACATGAAGTTGGGATTCTTTTAAGGAAATGCATCCTTCATCTTTCCTCTTATTCATCAGTCAGCTGAAGGATGCAGGGGGCATATGTTATCACCCAAAAAATAGCTAAGAAATTGAGTGGAAGGAAACGGCTGTCAATGGTATATCATATCAGGAAAAACGGTTAGCTGTAATGAATCAGCTGTGATAAAATAGTTAGCCGAGCTGTAACAGAAGTAGCTGTGATAAAACAGTTAGCCGAGCTGTAACGGGTTTAGCTGAGTCGAGAAAGTATTAGCCGAGATGGAAATAGCCGAGACAGAAGTAGTTACTTGGGAAGGAAGAGTTGGCGGTTGCTAAAAACGTGGGTAGTGGGTTTTTACACTCCACTAATGGATTCATGACACAAAAATATGACTAATCAGTTGCAAGATCATGGACAACATGGAGCTTGGAAATAGGAACCAAGAAGGCTATATAAAGAGGAACTTGTGACTAAAATCAACCATCTCCAGGATCACAAATCATGCCTTAATTACTTTTTCTGCACTTTTACATTTTTCTCTTAGTTTTAGTCGTAGTTATAGTTTATCACACTTTCTTTACTATTTCCTTGGTGTAATTAGTGGTTATTGAATTAATGGAAGCTTTTTTCTTCACATTCTTTGCTCGTTGTCCAAAATCTTGCTTCTCTGAGATATTTGGAGAACTCATAGCTAAGGGGTTGATTCCCCTCCTTAGCGTAATCGTTGTTTTAGGGATCAAAAGTGGTTATATTGCTATTCTCGCCTGCTTTCTCAGTCGTAGCCGAGAAGGAATAATTTTCGCGATAACAATTAGATAACAAAATATGAATCATTGGAGCTAAAATTGCATTGGTTGTACATGATTTGAACCGGCCCGGCTCAAACTTTTGGGTTGGGTTCATGTTATGAAATTTGATTTGATGCATTTTTCAAATTGAGTTCGAGTTATGCTTGGAGTTGGTCAGTCTTGGGCGAAGTTAATTTTCTTTTTAGATATTGTTTTATAATAACTAGTAAAGAATTATTGGATTTTATAATTCGATTGATATATTTTACATTTTATGATGTTATTTTTATACTAATTTTCAAACATATATATATATATATATACTACAAAATATATCTTCAATTACTTTTAATATAATTATAGGTGAAACTATTATCCTAAAAATTATGAAAAGGTTAATAAAACACATTTAAACTTATACTTAATTCAAATACATTGATAACAAATTTTTTAGTTGATTTAACTTTCATAATTATTATTTGAAAAGTCATATATTTTTATAATAACATATATGATTAAATTATAGTATAATAAACCTACATAATAAAAATATATATATAAAGTAACCTCTAAATTATTCACAAATTAAAATTAAGATGACTCAATCAAAAAGGAACATAAACCGACCGCAATTCAACCATAACATTATTCAAATGAAGACTAAGAATTTTGTATATATAACATCATTGAAAAACGACTATTCTCAAATCTCATATAATAATAAAATTATAAAAAAAATCTAAAAATGTGAATATATATGATAGAGTAGCTTAGACATATTGACATTAATTGTCATTGGATTATTGGACCTCTTGGGTTTCTAAGAAGAGTTAGATTAGATATAACTCAAAACGACGTAGTATTAGTTGTATACAGGGTGGTGGTGGTGGTAGCTAATAGCAAAGCATGCATTGTAAGTGTATAGTGTCAAGGTCCAGCTAAGACCCCGTTGGCAAACATCATTATCATTCATTCATTATATTTCATTCCCATTATTCTTAGATCTCTCTCTTCTTTGTTATGGTTTTCTCATGTAATATCAAATCTAATTAGTCCTTAATTAATTAGGTTTAATTAGCATTGTGTTAGGTAGTGTTTATTTTCAATGACCGTTCAAAGTCGGTGTCATCGGAACTAGAGATACAATGACTCTAAAATTAACTTCAAACACATTTTTATATATTCGTGTCTTTTTTTTAGTTCAATGACTCTAAAATTGGAGTAAACAAAAAATAAACATTATTGTTGACAGTGACTTTTTCCCTTCTTTAATGTGACTCTCGCACCAAATATTCAATAGAGTCATTTTTCACTGACTTCTTGATTTTGCCACTAGAGTCGGACTGTGTGTTGCATTCTTAATTAATCAAGAACAATATAAAGTACTAACGAGGTTGACATGAGTGATGAGTGACTTAGGGTGTGTTTTGATTGACGCTTATTAAATTGATGAAGTTTAGATCAACGTAAATTTGCAGAATTGATTTTGTAAAAATAAAAAATTATGGCTTTCATCAAAATTGGGGTTTGGAAGATCAAAATGTGATTAACATTTGAAAATTACTGTCATCCAAACAAAATATCTCTGCGTTCAAGGAGAAAATAAACATTGGTTTGAGACTTTTAATGTTGTTCCAAACATGCACTTATATTGCTATAAACAATATCTTAAATTTGAGTCTATAATAAAAAAAATTATCGCTCTAAATCCCATTTATTAATTTTAGACATGTGACTCGAGACGACTGAATAATTGAGACGAGATTTTAGATTTAGTGAGAAAAAAAATACTTATATATTAAGCTTTGGAGATAGATTAATTAGATTACAACCTTTTGATTCGATGCATGCCTAACACGCGTCACTACCACCTGTTAGATTGTTGTTACTACCGTTTGCCTCTTTGTTGTGTCCCTTTTGCACTGTATTTCCACTGCTAATAAGTATCGTACAATGAAAATACGTTCAACTAATATCTAATATATGTTATATATAATATGTAATGTATGTCATATGTATAATATATATATATATATATATATATATATATATATATATATATATATATATATATATGACACATATTATGTATTATGAATACTAGTTGAACATATTTTTTTTAAAATAAAAATTAATGTATTTCACCACTCAAATCAAAAGGTATCTTTACATGATTATAAATCTAGTAACTAATAATGTTTATACACATTTGTAAGAAAAATTTGGAATTTTACTTAACATACACTCATTACATACCATATCAACATTATTGTAAGTGTGAAAAGTTTAATTTCAATATACAACTATACAATTTTACATCATGACATTAATAAATTATTTTACTCATATCATTATTGTTTCAAAACTCATTTATTTGATATCAGGTAACAAAACTAAAGTAAAACATTATTTATACTTGACAATATATTAAAATTGTTAGTATAAAAAATTTACACTATATCAACACATTATTATATGTATTTTTAAGACAATATTTTATAGAACTTAAATGTTTTCTGCTTAAAATTAAGAGAATTATGGCTTTTATCATAAAAAATATTCATATTTAATTTCCATAAAAATATTTCTAAAAATATTTGATTTTGATAATTATTATTGTTACTTAGTTGTCATATATGCTTGAATAAACTACTCCACTTTCAATTAACTAAATATTTAATATTTAACAACTAAATATATATAAAAACCAAGCAGCTTCATAAATGTTGGGATGCAACTAAAAAAAGAATCCTTGGATAACCAATAAATTAATAATATATAATTAAATTATCACAAAATCTCATATGATAATATTTTTCAGTCAAAACAACTTAAAAGATTCATTTTAATATTTTTTGAGTCAAATAACATTTTTAATGATGTGTGTATTTTAATGAGTTGAGTAATTATGGTTCAAACTCTTATTTTTTGACTGATATAATTTTATATCACTAACAAAACTCCTAAATTAAATAGTTTTTTTTTAATATAAAATGTCAAATTATATTTTTAAAAGAATTCCTGAAATTAATCACCCTTGACCTCAACATGTTTCTGTTTTGACTTCACTTTACTTTCACTGCCTACTGTGAATTTTTTTTTACTGACAAAACAAAATCAGTGTCTCAGTTTTTTACCACCTTAAATTTAGCTGCACATGCCGCAGTTTCCTAAAAGAGACCCACTTCCATTCTATGCACTGTCTTCAACTTTTCATCATTTTTCAATTTTTTTTAATTATTATTATTATTATTTATTTTTGTTCTTATTCCTTTTTTTATTAAAACAACACAGCCTGTGGACAAGGAAAACATATATATAATATAAAAATCAAAGGAAAAAAATTGAATAAATACAATATTTGTTGCCTTCCCTTTTTTCTGTAAAATTCACAAAGAACTGTCCACCCCCCCCTTTTTTTTTCTTTCATTTTTCTTTTCTTTTCTCCCCTTATTACAGAGAGAACCCTCCTTTATTGATGGTGCTGTGTTTCTCCTTTTTCTTCTGCAAGAACTATACCTACTAAACCCCCTTTTTCAAACCCCCTTTATTTTTTTTAGGCTTTGGTTTTTCTTCCAATCCTTAAAAAAAAAAAAAGGTGAGAGCCATGTCAGGCTTGTATAATCCCAACTTCTCACCAGCTAGAGCTGCTTCTCCTCAGATTAGAAGCGCCCATGACGTGGACAGGTCTGTGTTTTTCTTGAATCAACTTTTTTTTCTCTGTTCTTGGGATCATAATTGAACATGGGTAGTGAAAAAGATTCAACCTTGGACTAGTTTTTATTTTTTTCAATTTTATTTTTCTGATGCCCCTTTTGGATTTTGATTTGGTTTTGCATAAAGTTTTGAACTTTTGATTCAGGAAAATAAAGGGTTGTTGTTGTTTTTTCTTGTTTTTGCAGTCAGTACTTGTCAGAGCTGTTGGCAGAGCATCAGAAGCTTGGACCCTTCATGCAGGTCCTTCCAATATGCAGTAGATTGTTGAATCAAGGTTTAATCCTTTCTCTGTGGATCTGTTTTTTTTGTTCCTTTTTATCTTTTTTTTTTTCCTTTTGGTTTTATGAACTTGTGATGTGTTTGTGTAGCTGTGTGCTTGATGTGCTCAGATCGAGTCACAAGAGGTTTTTGTCTCTTTCAAAGGGTTTCTTCCTAGTCTTTGGACACCAACCACACTATTGATCATGCATTGTGTTTGCCTCTCTTTGCCACCCTTCATTGTGGTGGCATGATTCCCTTTTCACTTCACTTCACTCTGATGTTTTTCTGTGGGGAAATGCTAATTAAATATTGAAGGGTAAAAAAAAAAAAAATCCCCTATTGGGTTTTATCTTAACTTTGATGGAATGTGTTTTCGTGATGGTGATTTTGATGGCAATATATAAGCTTTTGTGATTCTCAGAGTCCTCAATGGTTTCTATCATTGGGGCTAGTTTGGGTAGTTATTGTACATTTTCTTTTGAGGACTGAAAGGAAATTCAGTCCTTAGAAAGCATGAACTTGGAGTTGGATTGAGTAGAAGCAATCGAAAATGTCTGATTTCAAGTATGTTGGCATGACTTTAATCTTTGGTGCTGGCATTGTGTAACATAAGAAGAAGAGTTTCTTTCTTTCTTTTCTAATATTAAGTTATAAAATTAAGAGTCTTCTGCAAGGTTGCAAAGAGGCTATCCCTTATAAATGTTGTGGTATTTGCCACTATAAGACTTTGTCTGATATTGTTCATCACTGAATATGTCTTCATTCTTCAATTCTTCTTCCTTTTTTTTCCTAAGGGAAAAAAAGGATTAAATTTATTCACCATTCAATACTTATGATCTTTAACTGGTAAAATTTGTTTCTCATTACAATGTTTTCTCTATGTGCAGAAATATTGAGAGTTTCTGGAATGTTGTCCAACCAAGGTTTTGGCGACTTTGACAGACTGCGGCATAGAAGCCCTAGTCCTATGGCTTCGTCCATGTCGAATGTCAGTGGCTCAGGGTTGGGTGGATGGAATAGTCTTCATCAGGAGGTGACAGCTTGTAAATTATTAATCATTGCATCTGAGCTTTATATCCTCAAACTATGATTATATCGTTTAAGTAAATCATTTTTGCATTCATATGCTCATTTTGTTTTTACTACAAACAATGCTTGTCTAATTCCTAATTGGATCCGTCATCTGCATTCTATCCTAATGGACTGGATTGTGATTTGAGAAGTATTCGACTTCTGACTTATTATGCTAATTCCTTATATTCAACATCAACAGCAACCAAGCATTGTTTGGTGTTAATTGGCTACATGGATTTCTATGATGCTAATTGTGCTTAATCGAGTCATATAGTTATGAAGCCTCATGTACCCTAAATCCATATATTTATTCTTTGACATTGATATTTTGCATGGGTGAAACTCTTTGATACTGATAGTGATAATAATAGTTACAACAATGATAGATATGAAATGGCATAAGCACAGTAGGTTTGAGGAGGGGAGACTTGCAAGACCTACTCGTTTTCAGTTAGGAATGTTTAATCTTGCAATAAAATCAAATATTTACTTGATAAGAGTCTCAATGTGTATCATTTTAATAAAAGAATAATTTGTTCAAGTATAGTGCAAGAGTAGAGGATGAGATATCCTCCTAAGGGTGTGTTTGGTTGAGGGATAAAAGTGGGGTTAAAAATTACATGAATGAACTTCATGTGTAAAATAACATTGGCAAAGGGTTTTGCTCGCCTTAAATCTCCTAAACCTCTGAAATAACACAATAGCAAATGCTTCAAACTCCTGGACAAATCCAACATTCACCAAAAATACCATAAAAGCTTCCATCACAAATATCTTTAGCTGAACCCTGCAGAAACAAAATTTTGCTGGTTTTGGAGTGAGAGTAAAATCAAAACACAACATAGGCATAATAATGGTAGTTTTTTTTTTGTCTTATTTCTTTGTGAAGGTCTTCTGTAGAACATATCGGTAGTTTCATATGTTTTCTCTTGTAAGTCAAGAAGTATCATGTCATAATAATGTGCTAGGGGTCTTTATGTAACTAACTGTTCATGATACAAAACCTTTAGATTCTGCTTTTGAATATCTATTTTTTCTTCTCTTTATATTGATCTATTTGCCTTGCATTCTTATCAGACTTTTTAAATTTCCTGAATTCTTTGTTTACCTGGTTTGGAAATGCTAGGTGCTTTTATTTGTTCTTGTTGTTCACCATATTAATTTTCTGCTGCATATTAACTTCTATATATTAATATTTTTTTTGATAAAAACAGAGATTATGTGCCCCCCATGGAATGACAATGGATTGGCAAAGTGCACCTGCGAGTCCTAGTTCATACACTGTTAAAAGAATCTTGCGCTTGGAGATTCCGGTAGACACATACCCCAATGTAAGTTTTAATGCAAATTCCAGTTGTACAAGGTCAAAGTTGATTACTTAATCAGCAATGTGGATTTCATCTTTTTCGGAACTGAAAGTACTAAAAATATGTTGCTCCTTATTGCATTAGTTCAATTTTGTTGGAAGACTTCTGGGACCTAGAGGCAATTCTTTGAAACGGGTAGAAGCTACTACGGGTTGCCGCGTGTATATCAGAGGAAAAGGTTCAATAAAGGATCCAGACAAGGTACTGAAGATAGGCATTTAGTTTTGAGTTTTTGTATTCCATAATTCCTAGTAAGTATTGTGCGCTTCTGATTGAATATGCAACTGAGATTATTAATCTTTCGATCTTAAGGAAGAGAAGTTACGAGGAAGACCAGGTTACGAGCATCTCAATGAACCACTGCACATTTTGATTGAGGCTGATTTACCTGCTAATGTTGTTGACATAAGGCTCAGGCAGGCTCAGGAAATTATTGAAGAACTGCTCAAGCCTGTCGTAAGTTTCTTCGCCCTATATCTTTATGTTCTATGCTGGATGAACTAGCTGCTATTCTGCATCACTTTTTGTAAGATCAGCATTAATGTATTCATAAAAGTGCACTTATATTTATAAGCTCTAATGATGCAACTTACTTAACTGTTCTCAAATTTGTAATTTGGATATTAGCTTTCGTTTCATGGAGATGCCATCAGTCATCCTCCACTATGAAATGACGAACAGCAGTTTTCATCATAGATTTTAGTAAAACTGGCGACTGTATTACAATTAATCAATGGCTTTACACTGAAAGTTATCATCTAAATCATTTGCCTTGCCTCAAATCTTTGTCGGTCAACTTATCAGAATTTTATTGGGAATTTGACCATTCCCCCCTATCCTTTCCTTATTTCCTCACCTGTTAGTATAAAATGTCTTAATATCTTGTGCAAATTAATCATTTTGTGTTTCTAGTTCTGACTCTGTTCGATATCTTTCAGTGCACATCTATTTTATTGATGGAAGCACAGTTAGAAGTTAACTCTTAAACTCTTATAGTTTGTGATCTTACTACACTAAAACAAGATTATCTAAACTCCCGAGTTTGATATCCTTGCAAAGCAACATGATTACTAAACTCTCATGCTAACTCTTAAACTCTTATTAGTTAACGATCTTACGACACAAACAAGTTTATCTAAACTAGAGAGTTTACGATCTTACCACACAAACAAGTTTATCTAAACTCTCGAGTTTGATAACCTTGGATTGGATGGAAGTCAAAAACAAGGAAATTTTCTGTAGGCTGACCAATTTGCTAATTCCTCTCAAATTGTGAAAGTTCTTATAATATTTTGTCTTGGATGTTAACTTTCAACATGCAGGATGAGTCTCAGGACTTTATCAAGAGGCAGCAACTGCGTGAGTTAGCCATGCTGAATTCGAATTTCAGAGAAGAGAGTCCCGGGCCGAGTGGCAGCGTATCTCCATTCAATTCGAGCGGAATGAAACGGGCGAAAACAGGTCGCTGAAAGGTGCTTTCGATGGTCCTAGAATGGTTATTATGGTCCTCCAGCTATTCATTGCTGAGAATATCTTCCAGTGAATGTCCAATCCAATGCAGTTATATAAAAAAAGAATAGGCTAACAATTCTTGCTGGTTAGCATTATGGTGGTTTTTCTTTGAACAACAAGAGACAAAAGCTGGAATGAAGATTTTCAAAAGACCAAAAACTATAAAAAAAAAAACCAAAAAAAATTATATAGTTGGGTATTGAGAATAGGTTTGTTCAAATCAACCCTTTTTTTCTTTTGTAAACTTTGATACATTCATTGGATTTATTCTTGCATCAGTTACTTTTTGAGAAGTGTGGTGGAATATATACATACATGTGATGGTGATGGTGAAGTTTTTAGGTCCAAGAGGATCAAGTGTTGTGGGCTTGTGACAAGTGTCAAAGTCTCATGGTATTTTTAATATTTATTATTATTATTATTAGTATTATTATTATTATAAAGTTTAGCATAGGATGGATTCTTTTTTTTAGTTGTTTTTTTGTCACAAGAATTTGTATTCTCTTCCAAAGAGGGTATGAACTGGTATATAGTTGGAATGATGCTTGTCAGATGAACATCTTACCATGTACCATTAAAGCAAGAAAAAAAAAATATTGTGGTATTTGTTTATATAATTATTATTCTTGATTTTTGTCATAATTTTTTATGGAGATGGATTAGGATCATTTTTTCCCTTATTTCCTTGGTTTTTTTTTTATCTCATGTTTGAATTTTGTTGTATATGCTGTTCACTTGTTTAAGATTTTGCTTCATCTTACTGTGTTTTCAATAATTATTTGTGTGCTATAAAAAACCAATCAACAATATTTTAGTGTGCACATTGAGTACCGGTTGATTTGTACGTTATGTTAATTTTGGTGAAGAAGTTATGTTATTTTTTGTGTTCATTGTTTTGATATAATGGTGTATATTTAATATGATTATTGCAATGTATATCGTGTCAAATTTGAATTGTTGGTAGGATATATTGGATTTTAGTTGTATGCCTAATAGTACTACTAAGTTTCTATCCAAAAATCTAACATCTATGTAGTTATCATTCAAAATTGTTAAAGCTAAGCTTATAGGATTACATGTAGATGATCCAATATGATTAATTGAAAAGATAATCAATTATACCTCTTTTATCTTCAATTTAGATGCTACATCTTATTTTCATGATTTAGATTTATTCTTTTTGATAATTATATGTGCTTGACTCTTAAAAAAAAAATATATATATATACATATATATATTGATTTTGATATATTATGCCATTTCACCAATGTCAAGTAGTTGTGGCTAATGACCTCAACTGATCCCTTGATCTCTGAGCACCGGCAATAAAATTAGTATTAAGTTTACGTATACACCATAAAATTAACATATAATAATCCTACATTTTGAAACTAATAATCCAATTTTTGTTATTATACATTACTCCAACATCTTAAAAAGTTGGATTACTAGTTTCAAGATGTTGGATTATTACACATGACTGATGGTGGGTGATTCTGTGATGTACACGAATCATTTATCATATGAGAGATTGTGGACTTATCACCCCTCATTTATCATATAGCTAGGTTTTCCTTAAAATCGATCAGGTGCCAACTCTAATAATACACTCGACTCGAGTACATAGGCCTAGAATTTGGTCATAGGCCGAGTTGTATAAATAAAAAACAAAGAATTTGTTGAATACTTGAAGAAAGTTTGAAGATGTTTGTAGTGCCCATGACTCTTGTCGCATGAAGATCCGCCAGCTATTGGATTCATAATTGGGGTCACCATTTTGTGAAATTGGTTGGTTCTGTATTATTAAATTCAATATAATTATAAAATAATGTTGCATTACTAGGATGACATATATAGTTGCCCATTAGAAATTTCACCTTTAAATTTCATTCTTGTCCACAGAAAAATGCCAAGTACAAATTTGATGTTTGGAGTAGAAAAAGAAAAAAAGAAAACAAAGGAGAGTCAAAATTTTCTTTTTAAATATTTATATTGAAATGTTATAGAAGAGAATACTTTATCAGTTTACATATTTTAGAAATTATCTATTAATAAAGTATTTATTCATAATGAAAAGAAACTGACCTTCCCTACTCTTTACAAGTTTTTCCAGTAAAATCTCTTCTAACAAAATTTCATATAAAATTAGGTCTTCAAAAAACGATAAACCATTTATTTAGCACAAATACAAAAACAAAACATTCTTTAGAATGCAGTGCTTTCTTTGTAAACCATACAAATATATATATATATGGAAAAAAAAGAAAACTTCAAAGTAGCATGCTCTTTTATGGCTTGATGATATAAAGATACATTTTCTCCTTTTTCTTTTAATCAGGAGAACATTATTCTTTTTTAGTCCAATCAAAAATATTCTTTCTCCATTTATTCCTTCTTTTTCCTTTCATACCTATATATCTCTTTTATCATTTTAAATTTTGATATAATATCACTCTAATAATTAAATTTTTATCATCCCTCAGTGAATATAAACATATGTATATTATAAACATTGGATTTAATTTTTGTCTATCGATAATACACAACTTTTTTACACAGAATCCAATGTGTGCTATTACGTCAAATATAATTGTGTTTTTTCTCTTCTACTACTTTCACAGTTCCACTACCTAAAAAGTCATATAAATAGAGTGTTTTGATTGGATAAAATTTTTACACTATCAATACATCAAAATTAAACTCATAAATATTATTTAATACATATAAATATCATTACTCTTTTCGAGCATTAATTCAAATTTCCAAATTATTCATGCCATAATGTAAAAAAAGAAAAAAAAAATCCGAATTTCCATTTAGAATTAGATGGAGCCCATTTCACCACACCAACCCAGACCCATTTTCCGTCCAAATTCTTATTCCACCAGAGTTACTCTACAATACTCCCGGAGCAGTAAATGTCATTTCGCTCTAGGTTACATCCGAACATTAATATTATTTTCTAAAATACTTTCTCTTTCTTATTTTTCAATCTAATGGTTGCAATTCATCTAGTGTAAGAAAAAACCACTTGCACCGTGAATTTATAAGGATTTTTCAATTTCACCCTCCATTTACTTTGTGCCACCTTCCAACTAAACCTAATTATTTTTCCTCTCACTATTTTCATTCTCTTTTTTTATTTTATTTTTAAGTGTATAATTTTTTTATATAGATTATCCAAACCGTTACGTCAGCGATGTACTATTACATTAATTATGATTGTATTTTTTTCTCATTACTTAAAAAGTTATATAAATAAAAACGTTTTGATTGGAGAACAAAAGTAAAGAGTTCGTGATTAAAATTAAACTTTTTTTATTATTATATTTATTTATTTATTTATTTATTTTTCCATTAGCATATAAAAAGTGAATCCCCTTTATTCATTGCAGATCTTCACTCTCATCACTGCCATTGAAATCACCATAGCCCTAATACATTAGGGTCTTTCACTCTCATAAAAATCATAGCCTCGATCCAATCTTCGTTCGCTTTTTCTCGAAAAAGTTTGTTTTCGATTTCGTGTTCCTAAGAGAAGTGGGTTTTGTTTTTTCGGGAAATCGCGTGGCTGCTACGCGCCGCCAGGAAGAAGAGGTTGAAGGAAGAGAAGAAGCAGCACAAGGCGGAGGATAGCAACAAGGAAGGATCGTGCGCCGCCAGAGAGGTAAAGTAAACTAATAAGGCCAAATTTGATTTAAGTTTTTTTTTTGTCTGCGTTTGGTTCAGATTTTTTTTTGAGAAAATTGAATTTTTAAACTGGAAAATAACATTTTTTACAGAATTATTTACGCTAAAAAACAAAATAAAAATAAGATTGATTTTTTTTGAATGAAATTGTAATGCATGGCTTCTATTGAAAAAAAATTTTGGTATTTTTAATTGAAAAAAATCAATTTTCTATTCTGCGTTTGCGTGAAAGTATTTGTTTTGGAGCATGAAATCTAATTGTTTTGTACTGTTTATTTTGGCTTTATTTTATTATAATTTTAATTTTTATATATTAAGCGAAAAGATTACTGTTTATCTTCAAAGTAAGGGTATAGTGTTAGAAAAATATAAATTTAGTCTTGAAATGAAAAAAAAGTAGTGTAGATTGATCGATGTAGTTGAAAAATTAACTTGTACGCAGGAGATTAATATATTTACATAGTTCTCTTTTTTTGTTTTTTTTTTAAACCTGAAAATATAAAAGCCAACAAAATTATATAAGCTTTCAAGGTTAAGGTTTTGTGTTATAACCTTTTTTTTTTAGTAAATGGTATAAACTAATTTTGTGTTTATTAATATTTAATTTATATAAATAGCTATTTTTTAAGTGTATATTAGGGTTAAAAAATTTGTAATATATATATATATATATATATATATATATATAATAATAATAATAAATGTTCAAGTCCTCCAAAAACAGGGTTTCAAGGTTTTAGCATCTTCCTCAAACCCTTTTTCTGGGTTGCATCTTACTTCTCTCTCTCTCTCTCTCTCTCTTTGACTCAATCACTTCAGAATCCAGATCCAGGTGAACACTCCCCTCAATCATCCTCATCGTGTTTGAAAAATCTGATCTATGTGTCAAAAAGTTTAATTTCTTTTTAGTATATTATTTTGCCATGATCATGTTCATGAATGATGGATGGTTAATTGCTTTGATCATATATGAATGATCATATATGACTGAATGAATGAATGAATGATGAATGGTTAATTGGATTTTTTTTTTTCATTTTTGTTGTTGTCAAATTTGTGCGGGTGTCTTTTTGATGTTATAGCTCTGTTTTCAACAGATCAAAATGGCAGCCATGGCTCAGCTTCGTTTCTCACCCCTCTCTGGTCACTACCATGCCTCTGTTTTCCCATCATCATCATCTTCATCTTCATCATCACAGCCTCAGAACCACTCTTTGTACCTCATCAAACCAACCAATTTGCCAGAAAGATTGAAACTTTCTGTTGCTGGAGGTGATGGTGGAAATGGGGTTGGACATGGTGGCAGTGGTAGGGGTGGTGGTAGTGGTGGTGATGGTGGAAGTTGGGGTCATGATGATAAAGATCACAACGATTCGTCTTTCGGTCCTCTGAGTCTCTTCCTTAATGGATGGAGATCAAGAGTAGCTGCTGATCCACAATTCCCTTTCAAGGTCCTGATGGAAGAGTTGGTTGGTGTGAGTGCTTGTGTTCTAGGTGACATGGCTTCGAGGCCGAATTTCGGGTTGAATGAGCTTGACTTTGTATTCTCAACTCTTGTTGTAGGATCAATCCTCAATTTCACACTCATGTATCTATTGGCACCAACCATGGCAACATCTTCATCCACCTTACCAGCAATCTTTGCCTCTTGTCCCAAGAGCCACATGTTTGAACCTGGTGCTTATGGAATTCTTGAAAGGTTTGGGACATTGGTGTACAAAGGAACCATCTTTGCTGCTGTTGGATTCGCCGCTGGTTTAGTCGGTACCGCGCTCTCAAACGGGTTGATCACAATGAGGAAGAAGATGGATCCGAACTTTGAGACCCCAAACAAGCCCCCACCTACCCTTTTGAATGCTCTCACTTGGGCAGCACACATGGGACTTAGCAGCAATTTCAGGTACCAAACACTCAATGGAGTTGA
Organism: Aeschynomene evenia; assembly: GCA_013621005.1. Lineage (NCBI taxonomy): Eukaryota > Viridiplantae > Streptophyta > Magnoliopsida > Fabales > Fabaceae > Aeschynomene > Aeschynomene evenia. The sequence continues at coordinate 32,697,787 of CM024268.1, read as the reverse complement.
GTTCATGTTGGAGAGAGGGCTCAGTCCTTTTGCATTCAAATCCTCAGTGTTGGTTCTGAGGTGTTTGAACAATGTCCTTGGAGGAGTGTCCTTTGTGGTGTTGGCAAGGCTGACCGGAGCACAGAGTGTCGGCGAGCAAAAGCCGGCGAACATTGAGGTTGGATTTGCTGATGAGAAGGAGAAGTTGGTGGAGAGGGAAGAGGAATTTCAGGGTAGTAACCAGTCAGCATCATCAAAGTGAATTGCTTCACTCAAATGTGTTTGTTTCAAAGTGGTTTTGTCTTCTACTTTGTGAAGGGTTGTTGGGAGATGAAGTGAGGCTTTTCTTTTTTCTGAATTTTCTGTAGGTCTTTTTCCCCCCTTTTTTTACTCTAATGTCATAACTTGAAAAACTTTATGGCAGCACAAAATAAATAAATGATGAAAGGTAGGTTGAGACATGGATGTGCCGACCAATTTTTTCTTTTTGGAATTTTGATTGAGAAAATAATTAGCAGCCAGAAAAAAATATGATTCCAGATTTAGGATGATTCATGAGTGTAAAAAATTCACTTCACATTTTTTATCCACCTATAATTTTTGACATCATCTTTCGGTGAGTAGAGAATTTGTCACAGGACATTTTACATACATATAGTTCCAACTATCGAAAGTGGGACATAATGCTTAAGCTCTGTCACTTTCTTTTATACATACATATCATTTCAATGATCAAAAGTGGGACATAATGCTTAATCTCTATCATTTTTGTTAATCTATGTGTTTATCATAGTGTGCATATATATATATATATATATATATATATAACAAATCTTTCAAATTCTTAGGAAAGCCATAATTAGCACTAGTCTTTAGATTGTGGTGTGTTGGTGGAATTTGATACCTGAAACGTGATGGGAAAGACAACATTAGGGTAGCCCAAGCCGGCTTGTAAACTCTGATTTGATGCTTTTGTTTCTGTTCAATTTGTAGGATTTTCTTGTCCTTTTCAAGATCAATTATTATAATATTTTGTATAAAAATAAAATTCGAGAAAGTTAGTCTTGTGAGTTAAACATTGGTCCTCCAATGAATCAAATTAGTCCTCCATTTTAATTTTTGCTCAAAATAGTCTTCCATTTTGCAATATGTGAATCAAGTTAGTCCTCCTGACATTCTTTTTTATAACTCCATTAACTTCTGCTAATTTGGACTGTTTAATACCAACTTGACAAGTGACATGTAACCCTATAAATACATATAACTCATATTACTCCTCCATTTTACTTGTTTTGAATCAAAATAATCACTCACTCTTATTTAAAGAGAACTATTTTAATTCAAAACAAGTAAATTTGAGGATTTATAGAAGTTGTGAATTTCTATCTAGGATTAGATGGTACTTGCTAAGTTAGCAATAAACAGTCCATATAAGTAGAAATTAACAAAGTTATAACATAAAAAATAAATTGAGGACTAAATTGATTCACAAAATATAAAGTGGAGGACTATTTTGAACAAAAATTAAAGTAGAGGACTAATTTGATTCACGGATACAAAGTGAAGGACCAATTTGAGATTTAACTCCTAAGAAAAAATTGGTAAGAAAGACAATCTTATTACGTATGAGAAGTGTTCAGGTACAATTGGTTCAGCACTGTGATATCATTTGCAGCTTTGATAACTTTAGTCCATTTTCAAAAATTCAAGGCTATATATTGATTTGTTTATATTATTTTCACAATAGTTTATAGTTAAAATTTCTCTGAAATGAGTTAAGAAAAATGTGGTTATATTTAGAGTTTAATTTTAATGCATTAATCCAATAAATGCATTCTGTTTGTATGATTGTTTAGGTAGTGAGAGAGAGAAAATACAATCATAGCTGATGTGGTAGCACATGATTGAATGACAAATGATACACTGTCAGTTAATAAAAATTAAATCCTTATATTTATATCTCAAAATTAATCTCAGTAAGTAAGCATGGAAATTAATTTGGCATGTTATAGTTGGCGATTGCTAAGTTATGATGTACCATACACTTGTCATCTAGCAAAATTTATTAATGTGACTCAAAGTATTTATAATAGTTTAATTATTATGTACTGACAGTGTAAAAAATTTTATACTGTCACTAAATCACATTAATTGATTTGTGTAACTTTCTAATTAGTGTCATAATGATTGAGTTAAAATTTTTTGTTGATATGTCAATCCATGATTAGATATCTATGTAAAATTACTTTACACTGATAATGGATTGAAATTAAACTTTTTATAATAAATTTAGCAACAATTCGTTATTGTGGTTAAATGATCAGTATATGATACACCACAATTTAGCTAGTGTACCACAGCCAAAACCCTAGTTTGATATGGAGAACATGCTAGAATAGCCTCAATTCAACAACAGAATTTTCATCTCATTCCTAACTCCACCATAATTTTCAAGAGGAATTCTTGCATAAATGCAATTTAATATAACAAAAATAATTTTCATTAACTTTATTTAAGATAAGTTCACTTATTTAAGAAATTTTTACAATAAATGCGTACAAGAATATAGTGTCAAATACTCAAATTTATACTCATCTATGAAAATTTTCATTTTTTTTTTTGGGTGTGATAGACTTATAGTGACATCTACCTACCAACACGTAAATTAGTCTTGAAGACATCAATTTTGTATCATTTTATTTAGGCAAATAAAATTATACTCTTTAATACTTCGAAAAATAAAAATCCCATGTCACCTTTTCACATTGATTTCACATTGATATTAGTATACAATTTATTAATTGACTAAATACCTATTTTAATTCCTATAAAAATAATCATTTCATTTCTTTTTTTTTCCCTGTTAAATGAACAATAAATTTTCGACCATATCAATAAATAATATAGAATGTGTATTTTACATTAACGTGATGTACATTATATATACTATTTCATGTGTATTATATACATTAATAATTATACATCTATATATATTATGTGATATAATTTTCTTGACATTAATACATATGTTATGTGTTAATATGTATTTTATGTGCAATATAATGTGCATTATATATATATATATGTATAGTAATGCATACACATTATACACACTAATAGTTATACATCCGTATTAAATGGTATTAAATGGTGTTGACTAAATTTTTATTGTTCACCGATCATTTTCATTTTTTTCTAAATAAAAAAAAAAGTTGTGAGGAAGAAGATGAACAAAGGAAAGGATGGATGAGATGAAGGGGTGAATTGTGACTCTTATCACTTATCACTTAAACATGTTTAATGTTTATTATTTCTAAGAAAAACGTTATTTCACGCATTAAATGAGCAAATCAGCACAGGTGCACTGTGCTGGACTGCCACGTAAGACAAATGTAACAAAATCCGGTTAGGGATCTTAGTGTGTCCGACGTGAAATTTATCAGGGACTAGTTTGGAGTTTACTCATAGAAGATTTTAACAAGTTCCCCACTGTATTTCTGAGAAACCAAAAGGAAGATTTACTCATTAATTTATGCCTAGCAAAGACTAACTGCATAAATCTTCCAAAAGATAGTAAATTGAAAAAGAGAATTAAAATATCACAACTGGCAAGGGGAAGAAAAAAAAGGTTCTATATGTGAAGAATCCTATTGAACACCAAAAAGAAAAAAAAAGGGACCTGTTCCACTTAACAGAGTTCAACAATGTTACCACAGGTAGATGTAGAACTATATATACAAGTAAAAATCATGTATGACACATATAGGGACATTTTCTAACTTTGAAATTGGTCACTAGTAAGTAGTAACTCTTTCTTCCTCTTAACATCTCTCTCTTAACTTTCTTCATTGAGAATCTCTTCCAATTTGTGAAGCTGGGTCTTGGGAGATTGAACTAGTGAGATATAATATATATACCAATGTTACAGAAGATGCAACAAAATTCTCTTATCTAACAGCTTCTGGTGCAGAATTGCAGTAAGGTGTATGCAAGCAAACCAACCTAGTGAATGTTAGACACAAAGTAGCAAACCCGATGCCGACGATGAGGCCACACGTGCTCTTCCGCTTATCCAAACTGAGCGCTCGCTTAACGACATTTCCAAAGGTCGGGATCAATCCGCCACAAGCAAGAACCATGATGTGATCGAGGCCACTGTAATCTATACCGCTGAGAATGGCTCCTATTGCTGATATCGGACCCATGAATCCTATTATGGCCGCTGTTGCGAGAGAACCGTGCCAGCTATCGGTGGCACCAAAGATGCAGCTGGCCACAGCTGCACCACGGGGGAGCCCGTGTAGAGAGACTGGAAGGACCATGTGACGACCGAGTCCGTATGCTTTTGGTGCAGCCACTCCCAATGCGAGTCCTTCTGCCAAAGCGTGAAAAGCGACTGCCCCACATGATATGAATGATTGAAGGGTGTGAACACTGAGCGGGAAGCCAGTAAGCGAAGCCATAGGTAAGTCATTGGTCGAGGCTTTTTTTGAAGCCATCTTCAATACACTAGAGGAAGAGACATGGATGAAAGCAGCCCCGATCACAAGGAGCGATAAAACGGGAAAAAATCCCAATTTTGAAGACGAAATAAGCTGCACTGGTCGCCAGGCACCGAGAACAAAGGCAATACCACAGGCTGTGCCCATGAGGAGAGCATGCTGAAGGTGAAAAGCAACAGCAAATGCAACTAGGATAATCCCACCAAGTAATGGGCCAAGGCCGAAAAGTAGCGAGACAAAGAAGCCAGAAGCATCCTCAGAGCTGTGCCACGAAACCAAAATTCAGACATAGGGAGAAGAAATGAGAGTGAAATTCCGGTATTCTGTAATATTTCTAAATTTCAAAATTTAGCAACAGAGCATGGGTGATTAATACTATAAATCCAAGCCACAAATCCACAAATCATAATACAGCCTCTTAAACAAACTCACTTGTAGTCATGGCTGAAATTCTGAAAGAAGGTGCTAAGTGCTTCCATAAATGCTACAGCAATGGTTGCTGCTGAAGCAACCTGTGAAGGTGAGGCTTCCTATAACCCAAAAGAATGAGAAATTAATATTGTATATCTGAAAACATGACCCCACGAAAGTTAAAGAGAAGATAATATCATAAAGATGCAGGTGAGGCTTGATTTGAAGAAAAGCTATTAGATTATTAGGGTTTTCATGTGTTTGTAGTCTTGTTACATTAGAACTTAACCTAGATTATTAGTACAAATAGGAGCATTAGATTAGTGTTTTATAATAGCAGTTTCATCCTTGTTAACCCCAATTAGCAAGCACAATGAAAACGTGGGCTTGAACACCACATTAATGTTTCAAGTTAAACAGCACTTGATTGAGGGGTATTGTTAGAAATGTTAGAAAAAGAAAAAAACACTCATTAGCCTTCACTTAATTGCTCAAGGTTTTAATAGAGTTGGTTCATGACAAAAAACAATAAAATAAAATAAAAATAAAGTAGTATTGAAAAGAATTTTTTTAAAAATGCAGCAGAAGATGAAAATAAAAAATAATATCAATTGTCTAAAATTACAATTGTAAATAACCTTGAATGCATCGGGAAGAACTTCTGCAATAACCATCCAAATCATGCATCCGGCGGCAAATCCCGTACAAAAAGGAAGGAACTTGCTGAATGCATCAGCACATATAAATGAAGGAACAGCTACAATTGGCTGCAACAAAAGATTATGACTAAGACGGTAAGAGAATAGGTACAAATCTTAAAACAATTTTCTCCTTCACAATGTAATATAATGCACATCTTAAATTAAGAAGTACCTGAGGCAATGATGTAATTACACTCCATAACATTGCATTCTGCGGCGAGACACCCCTTGATGCCAGCACCATGCTAACGGCTAAACCCTCTGGTATGTTGTGCACCGCGATAGCCAGAGTTACCAACAGGCCTTGAGAGAAACCCTTTGAGCCAGCAAAGGAGACCCCAACCCCAGAGCCCTCCCCAAAAGAGTGAAGAGTCATTATTCCAATAACAAGAACAACTTTAGCTGCATCAGCACCTTTTAAATCCAACATGCTCACTTCCCCATATTGCTCAAGAAACTGAAATGCAAGAGATAATGCAAGACATTAATGAGACCGTTATAAACCTAAATAGACTCCTTTGGTAAAATTTGAGAATTATATAGCAAAAAGTGCACCTCAGGAGACTCGGAAAATAAATGAAGCAACACATGAGATATGTATTAATTATCAATTCATCAAATTGCTAACAGCCCTTAAGTAGTTTGGTTGGAAAATTCACTCAATAATCAGCATTGACATCGTGTACAAAAGAAGTGAATATGAAATCCCTTTCCCAATTTTGACCAAAAAAGCACCGTTGGTTTGTTAAAATAGTATATGGTATATCAGAAGAACATGTAACATGACCAATACCACCTAAGCATAATAACATTGGGTAAGAATAACACAACATGAATCAGTAAATAGAATTCCTCTTATTCAAGAGTATAAAGAATATGTCATGGTAAACATGAAAATTCACCATTACCTTCTTGCACAGCCAGATAAAGATTCCACCAGCTAGAATGCCAATGACAACCCAGTTTCCAGCACCGTACTCCTGCCCTTCCTGTATGAGATCAAAGCTTGCGGCCAACATGACACCTGCAGCCATTCCATTGCACAATCCGGCCCACTGTGGATCAAGCTCAACAAAGAAGAAGGGCACAGCACCTAAGCCAGTGGCAGCTGCCATTGCCAACGTAAATAGCGCAACAGTCGAAATTGAAACCTTACTGTTTCCACCCTTCCTATTACCCTTCACATTATTACCATCCTCAAACTTAAAGGAATTCTCAAAACCAGTGCCATCAATTACATTCGTTCCCACATCCTTATGCGGAGCAGCTCTGATTATTTGTGAAACTTCGTGTTGTTCGGAGTCGGCATTTGAATTGCCAAAGAAAATAACAGTTAAGAGTAAAAACAACAAGGGAACAAATAACCTAAGCCTTAGATTTGGAGCCATGTGCAACATATAATCCCTCTAACCAATGGAACACTTGCTTATGCCACCAGCCCCAAATAAAAAATCCTCCAAAAGCTACAACAACATAACCAGTGGAGGAAGCAGATCACAAGCTTCTTCAGCCAACTTAATTGAGGAAGTAGGTGTTGATACCATTATCCAATTCAATGCAACTTGAAAAGGCACCCCAAGTGCACAATTCAGCTCAGCATTTGGTACAGGGTACTTTATTCTAGTAATTCAAGACAAACCTACCTACATATAGAAAAGAAGAATTAACACACCAATCAAATTCCAATTCCAATGACATGTACAAGTACAAGCAATGGCATTTATTTCCCAATAAAAGATGAACCAACAATACAATACAATTCATATCCAAAACCCAATTAAAACCCAAAATACACATCATAGATCATCATAGACATCTTTATCTCGCCAAAAAAATCAATTTTTTATTTCAAAAAAAGCAAATTTCAGAACCTAAATTAGATTAAATAGTAACTTACATACATGATTAGGCGATTGCTGCAAAAGGGTATTTGCAGAGGCAGAAAAGGGAGCTAAAACCGGAAGAAGAAGACAAAAAGGGGGTTGAAAATTGGGAAGAGTGTGAAAAATTAAAAACCCTAATTGGAGGTGGGAATGGGTGGGATTATGGTGGTTTTAAAAGAGAAAAGAGAGAGAGCACGCTGTTTTTGGGTGCAGAGTATTATTGTTATTGAATCAAAGAATGAAGGATGAGAAGAGAGAAAGAAGTAATGGCAAATGGGAAAACCCAAAACCAGAGACTTAACGCACGCAGAAAAGGAAAAGGCAAAAACAGAGAGATGCTGATGTCAACGAGACAAAGACTTGCCTAGCCTCCACCAAATTGTAATGAAGTGCGAACCTATTTGGTTTCTACCAATAATCTTTTTCATGATTTTTGCTGCATCTATAATGAAAATAGTGGAAAATATATTATATATAATAAGTATAATGTAGTAGAGTTTAATTTTAATGCACTGTCTGTCTAAAGATATTTTATATTGTCGTCCAATTAAAATTGTTTGTATGACTTTTTAAGTAATAGGAGAGAAAAAATACAATCATGACTGACGTGACATTACATAATTGAATGACTATGTAAAAAAGTCTTACAGTATCGTGGGTACATAATAAATATTATATAATGTACTTAATAAATATTATATATTATACACAACATATATTACATGTTATGTACATCATATGTCAAATATTGTAAAAAAATATGTATTGTAATATATAATATATATTCTACACAATATATTATATATGATGTGCATTATATAATATATATTACGTATATTAATATTATATTTTATGCTAATTGCTAATTTTTTTATTGTGCATCAATATTTTTTTTTTAATTTTTTATTTATAAACTCTTCTTATATGATTGTTCTATCATCATGATCCAACCTGCATTTGCACTGTACCTGTAATTGTTTTTACTTTGTCGGTGAATTTACATAGTTTTATTCAGTTTTGACTTTTGAGGGTTTAATTATAGAGAAATATTTTTTTTATATTTTATAAATTCAATCACTATATCTAATAATTAAACTTTATAAAATTATTGAAATATCAAACAAAATTAGTTTTAACAAAAATCAGGTGAATTAATCTCTCATAATTCATAAAAATTATCTAATTTAGTAGTTATCAATTAAAAATGTCTGAAAATTAATTTATCCAACATTTTAATTTAGAATGAATGTATTTAATAAATAATATCATCTTAAATTTGATATTTTTAATGGTAAATAGATTTGGGATTGAAAGTTTTTAAATTTTAATGACTCAATTAAAAATTCAGTAAGACTATACGAACTCATATTTAGTTTTTATTTAATTTAAAAAAATTATATATATTATCATTATAAAATAATTTCAGACATTCAACATGAAATTATACCAATAAAAATTGTTTGACTCAAGCTTATTAATTAAATTTTTATTAACTAATTTTGTTTTTACAAATAGGGATATATAATTTTTTTTGGTGCATAAATAGGGGCATATAATTTATTGGCACTATAATATTTTTTTTAATTTTGTGTATATAAATAAGATAGTTAGCTTTAATATTCACTATTTAAAACTTAATGAAACTATAAGGATTGAATTGGGTGATAAGCCAAGTTGAACTTAATAAAGATCAATTAAATCACATAATGTGATGTTACTTCTTGCTACCAATAATATATCCTCCTCATTTTGCCACTAACAAATATCTAAATTAAAATAATAATCTCTTAAAATCGTACACTACTATATATGTGTACCAAATTATTATTAATCAAATTAAGAGATGCTAATGCTATGCCCAACATATTTTTAACAATATTGTCTCTAATTAAAAAATTATTAGATAGGAAAAAAAATTAATAGTCAATTAGTCGAGTAGCTAGCTAGAGAGGCCATGCATGTTTTCCCTCTTCTATTTTCTTTCTTTTTCTTCTTATTATTCTCTTTGACAAATGAAAAATAAATCCAACATTTACATGTGATCCTTGTACTTTCTTCATCCTCTTGGAATATATATACATATATATATATATATATATAACATGCTTGGATTAGGTTAATACTTGAAAATATAAGATTAATAAGTGAATAAACAATTGTCAAAACCAGTTGTATAATTGACTAAAAAGCTTAAATCAATAGTAAACCCTCATAGGCATTAAAGAAAAATAGTAAACCCTAATAGTTGTATCCTAATTATTGATGCTACCAAACGATATAATTAATTAATTAATTAATTTGCAACCAACGTTTATCCCATGTGATGTATAAGTCGCATTTCCATCAAATGCTCAAGGAGCACAAAAACCGAGTTTAAGAAATTTTCGGATGAGCTAAAAGCATCCATCAGGTGAATTACTTCATATTTATTTATTTATTTATAAAGTATCACTTCAATTAAAATATAATAATTAAAAAGAAAATTATAGGTGAGCCCTCATTGTAATGTAACTTTTTTTAGTAATGATCAAGTTTCAGGTTGAGAGATAAAATTTTACATCGATTATAAAAAGATATATATATATATATATATATATATATATATATATATATATAAAATCTTAAAGTTTTAAATTAAAATGTACTCATAGTATATATAATCTTAAAGTTTTGAATTAAAATGTACTCATAGTATTCAATCCACTTATGTAACTTCATTGCTTATTCTCTTATTTGAATTTTTTTTATCAGTATTCGAGTCACTTTAAAAATTTCTTAGGAGCACAAACATTCTTATAACTACATCACTAACTATATCATTTAATATTGATGAAAATAAGTCAAGAGTGGTCGACTTATAACTGAGTGTTCACTTTCCATTTTTAATGTTTTTTAAGAAAATAATTAATTTATAGTGATTTAAGATAATTTTCAATTAAAATTACTATAGTACTCATATATATTAATACTCTCATTTATTCTATTTGATGTTAGTGATATAATCAAGAAATTTTAAAAAGGATACAATGAGACAAAACTATTTGATACTACATAAAAATTTGAAATGAACAGATATTAGTGAAAATGCAAAGAATGGAAAGTGTATACTTAATAGAAAATGGAGATAGTATATATAAGCCTATTTCATCCCATTATTTTAAATAATTTAATATTTTTTTTCACATGATTGGAAGGCTTACTAAAGTTGACATTCCCCCTACTTTAATTAATAATTAATAATAATTATGTTTGAGAATTGTGGTAATCCCAAATGATACTGTCAGAATAATGCTCTAAAAAGTAGCCTAAGGAATACTCACTATTTTTGTTACTATTATAATTATATGAAATCAACTAATTACTATATAATATAGACTAATATGATATGTCCTCTTAATAATTCTCCTAACACTATTAATAAGGAAAATATTAAACACTTTTAACATACTGAAGAACATTAAAAACATATTCAGTATTTTCTCTATTTAGTAATTAGGAGGATCAACAAAATGACTTGTTAATTGTTAAAAGGTACATATCACTAAGATCTAGGTTGCATTCGATTTCAGGGCACAAATACATAGGAGAAATTATGCAAGAATGTTTTTAGTGTTGGAGAAAGATATACGAGAGTATGTCTGAAGACATAAATTTTATATATTTTCTGTATTTCTCTGAATCCGATCGAACCTAAGAGGATAACTTATGATGGAACACAACTTTAGTTTTATGTCTATGTCTCCGGTGTCTTGTATGTATTCTTGTCTCCGGAACCAAACGCAGCCTAAAGCCTAAGAGACTAGTACGGCATCAACGTGGAATTATGATTGAAATATCTGATGCAGATGAAGATACTTGTTGATGATCACTCGTGAAGTAGGATTGTGATGATGATTCCACTTGACTGTCATAGTAATTGGAAGCAATATCTGAGAAAGAAGTCTCTGTTATTGGAAGCACTGCTGCAATGTTTTCTAGCTCCCTCACCACATCAACCATTGATGGTCTCTTGTCTGTGTCTTCATGGCAACATCTGAGGGCCAGAGTCGCGAACTTCTCGACACAATCCGGCGGGTAGGAACCCATTCTGCTGTCTATAATAGACAATAACATGCCTGATTGATAAGCTGTATTCACCTGAAGCAATAATAATGAAGAATGTTTGTATCAAGGAAAAGATATTTCACTTGGAAATGGGAACTCATAGCTTTCTTGGCTTGCAAGAAAAGTAGACAGAGAAAATGGTGTAACTTGAAAGATTAATGTTACATAATTAGGATTATTTGTCCGAATTATAATTCGCCACGATTCAACGAGCGTTATTGGATAAGTCAATGGAGTGAAGACGACTCATTAATAATGTCACGTCGTTCTGGCAAATTAAAAAACTCTGATAACAAGATTCTGACTGCTAAGGTTCGTTTGGTTTCAGAAATATGTCTTCAATCGATTTTCTTTTTTAGGATTTTGCGAAGGAAATATAGAGAAAACTGCAACCGAAAAATGAAATATAAAAATCTCGAGAAAAAGGAAAACTCATTGGAGTATACCTCGCGAACAATGTTTTTCCCACGCGCAATCGGATGCATGCCGGTCAAAAGCTCCAGAAACACAACTCCTAGACTATAAACATCACTTTTATCTGTTAATTTATGAGTCAATAAGTACTCTGGATCCAAGTAACCCTGCAGGAAAAGATATCAAATTAACTAGTCTTACAACCAAACCTGCATTGCTTTTAAATGCTTGAAACAATTTGGCCATCATATATGTCTTGTTTTCTTTTTGCAGATAAACTCTCCATAGAAATTTCATAACTACATTTCCAAGCATACATTGTCTTACACAGTAAATTGAAGTCATTTTGCAAAATTTTCTCAGAAACAAACTTACTGGTGTTCCCTTCACAACTGTTGACACATACTTAGGTCCAGTCCCTTCTTCATCTGGGTGCGGCGCAAGCCGTGAGAGACCGAAATCTGCTACTTTAGCCATGATTTTGGAGTCTAGGAGAATGTTTGTTGCTTTAATATCTCTATGGAATATGGGAGGGTTAGCCTCAGTATGGAGATATAGTATGCCTTTGGCCGAACCGATCGCAATCCGCAGCCTCATGCCAAAGGTTAGTTTCCCCTTTGTACCTGCCATCATCATAACATCCATAAAATTAGCAATAATGTTTGTCGTACAACAGAAATATGTCAAACTAGTATTCATCGTGTGCTATATATAATATGGAATAGGTGCTATATATGTATAACATACGTATGTATAACACACATTTCATATTATGTATAACACACGTTGGATACTAGTTGGACGTATTTCTGTTGTACGACCAACATTATTGTAAATTAGTCCCTTTTATGAGCAGAACTCAAAGCACAACAAAATCATCATGACTACGAATAAATATTTCATTCTAATTTCCATTTGGTTTCTTGGAAACAAGTGAGCATCACCAATTGTTAAAAGACTAAAACAGAATCATTTTAACAGTAATAAACAAATCAAGTAGCAGATTTGTTGTTTGGCATAGTTGCATATACAATAATGCATAATTAACAGAAAAAAAAGTAGCAGCATTTTCATACCTGAAAGCCAGTCCCTCAAGTTTCCATTTGGCATAAATTCATAAACCAGCATCTGAATCAGAAGAAAAAGTTATTATGAACAGAATTGTCAAGTTGATATAGCAGAATTTTATTTATGAATTTGAGAATTTGAACTTCCAAAGACACTATTTCTTCCATAAAATCCTTCATGCAGATCATAAACACATACATACTTAGCTGATTAACATTCAAAATTTTGACAGAACCATTTTCAAGATGATATATACAACTGTTTATAGCTGCAAATGAATTATACCTGCTCCCCTTCTTCATGGCAGAATCCAACCAATGAGACTAGATTTCGATGATGCAACCGAGATAGTAGTTCAATCTCATTCAGAAATTCTTTTTGGCCTTGTAAGGAACCTTCTTGTGCTCGCTTTATAGCGACGATTGTTTTATCACATAGAATGCCTTTATAAACCATCCCATAACCTCCTCGGCCAACTCGATTCGAGCTGCAAAAATTGTCAGTTGCAAGAACCAGTTCTTTAAAAGCGAATTCTTTCACGCCATCGATTTTGATAGAAATATTTGAGCCTGCAAAAGAATAAGCCTTAATATTTGGATCCAAAAGAAAAACTAACTTGAGCAGAATGTCTCAGAAAGTATCACATGTAATTACTCACTCACATGGATGTTTCCTTGATAACTTGTGCTGGTATTTCATGTTTCTTCTTAGAATTAAGAGAGTAACCAATGCAGAGATGGCTAGAACAAGAGCAATAGCTGCTACTATACCGATAATTATCTCGACCGGATTAGTTTTCCTCGTTTCTGATTTCTTAGCCACTACAGAAATAAAATAAAATGAAATGCATGATATAAGTAAACATTAGAAACATGTCACATTAAATCAATTTTCCTCTAGTCAGTTTGGTGGCATCAAATTTTGATAGTGTAAGAAGTCATACAAATTTAGCAGACAGCTTATAATTCAATGAAGTTAGATCAAAGTAAAGAGTATGTCAAATTCTTTCATATCATGTGAATAAGATTCTCAAATTTTGTTTTGTAAAATTTCTAATTACTTGGGTACGAAGCAAAAGTATACAATGTTAACTTAGCATACAAGTTAAGCACTATACAAGCTAAGTAGACAGAAAAGGAAACTTACATTCTGCATAAGGTCCTTCAAGAAGGAAATCCAAAAGTTCATATGGGCCAAAAAAATCATTTGAGGGGAAGTACCATGATGTGAATATGGTTCTAAGGCGATAGACCTCACTCGCATTGAACACGTGTGAATGGTTAGCCTTTGGATAGAGTTTCAAATGCATCCGAAGTCGACGTCCTTCCCAACCATATGAGACTATTGACAGTTGATACAAGTCCAAGTCTAAAGACTGAGTAACATATGATTTGAATGAAACTTTATATGGATGGAAGAAGGAAAAACTCGGGCTTTTCAGCCGGTATTCGATTCTAAGAGGTGATGCACAGAAGCAGAGAACTGGGGAATCTGGAACATATTCATAGAAATCATCCACTGGACAAGCTTGATCAGGACAGGTAGGTGTTGAATTTGTCGAGAATTTATCGGTTTCTTGTCCTTCAAGTCCACATTGTTTGACCAATATTTTGCTTGTTGAGGATTTCTTGCAGATAGGATTTCCACCAAGCCTTGAACCAGAAAGAAAGAGCACAAGAAAAGAAAAATAGAATTGATGTTACATCTTAGGAAAAACCAGAATGTGCATATACATTTTCACACTAATTTTGAATTTGACTTGACAAAAACTCGCATTAAAAAGAAAATGAACATGACTGCATTAAAAATTATGCAGATGAGTTATTACTGAAATTTGACTATAAGAATACCTCAATGTGACATTTGCTGGAGGAGTTAGATCACCCGAAATTTGCGAAAGCGAGTTATTACGAAGATCACTGCATAGATTATTAGGCGAATGCATTATATAGACTTGAGTTTGATTCAAAGAATAAACATGTGATTTCTTGATACAGAAGTAATGGAGTTCTGATTTCTGATTGAGAATTTACACTATAAGTTTAGCACTAGTATTGAAGGGCATGTTCTGCCATATGCTAGCAGAGATGGATCCTGATAAGTTATTGTTCTCAAGTGACCTGTATTTGGCAATAAATCAAACATCAAACTGATTTGAACATAATAGCTTTCATGTTAAAATCATTATGCTACTATGAGAAGTAAAAGATTGATGAATATTTTCTCACAATCTTTGAAGAGCTCGAAGTTCTGAGAAGTTTCTAGGAATGGATCCATTAAGATTGTTATTGGAAAGATCACTACAACAAGAAGAAAATTATGCAATGAAACTCAAGTTTTTCAGGAATAACATTATTTGACATGAATACTATTTTGAAGTAGATATGGTAAACAAGGAGATTGCCACCAAAATTAAGTAAAACTAGTAGTCTAGCTAGCTCATACATTGTAGTCATATTGTCTGCAAGTTTATTTGATGGTATCGGTCCGGTAAGACTGTTCCGGCTAAGATCTCTGAAAGGCGAATGAGTCAGAATTCAGAAATGAGCAGGCAGAATAAATACATCAGAAATAAAGTCACCAGGTATGTAGTTAAACATACAAGTAGTAGAGATTCGGTATTGAGCTGAGATCAGGCACTTCTCCTAGCAAACTGCAGTTGCTAAGACTTCTGCTAAGTCAAAGATAATACATTAGTTCAGGAAATACATTTAATGAAAAATATGTGGGCCTTAGACATCCCATACTACCAAATTTCCTAACAATACACCGCCTCCGGAGAGCCGACGTCCTCGCCAGCTGCACTCTACGACACTTTACTCGGTCTCTTTCCGGTCAGAACGCTCCATAGGTAGCCCTCTCTGTGAGGTCGACAACCAGGCTCTGACACCATCTAGGAAGCACGGACACACCGATACTAAGGCGTGTCCACGTGTCCGACACCCGGTGGACATGCGTCCATACGTGTCTGAGAAAAAATAAATTTTTTTGAGGTCGGACACACGCTGGATGCTGTCTGACACGCATCGGACAGGTCGTGACACACTATGAACACAAGTCAGTTACACCGTGGACATGACACATTTTTTTCTTTTTTGATCTTTCATACTTTATGAAGAAATATAAGATCAAATCCAACCTAAATTTAGTTGACCCAAAAAAACTTAAATTAAATATGTATTTTTAACTCAAAATATGAGAAGTTTTTTTTAACAAATATTAAGGTGGGAGAACCACTCTCCTTATATACAACATCAAGTATCTCATACTAATCAACGTGGGACTTGGACATCCCATTCTACCGAACTCCCTAACAGTGGATGTATCTATATATATTACACCTTAGCTGACATAGGCTTAAGATGACTGGGTAACATGCAAATATTGGTTTTGCAGTATCTCTGATAGCCGAAATCTTATTTTAAAGGGAAAAAAGAAGAGGGAAAAGTAGTTGTTCTCAAAAGTACTTACAATTTTGCTAGTCTAGATAAATTTGAATAAGAAGAAGGAACTCCGGTCCCGGTGAAGTTATTGTTATCAAGTTGGCTGCAAGGAGGAACAAACAATCAGCAAGAAGCATGCCAGAATAATGCTAGCATGTAGTAATTTTCACTAGGCCATGAAATCTGTAGAATAAATATGAAAAAGTTGTGTTATATGCTGAAGTTCAAAGCATAGGAAGATCTTTCCTTAAAGCAATATGATAAAACTAGCAATGTACTGATAAAGCATTTGGTATTGCAGAATTAGTATTGACAGAATCTATGTGTTATCTTGAGCTGATTAATTACTCATGTTAGATTTCATAAATTAATCCAGAAAAGTAAGTGGAACTTTAGTTGTTGTTAATTTGGAATTAATTTCCAGTAAAAGCAAAAATTTACTAAAATAAAAAACAGAAAAAAACCTCTCTCAAACTATGTGAAATGGGTAAAGAAAATGAAGCTGAATATCTGTCAAATACTATACCAAATAAAAAAGCAATAATGTTTGTTGTACAACAAAAATACCATCCAACGACTATCCAACGTGTGCTATATATAATGTATGTTATACGTAATGTGTGTCATATGTATAACACATATACGTATGACACACATTACGTATTATGTATAACATACATTGGATACTAGTTGTACGTATTTCTGTTGTACAACAAACATTATTGAAAAACAAAGTAGATTGTTAAATACTATAAATCTAAATAATGTGGGAACTGAAGAATACAGTATCCTCAGATTTTGCAACATGGAGAATTCTTGTGGAAGATAGCCAGATAAGTTATTGTTCTCCAAAAGCCTGTAAATGTAAGTAAACTCATTAAAACAACAACAAAATGTGAAGATTCAATTCCAAAAGGAAAAAAGTAGAAAATGACTTAAAACCTCACAGGTGCATAAGGTTAGGTAATTTTGAAAGGTTTGGTGGAATTTGACCATCTAATGAGTTGTTATTCATGTGGCTGCAAAAATACAAAATCACACATATGAGATAAACATATAGTAAATCCAACTCCAGAAAGAGTTGATGATGCATTATTTGATCTGGAAATGGACTCACATGTGTTTGACAGATGTCAAGTTAGCGAACGATTCCGGTACCGGACCGGAAAGCTGGTTTTGGTCTACTTGGAGCCTGTTTAGATTTTTAAGATTGCCAAGCTCATATGGCAAAATACCAGATAAGGCATTACCATTCAGGAGCCTATAGAAACAATCACACAATAATACATTACAATCTATCATATAATATAACATGACAGAACATAACTTCTTACAATAATAACTTCATGAGAGTGATTCTAAATTTCTCATATTAATATATCAGCTTCTTATATACAAGGAAGAAACATGGAAAAGAAAATGAAACTAAGGTAGCATTGGTCTTGGCAATCTTACAAGAGTTTCAATGATGTGATAGTTCCTATCTCCTTAGGTATAGTTCCTGTTAAGCTATTCCACATGAAGTTCCTTAGTGAAGAAGAAACATGAAAATATTATTAGCATAGGAGAAAGTATTAACTTGAGCTCATGAAAACATTTCTTACAGAACAAGAAATCAAAGTGATATTGCTCACATTTTCTCAAGTTGAGATAGTTGACCAAGTTGTGGTGCTAGACTTCCAGAAAGATTCATAGTCATCAATAAGCTTCAGTAACAGAAATATAGTTAGAACTTAGAACACTGGAATAATACAATGCATGCTCTATAACAAAGTTTCAAAATTGAGCTTGAAGTCGCAGATGCGGTTGTATTGTGAATTGTGATTACTGCAGATGTTGAAAATTGCAGAAAAATCCAATTGATGTGGCCACAATTACGGCCTGCCGTTATACGGTTACAGACAAACTCGAAACAGCAAGACATACTGCATAGTTAAGGGAGTCATACAGTCAGTTTCACAAGAGTCAGAGACACAATGTCTCCAAAATTGACTCCAAACATACCCTTATATATATATATGTGTCTTCCTGCCAATACACAGTGACTCCAAAATTGGAGTGAACAAATATTTGGCAATTTTGTTTAATGAATCCGTGATCCATGCACCAAACACTTATTCATTTTTTTCACTGACTCCTTGACTCTACCACAATAGCAAGTGAAACAAAAACTGCCCAATATTACAGCTGCAATTGTTATTGCTATTCCAAACCACAGTTCTATAACTTCCTTATGATCAACTCTAGAGACATCCAAACATATGTATTGTTACATTAGTCCAAGTGTTTTACTAAATCATCTTTTATATCAAGAGTCTAACAAACAATAGAATAGGATTAGACGACAGTATAAAATTATTTTACGCTGGATCAAACTTAAACGAGACAAAAACTGATATCAAACTAGAAAATCATAGAAAGAAAGTATAGCCATACAGCTCTTTGACATGGAAGAAACCATCAGCCCCAACTGTTGGAGAACATAAGACCCCAGTCCAGTTCAATGCACAAGGGTCACCCTTATTCCTGTTGCTCAAATGGTTCATTGGATCAATCAAACTTTTCTTGATTTGTAACAATGCATTCACTGCAAATGGAACAAAAATATATACCAAAAGATCAAGGTTAATATTTTCATTGGTCAGATGATGCAAATTATATGTGTCACATATAATCATAGTGAAATTCAGTATAAAAACTTTGTGAATGCATTTGAATTCACATTATTATATTAATTTTTCCCCTGCAAAGTTACAAACTCACCTTCTGAGGGATCTGTGTTCTGTGAATCTGCTGTGGAAATGAAATAACATGCTGAAACTGCCAAAGCAATAAAATATCCATATATCCTCATCATCTTCAGCATCATAATTACCTATATATATAGAAATTAAAGCCACAAAAAAATAAAATAAAATAACAATATAGAGCCATAGATGGAAATGGAATCCATATAATACAGAGTATTATTAAAACTTGTATAGTATCAATTCACAAGTATCTGTTAATTGCTCATATCTAATTGACATAATCAACCAAAACTACATACAGAAACATTGTTTCATACATTAGTAGTATTAACCAAAATAGAAAAGAGTTGAAGCAAAGCTTGTAGGAAAAGAAATTTTCATAAAGTCACAAACTACAAAATATCAGTGAGTTTTGAAGTTATCCAACTATCCAAGACTAATAGTTTGAGTATTAAATAATATATACTTTTATTAAATTGAATATAATAATATTTTAAGTTTTACGGATGTAGCAGTATCGGTACCTTGTACAATTAGTCTTTCACCTGTCAAATAACGAAGAGATATTGTGAGAAACCAAAAAAAGAATAAAAGAAATCTTATACTATATAGGTACTTAAAATAAACAACATGATCCATTGTAACTTTATAGATGTATACTATTGATTTGAATATAGATAAATGCATAGTATGTAACCAATTTCTCTTAGACCTTACCTTAAATTATACCTTTACTTGTGAAAACTGCTGAATTGAGAGGGACTACTAGTAAAGTTCCCTTCTCTTTATTTTCTTGTGCCTCTTTATCTTTTTGAAGACCAAGGAATGGATTAAGCAAAGGAGAAAGACATGTTGAAAAATTGAAGCAGGTAAAAACTTGTCTTTAAGCAATTTATGATGTTTAAACTTGAAATGAATGAAACAAAAACATCAGTCTCTCATCATATATATACTAATGAGACTTATCTACTTGAATGATTTCATATCAGAGTGAAAATATACTTAAATTTTAAATTAATTAATGGTCAATATTAAAATATAAAGTCATGTGACCTCTTAATAACTTTTAATCATGATCATCTATACATAGTTATGAGTAATGCTAAATATTTATCATAAAATCAGTCACCATCAGTTATCATATATAATAATTTAATTTGTTACAACTATTAATCTAACTTTTAAAATGTTAGATTAATGTATAATATTACAAGTTGGATTAATAATTTTAAAAAGTTTGATCATTGAATATAATGATTAATGATGGTTGATTTTATGGTGTAGAGAAAACATTTTTCCATATAGTTATTCAATTCAGATTTATTCCTAATATATATATAAATATATAAAGGATATGTAAACCTCATATGTAATCCAAAGCCAGTTGACTATTGTGAAAGACTTATAGCACAAAAGGCACGACTTAAATGAATATAGTTGGGAGTTATACTCGACAAAGAAGATATTTTCTCTTTTTTATTTCCTTTTCATAGATAAATATAATGCTTAAAAGTATGTAAAGTGTTTTCATCTTTTATTAGGTTTTAATTAAGTGTGAGAGATCATATCTTATATTGTATCTCCATCTTATATGAATGCATTCCATAATTAAATAATATGTTTTACAAGTCAATAATCAATTTTGATCTCACCTTGTTTTCCTGTCTTTTGTTCTATTTAGTCACCATCAATTTGATTTCTTCATCTTGTACTATTATGTGCTGTCACTCTAATTAAGGTCTTCAATAGACTTCAATAAACACCCCATATGTTTTTGAAAGTGTCCCAATGTTATTTTCATATCCAAAAGTAATTCTATTAGGCATAATAATATAAATAAAAGATACAATATTTTCTCTTAATATTTGTCACATACAATTCAGGAAATCTAAAATTCAAAGAAAAAATATTGTGAAAATCAATATTATATGCTATTAAAAATTAAAAGAAAAAGTATTGTGGAAATCATTATATTTGCAGAATGAGAAGGAAATTTTCTCCTTTTTTCAGGGGGAAAGGACTAGTTCAATATTTTGTGGCCTTTTTTTTCTTCTAAAAGTCTTTCTCTATATATATCCCAACAAGAGTGGACACAAGTGCTAAACAACTTGTTATCTTTTAGTAATATATATATACAGCTAGATACAAGTATGTAGAAGAGTCACAAATGGGTCAACAATAATTAAAATACAAGCTTATAAGATAATTTTGATATTGATGTTTGTGGCTTATCTAGTAGGGAATACATAAGTCATACCCACTACTCGACATGACAAAAGTAATTAAATAAAGAGAAATGCACAATAAAAAATCAGTTAAATTAGTCAATAAATAAGATTTTGGGGTATAATTACTCAACCCATTACAATCTCAATGATTTATTTGGGCCAAATTCAAAGTCAAAATAGACTCATTGACTGTATTAATTCAATTACCAGATAATGATATTTCAATCACCATAACCCAATTGCTGAAAGATTTTTATTGGCATAAATATGTGAAAAAAAATTGTAGTATAATAATGTTTTTGGGATTTAAATTTATGACTGAGAATATATAGAATCACTTCTTCATCTATTACATACTTTTATGTTTCATACCTTTTATTTGGTTAAGTGTGTGCTATTTCTATGTTTCATATAGCATTTCTTCTCTAGTTTAAAAATTTAATAACTTGTAAAAGTCGTGATTTAGTCATTTATTTGATAAAAAAAATAAATAGTACATATAACTCACTCTCATTAATCAAATCTTATTATTTTAAGTATCCTTAAATAAATATTTTAGGACATAAATAACTTACATTATTGTATGAACTAAAATGAAAACAACATTTTAAATTGTGAGGGTGCTACACGGCTTAGGTCAAATTAACGTGTGTGGAAGGCAACAATAATTTGCCTCGATCAGTGCCTTATTTATAATATATAATAATTTTAAAAAATTCAATTATTACATATGATGACGGATAATGATTAATTTTGTGTTGTAAAAAAATATTTCTCTTTGAATGTTATACGTTGATAACTTATAATTTTTTTGTATATTTATTAAACCATATATTATCATTTCATTCGTAATAATTAACTCTTATATACATTTACTACTTAATTAATCATAAAAATAAATGAATTTATTAGATATTAATATAAATCACCACATTAAAATTAAACTTCCTTACTCTTATTACTATTCTATATGTGTACATACAAAATTTTAGGACAGATAGATCATAACATAACATGTAATCCAATTTCTTTATCCCCTTAGCAAAAAAATTAACATGTAATCCGAACTTTCATAACCAAATAATATCCAATCCTTACTATCTTTCATTCTAATAAAATATTCACATGTTAAAAGAGTATTTGTCTATTTGAAGTAAAGAGTGTGTTAGATATAAATAAAGTCTTGTTTGCTATTTACTTATTTATTAAATTTTGATTCTTAGGAGCTCCGCTAATGGCTAAGGGAAATGGCAAAAGGGATGACCTAAACTTAACAAAACCATTAGTTACTTGGATTAAGGGAAGTGTTCTAAAATGCATTTATATCTATCTTTTTTGTTATTTTAAGTTTTTGGTTGTTTGAGCTAAATATTCTTCGAAATTGGAGTGAACCAATTGTATATGCACTATTAGGAGCATGAAATGAAAGATTTGTAAGAATCACTTGCAATTTCAGCCGTTCAAAAATTGTGCAATAATTAAAGATTTTGGAGCTCTTTTAAGAGTCATGAAAGTATAACTGGATCACATAAACGATTTGAAATAGTGTCTATTTTATATTTTCTTGCATTATGACATGTAAAAATTGAATGTCAATGGGATATTCAACAAAATCAATAATAAATAAGAAGAGTCTCGATATTAAAATGAATATCGCATCAAAATTTAAAGATGATTAAATTGATATCATCCGGAGAATACGTGTAAAAACAGTATTTTTGTGTAAGTTATAACCCCAAAAATCAGCTGCCTTTTCCTATTTTCTACATAAAGAAACAAAATGTTAAGTGAAACAATGGTGGGAATGATGCTCAAACAGGTGCCTGTTTAGTAGTGGGGATCATATTTGTTGGTCTTTCCATGCCATGCGACAATTTCTCATATCACATACTTGACTTGACTTGACTTGACTTGAGGACAGGACACCAAGCCAAAACATATATTATTTCATATTCAACAAATGTATAAATTTCCATCCCATAAAAACTGATTCATATTTAAAATGTTTATAATTGGCTTATTCCATACTAAGTCTACATAAAAATCTCTTGTAGCTATCAGTAGTGAAATCTATCTGAGAGGGTAAACTAGAGACTAGAGAGTCTTATCTAAAATGTTGAGAGCATGTTTACTGAATTTAAATTTGTAAATTTCAAATCACAACATAATTGCCCTGAGGCTTACTCTCCTATCATAACTATTAATCATTGAAAAAAAGAAACTCGTAACTATCTTATTTTCTGGAAAAATTTAAGATTTTAGTCCCTGATCACAACTCTATCATAATAGTCTTCTTGGGTTCTGACTTCTCTATTGTAATGGCAACAATTGAGTTGCAAAGTCCAGCTCTTGATATAATCAGATGGTATGCTATTGCAAACCTGACATTATCATTCCAAAATATGATTTTGGCAAATGATTGTATTGTCAATATAACAAGGAATGTAAATTGAAGTCTGAGGCTATCATACAACATAACAGATCTGCTGAATCTTTGACTTCCCTTTATGAACATTTTGAGGAAATTAACTTCAATTCTCAGGACTATATTTAGCCATAAGAGTCACATTAACAATCATCTAACAAAAAATATCTCAAAATAATTTCACTCTCACCAAGCACATGATGAAAGACACTCAAAATCGCTCATTGTATCAAAAGGAACACCCACTTTTGGAGTCCAAAAAAATTGTTATTAATCCATTATCCTTTAAAAATATAATTTCGTTGAAGATAAAACAGAAGAGTATCACTTGTGCTACTAAACAGTTACCTTGCAATGAATGTTTCCCCGTATAATATAGGTCCGCCTCCCCCATCAAAAGCTCCAGAAAACGAGTCCAGATATATAGGGTAATCGGATCAGTGCATACACAGACCCTTTAAAAACCTTTCCCATCCATTCCTTGGGAAGCTTCAACTGAGCAGTTAATAACTGTCAGCACTTGGTTTCAAGTGCCTATTGCCGATTCTTTGAAAGTGAACGCTTTCATTCCACATTTTAACACAAAGGTTTGAAGCTGCAAGAAGATATCAGCGTTAGATCTCTTTATATAATTATAATCCAAAGTGATACGGTCAACAGAATGATTGAAAAAAGTAGCTCGACAATACTCACTCATATTAAAATTATAAGGACAAAGCTCAAATGTACAAAGCATGTTCCGATTCTTAAACACAGTCCGTCAAGATAGCCCATGTAAGACGGCGACCTTGCTACTTCAAAAGCATCTTCAATTCTAAGGTCATTTGAAATAGATTTGTTTCCAGGAACTACCAATAATCTTTGCAAGAACAGTAACCATCCTTAAAATGGTGAAATCTATTAGCATCCCTCAAAATGATTTCCCTTCCGGTGACTTTCGCAATCAATTTGATTGCAGAATGGCAATCACCACAAACCCGCAAATTTTTCATAACTCTAATTGGCATCCCTTCAGGCACTTTTAGGAGTCCATACGCTACAGCTAGTTTTTCACTATGATGACCCAAGCTATGTGTCTTCTCTTCTTCCTCCACATCATGAAGCACAAAGCTACCATCAGGACAGTAACCAGCATCCCTTAACAATCCACCTAACTTCTCCAACATTTTCATGATAATGGGTTGTTCGGGGTGGCCGTTGCTGTCTCCCCCAGTGAACATATGTACCTTCTTCTCCACCTCAATCCAGCTACAGCCAGGCAATTTGATAACACTCCTAGCTTTTATTTTTTCCCTAAGGTTTTCAACATCGCCCCATCTTCCTTTGGAGGCATACAAATTCGAGAGCAGGACATAAGGCCCAGCATTTTTGGGCTCAAGCAGCGCAAGTTTCTTAACCGCAACTTCCGCCAAATCTAGCTTCATATGGGTTCTGCATGCACCTAATAGTGCACCCCATACAATAGCATCTGGTTCCATTGGCATCTTTTCCACTAGTTCCATTGCTTCATTTACCTGGCCTGCTCGACCTAGCAAATCAACCATGCAAGCATAGTGTTCGATTTCTGGCTCCACTTGATACTTGTGCTTCATTGATTCAAAAAATTCAAGCCCTTGTTCCACCTTGCCGCTGTAGCTACAAGCTGTAAGGACTCCAACAAAAGTAACATCATCCGGTGGAATTCCAAAGGAGCACATGTCACGGAAAGTATCTAAAGCTTCCTCTGCCAAACCATGCTGGGAATAACCAGTGATCATAGAGTTCCACATAACAACATCCTTTAAGGGAAACCTGTCGAAAATCTGTTTTGCTTTCACCAGATCACCACATTTAACATACATTGTGGTCAACACCGATGCAACATACAAATCCTGATCAAACTCGGATCTCACCAATTGGGCATGAACCTGCCTGCCATGATCAAGACTGGCTAGGCTGGCACACACAGAAAGAACACTGATCAATGAAGGGAAATTCAATGCAACCCGTTCTCTTTGCATCCTAGCAAACAAACCCAATGCTTCCAATTCATACCCTTTCCTCTCATAAACCTTAATCATAGCACTCCAAGTTCCATCATCCCTCTCCCTCATTCCTTCAAACACCCTCCTGGCCTTATCCACATGCCCATCAAGCCCAAACCCCATGATCATCTCATTACAAGCAAGAACTGGCTTCTCTGGCATGGCCTCAAAAATCTCACGAGCCTCCCTCATCCTCCCGCTCCGTGTGTACCCCATAAGCATAGCGGTCCAAGACACCTCATTTTTCTCCGGCATCACCTCAAACAACTTCCTAGCAATATCCACTTTCCCATTCCGTGCATACCCCGAAACCATACTAGTCCAAGTCACCACATTCCTCTTAGGCATCGCATCGAACAATGCTCGTGCCTCATCCAAACGCCCCACCTCACAATACCCTCCAACCATAATAGTATACGCCACCACATCCTTAACAGGCATAATATCAAACACCTTGCGTGCATCCTCAAAACGCCCACTTTGCAACAACCCACCAAGCATCACACTCCACGACACCACATTCTTATGCGGCATCTGCCAAAACAAAGATTCAGCTTCATCCATCATTCCCTCCTGCACATACCCGCGGACCAAAGAGGTCCACGAAACAACGTTGCGTTCCGGCATCGAGTCAAAAACCTTCCTTGCTTCAACGATCATTCGGTTCTTCACGAACCCAGAAACCAGAGTGTTCCACGATACAGTGTTTTGTTGGGGCATTTGGTGGAACAGGTGAACTGCTTCGTGGGGCTGGCGGGATTGGAAGTATCCTGCGATGAGGGCGTTCCAGGAAGCGAGGGTTCGGTGTGGTTGGGGGATTTCGTCGAACACCTTACGTGCGTGGGAGATTTGGCCGGTGCGGGCGTAGCGGGCGATGAGGGAGGTGGTGGCGGTGCAGTGTTGTCTGAAGAAGAGTCGCATGGCGGTGGTGAAACGACGCCGTTGGTACGGACGAACGGAAGTTGCATGGCGATGAACGCTTCGAAGGGTGTGCATGTGCGTGTTCCTTACTTGCCGCTACCTCAGTGTCCGTTTCCAGGCTAGTTCTCGTATGGAGAAATTCAAATTTGTCTTTATGATGAAGAAAAAAAGTAAAATGAAAAAAAAATACTATTTAATCTACATCTATACTTCTATACTATATATAAAGTGGATTGAAAAAATAACTATCTTTTGGTGTCCACACTCATTTGGTAGTTATTTTTTCAATTCTAGAATTAAAAAATTAAAAAAATAAATAAATATAAAACATAACTACTTCTATTTACATAGATAGTTATTTTTTCAATTCTAGAATTAAAAAATTAAAAAAATAAATCTATACTATATATAAAGTGGATTGAAAAAATAACTACCTTTTGGTGTCCACACTTATTTGATAGTTATTTTTTCAATTCTAGAATTAAAAAATAAATAAATATAAAACATAACTACTTCTATTTACATAGGTAGTTATTTTTTCAATTCTAGAATTAAAAAATTAAAAAAATAAATAAATCTAAAACATAACTACTTCTATTTACATATTATTTTTTGACTATTTTTTTTTCATTCTATATAAAAAATTAAAAAAAGTAAACAATATGAATCAACAATAAAAATGCAGTTTGGCGGGCACGGAGTGCCCGACAAGACGCTAGTTAGCAATAATGATGGTAAGAAATATGTCCAACTAGTATCCAACGTGTACTATACAATAAGACACAATGTGTGTCATACGTACGTATGTTATACATATAGCACACATTACGTCTTATTGTATAACACACGTTGGATACTAGTTGGACGTATTTATGTTATACGACAAATATTGATAATTTAATTAGTACACTATATACCTATTCACTTAGATAGCGTTTGTTTCGATGTATAGAAAATATTGTTCCGTACCTTTGACTGAGGTATGATCTGTCGCCGGAATCGGACTCCTCGCGCAGCAACTCTCCAAGGCGCTTGGGGTGTTTTCCTTGAAAGGACTCCGAAGCTTAAGTCAGTATCAGTATAAGCGTGAGAACTCAACTGCAAGCATACCTGATACTGTGATGGGACACCCTATTTATATAGGGGAATTGGAGCCATTTTCGTGCCGCTCACGCCGCACGACTCGGGATAACGGCCTTCCCGCTTTCTGTGGCGCGTTGTGGCGTCCCGCGTCGTGTCGATCGTGGCTCCGGACTTCTCGGCATCATTATCCGCTCGCTTCTGATCGCCGCCCTAATCGGGGGCTTACACTTATCCGACCTCGGGTCGGGTCTCGGGCCGGTTCCCGGGTCCTGCTCCGGATCCAAGTCCTTTGGGCCTCTGATAGTTATTGGGCCTTGAGAGTTTATTGGGCCTCGATCTGGACTCGCCCATCGTGGGGTCCGAGGTCCGACCTTGGGCCTTCTTTTAGGCTCATTATTGAAGTCTTGGATTGGGCCGCCGGATTGGGCCACAATCCGAGGTGTGAACAAATACAATACATAAATACTGATATAAAAATACAGATACAGAAAAACTTATGTATTTTGTATTGTGTTTATTTTTTATATACAAGACATAATTATTTTGTGTATTATATAATATGTATTGTGTTTGATAATAATATACAATATAAAATATTATATAAAAAGTCAAATATATCCTTATTAATAAAATTTTAAAAAAAAGAACCCACCACACAACCCCTCCTTTCTCTTTCCCTCACTCTCACTCTCACCACCCGGCCTTCACAACATCAATTATGGTCACCGCCACCAACATCTCTCTTTCCTTCCCTTCTCTCACGGAGCCATGGTGGTTGCAGGAAGCAACAGCAAGGTCGTCAGTCTTCGAGCATCAACCGTGGCCATCGATCTTCAAGCAGTAGCAGCAGCGACGACCTTCAGAGCAACAACGACGACATTCGGAAGGAAACCTGGAGCAGCAACGACAAGTGTGGAGTAGTGACGAAGGTGGTGGAAGGCGGAGCAGCAGCAACAAAGCATGAAGACTGGTGACGCAGCAGCAACAACAAAGGGCAAATAATGTAATTTGTTGAAAATATGAAGGGTATGCTTATACAAAATTATTATAAAGTTTGTATATTTCTGTATCTGTATTTGTGTCCACTCCTGTAAAGGCTATACAAAATACATCAATTTTTTGTACAAATACATAACTTTGTGTATTTGTCTCTCTAAACAAACAATCTCAATTTCTATACTTGTACCTGTATTTATGTATTGTACCTCCAATCAAACACTATCTTAGAGAACATCATAGCAAATTCCTTTTTTTTTACCTCATCCAACCCCAACCAACCAACCAACCACTGCTACTCCTCCTCCTCCACAGTCTTGCCTCCCTCCTGTCAACATCCCCACCCTCCTCCCATCCCAATTCGTCATAGTCACCACCACCTTCAGATACGGCCAACATCACCTTTCCATCAACCCCTCGTCCGTCTACCAGACAAAAGCGTCATCATAGCCTTTTTAATTCTGTCTTCTAGTTCTGGTTTTTCTATTTTTTTTCTTTTTGCTTTCACTTTGTTTTCCATGTAAGACAAAATTAGAGAAATTATTTGAAAATAAATTGAATCAACAAGAAAAAAATGAAATTAAAAAGTATTATTATCTACTCAGTATGAACATTTATCGATAATGTTGTAAAGTCGAAGCTCTTTTCTTAAAATCAAGTTGCCCTAAAGTGTATTTCATAATTTAGACAACTAAACCAATGTATTAGTGTATTTCATGATTTAACTTTAGGGTCATTTTGATTTTAAGAGAAGAGTTTCGACTCTACAACAATAAATGTCATAAGAAGGTAATAATAATTTTCAATTTCATCTTTTTTTCTTGTTGAATAAATTTATTTTCAACTAGTTTCTCTAATTATGTCTTATTATAGGAAAAGTAAAGAAGAAGCAAAAAGAAGAAAAACAAAAAAACAGAACTAGAAGATACGATTAAAAAGGCTATGGTGAGGTTGTCTGGCAGACAAACGAGAGGTTGATGGAGAGGTGGCGGTGGCCATATCTGGAAGTGGTGGTGAATGTGAGGAAGTGAGATGGGAGGAGGGTGGGGATGTTGGCGAGAGGGAGGCAAGGCTATGAAGGAGGAGGAGTGGTGGATAGGTTGGTTGGGGTTGGAGGAGAAAGAAAGAGGGATTTGTAAAATAGTGGTAGAATAAAAAGAAGAGAATAAGGCAATATGATGTGAATGTATAGTATACTCTTTATTTGAAAACAATAAACTAAGATCCTATTTATACAAGAAAATAAGATGATTCTAGATATGTACAACTCATGATTGGATAAGAATCATATATCGTAACAAAATGGAAAGAGAAGATGAAATATCCAAATACAAGTAAATAAGATGATTCTAGATAGCTCATGATTGGATAAAAATCTTATATCGTAACAGAATGGAAAAAAAAAAGAAGAAATATCCTAACAGTGTACAGATCATCTTTCTTCTAGAATGACAATATTTTGCTATGATGTGTCTCATCATCCTGTGTTGAATCATCAAATTGAGTCGGATGATATTGGGTTGTATCCTTTGAAGTTGCTATGATGTCTCATAAATAAATTGGTGTATAGTGTATTAATTAAATATCTCCTTCATCAATAAGATAAATTTAAATGTCTTCAATTGAAAAGACACTTTGTTTAAATGATAAAAAGTTTATACATGATAATTATTAATATATATAAATATATAAAAATTATATATTATATAGATTATATTATTTATTAAATGTACATCAATATAAAACACATCTAATTTATTTTAAAAAGTTTGTACCATTAAATATACAACTATTAACATGTACAATTTAGATGCATTATTTAATTTGTTTGGGTTGATGATATATATAACAACAGTGGCTATATATGATGATGTGACGGGCAGTGGCAGAGAAATTAAAATTTTAATTTCGAAAATAAGTACATGAAAATATAAGATTCGGTAGATTGTATATCTCAATCATTTATGTAGGAGTTACTATGAACCAAATAATATTAATTAACACATCTCAAAACATAGAGATGGAAAAATTTGATTTGAAAACTTTTGTTCTCATATAGCTTTTATCCAAAATCTAAAATATTTAACTTTTAGATTAAAATACACTCACTTACCTTAAGAAATATTAATATTACGCACTCATTCCTCCTATTTTCAAAATTTACGTACACTCTCTTTCCCCTCAACTATAAAAACAAGCTACACTTTATTTATTTATTCTATATTTTTCACTAAATCACTCTTAGAGACAATTAATTCAACTTAATTAATTTATTCAATTGCTATTATACTTTTATATTATTTATTGCATGTTAATCTTATTTTATGTATATATATAATCGTAAGCATATTTGAATATTTTTTAACAAAATAAGATAAAATATTTTTCTAGATTTCACCAATTTTAACTTGCTTTTCTAGTTTTAAATCAAGTTTTAGATTTTCTAATTTTAACCCCTAACTAGACCGGGTTTTCGGTCTAACCAATTGGATCGACCAGTTCAATTCAATTTTGAAAACATTGCAATGTACTATATTGATAGTCCATCAATTAAAAAAAAATGGTAACATAATATTTATATTTAAAATGGTAACATAATAAACACCCAAAAAATGATAAACGATTAAGATGATAAAAAAGAGAGATGACAAAAGAAAAAGTTGATTTAATAAACCAAATTAAATTAATTTTGAAGAGGTTTATTAATTTGCATGTTCTGTGGTTTTACTAAATTTTTAATTAAGTTCAAATAGTTTAAATATTTTCAATTACGTCTATGTATTTTAAAAATATTTTAATCAAATTCATACTTAAAATAATATTCCACTAAGTCTAAGATTTTTCTTGGAATATTTAAAAAATATTCAATTAAATTTGAATTTTTGTAATGATAAATATGCTCAAAATTCGGAAACATGATTAATTTTTTTTAGAGTAAACACCCAAGTTAGTCCATGACATTTTTTGACTCGGACAAGTTAGTCTTTAACTATTAAAAAATGACAAGTTAATTCCTAACAGTTTCTAAACTTGGACAAAGTTGGTCCTTGATAATCAGAAAGTGACAAATTAGTTCTTAATAATTTTCAAACAATTACTTTTAATATTATATCTATACAAAATAATGTAAATAAGGTATACACGCATATCAATGCACGTCTACACACAATTTTAACGCACGCCTTCGTCGTTTAATTTTTCGTTAGGGGGAAAGTTAACAGGTGAGTGTAACATGATTTTTTATTTGTTTTTTAAGTTGTATGGCAGTGAACAAGTTGATTCAAGTAATGCAGAAGAAACAATTGAAAGTTTGGAAACAATATGTAATATTTAAAATTTTACAAAAATGCACACACAATCTAATTTTATTTACACACATTATACGTCAGACTACACACATATCACAAAGATTTTACACTCATTTAATTGCACGCGTACACGCTATTCAACCATTTTTTTACACATAAATTGACTCATTTATATACATGTTCTCAAATTGAGAATTTTCTTGTTTTTGGTTAGATGAGAAACAACGTACACGATGAATCAAAAAGAATTGAGGAGATTGATGAAATGACGGAAGATATGATGGTGATTTCTTTTTTTGGATACACTTTTTTTTTTTAATTTTCTATTGAGAATCTTTGATGCAGATTCTAGTATTTTTTGTAATGATCATTTAGAGTGAGAATCTCGCTTTTCTTTAAAGTGAAATGGTTTTTTTGTTTGCATTAAAAATGGGGTGGGAGTTATGGTGCACCTTTGGAATACACGCATTATGGGGGCGTGTTGGTTTAATGTACACACGATTTTGGATCAAAAAATATGTGTAGTAGATGAACACATGGGTGGACAAATAATGAGTGTACACGTAGCCAAATTGATGCTACAAATAGCAAAGAATAATATTTCTTCTAAACTTGAAATTAAACAACAAAATATCTTAACACAATCTTTTCACAAAATGAGAGTTAAAAGTGTTAGCATATATTTAGGGTTTTTACCATTGGCCTCCCCTAATATTTGATAAAATTACACTCGACTACCCTCTATTTTCAAAAGCTGCAGCTGAAGTTCTTAAACTTTTAATAATCTACACTGATCTCCCCTAAAAAAATCTGACTAACAGTTAAGTTAACATGTGCATGACACATGATTACTAATGACATTTTTGTAAATATTGGACCTATTTTTTATAATAAAAGTACAAAAATGACCTTATAGAATTTTTTAAATAAATTAACCCCACACCTTCCACTTATTGGTTACTGCATCGAAAAAAAATCAGATAAAAAAAAACTAGAACATTAAAATTACTTCCAATGAGTACTTAAAAAAAAACCATAACATTAAGACTTAAGAGTACTTCTAGAATAAAAAAAATAATACCAACCATTACAATGACTACTTCAACATAATGCTATTATATAAAGATATATTCCACCAGTTCAAATAAAAAGTTTTTGGCATGTGCATGTGCGTGTTCCTTACTTGGCCTCTACCTCAATGTCCGTTTGAAGGCTAGTTCTCAAATGGAGAAATTCAAATTTGTCTTTATGATGAAGTATCAATGAAAAAAGAGATATTTAATTAGTACACAATATACTTATTCACTTAACATCATAGCAAATTTCTCTCTTTTCCTCGTCCAACCCCAACCAACCTATGCTTTTCCTCCCCCTCCATAGTCCTCCCTCCCGCCAACATCCCCACCCTCTTCTGATCCCACTTTCTCACCTTCACCACCACCTACAAATACGGCCAACGCCACCTCTCCATCAATCCCTCGTCCGTCTACCAGACAGAAGTCTCATCATAGCCTTTTCAATCTTGTCTTCTGGTTCTATTTTTTTTTTCCTTCTTTTTGCTTTCACTTTGTTTTCCGTGTAAGACAGACTTAGAGAAAGTTGTTGAAAATAAATTTAATCAACAAGAAAAAATGAAATTGATAACTATTATTAATTTCTCAGTATGAACATTTATCGATAATGTTGTAAAATCGAAGCTCTTCTCTTAAAATCAAACTGCCCTAAAGTGTATTTCATAATTTAGACAACCAAACCAATGTATTAGTGTATTTCATGATTCCCCGCCTTGTGTATACAACAACCCATTGGCCAGCGACAAACCCTTAAATGGATCTCAGATCCGCGACGGATTAGTCCTTGACCTTTCGGGCTGGAGAATACCGTGGGAAACAAAAAAAAAATCATTTTCATTTTTTTCTTTGGTATCAAATTTAATTTCAAAACTAGTTTTTCTAATTATGTCTTATAGGGAAAACAGAGAGAAAGCAAAAAGAAGAAAAACATAAAACCAGAACTGAAAGATATGATTGAAAAGGCTATGGTGAAGTTGTCTGGCAGACGAACGAGGGGTTGACAGAGAGGTGGCGGTGGCCATATCTGGAAGTGGTGGTGAATGGGGAGGAAGTAGGATGGGAAGAGGGTGGGGATGTTGGCGAGAGAGAGGCGAGACTATGGAGGGAGAGTGGTGGATAGGTTGGTTGGGGTTGGAGGAGGAAGAAAGAGGGATTTGTAAACCATAGACAATGGGAGAATAAAAAGAAGAGAAAAAGACAATATAATGTAAATGTATAATATACTCTGTGATTTGAAAACAATAAAACTACAACCTATTTATACAAGAAAATAAGATGATTCTAGATATGTACAGCTCATGATTGGATAAGAATCATATATCGTAACAAAATAGAAAGAGAAAGAAAATATCCAAATACGAGAAAATATGAGGATTTTAGATATGTACAGCTCATGATTGGATAAGAATCATATATCGTAACAGAATGAGAAGAGAAAGGAAAAATATCCTAACAATGTACAAGTCATCTTCCTTCTAGAATGTGATTATTTTGCTATGATGTGTGTTATCATCCCGGGCTGAATCATTAAATTGGGCCGGATGATTTTGGGTTGTAACCTTTGAATTTGCTATGCTGTCCTTTAAGTAAATAGGTGTATGGTGTATTAATTAAATATCTCACTTCTCATTAGTCCTTCATCATGAAAAAAATTTAAACGTCTTCATTTGAGAAGACACTCTGTTTGAATAATAAAAATTTAGCGTACATGATAATTATTAATATATATATATATATAGATTATATTATTTATTAAATATACATAAATATAAAACATGTCTAATTTGTTTTAAAAAATTGTACCATATAAATATACAACTATTAATATATATAATTTAATTGCATTATTTGTTTGGGTTGATATATATAACGGCAGTGGCTATATATGATGATGTGAGGGGCGTGTGGCCGACAAATTAAAATTTTAATCCCGAAAATAAACACATGGGAATATAAGATTCCTATGTGTGGTAAGTTGATTAGAAAAAAATTCTCATACATATTTTAATTCCGGAAAGGAAAAATTAATTTTTAATCTCATCTTATAGGTGGAATTGACTAAATAAAATATCAAAATTACTAATAAAACCCTTCGCTAATCCTAAGGAGTTCATTATTAATTTTAAATAAAATAGTTTAATATCTAGTTTAGAAATGCGATTAATCAATATTGGACTTTCAATTTTTGAATGACTAATTTGTCCCACGATATATATAAATGACCATTTTGGTATTTAGCCTAAAAAATATAAAAACCACTTACTAGAATATGAAATCACACCAAAAATAAAAAATTGTGGGAATAATATTCCTTTTTATCTTTGCCTCCAATAGTATTTGTTTACATGTGTGTGTATATATATACAATGTACAAAGCCCCCTTATGGGGAGTGCTGAAAATAGCTAAGCCTCTATTAAACTTCCCTACATTTTACTATCATATACCAAAATGTTTATAAAAAAATGATAGTTAATTGCCATAACTACATTTCTTGCTTCAAAATAAAATCTGAAGTCTATTATGGAATCATCATCTAGGAACAATGGTGGGGACCACACCACTATCAAGGTTACTTCCTGAAACATAGGAGGACATGTTGTGGTCCTCCCTTGACACATTTGGTGCTGATGATTCTGCTTGTGATGAAGAAGAAGGTGCCATTTTGCCAGAACTATCAGAGGTAACATCTGAGAAACTTGTCTCTGTCTCTGGAAACATTGCAATTATGTCTTCAAGTTCCCTAACCACATCCAACATTGATGGTCTATCCTTTGGATTGTCTTGGCAACAGCTAAGGGCTAGGCTTAGGAACTTTTCTAAGCAATCAGGTGGATATAACCCCATCTTGTTGTCTATGATGGAATTTATTGTACCAGATTGGCGAGCCACATTAACCTAGCATAATAATGTTGTGTCATGTTTAATATTTTTTATTCCTTCTATAACTGAATAGAGTAATGCTACGTATACACCACAAAATCAGCGACCATTAGTCACTATCTGTAATAATCCAACTTTTTAAAACTATTAAAAATGTTGGATTAATGTATAATATTAAAAATTGGATTGATAGTTTCAAAACGAATTATTATATATGGTGGCTGATTTTGTGGTGTACACAGATCATTTCTCAATTGGATATGTTTTACTCTCTAAAAGAGAAATGAAAAATACATAAAGTGGAGTATCTGCACAATAACCACACCAATATAGGAACAATGACTACTAAAACCGAAATATAAAAATTCGTAAAAATTGCTTGGGAGGTTTATGAATTTATAAAATTATTACACCGACCTCCCCAAAAAATTTGTAAGAGAGGTCAATGTAATATGGACAAATAGAGAGGGGTTAGACTAAAATACGTCAAATCTTAAGAGAAGTCGGTGCAATTTACGCTAAAATTGATATATAACAAAAAAAAGCTGAAAACAAAGAAGGCATTGTGAAATATTGAAGTTAATTGAAAATAGTTACCTCACGGACAATGTTTTTCCCATGTGATATTGGTTTCATGCCTGTTATAAGCTCTAAGTACACAATTCCCAGGCTATATACATCACATTTGTCAGTCAACTTATGTGTTAACAAATATTCTGGGTCCAGGTAACCCTGCAGCCAAATTACAATGGAATCAGATTGTATTACTTTTAACAGTTTTAGAAATGTTATGTCACTAAAGAATAATTGAACCACCCTCAAGTATCTATTATGAGTTTGCTAGTAGGTATGACAAAGGGTACTAAAATTGCTAAAATTGCATAAAGGGTATCTTTCAATTGCATAATTTCTGTAATCAGAAAACAAAAAATTGAGGAATGGAAAATTATTCATGTGTTTGGTTTCGGAAAACAGTTTTCGGTTATTTGTTTTCATGATTTTGTGAAGGAAATAGTGAAAGGTAGGAATGAATACCGAAAAAGAATTAGATTATGTAATTTTCACCGATTCCTTTACAAAATCATCAAACTAACTGAAAACTGCTTTCTGAAATCAAACACTTTCTTCGTACAAACTTACCGGCGTTCCCTTAACAACTGTTGACACGTATCCAGGAACATTTCCTTCTTCCTCTAGGGATGGTGCAAGCCTTGACAATCCAAAATCAGCCACTTTAGCAGTGAACTTGGAATCCAAAAGTATATTACTTGCTTTGATATCTCTGTGGAATATTGGAGGGTTGGCCTCTGTATGCAAATAAAGTATGCCTTTGGCTGCACCCATTGCAATTCTCAACCTCATACCAAAATTCAGACTCCCCTTCCTTTTCTTACCTGCCATATCATCATAGAACTCATTATCTTAGAGCATATCTTAATAGGCATCAATTAGGAGTTCAGGTCATCAACAATATGAGAATCAGGGTGCAATGTTGTTTTATTAGCTTCAATCTTCTTTGCTTAATGGAATAGAATGCAAAACTACTACGAATTACGTGATTATGAATATTTCTTCTGTTCAAAATCACTGTAAAATATTTAGAGAATTATCATGCTGATTGAAGTTACAAGTGTGTTCAAACTGTAATGCACCTTATAACATACATTATAGCACAAGTTGAATATTAATTAGATATATTTCTATTATACAATAAGTCTGTTTTTTTAGACAAAGACTGTAGCCTTCAAATTATGTAATTTCATGATTTTTTTTACATATAATAGAAATTGAAGGCTGTTGTAGGCTTTAAAATATGAGATTTCACTAATTTTTCTACAAACACTATAAAATAAAGGCTATAGACTTCAAATTATGTAATTTCATGTTTTTTTTACATATAGTAGAAATTAAAGACTATAGGCTTTAAAATGTGAGATTTTACTAATTTTTCTAGAAAAACTATAAAACAAAGGCTATAGTAGAAATTAAAGACTATAGACTTCAAATTATGTAATTTCATTATTTTTTTACATATAGTAGAAATTAAAGGCTATAGGCTTTAAAATGTGAGATTTTACTAATTTTTCTAGAAAAACCAAAAAACAAAGACTATAGACTTCAAATTATGTAATTTCATTATTTCTTTTACATATAGTAGAAATTGAAGACTATAGTCTTTAAAATGTGAGATTTCACTAATTTTTCAAGAAACACTAAAAAACAAAGGCTATAGACTTTAAATTATGTAATTTCATAATTTTTTTACATATAGTAGAAATTGAAGGCTATAGGCTTT
Organism: Aeschynomene evenia; assembly: GCA_013621005.1. Lineage (NCBI taxonomy): Eukaryota > Viridiplantae > Streptophyta > Magnoliopsida > Fabales > Fabaceae > Aeschynomene > Aeschynomene evenia. The sequence goes on along the minus strand of CM024268.1, from coordinate 32,659,297 downwards.
AAAATGTGAGATTTCACTAATTTTTCTAGAAACACCATAAAACAAAGACTATAGACTTCAAATTATGTAATTTCATGATTTTTTCACATATAGTAGAAATTGAAAGTTATAGGTTTTAAAATGTGAGATTTCATTAATTTTTCTAAAAACACCGTAAAACAAAGGTTATAGACTTCAAATTGTGTAATTTCATGATTTTTTTACATATAGTACAAATTGAAAGTTATAGACTTTAAAATATGAGATTTCACTAATTTTTCTAGAAACACTAAAAAACAAAGGCTATAGACTTCAAATTATGTAATTTCATGATTTTTTTACATATAGTAGAAATTGAAGGCTATACGCTTTAAAAGGTGAGATTTCCTTAATTTTTCTAGAAACACAATAAAACAAAAGCTATAGACTTCAAATTATGTAATTTCATGATTTTTTTACATATAGTAGAAATTGAACACTATAGGCTTTAAAATGTGATATTTTCTTAATTTTTCTAGAAACACCATAAAACAAAGGCTATAGACTTCAAATTATGTAATTTCATGATTTTTTTATTTTTTACATATAGTAGAAATTGAAGGCTATAGGCTTCAAAATGTGAGATTTCATTAATTTTTCTAGAAACACTATAAAACAAAGACTATATATAGACTTCAATTTATTAAATTTCATTACTTTTTTAAATATTGTATAAATTGAAGGCTATAGTCTTTAAAATGTGATATTTCCTTAATTTTTCTAGAAACACCATAAAATAAAGGCTATAGACTTCAAATTATGTAATTTCATGACTTTTTTACATATAGTAGAAATTGAAGGCTAGTCTTTAAAATGTGAGATTTCACTAATTTTTCTAGAAACACTAAAAAACAAAGGCTATAGACTTCAATTTATGTAATTTCATGATTTTTTACATATTGTAGAAATTGAAAGCTATAGACTTTAAAATGTGAGATTTCACTAATTTTTCTAGAAACACCATAAAACAAAGGCTATAGACTTCAAATTATGTAATTTCATGATTTTTTAACATGTAGAAATTGAAGGCTACAAGCTTTTAAATATGAGATTTCACTAATTTTTCTACAAACATTACAAAATAAAGGCTATAGACTTCAAATTATGTAATTTCATGATTTTTTTACATATAGTAGAAATTGAAGGCTAGGCTTTAAAATGTGAGATTTCCTTAATTTTTCTAGAAACACCATAAAACAAAGACTATAGACTTCAAATTATGAATTTCATGATTTTTTTAATTTTTTTACATATTGTAGAAATTGAAAGCTATAGGCTTCAAAATGTGAGATTTTACTAATTTTTCTAGAAACACTATAAAACAAAGGCTATATATAGATTTCAAGTTATGTAATTTCATGACTTTTTTACATATTGTATAAATTGAAGGCTATAGTCTTTAAAATGTGAGATTTCCTTAGTTTTGGAGGCCTAAAGCCCTAGCTTCCCTAGCTTCACCCTTGAGCCGACTCTGCCAGTAAGACTCTATTTACCGTGTACAAATCCTAAACATTTAATGGAAAGATATTGAAAATTGTTTGAGCAGATTCAATATTTTGCAAAAGAAACTGAGTAGAATTCGTGAAGGAGTCCATTTGTGCAACTATTGTGTGTATATATATATTAGTAAAATTCCCACTATTTCTTACCAGAAATCCAATCCCTCAGGGTACCATTGGGCATGAATTCATAAACCAGCATCTGAGCCAACAGAAAGAGTATATGAGCATAACAATGTTGTCAAGCCAATATAGCAAAACTTTTGTCTAAGTCAAAGATTACATATGTGAGTTCCAAAGATAATCTTTCATCAATACATTTTTCTAATATAATATAACTATTCATTAGTTACATCTTGTTAACATTTTTTACTTAAAAGCTAGATGAATATTTGTATTACGCTACGGCATTATTTAATCAACTTGCTGACTAATGCAGAACAAATTCTTCATGAAACTTAATTGAAGACAATATAGAAAGATATTGATATCTAAAGTGCAGGTATATTTAGGTATTTACCTGTTCCCCTTCTTCATTACAGTATCCAATCAGTTGGACAAGATTTCGATGATGTATCCTTGATAAGAGCTCAATCTCAGTCAAGAACTCCTTTTGGCCCTGTAAGGAACCTTCTTCTGCTCGCTTTATGGCGACAAACGTCTCATCAGATAAAATGCCTTTATATACATTCCCATAACCTCCTTCGCCAACTTTCATCGAGCTGTTGAATTTTTGCGTAGCATGAGACATATCTTTAAAAGTAAACGCTTTGACGCCATCTATTTTGATGGATATATTTGTGGCTGCAAAAGGAAATAAGCATTTGAACCACTTCAATAAAGATAATCCAAAATGATACTAACAACAGAAAGAAAGGCCTTATAATACTTACACACACGCTTCCTCAAAAGCTTGCTCTGGTATTTGACATGTCTTTTAGTGACCAGGGTAAAGATTAATGCAGATACTGCTAGAACACAAGCAACACCTGCTGCTATAGCAGCAACTATTATGATCTTACTAGTTTTATTCCTCCCTGAATCAATAATTACTGCAGAAGAAAAAGTGAAGTTAAATTAGAGAACTTAATCAATTGAATAACTAAAAATATACCTCCAGTTGTGATATGTACTCTATCTGATTCATCAACAAAATGAAAATTCAAGGAGAAGTAAATTACGTCTGCATTAACATTTATCTTTTGTTGACAAAGATAAAATCAGATAAAACTTGACATTTAATATTTTCAAGCAACATCTCAGATAAAATCAGATTTCCTGTTATAGAAAAAATAGAGAACTCATAATAATATGAATTATGAACATTGTAGATAATAAAAATACAGAATGTGAAGTTTCTCTGCATTATCCATTTTAAATTGCCAATCACTTCTACAAGCAGCAAAATAAATTTCTTAAAGACTTGTGGTCAAACAGTATATTCATTTGGCAGGAAGCAATTATATCAATAAAGTTTATTTGGAACAAATATGATACATACTGTATCAGATAAGATAAAATAATAGATGTGGAGATCAGGAAACTCACTATTTGCATAAGGTCCTAGAAGAGTGAAGTTCAGGAGTTCATATGGTCCGAAAAAGTCTGTGCGAGGAAAATGCCATGATGTAAATGCTTCTTGAATCCGACGGACCTCACTTGTGTTGAACACATGGGAATCATTGTGTGAGGGGGGAAAGATTTTCAAATACATTCTAAGACGAGGCCCCTCTTCCCAAGCATATGTATCTATTGATAGTTGATAGAGGTGTATGTCTAAGGAATCAGTTATATATCTCTCAAAAGGAGTTATATACGGAGGAAAGTAAGAAAAACTAGGACTTTTCAGCCGGTATCCAATTCTCAGAGGTGCTGCACAAAAGCAAGGAATAGGCGAAGAAGGGACGTATTCGAAGAAACTATCCTCTGGACAAGATTGCTTAAGACATTCAATTTTTGAGTTTGTTAAGGATTTGACTCCTTCTTCTCCTTCAGGTCCACAATATTGAACAATATTTTGAATGTTAGAATTCTTGCAGATAGGATTTCCAGAAAGCCTTCAAGGGGAAAAGAAAGAAACAATAAGAATCTTATGTCCAAGTCTGAAACATACTTGTGCCAATAATTTTCATAATAACCATGAAAGACAAAAAAAAATATAACAAGGAGAGGTATAAGTTTAGAAGATTTAATCAAATCAATTGTAAAATGAGTAGCAGAGGAGTTCTTAGAATGGAATGTATTACTGAAAAATATTCCATGAGATTACCTCAAGGTAACATTTGCGGGAGGGTTCAAATTTCCCAAAACGCTTGAAAGCGAGTTGTTGCGGAGATCACTGCATAGATAAAACGAACATAATGGCATGACTTAGAAAACAGCATAGTCAAAATCCATTCTGCAATCTTAAAACAGTGTCAAAATAGATTAGTTCGACAAAAAGATTCGATGTTCATAGATACTGAAGTAGTAATTCGGATGCAAAAAAGTTACATTTTAAATTTAGCAGTCCTACTGAAGGACATGTTCTGCCATATGCTTGCAGGAATGGATCCAGACAGTAAATTGTTCTTGAGTGACCTGTGTGATTAACAACAAAAGCAAAACATCAAACCAATCTTCAAAGAACTGCACTTGTATAAATGTCTCATTAGATTCTAGTGAGAAACTTACTTCTTATAAACATAGTTCTACTTAATAAATTCAAGATATTGTAATATAATAATCATACAAATATTATGTGAAAATACAGCTTGAGGGGTGTCTTCTCACAGTTTTTGAAGAAGAGGCAGATTTGAGAAGCTTTGAGGAATAGATCCATTGAGATTATTATTGGACAGATCACTGCAACAGCAAGAAAAACACTAGATCAGACTCAAATTGATCACTAGATAATGAAAGTATGAAACCAAAAACATAATAGATTAATTGAACAAAATATATAAGTAAAGTTCGCTATTTACATACATGGTGGTCATGTTGTCTGAAAGTTTAGCTGAGGGTAGGCTTCCAGTAAGATGATTCCAACTAAGATCTCTATAAAATGAACCAGTCAGCGATTAGTGGGTAGCCGAACCAGGAGAAGTAAATGATTTAATTGTCATTAGGCACTATATAAAGCAAAACCACAAGATATACTTAAAACTTACAAATAACTAAGGTTGACTATTGTGCTGAAATCAGGAACAGTTCCTTGCAGATTGCAGTTTCTTAGACTTCTGCTCAATCAAAGTGTAAACATTAGCTCAAAAGAATAAAAAATAAAGAATCATAGTTATACTATTGAATTCATAACTGAGTTAACTTAATGCTAAGCCTTTTGTGATTTATCCTAGTTGAGCTTGAGTTTGTTGCCCAAAGCATGTGGCTTTTTATATCAAAATGTCTATTTAAGAGCGGGAAAATTAAGGATAGAATAGCAGACTGCATGGTTAAAACCGGCTCGGAGGGCATGTCGAAGAGAACTTACAGTTTTACTAGCCTGGATAAGTTAGCATAACTAGGAGGAATTCCACTGCCACTGAAATTATTGTTATCAAGTTGGCTGCAACGCAAATCAAACATAAGCATGTAAACTTCTGTAATAGACAAAAATGAAGAAGTTAACAAATAAATGCTACAAATTGAAAATATGTTGAAGTGGAACATACAGTATTCTTAATCCTTGAAGCATGGAGAATTCTGGTGGAAGAAAGCCGGATAAGTTGTTATTGTCCAAAAGTCTGTAAAGTCATTTCAACCGTGAAAACTTGAATACAAGTTTCGATTTGGGAGGCCTCCCAGGATACGTAAAGATTTAACGCTACAAAGAAGGAAAAAATGGAAATAAAAAAGGCTTCAACACTCACAGGTGCATAAGATTGGGCAGGTTTGCAAGTTGGGGTGGAAGTTGACCACTAAATGAGTTGTTGTTCATGTGGCTGTAAAGAAGCAAATACAAATCAGAGAAAGATAAACATTACGAAATCCAGTTTCAAGTTCAGTTGATGATGCATTTGGGGTAGGAGATCCACTCACAGGTGTTTAACATTGGTCATGTTGGCAAATGATGCTGGGATTGGACCTGACAATTGGTTTTCGTCGACTTGGAATCTGTTCAAGTTCGAAAGGTTTCCTAGCTCATCTGGTAAACTACCAGATAAATTATTTCCATTCAGGAGCCTGCACAGACAACACAACAAAATAATTATTTATAATACAGACGAAAAGCTTGATGAGGATCGATTATAATAATTCAGATTCTTTGGTAAAGTTCTTACAAGAGTTTCAATGGCTTAATGTTCCCAATCTCCTTTGGTATTGTGCCTGTCAGATTATTCCACATGAAATCCCTTCAAGCATAAAAACAATAAGGATGTTATTAGCATGACATAACATATTACCAGAAACTCTTCTGATACTTTTTTTTTCCCAGAGGATAATTCACAAAATGACACAACTCACAGGATCTGCAGTTGAGATAGCTGACCAAGCTCTGGTGCTAGACTTCCTGAGAGATTCGCAGTCATCAAGTATCTTCACAACAGTAAAATTGTCATAACAGAATAGAAATTAGAATCTAGAAATCCCTGGAATTATTATGCAAGGTTTTCAAACTCGAGAATTCAAATAAACTCATTTTGCTCTGATAAGCTCGTAAACTCATAAGAGTTTAAGAGTTAACTCGAGAGTTTAATAACCATGTCTGGTGTATTATAACTAAAACATAAAAGGAACAAAAATAGAAGGATATAGAAACCATACAATTCCTGGACATGGAAGAAACCATCATCCCCGACCTTATCGAAACACCAAACCCCAGTCCAGTTTGATCCACACGGGTCACCTTTATTCCAGTTCTTCAGATTGTTATAGGGATCATTCAAACTTTCCTTGATCTCTTTCAGTGCATTTACTGCAAAATTAACAAATACAGACATAGTTTCATGGTTAAAATTACACAGAAATTATTTAAATTAACACACTTTCTCCAACCATATCAAGATAACAAATCCCACCATTTTTCCTACTTGGACTGAAATTTTAGTTAAATCAAAGGCCAGAACAGAAGAACACAGTGAAACAAAAAAGAAGGATCAGTTCAGATTTTTGAAGGATTTCACAAAAAATCTCACCTTCTGAAGGATCTGTTCTCTGTGAATCTGCCATGAGAATGATGAAACAAAACGAAAGAGCCAAGGCACATCCATGTGTTCCTTTCAGAACCGGCATCACAGTATCCTATAAAGAAAATCCAAATTCAAAATGATGAACAAAAAGGGGTATTAACCATTTTAAGGGGTGAAGTTTCATATTCATGTATATCATACATTCAGAAAATTTAATGAACACATTATTGAATTTGAGATTTCATTGCAGAAAGGTAAAGTAAAATCCAACAGAACCACATAGAAAACACACTCTGATGATGTCATTTTTCAAAGGTGATTTCAACCAAAGAAAAAAACCAAAATGAAAACAAGACTCATACAATATAGCTTGGACTAATTTTTCTTCTGGTTTTCAAAAACCCAGAAAAGAAAAGAAGAAAAAAATTGAAAAAAATAGAACCTTTAAGTGTTAACTTTCTCAGAAAACTCAAACACAAAAGCCATAAATGAAAAAAAATTCATGCTTTCAGCTAACAAATGTTAAAAGCCTTAATTCCTTACCTCAGATATCCTTAGTTGAGAAAATGGGGTGATTCAAAATGTCAAAAAAGCTGATAAGAAATGAATATGAATGAGCTTGAAAACTGATGAATAGTTGAAAAAGCCTTTGGCAATTAAACTCCAAAAGTCAAAACTAAATTAGAAATTAAGCCTCCGTGGGGAACTTGTTAGATAAATCATTATGTTCTTCAACCATACAAATGATAATCATGAAAAAACATTAGAGAGTGATTAGACTTTTTTTTTTATTTGATTAAATATCCATTCTTGGTCCTCTAGAACTGTATCATGTAATAAATTAATCAAAATATAAAAATTCAATATTATTCTTCCTATTTTAAAAAATAAATCAAATTCATTCTTTTATATATATCAATACAACTAAAAAATATAAAAAAAATATATTTTTTTAAATATGAAGGATTAATATTAAATTTTAAAAAAATTAATTTTTTTTGCGTATTTATAAAGAGTATTGTTGAGTGCATTATAAAAAAATCAGACAAAATAATCAATACTTTGTAAACAATATATATTATATAATGTGCACATAGTATAAATTATATCATGTAAAAAAAATAATGTTATAATATATGGTGTACATAATATGTAATATATCTATAACATATAATATACGAGATATATATTATATAATATATTAATTATTTATTTTAATTGATTTTTTTATTATATTCACGTAATTTTTCATTTCTAAATACATATTTTGGGTACTTATTTTTATTTTTAATGAGAAAAAAATATCTGTGTGAGGTTATGAGATGGCACTGTCGTTATGGTTGGCTCATCCACTAACCCCAATAGTCAAACATACACCAAATCTGAACACGCCAATATAATATTATATTATATGATGTAGTTTAATAATAATAAAAATAGCAAAAATATTAATGTGCATCAACTTTTTTTTCTTTTCAACATTGACACCTGCAGCCACCACTTCTGATTCTCAATGCATGCACCGCCACCAATAGTAATTGGTTTGGTATGCACGTAAAATTAGAATCATTACATGATGATAATTCAGTGGAGTTTAATTATGATCATTCTTAAGTTTATTTGAAAAGTAATAATATTTATCGTATAACATAAATACATTTAACTAGTATTCAATGTGTACTATACATAATACATAATATCGGCACACATTTCATATTATGTATAGCACACACTAAATACTAGTTAAACATATTTCTGTTGTATAACAAGTATTATTAATTTGAAAAATGTCGCTTTATTTTAATGGGTATTGTCTTTGTTGCTAACTATAACCAAACAAGATACGAATATGATTATTTTTCTGCATTATCGATATCTCTATTTCTTTGTTTTTTTTATCCATCCTACTATCTATCCAAACATAGTCTTACAACACTAGCATAATATCTTTTATTACGTGTACAACGCATAATACTGACAACGTACGTATTAAATACCGTACAAAATGAAAAGCATACAATAAAAGTGAAAAACACGTGTTTTGTGTACCAACTCTCCTAACGTGCGCGTAAACAGTACGTGCATAAGTGAATACATTCCAACACATAAAATGAACACATATTTCAATAACACACGCACGAACACATTTGATTATTGAAAATAAACATATTTATTTGTTATAATGAACACATTTAAGTATGAGAAATGAACATATTTATTTTAAAAAATATCTATCTCAATCTCATGAATTTTATTTATATTATATATATGTACATGTGCAGTTTGCATTGTATTATGTGTTCAGTTACAGTATAAATATGTGTTCACTGTACATTATACTTTGTGTTCAGCTGCAGTATATGTATGTATGTGTTCACTTACATTGTATTATGCATGTGTTCAGTATGGTAGCATTTGTTTATTGTATACAAGACCGAAAATATAATACAGAGTATAGAATGACATATTAGTTTTCTGTAAACACATACAAGACATATTGTATCTGTATAAATTTTTTATGCAACAATGCTATATGTACACTGTTTATCAGCCACTTTCAGCCACTAACCACTTTTTAAGGTGGGGCCTACAAAAATATTAGTAACAAACTATATGCATTTATTATGGGTGGCTGATGGTGTGACAGCATTTTGGTGTACAAGAAGCATTGTTGTTATGTATTTTGTGTCCACACTCAAAATATATACACAAAATACAATATGTTGATACAAAAATTTTAATGGAAATTTTATTTCAAACTTACCCCTATTATTTTTTCCCATAATTCCACCATTTGCCCTTCTAATTATTTTACCAAAATCACAAAACAAAATGTTGTACAAATACAGGTACAAATTTATTCTGTACACACTAAAACGAACACAAAACAAAATACATAAAATTCATTGTATTGTATTGTACTGTACATGTATTTCTGTATTGTATTATACAAACACTACCTATGTGTTCACTTTATATTATATTAATTATTTGTTCAATTACCGTTTATATGTGTTCATTATATTGTTTCATATATTGTGTGTTCACTCTGATTTAATTTTAATATGTTTTTATTTGCTAATAAATAATTTTATGACTTAAATATTACATAATGAGTTCATTTTAGGTTGTAATATATGTTAATCTTATACAATATCTTCGTTGTATAGCATGAGTTTTAATATGAAAAAAATAATGTTATTGTTTAACTAAAACAACATGATATAAATAAAGATTGATGAGTTGTATGATAAAAAGAAATAAAAAATCTCATTAGATATTATAAATTAAAAATCATCGTTGAAAATAAATTTAGTTGATAAATATAATAAAAAATTCAATTCTCCTTCATCATCACTTCCCTGCCATGGCTATACAGCAAGTTGCTGAGAAGAATTACGAGAACAAGAAGATGAGTTTTATAAAAGTAAAAATGAACAAAAACAATAATCATAAAAGAAAAAAATAGTGGGTAAGTTGATTGATCTAGAGAAGAAGAGGAAATAAGGAGAAGGAAAAATTGATGAAGAAAGAATATTGTAGTGTGTTGATTGAGAGAGAAAAAGAATCAGAAAAAAAAAAGAACCAAAGAGAAAGAAGGAAGGAAAAAAAATGAAGAGAAAGTTGAGAGACATGTGGATAATATATGTGTACGTTGGTAGTATTTGATGTTGTACAAATATATATATTTTGAAACAAAATTTTCTTTAAAATTTCTGTATTAACACTTGTAATTTATGTATCTATTCTGAGTGTAAATACAAAATATAGAAAAAAATTAGATATATACAATCTGTCTTATATTTATTTACACTAAACAAACATCTTATTTTTAATTTTATATTATAATCTTTATGTCTTTTACATACTACACAAATGTCATCTTACTTACTGTGGACTCACTTTTCGTAGTTAATTAAAAAAAAATGATTAGTTACCAACTTATATTATATAGCAATCAAGTTTAATTTCTCGAGGGATTGGTATTTGTAAAGATTGGAGATGCTATGAAAGAAAAGCACAGTTGCAGAGAAAAGAAAGATGCAAAACTGAGAAGATAAGAAACTGAAAGAATGAAATTGTATTGAATGAATTGAGTGCTGATACAAGAACAGAGAAGCCAAATATATAGGCCACAAAAACAGAGAAGATGCTAACAGAAAGTAACAGAAAAGAGCGCCAAAATAAAAGGCACAACTAAACCAAATATAGCAGCAAGTAAAGATACATCTTTTCACCCCCCCCCCCCCTCAAACTTGGTGGGTGCCTCACAAACACTAAGTTTGCCACGAAGATAAGGGAAGCGATTATTAGAAATGGGCTTTGTGAGAGAGTCAGCAACTTGTTCCTCATAAGGGATATGATGAACCTGTAGATACTGTTTGACTATTTGGTCACGAACAAAATGAATATCTATTTCGAAATGTTTTGTTTTGCTATGAAGAATAGGAGCGGAAGTAAGCATAACTGCACTGAGATTGTCTACATGTAGATTGGGTGTATAAGTGAGAGTGTAATTGAGTTCATTGAGGAGATTACGAATCCAAATAACTTCAGTAGTGGCAGCGGCAATAGCACGGTACTCGGCCTCAGTACTAGAACGGGAAACAGTAGCTTGCTTTTTAGATTGCCAAGAAATGATGTTCGGGCCAAGAAAGACAGCAAGGCCAGTGGTAGAACGTCTGTCATCGATGTCAATAGCCCAGTCCGAATCACAAAAACCAGTAATGACAAACTTCTGAATTGGTTGAATGAGAATCCCATGAGTGGTTGTGCCACGAAGATAACGCAAAATGCGCTTCACAGCAGACCAATGAACATCTTGAGGAGTTTTCATGTATTGGCACACTTTGTTAATAGAGAAAGCAAGCTCAGGACGAGTTAAGGTGATATATTGAAGAGCTCCCACCGTTTGACGATAAATGGTGGGATCAGCAAAAACAGAGGAACCATCTTTAACAAGTTTAGTAGTAGCAGCCATAGGAGTTTCTATGGGTTCGGAGGAAGACATACCAGTGCGAAGGAGAAGATCAGAAATGTATTTTTCTTGAGACAAATAAAGAGCACCATTGGCTAAAGTTTTCACTTGGATACCAAGGAAATAATGGACAGGTCCAAGATCGCAAAGAACAAAGATTTGTTGAAGTTGGTGAATAAGATCAGTAATGGCAGAAGGAGAAGAGGTAGTAAGAAGGATGTCATCAACGTATACTAGCATGAACATGGTGTATTGAGGAGTTTTCTTATAAAACAGGGAAGCATCAGAGTGAGCACTAGAAAAACCAAGAGAGATGAGGGTGGAACCAAGTTTGTCAAACCAAGCCCTTGGAGCTTGACGAAGGCCGTATAAAGCTTTTTGAAGTTTACAGACAAGATGAGGTTGGTCATGATTGTATCCCTGAGGTTGTGACATGTAAACAAGTTGTTTCAAATCGCCATTTAGGAACGCATTTGTAAAGTCCAATTGATGAACTTGCCATTTGAAAGAAACAACAAGAGACAAGATAATTCTGTAGCAGGGCGAACCACAGGGCTGAAAATGTCTGTGTAATCCACATCATCCTGTTGAAGAAAACCTTGAGCCACAAGGCGGGCTTTGTGACGAGTAATGGTGCCATCAAGATTATATTTAACCTTAAAAATCCACTTACACCCAATAACAGCAGCATCAGGTGGAGGAGGAACAAGAGTCCAGGTTTTGTTTTTGAGAAGAGCATTGTACTCATCATCCATAGCCTATTTCCATTGAGGATGAAGAGCAACATCAAGAGCATTTTTGGGAACGATCTCGGCAGTGAAAAATTTAGGCTTAAAAATGCCAGCTTTAGAACGTGTGATCATATGGTGAGTGGCTGGTGGAGAAGCTGTGCTCTCTGGAACATCATGAGATTCAGTCGACAAGGTATTTACTGCTTCTGCAGTTGATGTAGAAGGTGCTGAAGTAGGTTGTAGGGTATGAGTCCTGCACAAAGAAGAAGAACCAGTAGACTCTGGAAGAATAATAGGAATACGAGCAACCGAATTTGAGGGAGTTTGGGAAGGAGTAGGTATAATAGGCATAGTAATTTTGTAGGGAAAAAATGATTCATTAAAAAGGACATGTCTAGAGATATATACCTTACCATTTTTATGAAGACAACGATATCCTTTGTGAACGGGTGAGTAACCAATGAAAGTGCAAAGATCAGAGTGAAATCCATTTTGTGTTGGTTGTATGGCCTCAAGAGAGGGTAGCAAGCACAACCAAAAACTCGCATTTGATCATATGGTGGATGCTTGTGAAATAGCTTGAAAAAGGGTGAGTCATAGTCCAGAACGGGTGTTGGAAGTAAATTGATAGTGTAAATAGCAGTTTCGAAGGCTTCTCCCCAAAACTTGAGAGGGAGAGAGGCATGGGCAAGTATGGTTAATCCAATCTCAGTGATGTGGTGATGTTTTCGTTCAGCACACCCATTTTGCTCATGAGTGTAAGGACAACTAAACCGGTGAGTGATTCCAAGAGATGTGAGGTTCTTGGTGAAAGCTACATATTCTTTAGCATTGTCTGTCTGGAAGGTTTTAAGCTTGGTATTGAGATGTAATTCTGCAGCATTTTTGAAGTTCAAGAAAGCAATGTATGCCTGGGATTTTGTATGTAACAAATAAAACCAAGTGAAACATGAAAAAGCATCAATAAAAGTAATATAGTATCTTGCTCCAGTTGATGAGGGAACAGGGGATGGTCCCCAAATACCAGAGTAAACAAGATCAAGAAGAGCTTGAATGACAGTGTTAGAGTCATTAAAGGGTAATTGATGTAGTTTTCTGAGACAGCAAGCATGGCACAAATTTTCTAATTTTACAGTATCAGTTTTGATTTGGCATAAAGATAGAACTCTCTTGACAATAAGGACAACAGCATGAGCTAAGCGAGCATGCCAAAAGGCTAGATTTGATTTATTAGATGAGTTAGCATAGTAATTGAAAGATGAAATAGAGGGGACAAAAGTATTATTATGCATGCTGTTATAGGAATCAATATCAGTATTATTATTACATTTGATAGCAATATCAGAAGAGGAAGTAGTATCATTTGAGTTAAAAGGCAAAAGGGAGTTTGAATTATATGAGCTATGTGTAGACATATTACACTTATTATCAGAATCTAAAATACAAGGAAAAGAAGAAAACACAGTATGAGGAATTTGAGTAGTATAAGCTTGTGGTTGTCCAATCTTGAAAGGAACTTTGGTTATTTGAGCAGGGAGATAGTAAATTCCATTTCTAGTTGAGCCTGTTAGGAGTGGTTGTTGATCCTGAGATTTAACAACACACTTATTAGAGAAGAATTCAACTGAAACATCATTGTCATTGGTAAATTGATATACACTCAATAAATTCTTGGTAAAGTTAGGGACATGCAGCATATTGTTAAGGCGAAAAGTGTAATCTGAATTGGATGATTTTAAAAAAGAATGTCCAGTGTGGTGAATAGGATTACCAATTCCATTTCCCACAAGGACCTGTGCTAGACCTGTATATGGTGTGCTAGTAGCAAAGTTGTTTAAGTCAGGGGTGATGTGGTTAGAGGACCCTGAATTAGTATACCAAAGGGGATCATTAATAACAGAGGGTGTGGCAACCGCATTGTGAGAATGAAATGAGTTATCCAGATACTGCTGTGAGGTAGAAGGGACAGCTTGTGTCATGTAAGATTAAGGAGGACCATTTGAGGACGAAATGGATGGTGGAGCAGGTGTTTGTTGAGTGGTTATATTGACATAATGAGGGTTGAAGCGATGAAAACAATCCCACGCAGAATGGCCCAATTTGTGACATAAATGACATTGTTGATTGATAGTTGAATCTACCTCCAGTTCGTGCACCAAAGCGTCCTCTGCCGCGATGTCCAGAAGCACGGCCGCGAGAAAAATTAGAATATGATGAAGTATTAAAACGCTGAGAGGACTGAGTGTAGTTAGCTTGATAAGTCGTTTGTTGAGGTGCAAGATCCAGAGAGTGAACACGTTCTATGCGGGATTCAATGTTGATAAGAACAACTTCGACTTCCTCAACAGAGTAAGACTCACGGCGAGACAGAAGAGAGACAACAATGGAGGTGTACTCATCGGGAAGACCATCGAAAATAGCTTGGATGTGATTGGAGGATGAAACGGGTTCACCAATGGCGCTGAGTTGATCGGTTATCTTCTTGATTTCAAGAAGATAGGAATTCATGCAAGATGTCTTCTTGATGGTTCTAAGTTGAGTTTTTAATTTGTTCAGGCGAGCACTGAGTTGAGTAGCACATAATTGTTCGATGCGAGACCACAATTGAGAAGAGAAGGTGCAACCAACCATACGCACCCGCAGAGAGGTAGAAAGAGAAGCTAGCATCCAAGAAAAAAGAAGTTTGTCTTGCCGTTTCCAAGAGGTGTACTCAGGGTTGATAGTGGTGTGGTTATCATTGGGATTAGAGACATATTCTGTGGGGGTGGTGGAGGGATCAAGAAAAATTTCAAGGCCAAAGCCTTCAATGGTGGCTAGAGTTTCTTGTCTCCAAGACAAGAAGTTATCTTCTTCAATATCTAATTTGATGGAGATGGGAACACTAAAAATGTGTGCTTTGGAATGGCTGGAGTTATCATTTATGTGGGGAGGAGATGTTGTGTGGGACGAATGTGGAGATGAAGATTCAGCCATGGCCACGGGCTCGTGATACCATGTAAAGATTGGAGATGCTATGAAAGAAAAGCACAGTTGTAGAGAAAAGAAAGATACAAAACTGAGAAGATAAGAAACTGAAAGAATGAAATTGTATTGAATGAATTGAGTGCTGATACAAGAACAGAGAAGCCAAATATATAGGCCACAAAAACAGAGAAGATGCTAACAGAAAGTAACAGAAAAGAGCGCCAAAATAAAAGGCACAACTAAACCAAATATAGCAGCAAGTAAAGATACATCTTTTCAGTATTGACTAAAATATTAATTGTAAGTGGTGCACATTCTATAAGCAGATAATGTAGTAAAATCAATGACATTTCTTTTAATATTTCACTTTCAAGATATATTATTGCATTATTGGAATTCCATTAATCTACCATTGAGCGTCAATTTTGTTATTACATTATCATAATAATAATAATAACAATAAAAATTTAATTATAATGCTGTAAAATTTTTTATATATATTATCAACTAATTACATCCGTTGACTTGTGTAACTTTTTAGTTAGTAGTAGTTGAGCTAACGACTTTTGCTTATGTTTCAATCCATAATTGGATGTCAATGTAAAATTACTTTACACTGTACAGTGTATTGAAATTAAACTCTAACAATAATTAATCCAATAATATGTATCGTACAACATAAATACATCCAATAAGCATCCAACGTGTGCTATACATGATATGAAATATGTGTTATACGTACGTATATGTTATACAAATAGCACATATTTTATATCATAAATAGCACACGTTGGATATTTGTTGGACGT
Organism: Aeschynomene evenia; assembly: GCA_013621005.1. Lineage (NCBI taxonomy): Eukaryota > Viridiplantae > Streptophyta > Magnoliopsida > Fabales > Fabaceae > Aeschynomene > Aeschynomene evenia. The sequence continues at coordinate 32,643,190 of CM024268.1, read as the reverse complement.
ATTTCTGTTGTACGACAATCATTATTAATAATTAATCAATATACGTTATCATCATATCGCTAAATCAATTTCACTCCAAGTAGTATTATTTTACATTAATGATGATTTTGACTCTTGTATTAAGAATCTAATTTTAATATATAATATTAATAGTGTAAAATTATAGTTTTTACTATTAAACAATATTATGTGTTGTAAGGCTTATTAGTGGATGATTAAGTTAAACATTTAATTTATTAATGTGATGAGAACATGTGATCAAGTGTCTAAATAAAATTATTTTATTATTTAAATTAAATTAGAATTTAATAGAAGGGGTGAAAAAAAAAAAGGAAAGTGATGAGAGCTAGTCCCTAATAAAAGCAACAATAACAAATAAATAAATAAATCATGGATATATAACCCAATTATGAACAAATTAAGTACAATGATTTAACTTTTGTACTAGTGTAAGGTTTAACTAAAGAAGTAAAAAAAATGATGATGAGAGTCCCTAATGAAAGCAACAATATATAAAAAATAAATAAAACATCATCATAACCAAATTATGGACAAATAAATAATATAGGAACTAATGATATAATATATAATAAAATACAATAATATTTGTCGTACAACATAAATACGTTCAACTAATATCCAACGTGTGTTATACATAATACATAATGTGTGCTATATATATAATAATACACGTACGTATAATACGTACACATTTCATATTATGTATAGCACACGTTAGATATTAGTTAGACATATTTTTATTTTACGACCAACATTGTCATAAAATATAACCAAATTGTGCATGTCAATTGTGATGTATAAATGAAATATATAGTGATGAACCAATCCTTAATGGGTTCGTGTAAACGATGCAGACTTTTTATTTGAGATTTTCATCATTTGATTTGATGCTGAAAGAAAGAGGGAGCATCTTCTTATGTTCAAACCATATTTCATTTTCAACTAACCAAACACTAAAAGGGACTCTTACTTTTGGGACTTGTCAAACTTGCTAAGACTTAAATCTATATTATTATTTAATTGAGTTTATGTTATACATACTAGCGACTTTGGGTGGTGTAGTAGCTGGAATAGAATTCTACACGCAATAACGAGAATATGATAAACCAAATGCGTGTTAATTGTTGCTCTTGCAAATTGGGAAGTGTTGTTACACTATATAGTGTATATATATATATATAGAGAAATGATACACGTACATCAGATTTTTATCCATTAAGCATCCATCAGATATTATTTAATTGGTGGTTGAGAGATATATGTAAGTTTTTTAGTTTTTATTTAAAATGGTGGGCCCAAAATAGCATAATATGATTGATGGATCTATATATTGATGTACATGTAGTACTATTGTATATATATATATATATATATATATGGTGATGCTAAATTAACAATACAAAACCAGCCTAACCAGCCAATACATGAGATTTTGGGCCATAATTACTCAGCTCATTACAATCTCAATGATTATTTGGGCTAAAACCAAAGCTAAAATAGGCCCATTGACTGTATGAGCTGATTTTTCATTGCTCATTTAGCATTATTGATATATATATACTTTATTGAGATCACTTTTGATTTACATTTCTTATTCAACATTATTTTTTAGTGATACATGTTCAACAATAATATGTTCACGAAAAAAATTGATAATGAAAAAAAGTAAAACTTCTCATATCATAGTATTAAACCACTAATGTTACGACATAAATATATCCAACTAATATATATCCAACATGTAATATTTGTCGTATAATATAAATACGTTCAACTAGTATACAATGTGTGTTATACATAATATATAATGTGTGTTATATGTATAGCACATGTACATATAACATACATTTTGTATTATATATACATAACACATGTTGGATATGAACGTATTTCTGTTATACGACAAATATTATTGATACAACGTGTGTCATACGTAATATGTGTCATACGTAACATGCGTTATACACTATGACACACGTTAGATAGTTGTTAGATGATATTTTTGTTATTCGATAAACGTTATTGAATATTAAATATAATATATTACATGTATCTTAAATAATAAATTACATTCTGAAACTAACTCTTGCAGACTAATAACGGCTCACTCACCTACACACTCTCAATATCTCATAAATTCATTTAACTTAATTCTTCTATAAATTCTAAATTCTATGCGTAATATATAACAAATTATACATGTAATTCAATCTACTAGATCTATGACCTAGATGATAAATTATATGTAAATTATTATCTTTATATATATATAATCTATTACAAGATTTCAGTATGTATATATATAACTTATTGTTTATGATATGTATGTATAATATATATTATATTCATTACGTATAATTTCAACAATTGACAAAATTTTGATTATACACCATTTTCTATTTCTGATTTTTAATGCGATTAGTGATAAAGAATATATTATACAAAATTATTATTTGTGTTATAGGAGTGTATTTTCCATATCTTTGGAAAATTGAGATAAAAGAAACATAATATTATAAAGATATGGTAATATATAATTGTATATTTGTACTGTGCAAACTAAATTCTAATTTATTTTTATTGCCAAAGCAAATCACTAGTACTTCACCATCTAACAAAGAATATCTTAGTAATTAGTGGAATATGTTGTGCAGGACAAGTAATGTATGTTGTACACGACATGTCATATACGTCGTGTATTTTATATTATATATATTATACGCAATATATTAATTGTTTTGACTCATTTTTTGTTTTACATCAAGTTAATATTTGTTCAAATATAAATGACTAAAATATAACATGATGTATATATACTCTGCAATTGGTTTAGCAAAATTTGACTTGTCTAATTTTAAAACATTTATTTCTTTTTTACGCTTAAGCAACTTATTAAGATTATTCTTTAGGACAAATTTGACTTCATATAGTAAATAAGTCAATCTATTTACCAATCATTTAGCACCAAATGTTGCATAAAAGAATGGTGGTAATAGACCCACACTTGCTTTGAGGCAATTTTTTACTATTATGTTAACTGGAATTGTGGAATAACTAAAATAATACAGTAAAATTTTAACTTGTATTGATAAATATATAATAGTATATATGTTTATTCTTTATCTATGTCATTTCTAAGCAAATGCGAATATATTCATCAAAGTGATATAAGTGAAAAAGGAATGTACAATATTATTGATTGTATGTGTTACTCTAGCATTTTTATTACTCCATTTGATCCTTTTAAATGTCTTTTTTTACTTTTTTATTTGATCTCTTTTATTTGTCTTTTTTATAACTTCAAGAAACAATTTTTTTTTCTATTATACCCTTTTATATTTTTGACTATTTGAAGGAGAGAGAAACTATAATAATTGATAATAGTATGATATTTTTGTTATTTTAATTCTAACCTTTAGATTTTTAACATAATCTAATAGTTATCTTAATTTAGTGTACATATATCTAAAGGGATAGGAGAAGGAAGTATTTTATTGAAATAATCAGATAAAGTAAACAATAATTGTCCCTTGGTATATTCCTATTTCGTACTCCATGACATTATATTACTGTATTGTTTAAATTCCATCATCAAAATGATGTAGTTGTAATTTATAAATTATTCAGCTACCTACCGATCCAAAAGGGTCAATTTTGACCATTTGCATTTTTTTATTTTTACTTAATTAAAAAGTTGAGATCACTTTGCACATCATTTTAATTATATTATTCTTTCACGTTTGTTTTGAATAGACAAATAAAGTTTCTAATGCACCTTCTATTCATCTTATTTTGCCCCTAAAGAAGACAATCTAAATGTGTAAGAAATGATGTGTAGAAAACGTTGTAAAAAGAAAATAAAAAGAATAAAAAAGCAATGTATACACTTTGTGGCATAATTATCAGAATCGGATCGGAGATCGAACCGGTCAATGGGTCACTGATTCAACCAGTGGGTCACTGGTCGAGCCGGCGAATAATTGACTCGGACTTTTATTATAAATAATTAAATATATTCAACCTTTTATATATATATATCTTATACGCAACACATAATAATAAGGAAGTGCTCAGCCCAGTGGTGCTGGGTGCTTTGTGCAACCTTGGGGTAAGGGGTTCGAATCCCCCTTACAACTATCCCCGAGCCCGACCACTAAGGTTGCACAAAATACCCAACACAACCATTAGGTTGAGCACTTCCTTATTGTTATGTGTTGAATATAATAAATTATATAAAAGGTTGAATATATTTAATTATTCATAATAAAAGACCGAGTTAACTATCTGTCGGCTCGACCAGTGACCCAGTACCTTGACCAGTTCGATTCCCGATCCAGTTGTGATAACTATAGGTCCGAGTTTTACAACTATGCTTTTGTGGCTTCTGAACCACACGTGAGAAAAGCAAAATTGGCCACTCTAATGCAACCCAAGAAATAAACAAAGAAAAAATCAATGTGGTATAGTCATTTGATTAGGTTTCAAAATTTATCAATCAACTCTTAAGAGTTGTTGTGATACTATTACATTTCTTTATGTGTAATTTCAAATGGATATAATAAGAGAGTTGTTATGATACTATTATAGGTATAATATTCAAGGAGAATTTTCAAACATTTATTGGGAGTTAGTTTGGCAATGAATAATTGAAAATTCGTTAAATGTGACCAATTATAAATAGACAATAGAGATTTAAGATTTTGACCCTACAAAACATTTTGCAACATTAAATTAATCTTTAAACTGTACTAATTTTTAAATCAATCGAGTTGTGATTAGGGACAGATCTATTTGTATTGGTGTGAGGAGTTTATGCCTCCATTAACTTAACATGAGTGATGTAATATCTTTGCTCCTACTGCTAAAATTTTCTAGATCCGTCACAGACTTGTGATCATTCTAGTTCCTATAAAAGCTTTAAAATATCATGATATAAAAAAATATCATTTAAAGAACAAATTGATGTTTGAAAATAATAATAATAATAATAATAATAATAAAAGCAATGCCATAGGAAATTACTCAAGTTCGAAATCAAAAACATAATTTTGGACTTATTGAGTGCTTCTTTAGTTACTCAGAGGTTACTTCACCCATGAATTCAACCTAAATCACAACAATGCATGAAGAAAATACCAAGCAGATAAGCCAATTTCTTATTGGCTCTAATGGAAATCACCCTAAATTTGATCCACTTATAGCTAATTTTGGATGGATACTAATATATTATAGATTATAATTATATTAATGTTTCTATTTTCTGTATCCACAAATATGCACATCAAATGAGAATAGTGAAGCATATGGGGCTAGGCCACTAGCCAACTTGGGAAGGAGATTTGAGAATAAGACTTGATTCTGTTATTAGTTGAAATGACAAATGAGAGATATTAAGAGAGGTATTTTGAGGATTTGACAATAGTGTCTCTCTCATTCTCTCAACCATTTTCATTCTATTTTGTTCATGATACACATAATAATACACACACAAAATAATATATTTTATTCTTCTTCTTTTTCATCTTCTATATTTCCATTTATTTCTATCTCCTATGGCTAGAGACATTAAGACAAATAGAAAAAGATAGAAATATAGAATTTAAGGAAGACCAAAGTATATCATGTGTTTATATGGATCTGTTTGAATATTAATCTTTTGACTTATTGTAACTTTTTTAAAGTTAAAATTCATAATTTTTCCTATTTAATAATATAATTTATTACTTCTTAGAAAATTATTTTAGTACTATTTGAAAAGTTTGATAAACACTTTTCAAAATATTTAAAATACTTATTTTATTATTATATATTTAAATATAAAATGACTTATTCAAGTTACTATTTAGAAATCACTTTTGTATAAAAATGTTAAAAAGTTATTTATCCAAATAGATTCTTATATGTGTATAATGAACAGAAATAGAATGAAAATGGATCAAAGCATTATAGAGACTGAAATTCTACCAATGCCTAATCTTGACCTTTTTGGTACCCTCATTTCAGAACCAAGTCACATTCTCTCTCAGTTACAAACCCACTGCCCAAGATGGCTAGTGGCCCATATGCTTCACTCTCCTCATTTCACACATCACACATATTTACAATTAAGCCCTCAATCTTGAAGTGACTAGGTATGTAACATAGTACTTGCCCATAGGCCACATAAAATTTACAATTATGGACCAATGTTTTCAACAATAAAATTGTTAGAGACCAATTTGTCTAAAAATAAAATTATCATTAACCTTTTCCATCCTGGAACCTTATGATATCTGACTTTTGTCAATATCAGGGACCAGTTACGACATTTCTGATTGTCAAGGACCACCTTGTCTGGCGTTGAAATTGTCAAGAACCAGTTTGAGGATTTACTCTAAGTTTTTTTATCCTCTAACTGATTTCAGAACAATACACACATGAGTATATACAAGTCATACAACAGAACCAAGTCAACCAACTTTTACATAATACAATCATCACTAAGAAGTGAAAAGGTAGAAAACAGCCATCACTAAGAAGTAATTCATATTGTAAGATTTTTCATGTATAAAACAAATACACTAACTTTTGATTTATGGATCTGATTCTTTAACCAAAGCCTCGCTAATCTGTTTGATTAGTAGACAAACTTTGGGAAAAAAGAATTTCTTGCACCTAGGGCAATGATTACAACATTGATGCCTATTCTTTAACATACAAATTTGTCACTGCTGCTCCAAGTATATACTGTGTTTGCAATATTAACCAATTTAACAGAAACATAAGTTAGTAGTTTGGGTACCAAAACATGCCTTTTATGCCCTCTGGGTCAGCTTCAAAACCTAAATTGCGATAAAATTCCACAACTGCACTCAAAATACAAAAGCAAATGTGAGACATGAAGTTCTCATTTTTATAAGGCATGAAAGAGCATGAAACTCTGGTCTTCCAACCGATACTAACAAAACACTAACCGAGCAACCCAATGTACAACGCTCCTACCTACACCTGGTGGGGTCTAAGAAGGAGATGTAATTTCGTAAACTTCAAATTACAAGGCAACAATCTTATCGTTTCATTAAGGACTCTAATATTAAGTTATTAACGGAATAAGGCAATATATAAATTTCAAACACTAGTAATACAGCAATAACAGCAGTTGTCAAGATTGTATATAATTTGGAAAGGATTGGAAGCAAATATTCATTGTGTCACGGTCACTAACTAGAGGATACCATAGTAAAAGAAGAATACTGTTAAGGAAGTTAGACATGCGAGGAAATTCCAAAATGATGACACTAACGCTATAACCTGGTCCTTAAAGTTTACGGCATTGATTTTCATCCACTTAAGCCAAAACCATAGCAAGCATAGCACAAGCCCATAATATTTTATAATAACGAATATGAATGACGTTATGCCTAAAGGTTGTCAATATTGTTATACCTTTACTATCTGCAAACAGAGTTATATTGCCAATGTCCTTTTGAAGAAGGGCTCGAATCAGTTTCTCTACAAGAGCTTTACCAAGACCTTGGCCCTATACAATAACAGCCACAACATCAATAAGTAGTGTTCTGGGTTACTCGTACTCAAAATGCTTACATATGAACATGACATAAGGATGCTATTAAGTACAAGAATTTTTTTCTTAGAATGCCTGAATCCAACACTGTCTAATGACTAATGCACATTACAATCATTCAACAAATTCCTACATCCAAGCTTACAACCTTCTTCATCTAAATTTCAGAGCATCAGCAAACAACAGAAACATGTTCACAAGGCATAACAATTATTGGCATAGTTCACTTTCTTTGGCCTCAAACAGCTAGCTTAATTTTACATTCCAAGTTCAAATAGAGTTATAGACACTTAATCCTACAAAAGAAGATAGATTGTTAATTAATTCTAATTCAAATCTTTACCATGAATCCATGATTACTAATTTACTACATTAGAAAAAAAGTCTAAAATATATTATACATAAATTAGAGATAGTTCACATTACACCATCTAACATGAACTCTTGCAGCAACTAGCAACAGACTTTTCATTCAAAATCCATGTCTGGTTGACAGAACATACCTGGTAGCTAGGATCAACAAGGACATCCCAAATTGTCGCATTGAAGGCATGGTCTGAAGTTGCACGAGCCATGCCAATTAATCTCTTTTGTTCATTACCCTCTGTTAAATAACTTCGCCAAATACACTAAGATGTTCATCAAATAGGTTTAGACAGCCACAAGCATAAACAAAAAGCATTGCGGACAATTAATAAATTTAATCAGGGGACACAGCGAGATGTCATATTATCTTTACCTGACCCTGGTGACTTTCTTACAGAATGCAGGGAGGCCACAATATAGCTATTTTTCAAAGCAGCAGCTAATTTTGACAATGGTCTACGCGGCCAGCCTACCTGTTAAAGGAATGAACCACTCATTATCATACTGACTAAGAGTTCATTTGATAAAACCAAAAAGGGTCGAAAAATTTATTACTAAATTTCAATGTAGATAAAAACTATAAGCTAATTTTTTTAATTGTACCGTTTAAAAAAAAATATTGAAGTTATGTTTAAGTAAACTAGTTGCACAAATAATGTAAACATGTGAAGGAGTACTCAGTGTTGTTATTTATTAGGGAAACTGAAATACTGAGCAAGAATGCGATCATTCTAGATCCCAAAATGAAATAAAAAAATTCTGAAAATCAGTTCCTCAAATATGATTTGAGTGGACGGAATCCTGTCTGGATAAAGTAACTGCAAAACTAGCATACACACAATTGCTGCCACACCAGCAATGTCATAGAAACATCAACACACAAAACAATAAATTCAAATTATATTCACACCTTGTCACAGAGGGCTTGAAGGTCATAAATATCAATATCTCCACCTGAAGAGAATATTATTTGCTCAATTGTCCCATCAGGCTCTGTCTTTTCAACAAGGACAAACTCTTGAGGCAGAGGCTCTTCATCTTCTTCTTCTGTGGTGGGCGGATCGACAACTTGCGCTGTGTTATTCTTAATTAACCTGCAAAGGGGAACAAGTCAAGGGCATTTCCAGGATAAGAGATCCACCGTCACTAATTATCACGAATACATCATTTGCGCTACACTCTAGGCTGTCTTGGCACTCAAGGCTTATAATTCAACAACAGGGAACACGAATATAAATTAACCAAATAAAATTTTTCCACTTCTACAATTTACCAAAAAAAGCAGCTCTAGAGCTACAAAATCACACACAATTCACAAAAAGAAAATGAAAAATATAGATTGAAGGAATATAATATATAACCACTCCAACTGGTAACTTTTTTTTTTTTTATGAAACTCCAACTGGTAAATTATTGCTTCATTCATGGCAAAAATTTTACCAAAATAAGGCTGTTGGTTTTAAATTGCGACCTGCATGCAACCGGATTGAGATAGCAAATGCAGCCGCATTTTCCAGCAATCACAACAGCGACCACAATTTAAAACCATTGGGCACAAACCACATAAAGTAACCATTTTCTTGTGAAAATCCACTAGATTTGTGCAATCCAAAGCTAAACCTACTATACAATCTGAATGTTTTTTTCTCTATCCCATTTATTTCCAAATGAACAATAAAAATTGAAACTTACCCAGATTTAATCGATTCCCAAAATCCAGCCTTAACCTGAAAAGTTTTGAACTTTCTTGTCCCTGCAACCAAAAGATAAACACCCAAAACAAAATTCACAATCAGAAGTCAATAAAATGAAACAAAGCCATATAATAATATACCCATCAAAGCAAGATAGAACAAGAGAACCTGAAGAAGCAAAGGGGTAACTAAGATTTGAAGGACCCAATAACTGAGCTTGGTTTAATACTGAATAATTGCCATGAAAAGGAACAACACAGAACCTACAACAACACATGCACACATAAAACAACTAAGATGCTTGAATAAAACAGTTTCATGAGATTAAGGAAAGAGCAAAAAACAGAGACAACATACGAAGAAAACGAGGAAGAAGTAGCATTTGGATTGAGGTTTAGCATTGTTTTTGAGCAACCGAAACAGAAAAACACAATTTTTGTTTTTGAAGAGTGATTACTGATTACTGCTACTACTACTACTCATTCATTCGATAACCATATCATATCATTATCATATTATATGTGTGTATGAATGTTCATCTTGTTTCCCTGCCTCATTTTTTTCTTAGCTTCCTCAAATATTTTTCTACCCACTTGCCTCTGAAAATGGGCAACCTAAGTTTAATTCGGGCTTAGTTTTGTTTGTTAGCCCATCATTATTTTGTCATATGAGTTTGAGTCAATGTTATCCCTAAAAAACCCTAAAAATGGTAGGCCCTAAAAAGATACAAGAAAAAAAAAACAAAAGCCCTGTTTTTTTACTTAGATTAGGGGATACATACAGATGGGTGGTAACGATACATACAGTAATATTATCTATCCTTTTTTTATTTTATAAAAAGTTGATAATTTGTCCGATTGGATTGGTCAAGTGGTTAGCTCAATGGAGTTTAGATCCACGACGGATTAGTCTTTGACCTTCCGGGTTGGAGGATACCGTGGGAAATAAAAAAAAATGTCGATAATTTTAATAAATATGTTAGTAATTTATTAATATATTTATCAAAGTTGATAATATTTAATGAGGTAAAAAATAGGTAGATGATATTATTATATGTACTGTAGTATTTTTTATAAGTATTTTTTATAAGGATTTAATAAGTGTTCTTAGAATATTTATTAAGAATACTAAAAAAAAGTAAATTTTTAAAAAATTAAAAAGATTATGATAAGTCTATTACATAGAATATATTAAAATCCATATTTTTAAGATAATTTTTTTTTTTTTACTATTAAGAGTACTTATTAGTAAAATCTTTTCTAAGTCTGAGACCATATTTTCACTCACCTAATCTTTTTTTTAATGAATCACTATAATATTCTGAATCTTAGCACACATGACACATTGCGAGTAATTGGGAGATGATAAGAATAAACTAATGAATGAAATTGAGGGAAGAAAAAGAGGAATAAGAATAGCAGAAGTGTGCAGTGGAGCTGTCTCTAATAATTGCATCTTTATTGAGTTCCGTGTCACTCAGATCAGATACTAATACTATACATACATACTATGTCCCTTAGACCACTTTTTCTTATTTCTTATTTTTCTTATCTTCTTTTTGAACAACCAAAACCCTATTCTATTCTCTTCAATCTCTTCCCTTTTCTCTCATCTCAACATTTTATATTTCACCCTTTCATTCTTTAAAACCAACACCATTGCCATCATAATCCTCATTATTATATTTATTATATATGGATCATGGAATTAGAATGGAAAAAAGGGCATACTTGTCAACAATACCTTTTGCTTTTCAACCACAAAATCCAATCTTGTTATTACTGCATTGTAACTTGAAGCTACTGCAACTCAAATTAGATTATCCAAGATTCTTTTGCTATAAAACCATATACATAGTTTGTTTTTATTGATTCCAATTCCAGAATCATTGTGTGCTTATTGAAATGGAAATACAGATATGTGAGAATGTGTTTGGAGTCAACTTTGAATCATATTATGTCACTAACTCATACACTAATGTTATGTGTACCATGAATATTGGTAATATTATTAATAAATTATGTAAAATTGGTATACAATTTTACTCTTAGAATACTAATATCTAATATCTTGTGTGTAACTATATAAAGGATGAAAAAGTACTATAAACTTAGGCAAGAACACTACTAGAGTATAAATGTCAAGTTTGAACTTTGAATTCCATTAATTGTAACTGCTACACAAATTTCTTCAGCTAACAAAACAGTCTAATTTTTTGAAGTGACAAATTATGCTATTCTTATAATATGTAACTGTGTGAGTGATGACCCATTAAAGCCATAATTCAAGCGTTTTGTTTTTTTGTCCATTTCAAAAAATTGAAAAAAATTGGAAAACCAATAAAGCAGATTGACATAGGCACAAGCACAACACTCACAGCACAAGTTTGCAATTTTTTACCAATTCCAACATTGGCACTTTGATTAGATTAATTATACATGTGAATATGAAGCCTGTCCTGTGTAATAGTACTACTAGGTATCCTTATTTGTTGACAATATGGTAGCTCTTTCATTCTATCAACATTGTAGGACAAGTAGTAAGAAATTTGGCTTAGGATAAAGAAGAGAATATAAGTTCAAATATAGAGAAACATACTTGTTAGTTTTAGAGTAAGGTAAATACTTTATCTTTCAAAATTACTAGAGCAATGACTCTCGATAAAGGGTGACTCAGTTCGTAATGTTTTAGGGTAAAAAAGAGGATATAAGTTCAAATATCGAAAAACATATTTGTTGGTGAGAGAGCAATGTAAATACTTTCTTTCCGAATTACGAGGGCAATGACTCTCATAAAGGGTGGCTCAATACACGAACCTCCATCAGGTGGCTCAGTACAATAACCTTACCGTTACGTCAAGTCACGATTTATAAAGAAGTTAGTTTCATGATTTTAAGACAATAATACTATTATCTTGCATCATGATAGTATTATAATGCAAAATAAAGGCAGAAAACAAAAGCAGCCAAAAAGCAAAAGATGTCTCAGCACAGCACTAAGGAGAGAAGACCAGATATGCTGACTACACACAAAAACAGCTCAATGTTTTTTGTATAAAAACGAAAAGAGGGAAAAGTTAGTGATGTTTGTCATGGCATTTGTGAATAATTGAATGATAGTATGTGTTATGACCCTTTAGGGGCGTTTGGTCCAAAATATTCCTGAACCAAATAAAAACAATCTAAAACCGTACACATTATAATTATTCCTTAGACTTTAATCTACTTCTTCTCACACTACTACTACTACACAACACATATCCATAAGGGGCCAAAGTTTTTTTTGTGTTGCTGTTTCTGAAACATACACAGATCAAGCAGCAGAGAGAAGAAACAGAGAAAGGGAAACCAAAAAAAAATGGTTTCTGAGAATACCCTTTCTTCTTCTTCTTCTTCTAAACGCTCTCCAACAACTACTCCTAGGTTCTGCAACTCATTCACTACAAGGTACTTATCAGCAACAAGCACAAAATCACTTTTTTTGTTTTTTTTCTTTTTTGTTTTTTAGTTCTTTCTCACTGTTATTTTTATGCTTTGTGGGAGTGTTTACTACTTGTCTTTTTCTTTTTTTGTGCAAGGTTAAAAATGTATCTGCATGTGTTTGTTTTCCAGTGTTCATTCCAGTCAAGTGTGTTTGAAATTTGAATTGTACAGGAAGTGTTTGTTTCCATTAGTTCTGGTGGCCTCGAGTCGGAGTCTGCGAAAAATGACTCTTCTAAGTGTTTGGTATAGGAGTCACGTTAACTCAATGAACAAAATTATTATTTTTTTGTTCACTCCAATTTTAGAGTTAATATTGGGATATGCATGAAGCTTTTCAGCTTGGATGAAATGATCTGCATTATTGGAAAAATTCAAGTAACATTGCATGGTTTATGGATTAAAAACAACACTCATGAAATGCTGTTAGATTCAACTTCCATAACTTTCTTTTTTTTTCTCTAAGTGTTGGATTGTTTGGTGTGGGAGGAAGGAATCATAGTATACAGTGAAAATCTGAATCTGTGTTTCCTTGGTAGGCTTTTGTGACAATGATTTTCAGATTGGTATTTTTAATTGCAGGATTTTTGCTGATGTTGCTGGTGACATTACAATATTTGTTGATGGGGAATCATTTCTGCTGCATAAGGTAGATTCTTTCCTTTAAGATGCAGTAATGATGGCCTAGCACATGCATAAGCATGTTCTATCTGTTATTAGGAATTGTTTGTTTTATGTAGTAAAATGCAGTAATCATGGCTCTGAATTGGGAGGGTCTTTTTTTACCAGTTTCTATGAATTTGGGAGTAAATTGGGTTGGGAAGATCATCCTCGTAATGGGCCTCTGCATTACCCGAGGAATTAGTCGCACGGGCCTCTCTCGTGAATACCCCGGTCACGAACCGAAAAAATAATTAACTGTATCCACTGAAATAATCCACTATTTTCCAAAAGTGATTTCTACTTCATAATGTAAAAAGTTCATGAATCATATTTAGCTTCATTGGAGTGAACATTTTTTGCAGCTGTCTCAACTTAAGATTATTCAGAGAATGTCTCTAAATTTACAAAAAACAACTGTTTATTTTGAACTCAAAATTGATTAAAAACTGACCTTTTACTATGTTATGTTTCATGAAGTTTCCCTTGGTGACTTTGAGTGGGAAGATCCGGAAGATGGTTGCTGATGCCAAGGGTTCCAATGTTTCAAACTTGGAACTCCTCAACTTTCCAGGGGGACACCAAACATTTGAACTTGCCATGAAGTTCTGCTACGGGATGAATTTCGAGATCACAACATTTAATGTTGCTCGGCTACGTTGTGCCGCAGAGTACCTGGAAATGACAGAAGAATATCGGGACCAAAACCTCATCTCAAGAACAGAGATTTATCTGAATGATATTGTCTATCAGAATCTTCAGAAGTCAGTTGAAGTTCTGTCCACATGTGAGATGTTACCTCCAGTAGTTGAGGAGATTGAAATTTCAAACAGATGTGTGGAAGCCATTGCTATGAATGCATGCAAAGAGCAGCTAGTTTCTGGTTTATCACGGCTAGAGTGCGACGACGGTGAATCTAGAGAACTTAAGGAGGATTGTGTTGCATGGTGGGTCGAAGATCTCTCGGTGTTGCGCATCGATTTCTTCCAGAGAGTTATATGCACCATGGGAAGAATGGGAGTAAGATCAGACAGCATCATTGCTTCACTGATGCATTATGCTCAATCATCATTGAAGGGTATTGGGAAAAGTCAGTTTCTGAATCCATCGAGGACGAATTCGAGTCCAACTACTATGGAAAAGGACCAGAGAGCAATTCTGGAAACTCTTGTGAGTCTCATGCCAGCAGACAAAAGCTCTTCCATTCCATTGACATTCTTGTTTGGAATGTTGAAGATGGCTATCATTTTGGGTGCCACCATTCCATGTAGGCTTGAACTCGAAAGGAGGATCTCGCTGAGGTTGGAAACCGTTTCACTAGATGATCTTCTGATACCATCTCTGCAGAGTGGAGACTCCTTGTTTGATGTCGATACAGTCCATCGGCTACTCGTGAACTTCTTGCAGAGGATTGATGAAGAAGAAAACGATGATTATGGATATGAATCTGACGGGATCGGCTCTACCGGCCATGGTTCTCTGCTAAAAGTAGGGCAGCTTATTGATGCCTATCTAGCAGAAATTGCAGCTGATCCTTACTTAAGTCTGCAGAAATTCGTCGCGATGATTGAGATACTACCAGATTATGCTCGTGTTATTGATGATGGCCTTTATAGGGCAGTGGACATTTATTTGAAGGTAAATTTGCTTGAACTGAAAAAGGGTCTTCTTTATCAGATTCCAATAGTAAAGCACTTCCCAGTTAAACCTAGTTCTCAATCATGCGATATTGATCCTATTTTGTATTAAGTTTTTCTTGTTCATTCGAATAATAGTACTTTTCTTTTTGTTTCTGGTTCAGGCTCATCCAGCTCTAACAGAACAAGAATGCAAGAAGCTTTGCAGGTTCATAGACTGTCAGAAGCTGTCACAAGACGCATGCAACCATGCTGCACAGAATGACAGGCTCCCACTGCAGATGGCAGTGCAAGTCCTGTATTTCGAGCAGCTTCGTTTAAAGAACGCGTTGTCGGGGAGTTCAGGGGACGGCCTGCTGTCACAGAGAATAAGCAGCGGTGTTCCGAGTGCAGCCATGTCCCCTAGAGACAACTACGCTTCCCTGCGAAGAGAGAACCGGGAGCTGAAGCTGGAGATTTCCAGGATGCGTGTGAGGCTAAGTGAGTTGGAGAAGGAGCAGATGTTTATGAAGCAAGGCATGATTGATAAATCAGGAAATGGAAGAACATTCTTGACCTCCCTTTCAAAGGGGATAGGGAGAATCGCCATCTTTAGTGGTCAAGGCGGGGGAAAGCGCCAGAAATCGAGTAGGAAATCTCGGGGTTCAGAGGGGAAAAATGGTAGGAGTAGGAGATACTCTGTCTCATAGATAATATTCTTCTTCTTCTTCTTAGTTAAGCTTTTTACAGCATCCTCTATGCTAACCTTTCAGGTGATCACAAAATGTAAATGAGTTGGTCAAAAGTTTTTTCTTCCTCTTCAGTCATTACTTTGGCACTTGAGAATTTGAATGCCCCATTTTTTCCTCTTCCTCTTCCTCATTATCTCTGAGTTCAGCTGCAAGTGACAATGCTTTTTGCATCATAAAGAGGAAGAAGCTTCATCAACCACCAGAAATACAAGATATACTGCCATTCATTCCTCTCACTGTTGCACTGTCACAATGTAATGATTCCTTGTCAGAGGTTGCTCCTTAGATTGATTGAAATGAAAATGTAACATAAATAACCAAATACTCGAAAATGGTTCACCATGAGATCAAGTTTCCATAACTTCTTCACAAATGGAAAGATAACTCCATGTACTTCTTTTTTTGATGAGTTTTAACTACTCATATCTAGATACATTGATTTTCTAATGTCCCAGTTTGTTCAAATGGATAGATATTTCCAACCGGAGATAGTAGTTGCCGTTAAGGTAAACCATTTCCCAAAATTATTACCATAACTAGATTTGATGAAACTAATGCAGATCATAAAAGTAGAATGGACAAAAGCTAGTTCATTCTTTGCACTCGAGTATTATGACAGAACCACAACACATAGTCCCCAGAAGAAATAACAAAGGGTGTGTTTGTTTACGGGGACAATGAGCACAGAGACACAGAGACAGTAACAGTGACACTGTGTCATCCGTTTGGTAAGGGGGGCACGAAAAATTTTGAAGGACAGAGACACTAAAAAGGAACATGTTTCAAACTTTCAACATGTAATGAGTAAAGCTCAGCCATAATTAACTGTATCAACATGTAATGAGTAAAGCTCAGCCATAATTAACTGTATCAGGAAAAGACTTATTCTATAGAATAAAAATGTAAGGAGATAAAAAAGGTACACCATCCTGGGAAGGTTAGATTTGGTATATATGCAACATTTGATAAATTTTTAATACAGGCCCAAAATAAAAACAAAGATAATATTACAAAAGGCAAAATTTACCCCTATAATGAAAGTCTTCCGGCTAGGATTCCACCAAATATGAGAGCTCCAAACCATTTATTTGAGATGAATCTGGGAGGGAACGAAAGGGTACAAAAGTCACTTCATTATGTTCAAAATACAGAGAATAGAGCTACATTATATAGTAAATGGACTAATGGATGTATTAGTTTGTGTAACATACACAGAATTGATAGAAAAAGTGAACAAACACAGAATTCTGGGAGACTTCTATCTGTTGAGGTTTAAGTGCATAATTATGCCGTTAAGTGCTTGTAACAAAACTACATGATTTATCAGTCTATGAAAACTGAGTGAAATATTAAAAAAAGTATATGACCATCCTAAAACTGCTTTGTCATGATATTAAACATTTCGAAAATCAAAACATTTTGAAGCTTCAACAGATATTCAAGCCAACAAAATAAATTGATGAAAGATAGGCTTTCCAATGAATAAATCAAGGATTTATGCAGCAATTGATTTTTTTTGGATGAACTATATGAAACAATCCACCCAAAGACATACTTCCTATTGCAATCAGCACGTGATGAAAGGTCGACTGTCCATATTTGCCAGCCTAATTGCCCAGATGCAGCTACCAGAAATGCATAATACGGCCAGCCTGTCCGAACACATGGATCAGAAGGTGGAAAACAGCAATTGGAATCCAAATGATCACGCAAACTCAACAAAGAACATAAAGGTCATAAACAATTACCTATTTCAGCATTATAGCCACTGAGGGCAAGACCACCAAGGCATGCAATCCCAAACCCAGAAATCCACTCCTTTGTCGAATCACCAAAGCGTAGAGCCGTTGATTTAACTCCCACCTTCTGGTCATCATCCTTATCCTGAATACCAAGGTTTGATGACATTGCTTTAAGCATAGAATTCATGAGGAATGTACCAATTTGTTTGTTTCATAAAACCTCAACTGCTAGAACATAGAGGCAAGATAATCATTTTAAATTTTTAACACAGTTGAAAATTACACCATAACATTTACACCATGTTTGAAGGATAGCTTAGTAATAGGGTCATTTGCATGCAGAAGTTCATGAATAACAAGCAAAAAGCACATAAATGTAGTCCCCTTCTCGTCAAACCCCTCACTCGGATATCATGAAACAATTAAAAGGAAGGAAGGAAAGAGGAGCAAAATTTTACAATAAGTAAAGCTGTTTTTACCTGATGTGCGTAGATCGTATCATACACAAGAGTCCAACACACACCAGAGGCATAAAGTGGCAGCACTATAGCTGGATCAAGACTTCCTTTAACAGCTGCCCATCCTAACAAAGCACCCCAATTAAAGGCCAACCCAAGATAAGCTTGAGGCTAGCCAATAGTTTACATGAGAGTGCCATATAAAAGTATAATCAGATCATAGCTAAAGATAAGAATAAAAACTTCCCCCAAAAAAAATCTCAATGAGAAAATTCATTACCCAGAATGTAAACCTCTTCATGAGGGGGTAGGAGAAGACAAGCAACAAGGATGAGGCACCCAAAACTTGGCTGCCAAAAGAATTCCACAAGCCACAAAAATTCAAAATTTCACATTTTCACACTTAAAAAAGATGAAACAACGGCCACATAAAAATAATGATAACAAGTATGTGCGAGTACAAAGCAGCATGACACTTGGAATCTATGTGAGACAAACTTATCTAAAAGGTTATGCACCATAAAAGAAAAACCAATAGATATGGCTATTCAAAATTAACACTAACCTATAAGTATTCAGTTGCAGAAGAATCCCCAGACCCAAAAGTAATTGAAAACCAAGAAAGCAAAGTCCTTGAAATGGTGTCAAAAGACCACTTGCCACTGGTCTTGACTTTGTACGTTCTACCTGCATTATATGACTATATATAGTATCACTCACAACTTCAAATCCAAGATCATCTATGAAAAAGAGAAACTTAAGAAGTTCTGCAAAATGCCTACGGTAAGAATTATGACATCACATGCAATCATATACACAATAATTATATTAAAACAAAATCATAAGCGTAATGCCATGGCAAAAAAATCAAATTAAATAAGATAGCAACTGAAGTCTCTAATGCCATCAAAATGAATGGTAAATCATGAGTAAAATTAATAAAGGGCTGTAGTCATGCCTATTAGACACTTATTCTTGCATGTTTTTGGGTGCCGAAATTGTATCTACTAGGCTCTTAGACTCAGTCTAAGTCTTAATCCAATCATCTCATGCATCATTTACACATAAATACACAATTTTGCAAACATTTTTTTAATGAACAAATTTCAATATAAGAGGAGGCTTCCATTAAATAAAAAAGCAATAAAGGGAAGAAAATAAGTTGGGAAAAAGGAGTATTCCTAGTTTGAAAGAGCTAAGGGAAAAAAAGGAAAGACAAAATAGTGAAGTTTCATGCAAGTATAATATAAAAATTTATATTTTAACACTATCTGAAACATGATAGGCATGATGACAAAATTTCAAATACAAATTACCGAAAATAGAAGAACATACAATACAAGTCATATGAATTACCAAGGCAATAGACGTAGCATGCCTTAACTTTCCGATCATTTTTCAATTGAAATCAAATATAGAAGTCAAACATATTTGCACAAGACACAGTCAGACACACTTCTGTTATATTAATTCACAATGCAAACTACAATTTCAGTACCTCCTACTGCCAAAAGATGCAACTGTATTACCTTTGTATCAATATCCCGATCGAGAAGGTCATTAATAGTACACCCAGCACCCCTTAAGAGCAAAGCCCCACACCCAAAAAGGCCCAACATTTTAAAATCAGGTAGGTGCCCCGGGGTTGCAGCCAATGTAATTGACCTAAGGCAATGAAAATGAGAAACATCTAAACAATGAGAATTGATTTAAAAAATGAAGAGTAGAAGAGGGCAGAAAAATAATTTAAAGGCACGATATAATTTAGAAAATACAACATTCCCTCTCCCTGCCCCAAAAAATCTGATTAATTATTAAGCTCTCCATGTTTGTCAATAATAAGGCTAAATATCCATAATGAAAGTAAATAGAACCCTTACCAAATACAGGGCCATAGAAGCAACCAAGTCCCAATTGGCTTATCAAGCCGAGCGAGCCGTGCATATGGCTGAACCTGCCTAGGCAAGTGCAAATCAATCCAAGAGATGTCCACTCTGCTCACATTACCTCTTTGGTTCTTGTTTTCCTTTGAATCCTCCCCTAAACTCGAAGGTGATGTAGAGATGTGCCAGACAAGCTGGAAATTTGAGAGAGATCTACTACTTTTACAGAATTCAAAATTGGAATTATGAAAATGGGATTGCTTGAATGGACTGAGTGAACGATATAGACTCGGGCTTTGGTTAACAGATGATTGAGTGGAAATTATATGATTGAAGATGGAGGGGGAAGGAGATTTTATGAAGGGGCTAGAAGAAGAAGGGATTGAATACTTCAGAAATCTACGGGAAGCGCGAGAGATCATAGTTGAAGCCATTTCCTTAAGAGCAAGAAATTTGGGTGTTTCTTAGTTGCTACTAGTTTCAAAGGCTTAGAAGAAGCATTCAGTTAAAGGATGGGCCAAAAAGTTTGAAAGTGTGAAACTGAGTTCAAACAAAGTTGAAGTACCCAGACTCTCAAAGCTACAATACCAATGGACATCATCAAGTTCACAAAGCTTATCCAACTCTTTGATATCACTCTTCATGTGAGAACTCTGAATTCACAAATCCTAAAAACAAAAAACAATAGAACTTTATTTAACAGCATTTTTCAAACTCTAGGGTATTCAAAACCACGCAAAACTAAACCAATGTGGCATGCACACAATTGGGATTCCAACAAGTTACATGGAAAAAGTTCTCAAGAAAAAAACTTTAATGTTGGATCATTGCAGTGTTAAGCTGCAATTCCCATTTCCTGGTGTTGGCAATTCTGAAGGTTTTGCCCTATAAAACTTGATTATTGTGAACCAAACCTACGTAACCATTTCTCTCCAATAGAAATTCTCTCTTCCATAGCATATGCAAACAATCACACAAAAAATGCAAGGGAAATAAAGGGGTAGTTGTTATGAATGAAGTAAATTACCACAAATTCCATTGGACCGACAGCAGCTAAACCCACAAGAAGGAAAAACAGCTTCAAACATTTGTCTTTTTTTTCGGTCTGAAAAAAGCTTCAAGGTCTCTCTCTCTCTGTTTTTTTTTTTACCAAAATCATCCAATAAAGATTTTGTCTCGACAAAAATCAACCCCAAAACATTTAAATGACAAGTAAATTCATGAAAGATGTTATAATTTTGACAAAATTTATTAACCAACGAAAATTGTGATAATTAATGATATGGTTTTAACGATGACACCATGACATTGTATAAACGTTATATAACATAATCCTAATTGTAACATTTTTCTCACCCTAATGGACGAGAAGCAGTCCCTACAACTAGGGGTGGAAGTGGGCCAGGTCATTTGGCGGGTCTAAGCCTGGCCTACAGTGCAAATATGTGGCATGAGCCTAGGCCTATTTACCTGATATAGGTTTTTTTTAAGGTCTGGTCTGCCCTTTTTAAAAGTCTGGCCTGATCTACGAGCCTACTTAACAGCCTGTTAAATATCAAGGCCTTTAATAAATAGGCTTAAAGTCTACTTTTAAATAGATTTGTATGCTTACTAAGTAGGTCAAAGTCTTTTAAGCTAATCAGCTCCTTAAATAGGCCAAATAAGTCAACTTCTAAATAAACCAAAGAGCCTTCTTATAGTTGAACAATCCAATCACAATCACAATCCAACAGTAACACACAAACTCTAAATTCATAAATCCATAACACAACAATAACACACAAAATCCATAACCAAAGTCATGGATTTATTTATACATAAGCTTTGCAGCAGCAATGGAATCAGACTCTGCAGGCATGAGCTTTGTCTGAATTCATATAAAGATTCCACCTTTGGCAATAAAGCCTTGCATAGCATCCATAAGTAACTATATAAAACATTAATGATTATAAAATTGATCTAAAAAGCTCTTTGAAATATGGAAAATATGACCTGAGACAGTAGTTTGAGCAATACATCACAAAAGATAAATAAACCAGTTCAAGATCTTAGATCTGTAAAATACATACCCAACTATAAGAAATTTGACACTAGACATTGATCACAAAATATATCCACCTTCGGTATCTATTATCACAAATAATAAGATCAAGTAAAGAAAGGCTATAATGCAAATCCGCATATATATTTCTTTTTCACTCGATTAATTTTTACTATCCTGAAGTATCTTTGAAATGATGAAAGGTTATGTACATTCTCCCCCTTCAGATTTATCTATACACCAAATTTATTTCATCTCATATGCTGCAAAATAAAAGGAAACAGAGAAAACATATTCACCATTAACACCACCACAATCACCATCACCATTAGCAGAAACTATATCCCATCACCATCAAACAATGTAGAGAAGCAAGAAGTACCAGAAGGGCGACGACGGTCGCGGCGAGCGAAGAACGGAGTGGTCTGGGGAGAGCGAACACGACGCGATGGAGATGGAGAGCAGAGGCCGGAGACGTGGCGCGACGGGATGCGATCTGGATGCTGGTGACGGAGCGAAGACGGCGGGCGGCGGCGTTGCTGGTTGCTGAGAGTGTGTGTGTGAAGTACTGAAGTTTATTATTATCATTAATAATAATATTATTATTAGGCTTAAATATCATTTTAGTCCACTAACTTTATATAAATTCTGATTTTGGTTCACTATCTTTAGATTTATCACATTTAGTCTACTAGCTTTCAAACTGTGAGCACTTTTGGTCCACTATTAGTCAACTGGTAAGTCAACTAACACATCAGCAAAAGTCAACAGTCATATCAGCAAAGTCAATGTCCATGTAAGCTAAGTTAATGTCCACGTCAACAAAGTCAACGTCCACTTCAACAAAGTCAATGACCATGTCAGCAGAGTCAACTGTCATGTCAGCATCGTTAAGTCCACGTCAGCACAGTGGACTAAAATTGACAATTTTTTAAAGCTAGTGGACTAAATGTGACAAATAGTGAACTAAAATCAAAATTTATATAAAGCTAATGAATCAAAATGATATTTAAGTCCTTATTATTATAATAATAAATAGGCCAAGCTATCAAATTTTGTAGATTTTGTTAATAGCCATAGCCTATATTTTTTAATTAAATAGAATTTACAAGTATTTATTTATTAAACAGGTCAGGTCAAGCCTAATGCTGATTTAGGCCTTGTGATTTCGATAGACAATTTAACCTACTTTTACCTCTATCTACAACATTTGCTTAACGAATTGCATTAAGAAAGAATCATCTTAGATATCATGTTTGGGTCTAAAAATGTAATAATTATGCTTAGATAACATTTGTAAGGGTCGGTTGTCACTGCTAAAGTTATGTTATCATTTTTTATTAATGGAATTTTGATTGAGTTGCCGTTGATAAAATTTTGTTAAAATTATAACATAGGTAATTTTATGAGCTACAAAATCTTTTAAGGACAATTTTAATTCTTCATTTTTATTTTATAAAAAAAAACTTCAAGCTTAAAATCACATACAGATACAGCTATGGCAGTAGGGAAGTGGTGTAGATTACGGGTTGGGCTTCTCAAATGTTTGAGCCCAAAAGGCCCATCTCCCATCACTATAGCAGGCTTTATTACTCTAACGCCCAATCTGTAATAGGTTGGAATAAAGTCGGCAATGACATACTTTTTTAATAAAAAAAAGGTCCATAGCGACATTGTAATAAAAGATAAATAAATAGTTCAAAGCAAAATACTTCCAATCCATAACCAACTTGGGTTTAGCTCTTTTGTCCACTTAAGCAAGGGTCGGGGTTTCGATCCCCGCCTTGTGCATACAGCAACTCATTGGTTAATGACAAATTCGATCTTTAAATGGAGCTCAGATCCACGAAGAATTTGTCTTTGGCCTTTCAGGCTGGAAGATACCGTGGGAAAAAAAAAATAGTTCCAATCCATAGAGTGAATGTAAAATGAGATTTCTTCTTTTTATTTATTATTATTGGATGAGTTCATAGTGTTAAGTTAATAGGGATGACTAACTCACCCAATATTAGAAAAGATAGATGTCTTATGTGATATTTATTTTTTAACAAAACATTTAAACTAGTCTCGAAGAAATTTTTTTTCTTGGATAAAATAGTATCTTTATAATAAAAAAGTTCAAAATATATCCCCCATAAATTAAAATTATCTGACAAATTTATTCTAAAAAAATTAGATAAATTAGTTCCTCAAGATTCATGCAAATTAAAATTAGTCCCTCATGATTGTTTTTTTATAAGTGTGGTTACTAGGTCATATATTTGTTTTTACACTAGTTTACCTATTCGGGTGTTGGTGGTTGAATTATGGGAAAAAAAAAAGGTCAATACTAAGTAGTAATACAAATGCAAAAGTTAATATGCATCGCAAGAGATAAATATTGTCAAATCAATTAGATAAGATGAGATCTTAGTACGTGGGACATTTGAATTATACCCATACCCATGTGGTAGAAGATATTTGTGTCTACATATTTTTGTTTTTCCTTGAAAAAACATAAAGTGCGTGCTTAAAGAAAACTCTTCATGCATGTACAATTAAATATAGTGAATTATTATTCAATCCAATAATGTTAATTGTACAACGTGAATACGTCCAATTAGTATTCAATATGTGCAAAATGTGTGCTATATGTATATTATACGTACGTATATTTCCGTTGTACCGACAAGCATTTATGTTATTCAATCTATCAAATGTTGTATATAAAGATATTGAATGTGTTTTTTAGGAATGCGAAAATTTTTAATAATTATATATTCTATTACAATAATGATTGACGTGCAACAGAAATACGTCCAACTTGTATCCAACGTGTGTTATCCATGTTACAGGATGTGTGCTATACATATAAGTGTTATATATGTATAGCACACATCCTGTAATATGAATAGCACACGTTAGATACAAGTTTGATGTATTTCTGATATATGTTAAACATTATTAATTCTATTATATTAATTATATTGACTACTTCATTGATTAATATTAATTATATTATATTATCATTAGCACTCCTACGTGTTTAATTTTCACATTTTGTGCGGCAAAAATAATGGAAGTGGAGACACATTTGAAGACAAAAACTTACAAAGTTTTGTGGCTTAGCTTGATATAACAAAGGACTATTTAGTCAGAAAACGACATTTGTGGCCACTTTACTACATTTGTGTTTCACTACAAAGTTCACATGGCTTGAGTTGATGAGTGGGTGCTAAATGAATGGATGGAAGACTATCACAATAATCATAGCTTAATTTCTTCCCCAATAATGGTTATATCCATTTTTTTAGATGAAAATTTAGGATGGAAGAATAACATCTCAGGTAAATAAAAAGGTACATAGACTTATAATAAAAAATTAGTTAAAATAATTAATATGTTATATATATATATATATATATATCACTACAACAATAATGATCATTTTTAACATGTAATTGTCGAAAAATGTTGATAAAAGTATTGTTAAAAAAGATATATTGACATTTGTTGGCTGTTGAAAATAGTCATAAACTATTCTTTGACAATTAATGGCCGTCGAAAATACTCATATGAGTATTTTAGACAGCCACTAATTGTCAATGTTATTTTTGTTGACATTACTTTTATTGACACATTTAATGTTGAAAATGTTCATTTTTCTAGTAGTGTATAATATATATTATATGTTATGCACATTATATATTACTTATTGTGCACAATATCTATCACATGCTACAATAATTGTAATATCATCTTTTTTTTAACACATTATAATGTTTTGTGTACATCACTTAAATCAGTCACTATCGGTCACCACTTATATAATTAAGTAAAAAAGACTCAATCAAAACAAATAAAAAACCTAACAAAATAAAAGAAAAAACTCAATCAAATAATAAAAAAATCAATTTAATATCAGCTACAAATCGACTAAATAATGTATTTTGTCAATTTTTAGTGTTAATGTGTGTTATTTTAGTGACAATTTAATGATAAAAGTGCAATCTTTAGGGAAAAATAATGCATTTTGTGCTATTTTTTCATTCTTACCATACTTATAAGGAATTTATTTGATTAATTTAGTGAATTTTTAATTATCATTAAGTTATTTTTTATTATTTGTTTGAATTTTTTTAGGTCTTTGATTGGACTTTTATTTGTTTGGTTGAGTTTTTTTACACATAAAAGTATAGTGGCCGATGATGATTGATGACAGTAGTATACACATAACATTATATATATATATATATATATTATGTCCATCATATTATATGATATATAGCACAATATATAATACTGCATATTATATTATATATGTTTTTTATAATATATTAACAAATTTATTATCTTGCATACAGCAATGTTCAAATAAAAATGTTGGGCTCAAACAACACACTCGTATAAAGATCAACTTAGACTTCAATCATATCATCAATGTTCTGATATATATGTTTCATTTGACTCTAAGATATGAGTCCTTTAAAAATCTAACACTTCATGTAATTATCTTCATTGCCAAATATTAAAGTATGATTAAACAAAGTTTCCTTGGGTTAGAAAATAAGCAAGTGAGGATAAATTTTTTTGGATAAGCTAAATGTAAATTTACATATGAAACCCATACAAAAAAAAAATATTCTTTATTTTTAAACTCTAACCAAATATATCTTAAACAACATCTTTTGGGTTGACAAATAAAAATAAAAAAAGTTCTTTTATTGAATACTGTCCGATTAGAATTATAAGAACAGAGTAAAGAAATCAAGAAATTTAATGAATAATGCATTGAATACAATAAATAAACTAATAATTTTTTGAATTATTACTAATTTCTTAATGATATTGATGAAGAAAACCCTCTTAAAAAAATCACCATCAACCTTTTAGCGGAGTTAGCTTTTTTAGCCAAGTCAATTAGTATCGTAAGTATTAAGGTAAATGTAGGGATAAAAAAGAATCATTGAGAGTGTACTAACTATAATAAATTTCCAATAGATAGAGAGATTCAATGTACCCAAAACAAAAAAGGAAAATATGGAAAAAGGGGTGCAACTAAAAAATAATAGAATAATGCGACATTTATAATGAAAAATTAATCAAATCAGAAAACAAATTAGATTTTGAGTGATACTTATTACTCAATCGAATAAAATCTTAATGATTATTTGAGTAAAAAAAAGTAAAAAAAGATTCATCGATTATTTTGACTGGTTTATTATTGTACATCAAGACTGTGTTTTTTTTCTGACTCTTCAGTTAGTGAAAAATTGACTATGTCAAGTGTTTGATACGAGGATCATGCAATGCAGATGGAATAGAGTCACAATGACTCAGCGAATAAAATTATCAATTTTTTATTCGCTCCAAATTTTAAAATCACTTTGTATTAGAATGGATTTATCACCGTGTGCTAAAAGGTAAACATAAATATGTGAGGATGTTTGAGTCAATTTTGAGTCACTATGATTCTGACTCCTGTGACACTGACTTCATATATGTTTCTATTAACTCTGACCTCAAAGTCGTTGAAAACAAACACTACCCATGTATTATTGAAATTAATAAAAAGTATTTAGAAATTAGAATTGTATCTTTAAAATTGGGAACTACCCCTTAGCCATGGTCATAACATAAAAGGGACAAGAAAGAAGATTAGGTTGGTGTGTTAGAGCTAACGGTAGTTGCAACGTCTCTCAAAATGCACCTTAAAAATGATATTTAATTAATTTTAGACGAAGAAAATTAAACACCTAAGTTTTTAATCTATGTATTCACTATTATCTAACTAAATTAATTTGTCTTATAAATGAAGTATCATTAATACAATAATCAAACTAAAACCAAATTTATGATGATATTGCAATAATTGAATATACAATATGATCTTGTAGTAGTTGGGAGGGTTACCGACATTTGACATTTTTTTGGATTGGACATGTGTTTCACTGGCAATCTTCTCTAGTAATTAAGTTAACAACTTTGTACATTTGGTGAAATAAAAAATAAATGGATAAAAGTAAGGATTTAATTTTTAATGTACCATTTTTTTACACAGTTATTCAATTATGTGTTTTCACGTAAGTCATGATTGTGTTTTCTCTCTCTCGCTAACCTTAAAAGTCATATAAATAGAATATTTTGATTAGACGATAATATAAAATATCTTTACACTATCGATGCATCAAAATAAGAGAAAATGTCTTTTATAAGTTTTATCAATTTGAATCATATTTGAATCGGTTCACATTCCTTTCAATAATGAATAATATATTTATTAACATGAAAATATTGAGAAAAGTTCCATTCAAATAATACAAACTTTAAAGATATAAAAATTAATAAAGAAACATCTTTTTAATACATGTTTTACTTTCTGCTATTTTATTTGTATATGAGTATATTTTAACATCAATATAAAATATAATGTAAAAATTTTACATAATTATTAGATCAAAATACTTCATTTATAAGACTTATTAAGTAAAGTTTAATTTCAATCTAATGTCAATGTGAATTAATCCCACATGCATACACATCTAACCATATATTATTGACACAAATAAAATTAAAGTTTTTAACTCTAACCATTAAAGCGTCTCGTAAATTACTGTTTATAATTAGCTAACACAGTCAGTGTATCGTAATAAATAGCCAGAGAGATAAAAATCAATACTAATACAGTAATAATGTATGATTGAGACTTTGTGAAAAGATTACGCTTCCTGTATATATAAATTAAAATCATTTTATTAATGCACACTTCTAAATTTCGCATCTCAATGGATGACATAATTATTGTGTGTGTATATGCGATGATGATGATAATGTGAAAAAACAAATACAAATTTAATAATAAAAAATAAAATTGTATAAAATCATAGATTATTAAGTATATATATATATACTAAACATTGTCTATGTACACTATTTAATTGAGGCCTTTTCTAACTAGACTAGGAAACTCGTTTAAAAAAAAATGCAATTTACACTGAAAAATGAGTTTTTTCTTTTTTTTCTTTTTTATAAAAGTAATATGTACAACATTATTAAAATTCAAAAGTTAATTAACTAACAATCCTTTAATTATAGTTATAGTTAATTAGTCCGATCAGAACTTATGCACGTTAATTAGTAATTATACTACTGTGCATCTCATTTATGGTGACATTTATTGAATCTGCAGAATCAGATATAATTATGTAAAAAAGAAAAAAGAAAAGATATTTTTTTTGTAATAATCAAATAAATAATGAAAACGTAGCGGTGTACATATATAAGTAGAGTTCCATAATTTCTGCACCATTGCCTCAGTACAATAACACATACACCTACTTACATTTAAATGGAACCCACTTAAAAATAACATATTTATTAGGTGATATATAATCCAAAAAAATAATGGATGAGTATAAATTTAGAATTTAATTTTTATGTATTGACAGTGTAAAAATATTTTACACTGTCATTCAATCAAAATACTTCGTTTGAATAATTATGTAAAAAATGGTACATTA
Source organism: Aeschynomene evenia (assembly GCA_013621005.1). Classification (NCBI taxonomy): domain Eukaryota; kingdom Viridiplantae; phylum Streptophyta; class Magnoliopsida; order Fabales; family Fabaceae; genus Aeschynomene; species Aeschynomene evenia. Next base: position 32,613,415 of record CM024268.1, on the reverse strand, counting down.
TCAATAATGAATAAAAATTAAATACATAAATATAAATTTAATACTTAATTACTTTTAGACAAACTCATAATAGAATTAATAGATCTCAGAAGTAAATGAATATATATATATATATATATATATATATATATATATATATCTTAAACAAAGTTAGTGCAAAAATTAAATTAAATTTTAATTGTAAAATAGAGAAGGGGAAAAAGAATAGGACAAAAGAATTTAATCTGATATAATAACTTATATTTTCTACTGCCAAACTCATATTAATTGAAATTAAATAAAGTATAATATACGAGATTAATTTTATAACATTTTTGACATAACTTTTTTATTCTCAATTAATTATTTTAGCTTACATATTTTGAGATCTTTTAATTAAGTAGTTATTAAAAGGGTCAACCTTTTAATGATGTAACAATGATATTGAATGAAGGTTAAAATTTATAATAATCGATCTATTTGAGTAATTTAGTGTTTCAAGTACAATTTTCATTATATATAGCATAATTTTCCTTGCACAAAAAAAAAAAAGCTAGCATAATTTTGACCAAAGATCTAGTTTCGTTGGAAAAAGGTAATGTAATTAATGGGTCTAATATGTATGATCACATGCAACCTTAGAGAAAAAGAAAAAATAATTATGTGTGATGTGGTCGTAACATGGATTGTCAATTTGCATATATAACAAGATTCTTCCTCACCACTCACTCACCTAGCCATCTCCAACACAAAAATCTTGTGCCTTTTTTTTAAGCAAATATTTTCATAGAACATCCAAATTCATCCGTATACAATTTATAATTGATTAAAGTAGTTTATTCATAAGCAAAAATTTAAAATACATTTATTCTAGATTAAAATGTAGATAAATTGGTCTTTTAAAAAAAATCAGACAAATTAGTTACTCAAGATTTATGAAAAGAAGTCAAATTAGTTCTTATAGTAAGATGATTAATTTGCCCAACATCTTTAATTAATAGGGACTAATTTGACCATTTTCATCAATCTTGATGGACTAAATTTTCTGATTTTTCAGGATCAATTTGTCCGATATTTTAATTTGAGAAATATGTATTTTGAATTTTTGTTTATGGAGGGAATACTTTTGCCGATAATAAACTTTGCAAAGATAAATTCAGGTGTTTTTTGTATATTTTCTTTGGGGATTTATTCGGTACCCAATATATTTGTTGGGTACCGATACCCAATTGTGTGCATATACTAAAGTAAATATAATTTAGTATCAACGGAGCACGGTGATCGTGGTTACAACCTTCCTAGACGCGTCTCATTCCCAATTACACCTCTTTTTCATCTCTCTCTCGCATAATGCGCGCTCTCTCTAGTAGCAGGTTATGAATTGAGTTTTTTTCTTAAATTGATAAAGTTAGAGAGTATCAATATAAATTAAATTAATTTTTGAAGATTACTAACCTAACATGTTATCAGTTATATAAATTTACAAAATTTAAGTTAATTTGATCTATAAACCATGACACATACATGTGTTGGGTATCGATACCCTATATTTTCTTGGGTACCGAATCAAAATCCATTTTCTTTTACTCGAAATGAAAATCTAAAATTTAATGACATGTGAAATAAAAAATTTCTTATTCTATGAGTGAGTTTGATATTGCAGTTACTTTTTAAAATTGATTATTTTTTTTATCTTTTAAATAATTACTTTTCAAAATTTTAATTTTTATATTTGATAAAATAAAAATTAATTTTAATAAGCACAGGCTATAATAATAGTATTTGATAAAATTGCTTTTAAAATTTAAAATGACTATAAAAGACATAAATCATTATAGCAACTATTATTTTAAAAATAATCTAGCAAGAGTGAGAGTTTAAAAATAAAATATTAAAATTTATAATTTAAGCAAAAATAAATATTAACATTCATTAATAGATAATATTATATTAAATTTTGTAATTTTAAAAAGTATAAGACAACTTTAAAAAACATCTTCATAACACATAACTTTAGTAATAAACACAAACTCATAAATTTTTTAATTTATCAAACATAAATTATTACTTTATGCTTTTAAAAAATACAAGTACATTTTTAATAAGCAATACCAAACCCACTCACTCTCAAAAATTTGTCTCTTAACAAGAACTAGTTGAAGTAAAAACAGTGTAAAGTGTAAAACAAATAAAGAAAGGCAGGAGGAAGCACATATACACTTGCAAGCACAACATGAACATAAAGGGCAAGCAGGTTCAAACAAAACAAGTTCCTATCCCATCATTCACTATCTATTTAATCCTGTCATATCTGAGATTATATACACCAGCCATTTTCTATTCTGAAATTTAAAATTACACTAATTGATTATTTTCTTTTGAAAATTATTATTTACTATGTAATTTGAATCTTTTATAAATAATTATCCATTAAAAAAATTTGAATAATATTTATTATTTATTTTTATGTGTACCCTAGGAGGGAGATGGAGTAGCAGAGCAATTAAAGAAGAGAAATTATTAATTTTGAAAATAATTAATGTTAATATTGAGGCATTTTTAATCATTCTCTTAATTATTTCCAAACTTGAGGGAGTACTTTTTTACTTTATACTTCAAAGTATAAATGATTCATATTTGTCTCTTAATCATGCATATATCATTAAATTAAATTATTTTTAAAAATAATAATTTTAACTAGAATTAGTCCAATAATTTATTGAAATTTATCAATCAGAAATTAATGTGATTAATAGTTTTAGAGTAAATATCTCATTTAATATTTCAAGATTAATGTGAGAGACAAAATAGTCTCTTTAGATACGAAAATGACAATGTAAATTTTCAAAATTTAAAATGATAGACCAAATAGTTATGCGATAATATGATCTTTTAAAATTGAAAAATAGGACAACAAGATCACTCAACTTGACCTAAATTCTCAATTTTTTAGGGATCAAATTGTCCTAAATTTTCAATTTTGAATGACTATGTTGTCACTTTCGAATGTTGAAAAATTATTTTGTTCATCACGTCAGATCTTGAGGGATCGTTTTGTCACTTTCGTTTCTTGAGAAACTATTTCCTCGAGTAGTTAATATTGAGAAAACAAATGAAGTATTTATTATTAATTAATTTTATGTGCTACTATTATTATTTTTTTAAAATATTTGTAGCATAAAATTGATATGTTCTAAAAACAAATAGTACATGTCAAATACAAAAAATTTTGTGACTAAATCACATCCCATGGCATGTGGAGATAAATGGGGATGAACATTTCATTAGTAAATTTGCAAGTGTGTCTCAATTAAAATAGCCTATTCTTGATCCTTGATGAATGAAGCAACAATAACAAATGAATCAAAAAGGAAACAAGGAAGAAAGAAAGTAAAGTAAATAATAAAAATTTTTTTAAAAAAAAGGATAATGAGTCCTGACTCTGACTGTGAGAGATCTGAGGAAGGTGGTGGGTCCACAAGGTTAGAAGCCATGTGGGTATCATCTCCCAACTCCATCATTTTTTTTTTAATAATGTTTATCTTACGATACAATTACGATCAATAAGTATCCAACATATGCTATATCTAATATGAAATGTATGTTATTTATATTATACACATATGTATATAACACATTCCAAATCATGTATAGCACACGTTGAATATTAGTTAGAAGTATTTATATTTGTACGATAAATATTATCGTTTTTTAATATATATTTAATTATTAATATTATTATTTATTATTATTGTCTTCTGACACACCCCATCTCATAGATCACCCCATAGAAGAAGAAGAAAGAAAACAAATGAGACACTCACTACAGAGAAACAGAACAAGCAAAGCAAGTTCAGTTTTAGATCCAATCAAGAACCAAAGAAATGAGTTTCTGAATGCAATTTGAAGCATCATAGGATATATATATACAGTTATTATTATTATACTAATATAGTAATTAGTATAGTATAGTATACTAGTATAGTATAGTTTAGGTGTAGTTGGAGAAATTGTGATTGTTATTGCTATAGATCTTAGAAAACAGAACACATTTTTTTTGGAATCACATGAATAATTCTTCAATGATGAGGAATAACAACAATATTGGGAGAGAGACTCTTTTGGGGTCATTGAATCATCACAGAAGAGGACATAGCTTGAATGGTGTGAGCAACCATGAAGATAACTTGGATCTCTTCTCTAAGAACCGAAGGTCCCTCTCTATGGCTTCTTCTGATGATTCTTCTGATGGTAAGTTTTTGTTTTTGTTTTTGATTTTATTGCCATTAATGTGTGTGTGAAGTGTGAACAATCCTTTTTGTTTGTTTTTGTTTTTGTGTTTTTTGTTTGATTCTGTTTTTCTTTTTCTTTCTATTGTTTTTTGGAACTGATATGGAGGGTGAAAAGGATGTTTGGTATAATGGTAAATTAATAACTTTTTTAATTATTTATTATTGGAATATTGGATAATTTCTATTTTCTTGATTTGATTTGTTCTGTGGTAAGATGAGGAATCCTGCTAGTTGCTAAATCTGGTGTATGGTTCAGTTGTTGTATTTGAAGTGATTATGTGATAAGTGATTCTCTGACTCTATAAGTGATTATGATAAAAAATGATTATTTGTGAATTCTCAGTTTCAGTGAAACTTGGGAGGCTCTCAGTTGGAGCAGCAAAACCAGTAAAAAATGGTGGAATTGATGATCTGTTATCATCCACTGAAGGAGGAAAGCATGATTATGACTGGTAAAACATTTACATTCACTGTCATGTTTATCAATTTTTCACAAAGTAGATTTGCATCTGTGACAATCAAATTCTGTTGAAATTGTGCAAATAAAGCAAAAAGTTCACATCTTTGTGCAATTTTGCTTTTTTCAATGTCAGATTATTATGAGCTACAAGTCATAGATCCAGGAAAATTATGTATTTTCTGAAAACATCTTGCTGTAATATATACTTTGATGTGAACTTATAGCCATTTAAATTGGACTCAGATTACCATAATTTTGTTGCTGGATTTATATATTCTGCCTTTGATATGAAGGAGTGAAACTTTGAAAAGTTGAAGTTGTAAAATTGATTGCTAACCGATTGGATTATAGTGCTTCTGACTTATCAAAAGTTACTTTGTCTTGTTTGACTATATAACTTATGACTTCTCCAGAAGTTATTTAAGTGTTTTTGAAGAAGTCAGAATATTTGACTTTTCTAGAAGCATTATTCAAAATAATTGAAATAAAAAATTTTGTTATTTTATATCCACATACAAAATAACTTATTCATAAGTTGCTTCTCAAAAGTTAATTTTATATAAGGGTTTAAATAAGTTACTTTTATGTGTTATTAGGCTTCTCACTCCTCCAGGGACACCAGTTTTTCCATCATCAGAAGGTGAATCTCAACCAACCTTAGTGCCTCCAAGAAGAAGTTTGACTAGGTCAACTTCTACCACTAAGGCCTCAAGGGTATGAATGTGTGATCTCCCTCTATTAATTTCTGCATTCCAAATGTTAACAGTTTTATCAGCAAGTGCATTCATAAGATGTTAGATATATTAGCTTCAAGTGAGAAGCATTATCCTTGTTTCAGCTCACAAAACAAAATTGACATTTAAGCATCTCAATCACATCACATGGAAAAGTAGCAACAAGAGAAACTCTTATATAGATTGTATCTACTATCTACCATATCATCTATTAGCCATTTCATTTATATGTACCGCTCAGTATAGGATTCCCCGTAAACTCAGAGTCTATATTAACATTTTCTTTCATGGCATTGATATATAAGACAACACAACAGTTACAGAGTTACTCACTCAATCATCTATTAGCCATTTCATTAAAGGTTGATATATATACACTATAATCTCGAGTTCATTATAAACCCTACACATGTCAACATATCAGCCTTTCAGAACATAACGTGAAGTGGTATTGTGTCACGTGGTGTAGGATTCATCGTAAACTCGAGTCTATGTTAACATTTTCTTTCATGACATTGGTATATAAGACCACACAAGAATTACAGAATTACTGACTCATGTTCTGATTCTTGTTTGTTTGTTTGATTCAGCTCTCAGTTTCACAATCAGAGAACAACAATCACACAACTAGACCAGCAAGAAGCAGTTCAGTGACACGCTCTTCAATCTCCACAACTTCACACTCACAATACAGCTCCTATTCCTCAAACAGAAACACCTCAATCCTCAACACAAGCTCTGCCTCAGTTTCATCTTACATTAGGCCATCTTCCCCGGTAACGCGATCTTCATCCACAGCAAGGCCTTCCACTCCCTCATCTCGCCCAACAGCATCATCTAGATCCTCAACGCCTTCCAGGGCTCGCTCGGTATCTTCCACGGCCGCCACCACCCCCTCTTCTGCTGACAGACATAGACCATCATCACAAAGCTCAAGGCCATCCACACCGAGTTCTAGGCCTCACATCCCTGCAAATTTGCACTCTCCATCTACTCCTACACCTACTCGGTCGCTATCTAGGCCTTCTACCCCTACTAGAAGAAACTCATTGCCATCTCTATCTTCATCTCCTTCCCCTGCATCAGTTTCTTCTACTTCAGCCTCGCGCGTTTCGCTGAATGGAAGAAACTCAGCACCGGCTTCAAGGCCAAGCTCACCAAGTCCAAGAGTTAGGCCACCATCGCAGCCGGTTGTTCCCCCCGATTTCCCCCTAGAAACGCCACCAAATCTCAGGACAACATTGCCTGATAGGCCTGTCTCAGCAGGCAGGTCCCGGCCCGGTGCTGCCACAATGAAGGGAAATAGCTCTGATACTCAAGCTTCTACTCCAGTGTCAAGGAGACATTCCTCTCCTATTGTCAGTAGGGGGAGGTTGACAGAGCCTGCTGCGCCGAGAAGCCGCGGCTATGGCAGTACTAATGGCCACCATTCTGATGTTCCTGAGCCAAGAAAAGTCCAACATTCACCTGAGATAGCTGCAAGGAAATCTGTTAGGCCCTCTACTCCTTCATCAACAGACAACTCTGGATTTGGGAGGAGCATATCAAAGAAATCCTTGGATATGGCTATTAAGCACATGGTTTGTATACTATTATACTTTTTTCATTTCTGCAGGATTAACTATCAAAATCTCTCATTACACTATCAATATTCATCAGTTTCAAAATGAAGAGTCTTGTTAAGGTTGCATTTGGTGGGATATAGGAGAGAAAAATGTTTGGTGATGGATATAGGACATAAAAGAGCATTGCTATAGGTACAACAAAAAATCAGTCAAAACAACCATCAAGTTGTGCATAACATATATAATATAAATTGCACAACGAATATTATATGTTGTGCACGCCATATATCACATGATATGCACAACATATATCACATGTTGCAAAGAAAGATGATGCTGCAACATATGATATATGTTCTGCACAATAGGTGATATATGTTGTGCAACGCATGTACGCTGTGCATTTTATATTATATATGTTGTCCACAATATATTGACTGTTTTGGCTGGATTTTTGTTGTGCCCCAAATATTTCCCGACATAAAACTTGTGTATTTTCTGTATGCTTGAAAAACTTGGACAGAAGGGAGACAAACCACTATTTTTATCATAATCCTAACTTGATACAATGATTTTATATTTTTGTGTCTCTATCTTTATTATATTTTTATCTTGTCCTGCATACATCACCAAACGCAGTCTATACGATGTGATAACATATTATATCATGCAAATGGAAAAACAATTTATAACTGGAATTGCTTCAAAATTAAAGTATTCAGAAGTTTATTGATGATCATAATAGACATTAGTTTGAAGCTTTATGATACCAAATTACTTTGAAATCCTTTTCCTTAATGCTATTATTATTCATTATTTATCTATGCTCCTTTATAAGTTTGATTGTTCTTAATATATTTTGGACATGATACTACACATATATATACCTTCAAGCACAGTTATGCTCAGAATTTTCAATCAGTTTCTTGAGCATGCATACTTGAAGAACTTTTCTTCTGTCTAAATCAAACCCCATTTTGGTTTTGCTTTATTCGGTTCATCGATTTAACAGGACATAAGGAACGGCTCGGGGAACCATCGATCACTATCAAACACCACACTCTTTCCTCAGAGCATCAGAAATTCAAACCCAAAGAGCCATCGAATTTCAAGTTCTCCGGCATCGGTGGACATGAATGGAACATTACTACTAAGCAGCAACAATGGAGCCAGCAATTATGATGTTGGAAATGATACTAACAACAGGAACAATATGTTAAGAGGAAGAGAGTTAGAAGAAAGAATATACTCATCAAAACTAATGAGTGAAGTTGATATCTATGAGAGTTCTCGGTATGATGCAATGTTGCTTAAGGAAGATTTGAAGAACACAAATTGGTTACATAGTGCTGATGACAAAAATGATCAAGGACTCATATTTGATAATGGATTTGAGCACTTGCCTGAGCCTTTTGGTCTCTTGTAGCAGCATCTAAAAGTGGTTCTTGCCTTATTTGTTGCATTTTGTAACATGATATTTATGTTTCTCTGGTTATTATTTCTCATTTTTATTTTTTGTTCTTGAAGAATGAGATATTTCAACTAGTTCTATATCTCAAAAGGTGGATAAATGAATGAAGATGCATTATTGTGTGGTTTCTGCAAATCTGCAGAAGGCAGAGAATTGTATTGGATTTGACCTTGATGTTTTACACCTACATATAATGCAGCAAAGGGATTGATTACTTTATATTACAATAGTGTTTGTGTGAAATGTCAAAATGCACTACTTTATGTACATTTACTCAAATCTTTTAGAGTAAGCTTACCAATAATGTTGGTCGTACAAAAGAAATACGTCCAACTAGTATCCAACGTGTGTTATAAATAATATGGAATGTGTGCTATACGTATGTGTGCTATACATATAGCACACATTTCATATTATGTATGACATACGTTTGATACTAATTGAATATAATCTCTATTGTAGGGCAAACATTATTGGTAATGTTACATCTTTTATCACAAAATTAGTCATTATCATCCTTCATATACAATAATTCAATTTTTTAAAATTATTAATCTAATTAATTTTTAAAATGTTAAATTAATATATTATTAAAAATTAGATTAATAATTTTAAGAAGTTGAATTATTACATATGATTTTAATTTTATAGTGTACAAAAAAATATTTCGCAATCTTTTACTAGCTCCTTTTAGAAACATTTTTCTCTCTTTTTAAGTTTTGTTTTAGAAAGTATTTTAATATTTTCAAGAAGTGCAAGAAAAAAGTCCATACACATTGTTTTTAGCAAACAATGTTGAACATTTTCTACCATTTTTTTTTTGAAAAATTAAATGTTTATTTATTTTACCCTAGCACATTTAATAAAAAATAATTTAATATCAAGCCTCAGCCTACTATTTTTTCTGTTTCTCGCAATATTCTCCGGTCTGACTGGTCAAAAACTAATCCGTCATGAATCTGAACTCATTCAGGGTTTGTCACTTGGTTAACCAACTATTTTTTTGTTAATTCTGTTTTGGTCAATTAATAAGCATAGATTAGAATTAGACAAATGGCCCATTATAAATAAATGGCGCTTCTTAAGTTTTTGAGTTTCTTAGTAGGTTTAATGGAGGCCCAAATTCATTATTGATGCAATGATTCTATTCAAGTTTCAATGAGTAAACTCAATTAAAATGCATTTTGAGAAACTAATTTGGGTTGGTAAAGTGATTAACTCACAACCAACAAGGATTGACACAAGTGGTAAGCGGCTTGTTGTCCCTTAAGCAAGGTCTCGGGTTCGAGCCTTGTGGATGGAAAAAATCCTTGTTGGGAGCCTCACCTGTCATTCCCAGGTACGCGACCCGGGGCGACGGATTAGTCGGAGCTTTCGCTCCGGACACCGTGGGCAACCAAAAAAACAATGATTAACTCACTTATTCGCTTAAGTAATGATCGGGGTTCAATTCCTGCTTTATGTATGCAGCAATCCACGGTGCTTTGCATTTCAATTTCAAGAGTAAACTCAATTAAAACTTCTATAATAACCAACTACAGTTAAAACCATTTATGACCATGGAGAGAAGGTACATTAAATAGACCAAAATATTAAAGTGAACAACCTCAAAACACTTCTTTTGCATTATGAGTGCCAATTTTTGTAATGTAAAAGTTTTTTGTTTGACATATCAGCATATATATTGTGGAAATTAAATATATAATCTGTGTTACTATTTTCGCAGGCCTTTGACGTCTATTCGATAAATGATAAATTTTTTTCTACATATAATATAGGAATCATGTATGTAATTAAATTGATGAAACCCAACCAAAATATATATATGAAATATCCTTTAGCAAAAAGAACTTGTGAAAGGTCATTCTAATAATTTTTTTGTTGGACTTATTAAGAGGTGACAAACGATTAGTTTCGGCTCGAATTATATATATATATATATATATATATATATATATATATTATGATTTAATTTATTATTATTATTATTAGAGGAATCTTGCATTTATCTCATAGATGGGGTTTCAAATTTGTGATGTCATAAGTCATATGCAAAATTGCGTTATATACAATAGAAGTGCTAGAATAATAACAAATGTGCTGTCAAACCAATCAAATGAAATTTATGAGCCAAAATTTAAATTGGATCACCAATTTCAACTAATGTCACCACATCTTGACTTGTAGTTTGTTAATAGGCAGAATTTTAAGCCTAAACTTGACGTATTAATAAATATGTTCTGACTTGAAATCTTTTAAAAAATTAAAATCTATGATGACATAAAATAATTTTAAGTATACAAAAAATAAATAGGCCAACAAGCCTAAAATACTAATAGTCCAAACAGGCCTAGGGCTTTAAATAGGCCGAACACAAATCAATTGTTAAAAAGTTCATAACAAATTTTCTTGTGATTTTTTTTATGAAAATTGAATCACCATATATATATATATATATATATATATATAATAATAATGTTTGTTATGTACAACTAAAATACATCCAATTAGTATTTAATATGTGTTATATACTATACATAATGTATGTAATATGTATAACGTGTTACGTATGACACACATTAGATATAGTATATAACACACGTTTGATATTAGTTGAATGTATTTTTGTTGTATAACAAATACTATTATATATATATATATTAAATATATATATATATTAAGACTTACTCTTGGAGTAAATTGATCCCTCCTCATATATATAGTTAAAATGGAACAGCTTAAGTGCCCTTTTGAGTGTACATAAAATGAATCCTAACGTCTCATATGTAAATAAACATATTATTAATACAAGGGTAGCTCTTTCTTTTCTAACGGATATGGATATTTTGGACCCACCAACATAAACTTTGAATTGCAGGCGTAGACTTTAGCCTCTGTATGTATGTGTGGTCCTTTAATTTAGCTGAAGGGAGGGAGGGACCAAAGTCACAAAAACGAATGATCCACACATTATTTTCACTTCAACAATGCAACTTTATGAATTATGAACCATATATTATACATCAACATCTCTGACTCTGCGTGTTTGGCCTCTTGTTACTAATTTAATTTGCCCTATAGCCCTTCCAAAGACCTCATTTAATTCTCAATTTGGTATCCAAAGCCCATAAAAGCTCATGTGACTTCATTTGATTTAGGGAATAAAATTCTATTTTTTTGCCTAATATAGTATGCGGCATTTTGTCCGTGAAATAATATTTTTGAGAAGTGAAATACTTCATGTATATTAAATTTGACATTAAATTAGTCATTCAATTCAACCCTAATATAATCTTATATTTACGGCTAACTTCAATCCAATATTATATGCAAACTTTTATATTGAAACAATGACAATTTTTATAATGACACAATTTCACACAATTTTTTTGTACTAATAATTAATTTAGTGTTAATTTTAATATATGCGTAGCTTTCTTCAAAAAAAAAACTTGTGCCCATAAGCCACAAAGACGAGTGCAAATAATGGTAATTAGCCAATGGAACAAGTCGGAGGACTCAAATAATGGTTATAAGAAGCTTCAATATTTCCTTCCCACGAGAATTTAACATTTTTATATAAAAAATGAGAATAAAAGTAGAATATTTTTTTCATTTTAAAAAATATAATTTTTTCAAGAATATATTTTTAAATCTCAAACAAAACATAAAACGTTATTTCTTATTGTCATATTATCATAACATAAATGTCAAAAGAGTATGCAAATTAAACATCAAGAATAGAAGTTATGTAAGCTTGGATCCCATTATTTTATTACACTCTGGTACTCTTTTTCCTCAATAGGTTAGTTATTTTATAGGTTAGGAGGTTTTTTAAGGAGGTCAAAAGGTTTTATAACTTGGGTGTCCAAATTGTATAGTGATTAGATGCAAATGGTGTTGAGCCTTTGGTGTGCTTTTGGTGTGCTGATAGGAGATGATAGGGCATTGCAGTTATGTGTTATTGGTGATGAGCCTTTGGTGGTGTGTTGTTATTTAGATTGATGATAAAGGATATGTAATGCTGCAATGCAGATGATAAGGCATTACAGTTATGTGTTATTGGTGATGAGCCCTTGATGGTGTGTTATTATTTAGATTGATAATAAAGGGTATGTAATGCTGCAATGCAGATGATAGGGCATTGTAGTTAGGTGTTATTGGTGATGAGTCATTGGTGGTGTGTTGTTATTTAGATTGATGATAGAGGATATGTAATGCTGCAATGCAGTTATGTAATGTTATTATGCAGTAATTGAATTATCGGAAAAACAAAGAAGTTATGTTATTTATTAGTACATATTTTGTACGTGATATTGTCTGTGATCTAAAGATGAACAAATAACCTAAGTCACCTTTGACATTTGGCAACTATAGAGTGCAAAATGAAATGAGATGAACAACTTTGTGCAATTTAAGGAGAATCTAGAGTAGTAAATACTAGTAATTAATCCTTAATTGTTTTAAATTACAGCATTTCGTGTGTATCTACACTGATTTGTTTATTTATTTTCCTCACATATTTTCATGACTAATTAAAATGAATTGAATCACTCAACACCGTTGGGAGCACGCAATTGGTGGCACAACTAAAACATCAACAAAATGTCATTTAAAATACTTCACCAACAGGCAACAAAGTAGTTTCCTTAAAAAAAAAAAAAAAAGGGTGGTGTATGTTTAATAAAGAACAAATTTTCACAATTAAAATAATTTACTATGTCAATAATATTTTTAGTAGAACTAGAAGTCACTGAAGTTTTATAAAAGGATGAAAGTATCGAAATTATTACCCATGAAAGATTCTATCGTTGATAAAATTAACCATGAAATATTTAAATGATTTAAAATAGCTCTCGAAAGATATTATAATTTTGATAAAATTCATCAATTATAAACTCGTTCCAAACTTCATTAACTAAAAAATGACATGGATGTAACAGTGACCCAATGAGAGTGTGCAAATACTATCTAAGTGAGCATTGATAGGGGCACAACAAAAAACCAGCCAACACAGCCAACAAATTATGCACAACATGTATAATATAAATTGCACAACGATTATTACATATTGTGCACACCATATATTACATGATGTGCACAACATATATCACATGTTATAAAGAAAGATGATGTTACAACATGTGATATACATTGTGTATTTTATATTATATATGTTGTGCATAATTTGTTGGCTGTTTTGGCTGATTTTTTGTTGTGCCCCAAGTATTTCCCAAAATGATATTACGATTTATGTTATGTAATATTTGTACGATGTCATGGTATTATTATTGAATTCATATCACCATTTTTATTTAATTGAGTTTTGGTCAAGTTTATAGTTGATGCATTTTGTCTAAATTATAATATCTTTCAGGATTTTTTTGTTGTTTAAATATTTTATAGTTAATTTCGTCGGTAAACAAAATATTTCATAAACAATTTTAATATTTCATTTTTTATAAAAACTAAACTCCTATAGGAGTTATACTTATTTATCAAAAAGTCAATAATTGTGAACTTTTCAAAACGTGATCCGAAACAAGAACTAAGCCCAAGAAAATTTGATTTAAATCAAAATTTGTAACTTTAAGTGAGGCAATATTGCTATGGTCAATTCATAGGAAGATGGGAAACTGGGAAAGATGCAAACCCATGCCTTCCATATCGAGATCCACAAATTACACACTTATAGATCCAATTTATTTCCCTCTTATTTTCTTACATAAATTTAATGAACCAAATCAAAAGTACGTTTCATTAGTAATTTATCAAGAACAGTTTTGTTTAATATTATCAAGAATTACCAAATTTGAAGCAGATAGTGTATTATTCAATTATATATTGATGTATTGATACTATAATTGTAATTGTTATAGCTCAAGAATTATCAAATTTGACATGTGAAATTCATCATTACTGATTATCTTATACAGTATTTTATATCAGTTTATGTATGAATTTCATTATTAAAATCACCTATAGTAATTATACATAATAAGGTAATATTAAAAATTAACATGAAAAAAATCTATTTCCTATATTGACACGTCAATTAACATAGTTAATTTTCAATCTCATAGTCTGAAAATTCATATAAATAGAGAAATTTAATTGTCAAATATAATGTGTCGGTGATTTATTAATCTAGTAGTACACTAAACTTGAATGAACCAAATTTATACAACGATTTTTCTTTTATTTACAACTTTTTGGTCTGACATCTTAGGTAACGTTAATCTTTGTACACACAAACTAGCTAGGGTGGCTTAATAATGAAGAGGGCTTCAAATTGAAGCTGTGTTATAAGCTAAATTGAACGTTGAATCTTTGCTTCCTAAACCATAAACAAAGAAAACCAAAAGTAAAAACACTATGCACATTATAGCATATAAGTAAGAAATATTATGTGTATCCAAAATTTCTCGATGATGATTTTGTATCAATTGTTAGATGAAGTGTGGATCCTAATTGAGTGGAGTCTCACACTCCATGTAACCGTTAATATGAAATTATCGACAAAAATAATGATCTCTTTTCATACAAATATCGTTATTGTATAAAATACTAAATAGTTAATAAACTAAATATCCATTTTAGTCCTCCATAAATATATTGTGGGACAAATTAGTCCATCAGAATTTGAAAGTTCAATATTAATCTTTCACATTTAAAAAAAAATGGATAAATTCGTCCTTCCGTACATGTCCGTGAAAATAAAAATCATTGTACGAACCTATACGGAATGACTCCCCTTTTTTGAAATATGAAAAACCAATATTAGACTTTCAAATTTTGAACAATTAATTTACTGTGTGATATATTTATCCAAAATCATTTTGAGTATTTTCATGTACGAAACGATAAATCTATCCTCTTCTTTAAAATATAAAGGAGCAATATTTCACTTTCAAATTCTTACCGAATAATTTGTTGTGGGATATATTTCTAAAGGATGGTATTTAGTCTAGTTCTAAATATAGTACTTTTAATAAGCCTCACTTTTTCTCTGTCTTTGGTTCTGTTTCTGTGTGTCTTTGTGTAGTGTTTGGCGTGTTGTTAAAGTAATGCCGTTAAAGCTTCTCCTTTCCTCTTCTTGGCCGTTGCCAAAACTAATAGCCAACCAAACACTGCCTTAACACTTTCACTTCTCAAATTGTGCCTTCAGTGGCAGTGTCTCTTCTACTGCCATATTCTAACTAACTCCCAAACTTCTTTACACTTTTCTCTGTTTTTCAAGGTTTTCACCTCTCAACACTACTCTTCCTTGTTATTTGCATTCTTATTTTTTCTGCAAATTCCCACATTTCACAATCTTCAATTTCAAGTTAGTTCATTTTTCTTTCTATATATAATTGTATAGATTATAGAGCATATATTAATGTTAATATAAATTTTGTTACTACCTCCTTCCACTAATGAATGTCATAAAAATCAATGTATCTGCACACAAGGTGCTTGTGCAATTGTTTTTGTTGTTGAGAACAGATAAATTTCCAGTAATATTTGTTGTATAATAAAAATACATTCAACTAGCTATGTGTCATACGTAATATGTATCGTATATGATTATGACACACATTACGTATGACACATACCACACGTTGGATACTAGTTGGATGATAAATTTCTGTGTGTTCTGTTTGCATTACATGGTTGGTTAAATTTGATTCATTGATCAGAATTCTAACATTTTTGGAATCTCCATTGCCAGGGAAATCAAGTCAGAAGAACTTTCATCTCAGCCTCATTGATTCACAGAGAAACAGAACAATTTCAATTTTTTCACACATTGATGAATGATGGTGCTACATTCCAACTTCACCACATTACCAATTTTCCTGTTCCTGATTGTTATATTCCCTCAAACTATAGTATCTGAGAATCTACATTCAGAAAAGCAAGCCCTGCTTGATTTTGCAGCTTCAGTTCATCATGGTGAAAAAGTGAATTGGAACAAAACTACCTCAATGTGCACTTCTTGGACAGGAATCACCTGCAATTCTGATTTCACACATGTTGTTTCTGTGAGGCTACCAGGTGTTGGATTAAGAGGTTCTCTCCCACAAAACACACTTGGAAAATTGCATGGCCTCACTATTCTCAGTCTAAGGTCAAATAGTTTGAGTGGTAAAATTCCAAATGACATTCTTACACTTCATTCTCTTAGGTTTTTGTTTCTTCAGCATAACAATTTCTCAGGAGATTTTCCTGTTTTTCTGCCTCCAAAGCTTGTGTTTCTTGATTTGTCATATAACTCTTTCACTGGAGAAATTCCAGCATCAATCAAAAACTTGACAAATCTAACAGGATTGAATCTTCAAAATAACTCACTCATAGGGCTTATTCCTGATGTTAACCTCCCTAGCCTCAAGGATTTGGATTTGAGCTTTAACTATTTAAATGGCTCAATTCCTTCATCTTTTCATAAGTTCCCTGCATCTTCATTTGAAGGGAATTTGATGCTATGTGGACCACCTTTGAAACAATGTTCTTCAGTTATTCCACCTAGTCCTATGTTGTCTCCACTAACATTGTCACCAAATCCAAGTTATGTATCCAAGAGGGAGCTGAGTCTAGGCGCGGTTATCGCGGTCGCTTCGGCGGGTTTTGCCCTGCTGTTTCTGCTTGTTCTGTTGGTTGTGTTCTGCTGTGTGAAGAAAAAAGTTGGTGAGCAAAATGAAGCACATAAAGAGAAAGTTGAGAAGCCTAGGGAAGATTTTGGGAGTGGTGTGCAAGAGCCTGAGAAGAACAAGCTGATATTTTTCGAAGGGTGTTCTTATAACTTTGATCTTGAGGATTTGTTGAGAGCTTCAGCTGAAGTTCTTGGAAAGGGAAGTTGTGGAACAACATATAAGGCTATCTTGGAGGAAGGGACATTGGTGGTTGTGAAGAGGTTGAAGGAAGTTGCAGTGGTGAAGAAAGAATTTGAACAGCAAATGGAGATTGTGCAGAGGCTTGATCAGCACCCAAATGTGATTCCTCTTCGAGCTTATTACTATTCCAAGGATGAAAAGCTTATGGTTTATGATTACTTACCAGGAGGAAGCTTTTCCAAGTTGTTGCATGGTAATTACTGTCATTTTCAACTTTCCTTTAATTTCATAAAGTTTCAAGGATGGCAATGCCATGTACATTTGGTTTATTGGAAAACCAATGTATCTGGAACTACAGATTTCCAGATATATTGGTTTTATCAATGTACCAAATTTTCTCCATTTTCTGAAGTGTCAGATAATACTGAACGAATAAAGAATATTTAAGTTTTGTAATTATAGGTGTCATGGCAATACAAACCAATATCTATAGTATCAATATTACTCTCAACAAAATGTT
Organism: Aeschynomene evenia; assembly: GCA_013621005.1. Classification (NCBI taxonomy): domain Eukaryota; kingdom Viridiplantae; phylum Streptophyta; class Magnoliopsida; order Fabales; family Fabaceae; genus Aeschynomene; species Aeschynomene evenia. Next base: position 32,595,578 of record CM024268.1, on the reverse strand, counting down.
GTATATTTAACTCCATTTTTCATGATTACAAATTAATTCATTAGGCCAAATCTAAACATTTCTTGAATTATTACATTTTAGCTGCATTGGATGTGGTTGAAGATGCTTTACTATTATTATTATGTATGCTCTTATAGATGCTTAAATGTATTGCAGTTGCTGATTGTTGTAGCTTTTTACTATGCCATTTGAAACATGATGACAGGAACAAGGGAAACTGGAAGAACTCCACTAGATTGGGACTCTAGATTGAAGATCATGCTTGGAGCTGCAAGGGGTGTTGCTCATATCCACTCTGCTAATGGAAGGAAATTCGTCCATGGCAATATAAAATCATCTAATGTGCTCCTCTCAGCTGATCTTCAAGGCTGCATATCGGATTTCGGCTTAGCCCCTCTTACAAGTTTCTCACTCTCATCCAGAAGTCCAGGCTACCGAGCGCCCGAGGTAATTGAAACCCGAAAATCGACGCAAAAATCTGATGTATACAGCTTTGGTGTTCTCCTTCTTGAGACGTTGACCGGCAAAACACCGGTTCAGTATTCAGGGCATGATGAAGTGGTTGATCTTCCAAGGTGGGTCCAATCTGTTGTTAGAGAGGAATGGACTGCTGAAGTGTTTGATCTTGAGCTAATGAGGTATCCAAATATTGAAGAGGAGTTGGTGCAGATGCTGCAACTTGCAATGGCATGTGTTGCAGTGGTACCTGATTCAAGGCCTTCAATGGAGGAAGTTGTAAGGATTATTGAAGAAATCATAGGATCAAATTCTGAGAACCAGTTACCATTCTCAGAGAACAAGTTCATGGGGTCACATGCTTTCTCTCCATAGTCCATACAACTGATTGTGCACAGATATTTGTAAAAACAGTATATCCAATGCTGTTAGAAGAGGTTTTTGTATGAATTTTTCTCGACGTTCATGTCTACGAACACTCCATCTACTATTAGATGGAATGTGAATTTCATTCAAGTAGAATTCACATTATATCTAACAGAAAATTGAGTGTTTGTTGACACAATGTTCGAAAAAAGTTCGTACAAATAGCATATCTATGTTAGAAATGAGGCTAGTTAAGATTCATTTTTAGGAATTGGCATCAAAAGAAAACATACTTGTATGTTTGAGCATGTTATCATTTTTTTTGTTTAGGTAAATTCTTACCATTTTCTTTTCTTACCTTCTCATGGTTGGTTGCATTAGTGTGATGTCTTAAATCATACTTCAGTAATACATCAAAATTATTTTCTGTCAAGATAAAACATGAATTCAGATATCTGATCCAGTGAATTGGTATCATATGGCTTGCAAGTTATTCTTATTTTTATTATTTTAACTTTTCTTCAGAATTTTATCAAAATAAATGATGAAAAATAATAATAAAAAAATTGAAAGCACAATTTAGTTGTTCAATATATTCGGTATTCCATTCACAAAATCATGAAATCATAAGATAGTAGCAGCACTTCACAAAAATTATCAACTACTAGTCTTATTCCTGATGCCATCATCTAATAGAATCATTTTCAACTGCCAAAGCAATCTGAAGTATCAGTAGATTCAATACACAATATAAAAATAAAAACTATACTCTTCCATGGTAGCATAGTTTTTTTTCTTTTTTTCAAAGAATTGACATATAAATAATCAAATGGCCCAAGCTATTAGTATATTTTCTGCCTAGTGTAAGGTTACTGTCTGTTCAAGACCAAAAAGGGACATAATTGTCTGTTTCTCTCAGTGTTAGAAAGTCAATGAATGGGATTTCAAGAGTTCTGGTTGACCAGGTCAGCACCACTAACATAATTGGCAACAAATGATATAAGCCGAAATGGAGCACCAATAAGGGGAGCATCTCTTAGTGGCACACCATCATGTTTCCCATTCATGGCATCCTGCGACTCGGGATCGCGTTCTTCGTTGTCATCCAATGGGATTTGTACGATTTCTCCGCCATCATCAGATACTGACGATGAGTTTGAAATCAACCGAACAGCTTGCTTAGCGTCGATAGAATAACCATTGTCCTTCACCGGAGCCTCTACCAATGAACCCAACTCCTGTGTGGATTCAGGTGCATCCAGAGCCACACCGGTGGGATGAGGAATTACATTCGTCGAGTAAGGCCCCACGACTCCAGAAAGTCCGGCTTCTGCACTTTGTCGATATCGTTCCAGCTCAACCAATAACGTGCTGACCTGAGAATAAACATGGCTTGAAGCATGCATCAATAACCCTAAACCCAACCAAGGCAATCTAAAACTGCTGATATTAAACCAAATCTTAAAAGTCATAAGCAAATTGCAATATTCTCTTACAAAACCATACAGAACTCAGCACATTACCTTCTCAACGAGCTCTGCATTTTCTGCCATCAATTTCTCCACCAATATAAATGCTGCATCGATTTCAGACTTCAAGTCCTCATTTTCAGCTCGAACCTATCCACAATGAAGCTAAATATGGTCAGAGGAGACATAAATAGGCAAGCAGTAAATGTTTCTTCTTCCTCCTCCCCAATTGAAGCCACATGTTCATACTGTTGCCAGGTTTAGAACCCACATCTCAAGCCGTATCATCATTTTTATCACGAATTATATGCTGAAAAACTCAAATTTAACTATCAATAGTCATCAGCTACTGCTTTTATTTATTCCACCACTATAGATTTCAGTATAAAAAATAATATCCTAGAAGATCATTTCCCACGTAGTCATACACATTTCAATGATCCTTTTCTTCTTTAAAAAATAAAAAAGATCAAGAAAACTTTTATTATTGAATTTAGTATTGGAGGTATTAACCATATAGGGTAACAGAAACAAACCTTTGCAGATTCATCAACTGAGGAGTAAGAAGAGCTGCTATTTTCAAGATTCAGAATCGTTGACTGAAGGCCTGACACATTTTCCCTCAATTGCTGGTTTTCTAGCAAAAGATTATTCCTGGACTCTTCCAACTCTGCCACCTGCCAAACTTTGTTTTTAATTTCCATATCAGAATTAACATGGGTCTGTTATGAAATGTACATGACCAAATTACAGGGTCTTCATCAAGCCAATGTTTATAACCAATTGGAGAAAAAAGAGAAAGATAGGATTAAATGGAACAGCATTTATGTCAGAAGGGTGAAGATTGCAATCTTTGGCGATTTAACAGCCTTAATGGAAGTATACTTCAAAATAAAATAATGGATCAGTACTCAGTATCAAAAGAAGTAAAAGTACAACCCTGAATTGTTGTTATGGAATTTAGCCAGAATGGTAAATCAAGAAAAATTCGCAAGAAAATTCGCAACTAAATTCACAAGTAACAAAGTTTGCAGCAAAAGTTGCAACAAAGAGTAGTCGCAATAAAATTTGCAACTAAAAGTAAGTCGCAGCAAAAAATGTTTAGCAAATCATCATTCTTTGCAAGGGATTTGCTCTTGTGGCTCAAAAAAACTACTCAAACCAATTCGTGTACTTCAATGATGTTCACAATATGCCGGCAACAAGAAAAACCTTTGTATAAAATGTGAGTTACTTAAAATTACTCAACATGGAAAAATACGATAGAGATGCTATATCTTTGCCTCACCAGCTATGCTCTCAAAGGGGAAAAGGTGTTTAGAACTGCATATTCATGCCATTCTTAATAGCATAAATAATGCAAGAAAAACAATAGGAACTTGATTGATAGACAAACAGCTATGATTACTGTCTAGAACTCAACATGGCAAAATATGATAAAGAACTGCATAACCTTTTTTATTTCACATATCCATCTAGATTAAGGTCCTTAACTTCATGATTGAACAGAATTTGATGAATTCTAAGGCTCGTTAACAGTCGCAACCTCACTCTAGTTATACTAAACTGATTATAGAACAGAATACTACAAGAGAATGTTTCAACTCATAAAAAATTAACAAGGAAATTAACGACAACAATACCTAATAAAGATTATAATATAAACACTACTACTTTCTAGGTTTTTAACATAAAATTTTCAGATATATACATGCGATACATACCTGCACTTGTAGCATACTGATGTTTCCATTCAGGTTTGAAATAATTTCTTTAGTTGGTTTCTGTAAACAGAACACATTATATGCCTTTGCTAAGTGACAAATTCACAATAAATTAAATAGGCATTTGCACTGTTCTATAGAATCTTAACCCCAGACGATATGACTTTGTATAAAGGTCAGAGGTAAAGATAGTTTCTGTTCTGAAAAGGTTTAACCTAAATAATACAAGTAACAATTAACAAGTGTTTTATTGTAAATACTAACAATTAACAATTCAATAAGGGTGTCAGAGCACTGAATATCAAATGAAAGGCTCTAAAACCAAAACTCCTTGAGCTTATTCTAACAAGTAACACCTATCAATTTGTAAGTGAAATAGTAATTTCAATCAAGGGACATGCATTCTAAGAGAATTCTCGTTAAATTAAAGATGCCAAGATCTGTTAAGCAGTTAAATTAACGTATAATAGTAATTTAACGGAAGATCTGTTTTTTCTCAATGCAATAGAAAACGGGAGAGTAGCCAGGTTATTACCTCCTCAATATAGGAATTCAAATCACTCTCCAGAAGATTTATTTTTCCCTCTAAACTCTCCTGTGGAACAATACATATTGGCATTAGAACTTCAACTGGACTTTAATTGAAGTGAAAAAATTGAGAATATTAAACACCATGGAAAGGTTAAAATAAGAAAAGACAAAGTTGATGGATACTTACTACTTTGAGGCTCAAAACTTCCTTATCATTCAGCAACTGATTGGTTTTTTCCATCAGTCCAGCCTGAATATGACACACAATTATGAAGTATCTTAGTACTCGTTTTCAAACTCAATGCTCCTACCTTTTGAAAAGGACAAAATATTAAGTCATTCACCTCTTTCTGAAGTAAGGAACTATTCTCACTCTGTAATTGTGCAATTCTCATTTCCAGACCAGCCTGCAGGTGATCCAGTTTGCAGGTGATCCAGTTAAATATGCCAGTCAGTAGCTAAAGTTCTAAACATGTATAAGAATAATAATTCAAATAAGACTTGCAAGTTGCAAGCCACCCGCACATTCATCAACATATTAACTCAAATTGAGGTACCTGTTCTTGCATCTGCAATTCATTTTCAGTTCGTAATGTGCTGATGGTCTCTTCCAAGGTAAGCTGTCAAAAAATAAATAAAAAACAAATACTAGAAATGAAGCAAACTGTATAATAAGTAAAGTTCATGCCTAATTTTAGTCATGTTTCTAGAATTTCCTTCAAGGCTGCTTCTTAAGAAAGTAAATATAAAGCTGCGATTTAAACACATAAGCAAATTACTCTCTGGTAAAAATTAAAATATCACCTCTTTCTGAATGTGTTTATCACTTTCTTCTCTGAATTTTCTAGTTGCCTCCTCCGATATGGCCTATGGAAGAGAAGATGGGTTATACATTTTCATACTAATGAAAATATTTCTGATGCAAGTACTAATAAATAATATAAATCTCTTAGCTGAGTTTTAAAGTAAATTACCACTTTCTGAACATGCACATCATATTCTTCTTTCAATTTTCGTATTGTCTCTTCTGCCATGGCCTGATTGAAGATAGGCTGTGTCTTAAGATAAATAGCAATATTAACATTAAAAGAAGAAAAAAAAACATATGGATATATTACCACTTTCTGCAAGTGCATATCATTTTCTTCTTTCAATTTCCGAATTGTATCTTCTGATACAGCCTGTGGAACAATAATCTCTTCATGTCATAAAACATCGAAACATACAGGCTAAAACAAAGGACCAATACTTCTAGATAAAATATTACCTCTTTCTGCATATTCATATCATTTTCTTCTTTCAGTTTTCTGATAGTCTCTTCTGATGCAACCTGGGGAAAGATGAAACCAATATGTTAGACGAAATTGAAAAACAAACATTTACTAAAGATCGTGTCACTTGGATGAACTTTGAAATATACCTCTTTTTGCATATGGATGTCATTTTCTACCATTAATTTTCTCACTGTCTCTTCGGTTATGACCTGTGGAACAATGGGCTCTATATGTTATTGAAAATTGAAATATCAGTGCTACAACAAAGGAAAGATATCTCTAAGATAAAATATTACCATTTTCTGGACATGCATATTATTTTCTTTTTTTAACTTCCTGATTGTCTCTTCTGACAAGGCCTGTGGGTGAGACACTGTACATGTTATAAAATCATAGAGGCATAATAAAACAAAGGACAGATATTTCTCAGATCAAATATTACCTCTTTGTGAATATAAATATCATTTTCTTCTTTTAGCTTCCTGATTATCTCTTCGGATATGGCCTGTGGAGTAATCCACTGTCCATGTTATAATACATTGAAACATAATAAAACAAAGGATAGATATTTCTCAGATAAAATATTACCTCTTTCTGAATGTGTTTATCATTTTCCTCTGTTAATTTCCTAATTGTATCTTCTGATATGGCCTGTAGAATGATAAGCTGTAATGTTATTCTAAAACAAATCACAGAAATTTCCAACATAAAATCTTACCTCCTTCTGAATCGGTTTATCATTTTCCTCTGTTAATATATTGAAACATGATAAAACAGAATATATATTTCTCAGATAAAATATTACCTCCTTCTGAATGTGTTTATCATTTTCCTCTGTTAATTTCCCAATTGTATCTTCTGATATGGCCTGTAGAATGATAAGCTGTAATGTTATCTAAAACAAATCACAGAAATTTCCCAGATAAAATCTTACCTCCTTCTGAATGTGTTTACCATTTTCCTCTGTTAATACATTGAAACATAATAAAACAAAGAATATATATTTCTCAGATAAAATATTACCTTCTTCTGAATGTGTTTATCATTTTCCTCTGTTAATTTCCTAATTGTATCTTCTGATATGGCCTGTAGAATGATGAGCTATAATATTATTCTGAAACAAAGCAAAGAAATTTCCCAGATAAAATTTTACCTCCTTCTGAATGTGTTTGTCATTTTCCTCTTTTAATTTCCTTATCGTATCTTCTGATATGGCCTATAGAATGATAAGCTGTAATGTTATAAAACAAATTATAAATTCTAAAACAAAGCACAGACATTTCCCAGATAAAATCTTACCTCTTTCTGAATTAAAGCGTTGTTTTCTTCTTTCAATTTCTTGATTGTTTCTTCTGATATGGCCTGTGAAAATAGAGGCTATAAATGTTGAAAATTTGAAACTGTTAAACATGCACTGTATATCTGGAAAACAAAGGTCATACAACATCTTACCACATTCTGTTTGAGCATTTCATTTTCATTTCCCAATTTTCTGATTACCTCTTCTGAGGCGGCCTGTCAAAAAGGTAATTTCAATTAGTTTAGCAATACACTCATGTCCAAAAACACTCTCACATATTTGACAGCACTGAAGGAATGCTTTGGCCAGTTATACCTTGTATAAAAAATCTCACACACCTAGAAACACTATCCAGCAACTGAATTAGGAAATAAGAAGTTTAAACCTAAGTTATATAAGTTTCAACAAAAACATTATTCATTCACAAACCAATATTTAAAATATACACAAGACTTGAGCCATGAGCATAAACCTCGAAACATCAGTGGAAAACCATATTGACAGAAGGAAAACTTACACATTCTTTACCATTTGGCAAGTGTCCATTTGAATCCAAGATCATATTTGTATTTTGCTCATCAGCATACTCCAATGATTGAGTATGCTCATCCTCTCTACTTTTTATCAGAATCTGGTCCTGGTTTGGGTTTTCCATAACCCCATTCCTATCCACATTTGTACTTTGCTCATCCGGTGTCTCCGATATATGAGGAGCCTCATCTTTACCATTACCTACCAGATCTTCATCCCTAGTTGCTGTTGCTCCAATCCCATTTGAATCCACATGTGTACTCGGCTCATCAGCATTCTTGGAAATATCAGGATGCTCATCCTTACCATCATCTACTAGATCCTGATCCCTAGTTTCTGTTCCTTGAACCCCCTTTGAATCCACATTTGTACTTTGCTTATCAGCAGTCTCAGATAGATCATGACGCTCACCCATTTCATTACTCACCAGATTCTGATCCCTAGTAACTGCATCTCCAACCCCATTTGAATCTACAGTTACGCTTAGCTCCTCGGAAGCACCAGAAAGATGAGCACGTTCATCCTTGCCATTATTCACCTGATCCTGATTCTTAGTAGCTGTTTCTCCAACTCCATTCTCCACATTCTTACTATGCTTGTTCTTCTTCTTGTTCTTGTTCTTCCTCTTTCTCTTGTCATCCTCCATCCGACCAGCTCAAATTCTCTATTCCAACTTCTAATATGCACTTCTAGAAGAACAAGACCAAACAGAGGAAACAAAAAAAAGGAAAATTTTCAGTTTCGGCCTTTCAGGTATAGAAGCCTAACATGTCATCAGAAATGATAAAACCCACTGCCTAGTAAACTCAGACCTCAAATTCAATCCAATTGGGACAAATGCCAAGTTCAGGATCCAAGACCCGGATTCACATTCTATCACAGTTAATCATAATATCCTATACAATAAATTAATAACAAAAAAAAAGGAGGAATAGATAACCTATCAGCACAAATCTTACAAACTCTTACAAATAACGGGCATCAACGAATCTTAAATATGAAATAGAAAAGTTAACAACTTCGGCAAAAAAAACAAAAACAAAAATCATCGTATGAAAACATGATTGATTAAAAAACTAAAATGCTTACATATAGAATTGGAAGGAATAAATTGGGATCAGATTAGAGGGAGCGAGCAGAAAGTGTTATTGACTTAGCGTAATCTGCAAAAGCTTGCGTTTTGAATCTGCAAAGTAAAGAGGGTGGGAGGGTTCAGTGAGAAGAAGCAATTGTTTATGGAATTTGGAATTTTTGAAGGTTAGGGTGCATGTGTTTGTGTTGTCTAATGCGTTGCGTTTTGGTGAATTTGAGTGTCGTATGCATGCGCGTTTTTAGCGTTTCATTTTTTATTTTTTGTGATAGCGCTTTTTAGGTTTATTATGTAATAACGACATCTCTCGCATTGCGTTTAGCAGAAAATCCAACGGCACCGAAGCCCCCATTTGTCGTTTACGTTGTGGTCTTGTCGGTATCTATTTTTCGTTTCTTCCCATCTTATGGAAGCAATTGTCTATTTTATAGTTTTTTATTTCTTCCTTACGGATCTTCAATTTTGTATTTGAGTTTAAATTTAATATCCTGAAAATTTAAAGATATTTTATATTATTATTCAATCAAAACTTTTTATTTGTATAATTTTTAAGGTTGAATTTGGTAAAACTTTTTGTTGGAGTGTTCTATTCTTAAAAATTTGGAGCTCCTATTTTGTATTTGATAAATCAAAAAGTCAAACAGTTTTTGCTTCTGACTTTTGAGAGTAGGAGTGCTCTTGGGAGCCATCAAAAATAGTTTTTCATAATCAACTTTGACTCTCTGAAAATAAAAGTACATAAATGACTCTCATTTATATATAATCTATATTAATATTATGTATATTATGATCATTTTATACTTTAAGAGCTACTTTTACGTTATTTTACCAAACAATATAATCATGGTTTCTAGTTATTGAGAGTCACTTCTGTACTATTTTACCAAATAATACAGTTATGGCTCTAAAAGAATAGTTTTTTAAGAGTTCAAGGAGCCCAACAACTTTTTGAGAGTCACAATTTTACCAAACTCAACCTAAGATAGTGGGGGAGAGAAAACATTATCATGACTGACATGACAACACATAATTGGATGACTGTGTAAAAATTTATTCACTGGTAGTGAATAAAAATTAAATCATTTGCATTTTATCTTTCTTAATTTTCTTGCACCATTCCACTCATTGGGCCTTATTAATGAATTTTAATGAAAATTTTATTTCAATATTATTAATCCACACTTCCACCATTTGCTCTTCTTATTTTTTACCAAAGCCCAAAAATAAATTTTGTATAAATACAAGTACAAATTTATTTTGTACACACTAAAACAAACATAAAATAAAATACACAAAATTTATTGTATTATATTGTACCTATATTTATGTATTATATTGTATCAACTTTAAAACAAACACAACCATAATGACTCTAAAATTAACTCAAAATACAATCTTAAATATTAGTATTTCCATTCCAACACATATTAACTTTAAAATTGGAGTGAATAAAAAAATTACAATTTTATTTACTGAATTATTTGACTCTATTCTCATTTACACTATGATCTTTTTTTTTTGTGCACGACCGGGGTATCCACTGTCGTTGGCTTGTAGACACCTCGAAGGGTGGGACAACAGGCCCGGAGTTTTAAAGTTTTTCCATACTCAAGGCAAGGATCGAACCCTCGACACTTGGTTAAGGGAGGATGAGCCCCTACCGCTCAACCACACTCCCCGAGTTACACTACACTGTGATCTTTATACCAAACACTTAATACAATAATTTTTTCACTAAATTTTTTACTTCATCTCTGTCTTCAGACTTAGTGAAAACGATCATTGCCTTAATAGTTACTAACTAATATATAGAAATTAGAAAATTGTATGTGTGAGTGACGATAAAAAGTGGGGACTCAACCGGGAAAAACAAAGAAAACTAGGGGTTATATATAAAAAAGAAGAAGTATTGGGGGTGGAAATGTAATAAAGAAGAAACGAATGGATAAGGCTGTAATTTGGCGTTTGCATATAAACACCATGGAAATGGAAGATGGTAAAATCTGTGTCTGTGGGTCTCAGAAGAGAGAGAGAGAGTTGAGGAACACTGTTCAGGATTTGAGGGTTACGGGAAGAAGAAGGTGAGGATTTGACGCTGTTCACTGCTTTGTTCTGCTCTGCATCGTGTTTGTGTTGGATCCCTCCTTCATTCTCCCAACCTCACCTTCAGGTAATTCTGAAATTTTCACCCTCAATTTTTGTTTCTGCTTCTAGGGTTAGGGTTCCATTAGTTGATACAGAAACGATTTTTGGACTTAGATCTCTGATTGTTCTCTCCATTTCTGAAATTCTGATTTAGTCCCAACAAGTGCTAATCCGCCATGGCTTCCAAGCGCATCCTGAAGGAGCTCAAGGACTTGCAGAAAGACCCTCCAACTTCCTGCAGCGCTGGTAACCCTTCAACCATCACCACCCTAGTATTACGATTTTAGCATGTTAAGTATTTTTTGAGTAAAAATTTGATCTTTATAGTGATCGCAGTTTTAGTGGAGAAGTTTGATTTCTGGGGTCATCACCGCTTTTTGATGTTTGCGAGGGAATGTTTCATATCTGGTGCTTTGGGTAGATGATAGTAATTAGGTTAAGTTTGTGAGTTTGGATTTTGGAGGGGAAGTAAGCCCTTGTAGTTTAAATGGAGGGTTTTGGAAGGGAAGGAAATAGGTGTTTTTTTTTTTTTGGAATTTAGAGAATCATAATATTATTTATAATATAATACACTATTAAAAGGAAGTTTTATCTTGTTATTCAATTAAATCTTCCATTTACATGGTTTTTCAAGTAGCAAATGTAAGGGTCAAGTATGTTTACTTATGTGATAATACATAATTGGACGACATGTATCAAAATAAAATTCTAATTGTCCTTTCAAGTTGTGTGTGTGAGAGTTAACTATATACACTGATAGGACAATACATAAATTGGATGACAGTGCAAAGTTAAAAATAGTATGATTGACTTGACCAAGGCTCAGTTGTATGGGTTTAAAGAAAAAAAAAGCATGTAAAAGGCTTATTTCTAAGATAATCAGCAAAATTATTTCTGTTCATTGCAGTACTAGGATGTAACTATAACTGTTGTCAGCATTGTTGAAGGTTCTATGTAGTCAAGAGTTTGTGATTTCTATATATACTACTTGCCTTTTGTATTTCTATATATACTATTAATACTTTTGTTTATGATGACATTCATAAAATAGCACAGTCAATGTTTGATATTGGTGGTGTTAACCCTTTGTATTATTTTGTAAATTTCAAATGCTGCTTGTCTGTACTTGCAAACCAAATATTAGTCTTGGCAATACTTTGTTTACAGGTCCAGTTGCTGAAGACATGTTTCATTGGCAAGCAACAATTATGGGTCCTGCTGATAGTCCATATGCTGGAGGTGTATTTCTAGTTACAATCCATTTCCCTCCTGATTATCCTTTCAAGCCCCCTAAGGTATTACGGTGTGGTGTGTATATAATTGAGGTGTTCAGTTGTCTTAGTATTGGAAATATCTCATGACTTTTTCCCCCCATGCAGGTTGCATTTAGGACTAAGGTCTTTCACCCAAACATCAACAGCAATGGTAGCATTTGTCTTGATATCCTGAAGGAACAGTGGAGCCCTGCTCTTACGATCTCCAAGGTTTGAGTTGCTTCCCTTTAATTTTATAATCTGTGAGCATGAATAAGGGATCTTTGTGTACCTGTATATAGTTGTATAAAAAAGAACGAGGCATGATAAAATTTGGACTGAATATAAGTTCAATAAATTATTCCTGATTTCCCTAAATATTTGTCTTCTTTCAATTCATTAATTATAAAATTAGATTTTTGTGTTTCACTGTAGTGTAAGAGAGTTAGACACTATCATCCAATTATATGCTTATATCTGTAACTCTTAAGGGCAGTTGAGCCAAATACTTGCTAATATGGCTACATGTGATTGGATGTCCATATAAAATTTATTATGTTGCTAGTGCATCATAATTAAATTCTTACGCAAATCTTGATATGTTTGACTTTATGGTAAAAACTTGGTAGCATAAGCCTTATGGTGCTAGAAAGTAACCTTTTACTCTTCTTTCAGGAAGTATGGCTTGTTCTTACCATCCCCTATAAAATTTGAATTTTCTTTAATGTCCGTATTTCACTAAAAATTGGGATGGTTGTCGGTCTTTTTGCTAGTAGTGGTCAAAATGTTCTACTAGCTGTAATTATGTACAATCACAAGCCTGATTTCTAGCTGTGGTTTGTCGGTCTGCCTACTGCTCTGGCAACATAATTACCGAGAGCTGCAAGACTGGCTCTGTATTTCTATTTGTGATGCCGGATGGCAGGGTGAGTTTTATGAGCAGTCTTGTAGTCATGTCATACTTTTTGCTTTTGCCTGAACTATGTTGATGTGCTCTTCAAAAGCTTTTACCTGGTCATATGTTGTGTAAGAATTAATATTCTAGAATGAACATCTTCCTTGAACCTTTTTCCTACAATTGCTTGCTAGAAATTTTCTAAATTCATTTGTTGCATGTGAAACTTGATGCCAATATTTGAGCGTAATCTGAAGATCATGGGTTTTCTGATCATGTTTTTGCTCGGCACACCAGGTACTGCTCTCTATCTGCTCACTGTTGACTGATCCAAATCCTGATGACCCGCTTGTGCCCGAGATCGCTCACATGTACAAAACTGATCGGAACAAGTACGAGTCCACCGCACGCAGCTGGACCCAGAAGTATGCCATGAACTGATTTGTGTTTAGACCTTGTATATTGAACGGCATCTACGAAAACTGTTGTGGGTTTGCGTTTTTCTCTTCCTTTTTTCTGGGGGTGAGATTATGTTCTTATTGTGTGGGAAAGGGTGTGGTGCCGTAATTTGTTATAAAGAATAACTTTATGTTCAACCACTGTGATGTGTTATCATGATACAAAGGCACAAACAAGATGTTATTTGTGTCATGGTTGTGTTCAAACCTTTCCCATGCTATATGTGGCCCTAGTTGTATGATTAGTCCTTGCTTGTTAAATCATCTCTAATAACTACGTTGATTTCATGTAGGCTTGAGTCATGTTATTTATACGAAACTTCTCTCGATCTCTGTGTAAACAAACACTTCATCCCACGGTGGACGAAGTGTTTGTCAACATGGAGCCAGAGTAAAGTTTCATAAAAAAATTGTTTCTCTTAAGCTTATGAATGAGTTTAATATCAGTTGAGCCAAGTTTCAGTAGTGAAAAAGTCACTTTAAAGTGGTTGTTTTTTAAATGAAAATTAAGGTGTGAATCTGCCAGCTCTTGTGAATAACTTCCATTGGTCCTTATCTGCGTAAATATTAATTAATGTATTAATCTTTTTATAATGTCTTGTTTGAAAAATATTTGATTTTTTTTATCATATTGTATGAAATACAAATAATTTATTTTAACCGTCTCCTCTCCTTAATATTACAGCTATAGTTGGGGAAAATAGTTGATGCTTCATTGGTTTTTTTAATATAACAGATAAAAAGAGATGATTGAATGAAAGGACAGGAGTAAAATAGACAAAATAAGTATGATGGGAGAACATATTTGGTTGTCCTTTTTCTCTTTATTTCTGTTCTTGATACTAAGCAATGTTATTGAGTGGATTTTCTTTTTCCAAGTTTTTTTCTGCGTAACATGATACACTGATATTTCATGTTAATAAAGAATATGAGTGAGTGAAATATATTTTAGTTTTTTACTGTTCCAAACATAATGATTGTTGATGTCTCATTACTCTTGCTACAAATTCAGATTATTAATCAAATAAACACGACCAAATCAGAATTCAGGTGGTGGAACCATTATTTTTTTTTGGTTCTGGTGGAACCATTATTCTAATACAACACAAAGGCATACAACAAAAATAGTTGGATTTCCCATGTTGTATTGTAATTAAGTGTTGATTACTTATCATCATGAGTTTTGTTTTGTGCTGGTGCCTGCAGTGGTTAATTTCTTGCCAAAAATTCAAAACGGTGAAAGAAATGATAGAGAGAAAATGAGTTAAAAGAAAAATTAAGTAATTAAAATGAGTTTGGAAAATGCTCAATTAATATTACAAAAACAGTCAAAATAATCGATGAACCTATTTGACAATATTTTGGCAAAAAAAAAAACTCTTTGTAAGGAGTTAATTTTTAATGGGCTGAGTGATTGTGACCTAAAATTTATATATTGGTTGGTTTTGGCTGGTTTTTTATTGTGCAAATAGGAACACCCTTAATTTTAATTCACTGTCAGTGTAAAGTAATTTTACATAGACATCTAATTATGGATTGACACATTAGCAAAAGTCATTAACTCAACCGTTCACTAATTAGAAAGTCACATAAATCAATGAATATGACTGGATGATAATATTAACATTTTCAATGTATTATAATTAAACTCAATAAAAATTATGGAGCTCACATAATTTATTAAAGGAATATTTGGATGTATGAAAAAAGTGAATATACAAATAATTCACACAACTTATCTATCTTGTCTTTGTGTTATACCTAAATGCATAGTTGTAAAACTTGAACCAGAAATCAACTCGGTCGAGGTACTGAGTCAGTGAATTAGTGGTTCAACCGGTGAGTCAGTGGTTCAACCAGTCGGTAATTAAATCGGTCTATAAAATATAATTTAATAATTATATATTAACTTCTTTATTCTTCTAATATTATTGTTCTTGTATAAGATTTTTTGGATTGTATTTCTTGGTTTGTTTTCAGAATGGGCTCTTATTTATAGCCCATCTTATTGTTCTCAAGAGAGGTTTTTTTTTTCTTTAGTTTTGGGCTAGTCTGCATTTAAAAGGGTTTGAGAGTAGCAGCCTAAACAATCAATCCTTTAAGACTTATGTCATATGTGGTGTGTGAGTATAATCCTAATTTCTCAATTGACTACTATTTTATTTTGCTTCAGCCGCCTACCTCTTTTCTCTTTATCTCCGATCTTCTTCTTCCTTTCTCTCTCTGTATTCATTTCCCTGCAATAATATTCAAGCCATTGGGAGCAGCAACCAACAACCAAATAAGGCATGTTGCCAAAGAAGAAAAGGCTGGTTGTTAGCGCAACTGCATTCACCATACCCTTCTCATCATCTTTCATTGTGCCCTGCTCCAATCTGCGGCGCCTAGCTCCCACCCTAAGCTTAATATCTCGAACATGAGCTGGGTTGAACAATTTTTTTTTAAAAAAGATAAGCACAACTCGGACCGAGTTTTGAAACTCGCCTGGGTTACCGGTTTTACTACAAACCAGCCGAGTCACACCGGGTCATACCGGTTTTGATGCTTATCCGATCCGATTGGAGACTCGACTCGGACATATGACCGAGTCGCGGTCGAACCGGTCGGGTTTTACAACTATGCCTAAATGTTATGAGTTATGAAAGTCTCCAAACATGCAATGATGAATATAGGGCCTGTGGGTCTGTTTCATTTCATACTTCAATATTCCAGCCTGCCAAAATTGAAAGCCTCCTCCTAGTCCCCACCACAATCTGTCACCGAATGAATTACTTGCCTATCAAAGATACAGACATTATAACCATAAAGTTTTATGAATTAGCTTCTGCCTATAATTATAAGCAGCTTCAAAATATTACTACTTATGATTAAGCTCTTATTTTGTATTAAAGAAAACCTTTTATACTATTAGACAAAAAAGAAGAAAATCCAAAACATGGAGTCAAGTGAGATGAGAAAGCGTGTCCTAGCTGGCCAATTTTGGGTACTGATTCAAACATGAAAATCATCATCACCACCAATTTCTTTCTTTCTATGTGTAGGACGTGGGAAGCACTTTCCTCATCAATATATTATTAGTCCTAATTAATTCAATAATATTTATTATACATCGAAAATACATTCAACGAGTATTCAACGTATATTATATGTCATTTGTAATATGTGTTATACGTAATGTGTTATACTTATAGTACACATTACGTATGAGATATAACACACGTTGGATATTTGATGAATGCATTTTTTATGTACAACAAGCATTATTGTAATTAATTTGACCACGTGTACCTGGAAATGGATGGATTCTGAAGACCCCTTTTGTTTTTCCTTTTTCTTCTTCTCTCCGAATCTGATACTTTCCCAATTTATATATAAAAAATTAATCGTCCATTTTGGCTTGCAATTCTATGTGGAAAATATAGTTTAATAATCATTAACCAAGATTTTATATTAGATATTTATTGATTTATTTAAAATATGAGAGAGAAAAAATAATAATAAAAACGGTAGAACCCATTTATTTTATTAATAGAATATTTATTAATAAACAACATTCTCTTCCTGATCTAAAATAATTTTCTCTTTTTACTTTTTTATTTTGGTTCATATTATTTATCTTTTTATAATTATAAGAAACAATTAATTTTTTTATCAAATTCTTTATTCATATAGGAGAAAAAATATTTATATGAGAAATTAAAGAGTATTTTTATTTTTTTTTATTATTTAAATTTTCTGATTACCATTTTAGAAGTTGAGTGACATGACAGCTAAGATTCATAAGAAAGAGGCACATGAACATTGTGATTTGGGTCAAGATCTTCGACCTGTTCTTTATTCTTTTGAAATTTTAATTAATTAGACTCTAACCTCACATTACTTGCTGATTCACAATCATACCAACCCTTAATACCTTATTCTTAATTATCAATTAGTTGTCTTTAAGTTTAATCAATTCCAACACCGAAATGACCACCTAACCCCCTCTATAGTTAATGATGCTGGATTACATAATTATTATAGCAGAATCTATTAAAAATAATAATTTAAATATATTCTTCTTATAAAATCATTTTATTATTACTCAATAAAAGAATTTTCAACATAGTCCATTTTGATATAATCGAAATAATATGGTAATTTTTATATTCTTTCTATTAAATATTAATATATAATTATTCTCATAGTAAAACTAAATCACTTATCAATAAATATTTTTGTTTTCTTCAAATTTTAATCAAAGAATAAATACTTAATTTAATTCATTAAAAATATATTATTGCAAATTAATTTCTCATAATTTTTAATTACTCATTTAGTTCTTGACAGTTCAAAGAATAGGACAAATCTATCCTTTATATTTAAATATTCCTAATTAAATCATCACAATGAAAAATGACAGAATATATCGATCAATCAATTTGTTCTATTTTTATAAATGTGAGTAATCAATTAAAGAATTTTTGATGTTGAAGGACTAAGTTATTTCAAATATATTTTTGGGACTAAATTACTCTTAACCTTAAAAGCTAAGGATTCTATCAACAAGAGAAGGTCATTTTGGTAATTTCATATTTATTTTATTAATTTATTAGGCGTTCACGTGATAATATTACTGTCAAATTATTATTATTACTATTATTAAAAAAATTATAAATAAGTTTGTTTGAAAACAAAGCTAGAAGCTTTCATTCATTCAAACATCCACATCCAAACTTTGTCTAATAAATACAAACATTAAAGTATCTTCTGCATCTATAACCCATTTATTTATTTAACTTAATTTAATTATCTAATTTATTTTCCCTTTTCTCTGATTATCCAACTAGAAAAGACAACACTTGTTATTCACGACATACACAAATTGCTCCTTATCTTCTCCGAAGTGTAGTGTTAGTTTCTCAGATTCTTCTTCTTCTTCTTCTTGCCCCCTCAAATCTTCAAATTGGGTTCCTGTTCCATCATCTTTCTGTGTTATTTAAGCAATTAAGCTCAATTTTGGAGGTAATTTTATTGTACTTTTTTTTAAAAAAATTTTGATTTCATAAATAACCCCATTTCTACCTTTTTTGTTCAATTTATTTTCATGGGTTTCTTTTTATTGCATGCAAATTGATGGAAAGGTCGCAACTTTAGATTCCAGATATAGAAAATCTGAGCTGTTATCACAAGAACACTGTTTCAATACATTATTTATTCTCTTTTTTGCCTTTGTGACTTGTGAGCATCCAAAGCAATTTTCTGAACCCTTTTGGAATTTGCTTTGCATTTTGGGGGAGCATTTGTGGTATGACTAGGAGTGTGTTAAAGTTAAACAAAGTATATTTCTAAATATAGATTGCAATTTTCAATTTGGTTTCCTTTAATTTTAACTTCTTCCAAGCACAGTACTCGACTATGATTGTTGAGGAGTGGAGGGTCTTCAACTTGATTTGGGTTGAGAAAGCATGGTTTATGATTTTGTAGTTTGTTTTAAGATAATTTTCTCTGCTTGATTTTTACCCCTGTTTGTTTATCTACTATCAGTTTTCCAATTTTAGCCCTTGAGTTTTTTGTGATTCTATCATTAGAAATGTATGTAGGGAAGTGATTTTTTCAGATTTGTGATTGAATGAACATTTAAAGGGGTGCTTATTTTCTTCTGTAGCTTCAATTTTGCTTTTACTGTGATGGTTGAAACTTGCTTGCTAATACCCCACTAATTAAGTTTTGTATTCATTTGTTTTGGCTATTGTTTTCTTTATCCTGGTGGACTTGAGAAATTCATTTTGCTAACATTAAATGTCTTTCTTCTCTCAGGCTTTATTTGGATAAAGTTTACAAGTTTGTGACTTCCAAACAATTATATGGGGAACTGTGTGGGTAAGGTGAGAAAAATATTTGGATACATCAATGAGAATCTTCATTTTGATGCTCATTAAAAGTTAAAATGGAAATAGATTCTATGTGTATGATAGTTCTTCAAGGCCCAAGCTTTGTGGTGCCTTCATATCTCATCATTTGCTGATAAGTGATAAGTCAATTGACAGATAAGTTTCGTGTTTTTGATGTTTGTAGTCTCAAACAAAGGATTCTGACTCTGATCATCATGTGGAGCTTGCTTCTGGAAATGTGAAACTTATTACAACCAAAGAAGCTTGGGATCAAAAGTTGGAAGAAGCAAGGAGGGATGGCAAAATTGTAAGTTCTCCATCTTATTTATTCCTCCAGATAGTAAAATAAAATGTTATCTAAAGGCGTATTTTACTATTTTCAGTTTAGTTTGAATGAACCATCAATGTAATGAGTTGGTGAGATTGGTATTTTCAGTGCATGATAGCAAAGCCTCCCTAATCCTTTAGGAATTTTGAGGGTATAATAACTTTGGGAAAGAGTCTGAGTTCCATATTAATGAGACATATTATGTCTCCTGTTTTGTTCATTTTAAACACTTATACTTTCTTATCAAGCTACACTTTTTATTCTGCTTTATTTATATTTCAAAAGCGAATTAACATGGTACTGTCTTGTTTCAACTTTCAAGTTTGTTGGTGAATTGCATGGTCTTCTGTGAAAGCACCTGACCAGTCCACTGGTGTGTTCTGATCTAGAATCGTGATATGCCATTGATTCTCTGCTATTTAATTTGATTAAAAGAAATGAGAGGTCTTTTCACATTAGTAGGATTAGGAAGCTTAATGTCCAAGATATAACCTGATATCAGCATGAAGAGGTCTCATGTTCAACTCTTGAACCTTGTAAAGGAATATCTGAAACATGTTCGGCTTTAAAATAATTTTGCTCTGACTAGTCTAGTGTTGGTCTAGAACTTGCTCCTAGCAAGTTTTATGTACTCCGTTTCTCGCTGCCTCTCTCTCACACACACACAAGTGCACATGCTTAAAGAGCTTCTCTCAAGTTGGGATGAAAGTTTTCTGAAGTGAGAACAGAAAGGTAAATGTGGATGCATTCTTATTCGTGGATCAGATGAGATCAGTATATGGGTAAACATAGAGGGTGAAAATTGAAACTAATTTATGAAATTTTCGTCCCTGCCTTAAAGATCATACCAAGAGGGTGGGCCTTGGCGCAACGGTAAGGTTGCTGCTACCTTGTGACCTGGAGGTCACCGGTTCGAATCCTGGAAACAGCCTCTCTGCAAAGCGGGGGTAAGGCTGCATACATCTACCCTCCCCAGACCCCACCTGGTGGGAGCCTCGTGCAATGGGCCGCCCCTTTAAGATCATACCAAACTGATTCCTTGATCAATATAATGATCATAATCACAGGCTATTATATGGTATCATACAAGGGTGGATAAACCCTTTTTGTTTTTTTCACTTGAATATAGACAAATTTTAGAGGAGTAATTTTCCTGACATTTACCTCTCCACTTTCTTATATAAAATATGACACAATCAATTACTTTCAGATTTTTCATATATTTTCAATGACACCTTTTTTTTTCGAGTATCCAGTATATTTTCTTTGGGATCAATAATTTATACTGATGCTCCATGTTCAACAGGTGATCGCGAATTTCAGTGCTACATGGTGTGGTCCTTGTAAAGTTATTGCGCCATATTACTCCGAGTTATCCGAGAAATACTCATCTCTAATGTTCTTATTAGTTGATGTGGATGAACTAACAGTAAGTAGTGAAGCTTTAGCCTATAGATATCATTTCATACAATTACTTTAAAATTAATGTTTAGTCTGAACATGTTAGTTTACCAAATATTCCCCTTAAATTTGGACCTAAAACAGATTCATGTGTCCCCTTAAATTTGAACATGGTTTTGGATGTTGCAGGATTTCAGCACTTCATGGGACATAAAAGCCACACCAACTTTCTTCTTTCTTAAAGATGGGCAACAAGTTGACAAACTTGTGGGAGCCAACAAGCCAGAGCTGCAGAAGAAGATTGCCACCATAACTGATTCGGTTCCGGAATCTCGGTCATAACGCTATTGTTTCGTTCTGGTTGTCGGTCTTGGTTTGTAACTAAGGTGCTGTGGGCTTTCTCCTTTCAAAAGCCACAACTTCTGAGGTCATCACTGAGTGCTTCTACATGGTTTGGAGTGAATTGATGAGTGCTGTAATGTTTAATTTTTCTTAGGGTGTAAATATAAAACATGTTTCATGTGAATGTCTCTTCTTCTTGAAAGTGTTGTGGCTGTAATTTAACAAGCTTGGTTTGCTAATTGCTAATACAAAAATTTGTTGTGATTTGTTGTTTATATGTAAATTTGATTTTTGAGTCATGATGCCATCTTGTTTCTCCCTCATGTAGTAAAAAAAAATGAAAACTTGATATGATAGTAATTTAGCATAAAACCATCAAAATAGTACAATTTTTTTAATTTAATTTTAAATATATTGATAGTGTAAAATTTTTCTAGACTCTTACGTGATCAAATATTTGCATATATAATTTTGAGAAATGATGAGTGAACTCCAATGATGAGTGAACTCCAAAAATCTTGGTCTCCGTGTTAACAATTTTGTATCCATAGTTGAATGGAGTGTGAGTACTACTTGAATGTGTTCCACACTTGATCAGTGTGAGTTCTACTTGAATGAGTATTTCACACTTGATCCAACAATAAATATAAAATTGTCGACACGAAGATTGAGATTTTTTTATTCAAATAATAGAATCGTGTAACTTTTTTAAACAATGGATGAGAATCGACTTATTGTGGGGATTAGATATTAATTGAGTTTGGAATTTTTAATGTCTTTTGGTTGAAAAGATTAGGTGCACTTTGGGAACCCATCTATAATAGTTTTTTTTTTTTTTGAAGGGGGAAGAAAATTGTTTTTGAAAAAACTGTCATATAACTTTGGTAGGAGGAAGAAACCAACCAAAAAGTCCATCATGCTCTAGACAAAAACACAAATAAAAATTAGGATTTTCAATAAAAAGATTAGCATAGATCATAACTAAAAGTCGATAAGCTGAAAATTAATTTATAATCAATAGTTTTTAAAATTTTATTAGAAGAAGTAAAAGTTTATTATTTTAGAATAATGATATTTTTATGAAATAACTCGAAGTATACAGGATTATATAATACGAATAAGGATTTTTTTTGAACTAGTATTTAAAGAGTAATGGTTAAGGAATTAAAAAATAGGAAACTTTAACTTCAGAAAAATGAGATTTTATGTTTTCAATACATAAAATATACCAATAAAGATGTGTTAGGTTGGAAGGTAGAATTGTAGATAAAATTTACCTGAATATGATTCATTGATTCTTGTATGATTTCACACATAGAACTCATTTAAATAAATTTTATCTCATCTTTACCCTTCAATCAAATATATATTTAAAATTTGATTTTTCGAGTAATCTTAATCTTAGGACACTGGATAAATAAACTCTACAGATAAATACTTTTGTACTCTTGTTAGTTCTTTACTACATGTATTACTGCGTTGAAACATTTTTTCATATACTCTCTCCATTTTAAAATAATGGTAAGATTTAAAATTTCATTTCATATTTATTGTTATTTTTAACTTTTTGATACATATTGAATGATGATATATCAATTTTATCTTTAATATAATTTATTTGAAAAAAATGTTAGTGAAAATATGAAGAATAATATAGTCATTTTAATATATCTTTTACACAAATTAAAATTATTCATATATTTTCTTAATATTCATATATAAATCTTAAAAGATTATTATTTTAAAATGAGAAATATTTGGGGTCGGTTCAACAAAAATCCAACCAAAACAATTAATTTATTGTATATAACATATATAATAGAAAGTGTACATTATACAATGTATATCATATGTGGTGCACAACATATATCATCTATTTTGTACAACATATATTACATGTTACAGCCAATGATAAATCCAGAAAATTTTAATAGTGGAGGCAAAAATATTATATTACCTATATATAATAAGTATAATATGATGTTTCTCAAAATCAATTTTTATAGTGCGGGGACAAATCTAATAATACAATAGGGGACAATATATATATATATATATATACATTTATATACTTTTAAATGATTTCTAAAATTTCAATAGGGACATAAGCCCTCACACTAGTAGATATGCATCCGTCCCTGGTTACAGTATCACTCTTCTTTATAACTGTGATATATATTATTTACATCATGTGATATATAACATGCACAACGTGCTGACTGATTTGATTGATTTTTTTTTTTGTAACTCCTCTTTTAAAATAGAACAAGTGATAAAATTGTGACTCGCAACTCTTCAAAGGCTCAAACTCTATAGGGTACTGATACCTAATACATGTATCTGTCATGATTTATAGATAAAATTAACTTAAATTTTTTAAATTTATATAACTGATAACCTGTTAGGTTAGTAATCTTCAAAATTTAATTTAATTTATATTGATAATCTCTAAAATTATCAATTTAAGAAAAAAAACTCAATTCATAACCTGTCCCTAGAAAGAGATCACACTATGCGAGAGGAAGATGAAGAAGAGGTGTGATTAGGAATGATACGCGTCTAGGAAGGCTGCGACCACGACCACCGTGTTCCGTTGGTATCAAATATTATTTAATTTAGCATATATTAATAGGTTAATACACAATTGGGTATCGGTACCCAACAAAAATATTGGGTACAGAATAAATAAAAAAAAAAGGCATTATTAAATCTCACAGTGATATACTAGCAACCTTCACGATCTTAGCCAATTTATTAGTCCATTAGATAATGTTCTTGTCACATTTTCAAATTGAAAAAGAAAAACCTGAAGGGCATTTCATAGTAACATAAATAGCTTAATACGACATATCATTTTCTCATCTTTATATGACATCCATGACTGAACTAAACTGTCATATTAGAATTTCCTTCATAATACCTTCTTCCTAATATTATTTCTTGTCCATTACTTTAAATGCTGAATTTATGCTTTGCTCATAATATGTCATAATCAATCCTAGAGCAAGACACATGTTAATAAGCCCTTTATTTCAATCATAGTCGGCAAAATAAACAAATATAGCAGTGGAGATTTGGTGCAAATGTCACATCTATTTTACAAATCATGGAATTTGACCACTTCCAAATGTTTTAGACAAATCATCCGAATTCCTCTCTATAAAATTTATTATTAACCTAAATAGTTACTCTAAAAATAAAAATTTAAAATAATTCCTCCCAAATTATATCATTAAACAAATTGGTCCTAAAAAAAAGAAAAATTAATTTTTTAAGATTCATAAAACTTATAATAGGAGAATTAATTTGTCTAACATTTTCAACAATAATGTTTGACGTACAACAGAAATACGTCCAACTTATATCTAACGTGTGCTATCCATGATACCGGATGTGTGCTATACGTATAGCACATATATGTATAGCACACATCCTATAACATGGATAACACACGTTGGATACAAGTTGGACGTATATCTGTTGTACGTCAAGCATTCTTGCATTTTCAATTGATATGACTAATGTGACCATGTTCATGAATCTTGAGGACTAACTTGTCTGTTTTTTCTTGGAAGATCAATTTGTCCGACATCATTTTAATTTTAGATGGATATATTTTGAATTTGTTTATAGAAGAGGGACTACTTTGATCAATAATAAATTTTTCAGATGAATTTGAATGTTTTTTCAATTTTTTTTTCTTCTTTCCCTTTTGTTATATCCACCGTATAACAGCTGTTCACCTAACAATAACCACATATGGTGCCTTACACGTTGTGCCACTTGAGAGCTAATCCTCCTATTTATAATATTATGTATTTATTGTTTAATATTTACATTGACCTCCAATTTTTATGGTTTCTATAACATCAATCACACAACTCAGAAATACAATAAAAATTAATTAGGTAATCCTATTATCTTAAGCTTGTTGACTATTTGTGAAATATCTAATGACAAACAAAATCCTACTCCAAACAACAAAGGAAGTGAGAGACAGAAAAAAGAGTAAAAAGGAAGATTTTTGAAGGTTCAGATGATAACAACCTTGTAACAATGTTTGTTTGCTCTTCAATCTTTATATAGCGTGGTAAAATTACAACTTACATATTCATAATAATTAAGAAACAACAATACAAAGAAATTGTAAGTAATATTAGGAAAATTTAACAATAACATGTAAGAACTCAAATTTGACCTCATTCTGTATTTAGCAGATGAAAGCTGAAATCAGCTTTGAGTAGTTTTGTGTGTAGAATTCTTGCAAGAAGCTAACGACCCTTTGGATTCATGATCTGAGAAAATACAGCACTTGGTGTTAATCCATCAGAATCTTCACTTGCTAAGCTTCTACCACCAATGCTCATGCTCATCCCACTGCTTCTTGAATCAGTTACATTGCCATCATAATTTGGCAACGAATCAGTGTCCTTCTTTCCCTTGGTATCCGCGGCGCATAACGGCTCCTCTTCACTCTGTATTCCGTCGAAGCCCTTGCCACTCTCCTCTGCACTTTCTTGCAGCTGCAAAGCGAACTCAAGGTTCCACAAGACATCGCCCATGGACGGCCTTTCAATCCCCTGGTCAGATACGCACTTCATCGCGGTCTCAGCAAACTTCTTGAAACATTCTGGAGCTATCTTGCCCTTGAGGTAAGGATCAATGATTTGGTCCAGCATGCCTTTCCTGTAGCAATGAGCTGCCCACTCAGCTAGACTCACTTGCTCCTTGGCGAGGGTGGGGTTCAAAGCCGGTCGAGCACAAAATATCTCGAATAGAACCACACCGAATGAGTAAACATCGGATTTGTCAGTCAGTTGCTGCCTCCTGAAGTATTCCGGATCCAAGTACCCGAAACTGCCCTTTACAACAGTACTTACATGAGTGTTATCCAATGTTGGGCCGGTTTTTGACAATCCAAAATCAGCAACCTTAGCCACCCACTTGTCATCTAGTAAAATGTTTGTGGTCTTCACATCACGGTGGATGATAGTGTGTTTGGCACCGGTGTGAAGATAGTGTAAACCCCTCGCAGCTCCAATGCATATCTCAAGCCTTTGCTTCCATGGTAGTGGAGGTTTCTGGGTCTTGTATAGATGCTCCCTGAGTGTTCCGTGGGCCATATAATCATAGACAAGGATCATTTCAGTGTTTTCTTCACAGTAGCCGATCAGTGAAACAAGGTGGCGGTGTCGAAGTTTAGAGAGCATTTCAATCTCAGTTTGGAACTCATGCACTCCTTGCTCGGAGAGTGGATTCCCACGCTTGATTGCTACTTTCATAGCCCCGCCATCAATTTCCCCCTTGTAAACCTTACCGAATCCTCCCACACCAAGAACCAAAGCCTCATCAAAGTTGTTCGTGGCAGCCTTGATTTCAGCAAATGAGAAATGACGACAAAGGTTCGATGGGAGAGAGGATGCATAACTTCCTGTTGTGTTGGTCTTGGCAGAAGCTGCAGAGTGTGAATTGCCGTATAGAGAAAGTGGAAGCCATCCAGATGGCCCTTCACTTGCACTAGACTCCTTTCCATGCTTACGGCGACGGGATGCAGCAAAAGCAAATAGTCCAATGACAAGTAGCAAAACAACTCCTCCAGCAACACCTCCAGCAATTACTCCTGTATGATTCGATGACTTGGCATGATGAGTCCTAGCCAATGATGGGTCAATTTTCTCTTGCTGAGGAGGAGGGATCGGATTTGTCCCGGCAAGATTACCTGATGCATCGCTAATTTTGAATATTTCGACTCCATTCAAGAGTGCATCATAATACTGGGGCTTCGGATTTTTATTACTTGGATGCAGTGCTAACCACAGGTCCTGTCGTGGATCCCCATTGGGAACAAATACAACATAGTCGCTATGCAATGGAACTCCATTTGAATATGAAGTGCCAAGTTCTGTTTTTGCTAATGCAATAGCATCGAAACCATCATCAGCTGTTTGGTTATTGAGGAATATATCAAATACTATTTGATTGACCTTGGTTATATTCGACCAGCCCTCACAAAAATGGAGTCTCACAAGATAGGAAAACCCAGAGTCAATAGAGAAAATCCAAGTCAGGTTGTAATTCATGTTGATGTTGGGATCTGACCCCATCGATCTGGCTGTACTGTAGACATCAAGTGGAGCAATATAAGTTGGCGTGCCTGGAGGATACGCAATCTTCACCGATGGATCAACAGGTTCTGTAACTCCGAATGCAGCCCCAAAGAGGTAGGGCAAATCGTCAGACCAAGACCTAAACAGACCGGTATCGTGGGAGGGGGAGATATCATTCCCACCCATATTCAACCTATAAAGATTCTCAAGTGCTGTGGTGTTGTCAATGGTGAAAGGAGTTTTACTACCCACCATCATGGTAGTCCCATCAGTAGCAGTATAAATATCAGGCATGGACACAACCTCAATCCCATTAACAAATGCATAGGCATTCGAGGCGTTGGTTGAAGGAGCGAAAGTCACATTCAGGGTATCCCCATCAACATGAATGCAGTATTCCTTCACAATGTATGCATAATTCAAAGCTAGTGTGGTTTGAGCAACACTGAAGTTCTTAAGCAGGGTATAGGATTGTGCCTTCACAGAGAACAAGGCATCTGATGCATTACGGCCGCCATAAGAATTCGAGTAAAAGTACAGCCGGAGGAATTTCCAACCAGAAGCCACCGGAAACGAGTATGTAAAAGGCGAACGGAACACACGGGCATTCATGAAGGGAACCTCAGGAACTGCAGGGTCCTGAGTCGCCGCCGGCGACGTGGTGGAGTTTCCATTAGAAGATGCAAATTTGGAACCAACATCACTATTCCAGTCCCTTCCATCAGTATCAGTACTATGTGGAGGACCACCACAACTCAACAGAATTTTATCTGCAGGTTTATAATCATCTGCTAGGACAAGCTCAGTAGCTATGAATCCTAAGAACAAGTAAACAAATAATGGAAAACAGAGATTGATGTTTCTCCTCATGACCCCCAAAATGTCCAAAACCTAAACAACCCTATATTCTAATGTTCTCTCTGTTTTTCTTATAGCTTGACAAACACTTATTGGGTAGGATTATGATTTATGATCTAGCAGCACACACCCAGAAGTAGAAATTAAACAAAGACACTAAATTTGCACAAAAGATCTGATTTTTAAGGGTAATAGTCAAATTTCTATAGCACCCAGATCAGAAAAGGAAAGTGGGGTAGTGATTACGAGCTCAAAACCCAAGTTTTCAAAATTAGTATATAGCATGATCCAATAAGGAATTTTTTTAAAAGAAAGAACTTTGATTACTAGATGAGCTAGGATTTGTGTTGAACAGATGACTCAACAAACAAAAGGGTGTGGGATAATCAGGAAGAAGATGTGTGAATTGGAGAGATTAGAAGAGAGAAAAAAAAGAGTGTGGAAGTTTTTTTGTACCTTTCTATGACATGGGAAGATGGAAGAACACAGCTTGAAGGGAAACTCAGTGAGTCAAAGCGGAACGATTCCGGGTATACAGGGTTGGATTAGGTGTGAGTTGCAGTTGAAGAGAAAAGCAGAGAGAAAGAAGAGAGAGAGAAGAAGAATGAGAGAAAATGGAGAAGAAAAAAATACCAGAAACAGAAAAGTGCCTTAAATGCCTCACACAATTTAAGTTGCAAGAAAAAACATGTAAACATGTACTGTTTTTTTTCCCTAAAAAATGAAATTTTATTTTCTTATTATGATATGATATTTATTCAACTCATTCTATTTCCGGGGGTAGTGGATTACTGGATTACATGGTTCAAGCATGTTATAATATATCTAAAAAAACAAAAAATTGTTATGTACAATGAAAAACTAATCAAATCAGTTAATAAATAGTGCATAATATATATGATATTTGGTGTACAATATATATTGTATGTAAAAATATTATTTTCTTTACGATATATGATATATATTGTGTATAATATGTAATATATGTTATGCATATTATATAATATATATTATGCATATAGCGATCTTAAAAGAAAACATGTTATAATATTATGTTTGATTAAATAAGGAATCATATCATAGTGTCTATTGTCTAATAATCAATTTTATGCTTAACAGTGTATTATTATCTTAATTAATAGATTTGGTATTTTATATAATTAGTAATTCATAAAATAAAACATCAATATAAAATAGAAATTTTATTGAGTAAAGTATATTAAAATTACACAATTTAAATCTTAATAATGAAAATTAACAATAACAAACATATATTCTCTACATATAAAATGTTGGTTGCATAAATAATTTGCAACTAAATTTGAATTTAACAGAGATTTAATTCAATTTTAATTAAATTGTTTTAGTGTAATTCATGGAATCTCTAATTTTCCAAAGTTAAAGTTAGTTATTTTTTTTCTTTTTCTTGTAGTTTTTCAACAAGATCACCACTTCCACCAACTTTTTGACTTTTGGGGTGTCTAGCAAGTTGAGCCAATGCATTTTTTATTCCAACAAAATATTAAGATTATGATTGAATTTAATTTTGATCCGGTGTACTATTTTTTTACAAAATTATCTAATTATTTATTGTCATATAAATTATGATTCTATTTTCTTTCTATGACTACCTGAAAGGTCATACAAACAAAACATTTTGATTTGATGACAGTATATAATATCTTTACACCGCCAATACATCAAAATTAAACTCATTATAGTTAAATATTAATAATAAAAATGGATTTAGTTGTCCGTTAATCTTAGTTGAAGGGTCCACACACTATCCCCACCAACATGTTAGAATGACAAAATTGACCCTGAGTTTTGTGAGCAATATTATGCATACAAGCATATTATGATTGGATGACAGATAAGTTTTGTGATGAGGGCTACAACTAGCATATCAACAACAAGACAAAACACACGTATATAATGTTATATATAAATAAATATAATATAAATACTATATTACTAATAAAAATATATATAAATATATCAAACGCGTTTTCCTTATTCTGGGGTCAAGTTATTTGCTTTGCTGAGCTAATTAATTAACAATTAATAATACTTTATCATACTAAAGTTTTAAAAACAAATCAATCATTAGTTTGAAAATCACCTGGACAAACGAAAACATGGCTTGAAAACATATAAGATTCTTTTGTCGCTTTAGATGATCTTTACATTGTTTTCTACCTGTCATCTATGTATGGGATTGATCATATATATATATATTAATAATCAATTATGAAGGCAAAATATTAAGAATTTAATTATATAATACATATATAATATCATCCAATCAAATTCTCTTATTTTTGTATAAGTTTATAAATGGGTATTGCTAGGTCTATAATAAAAAAACTAGTAAAAATAGTAATATATTGTACACAACATATATTATATAATGTGCACATCATATATTATATATTAATTATGCATACCATATATATCATATATTGTAATACATCATTTTTCTTTACAATATATGATATACTATGATATACACATTACAAAATATATGTTATATAGTGTCTAAAATATTTTAACTAATTTTTCGTACTACACTTTTACTTTGCCTATATATATCTTCCAATCTTTATTTACTCTAATCCTCATAATGTTATATAGCTGTATGTATGAATGTATAATAAATAAACGACAAGGATAATGGTTGTTTGTGGTACAAATTAGAGTCGTTTTAGCCAAAAGAAGTGTTTATTAGTTTCAATTTAAAATTAAGTAACCTTATGATGATCAGTTCCCAACAACAATGGTTTATATAGCAAAGCATTTATGCAACATTATGCATGCACCTTCCATTTTAGAAATAGCATTGTCTTTATTTTAATATATAATAGTTGGGTGGTGATGACATGCATATATATAGCATTAGCTGGCATAAATGATTTTGTAGTTAGTGGTTCAGTTTTAGTTATCACAAGTTTCAAGCTTGGAGCATCACATCAAAACTTCAATTTACAAATTTAAAATGTTCAAATTTTCTTTTTATCCCAAGATATTAAGCATTTTGAAATATTTATGATGTTGTTATCTCATAATGTATGGATTGCTACGTAGCATTGCTAGAGGCACAACAAAACAACCAACAAATAGAGATTTAGACCATAATCACCTAGTCCATTACAAATAAACTCATGACTAAAAGTATTATTTGGGCTATAAAGTGTTAAATGAGCTTTGTGGACTGTTTTGGCTGGTTTTTTGTTGTGCCCCAAGCATTTGTGCATTGCTATATTTCTTCTTTTCAATAAAAAGCACAAATGTAAATGGTTAAAAAATAAGACCCATATATGGCACATAGAGTGAAATTTCTAGAAAATTTTTACGGTGGGAGGAAAACATTATATTATATTATATTATATTATATTATATTATATATATATATATATATATATATAATATAGAATTTCTTAAAATTTTTTATAACGTGAGATCAAACTTAATAATACAATAAAATTAAGAGTGCACTAACAGTGTAAGTCAATCACATTCATTGATTTGTGTGACTTTTTAGTTAGTAAGTAATTGAGTTAAAGACTTTTGTTGATGTGTCAATCTACGATTAAATGTCTGTGTAAAATTATTTTACATTGATAGTGAATTGAAATTAAATTCTAAGAATAATATACATCTGCATCTATATATATTTTAAAAAAAATTATATATTTTAGTGTGGTATAAATTTGCAAAGAAAGTAGTCAACCCCATTTAATAACTTTTTGGGTCTCTTGAGGGTATCCAAAAATACTACTTTTTTTTTTTTTTTTTTGGGTTTACACTACCCTTTTATATACTAGCGACGAGTTGTATGGTTTAATCTTTCAGGGAGCTTTTTTAATAAGAGAGAATTAGAGATTGAAAAAAGATGATAAATTTATCCTTTTAAAATGAATGATCAAGATGAAGATAATTAAGAAGAATAAAAAATATTTTTTTATGAATGATCTAAATGAAGGTGATTAAAAGAGAATAGTATTTATTAATTTATTTTAAAGATAAAAAAGTAAATAACTCTTTTAGAATTCTTTTTATAGTATAGATAGATATAGGAATGAATGCATATCACAAATTTTAAAATTGTTTCATGCAATTCATATGGTAATGCTAAATGTACAATAAAAAACCAGTCAAACCAGCCAATAAATAATGTGATTTGGGATCATAAATACTCAGCCCATTACAATTTTAATGATTATTTGAGTCAAAATCAATCCAAAATAGACTTATTGACTGTATTGGCTGGTTTGACTAGTTTTTCATTGTACACTTAGCATTATTGATTTAATAATTTGAATGATAGTGAATTGATAACAATGATAATGGAGCTACTAGGAGAAGTGAATCAATTTAAGCACAGTGAGTGAGGAAGTATATGTGAAGCGGATAATTAACAGAACAAATGCAAACTGAAGATTTAGAAGGGTAAATATGAAGAATGGTAAATGGTTCTCTCTTTATAGTAGCCATGTAACATTTAAGAATATGCAATTTAATGATAGTGCTTGTTAAAAAGTATGATGATGAATGTTTTGACCTTAATGTGGATCAAAAGTTGTATCAAGTTCTTGAAGGGATGATGAAGTTGATGTGCCACCAAATTGGGATGCTATCATGTTGCTATATATTGGACCACAAGAACCACATGGCAATCTATGATGCTAGATTCTTCCTAAAAGAAAAAATTTTAGGGGTTCTAGTAGTCATGAAAATTGTATATTTTACTCTATTGAGTATCGAATGTTCAGGACTTAAAGACTTGTTGATAACAATTTTAGGAAAATGCTCAACAACCAGAATTTTCGTTAAAAGTTTATATTCAGAATGATGTGTGACGTTCTTTAGTTTTTAGATGAATTAATCGTCATATAATTTTTTTTTTATCTAACAATCATCATAATTTCCGTCAAAGATTCTCTATGTATTTTTATTTTTGGATGTGTAACATTATTTGTTAATTTCTCCCAGTCATTGTTTATTATTCATCAAGTACTATTGTTTATGTTTATACCATCATGTATTATTTATACACAATCATGATATTATATGTACAATAAAAAACCAACAAATCTAATTAGAAAATGAGATTTTAGACCACAATTATTCACTCCATTAAAGTTTCAATGATTATTTGGAAAAAAAAGCACCAAAATAGATCTATTAACTGAATTGTTTTATTTATCATTATACACTAATCATTATTGATAATATCATGTAAAGAGAGATTACACTTTTAATGAGTGAAATTATGTTTATGATCATTTTGTTCACAAAAGATGATAATATAAATATACATGACTGAGGAAGTATTTGTTGAGTTAAAAAAAGACAACCCTAGGCTCACAATTCACAACACCCCATGTGTCTCAAAGGTTTCTTAAATGTATATATTTGCTTCATCCTTCAAAAACAAAAAAGAGGATTTCCTTATCTACCTGACTAGTAAAGACAAATTATTAGGTTGGACTAGTTGTTAGGCTTGCTTGGATTGATGCAGAAAAAAATTGATGATATTTTAGGATTCATTTCTATCATTAGACTAATCTTCCATCAAATGTGTAACCACAGATTTGGCATCAATTTGCAAGGAACATCAATGATTCCCTTTTTTTCCATATCTCAAGTGAAAAACACAAAAATTAAAGACATAAGCATTTTAAGTAGTGAAAACTTTTTTTTTATTATTTCATTTCTCAATTAGAAAAAGACTATGGTAAGCAATTAAAGCTTAACATAGTTTATCCTTACACTACTTCTATCAGTACAGGCTGATGAAGAATGCTTATTGAAGAAGAGTTAAACTTAAACATTCAATTTTTCTTCTTCTTTTTTTTTTTTTTGTTTTCTTTTCTTCTTTTCAATAAATTGCAACACCAAATGCAGCAATCCATGTGTCTAAGAACTCAACCTACCGGCTTCAACACGTACATTTTACACGCGTGTGGATCGACAGTCGCAGTCAGTTTATTCACGAACAGTTTCTTCAATGTCATGTGCTGCATGGATTCAAAAGATACCAAACAAAGTGTTACTAGAAGAATGCAAAGATAAAAAAAAAAAATTGAAAGATTCTGATGTATTATGAAATAACAATACCTCCCAAACATCTCTTGCTTCAACAACACTTTTCTGGGGAATGCCAATGTCGTCCCAATTGGCCGTGATCGCGTTCCGCCGAGGACCTTTATTAAGAAGGACAAGAGCTACCCTGTACCCTGAAAGAGGACCTGCCCAAATCTGTCCAAAAATGCATGCTTGTGATCATTTCTTGATCATATGACAGTAGAGACAAAAAAAATATGTCTTGTAGCAAAAGCAATTTACCTCGAGATCGCCTTCCATCCGAACCTTTTTCGCTTGTACACCAAGTGAATCTGACATGGTTATATAAAATAGGACATTACTAGCAGCAATTATATTTTAAAAAAAATGTTACAGAAAATATTTAAATGAACAAGAAATCACATAATGATCATCACCTTGGTTAACTGCAATAACTTCCTTGTTTGCAACTATCTCCATAGTCTCTTTAGTGATATTTCGAACGTCGCAGCCGAGTAGAAGAGGAGCCTGCAGTAGCCATTATCATGAAGCTTGTGGACACATGCTTTCAGATAAATCAGAATACTTCAAAACAACATTGTGAATTGTGATGATAGTACCTTGGAAATGGCCCATAAACTGAAGTGAACAATGTATTCGTTTTTCGTCATCCCTCCATTTCCCACCTCAAGCATGTCAGGATCTGTTGATTTAAATTCATGTATCATGAACCATACTTTGACAAAATCCAATGGAAAAACTCGCCAAGTTTACGAATTCGGACGAAATTATTTATGATAATTGAGTTCTTACCATTCCAGCCACCAGGTTTTGCATGTTCAGCATAAGCTTCATTCATGTCAGCCCTTGAAATCATACTGCCAAAGAAAATAGTTACTGTAATCAGCAAAAATTCCAAGATTTTTTTCAATTTTGATGAACATCTAAACACCCTACTTCATCACAATTTACAATTTCTAGCATCAACAAAGAGAGTCCATAATTTTCACCTGTCCCATGAATCATTTATGTCATTAGTAGTTCTCCAGCTATTTCCCACTTGAGCACCCCACAAAGCTGGGTGCATGTCACCCCTAACAAACAAAGCATTTGCAATCAGAAGCAAGGACTTAAAATTAAACGACAACAACAATAACAAGCCTTATCCCACTATGTGGGGTCGGCTACATGAATCAAATGACATCATTGCGCTCTATCGAGAAGCAACAAAGTTTTGGAACAAAGATAAAATAGCATTACCATTCACAAAGAGAGAAGAAGATAGGTCGACCGGCCTTCATCAACGCCCGAGTCATAACAGGGTATCTATGTACAAAAAAAGACCATAGTTTTCAAAATTATGAATCATGAATCAAAGAAAATTTTGAAGTAACATGCAAATGTATACACATTCAAACTACCTAACAGTGGGCTTTGATTCATCATTGTAACAATTGTCATACTTCAAATAATCAATACCCTGAAAATAAGGCATAATAGCAATTTGTTTAATAGCAGTTTAAATGTACATGCCAAATGAAAAAGAAGAAAAATGGAATGAGCATAATGTTTAATACCCATGATGCAAAAGTCTTGGCATCTTGAAACTCATGACCAAGTGAACCAGGCATTTGTTTGCTACAAGTATAATACCTACAAATTTTCCCAACATAAAGCCCTTAGCGATAATAGAACAATGAAAAACAGTCAAACCAGTCAATGAGCCCATTTGACAACATTTTGGCCAAAAAAAAAAAACTTCCTAAGAAGTTAATTTTTAGAGGACGGAGTAATTGTGACCCAAAATCCCTATATTAGCTGATTTTGGCTGGTTTTTCATTGCGCAAATAGCAGCACTCAAAGCTTAGTTTAAAAGAGTTGAAAAAAGAGAAAATGTGACTCATTTTTTTTCAGGTGTTTGGCTAAGTCTATTTACCCTGCATCCGAATAAATTCCAAGCTTAAGACCCTTGCTGTGAACATAATCTGCAAGAGCTTTGATTCCGGAAGGAAATGTTGATTTCTTCGCGACAAGATTACCCTGCGAAATTATTCGGAGCAGAAGTTCTTAATCCAATGTATGAACTACCATGGATCCAGTAGAAGAAAAGGCAATTAAGCATGTAAAAACCATAGGATTAAATAATTAATAATACCTTAGCATCGCGATTTAGTTCAGCCCAACAATCATCTGCATGAATGTAGAAATTGTGGATGAAGATTAAACACATGTGTTCATGACATTTCGCTTTGAAAAATTAAAATCAAAATAGAAGATCTGAAAATTAGTGTTTTTTTACCAATATTCACATAGGTGTATCCGAGCTTGGAAAGACCAGTAGAAACAATGGCATCAGCTGTAAACACATGAAGAAAATTCACAATCAGATTGCAGTCATGATTCTTGATTAAGTTGATCTTCGATCTCGAGCGATGAAAATGAAGCAAAAAATCCAAATGCATACACAATGAAGACAGAAGAAAAAACCCAAAGTCCAAACAAAGTGAAGAGAAAATCCAAATGCACACAATAAAAACAGAATACAGTTAGAAACACAAACACTATTTGGGGGAAATACAGTTTCTGAAATGTACATATATAGTTATAAAACAGGACTTCATAACTTCAAATTCTAAGTATATACAAAAAAAAAAAAAAAAATCACATAACCCAAAACGTAAAGATGAACAAATACCAGTTTCCCTGATGATTTTTTCATTAATTTGACAGTTGAAATGGTTCCAACTATTCCACCTGCAAAAAGAAAAAAGAAAAAAAAGGGAAATGTTACATCTGATGCAAAGAATTTCAAAATAGACACAAATGAACTATTCACTGTGGCAAAATGTTACTATCTCAAGAAAGGATAGATCAAATCATTGAACAAAAATGGTAAAAAAAGGGTCAATTTTCAAACACAAGCTTGAAAAAAGAAAGATTGAAAGAAAAGAGATATTAAACATACACACATTGCAAAAACACACTCATAATTTCATACATACCCCATTGGAGGAGTAGAACCAAGGCCATTAGCAAGAAGGTTTCTCCTTAAAAGCTCAAAATGGGTTTGAGATTTGGTTAGCCCTGATGCTGAAGTTGGAACACAAATCAATGAAACATGCAAAAGGGTCACCAAAACTACCACCAAAGTCTCAAATCCACCGATCATTCTCTTATTCATTCTGTCTCACAAGCTACTTTTTCCTTCACTTGGAGTGATAGAGAAACAGTGTTGTCCCTTATCTATTTATATTGCAAAATATATATATATATATATATATATATATATATATATATATTTACAACGTAAAATACATTTATCGTATATCCATCGTATCTTTCCGGTCTCACTTTCCTATTTTTACACTTATGCACTCAGCACACTATTTTTTTTAAATTTTAAAAAGTTGTTACGTAATTTTCTCATCTAAATTATTTAGTTTTATTTTTAGAAAAATATGATTTGATCAATTTTTTAATTTATATTTTTAATTTCCAGTAACTTCTTTTTTTTTTTTCATACAGACTTCAATATTATTAATGTAACAAACTAACAATAAAAAGTAATTTGCACAACATTTTAGTGGTTTTAAGAGAAGGATTTTGCTCTTGTTAAAGATAATTTAAATGATAAGTTTCAATAAAATTTAAAATATTATAGTAAATAATACTTAGTAACAAAACCTTTAAGAGAATTACATGCATATTTCATATCTATTAATTAGCTAACATTTTACTTAACTCCATGTCAAGTATATTAAAATGTCAATCATGCTCCATAAATATGAAAAATAATTTATTATTAGTATTGTGTGTTATCAATACAAATTTTTATGATCTTTTAGTTAATTAAGACTTCATATCTATTATTAGATGAAATGTGAAATTTTAACACTCGATCTAACCATAAATAAAATGTATACTTACGGATAAAAAAAATTAAAAAATAGTGTTTAAAAAACATTTTTCTTATACAATATCTAAATTGCGTATCCTATTAAAATACACTTAAAGCAGTTTAGTAAAATAAATAAATCATTGCTAGAAGAAACTATATTGGATTCTTAGGCTGCGTTTGATTTTCCTGACTCCAGAGTCAGAGTCAGGGAGTCACTCAATTTATGATTACGTTTAATGTTTGTTTTTGGAGTCACTAAGAGAATGATACGGAGTCAGAGTGACTCTGGAGGCAAAATTGCTATTTTTGTGACTCCCAAAATTTGGAGTCACTGGCTGGAAAGTGGAGTCACGGAACTACACTTATACTTTATAAATTTTTATTTCGATTTTGTCCTTGTTAAATT
The DNA here is from genome assembly GCA_013621005.1 of Aeschynomene evenia. Classification (NCBI taxonomy): domain Eukaryota; kingdom Viridiplantae; phylum Streptophyta; class Magnoliopsida; order Fabales; family Fabaceae; genus Aeschynomene; species Aeschynomene evenia. Next base: position 32,556,807 of record CM024268.1, on the reverse strand, counting down.
TTCAATATTCCAATAATGTCCTTGTCAAAACTCCATTAACTCATCACTCGAGCTCACCCTTCCGGCGACGCCTTCTGCTTCTGCCTTCCTTTCCGCCCCCCACCGCCGCCGCCCTTCGCCGCCGCTGCCCTCCGCCTTATGCTTATGTTTCCACTTCTGGCCTCGTGTTTCCTGCTGCGATGAAAGAGAGAGTATGGAAGGAAGCTCGCGGTGGTGAGAGAGAGCTTCGAGCTCCCTCCCATGGCGGACCGGAAGAGAAAGAGAGAGAGCTTCGAGCTGCAGCCATAGCAGTTGCTGAGTTGCAACAGCATCGGAGTCAAAGGTTGAGATGTCGTTCTTCTCCAACTCTCCCGGTCATCTCCAATGGCGGGTTTCGCGGCCTCCGATCTTTCTTCCCTTCTAGTGACGGAGAGCGCCTCAACTTTCCCATCGGGAGCCTTTGCTGCCATCTCCCTTGGTCGCATCTTCCAGCCGCGTTGCAAGAGGACATCGGAAGGTGGAAGCATCTTTTGGGTCGACAAAATCATGTCGAGGTTGCTGATGGTGCTGAGGGCCAGCGGCGCCACCTCGTTCTTAACAGATCTGAAGTCAGCGACGCGGACTAAGAGGTGAGGCAGAGGATGAAGATGGTGGGGTGAGATGGTTTGGGGGTGAGAATTTAGGGGTATTTGAGGTAATTTTGGTAGTGTTCTACTCTGACTCCAGAGTCAGTGACTACAAATACTCCCTGACTCTGACTCTGGAGTCAGGAAAATCAAACGCAGCCTTAAGGGTCAATCGGACTAATAGAGATTTTAATAATAGGGTTCGATGAATTGATATAGCTTAAAAAAAAATTAGATATTTACATATATTCATATAATTCATTTTTAATTAAGTTGTGTGTTTTTGACTTGTCACAATGTTTCTGGAGTCGTTTGTGCATGTAAATGATGATCAGAAACATTTTGTTTTTTGGATCCATAAAATAAGATTATCTAATGAGAAGGAATCAAATTATATTATTTTATGTACTAAATACTAATCACTATAATTAGTTCTCCTATCCACATCTCATACACCCGAATATTAAATATCATATTTGATCTCATAGTCCTTTTAAAAAATTGATCTCCTTGTCTTAATTCCAAATAATGATGAGACATATTATTCATTGATTCATTATGCTGGATAAGGGTCAAATTGTTATTAAAAAATATTGAAGAAACTTAAATCAATGAAAAAATATCTCTAGTTTAAAAACTAAATCTAACTCATTTAATTTTTACATACTTCACTAAAGATTTAAATTAAAAAATAATTTAAAAAAGAAATCATTTAATTTATTTCAATGAATAATTGAATGATTTCGATTGAGTTTGAGCCGTTATAGCAATCTAAGATATATGCTATATTAAGGTATAAAATTATTAATGAACATAGTCTAATAATAACTTGCTTTTATTAGGTAAATATGGCTTTCTATGATATTGATGAATGTTGTTATTTACATAATTAGAAATCTGTTAAAATCAATTAATATAAGGATATTTTGGATTATAACCTTTCAGTCCACTAAATATCAATTTATTAAATAGAGTTTTTTTAAGACAAAAAAATTATTAAATAGATTCATTGATTGATTTGACTATTTTTTTATTGTTCATCAAAATATTATTGCATGATATATGATAAAACTCATCATATAACTCAAACTAATCCTCATATATATCTAATCATGTTTCTTTTTAATGAACAAAAAAATTTTCCTTAATTACTCCCTTCATTTTAAAATTAAATAATAATCATTTTAACATTCTTTTAATATATTGAAAAATTAATATACTTAGATGAATTTTATGTTTAGATATATTAATTTTTTAATAGACTAAGAAAATTAAAATGATTATTATATTATAAAATAGATAAAGTAGAATCTGACACTAAAATATAATTAGTTTAACTAATTTAAGAAATTATCAGTATTATTTTTATAGAAATTGTGACTATTATTAATGTTTCAATTTAAGTGTAGCTATAGTGGTGGGTTACCATGACAAAACAAAAGTCACAAAAATGTGGCACTCACTAAAGAAGGAAAGGACCACCCATGAGACTTTTGTCTCTTTTTTGACCATACACTTTTAATTGAAATATGTAATGATAAGGATATCCAAATATTTATTCACTAAAATCAATATATTTCTTTTAATTAGAGGACCAGGAACTCTCCAGACTATTGAGTCGGTGGAAGCATACTTATGTTAAATCATCTTTGATTTTTTTTTTAATCACACTTCATTAAATAACAACCTATCAAGTAATTAAAGTATTTTCTCTCCTTATTTACAAAATGTAGCATTATTATAAAAAAAATAAATTAAAGGATATCAATATAAAATAGTATCAAATTAATTAAAATGAACTTGTAATAATCTTGTAGATGTACATGTACGATAGAATGCATAAAGTGCATGTGCATTTAAACATAATTATTTGATGCATCTAGAAACTAGGCCCAAATAGTATTAGGACATAGCCTACGTTTGTGTCCCTCACATCAACAAATAACATATAAATGCACAGTAATGATGGTCGTATAATATAAATATGTACGTTCAACTAGTATTTAACATGTGTTATATATAACATGAAATATGTACTATATATATATATATATATGATATTATTTAGACGTATTTCTGTTCTACGATGAACATTATTGTATCAATGTGGTCCTCATATCACACAATTGCCCATCAATTCATCGAGGAAATGACTTGATTTGGGTTTATCTTTAAAGGTTTTGATATATGGACCAAAATTTCAAAAGAGCTGATGCTATCTGACTATTTGACTCTATAGAACCATCAGAATGATAACTCTCTTCTATTGTATCCATCACAAACCACTAATCCACAAACAACTCATACATAATTGTGGCAAAGTTGCATACGAGGTATATGTCATTCATCGTAAACGTATTTTTTTATTATTATTATTAGAACTTTATTAGAGATATAATATTATACTAGCCAAAACAGTCAAAAATAGAATTTTAAACTTAAATTATTAAGTCCATTAAGAAAAACACACATAATTAAGAAAGTAATTTAGACCAAAAATATTAAAATGAGTTTCTTTTAGCTATTTTGACTGAAAAAATATTATTATTAAAAAATGTGTGTTATTATTATTAACATACAAGAGTTTGAGGGGGAACAATTTGTGGTACAAAAGATTATGCAACTAACTCATTAAGAATCTGTCTTGTTAAAAAACTCCTTTAACCTAATACAAAAGCTAACCTAGAGGAAAAGAGTGCTAGCTTTGACGAGAGGGCGAAGTCGCAAAAGTTACATAATACAATCAAAACATAACAGAACATCATCAATATCAGTATCAGATGATTGCTAGACCAGCTCACTAAATTATAATCCAAAATTCAAATGTAAAGTCAGAAAGTGGTCACATCGGTTCATGTTTCATTTTCTCTAACAACACAAACCAAGTGAGAAGCTCCACTCTTGGTAGAACCAAACCTCTCCAAAGATCCTTTGAGAAATTGTAAGTACTAATAAGCTCCACGTTGCACAATCCAACTTGAGGCAACTTGCAAGATAGATTTGATAGAATACACATTATCATTATTATCATGGCTCATTTATCTTCATCCCCCACTTTAAAATAATGTTTCCCTACAAACGATGAAGATATCCTAGCATGACCTTCTCCCAATTAATCCCGCAAGGACCTGCTCCACTGGAGACTCCAAATCCAAAGGCACCCATCCTAGAAACCACAATCACCAATATGACAATCTTTTCAGGGAAAATATAAGAGATTTCTACTAGAGATACAATAAAAAATCGGTCAAAACAGCCAATAAATAGGAATTTGGGTCACAATCACCTAACCCGTTAAAAATATATTCATGATTAAAATTGCTATTTGGACCATAAAGTGTTAAATGAGCTTTGTTAGCTGTTTTGGTTGATTTTTTATTGTGCCCCAATCATTTGTGAATATAATATAGCCTTTTGAAGCAACTCTTCAGTTTACCAACATCTAGCCATTCATGAATCCAGAACATCGTTTTAGAACCATCGTCTTATATGATGTGATTGATGTTGAGAATTTATAATAAAGTTTAATTTTGATACAGTGACACAGTGTGTAAATAAATTCTACACTGTCGTCCAATCAAAATGCTCCGTTTATCTTTGAGGCAGTGGGAGGAAGAAAATGCAATTATAGCTGACGTGACAACACATAATTTGATGACGGTATAAAAAATGGTACTTTGATAAAAAATAAATCATTTATAATATATGTCTTGAGTATTATTCAATTTTATTTAGATCAACACATAAATACTTAATAATGCTTGACGTACCGCAGAAATACGTCCAACTTTTATCCTTATCCAACGTGTGTTATCCATGTTACAAGATGTGTGTTATACGTATATATGATATACATTTTGAAATACTCGATACATCATCATCTTATCTAACTTTTTGAAATTTAAATTTATTATAATATGAATAATCAACACGTGGCAATTTTTCACAATAACTAAACCCTATTTGAAAAGTAGTTCAAAGTTCAAACCAAAAGATATACTTAACAAAATTCAGTTTCAAAGATTTCGCTATCAAATTCTAGTATTTATCGATCTCTCCACCTCTCTCCCATCACAAACAAAACACACACACTTCGATCTTCACTACGTCACAACCGATGAGAAACAACAACGCAATGACGACGACGACCTTCAACGACCTCCCTCAAGATTTGATAACCACCATTCTCTTGCGTCTTCCCGTGAAGACACTTTTGCTTTCCAGATCCGTTTCCAAAACATGGCTTTCTCTAATTTCCGATCCATCTTTCGCCAAATTACATTTCGAAACCGCCGCAGCCCCCACCAACCGATGCCTCTCCCTCATAACTAACAACCTTGCTTTGTCCTATGACCTCGATGGCGCAGTACTTCATGAGGCACTCAAGCTCTCTTCTCTCCCGTTCAGGGATGGTTCCGTCGGCATTGATGTCGTGGGATCGTGTAGAGGCTTTGTACTGTTACATCAGTACCCAAGTATGATCATATGGAATCCGTCAACGGGTGCCCAAAAACAAATACTATACTCTGATCTTATGGCCGCAATTTCGTGTCAATGGTCTATGATTGGTTCAAGCATAAGTTTATGTGGATTTGGTTATGATTCATCTAAGGATGATTATTTGGTGGTTTGGCATTGGAAAGAGTACTCTTATTTATTTTCTGTGAGAGCCAATTCATGGATTAATCTCGAGGTTTCAGTCCCCAAAACCCTAAATGTGAGGGGATTTGGGGTTTTTCTGAATGGGGCTTTTCATTGGTTGGTTTGCAATAATAATATTGATAGTGAAGATTTCTGTTATTGTTATATTCTTGTGTTTGATCTGAAAAAGAATTGCTTCTCTGAGATATCTCTGCCAAGGCGAATGTCAATAACTGATTCTGGAAGTATTGTGGATCTGGGAGGTTGCCTAGGGGTACACTATTGTAACGAAATTTGGGTGTTGAAAAATTATTTGTCATTATCTTGGGTTTTGGCGGGAACACCGTCGAGAGGGTCGTTTCGGCCGTTGGGATTGTCGAATAATGGTGATATTGTTGGATTTGATGGGAGGACAAGAGGATTTTGCAAGCATGATGATGAGTATTGCAGTGTTCAGCAGTTTTCAATTGGTGTTGGTGGGTATACTGTGTATACAGAGAGCTTCTTATCACTTCCTGATTGATCAACCACTCTTTAAGCACAAGGAACATGGTAAACAACTTCCTTCTGTTCATCATGGATTTGCATACTTTTATGTATCTAAAATCAGTCATCATGTGTAATAATTTAACATTTTGAAATTAATAATTCAGCTTTTATTATTATACATTAATCCAACATTTTTAAAAGTTGGATTACTAATTTTAAAATATTGGATTATTAGATACGGTGGTTGATTTTTCTCTACTTTTATTTATGTAGTTTAAGGTTTACTCTAATTACTAGGAAGAAAAGCAATGTGTGATGTTTATTGTGGTTTGCTTGTAACAAAATACTAGTATGAGTTTTGATGGTAAATTTTTCACATATATTTAATCATGAAAAAAGTATTTAACTCAACTACATACTAATTAAATGTGATATAAATTCATGAATGTGATCGACTAATAGTATATATATATCGTGCATCATAATTAACCTCAAATATTAATAAGTTTTGTTGATTTAATTGTTAGCAAAACTCAATTTTAACTTATAATGCCTAGAGAATTATTTAATTATTGTCTTGCTTAGCTTCCATTAGTCAAAGGTAATTTTAGTTCATTACATAAAAAATAAGTGTATCATAGACTGCAATTGTTATGATACACGTTAATAGACAAAAATATAGATATAAATATAATAAATACATAGATACAAAAATATAAAATCCTAATGTCATGTTTAAAGTAGTGTAAAGATAATTGTTTCTATCTTATTTGTCGATACTTTTTGAAAGTAGGAATACTATACAAATTTTTTTTACTAAAATGCAAAATTTTAATCCTATTCTTATCACCAAATATCTCACTTCTGTATTTATATCTCTTTATTTCTTTATTTCAGTCTAATATAACTTATCAAATGCAAAGAAAGCCATATAGATCTAAAAGAATTAGATTATGAAGTGATGCCTATCTTTTGAATTTCACTATTCTAAAGCTAAACTTTTGTTTGTGCAGGTCATGAAGTTTGCCAAGAACATTTTTTGCAACTTACAAATCACATCGCAACAAGGTCAAAGAATGAAATAGGGTTAGATCTTAGAATTGCCGTAACTTAATTGGACACCTGATTTTCAAACTGAAATACTAGGCTGGCTAGTCAAGTTTGAAAATACTTCATGTAACTTCTGTTTTTTTTTTTTTTTTTTCAGTTTTGTAATTTGGTTTAAAATTGGATTTTTCCTTCGAACACAAGCACACATTGATATTGCAAATGGAGTTTAGTTGCTTGCCCTATCTAAAGTCATTCTTATTTTTTTTCGTTCGTTCTATTTTTCCATAATATAATTAGCACATACTACACCATCAAAATCTTTTTATCTATTAGTAATAGGTCAAGTTCTTTAATTATTTTCATTACACTCAATCAAATAAAAGAATAATAAATGTGTATTTTTATATATATGGGTGTATTTTAACTATATATTAATTCTAATAATGTTATACACATATTTGTAATAAATGCATCATAATAAATGTATGTGACCACTTATTAGATCGCTAAATCATTTCTAATCATACATACACTACAACAAAAATAATCATTTTCAACATGTAATTATCGAAAAATGTTGATAAAAGTATTATAAAAAAAAGATATATTGACATTTGTTGACTGTTGAAAATAGTCATAAACTTTACTTTGACAATTAGTGGCTGTTGAAAATACTCAAAAACTAGTTTTAAGTATTTTCGACGGCCACTAATTGTCAATATTACTTTTATTGACAATACTTTTATTGACACATTTAATGTTGAAAATGCTCATATTTCTAGTAGTAATATTTGTATATGTATCATAAGATACATGCTTATTTAAAATATACTATATATATAATTCGTCTCGTTAACCTTTAAATCGTATCAACTGGTAAGATACTAATTACTTATATATAGTGATCTATCCTTCATTTGTTTTATCATCTCGTTAACACACATCTCCTTAATTTCTTGCTCAAGTTCTTTTCACTTCTCTTCTCTTAACTCCTACTGAACAAAGGATATATCAACCTCTCCTCCAAGCAACTTTAGGCTAGGAAGGGACAATTACTTACTTAGTCACAACACACAAACACATACATTTGATCTTTTACTTATTTTTTTCCCTTTGATTTTTCTTCTTCACGAAATGTATCTGATGGAGACATTACAGCTAGAGTTTATATATAATTATTATTAGGACATTGTGTTTTGATAATGAGGAATGATATAGACTTTGTAACATTATCCAATACATGTATATATGTTTTATTAACTTGCAACAATTTAATATTATTCAGATTATAAATTCTAATATTAGTAACAACAACCATATATAGTATAGTAAATCAAACCACTAATATTCGTTGTACAACACAAATACATCAAACTAATATTTAACGTGTGTTATACATAATGTGTGTTATTAGAGAATATAAATATATGATAAATTTGTTAGGATTCCATTTTTTCTCGGCTCTACCATGAATTTCAACATGTATCATACGTAATGTATGTAATACGTAACGTGTGTTATACATATGATGACACACATTACGTGTGACACACGTTATATATAACACATTAGACAGTTATTGAATGATATTCTTGTTGTACCATAAATATTATAGAAATCCAACAGAGCCTCAATCCAATAGTTTGGTTCGTGGAACCCACTTGAACAACATATATATCCTATGTTGTAGGGGTCAAATTTAATTTCTGCAACTTTACTTCTACCCTTCATTAATTTATCTATCCATTTCCTCAAGAATGGAACATAGAAACTTTGCTTTAAAGCTAGAGTTATAAAAAAATTATCACCAATAATTCACCACTTGTACACTACTCGATCTTGTCTACTAAATTAAGATGTTCACATTATATAATGTTGCCCAAAATAGCATGGATATTGTGGCAAGGTGACCAATTGCAATGGAGAGATTTGGAGTAGCAATTGTTTCTTTCATTCTTCTTCTGATTCTTACTAAAAGTACCAATGCAGTAGTTGGTGGTACTATGAAGGAAGAGCAAAATCATATAGCAAATTCTTTCTCAAGTAATTATAGGTATGAATTAACAATTCCTTTACCCCTTTAGTTGTTATGTCTAAAATTTTAAGAAAAAACTACACTTTATATCCCATGCATGAAGAATATCTCAGGTTAGAAATCATGATGAGAAAAGAAGAACAATATTGGTGAAAAGAGATTAAATAATAAGAACATTGTGATCTATATTTATTATATTGTTGTTGAGATATAAGTGAAGACTCATTTCTATTTATGGAGTTTAGGTCATCAATAATAAATGTAAGAAAATAATTATAGAATTAGATAATATAATATCCTATCTCATATAGACAAATATTCTAATGTTGATATTAGAGCATAATATTTATTTAATACCTAATATACTATTATAGTAATGCAAATATTCTAACATCTTATATGGATTATGCTTCAAGACTCTAAAAACCTGCAAATATAATCAACTTCCCAATTTTTTTTTAAAACTGTGCTAATTGACTTTACTACTAACTTTTCATCTATTATTATAAAAATATGTGCAATGAAGTCTAGGGGTATCAAAATGCTTGTTATTTGTTGTTAGTTTAATAAGGTATCAGGTTACACATAATCTAAAGTTTAAGGGATACAATGTAGTGATGTACCTATATATCATTAGCAAATGACAATAAAAGTTAAGGGGTCTATGTGCATATTCTTAAAATTCTAGGGCTCTTTAATAATAATGGTTATTTTTAACATGTAATTGTCAAAAATATTAATAATAAGAGTATTGTAAAAAAAGATATATTGACATTTGTTGGTCGTTGAAAATAGTCATAAACTATTATTTGACAATTAATTACCGTTGAAAATACTCATAAAACTAGTTTTAAGTATTTTCGACGGCTACTATTTATCAAATTTACTTTTATTGACAGTATTTTATTGATACATTTAATATTGAAAATACCAACTTTTCTAGTGGTGGGGTAAAATGCAAAACAGCTATAGTAGGAGGGTAAAGTGCAATTTTTCCTAAACTTAATTTGTTCTTTATTTATGGCACATAGTATTTAGTACTTACACATTTGAATTTGTGTCATTAATTAAGGATTGAAAGGGGGGAGATGATGGAAGAGGATGATCAATGGGAAATGGTGAAAAAGAAAGGGAAGCAATTTGTGGTGAATGATCAACCTTTCTATGTAAATGGATTCAACACTTACTGGCTGATGGTGTTTGCTGTGGATCAGTCCACAAGAGGGAAAGTCACTGAGGTGTTCCAACAAGCTTCCTCTGTGGGAATGACAGTTTGTAGGACTTGGGCCTTCAATGATGGCCAGTGGAGGGCCCTACAAAAATCTCCATCAGTTTATGATGAAGATGTCTTCAAGGTGAATTCCTTTTAATTGCTTTAATTTTACTTTTTGAGTTTCAATACTTATCATTCTTGTAACGATAAGGTTAGCTAGCTGAATTTCTTAAATATTTAGTCGAGATTTCAATCTATAGTAATGTGTGTCATACGTAAGAAACATTACGTATGACACATATTACGTATGACACATAACACATGTTGGATATTAGTTGAATGTATTTCTATTGTACAATAAACATTGCTGAATTGAGATTAATTAGATGATGATAGAATCAAACTTCAAGATATTGGTTATATGCATTGAATTAGCATTATTAATTCTTAATGTAGTTCCATATTTGACTGTTGGAGTAATTAACACATACAGGCACTGGACTTTGTGATAAGTGAAGCAAAGAAATACAAAATAAGGGTGATATTATCATTGAGTAACAACTGGGAAGCATATGGAGGGAAAGCACAATATGTGAAATGGGGAAAAGATGCTGGTCTTGATGTCTCCATAGATGATGACTTCTTTACACATCCAACTCTTAGAAATTACTACAAGGCACATGTTAAGGCAAGTTCCTCTTATTGCAGCAGGAAAAACAAAAATCTGCATTTTTACTTTGATTTAGACATTGAAATTAACATATGTTTGTTATATTATGCGACAGTAGTATTATTTGTACATAAAAAAATGGATATTAACGATAGACCTAGAAGAAAGAGAGACACAAAATATTCATGTTTTTGGATTTTATAAAATAAATTGGTAAAAAATTCCTTACAAAAGTTGAAATTGACCTAAACATAAAATAAAAAACTAAAACCTTTTTATTTTCTTGAAATTAAATAGACTTATTATTGGTGACAGACGAATCCAAAGATATTTTTTTCGCTCGCAAATAAGTCGACTTTTAATATCAGATTTTTTATGTATAAACATCATTACTTAACTCGTAGTAATTTCTCTACATGCTCGTAGAATTTATCTTTTCTTTTTTATTACTCAAGACTAATATATAAGTTGTTTCAAAACTTTTTTCCCACTTTGTAGACTGTTCTCAATAGAGTTAATACATTCACAAATATCACTTACAAGGAAGATCCAACAATTTTTGCATGGGAATTGATGAATGAGCCTAGATGCACCTCTGATTCCTCTGGAGATAAACTACAGGTTAATTTTCCCCTTGAAATCTTCTTCTGATTTCAATAACAAATTGAATAGAAGGATCTTGTTTTTGAAAATTAAAAAAAAATGTGACAAACTTTTTGTAATATCATGTAATCATTATGCTGTGGTTCACTCAATTGCTTCAATAATTATATTATAGGATTGGATTCAAGAAATGGCATTCTATGTGAAGAAAATTGATCCAAAACACCTTGTAGAGGTTGGACTTGAAGGATTCTATGGACCCTCAACACCTCAGAGGACTCAGTTCAATCCAAACACATATGCTCAACAAGTTGGAACTGATTTTGTTAGGAATCATCTGGTTCTTGGTGTTGATTTTGCCTCTGTTCACATATATGCAGATTCTTGGTAAGTCTCTTCATCCATAACATGATGATGTTCTGTTCAAATATATGCAAACTGCTAGGTTTATATTAATAATAACATATACATATGATATGCATGTGAATACTTGTGTATGTTATATAGAATGCATTGTATCTTGACTTAGAACAATAATGATATAAGTTCATACATTTTTCACCTATTTCATCACCTTTGAATTTTGATGTGACATCACTTCATCACTTACATTTCTTTTCTCCACCATTGGATCAAAACATATATCCTATACATACCATTTTTTTTTTTGGTAAGGTCCTATACATACCATTTGATATGTACCATTAACGACTTAGAATATTGCATTTAAGTAAATATTATTTGAACATCATTTTTGTAAATACTTTAAACACCTGGGGAATCACATAAAAACTTTGTTATTTCAAATGTTTTTTTTATGATCAAATCAGGTGGAAGTCACATGCACTGGGCTGCCCTTTTTTGTGTTAGTTACTCTGTCGTATCACATTCATCCAATATTTATCTGAAATCTCAAATTATTTATATGTTTCATCCTTTGATGTGTTCAAAATATGTCCAAAATTGTATTTTGTCATATGCATTTGTAAATCAATATTTCAAATGTATTTTGTCAGTCAGTCATATAAAGTAACTTGTAACTTTGCTTTGACTATTAATCTAACTTCCTAACATTTATGACTTAAATAAAGAGTGGTGCTATATTGACATCCATTTTAGACATCCAATAAGATTTAAGGGATGATAAAAAAAATTGGATATCACATCAAAATCAATAATGATAGAATGAATGTCGGCACGAAGTTATAGATGTTGGATGTACATATATCATTTTTGTTAAATATATGAACAAGATACTTTCTAACTCAATAAAATTACTGTGTTGAAGGATCTCAACACAAATCACTGATACACATCTGCAATTCATAACATCATGGATGCAATCCCACATAGAAGATGCAGAGAAGTACCTAGAAATGCCAGTTATTTTTGCAGAGTTTGGTGTATCTTCAAAAGACCCTGGCTACAACACAACATACAGAGACACCCTTATAAGCACAGTTTACAATGTGATCCTAAACTCTACAAAAAAAGGAGGGAGTGGTGCTGGAAGCCTCTTGTGGCAAGTGTTCCCTGAAGGAACAGAGAACATGGATGATGGCTATGCAATTGTGTTACCAAAGTCTCCTTCCACATCAACTCTTGTGTCTCATCATTCCAATAAGCTTGCATTGTTCAACTCAATGTGTTCTTCCAAATGCCAATGGAGTTGTAAGAAGAAGAAAGTGTTGGAGGACAATACACTCTCTCATGATGAATTCTGATGCTGTAATGTGGAAACTAAGTTTTTAACTATGATGCAATGGCCATAAAAAACCATGCATGGATTAATGTGGGGTTTACAATATCATTGTGATTGTATTAATTTCAATTGTATGCTTTGATACTCATTATTTTCATGCAATATTAAACCATCTCGGGAAATCATTTACTGGAAATCATGACTAATTAAGCTGTTTTTAATTCCCGGAGTAAATGATTTCCAGTAACCAGCACTTATCCCACAATGTCAATCAATAATGTTGGTCGTACAACAGAAATACGTCCAACTAGTATTCCATGTGTGCTATTTATGATATAGAATGTGTGCTATATGTATATCACACGTATGTATAGCACACATTCCATATCATGAATAGCAAACGTTGGATACTAGTTGGACGTATTTTCTTCGTACGACAAGCATTATTGCAATATCAATGCCATCTCCAGCAACCAACTCACATTGCATGTGGGTGAAAGTTATGGCATACAATAAATAGCTATTCAAAGTCAACTCCAAGTTAAAGCAATGGGTTGACTTGACTGGCGTAGTCATTGGGATTTGGGGGCAAATCAAATCCTACCTCCAATCAAATTATGTATATGTTATATGAATTATGATGCTTCAAATTCTGCTAATATGGCAGAAATATGTAGGATGAGGAAGAGGGTGGTTCTTGTTATGATTATGGTTACTATTTCATCATCGTCATCGTCATCGCAGCTTGAATTGGAAGCTAATGCTATACTCCGCAGTGGATGGTGGAAGGATTACAATCAGAACATCTCCGCTCGTTGTGATTGGTATGGTATTGCTTGCAACCACGCCGGAAGCATCACCGGAATCAAATACTCATCATCAGAGTATGAACAAACCATTGAATTCGCAACTCTCAACCTCTCTGCTTTCACCAATTTGGAGAGGCTCGATCTCAGTAACTCGGGGCTAAAAGGGAATCTCCCACCAGAAATCGGTAATCTTACCAAACTCACCCATCTTGATTTATCCGGCAATAATCTTTCCGGCGAGATTCATTCTTCATTGGGAACCCTTAGACAATTAAGGGTTCTTGACTTGTCTGGAAACAGAATTCATGGCTCCATTCCTTTTGAAATGGAGTTCCTGAAAAACATTTCTAAATTGCATCTATCTCACAACAACATCAATGGATTGATACCTTCTTCATTAGGAAAGCTTAGCCGATTGAGCTCTCTTGACTTGTCTTACAATTTCATTGAAGGTTCCGTTCCTAGTGAGTTAGGGTTCCTTAAGGGTATTTTCACATTGCAATTATCCCACAACAACATTCAAGGTTCTATTCCTTATGAATTAGGGTTCCTAAAAGATCTTTCCTTTTTTGATCTATCTCAAAACAGAATCACTGGGTCAATCCCTGCAACTCTTGGTGGATTACCCAATCTCAAATATTTGTATATCCATGGAAACCGAATCGGTGGGAACTTGCCTGTTTCGCTCACTAATCTCACCCAATTAGCTGGGATCGACATTTCTGACAACATGCTTGATGGGTCTCTCCCTTCTGATTTAGGTCGATTGATCTATTTGGAAGATTTGAGGCTAAGTAACAATTCTATAACTGGGCATATACCCTTGTCAATTCAAAGCCTTGCAAAGCTCGTGACATTGCACCTTGATAACAATCTCTTTAATGGTGAAATACAATCATTGATTGTGCTTGGATGTTTACCACTCCTCCTAGAAGTGAATCTAAGCCACAACAAGCTCTCTGGAAGAATTCCTGACTCTTTCAGAATGATTTCCCCAAATGCAACTAGGATACCTGTTTTAGACATTTCACACAATAATTTAATAGGTCCTATTCCAGATCCTTCCCATCTTAGTATAAACAGTTACCAAAATTGTGGGGGCTCAAGCTTTCAATATCCACCTCATTCCTCTCCTCACATAAAGAAAATCATCATATCAGTAGTTCTCCCTCTCCTCTTTTCTCTGTTTTTGGCCTTCTTACTACTTTTGTACTTGAAGCTGCATTGTGCAAAAAAGAGAAAACAAGCAAATGAAGCAGCAACTAAGAATGGGGATTTGTTCTCCATATGGAATTTTGATGGAAACATAGCATTTGAAGACATCATTAAAGCAACTGAAGATTTTGATCCCAAGTACTGCATTGGAACCGGTGCATATGGGAGTGTTTACAGGGCAGAATTACCTAGTGGCAAGGTTGTTGCCTTGAAAAAGCTTCATGGTTCTGAAGCAGAGGTGCCTGCTTATGGTGATAACAACTTTAGAAATGAAGTGAAGGTGCTTACAGAGATAAAGCACAGAAACATTGTAAAGCTTTTTGGGTTCTGCTTGCATAGAAGAGGCATGTTCTTGATCTATGAGTACATGGAGAAAGGAAGCTTGTTCTCTGTGCTATGTGATGATGCAAAAGCTGTGGAATTGGATTGGAAGAAGAGGGTTAACATCATTAAAGGGGTTGCACATGCTCTGTCCTATCTGCATCATGATTGCAACCCTCCAATTGTGCATAGAGACATAGCTACAAGCAATGTTTTGCTCAACTCAGAGTGCCATCCAATTGTTGCAGACTTTGGCATTGCTCGACTCCTCAGTTTTGATTCATCTAACAGAACTATAGTTGCTGGAACTTATGGATACATTGCCCCAGGTAATTAAATTACTCACATTTTATTTGGTTCATTTCCCTTTAAAATCTTATGCTTATTTGATTTTGCACTGAGCATGCCTAAACCAAACATAATTTGAGAAGTGGGCTATTATAATACCAAGTATATAGCAATTGCATACAAGGTTATCAAACTCTCGAGTCAACTCGTATACTCTTATGAGTTTATAAATTTAGAATCTTAATCAAGTCAGCAAGTTTACTGATAAATTCATACGAGCTTATAAAATTTGACTTTACGATTTAAGTTTACCTAAACTCGTGAAAGTTCCACGAGTTTATGGACACTCTCGAGTTTGACAACCTTGATTGTATACATTGTTAAATTGATCTAAATTTCAACTATTTTCTTTTGTTTTCATCATAAACACAGAGCTTGCCTTTACTATGATTGTGAGTGAAAAGTGTGATGTGTATAGCTTTGGAGTTGTTGTACTTGAAACTTTGGTGGGAAAGCATCCTCAGGAAATTCTGTCATCACTCCAATCAGCATCTCCTCTGGACATTGCACTATGTGATGTATTGGACCAACGCCTTGCACCACCAAATCTATCAGTTTTACAAGACATAGTTCGGGTTGCGATTGTGGCATTTGCATGCTTGAATTCCAATCCATGCATTCGGCCATCAATGAAATGTGTCTCCCAGAGTTTTCTAACTCAGCAGACTCCATTGACCATTCCTCTGCATGATGTTTCATTGCAACAACTCAAAAGACAAGAGTTAGTTACACTAGTCAACTTCTCCAAATGAAATTTGATCTGGCAACATTATTTACAATAATCTTGTTACATGTTTCAAGGATAAGAACCTTACGTAGGAGTTGCTTGGGCCATTTAAATAGTGGTTATGCCCATTAGGTTATTAGAAAGTATAAATAAGGGACTCTGTATGATAATAGGTAAGGAATAGATATTTTGGATAAAACTTCGTTCATAGGAGGAAGGGAATTTTGTCGGTGTCAACTCTAATCCTCTTCGAGAATTATTCACCATTTCTATTAATCATCTTCAACCACTACACTTTTCAATACTCAAGATCCTTCAAAGTCTTTGCATTATCACAAATGGAATTGAATGCATTATCTCATCTCAGAGTGTAATATTATTTCCTTCAAGCCTTTGCATTACAGGTGAGTCCTTGCCAAGCTTGGAATATAATGTTTACTTCTTGAAGAAAGAAATCATAAGGCTAATTAAGCTCTTTTAACCACTGATTACTCCTGTTATAGTTTGAATAACCCATGATTTATGCTATCATATGGATTTGAGGGAAGATATAAATCTAGTCCAACTACAATAGCTGCTTCCTTCTGTAAAATACTACTGAAACAAAACTTCCTTTGATATCAGAAAAATATGACACTAGGTCACTACCTTGTGGTGAAAAAGAGCAATGCATATAAAGTGAAGTTGCCCAAATAAATAACCCTCTTTGGTCCTGTTTAATTAAGACAGATATAATACAGAGTTTTCATATTCAAATTTACATTTTTCAGCTAATAACTTATATACAATTTCATGAGCCAATAAGAGGAGGGGAATTATAGGGCTAGTAATGAAGGACTTAGAAAATGGAATGAATATAGTTATAGACATTGCAAATTAAGCATCTCACTTTGTGCTTAAGCTTAATTTTGAAAGGACTAGTGCTGCCTGATCACTGCCAAGAAGGAAATAAGGATGCCTCAAAGCGGCTGCAGCCGATAAACGGCGGCTCGATGAGGAATCTCTCTTTGAGATAAGCTTGGTTGCTAAGTCCCATCCTCTACCGGAGTCGCTATCGAGGATTTGGAAGTCAAACTTGCTGCGAGTCCAGCCCCTCCATTCATTCAAATCGTATCCACAGTTTCTCAATTCCAGATTGAAATTCTTCAAACCAACTGCAGACCTTAAGGTTGGTATTGCCATTTGAAGGAGTACAATCCCAGCAGAATACATATCAAACAGATCAGGACTTTTTAACTGCATCAGTAATCACAGAGCAAGTGTGTGTGTAAGAAGAAAATGACTCCATTATTATCATTAAAAAGATTATTCTAATTTAGGAACAAACAATAACAACTAAACAATTTTCCTACTAGATAGAACTAGTTATATGGATCAAATGATGTTATTGCACCTATCGTGAACTTTATCCGTAGACAAGCCATTAAAATGTCCTTGTAAATGGCTTCATTTGTAGTATTGGAATACCCTTCACCTGATCTACTCGCCTTACTATGCTTCTACATATCTTCTCATCACATGACCGAACCATCTATGATGAGATTCTTCCATCTTCTTCCACAATCAGTATTCCTAATTCTATCCTATATAGTCCACTCATCCATTTGATCTACCCTATTTGAGAACATTATCCAAAAGAAGGGAGTTTTTCAAGTCCATTTTATGGTTAAAACACTCATTTCATTCACATTCCATTGTCTGAGATTCTGTGAATATATCTTGGCCTGCACACTTCTCTAGCTAATTTTTCAAAATTGAGCAAAGTATAATAATTCTTTTTTTTCTTAACTAAAACTAAAATCCCTACATAAGACCTGAAATTTGAAAATATTAATAGGGTATGGCAATAAAACCTGCCACAGGATTGGTGAAAGAAGAGCTGCAACCGGCTCCGGTGGTAGACTCGATGTTTCCTCCGGCAGCACATACAATTCAGGGGGACAGTAGTCACGATCCAAAGGGTTACAATTTGGAACAAAATTCTTTCCAATCCGCAGGTCAGTTGCTGAACCAAAATCAATGAGTTTAATCTGTCCTTGTCTAGTAACCACCAAGTTGGCAGGCTTTACATCCCTATGAACAATGCCTGTGTCATGAATTTTCTTAAGCGATGTAATGATCTGCCGCATTATTTGCTTGATGATCAATGTGTTTCGCTTAGAAGAGTCCACGCCTTGCAAGACGCGTCGAAACATGACAGACTCCAAGTTTGAGGGAAAGTTCCTATCTGTCATGTAATCAGCAAGAGATTGATCTCCCTGTGATATGATAACCCTGCAATTAGTGTATAGAATAGTTGGTACATCTTGAAATGTAATTGCAGCATATCTCCAAGCTTTAATTTTATGCACTTCATTCAAACATATGAAGGGATAAACCATTCAAACTCTTGAAATTAATTAGTTCATGCCATATATAGTTTTTTTTTTTTCTAACCGTCGAAAACAGTGACTAATCCCCTCGAGGCATAGAGTTTACAGATGTCGGTTTTGCCTCTAGCAAGCCTTGTGGTTCATGCATTCTATGAATAGGTAATTTCTTCCCAATTGCATATGGTTTATGAAATAGAGTAGAAGTATAAAGTAAAGGAGGGTACCTCAAACTTCCAAACAAGCCATTTTCCACCTTTTGTGAAATGTGAATTGCTTTTATCTGCTATAAAACTTCCAAGGAACTTGGCACATGTTTCAGGAGCTGCTCTAGAGAGTCTATAATTGAACCACTCCTCAAAATCTCCAAATTCTTCAGCCCCTTCAATTCCAACCTTTACCTGCATATTCATTCCATGCAGCCCAACTGCATTATTGAATAGTATTACACATAATTTTTCCCTTATCATTATTGTGGTATGAAAAACATGATCATCATTTCAAACTCACTTAAGACATTCACACTACTTATCAAACCGGGGATTGCTATTAGTATATAGCATAGTACCCCTCCACCCATTTTTCACTCATTCAAATATTGGCAACTTTGATGAATATGTTGGCAAGTTGCAAACATATTCATCAAAGTTACCAACATTTGAATGATGTGAAAAATGGATGGAGGGGTACTGTGCTATGTACATTTAGCATTTTCCTATCAAACCCAAAAGCCACAAGATAACACAAAAAAGCTAAGAAAATAGTACAACATTAGTTCAAATTAAGTGAAAGCCACAAGATAACTGTCACTATTCACAAAACCATTTTTCCCAATAATTGCTTTATCTTTATATCTAGCAATAAGATACCATGATCATCATTCTTTTTGTATTAGCTATTCCAACAATGATCTCATTGGCTAAGGAAGAATTGAATAATAATTGAACATCTCAAAATATACCTTTTTAAGAATGACTTTGTCCTTAGATTTGACATCCAACTTTGTAACCTTCCCTCTTCCACTCTTCTGCACCTTATTCTCTTCATTCTTTGACACCAAAACACCAGAATAAACAACACCAAATGACCCTTCTCCCAACTTATCTCCAATCATAAAATCACTCCTCTTGAGGCTCCTCCTCCCAGATAAACTGTCCAAAACCAGTTGAATAGGAGCCAGAAAATATGCATCAATGGCACCAACAAGAACACCAGGCCTTGCAGTCAAGTAAATCCATGCCATCCCAGCAAAAACCAGAAACCCCCATTTTTGAATATCTGATAAGTCTTCAGTTACACTTTGAAACTTCATTAGTCCTGACCTGAATGCTGGAAACTGGTCCATATAAAAAGTGTAGTCTAACAAATCTTTGGGAATGGTATCAAAAATTGCATTGCATTTCAAAGGGTTACTCTTGAAAGGTTTAGTTAAGAAGGAAAAATTATCTGGGGTGGTGGATTTCATTGGGAAGAAGCATATTGTGTGATGATTGTGTTGAAGTGTGGTTGAAGTTGTACTGATTAGAGAAGCCATAACCATTATTACATACAAAACAATACAAAGACAAATAATAGTGCTTGCTACTTTCACACTACAATGTTGGTTTGGTTGTTTCTCTTATAAACTAGAAAATATATATATGAAGTCAGAATTCAGCAGAGGCAGGGATTTTGCCACCTGTTACATACTCTTTACTTTATCCACCTGTTCTATACTTTTTCTTTTTCCTTGGCTCAAAATTTGCTGAAACCTCATCCAAGAATTTTGCAACCATTAAAATTCATAAGAAATTGAATCAAATAAAACAAATGGATAATGAAAATTTAGTGATTCTCTTAAATTCACGTCATAAAATCAGTCAATATCAATTACTATATATACAATAATTCAATATTTTTAAAACTATTAATTTAATTTTTAAAATATTAAATTAATGTATAATATGAAAATTTTGATTAACAATTTTAAAAAATTTAATTATTGCATATAATGACTGATAATAACTGATGTTGTAATACAAAAATATTTCTCATAGTTTTTATTTATTCAATTTTCTATTTTAAGATAATCAAATTTGACATGTGGGTTTTACTATGCTTTCTATTTTTTGTAAAAAACATTTATCTACTTTTTCTTAAGAGGGATGCTATTAGTACATACAATAGTATCATACACTTAACTATTTATTAACATATTCATTAAAATTATCAATATTTTATAAGATAAAAAAGAGATAAATGAATACTATTATATGTACGAGAAATTATTAGGTGTACTAAGAGCAAGAGGATTTTTTACTCTGCACCATTCATTGCATGACACATCAATAAATCTATCCCCTTATTGGAAATTTAACCCCTTCCCTCCCATTATAGTTGACCTTTTGGATTATGTGTCACCCAATGAATAGTGCAGAGAAAAAATCCTTTTGCTCTTAGTGCACCTAATAATTTTTCTATATGTACCAATAACATTTTTATTTTCTTAGCTTTGCTTTTCCAGTTACAAACAGAGTTTTTATTTTTTATCTCGGCCAAAAACTAGCATCCAAGCCTTACTAGTAAGAACTCAACTAATCCAGCTTAACCTAACTAGCATCCAATGCGAAATCTTTTGCATCAAAACTAGATTTTGGACAAAAAATTAAAAGAAGCTAAAAGTAGATAAATCAAGCAATTTATTTTCTCCATGACACACAAATTATAGCAAGTCAGCTCAACGCAATTGTGGAGCCACAAGACACACAAATTACTAAGTAAAAAAAAAAAAAACAGGTGTCTAGTTGGCACTGCATGTGCCAGTGTAACACTTTCCATCGTGTAAATACAAAGCCCCAACCTAATAAAAATAAAATTAAAAAAAAAAAAGTACTTAAAAATAAGCACGTGCATCTTAAGCAAGTGGCAATGCAAGCTATGGCAATTTCAGCAAGCAGGGCTGTTCCTCTGAAGAAAAGAGGCTGCAGGCCTCACATAAGAGAAGCCCTTGAAGGGGTTTACGCCATTGGGGCTGCCCGCTGGCGAGTCGACAACAGGCATATCAGTCCAGCGCTTCTCGAAGTTGGCGACACAGTGCGTCCCGGCCACTGCAGGCCTGAAGCTCGGCTGGATTTCCCGCGCTTCCAGCTTCTTCCAGTTGATCGGTTTGAACCACTTGTGGCCTTTGATCTCCTCAATCCCCTTGGGTCCACTGCCTAAGCGCCTAGGTGCTTCCTTCTGTAGGAGCTGTAACAGACACACACAATCATCTTTATTTCAACTAAAGAAAAAAAAGAAAGTAGCAATATGACAAAAGGGGAGAAATTCTCCCCCCGGCTACTCTGTAATTGTTCAGGTGACAATGATCTCCCCTAAATGCAATGTCTATTTAGGTCGGTGTAATTTTTAGAAGAGGTCAATGTGATAATTTCACAAATTCAAGGACCTCCTAAGCAAATTTTACAAATAGAAGAGAGGTAGAGTGAATCTCACTAAACCTCAGGAGGTCAGAGTAACTTGCCCAAATAAAAAAAGTAGAAATATAGCAAAAGGAAAAGGTCAACAAGAACACAAAATGGGGAATCAAAGAAAATATCTTCTTTGTGGACTAGTATTTACCCCTTTCAGCAGAGAATGTGCTTCACTAGACAAAAATGTTGGCAGCTTAATCTTGTCCTTGACTATCTTCTGCTGAATTTTCTCGCGGTTCCCACCACAGAAGGGCGGCTGTAGAGAAGGTGAAATAACAAAAACAGTCATTTAGCAACTCGCAGGGGGCAGCGTGGCAGTTATGCAGTTCGCAAGCAATTACAGCTCACATTACACGCAGATCCAAATGAAAAGCACAGGTACAAATTTACAAGGTAGAGGAAGCAAACCTTTCCAGTAAGCATCTCAAACAGTAGGATGCCCACACTCCACCAATCCGCAGCTTTATCATGGCCCTTGCCAAGAATAATTTCAGGTGCCATGTACTCTAAAGTTCCACACATAGAATTTGACCTAGTACTCTCTTCAAATTGCTTAGCTAAACCAAAATCAGTCAACATAACCTAGTAGATCAACAAATGATTCTCAGTTCAGTTATTACATGTACAAATCATTGTTGAAAGCTGGTATAAAAATTCATGAGGGAGGGAGGAAAGATTACATGGCCATCAGCATCTAGGAGAATATTTTCAGGTTTTAGATCCCTGTGCATTATTCCTTTTGAATGAAGATGTGAAACAGCAGAAACAATCTCAGCGGCATATACACGTGCTAGATCCTCTCTGAACATTTAAAGAAGATGAGAACCAGAGATTTATGCTGTAAATTCAAAACAGACATAGAATAAACAAACAGAACTCCAAACCAAACATACCTGAAAAGGCCCTGGTGATACAGTTGAAAGAAAAGATGGCCCCCATTCACAAAATCCAGCACAAGATACAATCTATATTTTGTCTGGAAGAAAATAAAGCATGTCACTAATTAGTTTCTAAATATCATTGTAAGCCTCTTGTTCTATAAACCAATTAAAAAGAGACATCAATTTACTTCCAAAGAACATGATTCGAAATACACAACAGAAGAAGCTACAAATCTTATCACAAATATGAAAGCAAGTACCTGAAAAGAGTATCTGAGTTGTACAACAAACGGGTGCTCCATTTTTGTCAAAATGTCCCTCTCAGCTTTCATGTACTCAGCATGGTTCTTCTCCACAATTTTGTCCTTCCTCATAACCTTCATAGCATATATTTCTGAAGTACCTTTTTTCTTCACCTGATATACTTTTGCAAATGCGCCCTGCCCCACAACCTTCAAAATCTCAAAATCTTCCAGGCTCACTCTTTGGATCTCCATGAGATTTCCATCTTCATATTCCTCAGCTATAACATTTTCAATAGAAGGTTCTTCGATGTCTTTGATGGTCTCTCTGGTGACACGTTCCTCCAGTTCCAACAAATCTTCATTCTCATGTATGGTGAGTTTTCCGAGCTTCAGTGATTGACTAACACAAGCAGAAGGACCAACCAAGGAATGCGAACGGGTGTAAATGACCTCTGGTTCATCGTAAACCAGCTCGCTAAACTCATCAAGAGACTCTGCAGCAGCAGAATCAATATTATTCACTTCGAGTGAGGTTGGAACTGTAACTGGACCAAAGACATCAGAGAAATCTAGCTCAATGTGATCTGTATCTACAATATCAGGAAGGCTTGCAGGAAAGAGAAACTGAGTCTGTAACGGTTTGCATACGCCAGCTGTGGTCAAACCAGAAAGCTGAGAGGAAACCATGTTTCGCCGCTAAACAAAATAGGGATCTAAATTATAAATATGCTGATGGCCAAACTACTAAAGACTATAGACTAATCACCCCCACGTTCCCCAAGACACCAGCTGCCGATTCACTCCTATCAACGGCCTGAATTAGGAGGAAGTTGTTGTATGCAAATGGAGTTCCCAAAAATTTTGGCAGCAAGCAGAGCAAAATCCAGCAGAAGGGGAGGCTGTTCTTGTTTCCCGAGTCACAGGAAACGAAATATGCTCCAGTGGTTGTTGAACTCATGAAGATCCAATTCACAATCTGCATTTCAAATTACCCCAAAAAACAAAAGGAAACTAAGTCAAACAAACAAGACACCAATTCATAACTGCTTTGTTACCATAAGCTAAGCTGATATCAAAATAGCAATGCTATAAACAAGACATAACTCAATCTAACAACAACAAAGAGAACACAATCAAATAGATTTAACCATCAACCCAATTTCATAATAGCAATCTTATAAACAAGACAAAACTTAAGCTGACAAGTGACAACTACAAAGAAAAACAATCAAATAGATTCAACCACCAACCATATAATGATATTCAATTGCCATGTGAACAAACACCACCCCACCACCATTAAAAAGGGTGAACCATTAACAGAACATTGGAAAAATAACTATCTCTGTATCAAGGAAAGTTAATTAGGAACCAAACAACGAGTTCAAACTCATAATTAAACAAAATCTATATATCAATAGATTCCAAGATCTAACTGAAAATAAATTCCCAAAATCCGAATCACAGATCCCAAAGTCCCAAAAAAAAACCAGGTCAAACAAAATTAGGGACAAACACATGCAATTCACAAGCTACAATCATTAATTCATCATCCGCATCTCACCAAGAATAAAAACAGAAACTAACCCACACACGATTCAATTAAAAACTAATGAAAATCGGAACTTTGAAGGCTAAGGAAGACTAAAAATCGAAACTTTGGAGATGGGTATGAAGAAATTGTTGGTTTTTTTACCTGGGAAGGGAATGGCGTGGGGAAAATGCGTTGTTTTCACGAAAAAGAAAGAAAAGCGGTTTTCGATTTATGTGGAAGAGCACTCGCGTCGCCACTTATAGCCATCTCTATTTTGAAGGAATTAATTCAACGATGGCTGCTACATCACACGTGGCGTGATGTGAGTGGCTGGTGGATGGCTATGACCAAGTTGAATATGGGTCCCACTTGTTTAGGAATATGCTATTGGAACTTTGGTTCCTAATTGCTTTTGCCTATTTTTCAGGTTTTGATAGATTATTAGGTTTTTATTGGTTGCAAGTGCATCTTTAATTTTGACTTTTGTAGATTAATAATGGGATAATCGTAATCATTAACATTAACAAAAAAGGAATGAAAAAGTTTGATATATTTCAGATACTTGTGTCCTCCGTATTTCTCTACCTACATTTTTTGCTTTTTTCCCACTCTTGCATTGCATCTAATGTTATACTACTTTTTTTCAAATTTTAAATAGTTGTTACATAATTTTTTCATCCAAATAGTTATGTATTATTTGTCTTTAAGTGACTATGAGGTTAGAGTCAATGGAGTCATAATTAGTGTCACTGAAATCAGAATTATAGTGACTCCAAAATTGATTTCGAACATATTCTTACATATTTATTGACTCCCTTCTAACATACCGTAAATGATTAGAAAACATGGTAACCCACATATCAAATGACTAGAAAGCATATTTCAACATGATTGATTGAGAGCTAGTTTAGATAAAGAACTTAATTAAATCCTTATATTTTAAGAATTTATTGATAAAGATTTTAATAATAAGTAACATTTAAAAAAATTATTTAGTATTTGAAAGAAGAAGAATATAATGTTTATTTTAGTTTAAAATGCTAAGTTTTAGAAAGTTGTGCACAAATTTTTTAGTTTAACTTCTCAAGAAGTACTTAAAATAACTTTTTAAAAAATTAAAAGTTACATTAAAAATTAAATACAAACATGTTATAATTACTTTTAACTTATGAAAAACTAAAAAAAGTCATAAGTAATAAGTAATGCAATTCAAACTCATCATCAATAGGTGGTGGATAATCCAATTCAACTATTATATTCTATGAGTTTTCAAGTAGTGGAAAAGAGAAAACACTATCATGGATGAAGTGTCAGCATATGATTGGATGATTGTGTAAAAAATAGTACACTATCAATGGATAAAAAT
This sequence comes from Aeschynomene evenia, assembly GCA_013621005.1. Lineage (NCBI taxonomy): Eukaryota > Viridiplantae > Streptophyta > Magnoliopsida > Fabales > Fabaceae > Aeschynomene > Aeschynomene evenia. The sequence continues at coordinate 32,530,535 of CM024268.1, read as the reverse complement.
GAAATCCTAAAATAAAAAGTTAATACTCAATTCGGTCCTCTACTTTGCACACGGGACTTAATTTGGTCATCTACTTTAATTTTTGTTCGAAATAATCATCCATTTTGTATTTCATAACTCAAGTTACTCCTTGTGTCTCTATTATATCTTAACTCCGTTACATAGCTGTTGAGGTATCCGTTAAATGCTACGATGACATGATGTGTGCACAACAAAGTTAATAGCTCATTTTGGTCATTCACTTTAGAATTATTAAATTAATTTGGTTATCTTTACTTTACTAAAATTATGACAATAAACTTTCATTCTTCATCATTTTTTATTTTCTTCTTCTTTTATATATATGAGTATAAAAAATTGTGAAACAAATTGATTATCTCAACATTAATAATATTTTTAAATTGAAATAATTTTTTAAACCTAATTATCTAACATATGTAAAATAAAGGACTAAATTGAGTCTCATGTGTAAAGTGAAAGACCAAATTAAATAATAATTGTAGAATAAATGTGTATTTTTTTTTTTTTCATCTTCTTATCTCCCAATAATGTTGCACACCTTTCAATCCAATACTAGTTCCATCTCAAATCACCATGACAAGCCCGAAAATATTCTGTTCTCATCCATTCAGGCTCTGCTTCACAGGTTCAAACACAACACATTGCAAAAAAATCTCACCCATGCATCAAAAACCTCTACTCTTTCTTCACAGTCTCTCAGTGCTCTCTCACACACCATGATAGAATTTCTCCCCACAAACCCTCTTTCCATCTCAATCCCAGAATCTCCAAGGTTCCCTTTTCCCAACAATTCATGCTTAGCCCCATTTACAAGAACCCAACTAAAACCAAATTCATATTCACTCATCACCACAACCAACAAGACCCTTTTTGCTTCACTGAGTTTCAGGTCCAATGGAAGCTCAGGCATGCCTGGCCCATCAAAAGATTACAGCTTTTACAGCAAAGAACTCGAATTTGATGACACAAAGGTGAAGAATGAAAATGGGTCTGTCCCATTTGATGATGGTATTGGCCTCAGGGGAACGGAAGATTCTGTTGGGTTAGGTTCTGAAGTGGGTGGTGCCAATGATGTGGGAAGCAGAGAGAGGGAGAAGGAGGGTATAGGAGAGGAGGAAGATTTGTCTCAGGTTCAGAGTGGTGCAGATAGTGATGATGGTGGTGGTTTGAGAAAGGATGAGGGTAAAGTTGAGAAATTTAGTGGTAAGGTTGGGTTTAGAAAAGGGAAGGATGTGATTAGAAGGTCCAATTTGTTGGCTAAGCAAGTTATCAGCATTCGCTCTGCTCTTAGCTTGGGGTTTGTCTCTCAGCTTTGGGTTGATACAACCTCTGTGAGTGATCATGGCATTTTTATTTTTTTGTAGTTTGTTGGTTCATTTTTTAGGCTAATATATCTGTGAACTGTAAAGCTTGGTTTTTTGGAACTTGTTTGTAATGTTTCTTTGTTTTAGTGATATGATATCTGTTTTTTATGCATGTTTGGATATTGATTATTTGGACAAATAACCACTTATTTCCCTTCAAAAAGGTGTTGTGTAAACTTCTGATGATAAGCTATTTTGAACTCAAAATATGCAAAGTCAAGTACACACTTTCTTCATTTATTCATCTCTTTTTGGTGAATTTCATTTCCAGTGGATGGTATTATTTGTGGAGGTGAGGCCAAACTTGCTTTCTGGGGATTCAGAGAAGTTCCTTCTGGACGATATTAGTCAGGTATCCCAAGTTTGTGGAATCAAGAGAGGTTTTATTTATTTACTTATTTAGGACTGATTCCATTCTCAGTTCAATATATGTTAAGTGTGTATGCTTGTTTCAAACATATCTCACCCTAATGTTTACATTTACTTTTAGGGTGGTTCTTTTCCTGCAATTTCATTAGGATGCAATAATCACTTACTGTTTGATATTCCAATGCATGTATGTTCCGATGTCGAATTTGTACCATGCCTTTGCAACATGATCTCGTGGGCGTGGCTGTTATTAACTCCTATTAATAAACATGGTTTGCTTCACTCTACTGAGTGTTATTTATGTTCCCTTATCAGGTTGGGGATGTTGTCCTTGTCCAGGATGAAAGTGTCATGGAAAATGAATTTAAAATGGTTGGACTGGAGACTCTGGTATGTTCTACAGTTCTATACTTCTATACAATTCGCTCTTATGAATTATTTTCTTTGGGATGATTTATAGGATGAGTTCATTGTTTGGTAGAACACATTAGAGAAGTTGTGTTGATGAAATAATACAGATAACTATATTCCATGCTTGTGTCGTGTAAGACGCTTTTGCTGTAGACATTCTTCTGCGGATAAAGTTATGCAGCATTCTTTTGTAAACTTCCTTGTTTGCTAGATGATGGTGCTCACTGATATTGTGCCTTAGAGGGAATTATTTTTATATCTTTAAGTATCAGCGCCTATCTGGCTGAAAACTAGGGGATTTTCTTCCTATGCTTTGCAAATTATGTGAACATAATCTCTGATGTGTTCTGATTTTTGTTATGACTGATGAGATGCTTACAAGCTTAAGGTATATCTGGAAATTGAGAAATGTTTTCTATGGTTTACGGCTATGCAGTTTGGCTACCCTTTTTTATATTTTTTCTTCTTGCTGAAGAGTATATTTCTTTTATTGAAATTTACTGATGTGGATCATAATAATCTTATTTGAATGTGTTTAACATGCGCTCACATTGGTTATCCCATGGCATCATAATTTTTGCTAGTTGGAATGTTTTGTTTAGCATGATTGACATCAGGTTTAAACTTTCTTTCATCTTCTTAAAATGAATTTCGCATTTGATTGCTTGTTTGGTTAGCTTGAAATTATGATTTTCCACTGTGAAGCGGGGAGTCATTGAGGCAGTATACTAAGCTCGTCCTTGATTTATATTTGCTAGGTTGGATACAAAGTTGTCACTCCCTCTCAACGAAATATCGGAAAGGTGATTATATGTTTCTTCTTCCATTTTTGTTTTACTTTTTCATGTATCCCTAATTATTTCATTAGGGATTTCTTTATTTTCAGGTGCGTGGATACACTTTTAGCATCAATTCAGGTGCTGTTGAAGAACTTGAGCTTGATTCTTTTGGACTATCCATAATCCCGTCAAGTTTGGTAAGTTGGTGCTACTTTATATATAAGGTTAATAAAACAAGTAGAGAACTATATAGATCATACTATCATAGCTTGCACATTTTGTGAATCTAATTGGAAATCCCCATCTTATGTTATTGAACTCAAGCCACAATTCCTTAATTCATATAATAATATGCAGCTCCTAAGGGTTTAATCTAAAGGCTATAACTCTTGTTTGTTACACTACAGGTGAGTACCTACTCTTTGCTAGTTGAGGATGTACTGGAAGTAGTATCCGACGCAGTTGTTGTGCACGAAGCTGCAGCTTCGCGTATACAAAGGCTTTCAAAGGTACCTTCGGTTCAAGAATAAATCTTACCAGCTTATGAATGTGATTATTTGTTTTTGGTAGGATGTTACAATTCATGTCACGATTACAACATTTATATGGTTGTGTCCCCCTTCTGATTCTAGGTAGAATCATAATTTTCTTGGTAGTTTACTTCTGTTCTGATTCTTGGTTGCTAAGAGTGTTTGTGAGTTTGGATTCCCTTCCTTCTTTCCTTCCGCTCCTTTCCCCTCCAAAATCTACACTCACAAACATGCCCTATAAATTTTGCTTCTAGGCTTCTATCTGGCTTTGTGAATCTAGATTATTTCCATTTCTGTTGATGAATATATAAACTCGATTTTATTATGGGATGGAAAAATATGGTACCAATACCTTTTTTTTTTATTTCTCCTGTTTATGGGATAGTGGTTCAGATTTTCATAGAGTCATTTAATTATATTATTTGGTAAACTTTTTTTTTTAATTTAAACTTTATGTTTATTCTGAAATAATTGAGGCCAGCTTTCAAAACCATATTTTTTCAAAAAAATCTGGAAAATAATTTGGAATTCAGTGAGAGAACAGGCTAAACAGTGATTTGCCATTAAAATAGAGCATTGCTATATGTACAATAAAAAATCAGTCAAAATAGCCAATATATTATACACAACATATATTATATAATCTGCACAACACATATCACATATTGTGCACATCATATATCACATGATGTACGCACCATATATCACAGGTTGTCAAGAAAGATGATGTTGCAACATATGATATATGTTGTGCATAACAAGTGATATATATGTTGTGCACAATATATTGACTGTTTTGACTATTTTTTGTTGTACACCAAGTATTTACCTTAAACATAAATGAATAAATCAATTCAGGCATCCTAGTATTGCTCTGTGTAATTATTCTAAACAACCAATTTCATTTGTACCAGGGTTTCTTGGGTAATCAGAATGTAGGAGTTTCAGTGGATGATGATTTTGAAGATTATGATACTGAACAATCTGTGACATATGGCCAAGTTTCAAGGAGAAGGAAAAGGTTTGGAAGAAAAAGACCTAATCCAAGACATTGGGATAATGAAGATGATTGGGATCTTCCAATGGACTTTCTCTGATTCACACGGATTTTCTGCTATAAAAAATCCCATGTAATAGTAATACATATTTTTTCAAATGAAAAAAAAAAAGTTAATAGTTTAAATAAGCCTAGCAAGGATGTTATATTAAAAACACCTGTAGGCTTTTTGTTTTTCTTTTTCTACTTGTGATAAGTAGGCTTTCATATTTGTATAGGTTAGCTTCATTGCATTTCTTTAGATTTTCTTTTTCAATATTTATGATATGTAATAATAAGCAATTTCCCACAGTTTGAGATGGATGATATTTGATTCATATATTGAGATTAGGATAGAACTAGAACCCTAGAAGAGGATAGAGGATCGAATTTCTATCACTAGTAGCAAACAATTCTATACCTAAGAGGAGTTCTATCACATTGACCAATTATCCATAAATCAAATTCAGTGTTGCAATGTCTATCTGTTTTATGCACTTGGTAACTACATTAATCTGTAGGAAATTTTATTGGATTCAACTTTTGTGAAAAACCATACTCTTCTTTTGGTTGGAAGGTTGTTTTTATTAGTCAAAAGCTAAGTAAAAGAACTCACAAAATTAGCAGATACTATTCAATAATTATTTTTATAAGAAATGTTTGTTTTATAATAGAAATACATTCAATTAGTATTATGTGTCATATGTAATGTGTAGAAACATTACGTATAACACACATTATGTACGACACATATCACACGTTCGATACTAGTTGGATGTATTTATGTTGGACAATAAATATTATTGGTTATAGATTAGTCACCAAGATCAACACTAGATATCCATTTGTAAAGAGTAATGTTTCTTGTATAATATAAATACATTCAATTAGTATCCAACATTCGTTATGTGTCATTCGTAATTTGTGACATAACATTATATATGACACATATTACGTATAATATATAATACACGTTGAATACTGGTTGAATGTATTTCTGTTGTACAACAAATTGATTTGTAAATAGAAAAAATTAATTATACAAGTAAAAGTGAACCAGCAATCAACAAAATGAATTCAAAACCGTAATCAAATTCTCCTAGAATCTAGTTTCAAAAAATCATCCGAGAATCCAATGTAAGGACAAAAGCACCAACAATTCCTCCTTTCTTTCTTTTTTCAATAAAGCATGAAAATAATACTACCAAAGCACTAGCCGTTAGCGCCTGTCTCCTTTCAAATTCAAAACCCTTCATTTCCCTAATATATTCATTCATTCTCCATTCACCTTTCCATTTTCAATCACAAAGAAAAACCCAAAAAATAAAAATAACAACAAACCAAACACGACGCAACGCCAATGATGCAAACTCAGAGTCCAACTCCGATCTCCGGAGTTCCGAAACCGCGGCCGCGATCGGGCCGAACACCGCTCCAGCCCAGAAACCCACCCGCCGAGCCCATCCTTACTCCCTCAAAGCCCAAGCCCAGGCCCGACGAATCGTCGAATCGCGATTCCGATGACAAGGAGAATCGTTCGATCGCGATCGCGGTGGCGGCAGCTCCGGCGACTCCGTCGCAATTGCAACCGCAATTACCGGATGCATCGTCGCTGGCGGAGGAGCTAAGCGCGATCAAGAAGAAGCTGGAGAGGCTGAAGCTCGATAAGGAGAATACGGAGAAAAAGCTTGACGAGAAGAACGCGAAGCTCGACGCCATGATGAAGGAGCTCGAGGAGAGAGGTGAAGTACAGAAGAAGCTCGAGATCGAGGTTGATCGCTTGTTCCGGTTAAAGGAGCTCAAATCTCGATGCATGGTGAAGAAAATAATTTCACGCAAATGAAAAATCAATTCAATTTCTTCTATTCTTCGAACTCGATTCGTTTCTGAAAATCTCGATTTCGATTGTTGAATTTTCCAATTCTTATTTTTTCTGAACAGAGAGTTTCTCCGATGCGAACGTTGAGAGAGAAGGAACATGTTAAGATCGTTAACGAAGCTCGACCATCGCAATCTCAATCTGAGGTATTGCTGTTCTTCATTTTTTATTATTAATTTATTATTTAATTTGCAATTCTTTTTATCCATTATCAATTCGATGCGAATTGAGAATTGAGAACTACCTTGTTTTTGTGTAGGTTAGGACTGAGGAAACGACGTCGTTTGAGTGTGAATATAGTGAAGAGTGTCAAATACAGAGTCCAGGTTCAGCTTGTTCACAAACTGATACACACAAGAAAGATAATAATTAAGAAGCACACCTTTTTTGGGGAACTTTTCTTTCCAATACATAATAGCTCGTTGTGGTTTTAATTTTTGGGTTATTTCTCTCATATATATATATATTTATATATTGTATTTTGTACTTTTTTATTTTAAGAAAGAAAATAGCCTATAGTAGTTTATATTATATTGCGAAGGTTTAAAGAAAGAAATTAGCATCTATTGATGTTTGTCTTGTTTATTTGCATTTCGAGTTCATTGAAATTTTGGTGAAAATTGTCATTCACAATGAATCTGAGTTCGAAGTTCAAACCATGTTCCAGAAGCAGAAATTGAGGCTCATCACAAAGATTAAAGGTAGAAAATTTGCTGTTTTTGATTTTAGAGCAAAAATGGAAGTGTTGTTTATTCATCTTTATTGCCATTTTTTCACTCTTGTGCTGAAAAAGTCTCTTACTTATCAATGGAGCCAGAAATTTTATGAAGATTGGATGATGTTCACCACATTGGGAGGAGGTTGTATTATTTAGAGTAAAGATATCTAAACAACAAATAGTTAATCAAAATGTACAACATTGTGCTGTACTTGTTCATAACAAACAACACTTGAAGTAAATGCATATAACTATTTATTTAAAAATTCATATTATGTATAATAAGATGCTCCATTGATGTGCATCAAGAATCATATAATGTGCACATAATGAAATCATACCACGTACATATTACTTATGAATTAAAGTGCATATCATAAATCATACAATATGCACATCATAAATCATACAGTAGTATATGCACGTCATAAAATGAAAACCATGCACATTACTTATTAAATATTTAAGTGCAAGTCATGTACCATATAAAATATATGATGTGCACTATTTTGTAGTTTTGAGTTTGTTTTTATTGGTAAAAATTGATTAAAAATTTATGTGTTTGATAAATATTACAAGGGGTATACAATCAAGTTATTATATATATTTTGAATGATAAAAATAGGTTAATAGGATTGGGCCTAGGAAGTGTACGATTGTGTAGGGGTCACAAGGGTGAGCGAGCCAGAAAAGAGAGAAATTATGGGTGCACTAGGAGCAAGAGACTTTTTTATTTTATGTCATTCAATATATTATATATTAAATATTTTATTCTCTTATTTGAAACTTATTCCTTTTTATTTTATTATAATTCATTTTTTAAATTACGTGTCATATAATAAATAGTGCAGAATAAAAAAATTTCTTATTCTCATTGCACCTAATCATTTTTTCGAAAGAGATTAGAAATTGGGGTTAGGCCAGACGCCTAAGAGTGAGTTTGAAACGAAGAATAATGGTGAAGAGATAATAAATATATTCTCATTGCACCTAATCATTTTTTCGAAAGAGATTAGAAATTGGGGTTAGGCCAGACGCCTAAGAGTAAGTTTGAAATGAAGAATAATGGTGAAGAGATAATAAATATATTCTCATTGCACCTAATCATTTTTTCGAAAGAGATTAGAAATTGGGGTTAGGCCAGACGTCTAAGAGTGAGTTTGAAATAAAGAATAATGGTGAAGAGATAATAAATATCAGGTGAAAAATGAAGAAAACATAATATAATGATGAAATCATGATAGAATTTTTGGCTAGGATTTGAGAGAAGATGATGGGGAAAGAAGGGGCGGGGTGGTATATTTTCTATGGCATAAAATCTATTATTATTAGTCTTAATGTGTAATAATTCAACATTTTGAAATTAGTAATCTAATTGTTATTATTATATATTAATTTAATATTTTAAAAAATTGGATTACTAGTTTAAAAATATTAAATTATTACATGTGATGACTGATAATGGTTGATTTTATGATGTATATAACATATTTTTCTTCTTTCTAAAAAACAAAGGGTTAGGAATTGAGGGTGAATTTGGGTGAGAGATTTCATTTTGAATGTTGTGGATGGGTTAATTTCAAAACAAACACATATTATTGGGATAACAAACACATTAACTGTTTCGTTAGTAAGAATTAATAAATAAATTGAAATGTTTGATATTTTAATTTGTGAGTGATATATTTTTTTCTGAAGTAACTAGTTTGGTCAATAATAATATTTTCAAGGGTTAATTTGTATGTTTTGTGTAAAAAACTAAAATAATTTAGGAAATGTCTATGCATTCAAAGAGAACTTCATATATTTACCATATTCTTAAAAAATGAGTGGAGTTTGAAGATGCAATCTATCTCATATTTGAGACTAGAGATTAGGTCACCTCCCTCCCAACTAATTCATTATATTCCAAGTAGATAGGATGATGATATTTACTATAGAATGAATGTTCACTTTTAAACTCATCTATAATTTTAAGTAAAATATCTACACATCATTCATCAATTTAATAATTAAACAAAATTATCATAAATGACTTGATTTGAATATATTATTTTCAACTCTTCCCTTTGATTATGAGTTTAGAGTAAGGTACACTGACAATTTGGATGAGACAAGTATGGCTAGTGAAAAAGGACAAAAAAGGGGATTGCAGAGATTCAAGTGCCTTTAGCATTGCATGCAGAAGTTGAAAGTTAAGGAGAGATAAACAAAAAATAATAAATTAATAATAGAGCGGTGATAGGCCAATAGGCCAATATTTATATAATATAAAGGTAGAGAATATTGGAGTGAGGGTCTAATAAATTTTAAGAGTAATAGGGTGAATATTTAGAGGAAATGTAAAACAATAAAAATTAAAATATCATAAAAAAGTTACAATAATATTTATTGTATAATAGAAATACATTCAATTAATATTCATCATATACAATAAATACTATTTAATATATGTTATATATAACACATATTTGATATTATATATATAGCACACATTGAATATTAATTTAATATAATTTTATTATACTATAAATATTATTCGAAAATATATATATATATGTCTGATTCACGAGTGATGACTCCTGACACCACAGTTTGAGACTTGAGTGAGATAACAGCAACCACATCTACATAACTTAAATATACTCTGAGAAATACGTTTGTATATACATGTGGCGTCAATATTTCAAGGAAAATAGAAATATATTGCTTTTTTGGGATCTTGCATAATCTGTTATAAAATTGCTTACATGTTTTGCTGTAAAGTTTATCTTTATACCAGGAAAAATAGTCAGAATGAGATAAGTATAATATCTATTTTGATAAATTATCAGATTAAATAACAATAAATAATATGTATTTTCAGAATATGTAAATTAAAATTTTAAAGTAAAATACTTTATATATTTTAAATTTAATATTAAATCTAAATTGCTCATTCAGTTTAATTATGATATAATCAAATATTTATAATTATTTAATTTAATTTATATCTTTAACTCAAGTCAATATTATTTTTAAGTTTTTATATTGAGATAATAATAAATATTGACACAATCTAACATTTATATTTACTCAATCAAACTTTTTATACTAATAACTAATTTAGTGTCACTGTTAATGAACACGTAACATTGTTCAATTTTGAAATATACATGATAATTTTTTTAATTTTATTTATATTTTAACACTTTTTAATCCTGTGAATTTCACTTATATAGTTTTATTATATTGTAGGTTAATGTGTTTCGTGTATATATATATATATATATATATATATATATATATATATATATAATGGTGCAACTGTGAATTTTAAGTTATAATGGAATAAAATGTCACCTTTTTTTTTCTTAATGGGATATACTATGGTACCGTTGAAATAAAAGTTACAATACCCATTTTTTGACAATGTTGCAGGCGCTGACATGTGTCCACTTAAAATGAGTAGGATTACCACTTTGTCCTCAAACTAATTATGTTTCGTGAGAAGCAATGGACGGATTCGAGTACTCCACTGGGTTCCTTGATCTCCCTTTTATTTTATTTTCTTTTAATCACTATATTATTTTTAAAAAAAATTTAAAAAGTATGTTATATTTATTTGATTTTTCTCTAACAATTTTGTTATAACTTCTTTATTCATATATAGTATAAATTATTCTATCTATTTTATTTATTATATAAGCTTGTCACTATTTTTTAAAAAGTATATAAATTAAAAAAATATTCATGAAAAAATATGTACAACTTCTAATATAAACATGTTGATTAGAAAAATAAATTGAATTATTTTAGACTATACAAAAAACTAAAATTTATTCAAAATAAAAAATACTAATTGATATCAATAATATTTTTTAACAAAGAAAAAAATATCTTTAAAAAAAATACAAACCTATAAGAAAGTTGACATTTTTTTTCTCATTCTATGCAACATAATTAAAAACAAAAAAGGGAGTCATTCAAGTTAGAATCTAAAAAAGTTATTTCATTTATAAAATATATATAGTAGTAAAAAATAGAAAATTTTTATCTTTAATAAAAAGAATAAAAATGTATTTCCATTGAAAAATTTGCTGATTTTTCTCATTTTTTACAAAAAAAAATAAAACATTAACTAATAATAAAAGAGCCATTCATGTCATAATAAAAAACTATTTGATTAAAAAAGCAATAAAAATAGCATGAAAAAAAAATATCGAGAGACTTCTCTGCAATTGTGGACCTAAGTCGTTTCAACACCCACCCAAATTAAAGAAAAAAAATTAAATCTAAACAAAAGAGAAATAAAAATAATGATTAATAAAGATTGATGTAAAAATAAATAAAAATACAAAAGATGACGATGACAAAAATATGAAAAAACGTAAAAGAAACACAAAAAATTAAAGAGAATACGATAGTAAAAGAGGAAGAGAAAGAAGAAGAAAAAACACGTAAAAGAAGGAAGAAAGAAAAAAAATAAACAAAAAAGAGAAGAGAAAAAATGAAAGACGCAGAAGAGGATAGAAGGAGGTGGAATTTTCTTTAAAAAAAAAGAGTGAAAAGGAGGTGGAATTTTAAATTTTTTTTATTACAAAATGTTATATTTTTATTATATAAAAATATAATGAAAATAATATTAATAAATTGTTGTAATGATTACATTATATTTTAAAACAGAAAATTATATAAAATAAATATAATATGTTCAATCTAATAATTTATAAGATAATTAAAATTTTTCTTATTAAAATTTAAATTTTTTTATATAAACATGCTTTTTGATTTTACTTATTCATTTTTCTTTTGGATATTGTGTATATAATATATAAATTTTACTCTTAAAAATATTAAACATTGACAAAAGAAAAGGAATTTTATGTATGAAATTAATTATGTTACATACTTTTTAAAAAATAGTGACAAGCCTATAATAAATAAAATAGATAGAACATTTTATACCATGTATAAATAAAGAAACTGTAACAATTTTCTTAGAGAAAAATCAAATAAATATAATATACTTTCTATTTTTAAAGAAAAAATAGTATAGTGGCTAAAAAAATAACAAAGAAGCAACAGGAGGACAAATTGCTTCTCACGGGACAAAATTAGTTTGAGGACAAAGTGGTAATCCTACTCATTTTAAGTGGACATATGTCAACGTCTGTAACATTGTCAAAAAATGGATATTGTAGCTTTTATTTCAACGGTACCGTAGTATCTCCCTTTCTTAATTTGAGCTTATCTAACAATCATTTTTCAATAATAATAATAATAAAGAATGTTATGCCTAGTCAGGATTACTCATGAACAGCCCATTTTGCATATAACTTGTTGACACATGTGACTTGATAACTTTTTCACCAAATCTTTTCGTGACAAACACATTGTTTTTATGACAAAGAGAAAACAAAATGAAAATTTATAATTTATTTTAAAGTTGATACTTTAGAAGGCACCAGAAGAACACAGAAAATTTGGCAGCCTAAGATAAGGAATATGTAGGATCTTCTTAGGTCTAAATTATACATGAGAAAGTTATACACTTATACCTTCATTTCCTTATTAATTTAAAATATGAGAAAATATACATTAAAATAATTTAGGGGTATGACTCTTTCATATATATATATATATATATATATATATATATTTTGCACATATAATAGATTTCATTTTCCTGAACAACTCTATAAAATCAGACGAAAAGAAAAAATTGTATGGAAAAAAATTGAGAGTATTTATAATCTTAATAATATTAAACAAGAATAATAATAATTTTTTAATATTATCAAAATATCTTTTGCACCTTAAAACTTAATTACAATGCAAAAGAGGCAAATCATTACTTAGACACTAATGTAAGACACAAATCTTGACTTAGTTATTAATGTTGCACTTACATTGCTTCATCTTTTTTTTATTTCTTTTTTTCTTTAAAAGTATTTCCATGCTAGTTTAATATAGAATAGAGATGAAATAATAAGTTTAAGATTAAAATATAAATAGCATAAAAACTATATAAAGAATTATTTTCATAGAATCACTATGTGATCTAGTTAATAAAAGTGAACGGAATTACTATGTGATCCATTTCTAATCATAGTAAGCCAATTTCTATAGCTCCTGTTGAATCATAACGTGAAAATTTATTATTGGTCCATATAAATAATAGTGGGGACCAAAAATACAATATTAGAAAAAGTTTAATTTTGATTTATACTTTTATCCAATCAAAATTTTTTATTTGTATAACTTTTAAGATAGTAAAAAAAAAGAAAATATTATCATGACGACTGACGTGACACCACATTGAATAATTATATAAAAAATTTATACACCGTGGATAAACAAGTGGATGAAAAATTGAATCTATTAAAAATTGACAAAGTTTAATATTTTTTGTATGGTTATACTTAAGTCTATACTTTTTTTTTATAGTTATCCTATCATAATGCTAAGAATATTGAGTAAATAACTTTCTTCTTTATATCTTCACTTTTAAATCAAATTGATTATAACTTTTATTTTCAAAATGAATATAATTATTTTATTGGAACTTTACTTTAAATAAACAATTAAATTGATATTGAAATAAAAATATTAAGACTAAATCATAATTTCTTTACTAAGATTAAATTATATAAAAACAAAAGTATTTATAAATAAATAATCATGTAGGGTTCCTAGCTACATACTTTAATGATCTATAAAGTCATACATTCTACTATCATACTTTATTCTCTAATCTCTTAACAAAAAAATGTATAAATTTACACACAAATTGTACTAAATAAAGAAGGATTTAATTTGAGTAATGCTAGATGCACAATGAAAAATCAGCCCAACCAGCCAATAAATGAGATTATGGGCCATAATTACTCATCCCATTACAATTTCAATGATTATTTGGGCCAATCCAAAGCCAAATTGGACTCATTGTTTATATTGGCTGATTTTTCATTGTGCATCTAGTATTATTGTTTAATTTTTAGGCTGTACCATTTTTTTACGTATTCATCCAATCAACTGCACCGTTAACCATGATTTTATTTTCTCTTGCTCACTAGTTGAAAAATTATACAATTGGATGACAGTGTAAATACCTTGGTGTATCAAAATTAAATTGAATAAAAAATTCAAAATTTTAAAGATGGATATGAACAACATACCTAATCCGTTTTAAAAAGACACCAAATCTAAACTATAAAAAATTGAAAAGTAAAAAAAAAAAGACAGGAGTTCGAGAGGAAGCAAGCGAGCGTGGAGTGGTGGTGGTCCGAACGAAGGAAGAAAAAAGAAGCAAAGAAGGTGTTTGTGTTATTGCGTGTGTGAGAAACAGAAAAAGAGTAACAAAAGCATTGTTGGGTGGTTCACCGTTCCCTTCTCTCTCCCACTGTCAATTTCTCTCCCATTTTCTCTCTCTCAATGCAATTTGCTGCAAAAACAATGCCATCAATTCAATCATCATCATGATTCTTCACCCTTCTTCTCTCCCTTTCATCAATACTCTCACCTCATAAATTACTACCCCAACCCTCTCTCTCTCTCTTCACTAACTCAGATCCCATCATCTCCTTCATCTAGATCCCCTTTTCCAACACCATTCTCAATTTACACCCTCAGCCTCAGGTATACCCTTTGATTTAGGGTTATTATTATTATTAATTATCATCAAAATGACCCCTTTTATTTATTTTTTTGAATTGTTTTTGCTGGATTTAGTATTATTGATCAAGTTTTTTAATTATTTTTTTTGGAATTCAATTAGAATTGCAGGGAATCCAGCTGCTGCTGGTGGAAGTTTTCCTTGTTCACCTGACGTGGGGTTCTTCGATTTCGGGGCTGCTTTTTCTGTTACTCGAGGAATCCCAGGTGGTTTGATTCGATTCGCGTCTGCGAGAAAAATGCCATATGGGTTTTGCTAAAGTTTCGATCTTGATGGGACATTGTGGCTTGATTCGATGATGGGCGTGTTTTTCATAAGTTATTACTGTTTATTTCTCTGATTTTGGGTTTTGGATAGTAGTGACAAACAGCCACAAAACGTGATTCTCGGCAACGTGATTCTTCTTATTCTCTTTCTCGTTCTCCAAATGTGGTTGGGGGAGAACTAACATTATATGAGTTCTAATCAGCCACTGCTTTCAGAATCAGATCTCCATCCAGTGATCCACAGGAAATCGGGATCCAGAGGCCGCACCCTTTCGTACTCTTCTTCAGTCTTCGATGATGCTCAATCCTATCTCAGCAATGATATTGAACTGGGGGAGGAACTTCAAGATGCAGTGTTAGCTAGTGATTCTAGCTTCCACTCTGTCCTTGATAACCGCTCATCATATTCTTTTGCATCAGAGAGAGGGGTTCACACTAACAAGTCCAAGCATCCCTTGGAATGCACCACGAGGGAGAGGGTGCAAAGGGTATCGTGGGGTGCAATGGAACTGCATGATACCATCACCAATAATAGCAGCAGCATCAGTGTGCCCTTTGAAATCTCAGGTGCTTCATCACAACAACAGGTTCATCATGATGGGTTGAGTAGTAGTAATGGTAATAATGTTCATAGTAAGTCTCAGAGGGTTAGGCACAAGAGTGTGCAGTTTGATGATGGTTTGTTGCATGATGATAGTTCTAGGCTGATATATATCAATGATCCTAAGAGGACCAATGACAAGTATGAGTTCACTGGGAATGAGATCAGGACCAGTAAATACACCTTCGTTACCTTCTTGCCTAAGAATCTCTTCATTCAGTTTCATAGGGTTGCTTATTTGTATTTCCTTGCGATTGCGGCGCTCAATCAGCTCCCTCCTTTGGCTGTGTTTGGGAGGACTGTGTCCCTTTTTCCACTGTTGTTTGTGCTTTGTGTTACAGCCATTAAGGATGGATACGAGGATTGGCGGCGGCACCGGTCAGACCGCAATGAGAATAACCGGGAGAGTCTGGTGCTGCAGTTTGGTGATTTCCGGTCGAAGAAGTGGAAGAAAATACAAGCAGGTGAGGTTGTTAAGATCTTTGCGGATGAAACGATTCCGGCTGATATGGTCTTGTTGGGGACAAGTGATCAGAGTGGGCTTGCCTATATTCAGACAATGAATTTGGATGGAGAGTCGAATTTGAAGACTAGGTATGCTAAGCAGGAAACGGCTTTGGCAGTTTCTTCTGAAGCGTGTGATGTTTCTGGGGTTATCAGATGTGAGCAGCCTAATCGGAATATTTATGAGTTCACGGCGAACATGGACTTCAATGGACTTAAGTTTTCCCTTAGCCAATCAAACATTGTTCTGCGTGGTTGCCAACTGAAGAACACGGATTGGATAATTGGTGTGGTGGTTTATGCGGGGCAGGAAACAAAAGCAATGATGAACAGTGCAGCTTCTCCTTCCAAGAGAAGCAAACTGGAAAGTTACATGAACAGAGAAACCCTTTGGTTGTCAATTTTTCTGTTTATCATGTGTTTAGTTGTGGCCCTTGGGATGTGTCTTTGGCTTGTACGCCACAAGAACCAGCTTGATACCTTGCCTTACTATAGAAAAAGATATTTGAACAATGGGCCAGATAATGGAAAGAAATACAAGTATTATGGGATACCGATGGAGGCCTTTTTCTCCTTCTTGAGTTCTGTTATAGTGTTTCAGATAATGATACCAATATCTCTTTACATTACAATGGAGTTGGTTCGCTTGGGTCAGTCATACTTCATGATTGAGGACAGGGACATGTATGATGCTAGCTCCGGATCAAGGTTTCAGTGTAGATCGTTAAATATAAATGAAGATTTGGGTCAAGTGCGTTATGTATTTTCAGACAAGACAGGAACACTAACAGAAAACAAAATGGAGTTCCGGAGGGCTAGCGTAAATGGGAAAAATTATGGGAACTCCCTGGTCATAGCTGATAATGATACAGGTATTCAATCTTCTTTTGAGATCATTATGTAATTTCAGAATGCTTAACAATGTGGTACCGTGCCATTATCACTTATGGTGTTAATGTTGTTGTTTGACATCCTCGTTACTGAAAGGATAACATATATATATGACACTGAGATTGTGATAAAATTTTGGGTGATAACATATATATATATATATAAATGACAATGAGATCTTCATAAAATTTTGGTCTCTTATAGAAGTTTAAGAAATGCATTACTGCCTCGGTTTATGGTAATAGTTATTTTGCTGCATAGTTTGATTAGAATTGGTGCCAATATAATATGTTCTCTATTACACTCATATACAAATTTATCTTGGGGTTAACTTAGTGGTTATGTTGTGTGAACTGCAAACATATAAGGCTCTATAGTTACTATGGGTTTGCTCCTTTTCCTTGATCTTTTGCTTATTTGATGAAATTTCTATGAACTTCAATTTCTTTTTCCATTGTGAACTTTATGATCCAGTTATGTCTTGATCTAAGTAATAAGATGTCAGCAAGTTTAGTTCCCATCAGTGATCATCTGTAAGCTTATGATGAATTGACAAATTTGCTGGTGCATACATGGATATCAAGGTCTATTTTTTGTGATATTTTGCAGCAGCTGCAGCTGTTATTCCTCGGCAGAGATGGAAGCTCAAATCTGAAATTCCAGTTGATTCTGAACTGTTGGCAGTCTTGCAGACAGAATCAAATAGAGATGACAAAATAGCTGCTCATGAGTTTTTTCTTACATTGGCTGCTTGTAATACTGTGATCCCTATACTTACTGGTATTACATTTCCCAGTAGTGGAACAAATGAAGATATGGAAGGCATCGAATACCAGGGAGAATCTCCTGATGAACAAGCTCTAGTTTCTGCAGCTTCTGCGTACGGATATACTCTTTTTGAGCGAACGACTGGACACATTGTTATTGACGTCAACGGTGAGAAGCTCAGGTAGATAGTGACTTCCTTTTGGTTGGGGACTACACATTTTACTTTTTAATGAATGTTCACATGTATAGTTAATGAAACTGTATCCTTGTTCAGTTTTGTGCTTTGTTTGTGACATGTATTTATATTGTTTAGTAACTTCATTTTCTCTATGTGCATTACAGATTGGACGTATTGGGCCTACATGAATTTGATAGTGTTCGCAAGAGGATGTCTGTTGTTATTCGGTTTCCTGACAATGTTGTAAAGGTGTTAGTCAAAGGTGCTGATACATCAATGTTTAGCATTTTAGAAAATGATAGTGAGAGCAATGATAGCATACGACAGGCAACTCAGAGTCATTTGAGTGAATATTCTTCAGTTGGTTTGCGCACTCTTGTAATTGCCTCAAGGGATCTTTCAAATTCTGAGCTTGAGGAGTGGCAAAGCATGTATGAAGAGGCTAGCACATCATTGCATGACCGAGCTGCTAAGCTCCGTCAAACTGCAGCTCTTATAGAGTGCAACTTAAAGCTCCTTGGTTCAACTGGAATTGAGGACAAGCTGCAAGAGGGTGTACCAGAAGCCATTGAGTCCCTGCGGCAAGCTGGAATCAAGGTCTGGGTTCTTACTGGTGATAAGCAAGAGACAGCGATTTCAATTGGTCTTTCTTGCAAACTTCTGACTGCAGATATGCAGCAGATTATTATAAATGGCACTTCAGAGGTTGAATGCAGAAATCTTTTGGGCGATGCTAAAGCTAAATATGGTGTGAGATCTTCAAGTGGTGGGCAACAAAATCCAAAGCACAAAACCAATGCTGGACTTGGTGATCTGGATATTCCCAATGGTTCAAAATCATTGAGTTTGCCTAAGTGGAATCCAGGAAAGGAAGAAGGAACTACTGCTCCATTGGCACTCATAATTGATGGAAACAGTTTGGTTTATATTTTGGAGAAGGAACTGGAGTCCGAGGCAAGATAAATCCTTCCTCAGTTGAAGTTTTTGCTTGGAATATTTTTGTGAATGTCCATGTACTACTGTTTTAGGTCAGATTTATTGAATAAAATTTGAGGGGTAAATATTAACCAGTGCTCTTTTTCTTTCCAACAGCTTTTCGACCTGGCAACTTCCTGTAGGGTGGTACTGTGCTGTCGTGTTGCACCCTTGCAGAAAGCAGGAATTGTTGATCTCATAAAGAGCCGCACGGATGACATGACACTGGCTATAGGTGATGGTAAGTTCTTTTATAATGGTATTAGATTGCCCCTCATTTGCATTTCGATTATCATGGTGGCCTGGTTGTTGGTTTATGACAATTTGTCTGTAGGTAGAGATCATCCAACTTATGCTGGTGCAACTGATTTAGTTTGAATTTAGATACAATTGATATGTACTTATGATGCCTCTTTTCATATTGGATATTTTTGACAGGGGCCAATGACGTGTCGATGATCCAAATGGCAGATGTCGGGGTTGGAATATGTGGGCAGGAAGGGCGCCAGGCAGTGATGGCATCAGATTTTGCTATGGGACAGTTTCAATTCTTGAAAAAGTTGCTTCTGGTTCACGGGCACTGGAATTATCAGCGAGTTGGCTATTTAGTTTTGTACAACTTCTATCGCAATGCTGTCTTCGTATTGATGTTATTCTGGTATGTTTAGCTATCTTTGGATGTGACAGGTCAATTTCCCCTTTCCCTATACTCTATAGTCTATACGAGTTTGACTCTGTTCGGATTAACCCAGTGTTGATTCCTTTCAGACATTTGGGCTGAAACATGAACTTGAAACCTGTGATTTTCATTTTTTTTATGCCTATGATAGGCTATGGACTGATAATCGAGTAAAGGATTTTTCCATATTTGGATGTTAACTTTTGTTCATGTAGTCTGTCTTGTTGTAGTAGGGAGTTTGGTGTCAACTTGTTTGAATTGCATATTAAAAATTCAAAAACTTTTGGGCTAAAATATAAAAGATATTGGATTTTAATAATGGTTGCATGTTTTTATGAAACTTGATACATTCTAATTACATGTCTTCCTTCTCTGTAGGTATATATTATGCACTGCTTTCTCCACAACGTCTGCATTGACAGATTGGAGTAGTGTATTCTATTCTGTTATATACACATCTGTACCTACTATTTTTGTTGGCATTCTGGACAAAGACTTGAGCCATAGGACACTCTTGGAGTATCCAAAACTGTATGGTGCAGGTCACAGGCAAGAAGCTTATAATATGCAATTATTTTGGATCACAATGATTGACACAGTATGGCAGAGCCTTGTTCTTTTCTACACACCTTTGTTCACCTATAAGGACAGCTCAATCGATATCTGGAGCATGGGAAGTTTGTGGACAATTGCAGTTGTTATCCTTGTAAATGTACACTTGGCTATGGACATCAACCGCTGGGCATTAATTACTCATCTTGCTGTATGGGGTTCGATAGTCATTACATATGGTTGTATGGTGGTATTGGATTCTATACCGGTCTTTCCCAATTACTGGTTAGTTACATGTGTCCTCCAATAAGTATTCTGTATTAAAGATGAGGCAATATTATAGGACACATAATCACATATATATAATTTGGTGTAGCTAACATTTCTCCAAATCATTGCAGGACTATTTATCATCTGGCAGCGTCCCCTACATATTGGATAACGATTTTGCTTATAATAATTGTAGCATTGCTCCCTCGCTTTACTTGTAAAGTAGTTTGTCAAATCTTTCGGCCTTCAGATATCCAGATAGCTAGAGAAGCTGAGCTATTGAGGAAACGGCATAATCATATGGAGTCGAGGCATCAAGTTTCCAGTTAACTTGTGGTACTGAGATAAACTAAAGAAATCTAAACTGAAATGGCTTCCCTTGTATTTGTCATCACAATGCACTCCGGTGGCAGTTGGTTGTATAGATAATCTGGTAAGGACATGGTTTCTCTCTCTCCCCTCTCATTACTAGTATTAATGAAAAAGTTCCAGTTTGTCTAGTTTCCTTGGACTTGGTTTTTGTTTATAGCAAAGACCATGACTAATTTAGTCAATTCTAGATATGCAAGTTGGCCAAAAATTGTCATGAGTCAATGAGTCAGATCTATCAAAGGGTAAATGACATTCCTTTCTATTTGGGTTTTAGAATCTCTATGTTTACATGGGTGTTTACTGCTAAGTGTCGCATTCCACAAAATATAAGGGTATTGGGTGTAAAACATGATTATCTAAACCTCAGGGAGATTGATGTATACTTTTACAAATTGCCTATATTTAGGTCTCTTTTATTTTGTCAGATCCTTCAGTTCTTGGTTAAGGTAAGTTAATAGTCAATGAAACATGTACATAGTTGAAGTTTTGTAGCAGGAAAATGAATGATCCCTATTGTGTGTTATGAAATTGATGCATTCCAAGAATTCTCTGTTCATGATGAGTATTTAGTCATTATACATTAGTATGTTTTATTTTTTGTCCTTATCTATTTATGTGAATGTGGTGGGAAGAATGTCGTGCACACACTTGTTGATAAATATTACGATCTATGTTCCCTAAAATAATGAACTTACTCTTGTAATGTGTTTGATTCCGGATTGTACTTGGTCCTGATCTTGTGTTCTAAATTTTCCAGATGAGCTGCAGAAGATTGCATTGATGTGAGACGAATGCTCGGCATCCTACATAGTAAACAATTATGTTGCGGGGAAGCGCACGGCAAGTTACGAGGACGCCAAGGCCAGCAATTAGCTGGCCTTGGTTTCTGAAATGCCTCCAATGAGGAAGGTAAAAATAGGAGAGGGATGTAGGAAAATGAAAATACTCATTCTCAGTTTTCTGGAGCAATTTGATTTGGGTGGATTTTTATTTAGTGGTGCTGTGGCCATATATATGGTAGTGTCCACGGGTCTATACAGGGGTTTGTGGAGATAGATTAGTGTAACTAAGTGTACAATAGTTATGTAAAAATCAGGCTTGAAAACTTGCTCAGAAAAAAGTTCTGAAAAATATTTGATAAAATGAAAGGAATGAAAGGGAAAACAAAGTTTCATTATGCACATGTTTGGTTTTAAAGACAAGTTTGGTTGGAGGGCAAAAGTTACATGAATGGTTTCCATGTGTTATTTTATATGCAATAATGTTTGTCGTACATAAAAAATACGTCTAACTAGTATCCAACATGTGTTATACATGATACGTAATGTTTGTTATATGTATAGCACGTAATGTTTGTTATATGTATAGCACACGTACGTATGGTATATATTACGTATTATAAATAATACACGTTGGATATTAGTTAGACGTATTTTTGTTATACAACAAACATTATTGTTATTATATGTTGATGTTAATCATATCATTTTTACTTTTATCTTTCCCCTAAAACAAACACATCTTAATTAAAATTAATAGATGATCAATTATTTAACTTCTTGCTAGGGTTTAATCATTGGAGTAAATACTGAATAATCAATATTTGCTACTATTATAATTTTTTTTAAGGCCATCAGTTAAAGATACTAAAAATGAACAAATTTTAAGATTTTATCCTTTTTGGATTCCAAGCTTGAAATAGGTAGGTAATTTAGTTTGACAATCAGTATATTGTTATATTATCAATAGCCCGTGATAGATTCAAACATTTTTAGATGGTGAAGACTAAAATGGTATGCAAGTGTGATAAAATATTTCTTATAATTTTTATTTTAATATAAGGTCAACTTAATAAGAAAATGGGGTAAAATTTGTACTTAGCTAAGCATTTCTTAAAGCAACTAACTATTATAGTGTGGGCATGAGCCCAATCACTTAACATATATATATGTCCCTGTCCTTAGCAATAGGGTACTTTCTATCCTAAAAATGCACGTGTCTAGGGCAAATAGCCTATAACACCACCTTGGAATTTGGAACATTGTGCCTGTTTTGTAATGAAATGGTTGCAGCAAAAAAGGTAATCTAGGAATTCTAATTTAAACTATTTTTTTTTTAAGTTCAGTTCGATTGTGTTGTACCTTTTATTTATCTAACTGTGACATTGATATATAAAGTATTGATCAGGCTAATATGAGAGAAATCAGTATAATAATTTTATAGTCAAAATTTTTTAGCAATTTTTATAAATAGAGAAGAGGTTTTTTGAACCTACACTAATGCTCAAATTTTATAAATATAGAATTACATCATTTTTAAATCTAATTAGAAATTTAATGTTATAGCCTTTAAATGTGAGATTTCACTATTTTTCTAGATACACTATAAAAGTAAAGACTATAATCTTTAAAATATTGAATTATATAATTTTTAAATCTAATTAGAAATTGAAGGCCTTTAAAAAGTTAGATTTCACTATTTTTCTAGAAACACTATAAAGGTAAAAGGCTGAGACTTTAAAATATTAAATTACATAATTTTTTTGCACAGAGTAGAAATTGAAGGCTATTGGCTTTAAAAATTGAGATTTTACTATTTTTCTAGAAATACTATAAAAGTAAACATTATAGTCTTTAAAATATTGAATTATATCATTTTTAAACCTAATTAGAAATTGAAGACTATAGACTTTAAAAAGTGAGGTTTCACTATTTTTATAGAAACACTATAAAAGTAAATACTATAGTTTTTAAAATATTGATTTATTACATAATATTTACACCTAATTAGAAATTGAAGGCTATAGACTTTAAAAAGAGAGATTTCACTATTTTTTTTCTAAAAATAACATAAAAGTAAAGACTATAGTCTTTAAAATATTGAATTACATCATTTTTAAACCTAATTAAAAATTGAAGGTTTTAGGTTTTAAAAAGTGAGATTTCACTATTTTCTAGAAGCACTATAAAAGTAAAGACTATAGTATTTAAAATATTGAATCATATCATTTTTAAACGTAATTAGAAATTGAAGGCTATAGACTTTAAAAAGTGAGATTTCACTATTTTTCTAGAAACACTATAAAAGTAAAGGCTATAGACTTTAAAATATTGAATTACATAATTTTTTATACAAAGTAGAAATTGAAGGCTATAGGCTTTAAAAATTGAGATTTAACTATTTTTCTCGAAACACTATAAAATTAAAGAGTATAGTCTTTAAAATATTGAATTATAATTTTTTAAACTAAATAGAAAATAAAGGCTATAGGCTTAAAAAAGTGAGATTTCACTATTTTTCTAGATATACTATAAAAGTAAAGACTATAGTCTTTAAAATATTGAATCACATAATTGTTAAACCTAATTAGAAATTGAAGGCTATAGACTTTAAGAAGTGAGATTTCACTATTTTCTAGAAACACTATAAAAGTAAATACTATAGTGTTTAAAATATTGAAATACATCATTTTTAAATCTAATTAGCAATTGAAGGTTATAGACTTTAAAAAAATGAAATTTCACTATTTTTTATAAACACTATAAAAGTAAAGATTATAGTCTTTAAAATATTGAATTACATCATTTTTAAACCTAATTAGAAATTGAAGGCTATAAATTTTAAAAAGTGAGGTTTCACTATTTTTATAGAAACACTATAAAAGTAAAGATTATAGTTTTTAAAATATTGAATTATTACATAATATTTAAACCTAATTAGAAATTGAAGGCTGTAGACTTTAAAAAAAGAGACTTCACTATTTTTCTAAAAACAACATAAAATTAAAGACTATATTCTTTAAAATATTGAATTACATCATTTCTAAACCTAATTATAAATTGAAGGTTTTAGGCTTTAAAATGTGAGATTTTACTTTTTTCTAGAAACACTATAAAAGTAAAGACTATAGTATTTAAAATATTGAATCATATAACTTTTAAACGTAATTAGAAATTGAAGGCTATAGACTTTAAAAAGTGAGATTTCACTATTTTTTTAGAAACACTATAAAAGTAAAGAATA
This sequence comes from Aeschynomene evenia, assembly GCA_013621005.1. Classification (NCBI taxonomy): domain Eukaryota; kingdom Viridiplantae; phylum Streptophyta; class Magnoliopsida; order Fabales; family Fabaceae; genus Aeschynomene; species Aeschynomene evenia. Next base: position 32,505,692 of record CM024268.1, on the reverse strand, counting down.
TAAACTTTAAAATATTGAATTACATAATTTTTTACACAAAGTAGAAATTGAAGGCTATCGCCTTTAAAAATTGAGATTTCACTATTTTTCTCGAAACACTATAAAATTAAAGACTATAGACTTTAAAACATTGAATTATAATTTTTAAACTAATTAGAAAATAAAGGCTATAGGCTTTAAAAAGTGAGATTTCACTATTTTTCTAGATATACTATAAAAGTAAAGATTATAGTCTTTAAAATATTGAATCACATAATTGTTAAACCTAATTAGAAATTAAAAACTATAGACTTTAAAAAGTGGGATTTTACTATTTGCTAGAAACACTATAAAAGTAAAGACTATATAGTCTTTAAAATATTGAATTACATAATTTTTAAACTTAATTAGAAATTGAAAGCTATAGACTTTAAAAAGTGAGATTTCACTATTTTTCTAGAAACACTATAAAAATAAAGACTATAGTCTTTAAAATTTTTAATTACATAATTTTTAGACAAAGTAGAAATTGAAGACTATAGACTTTAAAAAGTGAGCGTTCGTTATTTTTCTAGAAACACTATAAAAGTAAAGATTATAGTCTTGAAAATATTGAATTACATAATTTTTAAACCTAATTAGAAATTGAAAGTTATAGACTTTAAAAAGTGAGATTTCACTATTTTTCTAGAAACACTAAAAAAGTAAATAATAGAGTCTTTAAAATATGAAATTACATAATATTTAAACCTGATTAGAAATTGAAGGATATAGACTTTAAAAAGTGAGATTTCACTATTTCTCTAGATACACTATAAAATATTGATTTGCAAACTAATGCAATCCAACGATACATATAATTATTATACAAGTATTATTATATAATTTTTATTGTACACATAGCATTTCTCGTGAACCTAAAAAAGATAAATGTAATTTATCCTATCTACGCGGTAAGAAAAGTAATTTTCAGTTAATTGATAAAATAATAATAATCTATATATATATATAGAAGATAAATTGTGTCAATTCAATTCAACCTTCTTAGAACTAAAGAGCCATTTTGTTTGGAATGAAATAATGCTTTGCACATCCCCCATGTCATCTCTTAATCTTTGTTTTTGTTGGGTGACATCATTTTTTAATATTCAAATTACACAAATTGTAATTTTTTTTTGGGTCAACAATGTAAATCCATTTTTTAAGAGTCATCAATATGAACGTGACTGAATTTAACTTCGTTCTGGATGAACCAAAATAATATTTATTAAGTTGCTTTCATTATTTTCCTACGTGCATTGTATATTTGTATTGACTTTTGAAACATGTTTTGAGTAACAGATTATAGATTCATTTCTTTCTAGAAATAATATCACTTTTTCAAGAGAAATTTTCAGAAGATATTTGTTTCCAACACCTATCACTTTATATGCATTGGATGTAACAAGTAAGCAGAATAAGTGAGAATAGCTGTCATATTCAATAATAATATAATTAAATGATAGGTTGTTAAATGGTGATAAAAATATATTTCACTCAAATCACTATAAGAATAACAATTATTTTTAATATTTGACTGTCGAAAAATATTGATAAAAATATTGTCAACAAAAATTATATTGACAGTTATTAATTATTAAAAATAAAACTATTCTTTAACAACTACGACTGTTGAAAATACTTATAAATTATTTTAAAGTATTTTTTACGGTCGCTAATCGTCATTAATACTCAATATTATTTTTATTGACATTGTTTTTATTGATACATTCAATGTTTAAATTGTTAAAAATAATTATTTTTCTTTTACTGAATATTTTTCTTTTTTTACTAAGAAGGATTGATTAAACCTAATTTGTTAATAAAAAAACCTAATTTAGATGTCTTGACCTACAACAAGAATTTTTCTTGTCAATAATCAAATTCACATATCACCTATTTCTTGAATTCACACCACCAACTACCATACTTTTGACTTGTTTGTTTGGCTCACATTCTTTTTTCGTTTGTACATTCGGAATTACTAGGTCTCAAAATTGTCTTGCATTTAAACTAATAAGATCCACATTTAACGATTGTTAATTAAGCCAGCCATGATATATGGATATTTGCTAAGTGATTACATTAATAAGGGTGCACATGAGGTACACATAGGACAAAATAAAATTACAGAGAAAATGAAGACAGAAACATAAAATAATATATATAAAGTTTTTGTATCAAACATGATGTATAAGGACAATATGATATTTATTCTATCTAGATCAATTTTATGTCTCTTCTCCTGTCCCAACCTTTAATTAAGAGCATAAGAAGAGAAATAATTTTTTTACACGATAAAATGAGTTATCATTAGTTATTATATATAATAATTTAATTTTTTAAAATTATTAATCTAATTTTAAATATTATACATTGAGTTTAATTTTGATGCACGGGCAATGTAAATGTATTTTACACTGTTATCCAATCAAAACACTTTGTTTGTATGACTTTTCAGGCAATGGGAGAGAGAAAACATAATTATAATTGAAGTGACTATACATGATTAGATGACTATGTAAAAAAGTTATACATTGTTAGTGGATCAAAATTAAATCCTTATATATTAATCTAAGATTTTAAAAATTTGATGATCAATAGATTTAAAAAGTTGAATTATTACATATAATAACTGATTGTCACTGATTTTATATGGTGTAGGTTAAGAAATATACATATTTTGAACGCATTTTTATTAGGTCTCGATCATCAAACATATTCTCAGTTGTATTTTTGTCCTTACATTCATGTCATCATGTATATTCCCATCAAATGTACCTAAAGAAGTTTTTAATTGTTAGACAAAAATTAGGGTAAATAATATCTTTAAAGTAATTAATATACGAATCTTGTTTCATTTCCTAAATAACAAATTTGGCTCTCTTAAACATGTTAAAGAGGTTTTGTGTTAGCAAAGAAAATGTTAAGCACAAATTATACAAGAGAAATTATATTATCAAGAGAAACTAATATATATATATATATACTCCCTCACGTGACAAATAACATTGGGGTTCACAAACTCGTTAATTAATTGTTAAATTAAATAAACTATGATGATGATGATGATCATGTGCATTGGCCACGAATTTCGGAGATGCGCATTTGAATTTAAACTAGCTAGGTATAAGAGTTTCATATATAAATTGACGTGCTAATTAATTATTAATTTTAAGAGCATAGCTAGAGGCACAACAAAAAAATCAGCCAAAACAGCCAACAAATAGATATTTGGGTCACAATCACCTAGTCCATTAAAAATAAACACATAACTAAAAGTGTTATTGGATAAAAAGTGTAAATGGACTTTATTGGCTGTTTTGACTGGTTTTTGGTTTGTCCAATCATTTGGTAATTTAATATAGTATTATTAGATAATGTAGAATAAATCTAAACAGCATTTTCTTCTTGTATATAGTAGTTACGTGAGCATGTCATGTATGTCAGTGAAGAAAATTATTGAATTATATGATGGAGGATCTGAGGTATGATGTCTTCACCCTTTAACCTTGAAATAAAGGCGAATGCTATGGTGCATTCGTTTTTCTGTGCATTCGGTTTACATTTGTTTTTAAGAATAACGATTTGTGTTCAAAAGCTACTTAATACCTATCAATCTCATTTCCATATGTTACCCCTTTCACTTTTTTACCTTTGTCTTCATCTTTTTACTCTTATTCTTCCTCCCTCTCTCTCACACACAAATCACAAGTCACAATCCACCCACAGACACTTCCTCCGTTCTCCTCTGCCACCCAACCCATCACAATGAAGGTTTTGAGGAACTTGGCCGTTGGGATTAGAATAGATCGCTTTGATGGCACCATAACCATGACTACCCACAACAATATTAACTCAAGGTGTCTCTTCATTGGTCTGCAACATTTTTAAGATTTCCTTGTACCAATACCACATGTATTTTTCCCCTTTCTCTTATTTAGAGAAGCCACATAGAACCAAAGATTACGTTTTCACAAAAAAATTGATGCACTATTTGGCAATTATATTTTCTTTCATTCAATATAATAATTAACATGTAATCAATTGTGTAATTGATATTGACCCTTGTAAATTAGAAACTAATTAAGATATGATAAATCATGATCAGCTTCTTTCTTTACACAAATAAAGTTCAGAACTAGTAAAGATGGTGATAATGATGAGTACTTAGGGTGAAAAAAGTGTGGCTCGTTGAGTAATAATGATAATGGATGTTGTTTTTAATGGATTTTGAAATTGAAGGATGTGGCCATATGTGGATGGTGAAAGAGTAAAAGAAGGGGAGGGAGGAGAAAACAGAGCAAAGAAGAATAAACCACCAAGCAAAGTGAAAGAGGGGTTGGTTGTGGGTGAGTGAGAGAGACAGAAAGAGAGGAAGAGTTAGAGGAAGAAGATGAAGATTAATGTAGAAACTGGTATGAGATTTAGCTATTAAGTGATATTTAATCGCTGTTTTTACTGTTTAAAAACGAATGCAAAGTGAATACACAGAAAAATGAATGCACCATAGCATTAACTTTATAAAGTATAGTAGTAGGCCAGGTATGCTTTTCTTTCTTTAAAGAAAATACGGTTTGGATAGTAATATTTGTGATTTTTTAAAATTTTTTGAAAGTCAAAAATCATAATTTTTTTAACAATATAATTTAGGATTTAATTGTTATGCATAGTATAAAATATTTTACACTATTAGTCAATAAAAAATTGTTATGTATCATATTTTATTATCAACTACTCATAGATTTTATAAAATTATTCACTTTATACTTGCATGTGAAATTTTAATTGGATGACAGTGTATTTTTTTTTACACTATCGCAGTATAATAATTAAACCCTATAACTTATTAGTTTTTCATAAAGTTATTTTAGTGTTTTTTAAGAAGTTAAATATTCTAACTTCTTAATAAATATTTTTCAAAATATTTAAAAAAACATTTTTATCATTTTACATTTAAATATAAAATAATTTATTTATAAGTTATTTTTGAATAAAGATTTAGAGAATAATTATGATCATCTGTTAATGTAAATTGACTTTACACGTTGAACTAATAAATTTGTGATATCATTCATTTTATTTGATTTTTTTAAATTTTGAATTTGTTATCATATGATAATAGACCACATGTCATGTTTTCATTGCATGACAGTATAAAATATTTCTATATTGTCGTCCAATCAGAACATTTTATTTGTATGACTTTTTAGATACTGTGAGCGAGAAAAACACAACCATAACTGATATGATAGTACATGATTGAATGAATGTGTAAATCAATGAAGTGAATGAAAATTAAATCCATCAAAATACTTAAACTAATAAAATCTCAACCACTTAGAGACTGCCCCACAAAATGCCAATATCAAAATCCTATAAAAATAGTTTTTAGTTAGAATTCAATTCTTTTTCAAACTAAAAATATACACTGAGAATATCACTTCCAAATGGAGGGTAGATATTTGCCTTAGTGAAGATAAACTGAACACCAACCGTTGGATGCATTGCCTTTTCTCCATCCTTATCCATTCTCACTCAGCCCATAGCACACTCTAACACGCTAACTACCCTTCTCTTGTCCTCACTTGTATGCCTCTTTTTTAATTAAAAAAAATATAATATAGATTCGAATTTCTAATAAATTCTATAAAATAATATATTAATAATAAATTTTATAATATTAGTATATTTATAATTTATATATATTTTTTAAATGGTTTGTTTATTGTTACTTTAACTGTTTAATATGTATTGAGTCTATATTAATACTAGTCTTAACAAAAACCCTTGTAAGGGCAAAATCGTTGTACAGTGCCGGCTTTCACTAAACACTCCCCATCCATTCCACCAATAAAAAACGGCCACGTGTCCCCATGAACCACTCAGTGACGACAGCATGATGACGTAAGCATGCTACCGTAAGATTTAAGCGCGAAATACAATCGTTTCCACGCTCCACCACACAACAAAAGCTACGTACACGTGGCATTCTATGAATGGCCGTGTCTTACACGACCTAATTTCGCAAGTGAGAACCTATAAGGGGTTCGAACTTTCTTGCTAGGTTCGTTTAACCTTCGTAGTATGTGCAAAATTTTGTTTATTTATTTATTTTTTAAAAATTAAAAATATTATTTCCCAAAATATAAAAAGGTACCACAAGTGAGTGTTTGGAGTATTTGTGATTGTGGTGGTGACAAATTCTTGTGACACCCCAAAATAACAAACAAATAATAAAAACAACACTTGTTAGAGAAAAAGAGGGAGGGAGAAAGAATCAATCTTCAAAGCTTTTACAATCATATATATATATATATATATGGAGAATAATAATTTTGTTGCTAGAAAGGCAATTGAGGAGTTATTGAAGGGTCGTGAATTTGCCAATCAGCTTAAGCAAGTGATTAATGGACGCTGTGGCGATGGCGGCGACGACGGCGGTGACGGTGAAAAACTTGTGAAGAAGGTTCTTATGTCGTTCCAAAACTCCCTATTGATCTTAAATAACCCTTCTTTTGAATCTCATGAAGCCCCTTCCACTAAATCTGAAGACTCCTTAGAGAGTAATTGCAAGAGTTCTACCACAAAGGAGCGAAGAGGGTGTTATAAGAGAAGGTAATTATTTATTTATTTATTACCATATTATACAAAAAAATAAAAAGAAAAAAAAAAACAAATGTTTCGATCTAGGTAGACTCATGTTTTTGGGTTTCTGTATGAGAATCCAAAGATGATTCATGAAACAAAAATGTTGATATGTAGGTTTATTGATTTTTTTTTAGTTATGTGAATGGGAATTAAAAATCCTTCCCTTCTTTATTTTCTAAAATGGTTTTATTTACCCTTTTTTTTAATTTTATTTTTTAAACATTTGGGACTGTCTTTTCTTATTCTTTGCTGATATTTCACTGATGATAACATGATATTTTTAATTATTTCTTTTTTCCTTTTTAACATTATACATGGCTTGTTACAATTCAGTGTGCCTTTGATAAATTTGATATCCTTTTTTAGTATTTTGTTCGTTGCAATTTGCATATATAGATATATATATATATAATTGGATCCCCCATCAATTATTGTTCATTTAATTAGGCTCACATGGAGAAATTAAAGGACCATATTGTAATTAACCATGTCTACTTGCTTTTTGTTTATTAATGCTTTAACTTTTGGCAGCTGGCACCTTAGAAATGATCGCATATTATCTAAGCTTTAATTTGTTTGGTTTGTAAAGTTTTGCTAATAATGAATTAATTAGAAAGTTTATCTATCCTAATCTGAAATTTCTTGTTGATTAATTTTGCAGAAGGACTTCACAATCATGGGAGAAGGAGTCTGAAGCCCCAATTGATGATGGTCATCAATGGAGAAAGTATGGCCAAAAAGTCATCCTTAATACCAAACATCCAAGGTATAATCTACATGTCAATTTCACCCTAATACTATGATTAGATTAACCTATTCTAGGTTTAAAATAGTTATCCTATATCTTTCCATTTTTATTTGTCTATGGTAAAAATAGTAATAAAGTAATACAACAAAGAAAAAGGATTTTTATTTAAAATATTAGAGCATAGCTAGATGTATAACAAAAAAATCAGTTAAAACAGCTAATATATTATACACAACAAGTATAATATAATATGCACAACGCATATCACATGTTGCACACATTATATATCACATGATGTGCACAACATGTGATATATGTTGTACATAACATGTAGTGTCCATAATATGTATAATATACGTTGTGTATATTACATATTATATGTTGTTACAGTCTATTGACTATTTTGACTAATTTCTCATTATACATCAAGAGTTTTCCAAAATATTATTATAGATTCATTGTATTGGAATCTTAGATTAGCAAAACCTCAAAGATTAATATAGTTAGAGACTTAGCATTTCCAAACAAATTTTGCAGGAATTACTACAGATGCACTCACAAATTTGATCAAGGTTGTCAAGCAACAAAACAAGTGCAAAGAATCCAAGATGAGCCTTCACCACTCTACAAAACCACATACTATGGCCACCACACATGCAGAAACTTGATGATGAACCCTGAAATTATTCTTGATTCCAATGACACTGATTCCCCTAATTCTGATAATAATAACAATTCCTCTGTTTTCCTCTGCTTTGGCAACAATAACAACAAACAAAACTGCACCACCACATCATTCCTCACTTCTTCTAATAACAATTTCCCTACAACAACAGTAGTGAAGGAGGAGATTATTCCTTCATTATCTTCTTCCAATGATTATAATAGCTTGTTATCTTCTGAGCTCACTTTTGATAACTACTCAAATCATCATGTCACAACTACTCTGCCATCAAATCTTGACTCTGATGATGTCATTTCTGCTGATCTCTATCCTGAGTTTGATGCTGGTGTCTTTGAGCACCTTTTTGAATTTTGATTATTATTATTACATTAACGTTTGTCGTACAACAGAAATATATTCGACTACAACTCAATGTGCGCTGTATATAATGTGTGTCATACGTATAACACATGTACATTATGTATGACACACATTATGTATAACACACGTTGGATACTAGATGGATATATTTTTTGTTGTATAACAAATATTAGTGTTATTATTATTGGTTATGTTTTGGGATCAAAATCTTTTTTTTTTTTTAACATTTTGGAATTCAGTGAAAGTTGTGACATATATTTATAGTGAGAAATGTTAGATTAATGTAGCTAGGTATCTAAGCTAGCTTGGGTTTCAAATCTGTAAAAATTTACTTTCTGTTCTTCTATCTTATCCTTTTTCCAATGAATGAGAAAAATATTGAACAAGTTGAGAATTGTTAATTTCATATATAGTAGTTGTTTAATTTCTTTTTATTCTAATGGGAAAAAAAATATGCCTTCACCAGCAAGTTGTTAATTGAAAAGACATAATTTAATTTTTTTAAAATTTTTATAGTGACACTTAATTATTAATTTGGAACCATATATATATATTGAACACGTTTTGTTTTATTTGTAAATTAAATTCTGGGGAAATTCCTATAGCCAACCAGACATGACAATAATGTCTGCATTGCTGTTGTATTGTGTGAGTGGGCTATTCAACTTAAAAGCTGTTGTGAATTGGCCATTTTTTATCCGGATTGTTGTACAACATGGATACGTTCAAATAATATTTAATGTGTGTTATACATAACACATAATGTGTGTTATATATATAGTACAGATACGTATGATACACATTATATATTATATAGCACACGTTGAACACTGGTTAGACGCATTTCTGCTATACAACAAATATTAATGTTTTTTTACCGATATCCTATAAAATTTAAGGATATTGACGTTGATCGAGACTTTATTACATGTCTCATTAACTTCAAATAATATTTATAAAGTTTATGATTATATCATATTGGTTGAATTAATAGAGTATTGGTATTTAGAAGTACTTAAAAGAATACATATTAAAAATATAATGATAGTGTTCAAGATATAAAGTTAATTACATATAAAGTGATAATAATGTTGTTGGAATACTGAAAACAGAGAAAATATATTGTTATTATATATTTTATTTAATTTTAGTATTTCTTTAATAAAATTATAAAAATAGAAAATAAGAATAAAACCAATCGATCATACCCTAGATATGACAACTCCAAATTTACTCTTTTTATTCGGATATAAAATTATTCCTTTCATTTGATCCTCTTTTTATTTGAACCATATAATCTTAGTCGAATGATTACTAAGAATTAAGAATTATTAAAAGGTCATCATGTGATTACTTTAAATTATCTTATGATTTTATGTTTTAATCTAGTTGTGATCAAATGATATAACAGGAATGAATATATGATATATAGTTATATAAGTTTAGACTATAATTATCAACAGTTAAAGATAATGATATTTTTTACGAAAAAGATTACCATCTTGTTATAATGTCAGTGCAGCTTTCATCACTACAACATTCAGGGATATTCTTGATAATTGAAGGGAATATATAATATAAAATTGTTTTCAATTCTTATTGTAGATAATAGAAATAATAATGTTTATCGTACAACAGAAATACGTCCAACGAGCATTCAACGTGTGTGTTATATATAAGATGTAATGTATGCTATATGTATAGTACACGTACATATAGCACACATTATGCCTTATGTGTATAACATATGTTAAATGCTTGTTTAACGTATTTTTGTTATATGACAAATATTATTGCACCAGATATGCCTCCTCTGTATATAAATAATATAAATCATAATACCAAGATGTGATAGATACTTTACCAAGGATCACGCTCTAAATGTATTGTCAACTTTATCTCCTTCAAATTTTTTTTCTTGATCTTGCCTTTTTTGATGGAATCTCTCTCTCTTTAATTTCTCTGTAATGTTATTGCAAATCCTTATTACATATATATTGTTTGTAGTGCGAACAATTGTTTGGTGATTGATACATTACAAGATGCTATAAGTTAATTAAAGTGATCAAAATTTCATCCTCATCAACAACTTTATATCTTGAATATAATGACACCTGCATAAAACCAATTTTGATGGGCTTGCATGCAAGTGATATAGTAATTGTCATTTTTTTTTAATTACATCTCCTCTATGAAATTTAGTAAAAAATTCATTATATTGATTTCATCTAAAAAATTACAACGACCTTCCATAAACATTGCATTTAAGAGAAAGTAAATCTCATGGATAAATGAAAAATATTTTTTTTACACTATAAAATTAGCCACTATCAAACATTATATATACCACAACATTACTTCCATAAATATTTTTTCTCGAGCATCTTTATTCTTTTTTGTTTTGGAAAAGTTTATTGTCATTGATTTTGCATATATGATTAATTAATTATCATCTAACAAACATCATCTGAATACTATTCATGATTGAAGTCATCACTGTCTTGTTCTTATACAATATCTACTTTAATTTATTTATTTTTCATCATTGTCATTCATAATCTATCTATTCTCTTCATTATGTTGTCGCAATTAATTATACAAATAATAATTTTAGTTAGTAATAAGGCAAAGTGCCAATATTAATTTAAACTTTTCGAAAAAGATCATGGCATCATCTTAAAGGTAATTAGATTGAAAAAAAAGTTCATATTGACTAATAAAAGGTTTAGAATTTAATACATTGTTTATAATAAAATTTGAACTTAGGACCTATTCATATTGTCCAAACTCTTCACATTTAGATCAATCCTAGCTAGTGACATCTTCTTACTTATCTCTCATTATGATAAAAATATTTATTACAAGTTCAATTCAATAAAGATATTTACACAAAGTATTATTTATGTTTCTCTACCTTTACCTTTAACTGTTAAAAGAAATGATTTATGACACTTCTTAATATATATATATAATCAACATAATAATATTGTCTTAAATTAAAAAAAAAAAAGCAAAACAACAAATTTTAATATCACAAAATTTTTCAATCCTTTTACAAATATTATTAATTTTATTATTATGTATTATTATATTTATTATATAGAATATATTGAGCTAACTCATGAGCTAATGAGTCGAGTCAAATAAATCTCAAAAACTCGACTCGTTTAATAATCGAGTTAAATTCAAGCTCTAGCTCAACTCATAATTAGTTCACGAGCTCAATTAAACGAGTCATAAATAGGTCGAGCCTGAGCTGGTGACTCATGAGTTGGCTCGACTCACCTCGCTCCACCCCTATTTTTTAGTATATTAATAATATATAGCAGTATTAGATAGTAGTTAAGAGTAAGTTATTGCAATAAGAATGAAATTCTTCTTCCCTTAACGCATTTCATATGTGGTATCTATTTGTGAATGTGAACATACACATACATGGCGTGAGCCTATACAGACATTATGCAAAAAGCCAGAAAGGGACTTTATTTGTTTATCTACCTAGCTAACATATACTCATACATCATCATAAACAGAAATTTACAAGAAAGAAATTAAAGCATAAGTGTGAAAAGAAATCTGAGTCATAGAGGGACCCTTATTGGAATATTGAATCATAAAGAGGTAAAGATATAATAATTATTACATGTATAAAATAATAATAATATTTATCATACAATAGAAATACGTTCAAATAGTATTCAATATGTACTATGCATAATAAATAATATGTGTCATATATATAGCACACACATACGTATAACATACATTACATATTATGTATAACACACATTGAATACTACTTGGACATATTTCTATTATACAACAAGCATTAGTGTATAAAGTAGTGCTGCACTCCTGATTTTAGGAGAGAGATCTACTACCGTCAAAATAGTGATTACATATATAATTAATTACTACTTATATTTTCACATAGCAATCATTCTATCTTGTTATTTTAATTTAAACTTAACTCTCTTCTTCATTCTCATTAGAGGTGACTTTTTTTATTATGTGTTATATTATACAATGAATGATGTAAATAAAACTTTTACTTTTAATATACCTAAAATTTTTCTTCAGTATAGTTTATAGATGTAAATTTTATTTCTCACCAAAAAAAGATGTAAATTTTATTTTTGATCATTATTATACTTTCTATATTTATAAACCACTAATTGAATGTTTAAAAACTTAATTAATTAAGTACTAATTATGGATTCCATCCTTTTCATGAATTAAAATATAATTACAAACAACTTAATGACTCTACGTGGAAAGTGTGGTGATTGGTGAAGGGGTGGACGTGTGGACGGGTTCAGATTGATTCAAATTTTCCAAATAACGAATCTATTTTGCTTTCAATCACTTGTCCAAAAGTGATGAACGAAACTGAAAGAGCAGTGTATGATTTAGGATAAAATATTTAAAATGATAATATAGATATATCTCTTGAGGGAGGAGTTCTACTTCACTCCAAAAATTATGACGAAATAATTTTTTATATAAATATTTTTAATTTAATATCAATTTAATCCTAATATTTTCTTAATTTAATATCGATTGTATGATTAATTCTAATTAAAAATTTATATTAATTTGGACATTCTTTTAAAATTAATATCTTTTAGTATCAAAATAAAAAATATTAAGATAATATGCGACGTAAAAAACTTTATTGAAACTATATTAACATAAAATTTAAAAATATATAAATATTAGGATATATATATATAAAGTAATTAAGGTTCACACATGCCAATCTATCTGTATGCAAAGTTGATAATTGTGCACTCTTTTTCCAACAGGCTAAAGTTTTCTTATCACCATAATTATTGTGGTTCATGAGGCTTCACGTTGACAAGAAGAAAATTACTAAAAGGTCTTTGAATTCTTTGAATTGAACCATATATACCATTTTTGGATATTTTATCTTAAATTGCTTCAACAACCTCTATTTACTTTCTCTATCTCTATTTCTAGTAATATTTATTGTATAACAAAAATATATCAAACTAATATTTAATATATGTTATGTATCATAAATAATATATATCATATATATATATATATATATAATCTTTTTTATATATAACACATCATATTATATATCATATATATTATTCTAAAATCGGGTTTTGGAGAGAGAAAAATTGCTGACGTGTCATTCACACAGCCATTTGGTATCCTGCCTATTAAATGTCAATTAATACATCAATATAATGAAATCAAAACATAATCTCATATATATTTCAATCAAATCATAATTTAAATAAAATATATATATATCACATATATGATATGATTTCAATTCTAATTTAATTTAAAAAAACAGTGAGATTTCTTGAATAATATTTCTCTATCAAATCATACTTATATATACATATTTTATCCTAACATATCTCTTCATTTTTTCAGATCCATTTTTCCTCTCCACCTTATCGATCCTCTTAACTTTAATTTTTTCTTCTTTCTTCATTGTTCTTATTCTGCCATTTCTCTTTAACTTTTTGTTCTTTCTCTATTTTCTTTTGTTTTTTACTCTATTTTTTTTCATCTACCTTCTTCCTCATCCTTCATATTTTTCTCTATTTTTTTATCCTTTTTTCTCTTTGTTTTTTCTTTCAGCCTTCTTTATATTTTTTTTGTCTTTTGGTTTTCATCTTTTCCTTTTTTTCTTCTACCTCTTTTTCTCTTTTTTTTTTAAATTTTTCTCACCTCATTCAACTTACTTTTTCTTCCTCCATTTTTTCTTTTATTTTTTTTCTTTATGACATGAATGACTTTCTTTATTTTTTTAATGTTTTATTTATTGAAAGGAATGAGAAAATTCAACCAATTTTTTTTATGGGTATTCAGTTTTGTTTGTTTATTATTAAAGATAAAAACTTTCTATGTTTTAAATGAAATAATCTTTTTAGATTCCAACTTGAATACTCATTTTTTATTTTTAATTATGTTGCAGAGAAAAAATGTCAACTTTCTTATAGGTATATATTTTTTCATAAATTTCTTATTATTATTGTTCGTTTTCTACTTTCAATAATCATATATGTCTAATCTACTTTAAAATTATTCATGAATTTTGTCTCTTACAATTATTATTGCACAAAAAACCATAAGGATAATTTTGTCATTGTACATTTACTTCTATAGAAATTTATGTGTTTTAATCATCTTCTTAATAAATGTGCAATACTTTAAAACGTCAATTAAAAGTGGACGGAGGGAGTATTCAACAAACATTATCCTATAGCCAACAAAGGGGTCCAGTTTCAAATGAAAGCTAAAGACTATTTATGAAATTTATCAAACTTTATAAACTTGGTTTCATTTTCCACACGCGTGAAAAACTTTAAAGCTAAGTTACAAATGTGTCATATGTTTTGGCTTTTTCTGTTTTCGGATAGACATGGCATGCAATTTCCTAGTGTTTTCTACAAAAAAAAAAAGAGAGAAATATGAATTTGGTCCGAAATTTTAAAATTTTTTCAATTTCATGTTTTTGTTAACATCATTATAGTAGTTTTTATTGGGATTTAATTTTTATTCATAGATAATATACAATTCTTTTACATAGTCATCAAATTATTTACCATTACGTTTGTCATATATAATTATATTTTCTCTTTTTCATATTTGAAAAATTATATAAGCAGAGTGTTTTGATTGGATTATAGTGTAACATAATATACATTTATACGGTCAGTGCATCAAAATCAATTTTTTTTTATTATTATAATTCTTCTTAGTTAATCTAATAACACATTTTTTATTTATATATTAAAAATTAATACTTTGCTATGATGTTTATTTGGCTTCTCCAAACTGATCAAGATCTCGATTCAATATTTAAAAAGTCAAACAATGCCCTTTTATTATCTTATAAAAATAGCTATATGTATTTAGCTTAATTAAAATTAGTTTGAAATTTTCCATTTGAGTGAGAGAGGAATTTATTGTCCACAAAATTTAATAGTCTTGAGTGCCTTATCTTAAATTTAAGTATCTTTGTATTTATTTTTGGGTCAACTCTTAAAATTTATTGCTATCCTAATCATAAGAATTTAGTATTTATTATGAACCTCATGGACCGCACTGTTCTAGAGCCAATGAGGACCCATGAATACTACTACTAGTCTACTACTACACAGTGGCGGTCTCAAAGCTTTCGCAGAATATTCCTGCGATAATGAGAATGCCAAAAATAATAATACAAAATTAAGTTAGACAAAATAAAAAAAGGAATTAAGAAAAAATACACAAGACTTTTTTTTTATTTAATGGGTTTTGAATAATACAAGTGATTCGAATGAACATAAAATCGATTAAATTTGATCAAATCGAGAGTGAATCAAACAAACTTGCAGGATTTGAACTCTTGTCCCCCTCATTATTGAGCGAGCTAGTTGCTCCATTGTGTTATTTTCTTCATTAAAATATCTATATTATATAAAATTATATTTATTTAATTAAATTAAGTTCAAATTGTCCAAATAGCTAGTAACTTTTCAGGGGAGCTAATGATCCAATAAATGTATTGTTACATGATGACATATAGGAGAAGTTTTCGTTATGAAATTTGTACATACTGATATGTACAACATAGGTTATATTTATATTTAAAGGTGAAAAATAAAAATGTAAGTATCCCTTTGATAAAGGAAGAAAGTGAAAATGAAAGAAGTAAAGAGAAGAAATATATAAAAGAAAAGTAATAAGAGTTGTCAAAATTCTCTTCTATTTCACTTTATTTTTTGAGAAAATTTTTTTTATATAAGCTCACATCTTCTTTTTTTTTTTTTTTTGATTCTCCACATCTTCCTTTTATTTCTCTTATACTTCTCATCAATCAAACAAGAGAAGTTCTCTTATTTTCTTTTCATTTTTTTTTTCTCCTAACTTTCTTTCCACTTCTTCTCCAACAAACACACTCAAAATGTTGGAGTGATATCATATCAAAATTCAAGAATAATAAAGTAAGTGAAGAAAATATATAAAAAAAATGTATGATAAGATATTATATTATTCTTTTACCACTATGCCAAAGTCTCATCCACCTTCATATATTATATATACATAAATATTTTGGTTCTGTTCCATACTATACTTTTGGGCTTAATCACCTACAAAATAAATCTCTATTCATGGCCTAATCTTTCCATGGACCAAACTAGAACAGAAGCCCTCTTAGACCAATGAATGGAAAGCCAAAGCCCTTTTTTAATTGACAAAAAAGAAAAGAATATAAGGAAAACCCATTGTTTTTCCTCTGAAAAAAAGAAAATAAAGACTGAAAGTGAAAATAGATAATGGAAACAAAGACCAACACTAAAACATAATAATTCAACCATTCACTTGTTGGATAATTGACACAAGACTAGGAAGCTCATCATACATGCAAACCATCAATTCATAATTTCTCAAGGGATTATAGTTTAGAAAATTTAATAAACAAGATACAACTTTTTTTTTGCGAAAATGATCAACAACAATAACTAATCACTTCGTTGTGGGAGGTCGGGAGCACTACAAAGATGTAAACAATGGATTGTGAAATATGTTTCTTTCATATAATGACTATTCGAACTCCTAATCATATTATTAAGGGACAAGATGAGCTACTATCACGCTACAACTCATGATTTCTCTAAATTCTGATTTTATAACATTATATGATTTATACATTGATACATTACTTATGGGTATTGGGAACTTTACAAACAAAATCAAACTCATGCAAAACACAAACCAAAGCCAAAGATGATAACAAGACAGGCACTGGACCCAACATCCAAAGCATCAAAGGAAAAGAAACACAAAAAGCCCTATTGCCAATAAGTGCTAATGTGAAGCCTCTTTCTAATAAGGTTTGTGAGTAGCCCTTAGACAAGAATTCCCCATAAGAATTCATCATAAAATTGGCATCAATTAGGAAGCCTATGGCCATAGAGCTGAATAAGAAGCTTATGACAAGGCAGAGTGAGGCAGAGCCATACTTGAGGACAAAGATTTTGTCTGATTTTGAGCCAAAGAACTTGCTCCTAAAGAGATTGTGGCTAGCAATGTAGGAGTTATTGGTTAATGCTGCTAAAGCCACATTAAATAGGATGGTTATGGTAGCTGTGAGTATGGTTGCCATTAGAGTGTTTCTCAAGCTTTGCACAACTAGCATCGCCTTCTTATCATCACCCTGCAATATGATCATCATATGTCTAAGTAAAATTGAACCTCATATATATATATTGAATAAACACACAAATTAATGCTTTAAATATTTGCATGACATCAAGTTTTTAGTCCTCTATATTATCTAAAAATCAATAATGTCGGTCGTATAACAAAACTACGTCCAACTAGTATCCAACGTGTATTATACATAACATGGAATGTGTGCTATTTACGTGTACTATACATATAACACACATTCCATATTATGTATAACACATGTTGGATACTAGTTTGACGCATTTTTATTGTACGACAAACATTATTGTCTAAAAATCCATCAATTTTCAATTATCAAAATAAACATAAATTCAGTCATTAACTTTAGGTTGATTTTGATGTCAAATTGATTCTTAGATTAAAAATGACATTTAATTCATGAATTAATTACAAACATATACAATAATTTTTTTTTATATTAGAAATACATCCAGCTAGTATCCAACGTGTGTTATATATCATATATAATGTGTGTCATATATATAACACGTTATGTATAACACACATTACGTATGATATATAACATATGTTGGATGTATTTTTGTTGTATCTTAAACATTATTGCTAACATATATATGCAATTGTGTTGACACACAAATTTACCTGATTCAAGTTGTGACCCCAAGTTGTTCTTCTCATCTTATTGATTCCATAAGTTGTACCTGAAGGTTTGTTCTTGATGCTATAGCAGAGATAGCCATGGTACCCAACAGTAATAAAAAGGCTCAAAGGGACCAATATGGTATCCAAATAAACAGCCACACCCATCTTCTTCTTTTTCTCCCTAGATGAAGCAACAAAAACTTGGGAGCTTTTAATTTGGCCTTAGGAGATGAATATGATATAGTTTGGTATAATCCCCAGAAGAAGAAAAGAAAAGGAATGCCTTGATATAACAATGAATCTTCTCTTATACAATGCAGTGGAAAGCAAAATGCTGAAAATAGAATAATGAACAATTCATAAGATATTGTTTTTTTATTATTATTATAGTTAGTGGTGCTACTATACTATTAGCTACTTCCCTATAGTGGGAATGGTATTAATGGACACTACTCAAATTAAGATGGGGTTTGAGTCACATACGCTTAACTTTTGTTTATGCATGATACAATAATACACCACAAAGTCTAATTTAAAGCAATAATGTTGACCGTAATAGAAATGTGTTCAACTAATATCCAACATGTGTTATACATATAACACACATTTCATTTTATGAATAGCATACGTTGGATACTAGTTGAACTTATTTCTGTTGTATCATCGGTATTATTGAATTTAAAGTACTATGTAGTTGATGGTTTAATTAAAAATATTATTCTAGCCAAATGTGATCAATTGATTATAAATATAGAAGCAAATTAAATAAGAAGCAATGGTTTCTGGTCATTTTCCTAATTCAGGTATGCCTATAATAATATAGAAGAATAATTTAAAGATACATGCATGGTCAAACAAGTAGTAATTCCTTGTTTATCCGTAACAGTGTAAAGGGTTATGATGGTACTGCACGTGATATTTATAAGATATACTTTACTTCTATATATAAGATAAGTTTTGTTAAAATTTAATCCATAATTAAACAGGTAATTAAAGTATGAATTTTGTAAATGTATTTCACTATCATTTAATTAAAACATGTTACAAAAAGATAATGCTGCAACAAGGCTATTAATATCAAACTATACAATTATAGAAGAGCACATTAAAACTATACTTGGGTACTCTAGTATCACACCCTGGATAATATAAATTTTTACATATCGGTTGTTTTGACTATTTTTCATTGTGCTCGTGGCTCACTCATATAAATATAAAATACAAATAACCACGCTTAGTCTCTGATCTTTAACCCTAATGCTACTCTTGGTCATAAGCTGCAAGAGCTTCAACATGTTATTCATAGACCTCCAAGCATTCAACTGTTAACCATTTCTCAATCTCATCATTTAAAAGTGCCCATGGATGAGAAGATGGGGTAGGAGTTGTGCTAATACTGTGTTTTGCTGTTAACAAATGGGGCCAGCCCAAAAAACATAAGCCCAAATGGTGCAAAAGGGTTTTCTGATCCAAATGGAAAAGGATTTCTTTTGAAAAAAAAAAAGAAAAAAAGTTCGGTTAAGACATTTGGTTCGGCTTCCACCCACATTATTCATAGCTAGAGTTCAAATGTTGAGTGGGTGGAAGTTAATCTGTAAATCTGTAAATCTTTGATTTTCGTCCATCCTATCATTACGTTATTTAGCTAGAACACTGTGAAAGGAAAGAGATTAATGAACAAACTCGAAATCAGCCAAAAAAATTACTCTTAAAATGATGAATTAATATATAATATTAAAGATTAGATTAATAATTTAATAAAGCTTGATTATTGCATATAATAATTAATTTTGTGATGTATAAAACATTTAAAAAAATGGAAAATATGCTTTCTTTGTAAGGAGACATTTTTTTTTTAAGAAAAAGGGGCTTATTTTCTGGACAATAATGATCATAATAACTCATAACATAGAGTAGATTCTAGATGCATCTTTGATCAAATTCATATCACTACTATTCAAACATGACCCGCCTCTCAACTTCATTTTCCCAATGTTCATGACACTTCTCATTCACTTGCAAACCAAAATCAAAATCCAAATCACTAATTTTCCTTCTTAGTGCTCTCTCTTCCTATCAATATCAAATTCCATTGAAAAACCAGGTAAGGTAGAAAAAAGACCTTTTTTTCTTCTTCTTATCATCTATGAATGTCTCAAACTCAAAGTCTCAACAATCTGTTTTGCAATTTGCTTACTGATTTCTAAACTACACTTTCTCTTGATTGATTATTTCAATTTTCAATTTGTCATCTATAACAGCTGAAGTGTGAATAAGGAAACAAAAGAATTAATGCATCAGATTATTGATAAGAAGCAGAGGCATCATAATAATAATGTAGGAGAAAGCCCTTATGATGACCCTTTTTTGAAGGGATGTTGTTGCTGCCAATGTTTTTGGGTAATCTCTTCAATTCTCAGTGGTTTTCAGAGATGCTTCATTTTGGCTTCTGATCCTATTTTCAAGTGTTTTGGGAGGAACCAATCTGGATATACCATCACATCTAACAATGAATGATTCCAATTCATGTTTGTCTACTTTTTATTTTTTTTATTTTTTTTATAAATAAAAAGTTTAGATTAGGGGAGGCACACCCCCATGTAAGATCAGGACATACCACCAACCTCAATGAGGATTTATGGTGGAATTTACAGATCGCTCACCAAAGAGGGCTCCCCAAGATTCGAACCCAAGCCACGCCTAGCATGGGCGGAAGGCTGAACAAGGTGTGCCAACCTTCATTGCATTCATATTTGTCTAATAATCCTTATTAATTATATATTATAGGTTCAGAGTTCTTCTTATGCACAGAGATATATTGTGATGATTCTTGGCTCCTGCAAAATTGTTATGCAGAGAATTTATTTTTTGGGATTTTAATTTGTCCATTTCAAATAAATAAAGTGTTTATTTTTTTATTAGTAATATGTAATTCCACTATTGTTAGTTGATTGCAAACAGGGTTTTGATTTCCTGCAGATTTTTAAAATTTTTAAGCAAATTTTTATTATTATATATTAATTTAATATTATTAAATTAATAATTTTAAAAAGTTAAATTATTATATATAATGATTAATTTTATAATGTATATGTACTATTATTCATGTATAAAAGAGTATTGCTTTGGTTAATACATTTTATTTATTCTCTAAATTTAAGACTAACCAGAGCATGTGGGACTATAGAAAAGATATTTTTTACACTCGACAAACAGTTTAGGTTTATTTGGTCTGCGTCTTAATAATTTATTTATATATGATTATGATCGATGTTAAAAAAATAAAAGAAATTATTATTATATTTGGAAATAATATAAAGAAAAGTGAGTTGAGTACTATATTTTTGGAGTTTGAGTTACTTACGTGTTATGCGAGAATCGTTGCGCCCTCGTGATCCACGTGTGGGCTTCTTCTATTCTAAGTATTTCTATCCCTTGATGCCACTAGATAGCCTTTATTTATTTATTTAAATTACAACAATGCTTCTTGTACATTATTTTACCGTCGCCATCAGTCACTCTATCAATTTTATCAAATATTACTTTTTCATTCTGATGGGACTCACTATAAAAAAGTGAAGGGTGACTGATAGTGGCTAATAAGAGAGTATACATATAACATTATTGTTTAAATTATCACCTTCTCCTGAATTCCTTTTGTTTTCTTTTTTACTTTTTGGAGTTATCAGAAAATAATATCTCAGTCCTTATATAATATAATTTAAAATTACTTAAATTGAAATTAATCTCATAATAAATTACTTATTTTGTTTTGTTACTATTTAATTTGGGGTGAAATTTTGTCATGTTATTATTTCATTATTCAATACATGGCATTAAAGCTACGCAACACACACAAGACACGTGCAGGACTTTCTCTAATTCACCGAAAATATATTAATTTAATAATTTCACACTTTTTCCAAAATCCATTTTGTTCAGCCACAGCCACCATTGATTTGATCTAATCTTGTCTTCTTTGTGAAGAATTATTCTCCTATCTACCAAATTAAATAAACGCGAGGCACCGTAAAAGATCATTCAACTAGATAGGCAAATTAAAAAAGAAGAAGAAATGTGCATTTTTGTCACTAGTACAATCCATGTGACATTAATTTAGTTCATAATATATATTTATATAAATTAAATTAGATGGATTCAACAGCTATAAATTATATAATATTATGTTGATGATTGTTCCGTACTTTTGATCGAGGTATGAACTGTCGCCGGAATCTGACTCCTCGCACAGCAACTCCCCAAGGCGCTCGGGGGGTTTTCCCTGAAAGGACTCCGAAGCTTAAGTCAGTATCAGTTTAGGCGTGAGAACTCAACTGAAAGCGTACCTGATACTATGATGGGACACCCTATTTATAGAGGGAGTTTGGAGCCATTTCCGCGCCGCTCACGCCGCACGACTCGGGATAACGGCCTTCCCGTTTTCTGTGGCGCGTTGAGGCATCTCGTGTTGTGTCGATCGTGGCTCCGGATTTCTCGGCGTCGCTATCCGCTCGCTTCCGATCGCCGCCCTAATCGGGGGCTCAATCTTATCCGACCTCGGGTCGGGTCTCGGGCCGGTTGTGCTTCCTCAGGAGAATGGGGATCAACGACGATCAACTTCCCGTCCTCGATCTTGGTGTACATACCGACTTGACCAAGATCGAGGTCGGGGGCTATGATCTGGACTTGATCCTTGATGAATTGGGCCACAGCCAACGTTGAATCAACCAGAGTAGCCTGCAGCCCCTCCACCTCGTTCTCGAGCTTGGAAATGTTCTGAGTGGAAGAAAGGCGAAGATCGTCCAGCGCGCCCGTCAGCTCATCGATCTTTCGCTTCCCTTCATTTAGTTCCAAAGTCAAGGTTCTCCGCCCGTCCTCCGAGGCCTTCAGCTCACCCTGGGTGAAGGAGAGCTCCTCCTCGGAGGCCTTCAGCTTCTCCTCCGCCTCTTTAAGGCGAGCTTCTAGGGCCTCTACCTTCTTGTCACTCGTCGCTTGAGCCTCGGGAAGGGCGTCGAGCTCCTCCTGAACGCCGTGCCCGAGAACAGCAAGGGGTTCCATGTGGCGAAGGACGGTTACAGTCTTCATCAGAGTCCTCTGGCTCCATCGGAGGAAGGTACGAATATCCTCTGCCCCCTCCAGTTCGGCCACAGCAGCCGGATTGTACAGCTCCCGGTCTATCAAGGCCGAAAAGTTGAAATCCTTGTCAAAGGGGGAGAGGGCGGAGGAGCTGTTATGATCGTGCCTTTTCTTCTTCCGGGGCTCAGAAGGTCCAGAGGTACCCAGGTCGGCGCCCTCATCGAGCGCCAAGCTCTTGCGTTTGGCACCAGGTGGCGGAGGAGCAGAGGTCGCCACCACGACGGTCCCCGGGGCAGGGGTAGCCGGGATGGCGGCAGAAGAAGTGACTTTCGAACCAGAGTTTCCAGCAGCAGCCTTCTTCTTCTTCTGGGAGAGGCATAGAGCTCGGAGAGCGTCTAAGTTAGCTGCGCCCGACATGGTTTCTGCAACAAAATCAAAGTTCCAGTTATACAGATAGTACAGATAAAAGGGACGGAGAGAGAGAGATATCGTTACCAAGCTCTTTTTCGAAGTCGGAATCGCTCCCCCGAATTAACTTCTTTAGGGAGAGGTTTTTCTCCCTATGGGACTCGAGGAACAGCTGGATGATACCCGCATCAGCCTCGGTCAAGTCAGTGTCCTTAATGTCTACAATGTAGACATTTTTGTTCCAGTAAAGGGGAAATCGGGGTTCACCCTTATCAGAAAGCCAGAAAGGGAAGGTGTTCTCCGCGGCGTGAACTCGGAAGTACACCTCCTTGAAATTATGAACGGAATCTTCGAAGAGGGTAAAAACCTTCCGGCCTGAGTGAGCTCGGAAAGAAACCATCCCTCGGTTCCATGAGGAAGGGTGACGGCGAAGAGGTAGAAGAACACTCTCAGGGAGGGAGGAATCTCGAGGTGTTCACAGACTCTCTCGAACCCCCGAACCATTGCCCAGGAGTTGGGGTGTAGCTGAGAAGGGCGGCCCAGACGGTCCTGAGTACCCGTATTTGAAAATCGGTAAAGGGGATATGAACCCCAATCCGGGTTAACAGGATATCGTACAGGTAAAAGAAATCCACGGGCTCCTGGCCGTTATCAAAAGGACCCTTTCATCGGCCGAGGGGGCTTCAACAATGTAGTGGCCAAAGCCTCCTTCGGCAAAAATTTGCTCGTGGGAGTTGACGGCGGTGGCATAAGCCTCGTCGACCACAGAAGCTATGCCGAGGGCCTCCTCCCCGGCCCAGTTATATTGATCGTTGAGTAGTAGTGGACGTTGGAGCTGTGGCTTCGGACGCTTACCCATGACCTACAAAGGAAACCATTCAAAACAGTTTAAAAAAATTGTCCTCGGAAACCGGGGTTTGACGTTTTAAATGGTTTCCAATGAAAGGAAAAAAGGGGGCAAATCGGGTCCCAATTAAGGGAAACCGAGCTCCGACGTCACCGCTCCGAATGAAGAAAGTAAAATGTGCAGAAGACCCTCGATAAAGGGAGAGCTATTCTCTAGGTCGGAACTGAAGCGAAGCCCCGACGAGGGGCATCCGAGGTCCGAGGTGGCATATCCAGATATTATGGAAGGCGAAAATGGCAAAAATAAGGGCGAAAGAGGGCGAAGAGCCCCTAACGTAACCTATGCCAGAAGACAAGCGACAGCAAGAAAAGGAAAGAATCCTTGCACAACTTATGCAGGCTCAGGATAAGACCCAAAACCCAGCAAGGAAGGCGAAGAAACGCCATAGCCAAAAGCTTTAAGCAAAGGAAAAGTGCAGGAAATCAGAAATAAAGAAAACTCACCGAGTTGAAAGAAGAGAAAGCGACCAATGGTGATTGCTAGGGAGAACGGCGAACTCTGAAGCCTCTGACGGCGGCACGCTTCTGAGCAAGGGCGGTGCATGGCGGAGAGCAGGAGGAGGGATCGCGGAAGCAAAGAGAAGAAGAGAGGAATCGCTGGAGAGTTTGAAGGTGGAAGAGGAAGCACAGTAACCCCCAAGGCGGTATTTATAGCGCCAAAAATACAGGGGCAAAAGTGTCATTTCACGCCCCGGACAGGGGCATTCCCGACATTTCGCGGGCAAAAGCAGGGGCAGTTTTGGAAGTCGCAAAACTCATCTCGGAAAACGCTTCGTCTCCAGTCGACACGTGTCACGCATCAAGCGGCACGATGGGATGTGAAAAGACAGGCGTCAGAGATAGGGTGGCGGGAATTTCGAGGCGCCTCTTGGTGTTTCAACTCGAACCTCGGGCTACGCCCGAGCTCCGAGCTGGGGGCAATGTTCGCACCTCGGATTGTGGCCCAATCCGGCGGCCCAATTCAAGACTTCAGTAATGAGCCCAAAGAAGGCCCAAGGTCGGACCTCGGACCCCGCGATGGGCGAGTCCAGATCGAGGCCCATTAAACCCTCAAGGCCCAATAACCATTGGAGGCCCAAAGGACTTGGATCCGGAGCAGGACCCGGGAACCGGCCCGAGACCCGACCCGAGGTCGGATAAGATTGAGCCCCCGATTAGGGCGGCGATCGGAAGCGAGCGGATAGCGACGCCGAGAAATCCGGAGCCACGATCGACACAACACGGGATGCCTCAACGCGCCACAGAAAGCGGGAAGGCCGTTATCCCGAGTCGTGCGGCGTGAGCGGCGCGGAAATGGCTCCAAACCCCCTCTATAAATAGGGTGTCCCATCATAGTATCAGGTACGCTTTCAGTTGAGTTCTCACGCCTAAACTGATACTGACTTAAGCTTCGGAGTCCTTTCAGGGAAAACCCCCCCGAGCGCCTTGGGGAGTTGCTGTGCGAGGAGTCAGATTCCGGCGACAGTTCATACCTCGATCAAAGGTACGGAACAATGATTAAATATATTATATTTATAAAAATCAAGCATTGAGAGATATGTATAATTTAATCATCAATATTAGTATATATATATTTTTAGAACTATATTATAGTCAATCAAAATAATATGTAATGGTGAAGAATTGCATGGGAATTCTAAAAAAAATTATACATTTGATTAATATTTTGGAAACTTACATTTTAATAGTTAGATTGGTTAAATTTATTGAAAATATAAAGTTATAGAGTGAAAAAGAAATATCTTGTGGTGATTTCTACCGATATATTTAGGAGTACATTAAAACAGCTCATATAATCTTATTGGATAACTTCATTAAAAAAATTGAAGTTATTTTGAGGTAGAAAAGTAGTGAAGCTAAAATTTACAGATTTTATTCCCCCAAAAAGTTGTTTATTAGGATCCAATAGGATTAAGTAGCCTATTCCAATAATAGTTCTTAAATTCTCTTTTATTCTGTATCTATTTTTATAATTTATTTAAAATAATTATTTTAACAATTAAACAATTCAGATTAAATTGAAATTATATTCTTAACTAAAATATCAAAATATAATTTCTTCTTTCAAGTAATTGTAATTATATATAAAAAATAGTTCTACAAACAAGCAATCATCAACGCAAGTACTATAATTCAAGGGCTCTTTCAAAGTCAAAATAATACTCCCTCAAACCCATAAATTAAATTAATAATATATACCTCAGAATTAGAATCATCTTAACTACCAGATCTAATATAGATGCTAATTAGTTAAATTTATTAAGCATTTAAGTCATTTATGTTTAGTGATGGATTTCTAAGGGAAAAAAGCTAGAGTCATGTTTATTTATGAGAAACTAAAAAATTATTAAATAGAGTAGTGATCGGATAAATTTCCAAATTCTAATATCAGCCCTTTGGCAAGTACAATATATTTAGCGGCAAAATAACTAATAACAATTAAATAAGTTATCAAATGTTGATATACGTACATATCAATATGTACATCATACGATTTATAATATGCAATTTTTTTAATAGTAATATACATTTCATTATGCATAATGTGTATTGTAGATATAAGCTTATAACACTGATTTTTCATATGCATTTTCTTAATATATAATATGCATTTAATTCATATACATATATACTAATATGGAATATGGAAGTTAAGTACTTCCTCAATTTTAAAATAATAATTTTTTAAGATTTTTCATAAATATTAAGAAAACATATAAATGATATTGATCTGTGTAAAAAAAATATTAAAATAATTATATTATCATTGATATTTCCACTAGCGTATTTTTTAAATAAATTATATTAGAGATAAAGTTGATATGTTATAAGGAATTAATTTTCATTCCTTGATAATGTATCATTTTTTTATACAGTCATCTAATTATGTGTTGTCACGTCAGCCTTGTTTATGTTTTTTCTCCCCCACTACATGAAAAGTCATACAAACAGAGTGTTTTGATTGAACGATAATGTAAAATATCTTTACACTGTGAGTGCATCAAAATTAAACTCATTATTTATTGTGTACAACTAATATACTCATTTATTGGTTGTTTTGTGCATATTTTTATTATTAACCAATCTTTATTGGAAATGTATAATTTTTTTATATAGTAATTTAATAACATATTATTATGTCGGTCATAATAATATTTTTTCTCTTTCATTATATAAAAAGTCATATAAATAAAATATTTTGATTGTACGAGAGTAAATATCTTCATATTATGTTGCATCAAAATTAAATGAGTAATGCTAAATGCACAATGAAAAACCAGCTCAATCAGCCAATAAATGAGATTATGGGCCACAATTAGTCAACCCATTATAATTTTAATGATTATTTAGGCTCAAACCAAAGTCATAATAGACCCATTGTCCATATTGACTTATTTTTTTTATTGTAAATTTAGTATTATTGAAATTAAACTATTAAAGATTTATTAACGGTAAATACTCAATTCTCCAAAATTGCGATAACAATTCCTCAAAAAGAGAAGGAAAAACAATAAAAATGTAAACCTGTAAAGCCATGGATGGTAAATTACAAATGAAGCGTTCCATTGACTCTTTGGACACATTCTCAACTTCTCTGCAGTTGTTTCTTTCTTACTACGGCGACGCTTCGCCATTTGCCGTTGAATCTTAGCCAACACGTATATACACGACTATACCCCAATCTCTTTCGACTCCTTTAACGTTTTCGATGCTTTTTTTCCCATTTCACGCATCTCACAACTACTTCAACCTTCCTTGAGCCAAAAAAAAAATCAACTTTTTTGGCCTTAATTTCCACTTTCCCGATCTGGGTTCCCTTCATTTTTGCCACTTCAATGAGAGTTGAAGTAATTGCAATTTGAAAAATTCAGCTTATTTTTTTTTCTGGGTCTCTTTGTTTTTTCGTTGATGATCTTTTGGATCACTCTGTTTTGGAACTGAAGAAGAAGGGTCTTTTGTTCAGATGATGGGCACCACCATAAAGCTGAGTTCTTTTTTCTTCTGTGTTTGGTTTTTGCTTTGTGGGTGTTTTGGTAGGTTTGTGGTTGAGAAGAATAGCTTGAAGGTAACTTCTCCGAAATCGTTGAAGGGTTCTTATGAGTGTGCAATTGGGAACTTTGGTGTTCCCAAATATGGAGGAACAATGGTTGGCTCTGTGGTGTACCCAAAGGTGAATCAAAAGGGTTGCAAGAGCTTCGGTGATGTTGATACTTCGTTTCAGTCAAAGCCTGGTAGCTTCCCCACTTTTGTTCTTGTTGATCGTGGAGGTAAGATTCTTAGTCCTTTCAAAAAACTGATTGAAATTTGTGAAAAACTGAAAAATAAAAATCATTTTTCATAGAAGCTGTTCATGTCGGTTTTTCAACTCTAAAATTAGAAACCTGCTTAAAATAACCTGCTATTAACTTTTGAGTATATGCTGATATTAATAATTTATAAGAAAAGTGAAAGAAAAAAGAAATCATTTTTCTCTCTAAACAAAGACATCTTTAATGTAGTCATTGGTTCATGGTGAATCTTATGTAATAATCTCTTTGTAGTTAATAGTTTTAACTTTTAAATTTTGATTTTTTTTTTAACAATAGTTATGTTGTTAGGTATAGAATTTATTATGAAATGGAGCAGATGTTGACATCACTCAAAAGTAAAATTAGTGGAGATTTTGTAAAATATTTGTGGTTTGGTTAGTGGTTGCATGCATAAGATGTTGTGAAGTGGAAGTGCTTTCTTTTCTCTTGTGGTATTTATTTATGGTATAACATTGAAAGGAAAGTTAGGGGTTACTTACTTTTATTAATTAAAGTGCCATTTTAATAATAATTTTGGAGTACTTTGGTTTTAGCTTAGTTAGTTGGCACCTGGAACATAGTAGGTTTTCCCAATAGGATATAACAAGTTAACTGAAATTGCTGCAAAAGATTTTGTTAATGTTGGATTCAATGTTTAGGTTAAGGATGATGAGTTTCTTTTGTTCTTGAGTTTATGTAGTTAATGTTTAGGTCAAGGATGTTGGTAAAAAGATATCCATTATTTGGTTTTTGTACTTATTTTATCTCTGGTTGCTTACTAAGACACACATCACAAAAACGACCGGGGTTTGTAATTTTTTTTTTCTGTGATCAATTTGGTAGATTGCTTCTTCACTTTGAAGGCGTGGAATGCACAGAATGCTGGAGCTGCAGCTATTCTTGTAGCTGATAACAGGGCAGAAACATTGATCACCATGGACACTCCTGAAGAAATGAATGCTGGCAAAGGTGATTACATTGAAAAGATTAGCGTTCCATCTGCGCTTATCAGCAAATCCCTGGCAGATAGGATCAAGGAGGCTCTCTCCAACGGGGAGATGGTTAACATTAACCTTGATTGGACGGAGGCTCTTCCTCATCCCGACGAGAGAGTCGAGTATGAATTATGGACAAATAGCAATGATGAGTGTGGGCCGAAGTGTGACAATCTAATTGATTTTATCAAGGATTTTAAAGGTGCAGCTCAGCTCCTCGAGCGTAAAGGGTTCACTCAGTTTACCCCTCACTATATTACTTGGTTTTGCCCTGAAGCATTTATCTTAAGCAAACAGTGCAAGTCTCAGTGCATAAACAACGGGAGGTACTGCGCTCCTGATCCTGAGCAAGATTTCAGTAAAGGGTATGATGGAAAAGATGTTGTTATTCAAAACTTACGGCAAGCTTGCTTCTTTAAAGTGGCAAATGAAAGTGGAAAGCCTTGGCAATGGTGGGACTATGTGACTGACTTTGCAATCCGTTGCCCGATGAAAGAGAATAAGTTCAATGAAGATTGCTCAGATCAAGTTATCAAGTCTCTTGGTAAGTTGGGCACTTGATGTTTTTTCACTTACACTTTGCAACTGGCTTGTGTTTTTATTTGTTTGGTGTTGATAGTGTAGCAAAAGTTTGCCCAGCTATATAAGAGAATCTGTATAATGTTTTTAATTTCACATTATACTCATATAATTTTGCATCCCTGGAATTTCCTTGTGCTTTCAAATGCTGAAGGTTCGGTTAATATGACGAACAAATGTGTATATACACTGATTGTCAAACCCAACGTAAAAATCATGTTCCTAGCTATGCTCTTAACTTCCTCTGTAATATTTTTTCACTTTTTACTTAAATTTCATTGACTTGTTTTTTGTTATGTCAATTAATCTGGTGAAAATGGTTTGTCACGTCATGTGTTCCATTTAACTCACAGGTGCTGATCTGAAGAAGATTAAAGATTGTGTTGGTGATACTAAGGCAGATGTTGATAACCCTGTTCTCAAGGCTGAACAAGATTCACAGGTCAGTATTCTAAAATGCAAACCTCTTTCATAGTATTCTTATGGCAACCCTTTTCTCGCAATTAGGTTATTCTGTTGTTTATGATTAATTATTTTGCAACTTTTGTTCCAAATCTTGTTTCAGATTGGCAAAGGCACTCGTGGTGATGTTACTATACTTCCTACTCTTGTTATAAACAATAGACAATATAGAGGTATGAGGCAGCTTTACTAGATATCTTGACGGCTACTTAATCGTGTTCTATTTTATAATTTTGTGTTTAACTGCATTTAGGTAAGCTGTCAAGAGCAGCAGTTCTCAAGGCAATCTGTGCAGGTTTCCAAGAGACCACTGAACCATCAATTTGCTTAACTCAAGGTCCTTATTTCATTTCCTTTTTTATTTATTTATTTTTAGGTTTTCTCATCAAACCTTTCCCCGTCCTTCCTACTCCCCAAAACAATCCTTGGTGAAATCAGGAAATGTCTTATGCTCTGTAGTTGTTTGTCTTTTAGACATAACTGCTTCCAATGGTTTGGACTATTTTATATTTATTTAGATAAATTCATTGGTGAAATGGTGACAGACTCATTGAAATTGAATCTTGTTCAAAATTAATGGTTTTGTTGATTATTCTTCGCAGAGATGGAAACAAATGAGTGTCTGGAAAACAATGGTGGTTGTTGGGAGGACAAATCTGCTAACATTACTGCATGCAGGGTATTTGCTTAACTGAACCTTGTCAAGCACACTGTTGTGAAAAGTTTATTACATTATTACTTAATATCGGGTCTGGTTCTGCTGCTTTTAACCATCTACTTATCTTATAGGACACTTTCCGGGGAAGAGTATGTGAATGCCCTATTGTACAAAATGTGAAATTTGTTGGTGATGGATATACTCACTGTGAAGGTAAATTGGCTTTGGAATTTAGGCAAATCGCTCCATTCTACATATTTCAAAACCCATTTCTTTCAAACAAAGAACATAATTGCATAAGTAGAAAATATAAAGGTTTTCCAAGTTTAATGAGCCTTTCAATTTAACCTTCAAACGAAACACACTTCATCATCCCAACAAATTGATGGTTGGGGTTTATATTTCTTTCCATTTTCACTTTTGATTTTGACCTGTGTGAGACTTGGATGCTACCTAGCTAGTTCCTCTCTGGTCCTTGTACCTTTGTGTCAGCATTTTCGACATTACACTTCGTTTTTTGGTTTCAATTTCATGGGGGGCTTTGAATTTCATAACAGCTTCAGGAGCCTTGAGGTGTGGAATCAACAATGGAGGTTGTTGGAAGGGTTCCCAGGATGGCAGGGCTTACTCGGCTTGTGTTGTAAGTCACTAGTGTGCATGCTCTTGGTTAGTAGGAGTGAGAACGAGACCAATATGCTAGATTTGAACTGTTATGTTTTTTCTTAATTGATCGTGCAGGATGACCATACTAATGGTTGCAAGTGTCCACCTGGGTTCAGAGGCGATGGAGTTCACTCGTGTGAAGGTACCTGCCATCCTAAATTTGGTGAATTATTCTTGGCATTCAGATAATAACAAACACACATTAGCGATAGAGTTAATTCTCTTAATGGACTAGTGCAAAATGATCGAATGTGTTCCCGATTCTTGTAGAAGTTACGCATCGTTATGTAATATGTTAGCTATTCTAGAAATCTGACACAGAATTTTCTATATTTCTTGTTTTGGTTGTGTTGCAGATATTGACGAGTGTGAGGAGAAATTGGCTTGCCAATGCAAAGATTGCAAATGCAAAAATACTTGGGGCAGTTATGAGTGCAAATGCAATAGTGGTTTGTTCTACTCGCAAGAAAACGATGTTTGTATTGGTGAGACTTTACTCACATTTTCTATCTCTTTCTGTGCCACTTTTAAAACTACTTTGCCGAATGAGTAGTTTTTGTATAATCATTTAAAGGGGATCAACTTATTAGTTCCAAACTTGTGTTTAAAACCAAAGTAGAAGGTTCTAGTGTGTTAGCCATCCCAGAATCTCTGGTCCATGATCTTAATTGTGTTTGTGGTCTGTGGATAGTGTATACTTTCTCATGGCTAATAATGTTTGAGATCTTATTGATCTATAATCTATGTATAATAACTTAAGGCTACTAAACAGTATTTTTCCCTCTAGTCTCTAGATATTCTTTCAAGAGCTATTGAGACTAAAAGAACAATTTGTTTACTTTTCATTCTTTTATGATCTTATCAATGCAGGTAAGTACACTGCTTCAATGAGCAGTGGAAATTTCTTCGGGATGATCATCCTCGTCATGGCTGTTGCTGGCATCGGCGGATTTGCATTTTACAAGTTCAGAATCCAGGTATGATTCTTGCAGGATTCATATTTTCTACCCTTTTACAATATTTTAATGCCAGATTTGAGAGAGTAGAATAGTTAACAAGCCTTTCAAAGAGAATGGTTCTGTTACCAACATGCCCAATAATATTAAAATGAGTTGCTGAATTAAATAATTTTGTGCAGAGATATATGGATTCTGAGATAAGGGCAATTATGGCTCAATACATGCCCTTGGACCACCAACCAGAGGATCCTAATCAAGTTCATCATGATATCTAGAATATCTTGGCATGCTATTTCTTCTATGAGGAGTTGATGAATCTGAAAACTTGGGACAACACTGTATCTATTTTACTAAGGAGATAAACATATTATACTTGAGGTTCCAAGAGGCATGCTTAAGATAGTGTAGTATCAAATCCTTTTTAGTCCCTTTTTTTTCTCTTGTACCTCCCTCCCCTTTCTCCCTTTCCTTCTCTTTTTGTTTTTAGCTTTGTAAATTCGAATACTAAGTGGTACTTGTGACATTATGCTCTCTCTATTTTCTTGAGGTAGTAATAGTTTAATTTTCTTCTTTTAATTAATGTGATAATGGCCTTTACCACTTTTTGACTCCTTGATGTTACATTATTATTATGTTCAACTAGGGATGTCATACTTAGTCATTGCTGAGGATCTATCTGATAGGTTGTGTCTGGTCTGTCCCTAAATAGGGACAGAGATATGAAAATAGACACCAAGATACCAAAGAAAAAAATTTATTGTATTTGATAATAGAGACATAAAATATTTTTATAAAAGGACAATATTGCCTCCAACTGGACCATCGCCCACCACTGTCGAACTGTTGCCATTGAACTGCTGCCAGAGTTGGCCAAAGCACCATCGGAGTTTGCCGAATCGTCGCCGGAGTTTGTTGGACCACCATCGGAGGGTATAATTGTCTATGTTTTGTCCCCTGAGTTCTGTCACCATGGTCCTACGTTTTGCTGTCCCCACCGTCAGATTATCTACCTGTGTTTTGTTTTCCATTGTCATATTGAGTAAAACTTTGATCCTGGCACTTATCTCTCAGAATTTATATTTCAAAAATGCTATTGATACATATAATAATATTATCACCTCTTTTCCAACTCATAAAAACATTGACGACTTTGATGAATATATAAGTAACTTGTCATCATTTTATTGGGTGAAAAAGATATGGATGGTATTATTGTATATATCTATAGCACTCCTCTTTATATTCTGAGCTTTTTTTTTCTCCTGATAGTTAAATTGCTCTTATCTAATTAAATTGTAAAAGCTGACTATTATCCACACCTCGTTTGTGAAAACTTTAAAATTGATAGCAGGAGACTTAAAAATAGTACACAAGTACTTTCATTAAATAAAGTAACGCCACAAACACCTAAAAGATTTCACTGGAATTTTATGCATGTTTAAGGTTAGATATCATTTGTTCATGCCATATATCATATCATACAGACGACATTTTAAAAGAATTGACATTAACATTGTTGAACATTCAAGTAAAGAATTTGATTTCTAGTACTTCTGAATTGAATATGCCCTTTACACCCCAAACTGAAAAATGACGTTAAGACGTTGTACATGAAATGAGACTTATAGTAGAAGTTCATCTAAAAGCTTGTTTAATAATGTCAATAATTTTCTTTTACACCCATATTGCAAAATAACATGTTGACAATATTCGCTATGGTTGTTCAATAGTTACAATATGGAACTTTAAAACATCAATACACCCATGTTTGATTCCCCTTTCGTTGTAGAGCGAAGAACATAAGTTAAGAATTCTTTTTATTTGTGTTAAGACAAAGCTCTCAACAACATTTAAAAATTCTTTGACACATTAAGATCCAACAAACGTATATGCCTCCAAACTTGTATAATAGGAAAAAAAAACTGTAACCTACAAGGCCAAGGTTACTCTCCCTCAAAGCTTAGGGCCCCAAAACCTAAGAAACAAATGAAAATATCTCATGATAATTGATATCCCACCTCAGAAAGGTTGTAGAGCATTATAAGAAATCTAGTAATTTCCCTAACAAATCACAGTTATACATGCAAGTAGATTTCCCAAGCTCAATTTCTCCATGCATAAAAACCATAGCTGTGAATCTTTAACTCCTCATCACTAATCGATTAACAGGCTAACCTTACCGCAGATCTAGATTTCCGATTCGGCTTCCAAGTCTGGACCCTTCTGTTTACCATCCAGTACCAATCTGTAGACGAAAAATGCTGCCACCGCACCACTGCAGGTATTAAACAACATTGTTACATATCAAAATATTAATTACTGTAAAAGATAAAAGCATTGGAAAAAGATGTTTACATATGTCAAGCTACAAGTACTTGCTATTTCATAATCCTTTCGAAGAAAACATGAGGTCAAAAGAATTCCTGAATCAACATGTCCACCTAAAGTGGATATCTAAAGAATAATTCGTTTCCATTTTGGCCGTCGTCATTGTGCCCTTCATCGACAAAGTACACTCCACAAACTGTTCTCTCTCTCTCTCTTTTTGAGATTGAGGTGACTTTAGTTGGACGGATACTGGGTTGGGGCTTTTATCTGAGTTGGTACACTAAAAAGTGCAAGGATGGAAAAAAAATGTGCCCAAGTCATATGCACCCAACATCGAACCGGGAAAAAAAATCACACATAATAGGTATGCAAACCAGGGTTGAAAAAAAAAAGAAAAAGTTATAGCAAGAACTCCAAAATAAAGCTAATTAAGTCCACATATAAATTATAGAACAATGAAGTATCAAGAACCTGATCAAGGCGGAGAAATATGTTGATCCCTGGGGAAAAGAGGAGAGGAACAGAGTCTATCAGAACTTTTAAAGTTATATCAGATGGAGTGGCATAAAAGATTGACTAGCAATGATAAAATTGAATATTCAATATAACAAATTTCTTACTCTGCCTAGCACACGCATCTCCCGCAAAAATAATATAATTGCTATTGCTGCAAGTGCAACAAGTAAATTAAGGTAAGCCTCAAGATTGAGAACAAACTATTATATATTTATATTAAACATAATTAAAAAAATTAAAATCAATTACATTTTGAAAAAAAAAAAGAATGATGCTGTGTTAACATTAAAGAGGAAACACCAGATCTTCATTTGGAAAAATAGATCATGAGTCTCATGAGAACATAATATTTGTTTATTATACTATATTTGACAAAAATTTGTTTAGTATTTAAAACTATTGTGAACAAAAAGAAACCAGAGCAGATTGAAGGAATACATAAAAGCAGGTTTTAAAGCACTAAACTATTCTGCTATGAAACAAGAGCATGTCAGTATTACAGTGGTTAGGGACACACACTAGGGCTAAGTAATGTTTCAAACTTGCACTTTGTGAATTGAAAAGGAAAAAGGGTTTTTAGATCCCTTGAGCATTTACTTTTACAAATAACCAAGGCGTATACACATTTGAAGTAGTGACCAATAGATTCTTCTAAAACGGATTTATGGATTCATCAGCCATAATAAATCATGAAATATTTTAAATCCAGATTATTGTTTTAATTTATTCATAAAATGGGATAGGATAAGTAAATTTTTTTATCACCATGTTTTTTTTTTAATTTTAGGGATTTTGTTATATTAATTCAAATATTTCAAATTGCTTATAATTTAAATTTTGCAAATAAAATAATCAATGATCAAGGGTACACATTTACTGTAAATTATGTGGATAAAAAGTGTTTTCAACATAGTATTATGATTATTACATTGACAAATTGAAAATGGATGTATTGAGTTCTTAGTTAAAACTTAAGAATTAGTTTGAAAGATTTTAAAGTTTATGGTGGTAATTTACATGGTAGCATACACTATGGTCTATGGCAAAACATAACATGGATGAACATTTCACTTTCACATGTTAGCAAGTTATAACCCATTTAGTTTGGCAATTGTTTTCGATGCAACATGTTTGTTACATACAATGCATGCTTTCTTACCTGCTTGGCCCTGCAAAGCTTTAAGAGAAAGGTGTCCTCTTTTATATGATCTCAGACTTGAAATGCTTAAAGCCAAGAGGATACCACCTAAAATCACCCCAAACCTTATTGCTGCAATGCTTCCTGTTACCATAAAGGTGAGGAAGCCACCAAGAGACAGAAACAAACCTGGACACAATAGGTCACAAAAACAGTAAATTAGACATTCGAGAGGGGGGAAAAAAAGCAATAAAATATTTACACCAGTAATATAAGTCATATCAATTCACTTTGGCCATCTTACAAACCATTTAATGACATAACCGTAACATCTGTTTGGCACTAATATTGAGGTCCAATATCTTAAGGCTGAATCGTGAGAATCCTTAACATCAGTGTTTATTAGGACTCTACCTCCATTAGTGGACAACTCTCATCAATATCAACCCTCATCAGGATATAATTCCCACCAAAAGCTAATCCCTGTCAGGTACCAACTACTCCATACAAGTTAAGTGAGGATGACCAAGGCATCTATATTCTATCCTTCTCAATCTATACACAGGGGCTTGGCCTCCAAGGTATGAAGACTGATGACATAACCTATACTCACATTAACTCTCCTCAAGTTAGCCGTTAGAAACATACTAACCTCACCATCAAAATCACTTTCCTATATTTTGCATGTCCGCCATCTCAACGCATGTGTAAAGTTCAGAAAATATTTTATATTTTTACCATTTAAATTCCACCACACAATATAGATAATTACGTACCATAAGGTACACCAACATAAAAGTCCCTAACTCCAGATATTCTGCTGAGATCATCACTTGGGGAGGTAAAAGTTTCCACAATCTCCTTCACCTCAGGTGATTTCTCAGTAGCAGTGGAGATATACTCTTTGCCTTCTTCAGTAATTTCCTTTGCTGCCACACTCAAATCATGTCTCGCCTTATCAGTCTGCACCTTCAGCTGTTCTGCAGTATCTGTCAAAATGACAACTGCCTTCTGAGAATACTGTTCATACGCTTCCTGAGAAATGCCTTGGAACTTCAAGGCTTGTTCTTTGAAGGTATCCAGAGCCTGCTTCCACGCTTCCTGTGACTCCTCAGATCCAACCTGGGGTAACTGACCATCTTCCTTCTCCACTTCAACTTCGCGATGCTCCTACACAGTTCACAATCCAGATTAGCATGCAGAATACTCACGCAAGCTAAAGTCAACGACATGGAAAAAACTAACTTCCATCTGCTGAACATTGATGGTTTCAAATTAACTTCCACAATCGAATAGCCACAACATGGCAATTTTTCAAGTTATCTGCAGCTGGAATTGCAGCCACATCTTTCCACAACTTTGAAATGAAATGAAATTGTAACATAACCGCAATCACAACCTCAGTTTAAAACGGAAAGAATGCTAAACACGATTAATTTTATTGCCAGAATTTTTAATGTGGCATTATTTCTATTTTCTAACATTTCAATAGATAAGCGATTTTCATTCTTTAACTTATTCAACCACCCCTTGACTCTTAGCAAGTTATGCTATAAATATGATTTCAAGTAAAGGTTCATTTTGGTCTCTAAAATTGCACGATACTTTACTTCAGTCCCTAAAATCAAGAAAGTACCAATATAATCCTGAAACCGCATAAAAGTGATTCGAATTAGCGGACTAACATGAATTATATTTTTACAATTTCAGAGACTAAATTAATAATCTCTTAATTTCATGGCCTGCAGTGAAACACACATACAATTTCAAGGATCAAAATGAACCTTCACTCTTCTGATTTTGGACTAATAGTGTTGGCTCCTGATTTCAAATATGCATTGAACAATGGCATTTGCACTACAATACCCTCATTTCACAAAACAAGTTCCATTTTCCATTCATCCATCTTACCGATTCTTCGCGTGGAGTTGTGAAAACGACAGTTAAAGGGGTCCTTAAGTTCCGTCGTTTCAGGGTAAGAAACCCAGCACCAACGCCGTTTTGAGGAACGCCGATAGAGACTCCGAAAGCGCGAGTCCTGAGCAAAGGGTCGAACCTCAAGCAATGTGGAAGCTTGTTGAACGGAACCGAAACATGGGTAGTGGCGAGTTTAGGGCTTAATACCGTGAAACTCGTCATTGAA
The DNA here is from genome assembly GCA_013621005.1 of Aeschynomene evenia. Lineage (NCBI taxonomy): Eukaryota > Viridiplantae > Streptophyta > Magnoliopsida > Fabales > Fabaceae > Aeschynomene > Aeschynomene evenia. The sequence goes on along the minus strand of CM024268.1, from coordinate 32,466,282 downwards.
AAAAGCCTCTGAAACAGAGAACAAAGGAATGAGAGAGAGAGAGAGAGAAAGAGGGATTGAGGGGTGGCGAAGATTACGAGGATTGAAGAATGGAATCAAGTGAAGAAGAGGAAAAGGGTTTTATAGAGAGAATGAATGGGAATTGGAAGAGAAGGTACCAAGTGTTTGTGAAAAGTCCCAAACCAGAGGACAAGAACAAGGGAGAAAGAAAGAGTATTGATATTGAGGGTTTTTTGGTGGTAGTTCTATTTGTCTTTGTTTATTTGGAAAAATAGAATGGAAAGAAAGTGAAGAACTCGTACTCCTTCTAAGATTGTGACACCTCGTCAATGTTTGTACGAGAAATATTTGTGATTGTGTGTTTTTTTTTAAATAATACACTAAATTTTAGGGTTTTGAGCCCGAATAAAATAAGAGTTTAATCTTGATGGATTGAGAGTATTGTTCTGAAAATCGGAGCGAATTGGCCGGTCCGAGCGATTGAACCGAGAATCGGACCCTTATCCGATCCGGGCGAGACTTAAAAGCTGAAAAGTAAAAAATCAGTCAAAAATTGTGAAAATCGGGAAAACTGGTTGAACTACTTGGCTAATATAAAAATTAAAAAAATTTGAATTTAAAAAATTTATTAATTATTTTATAATAAAATACAATACATAATATATTTTAGTTATTAAATTAAGGACTACTAAACCTCTAATAAATGCTTTATATTTCAACTTTCAATCAATATTTTAAATATACTTTAATTTTTTTAGCATGTAATTCATCTTATGTCTATATATTGATAAATAAATATATATTTTATACATATTTTATTATATCTGGTTGAACACTTGGTCGAATCGGTTGAACCTCTAAACCTCTTAACCTTTCTGTCGATTAGTTCAATATCCGGTCCGATTTTCGGAACCTTGACTGAGAGTATAAATATATTTTATATTATCATTCAATCAAAACACTTTATTTTGTATGAATATTTAGGTAATAGAAGAGAGAAAATACAATTATGATTAACTATAAAAATGTTGTACTGGATATATGAAAATTATATAAATAAAAAAAATCAACGGTCTATAATGTAGTAATAGTTTAGCATCATTAATTTGGCATTTGTCATGGTTTTTTTCGTGATCTTTATATTTTTTTAATGCACACAGATAAAAAATGTTTTTTTAACACTTCTAAATATGTCATCATTTATTATTATATGTAATAATTCAATTTTTTAAAATTATTAATCTAACTTTTAATATTATATAATAATTCAACATTTTAAAAATAATTGTTACTAATTTTATGATGTACATGTGAGATTAATTGCATGTTGATGTTTGGATGGTGATAAGTCTTAAATTGTAAATGAAACTAATTATAATAATTAAGTTATGAATTTAATTTTCATTCATTGAAAGCGTATAACTTCTTTTCACATTCATTTAATCATGTATTACCATGTCAATCATAATTGTATTTTTTCTTTTTTATTGTCTGAAAAGTCATATAAATATAATGTTTTAATTGAAACTTATGAATAATCTAAACAAAAATTATTTTGTATATTCACTATTTTTAATCACCCAGTTAATTGATTAAGGGGATGAGTGCGTCTTTGCATTGGAATAATTAATCTGCTAATTAACTAAAGTCATTTGCTAATTGATTAATTATACATATACATATAGTTTTTTGGGGCAAAAATTGCACTTTTTAAATGACAAATTATACAAACAGTTCTTATTTGGATCCTAGCATTTCTTTTTTATCTTTTTATTTTTGAATTGAAGATCCTTTATTTAGCATTTTAAACTTTGATCCTTCCCTAATCATAATATCCTATTCCACTCCATCCAATTAAAATGGACCAGCATGCATAATCATTGCCAAGAAAATTCCCCACAAAGAAATTTTAATTATAGAAGGGATCAATTATTTCAATAAAGAATTGCAATTGAGGTGACTTTCTATAATCAACCATCACTTAGTGTATGTTTATTTTAACTTTTTTTTCTACTTTAAAATAAAATTTTTTTCTTATGCACTCACCGTGTAAAGGTATTTTACACTATCATCATCAAAATATTCTATTTGTATGACTTTTCAAGTAGTAGGGGAGAGAAAATACAATTAAGATTGACGCGATAGCACATGATTGGATGACTGTGTAAAAAAATTGTACATTCTTAATAGATGAAAATTAAATAAAAAATAAAAGGTTACTTCCCAATGTATTTTTTATGAAAATAACTCTGTAGATATTTTGGTCAAAATGGCTTCAATTCAAACAGAGAAACAAACAAGCACTCTTTTACTCTAGTTAGTAGGTTATAAATTAAATTTCAATTTTTATCTAAACATATATTTGGCATGAATTCCACCACGCTACAGAAATTGAAAGTAACAAATTCATCCTTCTAATTTCATTCTTAAGGTCCAAAACAAAAATTCATTTAACAAATTTAAATAATCACTAACAATCCTATTAAATAAGTGAAGAATTAACCATTGGAAAAAGATACTACCTCCATTTTAAAATAATGATTACTTTAATTTTTTAGTACATTAAAAAACTAACATCTAAATACAAATATCTAAATACGTTAATTTTCCAAGATATAAAAAAAATTAAAATGACTATTATTTTAAAATGAGAGGACCAGTAAAAATAAATAAATATTAGTGAGAATAAAAGTGAACAGTAATTGTAGACCAAAATTAGGACTAGCTTTTTCTTGAGCTTCAAACAAATAAAAATGCTAGCTAGTTGTTGGAGTTTCGAAGGTGGAAGTACAATTACAGAAAGTAGAAGATGGAAAGAGGCAAGAAAGGGATTGATTCATAATTTCATACAAGTAACTAACTGCGTTGTTCGTTAGCAAGGAAAGCAAAGAACAAAGTGCAAATCAAACGGAAAAACCAAGCTTGTAGTACCAATTATGCACCATTATCGGAAATTCTTTGTACATAATAAAATATCGGTGAAAACAATTAATAAATAGTTTACAATATATGTACAACTTATATTACATATTATGCACAATATATATTATTTATTATGCACAATATATATCACATATGGTAATATCATCTTTCTTTACAACATATAATATGTGTTGTGCACATTATATAATATATAGTGTGCATACCATATTAACTGTTTTACCCGTTTTTTTATTGTGCATATATCATATTTACTCTGATTAATTCGTCGTCTTGGATTGTATATTTGAAATTGATAAGTGACGCTTCCAACAAAGATTTTTCCTCATTTATAAGACTTAAATCAGAGACCTTGCATAATAAGAGGTAACAAGACGTTTACCACTCGTGTCAATAGTAATATTTATCTTTTTATCACTGGTTATTTTTTAATAATCTGTAATGGGCTATCCTTTTTTTTGGTTAGCATAATGGGCTATTATTAATCAGAAACTTTATTAGGTTTTCTTCTTTAAAAAGTAGTAATGGGCTCCGTTTTTGGTCAGAAGTTGTACTGGGCTTATAGTTCAAATATTTGTTTTGGGTCTATAAATTCTATGAAAGCCTCTAAAAGCAATAATTCTTTTGAATTTGAAAGAGAACGTGAATAATGCTCGTTTCTTAGCTGTTATTTGGATCCTTCTGCGCCTTTTACGCCACTAACAAGCATAACACATCAAATCCCTAGTCAAAAGTACTTTGTCTACACGATAAAATTAATTACAATGTGTAATAATTTAACATTTAGAAACTCATAATTTAAAGTTGGATTACTAATTAATTTTAAAATGTTGGATTATTACACTTGATGACTGATTTCATGATGTACACGTAATATTACTCATACCAAATAAACAAAAAATCAAATTCAAAACACTTCATAATAATTAGCATGTGAGCGTGAATTTCATGGTCTATATATATATCAACATGCACAAGTACAAAGGAAAAAGAAGAAGAAGATTTAATGTGTGGAAACCAGAAAATAAACAATTAAATGAACTGCGCAGTACTTCATTAGTCTTACTCATCATTTAATAATAAGAATCGATCTTATACATATATGTATTTTGCTTGCCTTTGAAGGCAAATAGCAAAAAGAGTCAATTTAAATTATTAGTGGATTAATTATCTTGGATACATAAAGTCAAAATCAAAAGTATATATATATATATATATATATATATATATATATCAAGAAAGCAAAAGATCTAATAAGACTGACTAAGACCATAGTGAGTGTTTGAATTAAGCATGGAAGGTTGAAGACAAACATTAGAAAACAAAAGATGGACGAAAAAGAAGTTTGATGACACTTTGTGTTTGCCTTACCTGAACATGCTTTGATTGAGACATATCATAAATATATGAAATTAAGTATATGACCAGAAACTGTGTGAAGTCGAAACTTTTTATGTAAGGTACTACGTAAAATTAATGTTTGACATATGTAAAGTTACCGTCACGTTAAAAATACTCATATTTTCTTAGCATAGTAGCTTTATACATAAAAAAAAAAATTTATGCTGGTGGGGTTAGCTTAGTTGAATTAATAATGAGCTTTTAAATGTTTCCTTTTCATGATTTATAAGATTTAATTTTCATCGTACAACATTTTTACTTTTTACACAGCCATCCAATCATATACTGTCGCATCAGTCATGATTGTGTTTTCTCTCTTTCAGTCATTACCTAAAAAAGTCATAAAAACAGAATGTTTTGATTGGATGACGGTATAAAATACATTTACACTGTCAATTTATCAAAATTAAACTCTAATTTATATTTTCAAGCTCTTTCGATTAATTTACCTTGGGTAAATTGACTAATCTCCTCATATAATATAAGATTATTAGAGGAAATAATAGAGAGAGAGAGAGGGAGAGAGAGAGAGAGAGAGAGAGAGGGAGAGAGAGAGAGAGAGGGAGAGAGAGAGGGAGAGAGGGAGAGAGAGAGGGAGAGAGAGAGAGAGAGAGGGAGAGAGAGAGAGAGAGAGAGAGAGAGAGAGAGAGAGAGAGAGAGAGAGAGAGAGGGAGAGAGGGGGGGAGTGTTTGGTGCCTTCATTGCACGCAGCAACCAACGTGGAGACATAATTTGGTTGGTTCTTTTTGCATTTTAATAGGGAAAAAATCCCAATACTACTCCCTTTGCTTTCTTTTAAATATTTTTTTCATTTTTTATTTGGTCTGTTCTTTTTATTTATTCTTTTATAATTTTAAAAAGTATTTTTTTATTATACTCTTTTATATTTTTGTCTATTTAAAGGAGAGAGAAATTACAATAATTAATATTAATAAAATATTTTTGTTATTTTAATTATAACATTTATATTTTTAATAAAATTCAATAATTATTCTAATTAGTGTGTATAACTCAAAAAAATATTTAAAAGTGATAAGAGGAAGTAGTTAATTACTACTAGTTTCCATGAGGCATGCATTTTCACTACATTCTCATATGAATTTTTGAATAACACTACACCAAATCACTGAGGAGGAGGGCCATCTTTGATTATTCCATTATACATATTCTTTCGACTACCTTCCGTGCTCACTACGGTCACTTCACTATTCAACGTTATTACTCTATATTTTTTATTTGTTCAATTTTAGAAGACATGCATATTTTATTTATTTAAAAATTGTAGAAAATTTTTATTAAACTTTTTTATTTACACTTAATTAATACTTTAAGAGAGAATTGATATAATAAATAATAAAGAAGAGATATAATAATATTAAGTATAATATTATAAGTTACACGTAAATTTTTCTAATAAATTCTAAAATATTATAAAACTAATCTTTAATATGGATGTACAATTAATTAAAATTGGATAAATAAAAAAAATATTTTGTTAACAAATGTTCTAAAGGCACTTATTAAGGTAATAAAAGAAAAAATATTTATCTTAAAAGTATAATTTTTATTTTCTTTATGCAATGAATCTACCATAATTCTTTTATTTTTTAAAAAATTAACATTTTTTAATATTCTTAAGATATTTATTAGTAAAACTAAGAGTGAGTACTATACTTATAGTATTAAAATTGACATGGTTGGGAGGGAAAACATTATTGATTGAGATTAACATGAATGGTTTAATAAATGCTAACGTTTTGCAAAGGTAGTAGTAGTTTTTTGTGCCTTCGGTGCCGGCTAATTTGTAATTGGTGATGCTAAATGCATAATAAAAAATCAGTCAAATTAGTCAATAAATGAGATTTGTGGATGCAATTATTCAGTTTATTACAATTTTAATGATTATTTTGATTCAAACTAAAATTAAAATGGACTCATTGTTTACATTAACTAGTTTTTTATTGTGCATCTAGCATTATTGACTTGTAATACGAAGGGATTGGACAATAATAAATTAATAACTCAACTCAAATGCATAGGTAGCTTTAATGCTTCAATTCAGCTCACCAAACATAAAATTTGTAATGAAAAGAAGTTTTTATTATGCATAGTAGTAATACATTAGATCCAAGAATTTTATTAGTAAGTGTTCTATAAAATAGTGGAAATAAAAATACTTATATTGAAAAGATATATTTTTATATTTTTGATATAAAGAATTTATTGTAATGTTTTAATTTTGTTTAAACTTATTATTTTGAGTATCATATTAATTTAATTAATGAAACTCTAATAATATAATAAATAATAAATGCATGTATAAGATGGAATTTATAAGATTTTATTTTATTTATTTTTGAAAAGGATATGGGACGAACTCCTTATTGACAATGATAATATGTTTAAGGTTTCATTATTAAGCCAAGTCCGAAAACAAAAATATCTCAGATACATTCTGATTTTATGGGGCCAAACCGCCAAAGGCCGAAGATAGGGAACACCGGGAGAATTTTTTACCATTGAAATGAGAAAAATGACAAAAAAATAATAATAAACTTGCACTAATAAAAATAAATATAATAATCAATTTGGGATAGTCGAGTGGTCAACTCACTCATACCCTTAAATAAGGGTTAATGGTTTGATCTCTACTTTATGTTTGCAGCAACTCATTGATTAACAACAGACTTTTAAATAGAGTTCAGATCCATGACAAATTAATCCATGACGTGTTGAACTGATTTCTATTCTTGTCTCCATTTTCTAACATGTCTTGTCATGTACACTTCACCAAACATAATCTAAGGAATTGTTTGTTTCAAAGCTTGAACAATGCAATACAAAAATAAACAAACAAGATAATACAATTTAATAAAATTTATGTATTTTATTTTGTGTTTGTTTTATTCTGTACAAAACTAATTCATATATGTATTTTACGTATTATTTTGGAGGATAATACATATAATTTACGGTAAAAGTATAAATCACATTTGAATTATAACATTACCCAAAAATTGAAGAATTTGGATAAATTCTTTATTAAAGTTTCTGTATCTGTATGTATATTTTGTGTACATACTCTGAGTGTGGACACAAAATACATAAAAGAATCTGTACAAATATAAATTGTCTTGTATGTATACATTATAAACAAACATTATACAAATACTTCTGTATTGTATTTTGTGTCTTGTATTGTCCAAACACTGCCTAATTTAACTAATATTGTTCATGTTAATTATCACTATTTTTAACATCAACAATATTTTCAATACTATAAAATAACCCAGTATCAATTAATTAATAATGTTTAGCCTTTGTTTTATGGTATTTCTAGAAAAATTAGTTAAATCTCACATTTTAAAGCCTATAGTCTTCAATTTCTACAATATGTAAAAAAATCATGAAATTACATATTTTGAAGTCTATAGTCTTTATTTTATGGTGTTTGTAGAAAAATTAGTGAAATCTTATATTTTAAAGCCTATAGCCTTCAATTTCTTCTATATGTAAAAAGTTCATGAAATTACATAATTTGAAGTCTATAACCTTTGTTTTATGGTGTTTCTAGAAAAATTGGTGAAATCTCACATTTTAAAGCCTATAGCCTTCAATTTCTACTATATGTAAAAAATCATGAAATTACATAATTTAAAATCTATAACCTTTTGTTTTTTAGTATTTCTTGAAAAATTAATGAAATCTCACATTTTAAAGACTATAGCCTTCAATTTATACAATATGTAAAAAATTCATGAAATTACATAATTTGAAGTCTATATAGCCTTTATTTTAAAGTGTTTGTATAGAAATTAATGAAATCTCACATTTTAAAGCCTATAGCCTTCAATTTCTATTATATGAAAAAAATCATGAAATTACATAATTTGAAGTCTGTAACCTTTGTTTTATGGTGTTTCTAGAAAAATGAGTGAAATCTCACATTTTAAAGCCTATAGCCTTCAATTTCTACTATATGTAAAAAAATCATGAAATTACACAATTTGAAGTCTATAGCCTTTGTTTTATGGCGTTTCTAGAAAAATTAGTGAAATCTTATATTTTAAAGTTTATAGCCTTCAATTTCTACTATATGTAAAAAGAACATGAAATTACATAATTTGAAGTCTATAACCTTTGTTTTATGATGTTTCTAAAAAAAGTAAGGAAATCTCACCTTTTAAAACCTATAGCCTTCAATTTCTACTATATGTAAAAAAATAATGAAATTACATAATTTGAAGTCTATAGCCTTTGTTTTATTGTGTTTCTAGAAAAATTAATGAAATCTCACATTTTAAATCCTATAGCCTTCAATTTCTACTATATGTAAAAAAATCATGAAATTTTCTACTATATGTAAAAAAATCATGAAATTACACAATTTGAAGTCTATAGCCTTTGTTTTATAGCGTTTCTAGAAAAATTAGTGAAATCTCATATTTTAAAGCCTATTGCCTTCAATTTCTACTATATGTAAAAAAAATATGAAATTACATAATTTGAAGTCTATAGCTTTTGTTTTATGGTATTTCTAAAAAAATTAAAGAAAATCTCACATTTTAAAGCCTATAACCTTCAATTTCGATAATATGTAAAAAAATAATGAAATTACATAATTTGAAGTCTATAGCCTTTGTTTTATGGTGTTTATAGAGAAATGAAGGAAATCTCACATTTTAAAGCCTATAGCCTTCAATTTCTACTATATGTAAAAAAATCATGAAATTATATAATTTGAAATCTATAACATTTGTTTTAAGGTGTTTCTAGAAAAATTAGTCAAATATCATATTTTAAAGTCTATAGCCTTCAATTTCTACAATATGTAAAAAAAAAAAATCATGAAATTACATTATTTGAAGTCTATAGCATTTGTTTTATGGTGTTTGTAGAAAAATTAGTGAAATCTCATATTTTAAAGCCTATAGCCTTCAATTTCAACTATATGTAAAAAAATCATGAAACTACACAATTTGAACTCTATAACCTTTGTTTTATGGCGTTTCTAGAAAAATTAGTGAAATATCATATTTTAAAGCCAAGCCTTCAATTTCTACTATATGTAAAATAAGCATGAAATTAAATAATTTGAAGTTTATAGCCTTTGTTTTTTAGTGTTTCTTGAAAAATTACTGAAATGTCATATTTTAAAGCCTATAACCTTCAATTTCTACTATATGTAAAAAGATCATGAAATTAAATAATTTGAAGTCTATAGCATTTGTTTTATGGTGTTTCTAGAAAAATTAGTGAACTCTCTCATTTTAAAGCCTATAGCCTTCAGTTTCTACTATATGTAAAAAAAAACATGAAATTACATAATTTGAAGTCTATAGCCTTTGTTTTATGGTGTTTCTAAAAAAATTAAGAAAATCTCACATTTTAAAGCCTATAGTCTTCAATTGCTACTACATGTAAAAAAAACATGAAATTACATAATTTGAAGTCTATAGCATTTGTTTTATGATGTTTCTAGAAAAATTAGTCAAATATCACATTTTAAAGCCTATAGCCTTCAATTTCTACAATATGTAAAAAAAAAAATTATGAAATTACATAATTTGAAGTCTATAGCATTTGTTTTATAGTGTTTGTAGAAAAATTAGTGAAATCTCATATTTTAAAGCCTATAGCCTTCAATTTCAACTATATGTAAAAAAATCACGAAATTACACAATTTGAAGTCTATAGCCTTTGTTTTATGGCGTTTCTAGAAAAATTAGTGAAATATCATATTTTAAAGCCTATAGCCTTCAATTTCTACTATATGTAAAAAAATCATGAAATTACATAATTTGAAGTCTATAGCCTTTGTTTTTTATTGTTTCTTGAAAAATTAGTGAAATGTCATATTTTAAAGCCTATAGCCTTCAATTTCTACTATATGTAAAAAGATCATGAAATTAAATAATTTGAAGTCTATAGTCTTTGTTTAGTGTTTGTAGAAAAATTAGTGAAATTTTATATTTTAAAGCCTATAGCCTTCAATTTCTTCTATATGTAAAAAAATCATGAAATTATACAATTTGAAATCTATAGTCTTTGTTTTATGGCGTTTCTAGAAAAATTAGTCAAATATCATATTTTAAAGCCTATAGCCTTCAATTTCTACTATATGTAACAAAATCATGAAATTACATAATTCGAAGTCTATAGCCTTTGTTTTTTATTGTTTCTTGAAAAATTAGTGAAATGTCATATTTTATAGCCTATAGCCTTCAATTTCTATTATATGTAAAAAGATCATGAAATTAAATAATTTGAAGTCTATAGCCTTTGTTTTATGGTGGTTGTAGAAAAATTAGTGAAATCTCACATTTTAAAGCCTAGCCTTCAATTTCTACTATATGTAAAAAAATCTTGAAATTACATAATTTGAAGTCTATAGCCTTTGTTTTTTAGTGTTTCTTGAAAAATTAGTGAAATCTCACATTTTAAATACTATAGTCTTCAATTTCTACTATATATATAAAAAAATCATGAAATTAGATATTTTGAAGTGTATAGCCTTTATTTTAAAGTGTTTGTAGAAAAATTAGTGAAATCTTATATTTTAAAGTCTATAGCCTTCAATTTCTACTATATGTAAAAAAAATAATGAAATTATATAATTTGAAGTCTATATAGTCTTTGTCTAAAAAAACTGACTTATTTTATAACAGAAATATATCTAATTAATATTCAACTTGTGTTATAATGTATGTTATAAGTAATTTATGTCATACATAATATATATATATATATATATAAACATTATTGAAAAAAAAACTTTATACAAAAATCATTTTCTCTCTTCCACTCCAAAATACTACTACCGTAACAAAAAAGTTTGGTCTGCAACACACACATGACACTCTTTCTTTATCTCTGTATTTGACGTTGGAAGCTTTAAATGCTTCATTGCTTCTTCACTGAACTTTACTCTCTCTTCCACCAACCATACACACACTTACACTGATCTTCACTATTATTCATCATTTATTGCTTCTCTCACTCTCCTTTAATGCCTTCTCCAACCCCGAGACCTCTTCTTTCCCATTATTATTACTTCTTCTTCACTCTCTCTGCCACTCTCTCGCCGCTTTTTCTGGTAATCTTATTCAATTTTCATTAAATTCAAAATCTTTTTTTTCTTCTTTTTATTCCATTTCAACCTCAACTCGCCAAGACCCTTTTCAGCTTATACAATTTCATTTTCGAATTTGGTTCCTTTTTATCTCTCTCCCTGTTCTTCCTTGGAACTGGGAACACATTCCTTCCTACTCTGTTTTAGTACAATTTTTTTCTTCTTTTCTTGAATGAAGGGATTTTGAAATTCTAAACAGTGAAAGCTAAAAAAAAAATTAACAAAAAGCAGAAAAGAGAGTTTGTTTGTTGAGCTTGCTTTTACTTTGTGTTTTTTTCTCTCTATCTTTTCATCTTCTATAGTTTTTGTCTAATCCTTCATTCTTTCATTCGTCTTCTTCTTCTTCTTCTCCTTCCCCTTTTGTTTTTTTGTGATCTCTTTTTGTTTTGTTTATTATCTCCACTTGGATTTTGGACTCTTGCAAAACCTTCTCCTTCCATTTCGTGTCTTTTCTTCTATGTAGCTATTGTACTCTCAGCCATTTTTTTCTCCTTAGAAACTTCCCTTTCTCTGTGTTTGTTTGTGAGGTGAATTTAGTTCTGTTTTTGTTTGGTGGTGCCTACCAACCTCAGCAAAAATGACAGTGTTCTTCTTCTCAAAGGGATATCTGTATATATATAGCTTTATGGAAAATTCATGAGTAAAAGAAGCTCCTTTAAAAATTTGAAAAAACCTTAAACCCTTCATTCTAAAAATAGATCACAATCTATGAATATGCAATTAAGCATATCTCTACTTGTTCTGTTTCTTTTTTCTTCAGAGCTATTATCTGTGCTCTCTGTTGACCCTGCATTCAATGATGATGTGTTGGGTTTGATTGTGTTCAAGGCTGGTTTGGAAGATCCAAAGGGAAAACTCTCTTCATGGAATGAAGATGATTACACCCCTTGCAATTGGGAAGGTGTAAAATGTGACAACCAAACAAAAAGGGTCTCTTCTCTTATCCTTGATGGGTTCTCTCTTTCAGGACATGTTGATAGAGGGCTCTTGAGGTTGCAGAATCTTAAGATTCTCTCACTCTCAAGGAACAACTTCACTGGTTCTATAAGCCCTGATCTTCCAAAACTTGGTGGCTTGGAAGTTGTTGATTTCAGTGAAAACAACCTCTCTGGATCAATCCCTGAAGGGTTTTTTCAGCAATGTGGTTCTCTGAGGACAGTTTCATTTGCTAGAAACAACCTTATAGGTAAGATTCCTGATTCTTTGAGCTCTTGCTCCAATTTGGCAAATGTTAACTTGTCTTATAATCAACTAAGTGGTGAATTGCCATCTGGGGTGTGGTTCTTGAGGGGGATACAGTCACTTGATCTGTCAAATAACATGCTTGAGGGTGAGATTCCTGAAGGAATTCAGAATCTGTATGATTTGAGGGAGTTGAGTCTGCAGAAGAATCACTTTTCTGGCAAGATTCCTGGTGATATTGGAGGATGCTTGGCTTTGAAATCAATTGATTTCAGCTATAATTTTCTATCTGGGGAACTTCCTGAGTCAATGCAAAGGCTCACTTCATGCACATCACTCAGTTTGCAGGGGAATTCATTCACAGGAACCATTCCTGAATGGATTGCAGAGTTGAATAATCTAGAAATATTGGATCTTTCTGCAAATTCATTTTCGGGTTGGATTCCGAATTCACTAGGAAATCTTGACTCACTTCATAGGCTAAATTTATCTAGGAATCAGTTCACTGGGAATTTGCCAGATTCAATGGCAAATTGCAATAGGCTTTTGGCTTTCGACATAAGCCACAATCATTTGGTAGGCTATATTCCTTGGTGGATTTGTGCATCTTTTCATGATCTTGAGGTTTTGGATTTGTCATCCAATGCATTTTCTGGTGAACTTCCATTTGGCATTGGGAACCTTAGCAGTTTGCATGTCTTGAATCTGTCCAAAAACAATATCTCTGGTTCTGTTCCTGTTGGTATTGGAGAACTCAAATCTCTCTACATTCTTGACTTGAGTGATAACAAGCTTAATGGAAGCATTCCTTCTGAAATTGAAGGGGCAACTTCACTCAGTGAAATGAGGCTACAAAAGAACTCCCTAGGTGGGAGAATTCCGGCACAAATCGAGAAGTGTTCATCTCTAACATCTTTGTAAGTTTCTCTAATGTCAAATTATTTATTCTTTATGACTTAACCTGACATGATTTCTGTTAATAAATTAGAAAGCTTTCTTTGCTTCTGTGAAATATAACTGTGAAAATTGACATCTCAAGTTAGTACAGATTTTTTCTGATTGTTTTTTTGTTTGTGCATTTCAATTTCATTGTACAGGATTGTTTTCCACAACAAGCTTAATGGTTCAATCCCAGCTTCCATCGCAAATCTAACAAATCTTCAATATGTTGATTTGTCATCAAATGAACTCTCTGGAAGCTTACCTAAGGAGCTTACGAGTCTTTCCCATCTTTTCTCTTTCAATGTATCATATAACCACCTTCAAGGTGAGCTACCGGTGGGTGGCTTCTTCAATACAATCTCCCCATCGTCTGTCTCTGGTAACCCGTTGCTATGTGGTTCTGTTGTCAACCAATCTTGCCCGTCCGATCACCCGAAACCTATCGTCTTAAACCCCAATTCGTCCAGTTCCAACTCCAGCATTTCCTCGCAGAATCAGCATCACAAAATCATACTTAGTATCTCGGCCCTCATTGCAATTGGAGCAGCTGCTTTCATTGCAATTGGTGTGGTGGCTATTACTGTTCTAAATATCCATGTGCGTTCTTCAATGGCCCGTTCTCCTGCTCCGTTTGCTTTCTCTGCTGGCGAGGACTATAGTTGTTCGCCAGCGAACGATCCGAACTATGGCAAGCTTGTCATGTTTACTGGTGATGCAGACTTTGCTGATGGAGCACATAATCTTCTTAACAAGGACAGCGAAATTGGCCGCGGTGGATTTGGAGTTGTTTATCGCACCATCCTTCGAGACGGGCATTCTGTTGCGATCAAGAAGCTTACGGTCTCCAGTTTGATCAAGTCCCAAGAAGACTTTGAGAGGGAAGTGAAAAAACTTGGGAATGTAAGGCACCAAAACCTTGTGGCACTTGAAGGTTATTACTGGACTTCATCCTTGCAGCTCCTCATTTACGAGTACCTATCAAAGGGGAGTTTGCATAAGCTCCTACACGATGATAATAGCAAAGATGTCTTCTCTTGGCGACAGAGGTTCAAGATTATCCTCGGCATGGCAAAAGGATTAGCACATTTGCACCAAATGAACATAATCCATTATAATCTCAAATCAACCAATGTTCTGATTGATTGTTCTGGTGAGCCGAAAATAGGAGACTATGGCCTTGTGAAGCTGTTGCCAATGCTAGACCATTGCGTTCTGAGCAGCAAAATTCAGAGCGCACTCGGGTACATGGCTCCGGAGTTTGCTTGCCGCACGGTTAAGATAACCGAGAAATGCGATATCTACGGTTTCGGAATCCTGGTTCTGGAGGTTGTGACAGGAAAAAGACCTGTGGAATACATGGAGGATGATGTGGTTGTTCTGTGTGACATGGTGAGGGGTGCATTGGAGGAAGGCAAGGTGGAGCAATGTATCGATGGGAGGCTCCTCGGTAATTTTGCCGCAGAAGAAGCGATTCCGGTGATAAAATTGGGGTTAATTTGTGCATCACAAGTTCCATCAAACCGTCCGGATATGGCAGAGGTAGTCAACATATTAGAGTTAATCCAATGCCCTTCAGAAGGACAAGAGGAGTTAGAATGAGTTTTGTTGCAGTGAATTGAGAGAAACAGAACATATTGCAGTAGGCTGGTGAAGAACAATCCAGTTAGAAGCTATACATGAAAAAAGAATATTCAGTCAATTTCTTCATCTTTTGTTTCTTGTTTAAGTTGTTACATTTTCTTTTCTTTTTTATCCTTTTAATTTTGTTCATCTCACCTTGTATTACTGGATTTTTCTTCACCAGTTCAACAGCCAATACAATGATGATATCTCTTAACCATAGTGGATTTTTGAGCATTTAGGTCAATTTCTATGTTTCTTGCTAGATCATGCTATGTGTGCATCATGTTCTGAGTGAAATTCAACTTATTTGACTGCAAAAGGAAGGTTGATTCAATTAGGATATTAGGTCAAAAAAATACACATCTTCATGGAAACACATCTTTTGACATATTTCCAGGGTATGAGTCAAAAAAGCAATAATGTTTGTTGTATACAGAAATACGTCCAATTAGTATCCAATATGTGCTATACATAATACGGAATGTTGTTATATGTATAACACACGTACGTATAGCACACATGTTGTATTATGTATAGCACATTTGATACTAATTTGACGTATTTTTGTTGTACGACAAATATTATTGGTAAAAAAAGTGCTAGCATGTAGAAAACAAGGATGAAATATACTATAGTCAATAATGAAAAAAATGTGAGGTGATTAGTGCATTCTTGACTTTAAAGGTGGAAACTAGAATGCAATTTAGGTTTTAAAGAATTGAATATGGAAGACATAGGGTAGGAAAAAAATGGTGAATAATATGCTTTTAGAGTTTTCTTTGCATGTGAAGCCAAAGTTGAGATTCCGAATAAACCAACCAAAAGAAAAATGGAACAAAGCTATGTGCCCTACGGCGCAATGTTAATAATAATAAATAATAATGATAATCAAGATATGAGGCATAACTACAAATAATGCTGCAATATAGGAAGGTGTAGGAAAAAGGTAAAGGCAAAAAAAAGCACTCTTTTGCTTTATTGACACTTTAAACTCATACTAACACATTTTTGTTTATCTTAGTAAAATGTTCCTCACCATAGGGTGTGTGGGAACTTTAGCATTATAAAAAGATAATAATAATAATAATAGTAATTGTTTGAGAAAAACTATACTATCCTCTCTAAAAGATGTGTTGGGAGTGCAAATGGTACATAGCATAATATCTCTTCACCCATTTTTCACACATTCAAATGTTAGCAATTTTGATAAATATGTTAACAAATTGCAAACATATTTATCAAAGTTGTCAACATTTAAATTAGATAAAAAATTGATGAAGAAGTACTATACTATACATTGGCATTTCAGTTTGTACTAGCTAGTTTAATAATCAAAGCTTGCATTGTATGCTAATTAATATCAATAATACTTTGTGGACACTTCTTTTATCATGCTCTATCGACCATCAATAGGTTAAACAAATAAGGCATAGCACTGGCAGTTTATAACATAACCTTATGATATATATAGGGTTCTACGACATCATCAAAGCACATCACAAAGATGTCCTCAAAAGCAGCACCAACTGACTAAGCTTTTTCAAACGGCAACGTTTGGTGCAGTGCACTGCAATCATGAATCATGCCATGTTCCAACTATGACCTTTTTCTCTCATTGCTCTCTTGTTCAAGGTACAAATGAGTTATTTAAAATATAATTAAAAAACAAACAATTTTTAATGTTTTACCTTAGGTACTCTTGATAAAATTGAATAGCCAGGCACCATTTATCTAGCTTTACTTACAAATGTGGCTAAATATTAACAAATGTGACTATATTCGACTAGGGGCATTTGGTTCGCAAAATCTCTTGATATTGCAAAAAAATATGAGGATGAGAAAAAATTGTTTCTATGTTTGGTTTAAGATTTGAAAGTTAATTCTTGAAATGAAATGTGTCTCATTTTTATTTTCTTCTTCCATGTCATGAAATGTGTCTCATTTTTTATTTTATTTTCCACTTAGAAATATTAGATTCTCATGAGAATGAAATGTTACAGCTTCTTTCGAGCCAACCAGCCCATCACTCGAGCCCGTCAGCCTGACATCCAAGCTCGTAGAGTATGATTTTTTTGGAAAAATTATATTCCCCATAACGTTATTTCACTAAACAAAAGTCCTATTTCATATCACACACCAATAATTTAGCCACATTTTTAAAATATGGTGAAATATTGGATATCATTTTGACACATTTTTGAATGCATTTTGCCACATTTATAAATGTGACTAAATATTTGTATGGTGCACCCCACTTTACCAAGAGTATTATAACCTTCACCTCATTTGTTTAGATAAATTTAGTCACACTTTATATATGTAGGTAAATGCATGATATATGGTAACTGCACTTTATCTAGAGCACCTTTGTCTTGATGGATTTTTAATCCTAAGAAATAATAATGTCTAATGTAGGTTTATTGATTTACGTTTACTCTACTATATACCAAAGGTAGTTATGTCTATACGTAAAATAGTTAAAGGACAAAAATATGTGTAACACTATTATCATTATGGATATCTACATTTAACCTACTTATAGGTTTTAATTTTGCTTATTTTTGCTTTAAGCCAAGCGTTGATAACTAATTCAGTTGGTAAGATTCTCTTTGTTTAATAAGGTAGACTCGAAAAATCATATCTTACTTTATGTCACATAGTCATTTTCTCTAGAAAAATGCTATGTAGTATATATACACAAATTTAAAAGTACTAGAAAACTAAAATTTAATTAACAAGAATGACATGGGTGATTATTAAATGAAATAAAATATAACTCACTTTGTTCTTCTAAGAATAAGTAGTGAACATGTCATATTATTGACATTAAGAAAATAATTCTAAGATTATAATAAATGGATAAAATTATTAGGGTTTATAATTCACATAATTCTTTGGATATTATTCCCTGATATCAATTCACCCAAAAAGCTATATCCAATTGAGAGTATTCTTTAAACAAATTTTGTATGAAGTAGTATCTTTTACCACATAATATGAGTTAGGTCATATTTTATAGAGAATTGCTAAATATAATGTTGAAAAGTGTAACTAAATTCATTCATATTTTTAAATGTATTGGTCACTCTTTATAAATGTAGCTAATTATTTGGTACATAGCACATCACACACTTCACCTAGCATATCAACTTTATACAAATAAATATGTTTTATAGTAAACAAATTGTTAAGTTTAATTCATCAATAGCAAGCTAAGGCATAACCTAAAAAATAAAATGTGTGCAATAAACAATTTGTGGGTTGCTACCACATTCCGATCCAAGCCTTGCCACCTTTTGGTTTAACTTTGTGGAGACACAATGACACAAAACCCATTACCTCAGTAATAATAATGAGCACATTCAAGGCAAGATGATGATGACAAAATTCGAACCTTGTGCATAAAAATAATTAAACAAATTAAGTCTTGGCCTTGAACAAGACTATATTATTTATTATTTTCTTATAATAAAAATATTAGATTATAGGAGGCATACCATGTAGGGTTATGATATGTCATCAACCTCAATGAAAGTTTATAGTGAAATTTACGGATCGTCCACTAAAAAGAATGTTCCAAGATTTAAACACAAATCACATCTAGCAAGTCGAAAAGCTAAATCAGGTGTGTCATCTTTTTAGGAGAATATATTATTTATTGTATAGAACAATAATAATAATTATTGGGTGCCTATTCCTTTTATTGCTTACGCATGCTGTAGGTGATATAGGAAAAAGAGCCAAAGTGTGACATATATATGCATAAGATTTCAAATGTTTTATGATTGCTACATGTTTCAAACTGCTAATTAATTCATTAACATAATCTCTTGTGACAGTAGATCACCATTTTCTACACTTGGCTTTCCCTTTTATTTTATAATAATACATTATTATTTCAAAGTTCTTATTCCTTATTACATATAGAACTCATCCGTGTAGTTTTGATCCTCCCAAATCAAATATAATATGTTTGGTTAAAAGATTAAAATATGAGTAAAATTTACTTCAATAAATTTTATGTACTATTTTATATAAAATTTATTAAAGTAAATTTTATTCTCAGATTTTATTTTTCAATCAAACATATCTAAAAGTAAAATTATTTTGAAAGGAGCACGAACTTCCATTTGTTTAATTAAATTAAATCCATTATCATCTTCCCTTGTCATATGTATATGTATGATTCCAGCTGGTTCTAACTCGTTCCCTACAACGTAACTAAATATATTTTTAGGGTGTATATATTTGGTTGAATTTCATACATGTATCATTTCACACATAAAATTTATTCAAGTAAATTAATTTTACCTTTATTTTCTACTTTTTAATTGAACATAGAGTTTATTTGGCTAGAGGATAAAATTTGTATGGATTAGTTTTATATTTCAATTTATACATGAAAATTTTATTCTTATTTTTTACCGCTCAACTAAACACAACTCTAAATGAAAAATTATTTGAAGCACTTTGGTTGATTAAATTGTGAGTAATGTTACATGTAGTGACACTAAATCAGTCACTAGTATTAAAAGTTTGATTGAGTAAATATAAATATTGGTTTGTGTCAGTATAAAAATTATAGTTATCTCAGTATAAATATTTGAACATAATATTTGATTGAATTAGGATATAAGTTAGACTGAACAGTTATAAATGTTTGATTGTATCAAAATTTAATTGAGTGATTAGTTTAATATTAAATATAATTTACATGAAATATTTCACTAAAATTAAATGATTTATCACCTTAACTTTTCTAGAAGCCTAGTAAGAACTTTGAATTGATTCCTTTTGATAATGTATTGTTCGGTACTTACGCTTTATGGCAACACATTCACATGGGATGGGAAATTTCAAATCTAATGCCCTTTTTCTTTTAAGATTTTGACAAGTACTTCAGACACACACGTTTTTATTTAATTAAATATTTTTTTCCTTAATAATCAAAATTTCAATCTCTAACTTTACAAATAACATTTACCTTGAATCGCAATCTATTTCTATTATGATTACCTACTATTGCAATTATCTACTTTTAGACATGCCTACTTTAGCATTAGTATTAAATATTTACATACTCTTTTTCTTAAAAAAGTTTTGGTTGAGAAGAAAGAAACTAATTATAATATTATGATGGTATAAAATTATTATACATAGTCATTCAATAAAAAAATGATAACTCATTCACTTTATAGAAATTTTTTAAATTTAAACTTATCATAATCTCATAATGGATCACGTGACATATTTTAATTACATGATAATGTAAAATTATTTACACTGACGGTTTATGATAATTAAACCTGAGAACAAATCTGTCCAAGTTCATTAAACACTTACAAAAATATTTAAAATCACCTACTAAAACCTGATTATCAAATCCAAAATAATATCAAAATGTATGAGAAAAAGTCAACCGAACAAGTCAAATGGGGTTAGTTGCTTGGAAAAGTAAAACATAGAAGCATAACCATCCATTCACAAACCAAAAAGTAATATTCTTCACATAAATTATTATCATGCACTTGTATAAATCAAACTCACTTGGTCTCTGATACTAAAGTCATGAACTGTGAAACAAATACATTGATATCAAAAACAAAAACTGTTCCAACTATCACCACTCACCAGCAACCACCTCTATGCAGAGAAACTAGCCTCCAGGAGTAACCAAACAAAAACACAGAAGTTTTCATTGCTGAGGTCACAAAAAAACAGTATAAATATGTATTCTATGTATCCCAAAAATGTACTTTTACCTCCTATATTTGATTTACAGATTCCTTTTTCTCTCTCTCTCACTTGAGCCAGTGTATACACTATAACACTTCAAGTATAAACAGTTCAATGTGTTAAAAACTATTTCATCCATTTTTTGGACATGCATCAAGTTAAGTCCCTTCAAAAAAGCCATATTTCTCATCCCTTCTTTTGAATCTACCATAAATGTTTCTCCTTGTTTTTCGGTTGCGCCTCTTCTTCTTCTTCTATCACTTTTGAGGTTCATATCACTTCTCTTGTTTCTATTTTGCATGGTGATAAACTAATCATCCCAATTATCTTCCCAGCCATCTTTGTTTGAAGATCTAGAAGTAAGGCCATTTGCTGAGATGCTTCTTGCATGGCCCGGTGGCTTCACTGCGACGTTGTCATCCCAATCGTCGTCCCAAACCTGATCCCAGCCTTCAGCAGATTCCATGTTGGTAACTGCAGCAGACTCAGGCATGGCCATTTCGAGCTCTTGATATGGTACCTCGTTGTTCCGCTTCTTCCTGAACTTGCAGCAGGCCCATGTCCCTCCAAAGACCAGTACCGTCAGCATGAGAAAATAAGCGCCATTGATCGGCGTTAGAACTTTTTCGTAAGAAGGAAGGCGAACAATGGAGTCCCTATTGGATATAACAGCACCCATGGGAAGTACACAATCCCCATGTCCAGCATTAAAAATCAGTTGGGTTCTTTCGCTGGCGGTTAGCGAGATATTGACCTGAAAATCAAAGTGCAAAACAGTTAGGCAAATGCAGATCCTGCATGTAATCAAGACAGCAGTATAGAACTTTTGGTCATAAATGTAATTCTCATCAAACAACACATTAGAAACAAGAAACACAGCACACAAGCTTGACCACAACCACAACAATAATGGGAGATGAACGCTTTTTTCTATACATAAAGGATTGCTTCTCCATCCCTAGCCAAAGGCACGAGGAGGAGGAGGAAGAAATGGGCGGGATGTGTGGTAGCTAATTGACTGGATTTGTTAGTGTTATGTTTGGAATAACTTATTTCGTGGTTATCACGGCTATTAACAAAAACTTACTGAAGAGGGGTTTTGGAAAGAAAAAGAAAAGTTATTATTTGTATATAACTTAAGGCTTAAACCAAACATGCAGTTAATCTTAGAAGTTGACTTATGGCCATGTTTGTAAATGAATTTTTCTTATGATAAATTGATCCAAACAAGCTAAGCCAGAAATCATTTATAAAAGAACTGAATTCCATAGTTTTAGTGGTTCAGGGAGGCACCAGTTAATTTGGATGGACCGAGCAGAATAATTTGAAATGGAGAGTAAAGGAAATACTAAGCCCTTGTTTAGATGGATTATACTGATGGAAAGAAGGGAAAAAAAATGGAATGATGTGCTACTTACAAAGATAATATTTTCAGTTTCCTTCTTCCCATCAAAAGTGGGTAGAAAATGAAGAGAAGAAAATGGAGAGAGTTTGTACGTGATTAATTGTAACATTCCGTTTCACCGACACAAACAACAATGAGTGCGATGAGGGCAAAACCGTACAAAGATGAAAAGTATACCTTTTACAAGCAACATCTATATAAAGAAAAATGTCAGCTGAAGATAAAAATGACTGGACAATTGGTACCTGTCTTGTTTCCTGTGTGCCAACTTCTATGTCTTTAAGATCACTTTCATTAAGCTTCACTTTGATGGAGTCCTTTCCTCCATTTTGAAGAAAAACAACCACGTACATGGGATCTGGAAGTTTTTACAAGGAATATAAATGAAACTAAGTTCATGTTGTTGACTTTTATGAAACCAAGTGATAATACATTAGCAGAAGTCTTTGAATGATACATTTTAGGGATCATATCAATAAGAAGATTTCTTCCGGTACCCTTCTTTTTGGGAGGGTACCTGGTGCCCGTCAATAATTTGGAGATGTTTGACATGTTTCCTATTTTCATTTTCAGATAATATATGTTGTTTCTAATATTTCAGAAATGATGCCTACTTTTGGCCTTGTTTTCTGCTTTCAAAATATTGTGAACAACAACAACAAGAAGCCTTGTCCAACTATGTGGGGTCGGCTACATGGATCAAACGACATCATTGCGTCATATCGTGAATCATGTTTGGGTTTCAAAATGTTGTGAACATGTGAAGGAAATGATGAAAACAACATTTTCTCATTTTTACATTTCCTTCACAATTTTGAAAACAATTTTGAAAATAACATTTTCTTATTTTTACATGTCCTTTACAATTTTGAAAACAACCACCAAGGTAAAAAGGTGACATTCTCGTGGTTATCAGGGAAAAGATATCATTTGAAAATGAAAATGAAAATAAAAAGCAAACAAGACACCACCTCAGTGGTTAATAACTCTCCAGGAGCTCTACTTACCTAAAATATAATTTAAGCAAGTTATTGTTGTAATAATATTTCAATTAAATGGGGCAGATGGCAGATGGTTAATACTAGCCACAACATATCGCATAAAAAACACGGGTTAAGAAATAATCCACGATCAATGAACAGCATGTAAGATAAAGCAGTGTAAGCAGCACTATTGAACAGAAGGACACAAATCCACACACACCCGACAGTCATAGTTCTGAAAGCAAACAAGATTACACAGACTGATTAAAAACAGGTTGAACAAGGAACTAGCCGACATAGAAGTGGAGCATCAGTGTCATACACAATAATTTCTTGAACCAAGATGAACTGGATCATGCTAATCTACTAATCCTGTAACAGACTCTTAGGAAGACTGTTAGTCAGACTCCATCACTAAGAACAAGTTTGTGGTTTCTTTTATAAATGAAAAAATAATAGAAGATTCCTAGTTCAGGAACAATTAACCACTTGGTTAATTGAGCCAATGATCACACATTAACCACTCTTTTTAAACAATGTTAACCAGTTGAGTGGTTAATTGGTCTTAATGTGTAATTTTTGTTTTTAATTTATTTTTTAAAGTTTACTCTCAGGCTGCATAATCAAAAGTGCTACAACTAATAATGGATCCACTAGGCTATGAGCAAGAGGCATTACGGTTAGCACATCTAAGGAGAGGAAGGGAAGTGTGAACCAAACCTTAAAAGCTGGAAAATTTTGGAACAACATGACCAGCCAGTTTTAATAATGTGTTCTGCAATTATTTCAATTTCAAAATCTAGTTCCTAGACTTACCTAATCAGCTTCTATGTCCAAAACAAGTTCAACCGAAATATAATAATGGCCTCGTTTGATCCATGTGGCCGACCTCAGATAGTGGGATAAGGCTTTTGTTGTTGTTGTTTCCTTAATTCTCTTCCCTTTGTTTTACCTTCATTAAATTTTCTATAAACAGAGCTACTCAGATGTACTGAACTTGATGTTAAACTAGTTCAAAATCGGAGATTAGGCTAACTAAAAAGTATTTAGAACAAATTCAATTTTGTATAGATTTATGGCACTAGTTTGATTCAATAGTCCTTGACTACTTTTTAAATTCAACAGACACTACCATACGAATCTGAGTTTATCATATAAAATTGTCAATACACTGCTCCAAGTCAACATGTTTAATGGAAACATAAAAAGAATACGATAAAATTCTTAACCAGTGAGAAATTTGAAACCAAGTTAAATTGAATAATTGAGTTTCAGACTTTCAGCAGAAAGCATATATCTTAGTATTATTTGAACCAAAGTTGTTATCTTCTGTCCTATAAATGACAACAAAAAACATTGAATTTCATCTTCTGTTTTCTTGTATTAAAGTTAAAGAGTGTGTGCGCAGAGAGTAGAATCAAGAGCTTTGCATTCAATCTATTGCCATATGGTGAGTGACTTCATCAGCAGCATTTACTTCTCAATCACATTCAATTTTTGCTAGATATATATTGAACCTTTCATGAGCCTACATCTAATAGCTTAAGATTTTAGGATAGTTGATCATTCATATGATACCAGAGCCTCTAATCTCTATGATCAAATAGTTAGGAGTTTGATCTCTACCAACCCCATTCTTCAAAATAAGAATTGAATTCCGCAATAATGTACAGTGAGCTTATGCATTATCTAGACTTCATTCATGCCCTTAAGTTTTGATAGGAGTTGGTCATTGGCAATAACCAATGTAACCAACACTTCCTAGTAAGAGAATTCTATGTTGTTGTTGTAACATCTAGAGACTTGGACAGTTAAATATGGTATTCCTCAAACGAAGCAAAAATTTGTTATAGAAGGAAATTGCTTCTCGATTTCTGTATCAATATTTCCATTTAGGTTATATATGCTTTTACTATGAGTTAGTAGTTAACAAAAAGAACCACCTACAACACTTACTAAACATTCTTTTAAAAAAAAAAAAACCATGGATTGATGAGTTAATGAAAAGAACAGAAGCAAGATAAATACCTAATTTGAAAATGCAGCCAACCATTTCCCCATTGTCGTTGCAATGCTTCAAATTATCACAAGTCTCACTTGTGGTAGTAGATTGTGGATCAATTTTCCCTTCATTTCCCTTTTTCTCTTCTCCACCATCCTTGCCACCTTCTTTTTCATTATCCTTGACATCACCATTTTTTCCATTATCCTTGTCATCGCCATCTTTTCCATTATCCTTGCCATTGCCATCTTTACCATTATCCTTGCCATCACCATCTTTTCCATTATCCTTGCCATCGCCACCTTTCCCATTATCCTTACCATCACCATCTTTTGGATTATTCTTGCTACCATCATCATCAGTTACACTATGTGAAGCTGTTTTATTGTCCTTCTTTGGAGGACTATTTGAATCCTTCAATGTTGGTGTAGGTGATGGAGCTGGGGAACTACTATTGTTACTATTAATCGAACCCTCTATACCCTTTTCTTCTGTAGTCTTATTATTGTTATCATTATTGGTGGGAGGAGGTGGTTCCTCTTTCTTCTTATTTGGATCTAAATTCTGCTGATTAGGCACTGGAGATTCCTAAACAAAATAACTCTATTTCAACAACAATAAGAGAATGGAACAAATTCAAAGTAAAACAGAGCATCGCAGAAAAAACAGAGAAAAAAGAATACCTGTGTAGGATTTTCACCACCTTTTCCATCCGAATTAGCTAATTTTCTGTGTTCCCTGAACGAGAAAGCATCAGAGGCATCAAATTTAACAAGAAGAGATAAAAACCACAACAATAAAAGTGCCCGTGACACGTGTCTTCCCA
This sequence comes from Aeschynomene evenia, assembly GCA_013621005.1. Lineage (NCBI taxonomy): Eukaryota > Viridiplantae > Streptophyta > Magnoliopsida > Fabales > Fabaceae > Aeschynomene > Aeschynomene evenia. The sequence continues at coordinate 32,440,110 of CM024268.1, read as the reverse complement.
TTTTGTGATCTTTGCTGAAAACAGCCCCAAAGTTCACACCTTTAATAAAAAAGAGTTGATGGGAAAGTGGAAAGGAGAATACCCAGAAACCAATTTCCCGGGAAAATTAATGGGGTTTGCTTAGACGTGGGAAAATAGATGAGAAATTCGGAAAGTTATTTATTTTTGGAAAACTTTCAAAAATTGAAGATTGAAGTAAAGCAGAGAAGGGAATGATGAAGAGGTTTTTGTTTGTATATTGGATTTGGATTTCGATTGGAACAAAGAACTTTGTTAAGGGATTGGGAATTACGAGGTGGAAGGAAAATATGGGGGGAGACTTGACGCCAAGTCTGCTTCAAGCCTTCAACATTGAAATCACTCTCTCTCTCTCTCTCTCTCACATCACTTGTTGGAGAGGAGAGAGAGACAGAGAACGCTTAATGGGCCTTTATTGGGCCTGGATAATATTAGAATGGGATTTGGATGTGGTTTATATGGGCCTCAATGCATTGAAGATGTTTTTAGCCGATGATGAAATTATTCATGTTTGACCTAAAGTAAAATTGAAGAAGAGGGTATGTACACCAAAAAAAAAAAATTGAAGAGGGTCAGTTTCTGCAAATAGCGAATTTAATTCCGGTAGAAATAGATCCATAATAATTTTAATTTAAATCATAAAACAATAATTTCAATGAATCACAAAATAATATCATATCACCTTCAAGTGTATTACAACTAATATGATGTCGAACTATTTATTTCATATTCATCTATAGAAATTTTAGTGTCATACATCATAAAATCAAATTATGAATGTAACATACGTTAACTCCTCTATATTTATAAAAGTACTTTACGTATAAAGAATTCAATAAAAGAAAAGATAACTCAAAATGTTAGAAAATATCATGTTTCGAGCAAGAACATCCCTCGCATAGCCCAATATCTTTATCGTTAACACATTTAGTCGGAAAAAAAACCAATATTAAGAAAAAGCTGTGTTCAACAACAAGAATTAAGAGACTATTACGACGTATACGTTGTATCAAGATAATTGCACAAATATTTTTGAGTCATTAAGACGAGAGGATCTAGCTACTAAACCAAGACTTTGGTTCCTATTTAAATACAAAGTAATTTATTTATGAGTTTAATTTCAATCTACTGTCAGTATAAAGTAATTTTACACAAATATTCAATCATGAATTGACACATTACTAAAAATTTTTAACTCAACTACTCACTAACTCAAAAGTCAAACAAATCAATAGATGAAACCATTAGTACATCATAATTAAACTCTTTATTTATACAATAATTTTTTGTGTATAATAAAGATCAATCAACCCTACTAACAATCTATTTTTGGTGTGCATACTGAATACTAATTGATGTGCATGTTATGTTAATTTTGGTGTAGATATTATGTTATTTTTTGTATGCATGTGTTTGATATAGTGGTGTGCATCAAGTATTATTGTTGCCGAGCATATCATACCAATCCCGAGTTTTGATTGTACATCTATTTTTATGTACAACCGTAGTAAGCCAATAATGAGACAACACATTTAATGTTATATATAAAATAAATCAAATAAATTTATTTAATGTGATTTTTGTCCTTTTTAAAGTTTTTTTTATAGTATTTAATAGATTGGCTAATTGTTGATTAAGTAACTTTTAACATTAAGAAATTTCTTTCATGTGAAGATTTAACTATTTATTTCATCCGAACATATAAAACTTGAGTCACCGAGGCCATAATACTTTCTTCTGGTAGAAGGGAGAAGATTAGGCTTGAACAGAACATAGGAATCAAATCATTTTTATGCTCTTTTGTGCAACTTCTTCGGCACAGAAGCCTCCTTAAAGGAAACATGCTAGGACAAAACATATTTTCTTTCAGCCAAGCAAGAATAAAGTGTTGTATGTGTAGTTTAGCTTCAGAATTACAAATGTATACACACTCTTCTTGTCTTTGCAATTTAAATTTTGCTATATATATTGTGCCGAAATTAAAGAAAAAAAAAGTTTATTCAAGTTCCTAATTTGTAATTACCTTAGCAAAGATAAACTATAAATTACAGAGAATGTCAATAATCAATAATCATCAACCAATAACATGGTTTAGGGAGAGGACCAAATTATGAATTATAACCACAAAGAAAATGTTGTTTTAAGTTTTAACAATATGACAGCAATTTTATCTGATAATGATGAATCTGATACTTAGTTTAGATAATGAGTTAGGTACATGACACTGTAATCATTGATCATCTGCCTCTGAAATCAATTCCAATGGAAGGACGGTACAATTGATGCGTATTTAGGAAAAATTCTTAGGTTCAATTTGCTATGCACCCTTAATTGTATCGAAAATGTTAACTATAGGGAGAGGAAGGAGGTTAAGTTTCAAACAAGAAGATAGAATAGTTCATATGTCAAAATATAAATTGTATAAAACAAATAAATCTTTTGCTCTCGATGCATTTATCTCTCGAGTATTCAATAATTCTTATTTCCAATGTGAGAATCTCATTGTTGGCAATCTCCTAAGTTCTTATAAGTTATTTTTGAGCCCAAACACCTTTCGTTGATCTTGGTAGGATGATCGATGTCGAACTAGCCTACACTTTCTTTATATTTAAAAAAAAAAAGAATCTTAGAGTTAACAAAAGGTGAGAAAATACAGTGAAAAGGAAAAGTGCAAAACTCTTTGAACCTCAAATGATGCCACATTTTCTAGTATAAACATGAGTGAAAATGATAGTGAAGCAACAAAAACAACTTGAAAGCAGAAACAGAACAAAAGAGGACTTATATGGCAGTGATTAGAAAGAGATTTGGAGATGAATACAGCACATTATTGGATGAGTATGAGAGGAAATCCTTTGAGGCTCACATGAACAGAACAGTGTTTGGGAGAAGCTTCTCAGAGCCAGGGAGGACAATGCCAAGATCTCACCCATCATCACTACTCATAAGCATGGCTCCAATACCTCTTGTGACTCAGGTTATGCAAAGGCCTAGTCATAGTCATAGACCATCATCATTTCAAAAATTGCTTAAGAAATTGCTCAAGCCTATTCTTGGCAGGAAGAGAAGTGGGAGGAAACAAGTGTCTGATGCTAATAAGGATCTGTTGTTTTGCAAGGATTTTAGCAGATCACTAAGGTTCTGATTGAATCAATGCCATAGTATTGTTATTATGTCTTAAGCTTTTATATATAGTAATTTCTTTTTCTCCTATGAGTTGTCTCCAATATATATATGTATAATAATAGGTGTGCTTCGATCATGAGATTAGAATACCTGCATTGCAGGATAAAGTTCCTACATGGTACCACTCAAGGTTTGTGTTAGAGATGAAACCATGAAGCACATAATGAGAAGGGTTCAAAATAGCTTGTACAAATCATAAATAAGAGTATTACTCATCAAATATATTATGGGTAAATAAATTTTGACATATGTGCCCATTCTATTGCCTTAATTCTCTTTTATAAGAATAATATTCTTACGTATATTTTTTCTTACTGTATGTTAATTTATTTTATTACTTTTAGATTTTAATATAATATCACTCTAATATTTAAATTTTTATTCTTATCCCTTAAATGTACATATATGCATATTGTACATACTACATACAAATATCACTTCTCTCTCTCTGTTTATTTTACTAAATTCACATTTTAGTTGTTTCATGTTAACATCGTCTAATAATAAACTTACATGAGTGTAAAAAGATTTCAGGTGAAATAAAATAGGAGCTACTTGAGAAATGTAAATTTAGATATTTATAAGACATTTATTAAAATTAATAATAAAATAAATAATAAGAGTTAAAATGTTAGAGTAAGTACCATGTATCAAAATTTAACAGAATATTTTATGTGTTTATTGAAAATTTATTTTCGAGAATAGGAAATAAAAGAAAATGAGATTGAGAAAAATTTACGAAAATTGTTAAATTGGTCCGGGAGGACTAATTGTCCACAAAATTATTAGGGACTAATTTAACATTTTCATGAATCTTGAGAAATTAATTTGTCGAATTTTTTTACGACGTTTTAATTTGGAAGAGATATATTTTGAACTTTTGATTTTGAAGAAACATCTTTGTACAATAAGTGTTTGGTAGTTGTCCTAAGACAGTGAAGATAAAGACACAAAAACACAAATGGACAGAGACACAAAGAAACAAATGGACAGAGACACAAAGGGACTGTGCCTCTATATGGTGTTTGGTTACAGTGGACAGGACACAAAAAATATTTTTATATTGTGTTTGATAATAGTGGACATGATATAAAGACATGTAAAAATGACCTTGAATATACATAATGGGAATTATATTAAGTGATGAAGGGTATACTGGTAATAAAATTTCATTAAAAGGACCAGTCCATCTTAGTCCTCACTTCTGGAGTGGACACAAATTTTGTGTCTTTTCATGGACATAAATTTTTGTCCACCTATATCTCTGTCTCGTAAACCAAACATAATTAGTCCCTCTCGGTCTCTGTCTTTTGTCTCTGTCTTTTATATCCTGACACACTAGTACCAAACGCTAAAAATTTTACCGGGAATAAGAGTGTTTTGTCCCCGATAAATTATCAGCAAAAAAATTCATCTCCCAAAAAAAACAAAAAAATTATCAGCAAATGCCACGCCAAAACGAAATCATCACAGCAAACGCTTCCTCTTCCTCTTTCAGAGCTCAATGTAATGGCTTCTTCTCCATCTCCCACAAGGTACCAAGTTTTTCAACCTCGTACCCTAAACACCCCTCTTCTCACCAATTACGCCACCACAACCAACAACCTCAACACTATCATTATCCGACCAACCAAACTACCTCTTCAAGTTACACTCTCCCATGAACATACCAACGGTTCCCCCATCAAACCCACAACAATTAATGACCTTAATCTTGATAACAGAACCACCAGGTTCCAAATCAAATGTATCGTCAACAAGATCACAACTTTATCCTCCTCCAACTCCAAAAATGAAATGCTACTAATCCTGCAGAAAGATGCTGATTTTTTCAATAATATTTCTGATTTCAATCACCTCCTAATGGCTCTAATTATAGCGCAAGAGCATGAAATTTGTCTTACCCTCTTTGCAAAGTTACAATCTTTTCAGCTTTTCCCTGATGGTTCCACCTATTCCATCATGGTAAGGTGCTATTGTGAGAGAAATGACCCAGATGAAGCTAAGAGAGTGTTGGAAACTCTTTTGCAAAATGGGTTTCAACCAAATGAAGTAACCATCAATATGCTAATGGGTTCACTTTGCAATAAAGGGAAGGTTCAGAAGGCTATGGAGGTTTTTGAGCTAATGGGTTGTAAGGTTAGTGTTCAAGCACAAAACTGCTTACTGAAGGGATTGTGTTATGTGGGGAAGGTGGAGAAAGCATTGGAGATGTTTAGGGAAATGAAGTGTGCACAATTTCTGAAGCCTGATATTTATTCTTACAGTGTTATGATGGATGGTTTATGCAAAGTTGGGCTCTCAGATGAGGCTATGATGTTGCTCAATGAAGCTGTGGAAATGGGAATTGTTCCCAATGTTATCACATTCAACACCTTGCTTCAAGGGTATTCTAGGGAGGGTAGACCAATGGAGGGCGTTGCAGTTTTGGAATTGATGAAGAAAAAGCATGGTTGTGTCCCTGGTTATGTTAACTACAGCACTGTGTTACATGGGTTGCTGAAGTGGAATGAGGTTAAAGCAGCACTCATGGTTTACAAGGAAATGGTGAAAAATGGGTTTGATGTTGATCTAAGGATGATGGGGAAACTTGTAAGGCGTTTGTGTAAGATTTCAAGGAGGGAAAAGGGTTTGCTTCAAGATGCATGTGAGGTGTTTGAGAAAATGAAAGAGAGGGGTTTGGTGATTGATCAGAGTACACTTGAGGTGATGGTGCAAGCTTTGTGTTGGGGGGAGAGGTTTGATGAGGCTTTGAAAAATTTTAATGATTTGGTTAGATTGGGGTATTCTCCTGAGCCTTTTACCTTTGAGAAAGTGATTCAAGGGCTTTGTGCTATGGGGAGGGTGGAGGAGGCGATGTCAGTTTTGGTCCTTTGGCTTGAAAATGGAGGAATCCCCCATTATAAATCTTATGACAGATTGATCAAAGAACTCAATGCACAAGGGAGATTGTTTTGTGCTTCAAATTTGTTTGGTGCTGCATTGAAGCAAGGTATTGTTATCAAGAGGGAGGATCTGCAAGTTGGTGCAGGGGAGTTTACTTAGCTCAAATCAGCTCAGAAAGATACTGACATGGAAATTTAATTGTAACAGACTACAAAGTGAATGAGGGATTGAAAGGAATGGTTATAAGGTGTGGGAAATGGTAAAGTAGTCATGAAATATGGACCATCTCATTATTTCCTATTGTTACAAATTTTTTCCATTGGGAGATCCTTTTATCATTAGTGTTGAGTCCACCATCAGGACCTGAATTGTGTATATGAAAGGAGAATTTTTGTGATAGTAACAAAGGACTCACTTCTTACTGCAAAGAAATTTTCAAATATATTTTGTGGCTGTAGTTTCATAGTGGTTTGAAGTAAGAACCGTTCCCCATTTTAAAGAAGATTCTTGTTAGAAGTATTGAAGTTTTGTATTGTAACTCTATGGATAAATTATTTCTAAAGTCATGACTAATTTAAATATATAAACTAATGAAATATAAAGACTTCACTGATTATATATTTTCATATTACCTTGTATACTTCACCGAACACAGTCTTAATAAAGATGAAAAGCAGAATTTTCAAGGATTTTAGAGAGTTTTTTTGTTTCCCCCTCTAATTCTCTGATCAGAGAACCTCCTTTCTTTTGTGTTGTTCATGGTCTTCCTCTCTTCGTTTCTTATACTTTTGTATTGTGTTAGAGATGAGTATTTTTGTATAAACATCGATTAGAAGGGGGTGATCAATAATATTTTATTTTCTATACACAAATTTCATTGGCATTTACTTGTATGGATTACTTAGTTAAGTTTATAAGCAGCCATGACAGTAAATCCCAAATGTTTGAGGAACAAAGATTATTAAACTACTATCCTTAAAACATTATTCAACCAACAAAAGTATTACATGATCCCTGGTTTTAACAAAATTTTATGCACCAAAATAATGTTGCAAGAGCTTCATTTCGCAAATAAGTTACAACTCAATGTTATAATGCACATAGCCAATTTGCCAACCTCAATATACATATGCTGAATGTTATGAATTTACTCTCTCTCTCTCTCTCTAACCATTGGCAAATTATTTTCAAAATAAAAACAAAGAACAAAATAAATGACAACTCTCTGGACATAACTACAAAACTTGATGTGTAAGCTCAAGCACGACTCATGTACTGCCCAGTTCTTGTATCAACCATTATTTCATCACCTACGCTTACAAAGAGTGGGACATTGACAACAGCGCCAGTGTCGAGAGTTGCCGGCTTTGATCCACCTGTGAATCGAATTTCGTTTGCTAAGGGTCAGTAAGTTCCACAAGGGCATGAAAGAAAAAAGATGACACAGGATAAAAAGGGAACCGGACAGTATATGCAATAATAAGATATCACAAACACCCTTTTCTTTTGACAATAGAAGCTGTACACAAACTGGTCCTGCCCAATACATGCTAGCTTTTCAATGATCAACAATAAGGGAAGTCATAGTCATGATTTCATGAGTTGACAGTTCTAGAAAGACCATAATGAGAACCATGGTCTACCAATTGATTTGTTCATTGTAGTGTTATGGTGAATTGGTTCCTATGGTTGACAGTTGAACATTTACAATATGAATTAAGTCATATTGAAATTTGCAGTACAAACAAAATGGCATCACCTTGAGCTGTATCACCCTTAAGTCCTGGATCGACTTCGACTACGGTGAGCTTGACAGTGATAGGGAGTTCAACATCAATAACCTGCAAAAGTATCAAGAGACAAATTGCTAATCAGGATCAGCTGATTCCTATTCATTTCTAAATACCATAACAGTCTAAAGCATAAACAAGAATCCCATTCACTATGCAAGCAAACAAGAAACCACTAACTATTACAATAACCCTCCTTGGACTGATCAGTGGTTTGAGTAACCATAAATCTAATTAACAGTTATCTAGGTTAGGAGGTGAAAACCACTTAAGGGCAGCCTAGGGCACGAGGCTCCCACTTGGTGAGGTCTGAGGAAGGTAGATGTGCATAGCCTTATCCTCACCTTCCGGAGAGGCTATTTCTAGGACAGCAAACCTTGAATTCACCAAAGCAGGCTATTCATTATAGTAATTGTGGAAAAGTAATAATGGCATTAAAATAGATACAACATAGATATTTTAACATATCTAATTAGCATAAATTTTAATTGACTCTGAACTCTGAAATACATTCTAGAGTAGTGTTATACTAAACTTTCTCTACTATGCATTAACACTTTCCTCCATTAAGGCACAATATATTGAAATTAGCTATTTCTCTTTTTTATGAACATCAAAATTATATTAATTTGATCAATTTCCAAGAACCTGAGGTAACAAAACTTTGAGGTAATGAAAGACAGTAATTAATCATGAGATGGCAACATTACTTTTCCATTCCATAACATCAAATTGCAGTCCATTCCCTCTTTCAGCCACTTTGTTCTGTCTCCAACTTCTTTTTCACCCAGACGAAACTCCTCAAATGTGTTCTGATATAATTAAAATACAGCAAGTTAACAAGATACTATGGCAAGACTAAGTACAATATTTAGTTAACAAATTGCTGGTTCTAACAGAAGACGAATTGTTGGGAAAGATAATATAAACCAAAATGTGAAATGTGATAACTCTTCATAGTCAATCAGAGTGAGTAGTAACTATATTTAGGGGAAAAAGTGGATATGTATAATTAGTCACATTATATGGATTCCAGATAATACCAAGTCCATAAAGACATATTGAGAACCATCTTTATATGTGAACTGCTTTGTTTCCTTGAATACGTTTGCTTCATCAATCTGTCAACAGGAAACAGGACAGGAATTGAAAAAAAAGATAAATAAAACCCTCAATCAGAAATTAGAAGCAGAGATGTGTGAAGGACCTTCGACAACTTTTTTTGGCATATGTATATTTCCAAATGGGAGGTTTTGGAGGAAAAGGAGGGGGAGGGAAGGGAGGCGATGGGAGGGGAAAACTTCTCCATGTTTGGAAGTTTGAAAATCCTCCAGATTGAGGGAACTTAAAATGGGGAGATTAGGGGGTTTTTGAGGGTTTGAAAAACCTCTCAAATACTTCTCTTCTCCACCAATGAAACTCCTAAACACAACCATACCCCTCAAAACCTCCTCCTCCCCTCCCCTCTCCTCCAAAACCCAACTCACAAACACACCCTTAGACAAACAGAAAACCCTTTATTTAAACTAAGTTGCACTACATATATGATAAACAAAAATAAAGGGTATGGTTTAGAGTGTATCCAGCCCACATCATTTACATAGAAATCAAATTAATTTTTTCATTTTGTTATGATGTCTGCATATATTTGGCTAAACTAAAAAAAAGAGATGGTAAATGTCTTCATACGTACAATGTATTTCAAGTACTGTATATGAGATGACCGTTTGTTATCAACATTGTGATTGATAGTGCTATCAGTATAAACTGATTAAGATTGAAGGCTTGCTTTTCTACAACTGAAGGAAATAAACTGACTATAATTGAGTACAAAATATAGCGTGATTAAAAAGAAAAACATTAGCGTGAGCCTAGAGAATGGTAAAACCCCATGACCATGAGGTTGGTGGTCCAGTGGAGCAAATATGAGTAATGCTACATAGACATCCAAAATTATATATTTGTGAAACCTCCATCATGATTAATGTGGATAAAAGAAGTTGAGACGCTGCAGTGGAGTCACATCAAAATCCAAGAGTGATAATTGTGGATGTTAGGTAAGAACAAATGGATGTTAAAATAGTATTTTTGAGATGTACCCCAGAGACTTTCCCTGCCCTGGACTGAGGCGCCATCTCTGACCCTAAATTTTTATGTCCTAAAAACAAGAAAAGAAAAAGACATTGCGGTTTAGGACACATTACCGAGCTTCCAGCTCTAAAAGTCTTCTCAACAGTATTCCCTGTAATATAATTCTTGAGCTTGGTCCTCACAAATGCTGCCCCTTTCCCAGGTTTGACATGAAGAAATTCTAAACCATGCAATGCAATTCCAAAATTTAATTGGCAATTAGGCACTCATAATAATAATGATAATCATAATCATAATAATAGATTACCTAAGACACGCCAAGGAGAACCATCCACTTCAAGGCTGGTACCAACCTTAATGTCATTGCTAGTCAAGGCATAAATCTCTGAAACAAAGATAAGAATAAGAATAAAAAATATATATATAAGAATTAGTGCTAAATTATTAGAAAAGGGGGAAGAGATTGTTAAGGGTGAAGTGAATGAGAGAGAGAGACTCACTGAGGAATCTGGCTTTGGAAGAAGGAGTTCGAATTGAAACAAGAGAAGGGGTGGATGGAAACGAGGATGACCCAGAAGCGAAAGTGGAGATTGTTGAGGAAAAAGATGAGAGCTTGAGCTTCAGTGTTGCAGTTCCCGCCATGGTTGTTTCTGCAAGTGGAAGAAATACTTCTCACTTTCTCCGAAGAAGATAAGGAGAGAGGTTTTCAGTTTTCACTTTTCACCCTCCACGACTTGGGTCAAGAAAATTTCAATTTTCTTTGGGTAAAGCTTTTTATGAGACGATGACGTGACACTTTTTTTTTTATCATAATGTATTATTTATTAATTATAATGAATTATAATGAGTTATTTGGGAAATTAATTTTTATATGATGTTTTAGTTATTAAAAGCCAAATATATTAGTTTATGTGAGAAATTGTAGAAATATGATGTTTTTTAATCTTGCCATTAACCAGATAAGAGAGAGGGAGGAGAGAGAAATGTTGTCTGATAACGTGAGACAGTGACACACAACCGAGGAAATCTCGCCAATGGCGAGTTTAGGTGGCACGGAGGGAATCTTGGGCTAAAACACATAAATGTAAAGAGAGAAAGTTAAACACCAGTATACATCATCGTATGCAAATATTTTTCGCCTTTGCACTTATAGTAAATCGAAAGGGTGTTCCGGTTTATGAAATGCATAAAATGGAGCACCCTATTTCGGTTTATGTTTTAAAAAATTGAACCCCATGTTTCAGTTTATATAAAACTGAATTGTTTTACGTATCATTCGTGTATAAATTGTTAATATAAAAAATAAATAACATAAAATAAAGACTATAATCTATAAAATATTGAGTAACATGAATTTTTTACATATAATAAAAATTGAAGGCTATATACTATTTTTTAAATAGATTATAAAATAAATATTATAGCCTCTAAAAAAATCTTGAAATTACATAATTGGAAGACTATAGTCTTTCTTAGAAAATTAGTGAAATCTCACATTTTAAAACCTATAGCCTTCAATTTCTACTATATGTAATAAAATCATGAAATTACGGAATTTGAAGTCTATAGTCTTTGTTTTATGGTGTTTATAGAAAAATTAGTGAAATCTCAAATTTTAAAGCCTGTAGCCTTCAATTTCTACTATATGTAAAAAATCATGAAATTACATAATTTGAAGTCTATAGCCTTTGTTTTATGGTGTTTCTGGGAAAATTAGTGAAATCTCACATTTTAAAGCCTATAGCCTTCAATTTTACTATATGGAAAAAAATCATGAAATTGCGAAATTTGAAGTCTATAGCCTTTGTTTTATGATATTTCTGGGGAAATTAGTGAAATCTCACATTTTAAAGCTTATAGCCTTTAATTTATACTATATGTAAAAAAAATCATGAAATTACATAATTTGAAGTCTATAGCCTTTGTTTTATGATGTTTCTAGGAAAATTAGTAAAATTACACATTTTAAAGCCTATAGCCTTCAATTTCCACTATATGTCATAAAATCATGAAATTGCGGAATTTGAAGTCAATAGCCTTTGTTTTATGATGTTTCTAGGAAAATCTCACATTTTAAAGCCTATAGTCTTCAATTTATACAATATGTAAAAAAATCATGAAATTATATATTTTGAAATCTATATTCTTTGTTTTAAAGTGTTTCCAGAAAAATTAGTGAAATCACACATTTTAAAGCCTATAGTCTTTAATTTCCACTATATGTAAAAAAATCATGAAATTACATAATTTGAAGTCTATAGCCTTTGTTTTGTGGTGTTTCTAGAAAAATTAGTGAAATCTCACATTTTAAAGCCTATAACCTTCAATTTCTACTATATGTAAGTGTCTTAACATTTTCAATAAAAAGAATGAAAAATTACTTTATTTTTTTTAAGCAAGTAAATTAAGAGGTGTGGTACATCAAATTATTAACAAAAAATTAATACTTTATTAACAAAAATATTTTTAGAAATACCAAAGCAATTGCATTAAAGAGTGAGTAGAAATTTTCAAATAAAATATATATAGATTTGATTTAAGAATGTTTAGAGTGAGTATGTTAACGAAAAAGATAAATCATAAATGATAAAAGAATTTAAAAATTAATTAGAGACTAATTTTTCTAACAATTAAACTGTTAGAGACTAATTTGTCTAAAATGAAATTGTCATTAACACTGTTAGTTTTTTCATCTAGGGACCTTATGATGTCCGACTTTTGACATTGTCAGGGAACATTTAGGTATTTACAATTGTGAAGGACAAACTTGTCCGACACTAAAATTGTCAAGGACCAATTTGGGGGTTTACTCTAATTTTAAATTGTTTACTTAAGTGATCCAATTCCACACATCAGACATACAAAAAAATGCACACATCAAATATATCATATTGCACACCCTAAACGTATAGAAATACACTCATCAAACATATCAGTGACACATACAAAACATACTGAAATGCACTCACCAAACATACATAAATGTACACACCTAACATACACAAATGTACACATCAAACACACATAATTACACACACCAAAAATATAAAAATACACACACCAAAGTTGTGAAAATGATTTCCATGTGAACAATATGTACACATCGAATTTCATACCACGTCAGCCTTTTATACTATAGTTATACGAAAGATGTATATTTATGATGTACATCAATTCAAACTATCAAAAATTAATATTTTAACATTTCAAACTCACCATTGACAAATTTTTGTATAAAAAAATGATTTTTAATCAATAAAAACTTGCGGTTTACGAGCTTGATACTGGCAACACCATATTCCCCTCATTTTTTACAAACCAACATATTTAACAAATTTCAATGCTCATTTATCATATTGAAAAAAAACACCCGAGTTATTTATTTATGTATTAGAATTTTTATCTTCTCATTCATTATTATCTTTATACTATATTCTTTTCTTTTTCCTCTTTTTTTTTTTCTTCTTCTCTTTAATGTCATAAGATTGTCATGTTCCAATCCTAAGTTCTATTCATTCATTAATAACTTACACAACACCCCTTCTATGTGCTCCACCTCTCTCAATAATTTTTACTTGTTAATTTCTCAGACTACTCACCTTTGATTAGAGATTGTGATTTTGAAAACTGTGCTGACTATCGAATCAAACAAGGAAAAAATTAAGATGTTAAATCGATTTAACTCATCGAATACAAACTGGTATATAATAAATATATAAAATATAAAATAAATTATTTTTTTATATTTTTTTATTTATGTTTCAACTCAACAGTCCATCACTATTGTACGTTGCTTTTAAATATTATTTTTATTATTTTTGTGGGCTAGCTAAACTTACTAGTTAATGGGTCTAAATCTCATATTATTACGAGTTAAACCTCAAATTGGTCATTTAATTTGCATGCGTGAATCAAATTAGTTCTCCACTTTAATTTTTGCTCAAAATAGTCGTTCACTTTGCAATATGTGAATCAAGTTAGTCCTCCTGACATTCTTTTTTATAACTCCGTTAACTTCTACTAACGTGGTTTGTTTAATACCAACTAGACAAGTGATATGTAATCCTATAAATACATATAACTCATATTAGTCCTCCATTTTACTTATTTTGAATCAAAATAATCATTCACTCTTATTTAAAGAGAACTATTGTGATTCAAAATAAGTAAATTGGAAGATTTATAGGAGTTATGAATTTTTACGATTACATGGTACTTGTTAAGTTAGTAATAAACACTCCATTTCAGCAGAAATTAACAGAGTTATAACATAAAAAATAAATGGAGGACCAACTCGATTCACAAAGTGCAAAATGGAGGACTATTTTGAGCAAAAATTAAAGTGAAGGACTAATTTGATTCACGCATACAAAGTCGAGTACCAATTTTACGTTTAACTCTATTATTATCCCTTAGGATGAGTGCTAAAAATCCTAATAGTAGGATGAATGTTGAATGAGTGTTATTGTACACACTAACCATTTTTTATTTCTTATATCATGATGTGCAATGAGTATCAGTAATTCAAACTTTATGATTAATATTTTGAATAAAAAATGATAATGCAATAAATATAATTTTTTATTTTATTTATAATACATTCTTCACAATCCTTTTAAAATATATTCTTATTTTATTTTTTATTTGAATAAAGTTTTATTCTATATTATAAAAAATTCAATTATCCATATATATTAATATTAGAAATACCTTCTATCTTATACTTATAATATGGTATATATATTATGGTATGGTATCTTTATAGATGAGAGTAAAAAACTAAACTAGTAATTAATGTGAATAAAACAAAATATAAATTTATCCTAAAACATAAGTTTATTACTACTTTCATTCAAAAATAATTATCTTTTTAATTTTTTTATATATTGAAAAATTCATGTACCTAAATATAAATTGTGTCTAAATACATTAGTTTTTAAATATATAAAGAAAAAAAAGCAAAATTTATTTTAGGAGGGAGTAAAGTGAGTTTTTGGTCAAAGAAAATATGAAGATGTATGTGGACATTAGGATTCCTTGAGATGCTAACCTTCATGCTTTTCTGCTGAGGTTATCAATATATAGTCCACAATCTTATTGACTAAATATGGATGATATTGTAATTTCATATATAGACATTAATTGTTATTCCTTCTCTTTCTCTCACTTATTAATGATCAATTTTGACCAATTTTCTCTCACCTCATTAATAATATTCTACTAGTATTAATTTCCTTTATTGGGGTTTTTCATATTGTATTTAATTTTTATTTGGGTAAATAACACTCCATGCCCTTGAGGTTTCTTGAAATAACACTTTGTCCCAAAATTCTAAACCAATTGCCAGTCCAAACCACCAATAACTCAAAACACAAAAGTGTGATCTTCGCATGAAAAGAAGCAAAACTAGGCACGTGTATGTGGATGTTACACAAAGTAACTCACCCCCTACTTCAACCCTAACGCCCAAACACCCTTTAATTAATCAAGAACTTAGGTAGAATTTGTCATAGAGTTGACAGTACAGAAATATAGATATAATATAATATAATATAAAAAAATTTATGTATTTTATTTTGTATTTGTTTTAGTATATACAAAATAAATTTATGTTTGTATTTATACAAAATTTTATTTTGAGATATTGGTAAAAAAATAAGAAGGACAAGATGTGGAATTATGGATTAATAATAGGTATAAATTTGAAACAAAATTTTTATTAGAATTTCTATATCAGTACTTGTATTTTGTGTACCTACTCCCAGTTTAGACATAAAATACAAAAAAATTTGTATAAATATAATTTGTCTTGTATGTGTCTGTATTAAATAAACATATCATTTTATGCTCTGTACTGTATTTTGAATTTTATACACAGTAAAAAAAACACTACCTTATTTCTTCAGTACCTTATTTCTTCGGTTAATTTCAATCTTACCTCTACTACTCATTGAAACAAATAATGATTCAGTAAAATAAAATTGGGAATAGCTCTACAATTCATTTAGTAACACATGTAATGATCTAAATTTAATGGACCATATTAGCCTTCACCTTTAATAAATTGTTTTCAATTTGAACCCTTTCACGCTTTTAAACCCAATTCATTGTTACGTGAAAAAGAATTGGAAAATGCTAATATGAAGAATGCCACATCAAGTTTGATTATACTGTATCTCTCTATAGTTTTACAAAATTTTCAATTTACTTCCTATAGATTAAAAAATTAGAATTGAGTGCCTAAAATTTTAACTTTTTTTATTGGTCCCTAACACTAATTTTTATTAAAAAAATGTATTATAAACTGTGATTAAAGATAAAAGAAAAGAAAAGTATTACTAAATTTTAACTATATTTTATTTACATTTTATTATTGTATTTTTGTACTTTTGTTTTACTTCATATTATTTTTTATTTAATTTATTTTTATATAATTAAAATTTGTTATTTTTATTTTTATTTTGATTAAATTTTTATTTACATATTTAATTTTATTTATAATTTATTTTATGTTGTTAATTTTTGTTTTTATTTATTTTAATTTAACCGTCATAATATATAAATAAAAATTAATACAACAAAAAAATAAATACAACAAAAAATTAATTAAATAAAAAAAACAAATTTAATCAAAAATAAAATATGGAACAAAATAAAAGTACAAAAATAAAAAATAAATATAAATAACATAAATAAATATTTAGTAATATTTTTCTTTTGTCTTTAACCCTATTTCTAAAATGTTGCTAAATAAAGATTTTTAACAAAAATTATTGTAAAACCCAATTAAAAAAGTTAAAATTATTGTGACTTAAATCTAAATTTTAAACTATAAGGACTAAATTGAAAAATTAAGAAAACTATAAGGACCTACAATATAATTAAATTTAATAATAATAATAATAATAATAATAATAATAATAATAATAATAGTTGAAGAATGAAATATAGTGGGCATGTATCTGAAGTTGTTTTGAACTGAGTTGATGGATCATCTTCACTTTCGAACCCCTGCATATATTTTCAATTTTTCTCTCTTCAACTCATTTTCTTTTTCACTCTCTCTATTTTCTCTGTAGGTAAATAAAAAACACTCTCTCTTTCTCTGTTTCTCATTCTCTGTTTCGTTTCTCTTTCACTTCTGTAACCTGCTTCAATCACAGTTCAACGCTCACATTCACGGGCTTCAATTTCATGTACGTTCTTTCCTTTTCTCCACTTCAATTAATCTTTTGCACAACGTTAGATTTTTATTTTATTTCAATTTTTATGTTTGATAATTGAGTTGATCAAAAGAATTTTTGTTATTAAGAGCATGGATGGATTTTAGATTAATTAAAAATAATCCATTTGATTTTAGTGTGACGTATCTATCTCTGTTGGTTCTCTACTTGATACAGTAAAGCTTTGTGGAATCACATTTAAAAAAATGAATTTAAAGCATTGCATGAACATCGCATGCGGCGCATCCTCCGTGTCGACGCGGTGGCGCAGGGGTTGGGTAATGCAATCTGGTGGTTTCGCCGTTCTCTGTGATAAATGCGGGTAATGAATGTTGTTGTTTTTGTGTTTTTTCTTTTCTTCTTTTTGGTTTTTTTATCATTTTTAATTTATTTGATACATGTGTTGTTGGTGGTATGAAATATTTTGAACACACCATACTTGTTTGTAATGCATTCATGATTTATTGCTTTTTTGTTTTATTTGCACAATAAGAAAATTAGTATATAACCACAATTGCTTCAATTTTTTAGTTGTTGGCATGAGACTTAAACAATTGCTTGTTTGGTGGTTTGATTTTTTTTTATGATATAGTTTGGAGAGATTTACTTAGATTATGGAGATAGATTTTATAATATTGTCTCATTATTTTATTTTTTTCCATATTTTCTTTAGATGTTTTTATTCTTCTTTAAGTTGAATTAAAGTAAGAATTTCAATATACTATATAAACATAAGCCTTTTGTATTTTTAACCAATGATATATTATTAAAATTATGAGTTTCAACATATTTTAAGATAAATCTTTTTAGTGACAACATGTAATAAAGAGCTATTTGAGTTAGTATTTTAGTCCATGTATATGGAGAATCAACCTCACAGTAATATTATTGCTGTGAAGACATCTTTTAAGGGTCAAATATAAAATTTATTAGAAAATATTTAAATATGAAGTTTTGAGGATAATAATATTGGTCCCTTGTTCTCAACCCCCTCAATTTCTTCTGTTCTTGGATGGTAAGTTTTGATTAAAAACTATGATAAGTTATTACAACAAGTTTGATGATATATGACTATATGAGTTGTTAACAATTTCGTTTGATTTTCATGTGCAATTTTGAATTAATTTTGATCAATGAGGCAGCAAGCCTTATTTATTTAGTTGAAATTGGACAAACTGAATACATAAAGAATACTCATTTTTTTGAATGTTTGTCTAATGTAGGTTTATTTATGAACAATCAAAGTTTTGTGATGTATTCCATTGCAATGATCCTGGCTGGAGACAATGCAATTTTTGTGGCAAGGTAGAGTGTATTAAAAGAACTTACTTTTTATGACAGTCATGATTCTCTATTTTCAAGTGTTACAGTAAATGCTTAATGATCCTGAATGTTGTATTACTTGCAGTATCTTCATTGTGGATGCATTGTCTCTCAATATTTGTATGAGTTACATGATACTAATGGTATAAGATGTGCAATTTGTGCAAGAAAAGCAAGACATCAACCTGTAAGATAAATCTACCTTTTTCTCTTATTTAATAATCATATGTTGTTGCCATTGATAAAAAGATAAAATTTTCAGGTTATTACTCAGACCTTAGGTGCTGCTTCTTTAGGGAATTCATCAATTCCCTTCCACAGTGCTGCTATTGTTGATGATGAAAGGGAAAAAATTCTACGAGGGACGAAGTTTCGCCCTATTTTACCGGCGATCCCTTCATCAGAATCAGAGGCAAATAATGCAAGCTTCGCACTTAGGACTAATGTTGCAATGACACTTCCTATAGTTCGCACGGATCGTCACTTACTTGCTCGCTATTCCCCTAGGACTACTGATCAAGAGCTCCAACAACTGTCGGAGGAGTATCCAAAATTATATATTTGACGGTGCATATGATTGAAAATTTCACAAGTAAAAATATGCGACACTGTAAAAACTTTTATATTATAAGTCCATCAAAATTAATCTCAATGCCGAATGATGATAAACTTGTCATTGTTTTTACATTACCGAAAATGTTTTCCTTAACCATTTCATAGTTCAAATTCAGTTGTTGTTGCTCTGTTTGAGAAGGTGCTAACTCCAAGTGATGTTGGTCCAACTGCTCGCATAGTCCTTCCAAAGTCATGTGCTGAAGTAAGTATATTTGAATTTCTTTGCAATTGAATATACTTCTTCTGCCTTTGTCATTTTATCTTAATAATGTTATGTTTTTTACCCTTTGTTTAACTTGGTAGAACTGAAAGGGGTTGGTACTGTATCATACAGGTATATTTTCCTCCAATTTCAGAACATGAGTGTATTTCTTTAGAAATCCATGATGTTAACAGAAACAAATGGACGGTGCAATTCAAGTTATGGGTCAATAGTAGCAGCACGATGTATGTTTTAGAAGGTGTACGACCCTTCATTCAGGCCATGCAATTGAAACCTGGAGATACTGGTATAATATATATTTTATTTAACTTTTTCAGAAATTTTTTTTGCATAATAAAAAATCAATCAAAATAGCTAATAAATAGTGCACAACATATAATATATAATATGCACATCGTATATTAAATATTATGCACAAAATATATGACCTTTTGTGCACAACATATATCACATGTGGTAATATCATCTACTTTTACAACATGTGATATATGGTGTACATACTATATGATATATATTATGTGCGACATGTAATATATGTTTTGCACATATGTTGTGTATAACAATTTGACTGTTTTGACTGTTTTTTTTTTCATTATGCATATAACAATGCTCTCACTTTTTTTGTTAAATTAACAATGCATTTGTACACTTCTTAATACATTTGTTAAGGTAATAAAAAAAAAGAAACATTATAATATATTATTAATTTTTTTGTCCCCTATATCTCTGACCACTTGATCATAAGGCTACAATATTATATGAATGAATCATATTATTTAAAAGTTTAAGTTATTAGGTTGAAGCTATTAGTATATTATATTCTACCACTTTGTCATTATCTCTGAATAAGTTGTGAAGTTTTCCATGCAAATCAAATCTATTTTTTTTTATTAAGTATAATGTACTTGTAGTTTTAGTCTCTTACCATGTACAATGTGCTCATCATTCTTGTAGTATTTTGGCTTGCTCATCATTATTCTTCTTTTGATATAAAATGGTGCAGTAACATTTAACCGCATGGACCCTAAGGGCAAACTTATGATAGGGGTTCGTCGGAAGGAACCATCACCACCACCGCCATCGCAGTTGCCGCCACCACCTTCTGCTGCACAGGTGATAGCTACTCTTGAGTTTATATAGCAGAGCCAAACCTTTTCAATTGATATTTAGTGCCTTGTTTTCGAGGAAAACAAAAAAGTAAGATAAAACAATCAATTTGCTTAACTAACTACTTTAGATTTGGAAATTTTAATGATCATTGTGTTTTATTTATTTATTAATGATCAGAATGACAAGAATCCCTAGTAGTCGTGCTAATGGGGAAAAGTTATTTTTCATTTCATGTCTATATTTTATGTCTGATAGGTTGCGTCTAGTATGACGTAGATGATAAAACATGATAGAAATATAATGAAAATAGAGATATAAAATTATAAAAGTAGTTATTTGTATTTCTGCTTAATTTTATATCCTTAATATCTATATTTTTCAAGATAAAAAATATTAAATTTTCCCCGTGAAACAATTTTATTTTATTTCCATCACTAAACGATTTTTCTTTATATTTTTATTTCTATATATGATTTTATTCTGAGCAGACATCACCACATGAAAGTTCTCCTAAGAAGAAAATAACTGAGAGGTTGCCTATTGTAAGCCAAGAAGGTGTATTGAAAGTGGCTCTTGACATGGCAACCAAAACTCCTATATTTGTGAATAGGAGTATATTCATGGCTCGCTCAAATAGGTAAGTTAAAATGTGTAGTGTTTCTAAATGTTGATTGATTTTGCAAGTGCCAGGACTTTTAGCAAATTGCTTTTATGATCATGAAACACATTTGATCACAAATCTTTACGGTCATTCATTCTTAGATTCTATACTAACTTATAAATATTTTCAATTTCAACTAGTAATTCTAAAAACTTTTGAACAGCATATTAAATGTGTTTTAGAACCATACAAAAATTTCTTACTCTATTATCATCCTAGTATTTTCTTTTACATTTTTCATTATACGTCTTTTTTTCAAATATATTGCACAGATACTTATAGGATTATCTAGTATTATACATGTAAATAAGGAGATACAATATAAATTAAATTATGTGTGCGGATATGTTAACTATTTTGGATTATCCATAAATCATAGGTAGCTAGTGGTGCTAATTGATAATAGAGCAGCTTATATATTTCCCATATGACTTTGATTAAATATTTCAATTCTAATCATGTTTGAACCACAGGGTGAATGAGCAATGGACTCAGTGTGATAGTTGCTCAAAATGGAGAAAGATACCATCTGATATTATTCTTCCTCCTAATTGGACATGCCTGGATAATATATGGGATCAGAGCAGGTAAGAAGACTTATAGAACAACATTAATTAATGTTTTGTCGTAAATACGTCCAACTAATATCTAATGTGTGCTATGTATAATACAAAATGTGTGCTATATGTATGTACATATAGCACACATTACATATTATATATAGCACACATTGGATACTAATTTGACGTATTTGTGTTCTACGACAAAGTTAGAACTGTGCTTGCATTTGTAAGCAAATTATGTTCATTTATAATGGTCTTTAATGTTTCTGCTTTATACCTTCAACAGGTCTTCATGTTCTGCTCCCAATGAATTGACCCCAATGGAACTGGAAAATCTTTTGAAAATGAACAATAATCAGGGTATGTTTTATTATTTTAAGTACATGCCAGTTTAATCCTCTGATAATGCTAGAGTATAAACAGAGATGAAGTGATTAATGGAAAATGATTCATCCTCTTAATCCTCTGTTTTTATAATATCAAAAAATACTTATCATGTTCCTTATATAGTAAGAGTGTGTTTGATTTTCGGAGAAAATATAAGTAAAATTTACTTAAATTAATTTAATGTGTCATTTTACACTTACCATACTGTAAGTGAATAAGATAAATACTAGCTGTTAGTTTCAGTTTTGTTAGTTAGTTTGTTCTGTTTCTGTATTTTATCTGGTGTGAGGTTCATTATATATTTTTGGACTTCTCACTCTTTTGTAATCAATCAATATTGTAATATTCATTCAGTATAATTCAGATTGCTTTTCTCTTCTCTTCTCTTCTCTTGCCCTCTTAGATATTTCTTTGTTCATCTTTCTTGCTTCTCTTCAGTATCTTTACATGGTATCATCGCTTTCTTGATCCATGGCGCCTTCCCCCACCCCAAGCTCACCCTCGATCTGAATCATCCACATCCTCTGGCTCCACTCCCATTAAACCTCCGCTTTCCCAGCTTTCTCCACTCCTGTATCCGTCTACAAAGAATTCGTGCAAAGGTCGAAAAGTTAAAGACTCATCTTCACTCAACAAAGAAAACAACCTCTATGAATGCTTTTCTTCTTGATATTCAGCAAACTAGAGATCATCTTGCTGCTGTTGGTCACCCTATTTCTAATTCAGATCATATCAGTGCTATTATCAATGGTCTTTCAGACGATTATAACTCCATAGTTGGATCTATCTTGTCTAGAAAAGATGAATTTTCTATTGACGATATTGAAGCTTTGCTTCTTGCTATTGAAGAACGGATTGAAAAACAACACACCGCATCTATCAATTCTCTTCCTTCAACCATTCCTCAGGCGAATATCACTCAAACTTCATCAAGAACCTTCTTTTCCAATCGTGGCAGAGGCTATGGCAGAAGGGGTCGCGGCCGTTTTGGTCAAAGAAGCTTTGCTAGAGCAACCACTTCTACTCAAATTCAATGCCAATTATGTCAAAAGTTTGGACATAGTGTTTGGGATTGTTATCACAGATTCAATCCTAACTATCAGCAACCTCAGCATCAGCAGAATCCACCCACTCCCACTCAATTCATCTCTCCACAGAATTACTTTTCTCAATTCACTTCCACCACCCTTGCCACACACTTGACCACCTCCTCTGCTCCTAGTCTTCTTCCAACACCAGCCACTATCTGTGATCCTCAATGGTATCCAGATACTGGAGCTACAAATCATATGACACCTGACATCAACAACCTTGCTTGTATGACCATTGCTAACACAGGCCATTCTCTCTTACAATTTCCATCTTCCAATCATTATTTCATTTTGCAGCAACTTTTGCATGTGCCATCTTTAATAAAGAATTTGTTGGTTTTACTCTCATTTTTACCTTCTAATCAAACACATTAACACACTCTACATAGTGTCATGAAATCGTCTCACCAAAAAGCATAAATTATTGACTTAATGGCTCATTTTGGACTTAAAAAACCAATAAAGCTGCCTGTAGAACAAAAATACATCTAACAAATATCCAATGTGTGCTATCCATGATATGAGATGTGTGTTATTCGTCCATATGCTATACAAATAGCACGTATTCCATATCATGTATAACACACGTTGGATATTTGTTGGACGTATTTTGGTTGTACAACCAGCATTATTGTTAAAAAACATGTATAATACAAATACTCACCTAACTTTATATTGAATTTAATCATTTTTATTTTATTTATTTATTATTACGAGGTCTGAAAAACTATCTGATATCATGTTATAAAAAGGAGTATATAGTTCAATATTTCTCCACCCAATTTTTTCAATTATTCAAATGTTGACAATTTTGATGAATATGCTGACAAAAGTTGCAAAC
This sequence comes from Aeschynomene evenia, assembly GCA_013621005.1. Classification (NCBI taxonomy): domain Eukaryota; kingdom Viridiplantae; phylum Streptophyta; class Magnoliopsida; order Fabales; family Fabaceae; genus Aeschynomene; species Aeschynomene evenia. The sequence goes on along the minus strand of CM024268.1, from coordinate 32,416,102 downwards.
ATATTCATCAAAGTTACCAACATTTGAATGAGGTAAAAAAATGAATGGAGAGGTAATGTACTATTTAGCATTTTCCTGTCATGAAACCATGTCACGAAGCTTCTAATGCCATGTCATGAAACTATCTAACTTATCCTTAATTGATTGAAAAGCAGGGACAACTACCTCTAATTATGAATTTATGATGCTCTCTGATTACTCTGGATCATGAATTTTCAGGAATGCATCTTTTAGCGGATACTACAATACTGGACGACATTGCAGGAAAAAATACTAGCAAGAACAAGGATTCAAGCATCATCACTACAAATCACACACATCAGAAACAACAACCAAGTGGAAAGGGGAAACACAAAGCAACATGCACCTGCAATGAGTGCATGATAGTTAAGAATCAGACAAGGGTGAAGATGATGCAAGACATGAATCGCCAATCCGAACGCGAAACAGGGGTTCTCAAGTTGCAATTCCGACAGTTTAATTGAACTTCAATTTCCAACTATGTCTCAAACTCAAAAGAGTAGTGTGACCATGATTTGATTTCTTCACCAAATTAAACCATAAACCTTAAATCCAAAGTAGAAAGGTAAAGAGAGTAATAAAGGTGTTTAGAAGTAGGAAAAAGTTGAACCAAATTCATTTTACAAACTAAATCTTCTTTACATTGTCTAATGATATTTTATTTCCTATGGGCTTTGAATTTGTCCGTGTTAGTATGCTATGTAATGCTGTGAAGTTGTGTGTTTTTTATTATTACAAAATACTTTGGCAAACTGTTGCTTAAGTGTTAATTGTACATTATTTCTCTGTGAGCAAGGATATACTTAGAATAGAAAAAAGCAGTCAAATTAGTTATATATAATATAAAATACAATGAATATTACATGTCTTACATCATATATCACATGCAATATCATCTTTTTTTGCAATATATAATTAATATATGTTCTACACAACAGATGATATATATTGCGCACGACATATGATATATATTATACATTTTATATTATATATATATTGTGGACAATATATTTACTGTTTTGACTGATATATTTTGACTGATTTTTTTTATATCAAGTATTTGTCTTTCTCTTTAGATTTATCAGTTGATGTAATAACAACCCTTTAAATTTTGTTGGCATATATCTGCATATGCTACGAGTTTCAATAGCCAATGTATGTTGTGTGCGCGCACATTGTCTTTCTCATTCTCCGTTTCGTTTCTCTTTTACTTCTGTAACCTGCTTCAGTCACAGTTCAACAATCACATTTACGGGCTTCAATTTCATGTTCGTCCTTTCCTTTTCTCCACTTCAATTAATCTTTTGCATAACGTTAGATTTTTATTTTATTTCAATTTTTATGTTTGATAATTGAGTTGATCAAAAGAATTTTTGTTATTGGGTTCAGTTTCGAACCCCTGAATATATTTTGATTATTTCTCTCTTCAACTATTTTTCTTTCTCACTCTCTCTTTTCTCTGTAGCTAAATAAAAAACACTCTATCTTTCTCTGTTTCTCATTCTCTGTTTCGTTTCTCTTTCACTTCTGCAACCTTCTTCAGTCACAGTTCAACGATCACATTCACGGGCTTCAATTTCATGTTCGTCCTTTCCTTTTCTCCACTTCAATTAATCTTTTGCATAACGTTAGATTTTTATTTTATTTCGATTTTTATGTTTAATAATTGAGTTGATCAAAAGAATTTTTGTTATTAAGAGCATATGGATGGATTTTAGATTTATTAAAAATAATCCATCTGGCTTTAGTGTGATGTATCTATCTCTGTTGTTGGTTCTCTACTTGATGCAGTAAAGCTTTGTGGAATCACATTTAAAAAAAATGAATTTAAAGCATTGCATGAACGTCGCATGCGGCGCATCCTCCGTGTCGACGCGGTGGCGCAGGGGTTGGGTAATGCAATCTGCTGGTGGTTTCGCCGTTCTCTGCGATAAATGCGGGTAATGAATGTTGTTGTTTTTGTGTTTTTTTCTTTTCTTCTTTTTGGTTTTTTTTATCATTTTTGATTTATTTGATACATGTGTTGTTGGTGGTATGAAATATTTTGAACACACCATGCTTGTTTGTAATGCATTCATGATTTATTGCTTTTTTGTTTTATTTGCACAAATGAAAATTAGTATATAACCACAATTGCTTCAATTTTTTAGTTGTTGGCATGAGACTTAAACAATTGTTTATTTGGTGGTTTGATTTTTTTTTATGATATAGTTTGGGGAGATTTACTTAGATTATGGAGATAGATTTTATAATATTGTCTCATTATTTTATTTTTTTCCATATTTTCTTTTGATAATTGAGTTGATCAAAAGAATTTTTGTTATTGTGTTCAGTTTCGAACCCCTGAATATATTTTCATTATTTCTTTCTTCAACTCTTTTTCTTTCTCACTCTCTCTCTTTTCTCTGTAGATAAATAAAAAACACTCTCTCTTTCTCAGTTTCTCATTCTCTGTTTCGATTCTCTTTCACTTCCGTAACCTGCTTCAGTCACAGTTCAACGGTCACATTCACAGGCTTCAATTTCATGTTCGTCATTTCCTTTTCTCCACTTCAATCAAATCTTTTGCATCACGTTAGATTTTTATTTTATTTCAATTTTTATGTTTGATAATTGAGTTGATCAAAAGAATTTTTGTTATTGGGTTCAGTTTCTAACCCCTGAATATATTTTCATTATTTCTCTCTTCAACTTTTTTTCTTTCTCACTCTCTCTCTTTTCTCTGTAGCTAAATAAAAAACACTCTATCTTTCTCTGTTTCTCATTCTCTGTTTCGTTTCTCTTTCACTTCTGTAACCTGCTTCAGTCACAGTTCAACGATCACATTCACGGGCTTCAATTTCATGTTCGTCCTTTCCTTTTCTCCACTTCAATTAATCTTTTGCATAACGTTAGATTTTTATTTTATTTCAATTTTTAAGTTTAATAATTGAGTTGATCAAAAGAATTTTTGTTATTAAGAGCATATGGATGAATTATAGATTTATTAAAAATAATCCATCTGGCTTTAGTGTGATGTATCTATCTCTGTTGTTGGTTCTCAACTTGATGCAGTAAAGCTTTGTGGAATCATATTTAAAAAAAATGAATTTAAAGCATTGCATGAACGTCGCATGCGGCGCATCCTTCGTGTCGACACGGAGGCGCAGAGGTTGGGTAATGCAATCGGGTGGTTTCGCCGTTCTCTGCGATAAATGCGGGTAATGAATGTTGTTGTTTTTGTGTTTTTTCTTTTCTTCTTTTTGGTTTTTTTTTATCATTTTTAATTTATTTGATACATGTGTTGTTGGTGGTATGAAATATTTTGAACACACCATACTTGTTTGTAATGCATTCATGGTTTATTGCTTTTTTGTTTTATTTGCACAATATGAAAATTAGTATATAACCACAATTGCTTCAATTTTTTAGTTGTTGGCATGAGACTTAAACAATTGTTTGTTTGGTGGTTTGATTTTTTTTTTTATGATATAGTTTGGAGAGATTTACATAGATTATGGAGATAGATTTTATAACATTGTCTCATTATTTTATTTTTTTCCATATTTTCTTTTGATAATTGATTTGATCAAAAGAATTTTTGTTATTGGGTTCAGTTTCGAACCCCTGAATATATTTCATTATTTCTTTCTTCAACTTTTTTTCTTTCTCACACTCTCTTTTTTCTCTGTAGATAAATAAAAAACACTCTCTCTTTCTCTGTTCCTTATTCTCTGTTTCGTTTCTCTTTCACTTCCGTAACCTGCTTCAGTCACAGTTCAGCGATCACATTCACGGGCTTCAATTTCATGTTCGTCATTTCCTTTTCTCCACTTCAATTAATCTTTTGCATAACGTTAGATTTTTATTTTATTTCAGTTTTTATGTTTGATAATTGAGTTGATCAAAAGAATTTTTGTTATTGGGTTCAGTTTCGAACCCCTGAATATATTTTCATTATTTCTCTCTTCAACTCTTTTTCTTTCTCACTCTCTCTCTTTTCTCTGTAGCCAAATAAAAAACACTCTATCTTTTTCGTTTCTCATTCTCTGTTTCGTTTCTCTTTCACTTCTGTAACCTGCTTAAGTCACAGTTCAACGATCGCATTCACGGGCTTCAATTTCATTTTCGTCCTTTCCTTTTCTCCACTTCAATTAATCTTTTGCATAACGTTAGATTTTTATTTTATTTCGATTTTTATGTTTAATAATTGAGTTGATCAAAAGAATTTTTGTTATTAAGAGCATATGGATGGATTTTAGATTTATTAAAAATAATCCATCTGGCTTTAGTGTGATGTATCTATCTCTGTTGTTGGTTCTCTACTTGATGCAGTAAAGCTTTGTGGAATCACATTTAAAAAAAATGAATTTAAAGCATTGCATGAACGTCGCATGCGGCGCATCCTCTGTGTCGACACGGAGGCGCAGAGGTTGGGTAATGCAATCTGGTGGTTTCGCCGTTCTCTGCGATAAATGCGGGTAATGAATGTTGTTGTTTTTGTGTTTTTTCTTTTCTTCTTTTTGGTTTTTTTTTATCATTTTTAATTTATTTGATACATGTGTTGTTGGTGGTATGAAATATTTTGAACACACCATACTTGTTTGTAATGCATTCATGATTTATTGCTTTTTTGTTTTATTTGCACAATATGAAAATTAGTATATAACCACAATTGCTTCAATTTTTTAGTTGTTGGCATGAGACTTAAACAATTGTTTGTTTGGTGGTTTGATTTTTTTTTTTATGATATAGTTTGGAGAGATTTATATAGATTATGGAGATAGATTTTATAATATTGTCTCATTATTTTATTTTTTTCCATATTTTCTTTTGATAATTGATTTGATCAAAAGAATTTTTGTTATTGGGTTCAGTTTCGAACCCCTGAATATATTTCATTATTTCTTTCTTCAACTTTTTTTCTTTCTCACACTCTCTCTTTTCTCTGTAGATAAATAAAAAACACTCTCTCTTTCTCTGTTTCTTATTCTCTGTTTCGTTTCTCTTTCACTTCCGTAACCTGCTTCAGTCACAGTTCAGCGATCACATTCACGGGCTTCAATTTCATGTTCGTCATTTTCTTTTCTCCACTTCAATTAATCTTTTGCATAACGTTAGATTTTTATTTTATTTCAGTTTTTATGTTTGATAATTGAGTTGATCAAAAGCATTTTTGTTATTGGGTTCAGTTTCGAACCCCTGAATATATTTTCATTATTTCTCTCTTCAACCCTTTTTCTTTGTCACTCTCTCTTTTCTCTGTAGCCAAATAAAAAACACTCTATCTTTTTCGTTTCTCATTCTCTGTTCGTTTCTCTTTCACTTCTGTAACCTGCTTCAGTCACAGTTCAACGATCACATTCACGGGCTTCAATTTAATGTTCGTCCTTTCCTTTTCTCCACTTCAATTAATCTTTTGCATAACGTTAGATTTTTATTTTATTTCGATTTTTATGTTTAATAATTGAGTTGATCAAAAGAATTTTTGTTATTAAGAGCATATGGATGGATTTTAGATTTATTAAAAATAATCCATCTGGCTTTAGTGTGATGTATCTATCTCAGTTGTTGGTTCTCTACTTGATGCAGTAAAGCTTTGTGGAATCACAATTAAAAAAAATGAATTTAAAGCATTGCATGAATGTCGCATGTGGCGCATCCTCCGTGTCGACGCGGTGGCGCAGGGGTTGGGTAATGCAATCTGCTGGTGGTTTCGCCGTTCTCTGCGATAAATGCGGGTAATGAATGTTGTTGTTTTTGTGTTTTTTCTTTGCTTCTTTTTGGTTTTTTTATCATTTTTAATTTATTTGATACATGTGTTGTTGGTGGTATGAAATATTTTGAACACACCATACTTGTTTGTAATGCATTCATGATTTATTGCTTTTTTGTTTTATTTGCAGAATATGAAAATTAGTATATAACTACAATTGCTTCAATTTTTTAGTTGTTGGCATGAGACTTAAACAATTGTTTGTTTGGTGGTTTGATTTTTTTTTTTATGATATGGTTTGGAGAGATTTACTTAGATTATGGAGATAGATTTTATAATATTATCTCATTATTTTATTTTTTTCCATATTTTCTTTTGATAATTGAGTTGTTCAAAAGAATTTTTGTTATTGTGTTCAGTTTCGAACCCCTGAATATATTTTCATTATTTCTTTCTTCAACTCTTTTTCTTTCTCACTCTCTCTCTTTTCTCTGTAGATAAATAAAAAACACTCTCTCTTTCTAAGTTTCTCATTCTCTGTTTCGTTTCTCTTTCACTTCCGTAACCTGCTTCAGTCACAGTTCAACGATCACATTCACGGGCTTCAATTTCATGTTCGTCATTTCCTTTTCTTCACTTCAATTAATCTTTTGCATAACGTTAGATTTTTATTTTATTTCAATTTTTATGTTTGATAATTGAGTTGATCAAAAGAATTTTTGTTATTGGGTTCAGTTTCGAACCCCTGAATATGTTTTCATTATTTCTCTCTTCAACTCTTTTTCTTTCTCACTCTCTCTTTTCTCTGTAGATAAATAAAAAACACTCTCTCTTTCTCTGTTTCTCATTCTCTGTTTCGTTTCTCTTTCACTTCTGTAACCTGCTTCAGTCACAGTTCAACGATCACATTCACGGGCTTCAATTTCATGTTCGTCATTTCCTTTTCTCCACTTCAATTAATCTTTTGCATAACGTTAGATTTTTATTTTATTTCAATTTTTATGTTTAATAATTGAGTTGATCAAAAGAATTTTTGTTATTAAGAGCATATGGATGGATTTTAGATTTATTAAAAATAATCCATCTGCCTTTAGTGTGATGTATCTATCTCTGTTGTTGGTTCTCTACTGGATGCAGTAAAGCTTTGTGGAATCACATTTAAAAAAGATGAATTTAAAGCATTGCATGAACGTCGCATGCGGCGCATCCTCCGTGTCGACGCGGTGGCGCAGGGGTTGGGTAATGCAATCTGGTGGTTTCGTCGTTCTCTGCGATAAATGCGGGTAATGAATGTTGTTGTTTTTGTGTTTTTTCTTTTCTTCTTTTTGGTTTTTTTTACCATTTTTAATTTAATTGATACATGTGTTGTTGATGGTATGAAATATTTTGAACACACCATACTTGTTTGTAATGCATTCTTGATTTATTGCTTTTTTGTTTTATTTGCACAATATGAAAATTAGTATATAACCCTAATTGCTTCAATTTTTTAGTTGTTGGCATGAGACTTAAACAATTGTTTGGTTGGTGGTTTGATTTTTTTTTTTTTTATGATATAGTTTGGAGAGATTTACTTAGATTATGGAGATAGATTTTATAATATTGTCTCATTATTTTATTTTTTTCCATATTTTCTTTTGATAATTGATTTGATCAAAAGAATTTTTGTTATTGGGTTCAGTTTCGAACCCCTGAATATATATTTTCATTATTTCTTTCTTCAACTCTTTTTCTTTCTCACTCTCTTTCTTTTCTCTGTAGATAAATAAAAAACACTATATCATTCTCTTTTTCGTTTCTTTTTCACTTCCGTAACCTGCTTCAGTCACCGTTCAACGATCACATTCACGGGCTTCAATTTCATGTTCGTCATTTTCTTTTCTCCACTTCAATTAATCTTTTGCATAACGTTAGATTTTTATTTTATTTCAATTTTAATGTTTGATAATTGAGTTGATCAAAAGAATTTTTGTTATTGGGTTCAGTTTCGAACACCTGAATATATTTTCATTATTTCTCTCTTCAACTCTTTTTCTTTCTCACTCTCTCTCTTTTCTCTGTAGCCAAATAAAAAACACTCTATTTTTTTCTCTGTTTCTCATTCTTTGTTTCGTTTCTCTTTCACTTCTGTAACCTGCTTTAGTCACAGTTCAACGATCACATTCACGGGCTTCAATTTCATGTTCGTCCTTTCCTTTTCTCCATTTCGATTAATCTTTTGCATAACGTTAGATTTTTATTTTATTTCAATTTTTATGTTTAATAATTGAGTATATCAAAAGAATTTTTATTATTAAGAGCATATGGATGAATTTTAGATTTATTAAAAATAATCCATCTGGCTTTAGTGTGACGTATCTATCTCTGTTGTTGGTTCTCTACTTGATGCAGTAAAGCTTTGTGGAATCACATTTAAAAAAAAATGAATTTAAAGCATTGAATGAACGTCGCATGCGGCGCATCCTTCGTGTCGACGCGGTGGCGCAGCGGTTGTGTAATGCAATCTGGTGGTTTCGTCGTTCTCTGCGATAAATGCGGGTAATGAATGTTGTTGTTTTTGTGTTTTTTCTTTTCTTCTTTTTGGTTTTTTTATCATTTTTAATTTATTTGATACATGTGTTGTTCGTGGTATTAAATATTTTGAACACACCATGCTTGTTTGTAATGCATTCATGATTTATTGCTTTTTTGTTTTATTTGCACAATATGAAAATTAGTATATAACCACAATTGCTTCAATTTTTTAGTTGTTGGCATGAGACTTAAACAATTGTTTGTTTGGTGGTTTGATTTTTTTTTTTATGATATAGTTTGGAGATATTTACATAGATTATGGAGATAGATTTTATAATATTGTCTCATTATTTTATTTTTTTTCCATATTTTCTTTTGATAATTGATTTGATCAAAAGAATTTTTGTTATTGGGTTCAGTTTCGAACCCCTGAATATATTTTCATTATTTCTTTCTTCAACTCTTTTTCTTTCTCACTCTCTCTCTTTTCTCTGTAGATATATAAAAAACACTCTCTGTTTCTCATTCTCTGTTTCGTTTCTCTTTCACTTCCGTAACCTGCTTTAGTCACAGTTCAACGATCACATTCATGAGCTTCAATTTCATGTTCTTCATTTCCTTTTCTCCACTTCAATTAAATCTTTTGCATAACGTTAGATTTTTATTTTATTTCAATTTTTATGTTTGATAACTGAGTTGATCAAAAGAATTTTTGTTATTGGGTTCAGTTTCGAACCCCTGAATATATTTTCATTATTTCTCTCTTCAACTCTTTTTCTTTCTCACTCTCTCTATTTTCTCTGTAGCTAAATAAAAAACACTCTATCTTTCTCTGTTTCTCATTCTCTGTTTCGTTTTTCTTTCATTTCTGTATCCTGCTTCAGTCATAGTTCAACCATCACGTTCACGGGCTTCAATTTCATGTTCGTCATTTCCTTTTCTCCGATCCACTTTAATTAATCTTTTGCATAACGTTAGATTTTTATTTTATTTCAATTTTTATGTTTAATAATTGAGTTGATCAAAAGAATTTTTGTTATTAAGAGCATATGGATGGATTTTAGATTTATTAAAAATAATCCATGTGGCTTTAGTGTGACGTATCTATCTCTGTTGTTGGTTCTCTACTTTATGCAGTAAAGCTTTGTGGAATCACATTTAAAAAAAATGAATTTAAAGCATTGAATGAACGTCACATGCGGCGCATCCTCCAAAAGAATTTTTGTTATTGGGTTCAGTTTTGGAACCCCTGAATATATTTTCATTATTTCTCTCTTCAACTCTTTTTCTTTCTCACACTCTCTCTTTTGGGCAGAAGAAATGTACAATGTATGAATATGATGAATCAACCATCTTCAATTTTGAACATAGAAGAACAAATCAACAACAACAGAACCAAGAAATAGAGGCTCTGAAGTAATTATCTTCAACCAGCAATAATTCAAATCTTCCCAAAAGAATCTAACAATGTAACAAAGAAAAATAGCTGCACGGGAAAATACCATAACAGAGCCAAATCGAAATAGGATGCCCGAAAAAATTTAATCGGGAGAACTGGTGAGCCTTCAATTTCAATCTCTTCCATTTGTGGTTGGCCAGTCATATCAAGAAATGCTTCCATGTAAACAAGATTTGTGTCTCAAGAATTCTTTTACTTTTGCCAAAATGGGGTAATGTGACTTCTTTGAAGCAAGAAAAACTTTTATCTCTCAAGAATAAAGTGCCAAGAGAGGGGTTAACACCAAAGTGGCGCAGCAGATTTACTCTATACATGCAATACTCAATGTGTGTGGAAGTGGGTAAGCGTTTGCAGAGCTGGGTGCTACAGGACAACCCTTGAGGTCCTTGATGTGAATCGGAACCATTATCGATTTTAATTGCAGCAAAACTTGGACATTGGTGAAGAAAGAAAAATGCATGTCACCACCGCTTGATTGCTTGCTCTGTTTCTTTATGCTTTTAGCTCTGTTTCTTCATTTTCTTTACACTATGTTAGAGGGCCTCAAACTCAATTTGAAATTGCAGAGAAAAGCACCAATATCCGGAAGAAATGCTTTTCAAAGATAGCAAATGGTAATGGAAATAAAATTAATGTGGATCGTTTGTCTATGATACCATGTAGAAACTCATGGTATCAACCAAGATCAAAAGAATAGAAATGGAGATAGAAAATGATTAGTGAAATAGATTGATAGATTGTATCTCAATTACAAACTAATGAAGCCTTCTATAGACTAATGAGAGTAACAAACTCTAAAAACATAATGACTAATATACCCCTAATTATAATCTCCAACAGCCCCCCGCAAGCTGGAACGTGTGAGAAATCGAACATGTCCAGCTTGGGAAAGAAGTACAATACATCAAAAAACGAAAGAAATACAATCAAAATGAAAAATCAATGAAATATCTACAATTAATATGAAGAGAGTGAGTCGGTTCGCCGCAATGATCGTCGGTCAAATGATTCTGAGTTGAGATTTTTTTTCTCTTCTTTTTCTTTTTGGAGCTTAACAGCTCATTCAAGAGTGGCTTTTAACGGAATCGACTCTCATTGCATTTCTTTTTCATTTGATGTAATTTTTCATTTCATTTGTATCGCACTTTCCACTCAAGCCGGACATACGAGAGTTCGCATGATCCAGCTTGTGGGGGGTGTTAGGGGTATAATAGTCATTTTGTATAGATGTGTATGTAGTGCCTATATAAAGGCTTGATACTTGTAATCATTCATTTTATTCAATACATTTTCACATTTCTCATCACTCTCTTAATTATTTCTTTTTGATCATTTGAGCCTAATACCATGAATTTCAATAGTAATATCATCTACTTTTACAATATGTAATATATGATGTACATAATATGTGATATATATTGTGTGCAATATGTAATATATGTTTTGCACATATATTGTGTATAGCATATTGACTATTTTAATTGTTTTTTCATTATGAATATAGCAATGCTCTAACTTTTTTATTAAATTAACAATGCACTTGTACACTTCTTAGTACATTTATTAAGGTCATAAAAAAAGAAACATTATAATATATTATTAATTTTTTTATCTCTTGTTATATTGAATCTCTTACCACTTGATCAAGGCTCTGATACCATATCAAGGAACTATATTATCTAAAAGTTTAATCTGTTAGGTTGAGGCTCATTAGTGATCTTATATTGTATCACTTTGTCATTATCTCTGAATAAGTTGTGGAGTTTGTATAATTCATACTGATATATAATTTTGTTTTCCATGCAAATCAAATCTATTTTTTTTATTAAGTATAATGTACTTGTAGTTTTAGTCTCTTACCATGTACCATGTGCTCATCATTCTTGTAGTATATATTTTGGCTTGTTCATCATTATTCTTCTTTTGATATAAAATGATGCAGCAACATTTAACCGCAAGGACCCTGAGGGCAAACGTATAATAGGGGTTCGTCAGAAGGAATCATCACCACCGCCGCCATCGCAGTTGCCGCCACCACCTTCTGCTGCACAGGTGATAACTACTCTTGAGTTTATATAGCAGAGCCAAACTTTTGAATTGATATTTAGTGCCTGTGTTTTCGAGGAAAACAAAAAAGTAAGATAAAACAATCAATTTGCTTAACTCTTTAAATTTGGAAATTTTAATGATCATTGTGTTTTATTCATTTATTAATGATCAGGATGACAAGCATCCCTAGTAGTAGTGCTAATGGGGAAAAAGTTATTTTTCATTTCATGTCTATACTTTATGTCTGGTAGGCTCCGTCTACTATGACGTAGATGATAAAACATGATAGAAATATAATGAAAATAGAAATATAAAAATAGTTATTTATATTTCCGCTTAATTTTATATCCTTAATATCTATATTTTTTAAAATAAAAAATATTAAATTTTGGTCATGAAACAATTTTTTTTTATTTTCATCACTAAACAATTTATTTTTATATTTTTATTTCTATATATTGTTTTATTCTATGCAGACACCACCACATGAAAGTTCTCAAAGAGGGTTGGTTCTGTCACCGGAGACAGTTCCTAAGAAAAAAAGAAATAAGAGGTTGTCTATTGTAAGTCAAGAAGGTATATTGAAAGTGACTCTTGACATGATAACTAAAACCCCTGTATTTGTAAATAGTAGTATATTCATGGCTCGCTCAAATAGGTAAGTTAAAATGTATAGTGTTTCTAAATGTTGATTGATTTTGCAAGTGTCAGGACTTTTAACAAATTGTTTTTATGATCATGAAACACATTTAATAAAAAATCTTTACGGTAATTCATTCTACACTAATAAATATTTTCAATTTCAACTAGTGATTCTAAAAACTTTTGAATTGCATATTAAATGTGTTTCAGAACCATGCAAGAATTTCTTACTCTGCTATCATCCTAGTATTTTCTTTTACATTTTTTATTAGACGTCTTTTTTTCAAATATATTGCACAGATACTTTAGGATTATCTAGTATTATACATGTAAATAAGGAGATACAATATAAATTAAAATTATTTGTGCAGATATGTTAACTATTTTGGATTATCCATAAATCATAGGTAGCTAGTGGTGCTAATTGATAATAGAGCAGCTTATATATTTCCAATATGACTTTGATTGAATATTTCAATTCTGATCATGATTGAATCACAGGGAGAATGAGCAATGGACTCAGTGTGATAGTTGCTCAAAATGGAGAAAGATACCATCTGATATAGTTCCTCCTCCTAATTGGACATGCCTGGATAATATATGGGATCAGAGCGTAAGAAGACTTTACATAACAGCAATAATATTTATCGTACAACAGAAATACGTCCAACTAATATCTAATGTGTGCTCTATATATATATATATATATATATATGTACATATAGCACACATTAAATATTATGTATAGCACATTTTGAATACTAATTTGACGTATTTGTGTTGTACCACAAAAACAGAACAATGCTTGCATTTATAAACAAATTATGTTCTTATTATAATGGTCTTTAATATTTCTGCTTTATACCTTCAACAGGTCTTCATGTTCTGCTCCCAATGAATTGACCCCAATGGAACTGGAAAATCTTTTGAAAATGAACAACAATCAAGGTATGTATTATTATTTTAAGTACATTCCAAATCACACACATCAGAAACAACAACCAAGTGGAAAGGGGAAACACAAAGCAACATGCACCTGCAATGAGTGCATGATAGTTAAGAATCAGACAAGGGTGAAGATGATGCAAGACATGAATCGCCAATCCGAACGCGAAACAGGGGTTCTCAAGTTGCAATTCCGACAGTTTAATTGAACTTCAATTTCCAACCTGGTTTTGAAGAACCATAAACCTTAAATAATCCAAAACAGAAAGGTAAAGAGAGTAATAAAGGTGTTCAGAAGTAGGAAAAAGTTGAACCAAATTCATTTTGCAAACTAATCTTCTTTACATTGTCTAATGATATTTTATTTCCTATGGGCTTTGAATTTGTCCGTGTTAGTATGCTATGTAATGCTGTGAAGTTGTGTGTTTTTCTTATTACAAAATACTTTCGCAAACTGTTGCTTAGTGTTGATTGTACATTATTTCTCTCTAAATATATTTAAATAAATTTTTGTGTACAATGAAAAATCTGTAAATAGACCCAATTCAACTTTTCCCAGTCCAAATGTGAGAGTGAAAGTAAGAGTAAAATATTAGTAAAATCTAATTTGATTGATTTTTCATTATTTATATAACAAATTTGATATATTTATGAGTTGATGTAAAAACAACCTTTTTTTTTTTAATTTTGTTGACATATATAGCTGTATATGCTATGAGTTTGAATAGCCAATGTATGTTGTGTGTGCGCACATTGACTAGTCTATTTCAAATGATTTTTTATACACCACATAATTGATTAATATTAGTTATGTAATAATCCAACTTTTTAAAACTCTTAATTCAACTTTTAATATTATATAATAATCCAACGTTTTGAAATTTTATTAATAGTTTAAAAAAGTTCGATTGTTGCATATAGTTGTTATGGTGGCTGATTTGTGATGTACATAACATTACTCTTTTCCGAACAATAATACTATTTTATCATATATTTTTTGGTATCATACGTGTCAATATTCATTTTTATTGTCATTGAATTTATATGTGACTTCATTTCAACATTTTAACTTCTTTTATCAACTATATTATATATGATGGAAGTATCTCTATAATATTAATGATTTCAAAATACTTTGTACAAACTAAGCACACGAATGATAGGGGAGGTGCATCTTTATCTTTGGTAGGTAAACGGGGCTAGATTAGCGTATTCTTTTTGAATTGTTATTGCTAATTAAGAAACTACACATGCTTCCAATTTTTTATAGTTTTGATTGATGCGTGGAAAATAGAAATCTCGTGCTATAAACAAAACTCACAAGTGAATTTTCTATCCTAACAAATTTTTAATTATATATTCATTACCTTGTATTTCTATTCTGCATACTATGTCAAAGGCAACCTTAATGTTAACTTAGAATTAAATGAGTCATATTACTCCGAGCCCAAAGGACATATATTTGTACCTATTTCAATATTTAAATTTTGATAATATAATTTTAACTGAAACTTTTAATCTCCACCTATATACAACTAGAGCTACTCTTGGTCTCTTGCACATACTTCAACTAATTCTACATACACATAACATTTTATATAGGAAAATAATATTATAGACTCGAGTTTATGGTGAATCCTATATGTGGCAACATATTAACCAAAAGTTTATGTCTTGAATGGTTGATATATTGTCACATGTAAAATTTATCATGAACCCAAATCTATATTAACACTACTCTTTATATATACAACTAGAGGCTACTCTTGTGCATAATTTTGACTAATTCTACAGATACTGTTAATCTCGATTCAGTATATACAATGACACAATTTAATTCTACAGATACTGTCAATCAAGAATCACTAAGATACATCTCACATTATACTGATTATAGATTATGCGACAAAGCTACTCACATAGTATACTAATCTTTTGGATTTCTAGGGACAGGAAAAAGGAGCAAAATACTAAAGACCATATATAAATTTCCATGTAAATGGGGGTAACTAATTGGAACCCAGTCAGAACCATCCTTTTGCACTATCTACAAAAGAGCATCCTCTCGGCATCACACTGAGGGATCTAGAAAAGGGTGGAAGAACCACATCTTTTATCTCCTATAAACTGTGTTGAATCACACCAAAAATTAATTAAAAAATGAACATTATGGACAATCAAAATCCTTCCACACTAGCCCTCCTAGATACTGAGGATGACGACTTGCGGCTTTCTTGCCTCTCCAGCTCCTCCAAGGAGAGAGTGGAGGAACATGCACGTGGAGGAAGGACGACCGGCACTCCGGACCATCTCGGAGGCGAAACGGATGGTCGGGCTCCTGCTGGCGGTGATGGGGAGAAACTCAACCTGGGTGCAGGGGTGATGATGCCATTAAGACTCGGTGATCTTGACATGTGTTTTCCTGAGATTGCGGCCGGTTCTTGCAGAGGGAACCGGCAAGAGTACTTCAGATCCTGTATCATTTTGAGATGCTTGACAACAGTTCTCATGGTTGGTCTTTCTGTTGGCTCCTTTTGAAGGCATCTTTGTGCAATGTCGGCCATTGTTCTTGCTGCTTTTGAAGGAAATCGACCTTTGAGTTGAGGATCCATAATCAACGATAGTCGGTAATCGTCAGCTAGGAAAGGCCGGCTCCACTTGACCAAATTCCTCTCTTCCTTGGGGTGACGGCTATCGAGATTCTTTCTTCCAGTAAGAAGCTCAAGGAGAAAGATTCCAAAGCTCCATACGTTGCTCTTCGGAGTGAGCATTCCTTTTTCCAGTGTCTCCACCGATAGGTTCCCAACAGCCTGAAACAATATCAAATTTATCAATACAAATATTTGATAAACATAATGGACACTAACTGAATATTGAGAATAACACAGCATTTTAAGCCCAAAGAACTTACAGGTGAACTGCTTGAAATCTCTTCCTCGGGAATATGTCCAACACAACCGTATCCTGAAAGTTTTGCACTGAAATCTTTATCTATTTGTATGTTGGATGTTGAAAATTCATTATACATTGCCTGCAGACATAAAGAGGTACATCAGCAAAGATATTAATTTTCAAAAAGAAAATGCAGACTAGACCCAACGGTTTTTCAGCAATTACCTGAAAAGGCCCTTCTTCATGCAAAAAAGTAAGACCTTGAGCAGCACATATAGCAATTTTCATTCTCGTATTCCAATCAAGTGATGGGCCCTCAGATCTCCCATACAACAAGCGGTCCAAACTTCCATGGTATAGCCTCTCGTAAACCAGCATTCTCTGTTCTGAACCTTCACGTGCATGAAATCCTAGCAATTTACAGAGGTTTGGATGCTGCAAAGATGCTAGAGTATTGACCTCATTTACGAATTCCTTCAATCCCTGGAAGTTGGACAAAGTGTTAGAAAACAATATCATAGGATCATGCTTCAATAAGCAAGAGTTTTCAGCATAACTATATACTCAAGTAACAGAGTAAGAACGGCAGCAATAACAGAATAAGAATGGCAGCATGAAGAACAAAATTGACACTGCTCAATAGAAAGTTGGATGGAATCAATTTAAAAACACAAGACACCTCTGAATGCCTCTACCAATTCCTATATCACCAGTATTCATCAGCTAAAATTAACAGAATATACAAGTCTTACATATAGCACACATCTAATATTTAACCAAATACAAAAGTTCTAACCAGTCTAAGATTACATGTAAGGCATTAACTCTCCACATTAAGATGACCAGTCAGAAATTACTATGCATGAGATGACCAAGAAATGAAAAGAAAGTGATGCAGCATGAAGAAAAGTACCTGAGTCGATGGGTGAAGGCGAGTAACAGTGGCTTCAAACTTCTTTGAACTTGAAGTATCATCACCAAACGAAGCCTTATATATGGTGGATGAAAGACATTCTGACATGCATCGATCTGAGGAGAAATTGTGGCAAGCAGCTGCAACTTCATCATACTGAAAGTTCCGAAGTGAACCAGTAGGTGGAAGCGGCAAAGGCCCAGAAGTTTGTGGAGGAGCAATAGCCGTCCCTAACTTAAAGCTGCCCATAGCCTTCAATGAACCACCACCACCACCCTTAGGAGATGGAAGAGGTAAAGGTTGTGGACTTGAGGAATGTTGCTCCTTCATTGATCCCGCTCGGTGTCTCGATTCCTCTTGTTCCTCATACTCAACTGAGGCCAAAGCATCTTGTTCTGCTGCATCAAGAGTTGATGGAGCAGATAGTGCTCGCATTCTATTGTTAGCAACTTTATTCATGGGTTGAATCGGTTTAACTCTAGTCCTAAAACTAGGAGGTGCAGACTGGAGAGTGCGAGTATGAGTTTTAGGCTCAGGCAATGCCGTAGGTACATGTTCGCTGTGGCTTAAACGTTTAACATACGCGATTTGATCAGGCTTTTTCTTCTTGCTCTTCAAAACAGTGAAGCACCCCATCTTTTATACAGGCACTTGGTTGCAGTAATGAACTATTTATGTCTGCAAAAACAAAATAAAAGCACATGAATAAAATACACCCCACCCCAACAAACTTAATGTAGATAATCGTGTCACAACCACATAGATGATGCATTGCATAATAATCCAGAACAAATAATGCAGACATGCATTACAGAAAGACTTAGTTTGGAATCCAATTTTGATTCTCATATATAAGGTATTCACTTGGTAGAGTTATGTTTGAAATTGGAAAAAGAAAAACAATGGAAAATGGTAAACTCATTTGTTCAATTTTGATTGATGACCCAAATTCAACCCTCGAAAGACTTTTAAGAACATCAAACACTCATAGAAAGATTAGCAATAAACCCCAAGCTTCTGGAAAATTTTGAGGGTCAAGCAAAAACAATCAAATAATCAAAATCCAACATGCAGTTAACAATAATTGATCAAGTAATTGCCTAGTAAATCCCATTTCCAATTTGTATGCATCACATTCCCAGAAAGCGGAATAACAGAAGTACCTAATTTTCCCCATCTCACTATCCAATTTCCAAACCAATTACAACAAAAATAAAAATAATCCATAGATAAAAAATTAAAAACTAAAATCTAGAAAAGTAGGGGCGGAAAAAACTGTTTTTGACAAATGAACAGAAGTAGCAAATTTGCTGAAACTAGCTAGCTCCCCACAGACACAACTCATATGAATCGCGCATCTATTCAGCGACATGAAAAGCAACTCAGATCCGTAACATCACAGAAATCTCATAAAAACCCAATAATCCAATTTCTCTTCACAGCATAAAGGTATTTTTTTTAAAAAAAAACAAATAAGTTGGATTTCACAAGCCATAAAAAAAGCTTCACCCCTAACAAGAATTTTTCCAGCAAAAAGCAATTCAATTAAAAAATTAAAAAAATAATAAAAAAAGAACATACTAAAACAAATCCGTATTCCAAACAAAAACTGAAAAGAAAAACAAAATTCACACGCAAAAGTCTAGATTAAAAATAAAAAGAAATAGCAGCTGAAACAACACAAATCGAAAGAAACAAATAGTTGAGAGATTAAACTCACCTATGTTCAACAGATTGGAGCTCATGCAACTCAAATTGAAGGGGGGGAAATGGGGAAGGTGAAAAAAAAGGAAGTTTTTTTTTGTGGTTTTGATTCGACGGAGAGAAAACTCTTCCTTATCGAGTCAAAGAAAGCAGATTGGAAAAGCTAGCTGGGAAGTGTGAAGATTTGAGAGAGAGAGAGAGAGGAGAGAGAAAGAAAAAGCAGAACAGAGAGAGAGATTAGGGGAATATTTAGAATTTTGTAGAGAGAGAAAGAAAGAGAGTGTGTTCTAATGAGAGAGAGAATATAGAAACCCCAATGAGCAGTGGTCAAACCTACTCAAAGGCACCTCTTTATTTTATTTATTTTTCTAATTTTCTAAGTCATTAAAATAATGAGCAATGTTATAAAAACTCCAATTCATAATAAATTTTAAGGAAATACTTGAACACAATAAAAATTGAACTAAAATATATATATAATGTAAAATACATAATATATTATATGTATTATATATCATGTTATAACATCATCTTTCTTTGCAACATGTGATATATATTGTGTATATCATATGATATATAACGTGCACAATAAATAATATTCGTTGTATAATTTATATTATATATATTGTGCATAACTTATTAATTATTTTAACTGATTTTTTATTATACATATACTAATACTCTAAATTTTATAAGTAATAACATATTCAAGGCCAGTTTGGGTAAATGACTTATTTAAGCCCTTATATAAAAGTAACTTCTCATAAGTAACTTATGAATAAGTTATTTTATATGTGAATATAAAATGACAAAAATTTTTATTTTAATAATTTTGAAAAGTGCTTATGGAGAAGTTAAATATTCTGACTTCTCCAAAAGCACTGAAATAACTTCCGGATAAGTCATAAATTATATAACCAAACAGGACAAAATAACTTCTGATAAGTCAGAAGTTAAAAAAAGTCAGAAGTACTGTTATCCAAACGGGCCTAACCATTTAAAATTTCACTAAAAATTATTATAATAATAATATTATAAAATATTTAATTAATATATATCACATATAATATTTAAGATAAATTTGAGTCTGTATATATTTTTAAAGTAAAATGTTAACATCATTACAGTCTAACACACAAGCACAGGATGTGCTTTCTCTCTTAGGCTTATTTTACATCTTTGCCCCTTCTTTATGCCTTTTCGTCCGTTTCGTTTGGTTCCCGTTTTTGGACTTCTTCACCACGGTAATGACCTTATTGACCCTTTGTACTTTGTAGTGAGTCATGAATGAATAGAATTTTAGGTGAATTACATTTAGGTATGATTCATCAAAGTTCTAGTCTTTTCATTGATCATTATAAAATTA
Source organism: Aeschynomene evenia (assembly GCA_013621005.1). Classification (NCBI taxonomy): domain Eukaryota; kingdom Viridiplantae; phylum Streptophyta; class Magnoliopsida; order Fabales; family Fabaceae; genus Aeschynomene; species Aeschynomene evenia. The sequence goes on along the minus strand of CM024268.1, from coordinate 32,395,902 downwards.
TATATTATAGTTGTTCGTAATTTATTACAAAATATATCAATGTATGTCAAATTGTCAATGTCTATAAACACATAGAGAAGGACTATAATAAATTTTGTCAAATCTCATAAAGTTGAAAGGTCATTATATTTTTTTCTAGAATTTATAATTTCTTGAAAATAATTGTAAAGAATAGAAAAGGTAACAATTTTTTTCCAAATTAGATTTTGTAATTTGTGCATATATTAAACAAATGTTTAGGTTGTTGAATTTTTTTATAAATGTATTATGCACTTTAAAGTTAAATAGATTTGTAGTAGATATTACATTGTATTATTAATATATTATAATGATATATGGGTCACTAAACAAAAAATCTCCGGATAACTATTTTAGAAAATATTAATTGGCTAATATTTTTCAACTTTTTATAAGAAAATAATGTAATTATTTATCATTATAGAGACATATAAGTATGAGTTTAATTTTAATGTACAGACAGTATATAAATATTTTACATTGTCATCCAATCAAAATATTTCGTTTGTATGATCTTTTAGATAGTGAAAGAAAGAAAATACTATCATAGTTGACGTGTCAAGACAGAATAACTGTATAAAAATTTTACACTGTAGGTTAAAATTAAATCATATTGCTTTTATAAAGACTAGATTAAAGAAACATCATCTCAATCTAACCTTCTTTGATTTAAACATTTATTTGCCTAATGCAACCTAAATATTCATTCTAATAATAATGAGTTTGCAGTGGACTATCTTGGACATTTCATTCTTAAAAGCACAAAAAGAAACTAAAATTCAAAAAGAAAAAAGTGATGGGTCCATGACCAGTTTGGTAATTTCATAGTACTCCACGATTTTCAACGAAGTTCACCTCGACTGAGGTGACAGCCCAGTCAAAGTTGCGAAATATTTTATTTCATTTTTCTAATAATTATTGAAAAAATAAATTAAAAAGTGGGGGCATGTGTTGTTGGTCAAAGAGAGCCATCAAGATAGGTCTTTGACTGTGAATCTCTGCCGTTCGATCAAGAAACGGAGCTTAGATCAACGGCCACTAGGATCTACGTGGGCCTCACATGACATCAACATTTTCGTCTTTCCACGCGCCGAGTACGCGTGGCGGGAAATTTCTGATTCATTTTTAATAATGAAAAAAAGTTTTGAGGGTGTGGGTCCCACTTAAGAAGCTCGAGTGCCCAACTCAACAACTATCCTTTTGTTGTTTCGTATTATCAAGAAAAAATGGACCAAAGTTTGACCACCTTTAAACCAAAAAATAAAATAATTTCTTCTATAGTTGTTTATAAATTTAAATCAATAATGATATTGACATGAAGTGTTTGTTTTCAGTGATTATGAAGTTAGAATTAAGAAAGTTATCGAGTCAGTGTTACGGGAGTCAGAATCACAGTGACTTTAAAATTGGCTCCAAACAGACTCTTACATATTTGTGTCACAGTGACTCTCTTCGAATACACAGTGACTCTAAAATTTGAGTAATAAAAAACTGACAATTTTGATCATTGAATCACTGTGACTCTGTTCATTGAATTACTGTAAACCTTACACAAACACTTAACATAGTCGATTTTTCACTGTCTCCCTCACTCTGATTTCAGAGTCAGAAAAAACAAATGCAGCCATATTTTCTTTTACATATTTTTTCCACCTAGTTCATTACCTTTAAATTTTGATATGGCATTACTTCATCAGTTACACTTTTTTTTCTCTACCTATAGAATCAAAATATATATACTATACATACAATATTTACCAATAACATTACCTATTTAAAAAGAAGTCAATAAGACCTGTATAAGTCTTTTTATGTTACATATGGCTTGAATTTAAATTTTTGTTTGATAAATGAATTATAAATTTCATTATAAATTCGTGTTAAGATCGGTGGTGGTACGTCCTGATACGACATAGATATGTGTCTTACATAATTTAAACTATTAAATATGAAATAAAATAAATTCAAAATTAGTTTAAAATAGAGTATTTTGTTTGAGTTATATAGAAAATTTATTTTTATGTGATAAATTATTGAATTTAATTTCAATCCATTTTTCATTACATAATAATTTTATATAAACATCTAATCATGCATTGACGTCTTTAATTCAATCACTCATTAATTAAATAGTTTCACAAACTAATATATATATGATTGATTCAGTGTAAACGTTAAAATATAAATTATTTAAAAATTTAAGGATATTTGATAAGTAGTTAAAATAACAATATTTAACATTGAAATAGGATTTTTTAATCTTTTCAAAGTATGGAATTCATTTAAAAAAACTTTTTGATCTTGCATTTTGCAGTAACTTTAATCAATGTTCTTACTATGCGTTAGTTAAGATGAAGAATATAAGATAGGACATGATATGCAATTTTGTTATATGTAAATCTATTTTGCATTTATTCATCTTCTATCCACTCGTATAAAAATAAATCTATCTACTCGTATAAAAATAGAAAGTTAGTCACTATTTCACCAAAACCTACCATTGAGATTATACAATTTTAATTATTATGGATTGACTTTGAGATTTAAGATCTATGTAAGGTATTATTTAGTTTCTCAATTCTTTATTTATTATTTCTTCACATTGATATTATGATTACATGATTCTTGTTGGTATAATTTCAATATGTGATTTATGTTTGAGTTTATTAAATGATTTTTCGTTCGATAAAGGAATAAGATTGGGATTAGCTTGGATTAAAACTAAGATATGGTAATTGGTGATTAAATTAGGACATGTACAATATAATTTGAGCCATAAGTCTTGAAATTCAATGTGATTGCATTGTTTTGGAGAATAATTACATGTTTTGGAATTTATATAATTAACTGCTTATATCTACTAATTAAAACTAGGTATAAAGAATGGATGATAAGAAGGAATTCCTTAAGCAGGTAACTTTCTCATCAATTCTTATATTAATTTTAATTTCTTTGCAGCATTTTCTACAACTACAAATCCCCATTTTCAAAAATCAATTAAATTCCCTTCTTTGAGAGACTACTCAGATTGCCAATTTATTATTGCATTTTTTTTATGGAACTTGGGTTGTATTTACTAGTTGTCCAGGACACAATAGTACGTATTTGGTTTCTGGGACTAGGACAGAGACAAAGACACAAATGGATCAAAATTTGTGTCCCAAGACAAAATGGACTTCAATTTTGTGTTCTTCCACATAGTGAAACACTAGGAAGAACATATAGGTTGTGTTTGTTTGTGGGGGCAATAGGCACAGAAACATAAGAGACACTGAGACAATGACAATAAGACAAGGACAATGACAAAATGTGTCTCTGTGATCTATTTGAATATAATGAACATGACAAAAAAATAGTTCTTGTAACTTGTTTGGAAAACGGTAACATTATAATGAAGACAATGTCAAATTACATTTCACTTCCCTTTTCTTTTAAAATAAAATTAAAAATTTATATAATCATTTTCTCTCATTACTCTATTCCTCCCTCTTCGAAGAGCACACCACCTTCTTCTTCTTTCTCTTCTCCCTCTACAACAATCTTCTTCTTCTTCTGCAACAACTAAAACAAGTGTAGTAAAATCTGCAACAACATTTAACATGTTTTATATATATGATACGATTTGCATACTAAACCAAAAGCACATTACACTTGCAGCATAAAAATTGACCAAACACCACACACAAGATATTGTCATCAATATATATAGCTACGTAACAACATAAAAAATGAGCAAAAGGTACATGATAAGAATCAATTTGTTTTAATTTGTATTTTTTAAAAATAACAAAAGTACACAGGACAGTCACACAAAAGTGGCTACAGATCTACGAAAGAGAAAGGACCTAGGCTTCACGGGGGCGGTGTGGTTGGTAGTGTGGTGGCTGGTAGTGCGGTGGCTGGTAGTGTGATGGTCGATAGGCGGCATCGGGTAATGGAATGGCTGGTAGGCGGGAGTTGGTAGTGCGGTGGCTGGTAGGCGGCTCAAATGAGAAGAAAATGAGGATTAGGGTAAAGAGATGGCAAGGGTATTTCAATGGAATTTTAAAAAATTGACAGAGGCAAAATTGAAAGAATTTTTCATTAAATGCATCTTGTTTCTCCCAAAATCGTGTGTCTCTGTCTAGTGGCTCAGTGTGCCTTCTAATGAAGAGTACACTGAAAAGCCATTTAGTGTGCCTCTTTATTGTGTCATTGTCCTCATTTTTTTTTTCGTGTCCCCTTTATCAAATGAATGACACATTGATAGTGTCATTGTCTCTGTGTTCCTGTTCCTATTGTCCCCGCAAACAAACACACTCATGGTTGCGTTTGTTTTTTCTGACTCTAGGGTTAGAGTTAGAGATTCAGTGAAAAAAAGACTCTGTCAAGTGTTTGGTGCGAGGGTCACAATGACTCAGTGAGCAGAGTCACAGTGAGTTAGTGAACAAAATTGTCAGTTTGTTGTCCACTCCAATTTTGGAGTCACTGTGTATAGGAAGGGAGTCGCTGTGTGCTGGAAGGGAGACACAAATATGTGAGAGTGTATTTGGAGCCAATTTTGGAGTCACTGTGACTCTGATTCACGTGACACTGACTCCATGACTCATTTGACTCTGACTCCAGAGTCACTGAAAACAAACACTATAAAGACTAAACTTTTTAAAGAAGTTTTCTTTACCAACATACCCTCATTAATTTTAACTAATTCAAGATCTACTTTACGCATTTTTTACCCATAAAATAAAAAAGAATCAATATCATCAAATATATATATATATTCAATATCTACACGAATGTCTTGATTTGTCATTTTGTGCCTGATAATTGTTCCCATGAGGGATTATCATAATCGCCCCCTGGGTGATTATCAAGTGAGTGTTGTCTTATAAATACACATCCAACATCCATTTCACAATACAAATATTTTAGAGCACATACACACACTTAGAGCAAACTAATGACAGTAAATGGTTACTATATTTTCATTTATTACAATGATGAGATAAAAAATGTTAGTGAGGGAGTGTATTTCACATCTCCAAATAATTTAGAGTTTGTTGTTAGCAGGTCCATTCGAGTAGCAATATAATCTCCAAGGTTACATTAGAGAAACACGATTATCATAGCCTTATTCATTAGAAATTAATGTTTTGATTGTCCCCCTTTTAAAACAAGTTCTTTTCAACAACACGAGAAAAGAAAAACAATTTATTTGGGACGTCAATACTTTTCTTAAGGAAATAAAAGAAAACTAAATTCAAGTGGGCACCCACAGGAAGCATTAAGCATCAAATAACGATCATCATATCTTTAAGGCTAATATCGAGAGGATACTGAGAATCTTAAAATACGATTACAACTCATCAAAAATTATATCAATAAAAACATACCAAAGGAAGACTTTTATTAACACAACTCTTAACGCAACCGTACGAACAATAGTATAAAATATCATTATACCTTACACAATCTGTCTCACGAAGCATTGAGCTCTCAATCATGCAAGACATCCATAATTTTTTCATAAAATGCAATATTATCTTATACCGGTCTGTCTTGCGAAGGCGAGCTCTCAACCATGAAAAAATAGTCAATAATATACAATAACACAATATATCAATATTTATAAATAAAACAACAATATTCATAAAACAATGATATTTTTCATAGTCCGTCCCACGAAGGTGAGCTCTCAACCATAAAAAATATCCAACAATATTTAATAAGCAGTAAAATAGTATTCATAATTGAGAACGTTAATATTTAATCAACATTTATAAACAAGAGCAAAGATATCTTCCATGTTTCGTAAAAATAAATGTCAAAGTCTAACCAAATCAGAAATGTCACAGAAACATCAGAGTCAAAACGAGAAACAAAATAAAACAAGGAAACTAAAAGTCCTCATCGGCTCCATCATCGCCACCAGGGTCGTCGCCATCTCTGCGAGGAATGATAAACGAATTGAACGGAGGAAAATGGATAGTGGCGCGGATCTCTGCAAGGTTGTTCTCCATATGAGACATCCTAGTCCCAATGGCCGCCACATCGCGATCAACTCTGTCAAACCGCTCTCGAGTGTAAAGATGGAGACCCCGGATCTTATCCAACAAATCAACAGCATATTGAGGGTAAGGATTTGCAGGTGCGGCTGCTGGAGAAGGAGCTTCACCCGCCTTAGGTACCCAATTGTCCCTTGGATCCTTGATCCAACCCATCTGACCGAGGGAAAAAAACCAATGCGAAGGTCGTGGTCGTGGTCATGTCTCTCTCTAAGACCGAGTAATCAGCGCCCTATAAGGAAGATGACCTCGCGACAAGGCATGCATCATACATGTCCACACCAAGAATGCTCAATCAATCGGTTTCCCGTGATGGGTGCCCCACATAGCTATCAAGTCACTCTCCAATATATGTGCAATGTTAGAAGTACGAGGGTACAAAATCCTAACATAGACATAATGCAACAAGCAAAAGGGCAGAGTAAGGTTTTCGGCTAACAACCGTGGTGTGATCTGAGCCCCTGCACGATATATCATATGTCTGGCTTCATGAGTATATTACACATTCGCCCAATCCATAGGGACAACAGTTTCGCCATCGTAGAAAGCTCCATCACAAGTTAAACAAAAAATTTCAGGAGAGATAACCATGGAGACTTTTTTCACCTCAGATACCAGGATGCCATCAGTTCTAATAGAGAGATTGGAGTAAAACATACGAATAAGGTCCGGATAATACCTTTCCTTGAGAGTCAAAACACCACCAATCTTTTCCACTCCACCACCTCTTCCTTTCTCACTGATCAAAATCATCACTTTCCCTCTCCTTTGAAATCCACCATGGTCGAATCCTTACCCTCCTCCTCCAGCAGCAGCACCGGCAAATCCTTACCCTCAGTATGCTGTTGATTTGTTGGATGAGATCAGGGGTCTCCATCTTTACACTCGAGAGCGGTTTGACAGAGTTGATCGTGATGTGGCGGCCATTGGGACTAGGATGTCTCATATGGAGAACAACCTTGCAGAGATCCGTGCCACTATCCATCTTCCTCCGTTCAATCTGTTTATCATACCTCGCAAAGATGGCGACGACCCTGGTGGCGATGATGGAGCCGATGAAGACTTTTAGTTTCCTTGTTTTATTTTGTTTCTCGTTGACTCTGATGTTTCTGTAACATTTCTGATTTGGTTAGACTTTGACTTTTGATTATTTTTCGATTTTTGATTTGGGTTGTACAATATTACTTTGATTATGGTCTGTTTTGTTTTCCTGTGGATTATGGATCTTGTTATGTTTAGATTTTGATCATGTTCTAGATATGGATTATGTTTTGTTTAGTTTTGGACTATGTTATGGAATGGTTGCACTTGGTTATTGATTTTGTTTGATTTGATTTATTGGATTCTTAATTTCTTATGCTTTATGGTTTGATTCTTTATTGATTATGTCAAAAAGGGGGAGCAAAATTTTGAGAGTTGGGTTATCATATTAAGGGGGGTTTATTTTTATTTTTCTCTTAATAGCTTAACATTTTTTGAAGCTATCATTAAGGGGGAGTTCTGTATGTTTAATTTGTTCTAACCCTCCTTCTAGGTTTTGACATTATCAAAAAGAGGGAGACTGTGTTTATATGTGTATTATATTACAGGTTTTGATTATGTCAAGTTATCTTGAAGATTGATGATAAATGAAAATTACAAGCTAAATGATTGTTTTTAAGTGTCTCTAAGGTACTAGGTTTCTATTTGTAAATCTCAAGAATAAATAGTTTTAGAGACCACATTAATTATGATATTTGTTTTTAAAATATATTTTCAAAAGTATTTTATTAAATTCATGAAGTTCAAAACTTACACTTACATATAATGAAAAACTCATCATATAAGTTTTGATTTACATGAAAACCGTTTAGAAATGTTTTTATATCCTAAAAAATGGTTTTCACGGTATCGTAATCGATAACCATGAATATGTAATCGATTACGACATAAAAGATTTAAAAATTACATCAAACGACTAAAATCGCCCCCTCCCCCCTCATACCCGCCCCTCACTCTCCTTCTCTCTCAAAATCTCTCTAAAATTAAGAGATAATGTGCTTGCTGTGCTGTCCAAGTTTTGAAAATGGCAGGAACACAAACTTGGAGATGCAAATGAGTTCCACATTGCAAGAAAATTTGATGTTGTGGTAAGTTAAAAAATTTTATAATATATAGAATATGAGTTTAATTTAGTTTTAGATATATAGATTTAAGTATTCATGTTTATATGGTTAGAACATAGACTTGCATATAGCATACGAGTTGAACTTAATTTAGAAAATTAGAATTTAGAATTGTATTTAATTATTATTTTTAAAATGATAGATGTACATAAAAAATTAGTTGAATTTAGTTTTGGAAATTAAAATTTAGACTGGTAGGTAATTATTATTTTTAATAGAAAATAAACTAAATTTAAATATGGAAATTAGAAATTACAATTGTATGTAATTATTATTTTTAATAGAATATGATTTGAATTTAATTTTGAAAATTAGAATCTAGAGTTGTATGTAATTATTATTTATAAATGACAGTTGTGCATAGAAAATGAGCTGAATTTAATTTGGGTAATTAGAATTTAGAGTGATAAGTAATTATTATTTTTAATAGAAAATGAGCTGAATTTAATTTTGAAAATTAGAATTTAGAGGTGTATGTAATTATTAATTTTTTTGATAGAATATGAGTTGAATTTAATTTTTGAAATTAGAATTTAGAGTTGTATGTAATTATTATTTTTAATAGAATATTAGTTGAATTTAATTTTCAAAATTAGATTTCAGAGTTGTAGGTAATTATTATTTTTAATAGATTATGAGTTGATTTAGTTTTCGAAATTAGATTTTAGAATTGTAGGTAATTATTACTTTTAATAGAATATAAGTTGAATTTAATTTTCAAAATTAGATTTTAGAGTTGTAGGTAATTATTATTTTTAATAGAATATTAGTTGAATTTAGTTTTGGAAATTAGATTTTAGAGTTTTAGGTAAATATTATTTTTAATACAATATTAGTTAATTTTAAATTTGGAAATTAGAATTGTATGTAAGTATAATTTACACAACTCTAAATGATAGTTGTACATAGAAAATGAGTTAAATTTGATTTTGAAAATTTAAATTATTATTTTTCAATTATAGTTTTTTATATTATAAAAATCATTTTTTTATAAGCGGAACTAGTCCTTATCCCAAGACGATGGAATCACCTGCTCCACATCCACATATGGAGTATTTGTTGCGCGGGCTGTGGGAGGTTGGCACAACTCACCAGAGTAATGTGGGACTACGACGCCGCACTCATTAGTGTAGTAGTAGAGCGGTGACATCCAGAGAAGCACATGTTCCATATGCTGTATGGGGAGGCCACCATCACACTTGAGGATGTGGCGTACTAGCATGGTTTGCGCGTTGATGGTGAGGTCGTTTCAGCATTGATAATGTCGAAGCACTTAAGAGGAGACATCAAAGACATCGCCCTTGAGTTGTTAGGGGTTGTTCTCCCTTACGAGCTTCTGATCAGCTAAGGTTGGAGCGTGTTACCCGAGCTTACATCATGTTGCTATTCGGGGCTTCCTACTCCCCGATAAGTCTAGTTCGCGGGTTCACATGAAGTGGTTACCTTTGATACGAGACTTCGGCTTTGCCGGGATTCTGAGTTGGGATCAGATGTGCTTGCTTGCCTATATCGGAATCTGTGCAAGACTATCAAGTATTCAGTCACATATATCGCAAGATGCGGAGCAATGCTCTTGTCATGGGCATATTGGCGGATCCCTTCAATAGGGAGCAGATTCTCTCCGGACATTACATGACCTTTGGCTTTGAGGCAATGTTAGTATTTCATTTGTAAATTCATTTTTTTTTTGTACCTTGTAGGCATGTGTAACATATGCACATACGTTTACAATTCAGGAGGATGGTGTTAGATACATTGCAAATTGATCAGGTAAATGAGCTACATTATTATTTCTTTTTTGCAAAAAAATAATTCTTTATAATATAATTTTTTGAATAAAGTCATATTTTGTTGGTCTAATAGAAAACTGTTAAACCTTTTATTGTTCTTGTGGACCCCCTATGTTGACCATGATGTTATGGTCGTTACTTCGTAACGACACATATCCTTATCTGACTGCTCTTATTGTGTTTGAGACAGTTGAGTAGCATCAGGTTGATCGAGTGTTGATACGTACAACTTGGGTTGATGCAGCGTATCCCTCAGTCGCCCTTAGATATTGAGAGGATGCACACCTTGAGCGGGCAGGCCTACTATACACATTGGTTACCATCGTATCATGCACAGTGGCATGTCAGATGGGCATCTAGGACAGAGAGTGTTGTCTACACTATGCCTGTAGTGGACCCGAGACCGTCTGCAGAATATATGGAGTGGTGGTCCACGACCCAATTCAGGTTCATAGTCGGTGGTCCATATAACGGTCTCGGGTCCACTACAGGCATAATGTAGACAACACTTTCGGCCCTATATGCCCATCTGCATGCCAATGTGCATGATACGACGGCAGCAACCAATGTGTATAATAGCTCTGTCCGCTCAACGTGTGCAACCTCTCAATATCTAAGGGCGGCTGAGGGATATGCTTCATCAACCCAAGTTGTCTCAAAACTCGATCGACCTAATGTCATCCAACTGTTTCGAACACAATAAGAGCCGTTAGAGAACGATATATGTAACTCTCATGTAGGACATAGTCCTGAGTAACAGCCATAACATCAAGGTCAACACAGGAGGTCCACAAGAATCGTAAAAGGTTTAACAACTTTCTGTCAGACCAACAAAATATGACTTTATTCCAAAAATGATTATATTATAAAGAATTATTTTTTTACAAAAAGAAATAATGTAGCTCAGTTAGCTCATCAATCTACAATGTATTTAACATCCTCCTTCAGCTCAGAAATAAGTGTTTATCCTGCAATATGTTTGGAATGAACACCCCACACCACCTGAATTGTAAAGGTATGTACACATGTTATGCCTACGAGGTACAAAAAAAAATTTACAAATGAAATACTAACATTACCTCTCAGCTGTGACTGAATACTTGACAACCTTGCATAGATTTTGATATATGCAAGCAAGCACAAATGATCCCCAACTCAGAGTCCTGGCAAACCCGAAGTTTCGTATCAGAGGTAACCACTTAATGTGAACCCAGGAACTAGACTTATCCGGGAATAATAAGCCCCCGTATAGCAACATGATATAAGCTCGGGTAACACGCTTTAACCTCTGCTGATCAGAATCTCACTGATCTAAGGTCTCATTGGGGAATGCGCCATCAAATCTGCTACGCTACTCGTGAGGGGAACAACCCCTAACAACTCAAGGGCGATGTCTTTGATGTCTGCTCCTAAGTGCTTCGTCCAGTTACCGATGCCCTGAAACGACTTCACCATCAATGCGCAAACCAAGCAGGTACGCCACATCCTCAAGTGTGATGGTGGTCTCCCCAAACGGGATATGGAACATATGCGTCTTTGGATGTCATCGCTCTACTAGTGCATTATTGAATGCAGAGTCGTAGTCCCACATTACTTTGGTGAGTTGTGCCACCTCCCACAGCCCAGCAGTGCGCAACAAATACTCCATATGTGGATGTGGCGCAGGTGGATTCCATCGTCTTGGGATAAGGATCTGTTTCGCCTATAAAAAATGATTTTTATATTATAAAAAACTATCGTTGAAAAATAATAATTTAAAAACCCCAATTTCCAAAATCAAATTTAACTCATTTTCTATGTACAACTATCATTTAAAAATAATACTTACATACAACTCTAAATTATAATTTCCAAATTTAAAATCAATTAATAATATTCTATTAAAAATAATAATTACCTACAACTCTATTTCGAAAACTAAGTTCAACTTATATTCTATTAAAAATAATAATTTCCTACAACTCTAAAATCTAATTTCGAAAATTAAATTCAACTAATATTCTATTAAAAATAATAATTACCTACAACTCTAAATTCTAATTTCCAAAATTAAATTCAACTCATATTCTATTAAAAATTATAATTACATACAACTCTAAAGTATAATTTCCAAAACTAAATTCAACTCATATTCTATCAAAAAATAATAATAATTATCTATAACTCTAAATTCTAATTTTCAAAATTAAATTCAGCTCATTTTCTATTAAAAATAATAATTACCTATCACTCTAAATTCTAAAATTAAATTCAGCTCATTTCTATGTACAACTATCATTAAAACATAATAATTATATACAAATCTAAATTCTAATTTCCAAAATTAAATTCAAATCTATTAACAATAATAATTACGTACAACTCTAATTTCTAATTTCCTAAAAAGAATAGGAATGAATCTCATATAACCAATTTATTTTGTTTAGATTATTGTAAGTCAAATTTAATAACAGATGAGACAAAAATATAAAGATTGTATACAACAAAAATTTCGATAAAAAAGTCAGTAAATGTGTACAATATTACGATATAGGTGTACACAATAAACAACATTTAACATGCATATTAGAACGGGAAAGAAAATATATATCATATATTAAAAAAATACATACCAGAAATAATTGCATACAAATTTCTATTTACTAATGCATATATATGATGAGATGTACATTCATATAAGGAAATGCACATTATGCTCAACAATTTTGTTGCGAAAACAGCAAAAAAAATTCAATTTAATAGCTTTTGGCCGAAAAGTAAAAGTTTTAGATATTTATATTATAATTGTCTCATTCGCTTTCATTTTAGTAACATTTTCACCTCTTCATCATCATGTAGTTTATTAGTTTATTTATCTTTTTTTTTTCTTTTTTCATTTGGTTGCCACTTTTTTTCTCTATTTAATTGGTTGGTGTTTAATTTCATTTTACTCTGTGTCTTATTTTTTCTCATTCGGTTCCCACTTTTTTTTCTCTTTATATATTTCTCTTGTTATCTTGAATAGTACCCAACTATAGTGTCGAACAATTGTTTGAATTTTTCTTATATAACAAAAGTGCAGTTATGTTAAAGATCTTATTTGAAGTACTGTAAAGCTAAACAGCTTTTTTTTTTTAATGCATATGTTCTATTTGATTATGCAGAATAATAAATTTAGTTGTGCATTTACAATATTAGATGTTGTTCACTAGTTTCTATTTTGATTGTGCATTTTTTAATTGTTATTGTGCACATACATCTAGTACATACTACACAGTGATGTGCAATTATTTCTATTTTGATTGTGTACATAAAAAAATATGGAGTAAACCTCCAAACTGGTCCCTGACAATTTTCGTGTCGGACAAGTTGGTCCCTAACAATTAGAAATACCCTACCCAGTCTCTCACAATGTCAAACCTCGGACACGCTAAGGTCCCTAGACGGATTCCGTAACGTTTGTCCTACGTGTCAGTAGAAGAGTGCACCCGTGCTGACTTGGCCATTTAATGCTTGAAACGACGTCGTTTCGTTAGAAATAATTAACATTAAACATGTTTGTTGTTGGATTTGAGTCACAAATCACCCCATCCTCAATAGTAAAAGATGTTTAATGTTAACTATTTCTAACGAAACGACGTCGTTTCAAGCATTAAACGGCCAAGTCAGCACGGGTGCACTGTGCTGGACTGATACGTAGAACAAACGTTACGGAATCCGTCTAGGGACCTTAGCATGTCCGAGGTTTGACATTGTGAGGGACTAGGTAGGGTATTTCTAATTGTTAGGGACCAACTTGTCCGACGCGAAAATTGTTAGGGACCAGTTTGGGAGTTTACTCAAAAATATGGATATTAATAGGTCCTATTTGATTGTGTATTACTATTATATTATATTTGATTGTGCATGTATAATATATGGTGTAGTACATGATAGTGTAAAATTATTCCTATTTTGATTGTGCATATATAAAAAAAATGATATGATGAGCACACCATATTTTTTATGATTGCACACTAATTAACACACTTTCTCTCTATGTTAGTTTGTTTTATGATGGTGCAAAGAAAAGTTGCCACTTAAAAGATTTTGGATGTTGAGTTTTATGGTCAAATCAAGATAATGGCCCAATAAAAAAATTTGGCTGGTTTTGACTAATGAGTTGTTGTTCCCCAGCAAAACTCTAAGAAAAGAGTAAGTGCACATTATAAATTGATGTTTTTATATAAATAGATACTTTAAAATAGTTATATATGTATATAGATAGTTGTAGAATTAGATACGTAAATATGTAGTGTATTTTTCTGGATAGACTATACACTGCAACTAGGACTAAAAAATTTGCTAATTTGCAAGGTTAGTCGATCCAAATCGACTACAGTTCAAAATTTTTATAAAAGAGTGGTCTCGGGGGCTCATTTCTCACACTTTCTCATTTTTTCTAAAATTCACTCTCTTTCACTAAAATTCACACTCTCACTCTCATTGAGATTCTCTGAAATAGTAAGGTTATTTTTTACTATAGAGGCTGAAAATGTATACCGGCTGCACATAATCGATCACATCGACGCACGTATTGAAAATCAGGTAATACATTAATTCTTTTATAATAAAATTATAAATTTAGTTATAGTTAGAATAAATTAAGATGTAGTAAAAAATAGATTTAGGTGATTAGATAATTAGTTGTGTAGTTAGAATTATTTTAGGTGATTAAGTATTTTAATATTAGAGTAAGTTAACTTAGGTATATAATTTGATTATATATGTTACTTAGCTTAATTAAATATAATATTGATTAGGTAATAAAATTGAAGTCTTAAAATAAAAATTTTGAAATAGAATTATTCTTATAAAATTTAATTAATAAGGGAATAAATGTATTATATTTACTAGAAATATAAAAATAAAATTGTTTAATTTAATTAAATAATTTTAAATGAATTAAATGCATGAATAAATTTAAACTGTTTGTTATTTATGTTTAAAAATTAAGCTAAAATTAATTACTGTTTCGTTTTGTTTCAGTCTGCTCGTGTTCTGGAAACGAGACGTTTTTTGGCCGTACCACCTCCACACCCGTTGATGGAGCCATACCTGGACATAGCGTGGTTTCGTCATGTTAGGATGTCCGCGTGGACTTTAGATCGGGCATTGATTAGTGCATTGGTGGAGAGATGGAGGCCCGAGACCAGCACATTACACCTACCTTATGGTGAGGCCACGATAGATGTGTCATTCCATGTTGGCCTTCGTGTAGATGGGGGGTCGGTGAGTGGTTGTGCTACTGACTGGGAGAGACACTACAGTGGTCACAACATTTTTTGACTTTTGTGAGGCGCTGCTGGGTGTTGTTTCCCCAGTTGAGCGTAAAAGGGGTTTTGTGACGCTGAAGTAGTTGATGAGTCTTGTTGCCGCTTTCGACGCGAAGGCCCATTCTACTGACATAGAGGTGCAGAGAGCGACCAGGGCTTGGATGATGGCCCTCTTTGGTGGGTACTTGTTCCCGGATAAATCCGGGAATAGAGTACATTTGAGGTGGCTCTCTGCATTTATAATTCATTTAAAAATTATTTAATTAAATTAAATAATTTTATTTTTATATTCCTAGTAAATATAATATATTTATTCCCTTATTAATTAAATTTTATAAAAAAATTCTATTTCAAAATTTTTATTTTAAGACTTCAATTTTATTACCTAATTAATATTACATTTAATTAAGCTAAATAACATATGTAATCAAATTATTACCTAAATAAACCTACTCTAATACTAAAATACCTAACCACCTAAAATAATTCTAACTACACAACTAATCTACCTAACCACCTAAATCTATTTTTTACTACATCTTAATTTATTCTGACTATAACTAAATTTATAATTTTATTATAAAAGAATTAATGTATTACCTGATTTTCAATAGTGCGGAGATGTGATCAATTATGTCCAGCCAGTATACATTTTCAGTCTCCAAAGTAAAAAATAACCTTACTATTTCAAAGAATTTAAGAGAGAGAGAGAATGAATTTTAATGAGAGTTAGTGAATTTTAGAAAAAATAGGAAGTGTGAGAAATGAGCCCCGGGACTACTTTTTATAAAAATTTTAAACCATAGTCGATTTGGATCGACTTTTATACAGAAAAATACACTACCTATTCACGTAACTAATTCTACAACTACCTATATACATATTTAACTATTTTAAAGTACCTATTTACTTTAAAAAAACTTATAAATCATATGATTTACTTACCACTTCATAAAAGACACGCAGATTAACAACTGATTTAACTAATATTAGCTGATTTGGCTACTAGTATGTCATATATCTAGCAGTGCTGAAAAGAAAAAAAGCACATTGTAATCATCATTAAACATAAATCCGTCCTTGAGCAGCAGAATCCTCCTCATGAACATGACCATCAATTAAAGATTTTCTATTTTACTCAATAATGAAGACCATGACCATGCAATGTAATCCCAATAATAATTATTATCATCTAAATTAAAATGAAACAGGTAACAAGCTATTGGTGCGACCAACAAAGCTAATGTTGCTAACTTCACAATAAGCTTTACCGGGTTAAATTTCTTGAACAGCATAGAAGCAACCATTATGACTCCCTTTTGACCATTACTGAGGACAATCTGAGAAAGAGATGCTAGAAACCCAGCAACCCAAAGTCCAATAATATGAATTGTGTTCTGCAATTTTATTTGTTGAACCTGAGAAATAGTAAGCACAAGATAAATAAAATGAAAAAATTTTGAATGAACATGGCCATACCTAAATACAAATTCACAAGCACAGATATATTAAACTCTTCTTTTTTTTTTTTTTAACAAAAGCAGTGATTTTGATTTTTTAAAACATGCTACTAGTAGTTCTATGAAAAATGCTTTCTTAAATTTTGTGTAAAATGAACTGAAACTATTGGTCCCTGAGCAACAATAAAGTTGATAAAGTTTGATTAATTTTGATATAAAATTATTTATATTTTCTAGTTAAACAATGCTAGGTATACTAAAATTGTACATTAAATTAATTACCATAACAAAAATTTGGATTGAGTAAGTATAAATATTGTTAATATAAAAATTATCAATATCTTAACATGAAAGTTTGAATTAACTCGATACCTTGATTAAGACCCGTTTGGATTACAGTGCTTCTGACTTTTTTTCAACTTCGGACTTATTCTGTCCTGTTTGGTTACATAACTTATGACTTCTACCTAAATTATTTAAGTGCTTTTGGAGAAGTCAGAATATTTGACTTCTCTAAAAGCACTTTTCAAAATAATTGAAATAAAAAATTTTATTATTTTATATTTACATATAAAATAACTTATTTATAAGTTACTTCTTAAAAAGTTACTTTTATATATCCAAACTGACAAGCTAGAACGCTAGAATAAATAACAGTAAATGTTAGATTGTTCATTTAGTGTCAAATTGAGTGTACAAGAAAGTATTTCACTTACTAGTTTGATCCGAAAATTCCTTTTCAAAAACTTCAGAAAAGGAATAATTTTTCACTTTCATGAGAATTGATTTTGAATAACAAACCGATTTTGAAAATGGACTTTTAAGCCTTAACATCAAGAAGAATAAAATTGGATAAGATCAATTTCGGTCACTCAAAATCGATTTTGAAGGTTCCGAACACATTCTCAAACACACCGTGACTTCTACGAATTGGGTAAAGTAAGCACTAACCTTTGGATATACTGCGTGTGATTCTGGCTTAGCAGCAATTTTGGCCAACCGAGCTCGAAATTTGCGAACAATAATCATGACTATGGCTTTAAAGAACCCTCGTGCATTTTTTGGCTTAGTAGTAGAAGGTTGTGAATTTATTTTGGGTGAAAAAGTAGGGTTTGAATTGATTTTGAGGATGAATTTACGAAGCTTGAGGACAATGGAGAGGCGGAAAGAGGAAAGGGTCCGATTGGGTGTAAATCTCGTAGAAGTGAATTTGAATTTGAATCTGAAATTGAAGCTTCTGGCTTTGGATGTGATGTGGATTCTCCATGATTGACCTCTTCGCTCAGCTACTTGCATAGTCCTAACAGAGTAGGATTGTCAGATGCACAATGCATAAGCATATAAGCTAAGCTAACTAGCCGTTATAGGATTTCTTTCTAGTCTCAACGGTCACATGTGCTGGGAAAAACGAGGTTAGAATGTGACTGATGTAAATTAATTAAAATACAATAATGCTAGATGTACAATGATAAATCAGTCAATACAATTAATGGATCTATTTTAGCTTCATTTTTTGTCCAAATAATCATTGAGATGGTAATGAGCTGAATAATTGTGCTCTGAAATCTTATTTATTGACTGGTTTGACTGGTTTCTCAATACACAAATGCTTGGGAAACAACAAAAAACCAGCCAACAAAGCACATTTAACATTCTATGGCCGAAATAACATTTTAATCATGAGTATAATTTTAATGGACTTGGTGATTATGACCTAAATTCCTATTTATTGACTGATTTTTTATTGTTCCCCTAACAATATTTTTCTCAATATACATTTAGCGTCACTCTTACTTAAAAAATAAAGGAAAGGAACAAAAATAAGGGCTTTTTGATCCATTAAGAATAAACAAATTGCACAACCCATAATCGCATAGCACAAGCGATTATGGTCAGGACGAAGTTAAAACGAATTCGTGGTCTAACTGTACATATCTTGACTGGTGGTGTAGCCAATTTTGAACAAGAGAGAACAAGGTAAAAAAGTGGACACTATAATATGGGTAAATTTTTCTATTTAAATTATTATAATATAATGATTGAGATGAGTGTTATATAAGTATTAGCTATGCTAAATGAACAATGTCATACCAGTCATATGCAGCCAATGATTCTTATTGGGCCGATTTTTGTGCAGACTTCTAAGCTCATCTACTGAGGCATCTTCTCTTCTACAGTTGCAGTCCACAAGCGTGTGAAGTGCATGGAAATGAAAAAATAAATCACCTCTTTTGTTTTGTGCACATTACACCATCTAGAAAACTACCTTTTTATTTACTCTCTCCACCATTTTTCAAAGAATTTTCAACTAAGAGAGATTATTTTTCTACAGTACTTGACCAAGGAGACTCAATCGACACATTCCCTTTTTTCTACCTTCTTGTATTTCTCCATCAAATAATTTAGAAATGACGTTTTGATATTTAGAATTTATATAAGAAAAATGATAGAGAAAAAATGAGTAAAAAGAAAAAGTAAGTAACAAAAATGGTGAAACTTATATGTTTTGTGAACAAGGTGTTTAAATGTTTGGAAATGATGGATATTCAAATAATTTTACTCAATATTATAGATCAAAATGAGACAACAACAAAACATAATGTAATGGGTGCCCCTTTCTTAAACCATATTCTGAGTTTGTAAATATATTGAGGAATTGTGAGATCAAATTTTGTGTTTTTTCAGAGTATTAGGGAATTGCTCTTAATATGGTATTAGGGTGAAAAAGGTGCACCACATTTGCTTGTTCTTCTAGGGTGTGAGGTCCTAGTTCCTTTTTATTTTCCTTGGAGTCCTACTATTTTTGTCTCTCTCTCTTTCTCCTTCGGCCAGGTCGGACCGGAACCCGATGACCCGGTAAGTGGTCCGGTCCGGTTCTTCAATTCGATCGGTTATGTATTTAACCCGGTCAAAGTTGGTCAAACCCGGAGTGAACCGGTGAAACCCGCATCAAACCGGCCTTCAAACTCGTTCTGGACCGCGCATCGAACCGGCCTGCACAGTGTTCTGTGTAGTCATCCTTGAACCACGTGCAGCTTGCCTAGTAACTGCTGCTCCACGTACTGTGCGTCTGTGCTTCTATTCGTGTGAAATGGATTATGGACTCCCATGCTCCGAAGCGCGTGCAGTGATTGAAATGACTTCTGCACTTCTATGTTCAAAATGAACAAGCATTGCACTTAACCACTTAGCTAAGTGATTGAATGTGGTATACTTCCTCAGTAAATATATATATTATATATTTTGTGACCGGGTTAATTACATGTCGGTTCAACCAGTGACTCACTGGTTGAACCATTGAACCAGTGACCCAGTGCCCCGACCGATTCGATCTCCGAGTCGAGTCTGATAACTATGACCTCAACCCCTTAATACCCTTTAGGGGACTACTCAGGTAAAGAAATTTAAGTTTGTCTTTATGGTAGAGGACCAATAAAAAATGAAATAATAATGTGATACATCATACTTCTACTCACTTAGAAAATACCATAACAAATCTCTCTTTCTTTCTCCTTCAACCCATCCACCACTTCTCTTCTCCTGTAAGCCTTACCTCTCTCCCCTTTGCCACCATCCACAGCCTCCTCCCATCCCACTTCTTCACCGCCACCACCACTTTCAGATCCGGCCGCCATCGTCTCTCCGCCAACCCCTCCTCCGAGCACAAATTAACATAACTTAAAACTGCATTACATTCTTGATTAAGATATAAAATAGCTTAAAAATCAAACCCTTTAATTTATATCATAAACTCAAAGTCAAAACCTTTAATTTATATAGTTCTGATACACCTTGGTTATATTAAAATCAAAACAACAGCAAATAGATAGAATATGAGCTAAGAAAATTGAGCAAAACCTCAAATTACTCTTTTAGATTTTATAGATTAATGTAGTCATTCAATATTTAAAAACACATCTTTATTGAACGTTTACTTCAGCCAAAAGTTCTTCAAATCCAGTGGTGGGCACGAGTTAGGGTGTCGGCTCGGAATTTGGTTCTAGTTTGGTAATTGGTTCTGTTTCTGTTTCCGATTTGAGATTTGGCTCGGGTTCTTGTTATGGTTCGGGAACTGGTTGGGTTCCGTTTATGGTTGTGGAGGAGGTGGCGGCGGTGAAGTGTGATGGGAAAAGGTTGTGGATGTTGGTGGCAAAAGGGAGAGAAATGAGACTCTGGAGTTGAAAAAATGGTGGGTTAGTTGGCTTGGAGGAGGAAGAAAGTGAGATTTGTTATGGTATTCTCTAAGTAAGTAGATATATGATGTACCACATTGTTATTTTATTTTTCATTGGTCCTCTACCATAAAGACAAACTTGAATGTCTTTACCCTGAGTAGTCCCCTAATCTAATCTTTAAGGGAATCTATACTAACTTCTATGGACTAGGTAGAGTGTAATTGGAATTGTATGACTAATTTTTACAGATAAGACATAAAATTTAAAGAAGCCTCATTTCTCTTTAGGTGCTCACATCTTCTCATATACTCTATTCTTTACTATACTATTTTACCTAAAAATGGACTAAAACTTAATAAGGCTCCACGAACTAACACCTCTAATTTCTTATTATGGGTTACTCCTTCTCTATCTTCACTTTTCCTCAGCACCTTTAGGCTTTGTTTGGGAGTTTGGAGGGGAGGGGGGAGGAGAAGGTCTTGGAGGGGAAGGAAGGGGAAGAAAAATTTAATCCTCCTTATGTTTGTAAGTGTAAAATTGATTGAAGGAAGGGAATTGGAGTATGTATTTATAATGTAATTTTACCTTTTTATCCTTTATTAGTCTACTTAATTATTTTTTTAGAATTAATTATCTTACTTAAAATGTATTTCTATTAATAAACAAAAAATATTAAATAGAAAATATATATTTTGTATTATCATACCTTTTATTAGGATAATTATTTAAATTATCTTTTAAAAATTATATTTTACAACATATTTCTATTATTAAAAAATGTACATCCTTAATTTTTTATCTATAAAATAATCAAATGTTGTTTTGAAAAAAATTGAAAGAAGTATTAAGGGTAAAATAGTATTTTTGAATTTTAAATGTCTTTTAAAATATCCCAAAATGGGAAACTTAAAATGGGGGAGAATGAGGTGTCTAGGAGGATTTCATAAATACTCCAAACTCCTCTTTCCTTAATTTTTAAAACTCTCAAACATAATTATTTTCCTCAAAATCTCTCCCTCCCTTCTCTTCCCCCTCCAAACCACAACTCCCAAACAAAGCCTTAGTAACATCTTAGACTCCTAGAGATTTGGACATTTGATTCACAAGCAAGTGTCTCATTTCTCATTAGATGAGTACATCGTCCTAGAAATATTGATGGACCTCAAGCCCTACAACCACCAGAAGAATAATTTCATTTTAAATAGAGTAAGATAAACTTTGAGGGAATAGACCTAGAATGTGATATCCTCACATCCTGCACTCTTCTAGGCTTACCAAACTCTCTTTCCTTATTGTTCCTTGTTTAGTTCTGTTGGACCTATGAACATGTATTGAACTTCTTTTGACTTCTTGGGCCTCCCTCTCTTTGTCCCAACTTGGGCTCATTGAAATAGAATAAATTTTCTTGGCCCAATCTGGAATACTCAATAATTTAATTATTCAAATTCAACTATGATCATTGCTTTTCGTTTGTACTTTCTTCCTGAATCTTTATGCGTCATATGCAATATAGATTCACCTACATCTTATATATATATATCCCATCCAAATAGTGTACTTGCAAAATTGAACCAAGCAGCATGCGAAAATAGGAGAGAAAACAATAAATGTAGGAAAGACTATGGATTAGGGTCTAAAAAAGGAAAAATGAGAAATTCTGAGACAAATTTTCAACACATTTAAAAATTGAGGAATTTTTTGGAGACAAATTTTGAGACAAATTCTGGTTGATTTTTTTTTTTTTTTTTGTCAATTTTACGATCCAAAACTCTTATATTATATTTAAAACACAAATATTAAAGTTTTGAATGAATGTGTAGTTAGTTAATGATTAACTAAAAGAACTGATTGTATTATACTTTTCTTTAAAATTTGAACGAACTAATTTCTATCCAAAAAAAAATTTGACATAAATTTTTTTAGTAAATTTTCTTAATAATTTTATCCATCAAAAACTCTTAAATTGGTGGAGTATGCAAATGACATACCAGTTAACAATTTATGCAATATTTAATATATTTTTCTTGCTTTACTCTTATTTAATTCATCACAAGACAAGTCACCTTAAAAAAATCTGAAATAACACAATATTGACTATCTATTTAAGGAACAAATGTGATATGCATTTTGCAATTTCAGAGATTAAAAAATTAAGAGTTTAATTTTGATACATTTACAATAAATATATTATACATTGTTATTCAATCAAAACATTCTGTTTGTATAATTTTCAGATAGTAGGAAAAAGAAAACACAATCATAACAGATATAGCAACACATGATTAGATAATTATATAAAGTTGTATGTATACTGTCAGTGGATGAAAATTAAATCTAAAAATTAATTTTGGATATTAACCTTAAACATACCTGCAATTTTGGGTTTTCTTTTTTCTAATAATAGGCTTTTTCACATTAATTCCAATAATGTTGAAGTGAGAAATATTAATTTCATGCATGTCATGATTTTCATCATTGTTAGCCGAAATTGTAGATTGAATCAACCATCTTCCTTGAAATCGTAGAAATCCTACCATTTTCTAGCCAAATCACTCATTCTTCCTATGATTTCAAGGAAAAGGGGTTCATTAAGTCAGAAATGTAAGATTCTATGATTTCTAGTAACTATGATGTTGATATCAATCTCACTTCAACAATTGAATTCTTGTGAAAAAAACCTATTATTAGGGGGGAAAACCCTGCAATTTTCGAGACTAAAAGTACTAAAAATTGATGTTCTAGTAAGATATTACTCGATCATCCTTAGATATGATGATAAAGATCATCGATTCTATTATTAGACTATTCTGTACATCAAAATATCATATCTATAAAACTACCCTTCTTTTCTCAACTAATTAATAACTAACTACTACCGCAAATTCCATAACCAATGCTTAGATCATGATACTTTTCTCCCTTCATACAAAAAAAAAGATAATTGCTCATCTCAACTTCAATTTGAAATCATCAAAAACCTTAACAAATATTTACACATAATTTCATCAACCAGAAAGTCTAACAAGAATTTTCATATAATATTATTAACTTTTTCTTCTTCTTCTTTTTTTTTTTCTTTCCTAACTAACTTGCCCGCTCGACGACCACCGCCACACTACCTCCTCCTCCCACATCGCCGGACCCATTTTCCATTACCGCCGCTCCACCGCCACCGCCGCCGCCGCCGCCAGCCACGGAAGAGCAATTAGCAGGTTTTTTAGGCCCCTCGAGCAAGGAATGTCTACAATTGGGGCAAGAAGAATGCGAGAGTAGCCACGTGTCAATGCATCGCACGTGGAAACCGTGGTTGCACTGTGGCAGCATCCTCACCTTATCCCCTTTCTCAAACTCGCCCAAGCATATGGGGCACTCCGTCGCCGGAATATTCTGGCCGGAGCCGTACACCGCCACTGGAATCCTCCGAAGGTGGCTCTTCTTCAGCCCCGTGCCTGCCAGCCTCGCCGCCTCCTGCTCCGGCGAGAACCGGCGGCCACAGCGGAGTGCGCATCGAGCTATGGAGTTTAGGCCTAAGGCGCATATGAGGGCGCATAGGAGTGCTGCGAGGATGATTACCATGTTGGTGTCGAAGTTTGTGTCGTTGATGAAGGAAGAATCGTGGGTCTTGATGATGTTCGTGTTGCCATAAGAAGAAGAAGAAGATGGTGGCAAGCTCAATTCTGTTTCGAGAATATGGCGATGCAATTGCATGGTGAATGAAACAGGGGAAAAGAAAAATTGAAGCTTTTTGCTGAGAATCTTGATGGGTTTGTATTAGTTTATGTGTGTGTTTGGAGAAGAATATGGAAATTTTGAAGCTTTTTTATGAGGATTCAGATGGGTTTGTGTTGATTTCTGTGAAGGAGTAGGATTTTAGAGAGAAATTTTGATGCAGGGGTGTGTTTTTTTTTTGGTGAAATACAGAGAAAAATTGAAGGATTTACTTGGTGAGAAGTTTGATTATGGGTCTGTGTTGATTTGTTTGTGTGAAAGGAAAGAGAGAAATCTGTATGATGGGTTTTGGATGGTTTATAAGTGAAGGACTAAAATGACAGAGAGAAAATTTGATGCAGGTATTTGTGTTTTTTATTTTTGGGGATATAGAAAAATTGTGAAATATTTTGGTGATATAATTATTTTGATGGGTTTGTGTTGGTTTGAGGAGGTGAGGAGTGTGGAGTGATGGAGTGAAATTTTGATTTTTTTTTTCTTCTTTTATGTGTGTTTCAGTGTTTTGGACTATGACTGGATTTTTTATTTTTGAGGTACTGTGTAGTGTTGTGAAGATTCTGATTTCTGACTATAATAGGACAATGAACAATGGGGGAGGCATCTCTTTCTTCTCTCTTTTTGTTTTCTTCTTTTTGGGATGAGAATTGATGGGATAAGGAAAAATGAAAGGGTGGTGGAATTTGGCTTTTGGTGTTGGAGGCTTATTGTTGTTATCCAAATTGGGGACCGGTGCTTTGTGCTGCCTTGATTCCTAATTCTCTGAAATATTGGTCCTTACTTTCAGGTTAATGAAACAAACTAAGCTGAGAAAATAATGCAAAAACTATGAGAAATTTTTATTTTATTTTACCTGAGAGGTGATGAGTGATAGTATGATGCTATTCTATATGGTGCATTATATATATTGTGATAGGAGGGAGGAGATGGGAAGTTTGGAAAAATGAATGAAGGCTTTTTCTTTTTTAATCTTTTTGATTAGTAATCACATTCACGGGAGGGATAGAGAGGATGTGTGATGTGTGTGGTGGGTGCATAAAGAGTTGAAAGAGGCAATTTATAGGAAGCAGGTGGGAGGTTGTTCAGTTGTTGGCCTTACAGGGATCAAGACATCAGCAGATCCATGCATACAAATTTGCAAATTGGTTTTTACTAATAATTAATGGCCCCAAAGTGGTGGAATTAAATGGTAAACAATTCATATCTTTTTTTATTTTTTTTAATTTTAAAGGTGCTAAACAAATGTTCTTACAGCACTTGTTAAAATACCAAAAGAAGATTGATTCATCTTAAAAATATGCATTTTGATATGTTCTATATAATAGGTTCACCATAACTTTTTTTAATTTTTCAAAAATTTATATTTTTTTAATATCGTTAACAAGTGCCCGTAAAACCCTTATTTTAAAACCATAATATCCACCATTAAAAAGTAGGATTCTCTATTCTACATCTTAAAATCATGCACTTTTATTTTTTCTATGTAATGATTATTTCATAAATTTTTTAGGAGCATTATTATATGTATAATGAAAAAACAGTCAAAATAGTCAACATGTTATGCATAATGTGTATTATGTAATGTGCACAACATATATTACGTATTGTGCACAATATATATCGCATATTATGCACATCATAAATCACATATTGTAAAAAATATAATATTAAAACGTAAGATATATGGTGTGTGTATATCATGTAATATATTGTGTCCATAATATATAATATATATTGTGCATATTATATATTATATGTCGTGCACAATATATTGATTATTTTAATTTATTTTTTATTGTGCACCAAAATTTTTCATTTTTTTAGTTTTTTTAAATTTTCTTTTTTAGTATCTTTAACAAGTGCTCCAAAGACATTTATAAGCAAAACCTTTAAAATTAATTAATCAATTTGTTTCAAATGCATAGTTTAAAGATGTGAGTTATAGTTTTTTGCGGCGAGATAGTTTTCATATACAACAATGCTTTTTGTATATCAAAACACTGCCACCATCAGCCACCCATAATAAATGTATATGGTTTGTCACTAATGTTTTGTGGGCCCACCTTAAAAGGTCTTGGTAGCTAAAAGTGGCTGAAAAATAGTGTACATGTAGCATTGTTGTTCATATACATAGTTATTAATTGAATTTGACCTAATGATTACCTTTTAATATTCTAATAGAACTACACCAATATATCTCAAAAAATTTTATTCTTAAACTGTTCCAGTGTAATAGTGACTTTTGTAATATCAAATAAAAAAGTACAATTAGGAGAGTTTAATTAGTTTGAGATAGTTTTGGCATACCTAATCATTAATAAAATTGTTTAAAACCCAATTCAGGTTGATACCAAATCCATTGCTAATACTTTTTTTATTTTTACGGTTGTACTTGTACTAGTGTAAAGCAATAGTACTGTGGACTCTGAACGAATAATGCCACGAAAAAAAAGACCTAATATGCATGTATCTTTCGTAGTGTTAAGATATTAGTGGAAATTTCGTTGCCAATGTCTCATTTGGCCAAGCTTTACTTTTGACATCAGACTTAGATAAGAATCAGGGATGAGAGAAGAAAAGATGCAAAAACCAAAAAATCAACATTTTATCTATCATTAATATGTTTTCTTTTTACCTATAGATACTAATGTCCATTATACAATCAATTAATGTAATTTGAGGATTAATTTTATAGATTTTAAAAATGGATATATGACTCTTTTTATAATAATCATATAAAAACTAATCAGTATTGATACTCATAAATTTAATTGAGCACTGATGAATAAATTATTTCATTATAATGAAAATATAATAAGTACAATAATATTTATATTATATTTTACAGTAAATAAAATACTTATTAATATAAAATTTAAAAAATTGCATAAATAACATACATAACATAATCCAAATAAAATGGGAGGGAGAAAAATAAGCACAACCTTTAAAATATCTCTATTCTCTATCATCACATTAATCTTTGGTACCTTCCCTTCACGGTCCGCAATAGGCACAGGTTATCGCTTTAATCCGATATTTTTTCTGGCACCTTCTCATGTCTATTATTCTTGAGGTGACTAATTCTGTAATAAATAGAATATAATTATGAGTAATGCTAAATGTACAATAAAATATCAGTCAAATCAGTCAATAAATGAGATTTTTTGTCATAATTACTCAGCCTATTACAATCTCAATGATTATTTGGGTCAAAATCAAAGTTAAAATAGGCTCATTGGCTGTATTGATTGATTTTTCATTGTACATTTAGCATTATTGTATAATTATTGAATCTTCTAAGAAAATTAAATGTTATACCTTTATATCATTATATTAAACCATTATAATTCTAGGATGGGAAATAATGGATCATAGAATTGGAAATGGGTTTTATGCAGATAGTGCCTTAGTGGTAATTTTATTTTGCTTAGCCAGTAGTAATATTAATTCTTTGATCAATGCTAAATAAAATATTTGTTAGATTTTTTTCAGAAAATAAATTAAGGATAATAATTAAATGAATGGATCAGTTTAATATGATCCACTTGTTAATGTGCAGTTAGTTATATTGAATTGTATTTGAACATAATTTTTAAACTATACTTGGAACATGCAAGATTAAAAGAACTACAAATTTTTTTGTTAAAACATAATATATATTTTGTTAAAGCAAAAGTAATTTAAAAAATTAAAACCAATCACGTACACTATTTATCTTATATCATTGTAAGGAATAATAAATTACTTATGGTTAACTTTTAATTTTTTTAACACACTTTTTTCACTACATTCTTATGCATCAACTCATTGCAGTTTAGTGCATATCTAATCATATTTATCCAGTTACTTTTAGCTTTGTTTTGTTTTTGTTTTCATATTTGCTTTATCCTTAAATGCTCTCTTCTTCCTTGGTTGGCCTTTTCAAGACACTAATCCCATCATTTTTTTCTTCCTTTTCTGCAACGATCAGATTCACTTTTTGTTTAGTTAACAAAATATTAAAAAAAAAATGTAAACAAAAAGAACAACATTGAAAAAAAAAATGTTTGTTTGAATTTGTTCAATTAAAAAAAATATAAATACAGAAAATATTTGTTGTACAATTAAAAATTAGTCAACACTTAATCAATATCCATTTGTATCATTGTATTTTAGCATGAATCTTACTCTTACATTCAAACTCATAAAAATTAATATTGAGGATGAATGTTAATTAAGCGTGGATTAATTTAATTGTACAATAAATATTTCTCTAAACATATATATCACTGATTAAAGACCTTCAGTAATACTATCCAAATAATTGGTCCAATTTGATAATATTTATTGCTTCAACTTGCTAGCTGAACGAATCCATTTTAATTCATACAATTAATTAAGTGATTAACAAAAGTTTAATTAATCAAATTTACTAACTTGTGTAAATTATTTTTTTTTATCAGATTAACCAACTCCAAATGAATTTGTAGCAATTCCCAATCAAATGCAAATGATGGAGTTGGTGGTTACTTAATTTGTGTCATGCATATATATATATATATATGATGGTGTATATATGTCATGGGTAGATAGCAGGTGATAAAAGATGAAACGTCATGCGGGGCATAGAAGATTTTATTTTTGTGCTACCATTACCAAACCAACCTAATACATGGTATGTTATGTCGGATCAAAGTTTTATGTCACTTGCGCTGCTGCTGGTGGACCCTCTAAATTAATATATAAGATAATAATCTAATATTTTAAATTTAGTAATTTAATTTTTATTAATCTAACATTTTTAAAAGTTGAATTGCTAGCTAGTTTCAAAATATTGAATTATTACACATGATGATCGATGGTAGTTAATTATTACACATTTTTAAATTGAACAAATAAAAAATTGGGGGAGTACAAATATATTTATTTATATATTTTCGTTCCCAATACCATAACCAAACGCAGCCCTAAAGCCAATTACAAAACGATCCTCCAGTATATATCTACATCTCTTCGTCATCTACAGGAATAAATGTATATTGCCTTTTATTTATTTATTTTTTGGATTATTCGTGAACAATCATATGCAACTTTACACGTGTCTCCTTTAATTGATCCGGGGGTTGATGCCGTTAGATGTAACTGAAGCAACTAAAATAGTTTTGAGCTTATTGTGACTTAAATGCAGTTAGTGGATACTCATCTTTTTGGTAGATAGATTGCGTGAGCTAACTAACTTCATTATGTACATGTACCCAAAGGAAAATATGAGTTTTTTCCCTTATTTTCTATAAGTTCTCCTAGCTATAAATTAAGTAAATTTTAATCATTTTTAATGTTTCAAGACATAAATTGTATTTACTCTATTTAGTATACCGGTTTATTTGTAGAAAGATTTTTGGGATGCTAATTCCAAGACATAAATTCTATTTAACATGCAAACAAACATGATGTTTGTAGCATGAAGAACCTTAATGAGTGATAGACATATGGAGTGGATTATTAATTATAACTCCACTTATATGTAATGCATGTATCGAATTTCTTTTTATTATAGTTGTAAAACTCGACCCAAAGAATCGAATCGGTCAAGGCACTGGGTCACTGAGTTAATGGAATCAATTGGTGCATGGGTCAATGGTTTAACCGATTGATAATTAAATCAGTATATTAAATATAATTTAATAATTACATATATTAAAAAATTAAAAAATATATATAAACTCTTAAAATTCATAAATTTCTCATAAATTTTCAAATTAAAATTTTCAAGCATAATAGAACACAAATATTTGGGACACAACAAAAAACCAGCCAAAACAGCCAACAAAGCTCATTTAACACTTTATGACCCAAATAACACTTTTAATCATGAGTATATTTTTAATGGGTTAGGTGATTGTGGCCCAAATCCCTATTTGTTGGCTGTTTTGACTGATTTTTTGTTGTGCCTCTAGCAATGCTCCCTAATAATAGAATATCCATATATAGTCCAGATTAAAATGAACTTATCATAAAATATTCAATATTGCACATACAATTAATCTTAGCAACATAATCCATATTGCACATATTCCATATTTAATTCTCAGCATAGTTCAACTTAAAATTAACTATCAATTATTATACCATTAATCACACACACAACGATATGTTTTGAAAAAAATACAAAAATTACCTTGTTGATGAAGAAGAAGCAGCAATAGCCACCGAGAGAGGAAGAGAAACAACTGCCATTGTGGATGAAGCAGCAGCCTTCGAGGATGAGCAGAAGCAGCAGCAGCAAGCAGAGGTGGGGCGATTCTGAATCCAGCAGCAACAAGTAGAGGTGGTGGTGGTTCTGACTTCTGTGGGCAACCGGCTAAGAGTGGAGACTGAGGCACCACAGCGGTGGAGAGCTAGCGGAGACAGAGGTAGGTCGATGGAGGGCGAAGCTAGCAGGGCGAGGCAGAGACCCCCGGCAATGGCGTCAGGTGGGATGTTGCTTTGGCGCGAGAGGGGTTGCCAAGTTGGAACATGGGTGGGTGAAATTAGAGTTCAGAGAGGGTAAATTTTGATTTTGAGAATGTGTGAAATTTAAAATACTTTGATTACAATCTTATACTTGTTTAATTTATTTGAAATTTGGCACATACAATCACTTTGATATACAATTGTAATTCAAGGTTGGATCGACAAAAAATATATTCTATCAAAAGTTATTGAAGGTGTAAGCGTACTACATCTTACACCGGTGTCAAAGTATTCATCCTTATATAGAGAAGGGATCCGTTTACACGGGTGTAAGATATATAATGTTAATCTTACACCAGTTATAATTTTTTATTGAGTATAATTATCTAATGAAGAGAATAACTAAGATAACGTAATGATAAGAAATGAAATAATGTCAAAGGGGGACAGATTTGAACCGAGATGTATTAAGATTTTATTATAATAACTTTGACCGTAAATGCAAATCATAATCATAATTCATAATGTAAAGTACTCCCTAATGGGGAGGCAAACGGCTAAAGGAAATGAAACCATCCTTTTTATTCTCCATATAGCTATTACCAAATTCAAAGACTATTTAAGTCAACAAGCGTATGTAAGCCCTCGTACACAAGCTTGCTGCTCAGTGGACCCTGCAATGAGCAATAAAAGTGAAATTGATTTTAATTATTATAGCATCTGCATAAAGGTATACATATATTTATGCAATAAACAGAATGAAATACGTCCAAGAAGTATTCAACATGTGTTATGCATGATATGGATGTGTGCTATTTTTATAGCACACTTACGTATAATACACATTACATATCATGTATATCACACATTGTTTATCATATGTTAGCTCAGGACAAGGGTCTTGTCATAAAAATTAATAATACAAAGAGTTTATATTACTATAATATTTCATTGTACACTTAACATTATTGCATGTTATATAATATATAAGGGTGATGCTAAATGTACAATAAAAAACCCGCCAAACCAGCCAATAAATAAGATTTTGGACCATAATTACTCGGCCAATAATGCTTCTTGTACACCAAAATGCTGCCACCATCAGTCACCCATAATAAATACATATAGTTTATCACTAATATTTTTGTGGGTCTCACCTTAAAAAATTGTTGGTGGCTGAAAATGACTGAAAAATAGTGTACATGTAGCATTATTGTTACTCAGCCCATTACAATCTCAATGATTATTTGGGTCAAAACCAAAATCAAAATAGGTCCATCGACTATATTGACTGATTTTTCATTATATATTGAATATATAATATATATTATGCATATCTTATTAACTCCTACCGAACATACCCGACAACACGACTAGTACGTAGCGGTTGGTTAGATAAAAGATTTAATCATCCATTTCTATGTATATAAAGCCATGTGGTTTGGCAAGAGCTATTTAGGTTTCTGCGTCCCCAAAAAATGATTTTGGGCCCCTATAGATGTGCCCAGCCACTCACCGATGAGTTATTAATACAATAACTGCATGAATGCAACATTGTATATATTTTGTAAATAATGTTTGTCGTACAACAGAAATACGTGCAATTTATATCTAACATGTGTTATTCATGTTACAGGATGCGTGTTATACGTATATGTGTTATACATATAGCACACATTGAATACAAGTTGGACGTATTTTTGTTGTATGATATTTTGTTCCTGATCTAACTTTACAGCAGCTCAATTAATTTTTGCAAGCTAATAAGTGAGAAGAATAAAGCATTACAAGTAATGCTTGTTGTACATAAAAAATACATTTAACGAGTATTCAATGTGTGCTATATTACATACGTAATGTGTGCTATACATAATGTGTTATACTTATAGAGCACACATTACGTATGACATACAACATACATTGAATATTCGATGGATGTATTTTCGATGTACAATAAGCATTATTACTCATTTAAATACAATAATGTTTATCGTACAACATAAATATGTTCAACCAGTATCCAACGGGTATGTGCTATACATAATACGTAATGTGTGTCATATGTATAACATACATATGTATGACACACATTAATATTATGTATAACACGTTAGATACTAGTTGAATGTATTTCTATTGTACAATAAATATTACTGGTTATTTTTTTTATAAATAGCACGAATTTTCAAATAACGGAAAACTCATGAAAATTACTTGGTATATCTAGTTAAAAAACTTACTGGTGGTTTGAATATATTAGATCAATTTAGATTGATTTGGTTTGATATTAAATTAATTTTGTTATTAAAACAATACAATATCTATTCATTGTAATATATATTTCTTCTATACTCTTGTTTTTTCATCGTCATAATTTCTAAGACATACTCTATTAGTATTACCTTGCTGGTTGTGTATTACGATCTTTGTGTATGAGTGTAGGATCACTTTATTAAATCCAATCCCATTTATCATGCTGAGCATTTTAAGTTTTTTTTTTTTTTACTTTGTGTTGTTAATACTCTCGTTACATACGGTTGATAAGGAAAAGGAAAAAGGTTGAAATATATTAGCTGACTTTTACTGTTTTGATTAAGTTAGTTAGTTTCATTGCTAGAGTAATTACTATGTTTTGGTTGGTTTTGTAATCGGTTTGACTATATGTAATACAAGTGTTACAACATTAAAAAAAATTATGTTTCCCTCTTTTATATATATATAGAGAGGAGAGGGGAGAACAGAGAAAGAAATTGTTTAAGTGGGGGAATGTGGAAAAAGGAAAAGAAGGGTTATAAAAGGATAAGAAGAAATTGAGAATAAGAGAATATTTTAAAACTATTGAGATAGGGATGTGGGAGATAAAGACTAAGATAAAGATCAAATTTGGGGTGAGATTGTTCTTGAGAGGTTCCAATCATGCGGAGCGTGGTCTCGGTCATTGGAAGAGAAAGGAGAAGAGTTCTCTAATCATGGAGGTGTTGTGATGATGTATGAGGGATGATTTTATTGAGAGCAAAGGATGAGAGTAAGGGAGAATGTGATGAGAAAGAAAGAGAAAATGTTGGGTGGAATGTTATTGGTACATTTGGTATCTTCATCTATTTTTTACAAAAAAGTTACTCGTGTACAACGAGTATATTTTATAACTAATATTTAATTAAAGTAGTTATCCTTTTACATTAATGTGTGTTAGTGGGTCCGACAAGAATATATTAGAGGTTGGATGCTAGTTTGATGATATATTGGTTGTACATGTAGTAATATTGTTTTTTTCATTCATTAAAATATTTGTAACTTTGATGAATATGTTGACAAGTTGTAAACATATTTATCAAAGTTACTAACATTTGAATGAGGTAGAAAATAGATGGAGGATTACGATATTATGTACATTTAGCATTTTTCTTCTTGATGATTGTAGGATGGTGATGGTGCAAGAAAATGAGATGGTGGTGTTGTTAGAAGTAGGGAGAGGATGATATGAGGTTAGGTAAAAGATGAGGGAAACTACCACAGTATTACTGTTAACGGTCAGTTGGACATCTCAGTTTTTCTGTTAATGTTATTTGATCAGAGTTTATTAATCGTATAATTTGTTATACTAATTCAATCTTTCATTAGAATAATTTGTCAATTAAGATCCTTTGATAGTTAATTTTGTGAGCAATAAAATTTTTCATTTTTTTCTTTTGGGTAATTCACTCTTCTATTGATGCAATTGCATAGAATCCATCATAGATTCTGTTGTTGCTACACCTCTATATTCCACTTCGTCAATTTCTTAATTAATTAATAAAGTAAAATATGTGCAAATCTGACCAGGTTCATTGGCAAAGCCCGACACTGATTAGAGTGGAGAAATTCATGTGGCTTGTAACACTCCACCTGTGTGTCTTACTCACCAATTTACATTTTGACGTTGTTATGTTTGTGGATCTCACATTTGTCACGACATCTGTACTTTCATTTTGAAGTTACTCTCATGGCTAGCGTAACTATATGTATACCAAAATATAGATAATATTTGTTATATAACATAAATACATTCAATTAGTATTTAATATGTATTATATATCATACATAATGTGTGTTATATGTATAACACGTTATATATGATACACATTACGTATGATATATAGCACATATTAAATACTACTTAGATGTACTTATATTATACAACAAGAATTATTACTCCATATATATATATATATATATATATATATATATATATATTAAATGACCCAATCATAAGCATAGCTTTAACCATTTAGTCATAACTTTGATTTTCTAATGAAATGAAAGGAGAGAGTTTCAATGTCACATATTTACTCCTTTACCTTTAGTCTAAAAAAAATTAATCATTATTGTCAACAGAAATTAATCAAGATCAATGGTGAAAAAAAGAATTTGATGATAAAATGAAAACTACATAAAATTCAAGAATAATGGAAGTTAATGTCAACACATGATACCATATACAAATAGTACTTTTGTTCTAAAAGAAGTTGGTGTTTCGGCCAATTGATTAAACAGTTAAAATGAAGAGGTTTTAACTTCAATGCAATGTTTTATCTAAAAAAAAAAAACTTATGCAATTTTTATAATATTTAATTTTATTTTAAAAGTACAACCATAACTAAAAGGTGCAACTTCAAATAACTAGTACCTGAAAACAGTAGTTACCTATGTTTAGATTTAAGTTGGGCCTATAGAAAACACCACGACACCAAACTTTGTAGAATACTAGAATATCCGCATATATTGACATTAAAATACATCTAGATTCTTGACATATAGAATTGTTTTCAAATCTATTAATATTATGTTTAAAAAATACTTTTAAGGAATTTCACAAGGGACAAATGAAAGAATATTGCTTTTGGGAACTCTATTATAACTTACAAGAATCATTTTTCAAAGTGTCTTCAGTTACTTAAGCAATTAACAATCCTATGGTATGATAAACTAATCAGAGTTATCAAAGATTAGAGATGCTAATAAGAGCAGCAGCATAATGCACACAAAGTGTTTGATAAATTGACTATGAGGTCAATTAACAGAATCAAACCTGTTAAAACATTCTATGAATACAAACTGCTTTACAATGAATCACTACACAATAATAATCTAATAATATTTCTCAAAAACAAGATGAACATTTCTAAACCAAAGTTTTCCCTTTACAACAAGATCAACTAGACAATGTAAACAATCCTATTTCTTCTTTTTTTCTTACCCTTTCAAAAAGAAGTCTATGAACAACATTCTATTCTATTGTGGAACATGTTACATCCTTCTAGTTGTCATCTTAGATGGTTACTCATATATGCACTAAAATTATATACCATAGCATGGCAACTCTTTTCATCTACAGCAAAAGGGAATTTTTTTTAAAAAAAAGAAAAAGCACTCACTGTTAGTTTTGGTCCTTTCGAAGAAACAACTGGCGAAGAAAAGCAAATTTCCCTCGGTTGCGGGCAGAAAACTCAGTAATGGCACCATTACTCGTACTGGAACCATTACTCGAACTCGTCGTTGCTGCCTCAGGTTCATTGTCAGGTTCTGGCAAAGGAGGAGATGATGGTGAAAGTGTGAAGAGAAACGCGTTGAGCATGCGAATGATCTGACTAAAGCTTGGTCTCAAGTTAGGATCTTCAACCCAGCATGATTGTATGATAAAGGCGAGATCCGGGGATATATCTTCGGGAAGGTTAGGCCGTTCTTGCTGCAAAATCCCAAATGCAAACCATCTCATGATTAGCAGATAGCAACAAATCCAATAACCCCACAAAAAAAAACTTTGGAAGTGCAGAAATTAACATATTAAGCTTAATCCTTCAACCACTGCATGCGCGACATTACGGACAACAAAACACTTTTAGTAGATACTGAGATGAGTAGCTTCTATGAAAAGTTATTAACTATTAAAAAAGATGGTAAAGAAAGAGCTGAAATGAGCACACCATTAATCTATTACAACTATCCACAAATCACAGAGAAAAGAATGTACAAGCAATTCTAACTATAGGCGAAAAATGATAACCTGCATGATTTATGAATAAGCATCCAGTAATATCGAATTGAGTACCTTAAATGCAGCAGCATAAGCAGCCTGTAAGTTGGACATCCCTTCAAAGGGCATGCGGTTTGTTAGTAGCTCCCACAAAACAATTCCAAAGCTATACACATCAACCTTATTGTTGTAGTGCTTTTTCTCTCCCTGGCGCAACGTCACTGTACTGTACAACTGCAAAATCATGAGCTATCTTAAAATTCCATGTACATGAAAAGTTTCCACACAGCAAGAAAATCCACAATACATTTTTAATGAGAAAAAATTAGTGCCTTAAACAGTCCTAAATATTTATGTTGCAAATGTGGCAGAAGATTATATGGAAAATTGTCAAGTGGCTTTTGTCTGATTCCAGAGAATAATTGAAGTTAAAACTTACTGAACATACTTGGACTAAGTCAGTTCATTAGAAGAAATTTGAATAAATGGGATGATAGTATTTTTTTTTTTTCCTTTTTTCAGTACTCATGGGATAATAGCATTGGAATTTAAGTCATTCAGCTGAAAAAAAAATGAAACAACTATGCTTCAGCTTATATCCACTCACAAACCATGCGGATTAATAAGTTAACACATGAAATTTATCACTTCTAGGGTGTGTTTGGTTGAGGGGTAAAAAATGAAGGTTGAAGGTACATGATTGAACTCCATGTGTAAAATAATGCATGAAGCTCATTCATGTAAGTTTCACACTCCTAGACTGATAAATTACTTTGTCCATCATTCTACCAAAACCAGTACATCTAAACTCAAATATTGCTTGTGTATAGCCTTGCATGGTAACTAATTTCAAGTCTCTGCAACTGGATGACAAATTTTAATTTCATACATGATAAACAAAGATGACAAACACCAAAGAAGTGCCAGGTTCATCGGACCCCCTGGTGTACACTTTTAGATTGAAAGAATCAAACTGTGCTCCAAGAATACAGCATACCTCCGGTGCCATCCAACGGTAGGTTCCCGTTTCTGCTGTCATCATTTCAGTCACAGATTCTTCTCTTGCAAGACCAAAATCTGCAAGTTTAACAGACTTCTGATTTGCCGTAAGCAACAGATTGTCTGCATTGTGACAGTTTAAAAACATAGTTGAAGAGAGCCGTACTTGCTAATACAAGACATCATTAATATCTACCTAGATTTCACACTATAACATTTATATCAGAAACGAATATGATTAGCTTCAATTCAGAGGAAAATTCCAATAAAAGAATGCATTATAATGTATTTTTTCAAATGAATAGCATTATTTTCAACCTCTCCTTTTAATAACATATAATACTACAGGGTGCTGGTGCTAGAGTAACAAATTAAATATTCCTTCACTATATGAATGATTTGAAATGTACTAGACAAAGACCATATTATGACTCTGAAAATATATACAGAAGGAAATAATTCAAGGGAAAAATTTTCAATGCTCCCTGCAGTATTTGGACAGAAGGATAACAGTGAGCACCTATGCGGCCAAAAGATGCTAAAGCCATAGAATCCATGACAAAACAACTAACATCTAATTTACAATGTAGCCATTATACATAATCAAATATATATATATATATATATATATACACACATAATAGTACCAGGCTTAAGATCTCTATGTATGATCCCATTGGCATGTAGCCAATCCATGGCTCGAGCAATATCAAGGGCAAAGTTTATAGCCACATGTAGGTCTAATAATTTCGGACGGATACGCATTAAATATTTCCGCAATGACATCCCGGGTAATAACTCTGTAACTATCACCATCAGAGGATCCTTACAGGCTCCAATAAACTGCCAAAAAATAAATATGAGAAATTCCGTGAGAACAATGTCTTTAATAGAGAGGAAGCCATCAATCAGATAATGAAGAACAAATGAATACAAAAAATATAACTTACATTAACATATAGGCTTCAGTAAAACAGACAACTGCACAGAAACAGAAAAGAAAATAATTGCTAGATGGCTACCTTAACAAGATTCTCATGGTGGACTCGGGACATCATATTAACTTCCCGAGCAAAACGATTTTCAAGGGCAGCTCTTTCTTCTGAAGTGCTCCCACGATTTAATACTTTAATTGCAACAA
The DNA here is from genome assembly GCA_013621005.1 of Aeschynomene evenia. Classification (NCBI taxonomy): domain Eukaryota; kingdom Viridiplantae; phylum Streptophyta; class Magnoliopsida; order Fabales; family Fabaceae; genus Aeschynomene; species Aeschynomene evenia. The sequence goes on along the minus strand of CM024268.1, from coordinate 32,356,642 downwards.
TTCGATCTCCATACCTGGAAAATTATCAAATCATCCATGCATAAACCAGAACTCCAGCTACCAAAAATCATTTCATGTATACATAGTTACTTATGCAGTTAAACTGATACTCCAATAACCATTACTATTAGTTATATCAATAGCAACTATACCTTTTCCCATTAAGTGGGGTTGGTTATATGAATCAAATCAAACAACGTTATTTTGTCTTATTGTAAAGATGTAAACCATGTCTTCAGACAAACCATTTAAAATTTAAGCCTTTGTTAATAACTTCATTTATAATTTCTGTTTGTCGCCCTCTGCCTCTAATTACCATACTATCCTCCATCTGATCTGCCCTTCTTACTAAAGCTTTTATTAATTTTCTCCTCAAATAACAAGACCATTAAAGGCAAGATTCTATAATTTTTTTTAAAAATACGAGCTACCCCAACTTTCTCACTAATGCATTCATTCCTAGCCTTATCTATGTCTAGCATGTCTACTTATTCAACAAAACATTCTCATCTCTCCAACATTAAGCATGTTCAAATATTGAATTTTTACCACCCAACATTAGCTACATCAAGGAATAAAAATTCAGAGGTCAGAAGTAAATTGTACTTTAAAATCAAAACCATGGAAATGGTCTTCTCATCACTGTGGATCCTAGAGGAGTCAAAGCAGTTAAAAAATGGAAAACCCCAACTATTCAATTGAAATTGGTGACATGTAGCTATTCACTGATTGAACCAACATCCATTGCCAGTTATTTACTCCACCAAAAAGTAAAACTAATCTAGCTGACAAACTCAACCATAGCAAAACATTGACTTTTTAGCACTTGACCACAACAAAAAATAAAACATTAATTATGAAAACCAAATTATAGATTAGTATCCCACAACTGCAGGGTCTTACATGCAAGAGATTCTGACCAATAAACACAATCACATGAACTCACAACTAGACATTAAAAAAACAGAGAAGTTCAAGAAGAAAAAACTTTAAGGGCATGGAATAGTATAACATCATTTTGCCATTTACCTTCCTTCATAAACTTTCCCATGAGCTCCCTCACCAATCTTAGACCCAATGAAGAGTAGTTTTGGGTCAACCAGAAGACTCTCATCAATTGTTAGCTGAGTTGTTGCTATCAACCCATTTTGATGCTTCACTGATTTGGACTCAGTGCTCCCCAACACAGATTCTCCACATTCCCTCTCTCTGAAACTCATGCTGCAACCTTAAACTATACCCCAATTCCTCATTTCAATCGTTACCCCACACAAGCAAAAAACAAATAATAATAATAATAATAACAGTATTAATTGAAAGGGGAAAAAAATCCTTAAATTCAAAACCAAAAACAAAAACAAAAACCAACCTCCCCAAGCTTCTTTTTCTACAAGAACACCATCTCCATATAAAAAGAACAGACCCCAATTCTTTTATATGGAATTCTCCATAATAGCAAAAGCAACTAGAATCAATCACACTTCTTAATTCTTCACCTCCTCATCTAGAAACTACCAATAAACAAAGGGATTTTTTCCCCTCACAGATGAAGCTGAAAAGAATCAATTATCTTGTTGCTTCCCCTATAACCCCAAAAAGTAGCATCCATTCCCCCTTTTGTTTTTCAAACTCGTCAAAGCTTTTGCTTCAGTTAGAAGCTGCCCTTTCGGTGCAGTTCATCTAAAAAAATAGCCCATTAAAGAAAAAAGAGAAGCTAGATAAGATAAGCATTAAAAAATAAATAAAGATGAAAAGCAACTTAGAACAGAAGCTTAAATTAAAAAAAGTAAGAAAGTTTTCCCAAATTATAGAGAATTGAAAGTTTGGAACAAAAATGGAAACTAGGAAAGGAAAACTCACTCACTCACACAGCCACACAAACCCTCATCAAGTTGATGACTTTTTGTGAAATTGTTAGTTTTTATTGTGTGTGAGAAAGTTGAGTGAGGTTGGATGAAGAAGAAGAAGAAGGAGAAGATATTCGGAGTATCTGTTCCGACGACAGAGAGAGAAAGAGAGTTTTCAACTTCAAAAGTGGGAGGAGAGAGAATGTGTGTGTGGTGGTGACTAGTGTAGTGTGTGAGGGGGGAAAGAAAATACATAGAACCAAAGAGAGGAAAATTAAATTGGAAATATATGAAAATAAAGTAAATCATTTTAATGCATGGTTTGGGACTTAGTATATCGTAATGATATATGTTTATGGAACATTTATTAAAATTAATGGTAGATGATGAGAGTTTAAAAATGAGAATGGAGACCACATTAAAATCAAGGGTGAGAGATTGAATGTCGACACGTTCTATGAAATAATGAATGTACAAGTAGTATTTTTCTTAGGATAATATGTTTTTTTTAGAGTAGTATGATATGCATGTCATAAAATAAGTTACTATTAGATATTATATGAGTTTAATTATGATGCATTGGTAATGTAAAAATTTTTTATATTCTCGTTGATTTATGTAATTTTTAGTTAGTGAGTTGAGTTAAAGACTTTTACTGATGTGTTAATCCATGATTGAATGTCAGTATAAAATTATTTTATATTGACAATGGATTAAAATTAAACTCATATTATATATAATAATTTAATTTTTTAAAACTATTAATTTAATTTTTAAAATGAATTATATTAGTAGTTTCAAAAAGTTAGATTATTACACATGGTGATTGATGGTGGTTAATTTTGTGATGTACAAAATGTATTTTTCTATATGTAAAATTAATTCTAAATAAAATTGATATCAAGGTAAAATAATTAATATTTGATGATTTAATTTGAGAATCAATCTTGATAAAAAATAGTAGAGTAAAAATTTAGAAATAATAATTAAATAGTTATGAGGCATTGTAAAAGTGAGAAATTTTCATTTCCGGCTCAAATATATTCTAAGGCCTAAAACAATTATTGTTTGTGTCTATGTGACATATAATGGAAACCAAATATAATACTTTTCTCAAAGAATCAATTATTAGGCATAGGATTGATTTTCAACATAGATCCAAATATGTTTTAAGAAACCATGAGTTTGATATATATATTGATATATATAAGGAAAAATTGCACTGTAAGCTTTTATATGCAGTCTTGCTATGTGTACAACATATAATACTTACAATGTAACAAACAACGTATAATACGAAAATTAGGTAACAGAATAGAAAAATGCGTGTTTTGCATACCCACTCTCACGGACACGCGCGTGTACTGTACGCGCGTATATGAACACATTCTAACACATAAAATGAACACATATTTCAATAGCAAATGAACACATTTGATTATCAGAAATAAACATATTTATTCATTATAATGAACACATTTAAGTAGAAAAAATGAACGCATTTACTTAAAAAACATATGAAACTAATTAATCTTATTTATTTGCATTATATTATGTGTTTAATTAGTTAAGGTGTATGCATGTGTTCATTTTGCATTGTATTATGTGTTCAGTTATAATATAAATATGTGTTCATTTTGCATTGTATTATGTGTTCAGTTGCGGTATAGTTATGTATGTGTTCACTTTGCATTATATTGTGTTCAGTTACAATATAAGTATGTGTTCACATTACATTGTATTATGTGTTCAATTGCAGTATATATGAATATGTGTGTGTTCATTGTTTCATATATTATGTGTTCATTGTGACTTAACTTTAATATATATGTATTCATTTGCTAATAAATAATTTTATGACCGAAGTATTACCTGATGTGTTCATTTTAAGTTGTCATATGTGTTCATTTAATTTTATACAATGTGTTCGTTGCGCAGAATTAGTTCTAATCTGAAAAGAAAAATAATGTTATTGTTTGAAACTAAAACAACCTGATATAAACAAAGATTGAGTTGTATGATGAAAAGAAATCAAGAATCTCATTAGATATCATAAGAATCATTGTTAAAAATGAATTTAGTTGATGAACATATGAAATCCACTTCTTCATCATCACTTATGCCATTGTTATACAAACAAGTTGCAGAGAAGAGTTACAAAAAAAAAGTTTAAGAGTGGATATCTTGATTGGGTGAAGAAAAAAGGTGGGTATCTTGATTGAGTGAAGAAAAAAGAGTGGGTATCTTGATTGAGTGAAGAAGAAGAAGAAGAAGAATGCAGAAGAAACTGGAAGAAACACAAAAAGAAGAAAAGAACGAAACGGGATGAGCGCGTGGGTGCTCTTTGCATTAATTTCGTATATGTGTGTCACTTATACGTTATAAAGTACGTTGTTTGTACAATGTGGTGTACAAATAGAATTTCCGTTTTATATGTTAGAGTTACAAAGTAGTAGATGGTTAAATAAATATTTTTTATTGGTATGAAAATATATTATCGGATTTTTGTATGAATTAATATAAGTATATATAAATTATTAATAAATACAAAAAAATTTATATTATTATTTATTATAAGATCCTTAAAATATTAGTTGCTAGTTAAATATTTTTTTTCACTTAACAATAGATATTTAGATTTATTTTAAATCTATTGTTAGTATACATAAAAATGATATGAATATTTAATTATTATATTATAAATTTAATTAGTATATATTGATAATATAAAATTATTTTATATATTATTTAATTAAAATATTTTATTTATATGATTTATCAAATAATAAAAGAGAATGATTATATCTAAAAATTTTAAGTGATTGATCGTGCATATAAATTAAATCTATATATTATTATTAGATTAATAAAAATATTTAATTCAATTAATAGTATCACAATTTTTTCAAAAAAATTATAAACAAAAATATATAATTAGAAATCCATCCCATCAAAATTTATCTCTTGATATGCATGTGAGATTTCTTTATATAAGGACTTTGTATAAAATAAAATAAAAATTGAAATCAAATAAAAGAAGAAGCCAATGAAAAGGAAACACGTGGGGGTGGAAGGTAATATTGGAAGCGGCAGCATCAGCGATTCGGACGTTGTTGGTCGAGGATGTTTGAGATATGTATAAAACTCACGTACGGACATATCTCACCGTTTTGCTTCTCTCTTCTCTAATTTTGCCTCGTGCGGATTTTCAAAATAGATTCATCAATCAATCAATGCATTTTTTATATTATTATATAATAGCTTAATTTCGATATACGGATAATATAAATATATCTTACACTTTCAACTAATTAAAATATTTTATTTGTATAACTATTTAAATAGTATAAGAGAAAAAATATTATTATGATTGACGTAAAAATATATGATTGAATAATTGTATAAAAAATTATATCCGAAGATAAAAATTAAATCAATTATATAAATATATAATAATATATTATATTTTTTCTGAAAATGAGCGGATAAGTTAATAGGTAGGGTCTGTTCATACATCATTTTCGTATGCATTAAAATAAGACTTGGAGAATCAGTGGGTCAATAAACAATAGTTTTAATTATTTTATTGGTAAATCTATGAATTAAAAAATATCTAGTAATTATTGATGAAGTATTGGTTTGAATCAAGGAGATTCCTGTATATTTAATATGATGTATGTGATCTTAATAAAAATTGAAAATATATATATATGTAGAATAATTGGTATCTAATATATATGTTAGTTTATATAGACTTTTTTTGGGTCATACATTTCGGATTTAATAAACGATATAAGGAATTTAAACTCTATAGATATTAATTATTACATGAAAAAAAAAGACAATCATATAACAATTAAAGTTGAATAAATATTTATTAACTAAAACTATATGATGAATTATTTATAGTGTAATCTTTCAAATATTTTCTCATTCACAATATTTAGTTTTTAAGTATGTGACGTTTTCTCATAAAAAAAAATGCTTAAAATGTTATTCTAGCATTCAACTAGCTAGGAGTAATAGATATCTAATTATAGGCTGTGAATGAAGTAATAAAGAAAATAAGTTGAAGAGAAAAGTAAAATAGAGTTTCATATATTTTTCCGAGCAAAGTGTTTAAACAATATTTAAAATTAAGTTTAATTCTTATTTACTATATGTGTAAAACAATTTTAAATTAACACTCAATAAGATGTTATCACATAAGAAAAAACAGTTTTATTTTTTAGATTATTGGAACTAAATATCAATTAGTATCATAGTTTATATGACAATGCTTAATTGAATGATAATATAAAATTTATTTATACTCGATCAAATTTTAAAAATTATTGGATGCATATGATTGATGAAAAAAATGTTTTTATTTTTTTATTTTATGAGTTATGACATGCCCTTTTATTGTATGGTGATAAGAGAAACACGTTTTTGAGTAAGAATAAAACAATGGACGATCTTCAATGATTCAATTTCGAAGCGATTGAAATAATTTTTTGAATGGAAAATGTTGGTAGTTTTGTCAACCATGTAAACTAGGCTTATATGAAACTGTCACTTCAATAACCTAACAACTATGGACTTATTATATTGGTCACCCTCTTTACGACTTTTCGCCATTGAAGCAATAACATTTACTCATACTAGATCTACAACATTTACATTAGTGAATGTGTTATATAGAATTTAGTGAAAGACCTAGTTATAGGCTAGCCAGAATTTATTTTTTTTCTGTAGTGGAATTGCTTTTGATAGACTTTTTCAACTTTGCCATTGTAATTAAAAAATGTCTATCACATATTATTCCTTTTAAATAATACTAATTACTATGTTTATACCACTTTATCGGCCATCACCATATGTCATCATCATTATGAGTAAAAAACTCTACTAAATAAATAAAAAAACTCAATCAAATAATAAAAAATAACTTAATAACAGTTAAAAATTCACTAAATAATTAAATAAATTCACTATAAGTATAGTGAGAATGGATAAATAGCACAAAATATATTATTTTTCTATAAAGATAGCACATTTATCATTAAAATGTCACTTAAACATCACATATTAACACTAAAAGTGAACAAAATGCATTCTTTAGTCAATTTTTAATTGTTATGAAATTAATTTTTTTTATTTATTTGATTGGATTTTTTATTTATTTTAGTCGAGTTTTTTTACTTGTGACAGTGTAGCTTATCAAAGTGGTGTACATATAGCATTATTGATTTTTTTTTCAGGGTTGTCGTGGACAAATATTATTCTTCGTATATAATAAATTATATTATATTTTTAAGATATTTTTCTACTAAATAATAAAATTCAAGAGTATTAGTAGTATAACCCACTAATTCAAGATTTTTAGATTGATTAAATCAACCATGAATCACAATCATTAACAAAAATATCATATATTTTTTTATCTTCTTTTCATATATATTGTTTCTAATTTTGTCTAATTCTTGTGAGTTAGGTGGATTAATAATAGGTGGATTAAATCATTAAACTTAACTCATTTTGATATCAATATGTGGTGAGCCACTATTCATAGAGTGACATAATTTTTCTTTGATTCTGTGTACACATACTTTTCTTAAAATTTGAATCTTGGAACATATTTAGATCAACCATTTAACCTAATGCAGTGCTTCAAATTCAGCCTTCCCTGTGAGTCCAATAATACACATCCAATCTCTCTATCTTTACTTTACGGCTATTCACTTCCATAGCTCTTTTTTTTTTGGTGCAAATAACTTCAAAATGTTGTAGTCAAGATAAAACTAATCCACTCCATAATTGCACCTCAACATCATCTTCCTCAAGTTTCTCCATTGATATTGCCCATTGACTATTTAACCGATACAATATTACAATGTACAGCTTGTATTAAGGATAGAACAATGATTCATCATTCAACCTTTGCTACCACCTCACCAGGCATGCTGCTTTCCACAACTGTCTCCCTTACAAATCTGGAATCCGACGAGCATAAAAATTAAGCGCGGAGAATAAACAAACAAGCGAATAAGAACAGTATTCTACTGGTTGGAACCAAAGAATAATGTACCTTTCCAATTTTTCCCGCGATGATTGTAGTACGTAGATTGAGAGGATGAAAGATAACATGAGCCCTGGATAAATCCATGGAGATATTTATAAGCAGTAACACAAAAATGCACTCTTTTTAGTAAAATGCAACTTTGTAATTTCAATCCTCAGCTAAAAGAAATGTACATTCTAGCGATTCTATCAGCATCATCCCCATCACTAATAAAGCAAGGCTGTCTTATAGCCAGACATGACTTTACCAGAAATATGAACAAGAGGGGGTGACAAAATACCAACTCTCACTTATCAACGGATCGGTAAGACAGATCTAAGTTAATATTGCAAGAACAAGCAAGCTAAGAAGAGATCTTGCATACACACACACACAACTTATAAACAGAATAGCAAAAAGATATTTATTTACCTGAACCAAACAGAACATAAAATCCTGAAGCTACATCTATATCTGAATGCTCCTTCCTGAAATAATACATATTAAGCAAATTCAGTAATTTGTTTTTCCAGCCTATAGTATTTAAAATGTTGAATGAATAAAGCATATCTCTCAAACACACTAATAAATACTTGGAAGAAAGCTAAAGGCTATCTATTCTAGGCCATATCCTTAGACACCACGGGACCCTAACACTTAGCAATAAAACTTAACATAGGTAGAAGAGGATATATGATACAACATAGGTAAAATAAGCTACATGTTGCCGAGATGAGGATATTGTGATGGATAAGTGGACACACTAGACAAGATAGAATCAAGAATGAGTACATTAGAGAGAGAGTTTGAGTAGTTCTTATCATAAAATGATAGACCTTCACCTTAGGTGGTTTGGAAATGCATGTAAAAGTCCTATACAGGTCCCAATAAGGACAGAAAATCAAATAGAGAGTAGTCTTAAGCTAGAGACAGAGGAAGATCCAGGAAAGCTATATTGAAAACAATTAAAAGAGATTTAAATGATAATGGTCTAATTATATATAGGATGCGTAGAAACAATATGCATTAATACAGAAGCATTAATACTGAACATTTTTCTTCCATTATTTTCTATCTTGTTACCAGATTATATCATCACCCAATAAAGTCTCCAAAGACAAATCAGACCAGATTTGGGCTGGGATGAACAGCAGTTGAAGCAGGCCAGTAAGGGACAAGGTCTGTGATAGGATGAACCCTAGGTAGAATAAATCCCCAATTTTATTGCTACAGGGAAGGAAATCCCAGTCCCTCAAAGAAAGTACAACGGAGGAACTACCTCCTGATGAGAGAAATGCTCTCTGCTATAAAATGGTAAAAGAATACAAATGAATCAATGAATGCACAACTAACTATACAACAAGTATTTATACTAACTAATTAGCTAGCTAAATGCAAGCTCAGCACAACTAATCCTAACTAATTACTTTCCTTTCCTCCCTCTTGTAAACCAACCCATACCTATTGCTGCTACCGTCCCTATCAGTCTGATACTAGTTTCTTCGACAAATGTCCTATGCTTTTCTCCATTCCCTTCAACTACAGCAATTCTAAAACTCTCAAGTGTGGTTTTCTTTTGCATGTTTTAATATTGACTAACTAAACAAAATATTAATATATATTTAAATGCAAATCAAATAGCACCAACCACGTATATCTGACAAGTATATGCTTTGGCCAATGCTCAGAATCCCAGAATTGTTGGCGAATATCAGGATGAACTTCAACATCTGAAAAACAAGAGTTATAATTACAATCAAACCCTCAAAAATAAGAAAGAAAGAAAGAAAAACTGTGTGCAATCTTTCTCTTAAATATACCTACTTAATGGCATATTAGCATTTATCAAGACACAAAGTATCAATTCAAGTATGATAAATTATGGAAATGGAATTTCTAAAGAGTAAAGACTAAACAGCTTCAAAAGAATAATTTTCACTATTAATGTTTTCAAGTATATTTGTCAACACTAACTAAATGAACACGATCCTCAAAATTAATCCATATACAGTATAATTAACTACAATATGGAATTTAATGACTTCAGACACTGTTTCTATTTTACATAATAGAAACTTCATGCAGTGGTTCAAAGTTTATAGAAAAATGTTGTCTCTAATAAGATGTAAATGCTATCCTCCAGTGTAACAGAGATTCTAGAATGCAGACACTGGTATGCCAAATGGCAATTGAAATGGTACAAGTTTAGTAAAAGGTATATAAAATAGAATGATCATATACAATGAATGCAGTGGATTTTATTCACATCTAAAATTAAAAAGATTCAATAAAAGTATAAAACATAAAATAAGAGAAAATGAAGACTAAAGTTGTTAAATGTTGAAGGCTTCAAATAAACCATAGACACTAAAATAGCTTTTAAGACCATAAACAGTTTCAAGACCAGTCAATGACATTTGCACCACATACATAGGACAAGCCTTGGCAGAAGGCTCATATACAAAAGCTAAGAACAAAACTTTCGTTTACAAAGTTCTGAAGAAGTATTGAAGTAACAAGCTTAAGATTTTAACAACCCGAAGAGGACCATCAATGTTAAAAAATTAATTCTATTTTTAAAAATAGTGTAGGTATAGAGGAACTACGTACAGTGATGAGGCATATCCACAACTTTTGCAGTGACACCATGCAAATCAGTAGCCGAATACCTCTGCATGACAAAAAAATCCAGTAAATTCATCTCCTATTGAATAAATTTATGCTTTATAATAAATCTTTACTGTTTTGCATCCATGAACTCATATGATCAACTACAATAATAGGATAAACTCAAATGAGTTGATGTATGAGACTTAATGACCTATCTTAAACACAGCATTACCAGCTCTACATCGATCATTGGAACCTCAGTACTCTTCCGATTCACCACTAACAGCCACGGGATAAAAAATTTCTCTCTTCCAACTTGAAATGATCTGCAGATAAAAAGAAATCATAAGCACCTAGCACCGACAGTTCACTCCCCCACAGGGCTAAACAGTGACAAGCAACAGAAGAAAGTCTCGTTTCATCATGTTTATAAAATGATACATTATTTTCACATGACAAGCAAATGTATTCCGACTTTAATTCTCTTATTGATTACTCTTACCAATGCAGTTTGACCAATTATTCACATGAAACTTGCCCGAATTGGTAACTCCAGTATTCAAAATCTTGGCATTTCAGTTCACAAGGGTTCAACATTCACTTCCACTGCAACTAATACCGCACACTACTCACATCTTATGGGGCTAAAATTCCAAAGCCTCCAATTCAATTACACAGTTCCCTAAAGATGTTTCATTTTTATAGTATTTATTTTTCCAGCACAATTAATCTCAGAATAGAAACCAAACACCACTCATTCAGCAGAAAATTACAGTTAATCAGTTATTATACCGTCTTTATTTTATAGACACCCAAATTTCAAGCAGGCAAACCACAAGATCCTTAAATTAGCATAAGTGAAACAATCCATTTCAACCTAATACCTTTTTTTTCTTCAAACTATCTCTTACTTCAAAATAGAGAGAAAAAAAAAACTTACATTTTATAAGGATCAGCTCCTGTGTAACCCGTTGGCTTGGGTATAGGCATCAACACCTACAAATCCAAACATCCAAAATGAATCAATAAATCAGATTAAACGAATTCAGAAAACCCTAATTTTGGAGAATTGGTAAGAAGAAGAAGAAGAAGAAGACGCAGACCTCGCGATTGACGGCGAAGATGGGGCAGTGGCGAGCAATGAGATCATGCCAAACAGTTCTGGACTGCAATCGAAGGAGAAAGAGAGAAAAAAAACGAAATTAAGATGCAAAACGGCGTCGTTTGAAGGAAGATGGAAGAAGAAGAAGAAAGAGTGAAAATGGTGAACGAACGGAATGGTATTGACCCATGCGGCTCATGGGGACGATGTCGCCGGGCCTATAAGCGACGGCGAAGGTTGAGAATAGCGACGGAAACAGTAGAAATAGCAATAGCAATAGCGACGGCGACAGAAGCGACGGGTTCGATGTTGTAGCTGCAGCCATGGCTATGAACTGAATTTACTGAACGAACTTCGAGTTTCCGAAGTCTGAATCTGAAATTGACTCACTCTTTGTGCGTTTTTTTATTATGCTGCAGCGTTTTGAAGCTTGGGTCACTCGCCAAACGAAACGGTGTTGTCGTTTATGTTAAATGGGCTTATTCTTTGGGCTGAATCATGGATTAGATCTTTCATTAAAGGCCCAATATTGGAGTTCAACAAATTATACTTTTTGTATATGTAAAAGGCTAGTTTCTGATTAAAAAAATTGGGCTAGTCCATTGTTTGTTTATTGAAGAGACAAAAACTCAATCCAAAAATTAAAAAGGGAAAAGATAGCCCGAATGAAGTAATCTGGATTGGGAGGGTTGCCTCTATAATTGACCATTGCAGTACATAAAGATTAATCATTAACCAACTTGGCTTGATGAAGTGATTAGCTCGTTTATCCGCTTAAGCAAGAGTCGGGGGTTTGATATCCGCCTTGTGTATGCAATAACCCATTGACAAGTAGCAAACCTTTAAATAGAGTTTAAATCCGCGATGAATTAGTCATTGACCTTCCAGACATGGGGATACAATGAGAAACAAAATAAAAAAAATTACATCCACTCTAGTGAATATCCTGATTGGATGAAAAAATAAAATAAGATAAAGATGACATAAGAAGGTTAGAAGGAGATAATTAATAGTTAATACTCCTCAATTCTAAAATAATGGACTTTTAAGTAAGAAATTTTATTTCATATTAATTGTTATTTTTATCATTTCAATGCATATTTAATCATATATCAATTTTATGTCTAATTTAATTTGTTTGGAAAATAGGCTAGCGAAAATATGTAGAGTAACATAGTAATTTTAATATTTTTTTTAGCATTGTTATATTCACAATAAAAGAACAACCAAAATAACTAATAATATGATATGAACAACATGTTGTACACAATATATATCACATATTGTGTACATCATGTATCACATATTGTAAAGAAAGATAATGTTACCACATATGATACATGTGTGTAATATGTAATATACGGTGTGCATATTACATATTATATTTTGCGTACTATTTGTTGACTATTTTTTATTGTGCACCAAGAATTTATGTACATCTTTTTAACAAATCAAGATCATTAATGTAATACTTATATAAAAATCTTAAAAGACTATTGAAATGGAACTGATAGATATTGCCAAACCAAAGTTATTCATTTTAAATAAAAATTTTAAGCTTTTAATATATTGAAAATTTAATAAACTTTACACTCTTTTTCTTTAGTCATTACTTAATAAATTATGTTATTTGTATTCACGTTGCATATAAAATCCAATCAACTCACATCTTTTTAGATGAGATCGATGATAGATCATCTCACTCTTAGGCGGTGTTTGTTTCATTCACTCTGTGTAGTGAAAAATAATTTTGTTAAATGTTTGATGCAATAGCACAGTGAATATAAGAATAAATTTACAGTGATCCAGTGAATAAAATCGTCAATTTTTCATTTACTACAATTTTAGAGTTACTGTATATTAATTAAAGAAGAAATATAGATATGTAAGTGTGTGTTACAAGTCAATTTTAAAATTATTGTGTATCTAACTCCTTTTACACACAACCTTATTGGCTGATGCCTAGTGACAAATGGCAATATATAAGTATAAATAACATTTTTTCAAAATGCAAAACCTATCTGGAAAGAAACTGAATGAGAGAGTTGATAATGATTATCCGAAATTCATGTATTGTGTTTCTCTCTGTAGCTTTTGTGCTCCTCCGGCATCTATCTATAAGCCTCCGTTGTCACCGCATAATTTAAAAGAAATATGTGATGACAATGACAACTACAATGCATAAAAGTTTTGCATAAGCACTAGTTCTTGTCTTCAATTATGACATGTACGATAACATCGATCATTAGCTCTATTATTGCCATTGTGAGAAGCACAAGCATTAGCCAATTGGAGCCAAGTTTTGGAGATGATAGAATTCACATACTGGCCAAGAAATGAGAATTTTGCATCCATTATTGTTCTTCATAGAAGAGGAGATCAACAAATTGAATATTAGCTATGCATATTGGTATAAATTTAAGATTACTAGTACTATTTAATAATTTTGAAGCTTCCTAGTCATCCAAATTAAATTCAATGTCAAGTTAAACATGTTAACTAATTTAAACAAATTAAAGTGACATAGTTACCTACTAATAATACTTGTTGTATAACAGAAATATATCCAACTAGTATTCAATGTGTGTTATATATCATACATAATGTGTGTCATATGTAACGTGTTATACATATACCACACATTACGTATAGTATATAACACATATTGAATATATACTAGTTGAATATATTTCTCTTGTACAATCAGCATTATTGATTACCTAAATAGTGTTTGGTTAACTAATTCTATAACGTTTTCAACGAGTTTATTTTAATATATTAATAAAAAGTTAATTATGTATAACTTTTTAGGATAATATTATTTGAACATTCACTCATTCTAAATATCTAAACATTCTATAAAAAGGTAGAAAATAATCCTAATTATCTAACTATCATGATATCCAAATCCAAATCTAAGTATTTCTCCATCTTCACAATGATAAATTTCTTCATGCACATAGATCACCACACAAATATGTTTCATGTCCAATAAAAGAGTGATATTTTTAAGTTCACTACAAGAATTCTATTATTTTAGCTTCAACTTTTATCTATACTGTGTCACTCTGTTATTTGGATATGGCAGGTGCTTACAAAAATTTGAGGTTCAAAGTGCATGTGAGTGAATTTTGTGAAATAATCTAGATTGTCAAAATAGCAATAACCTACTGTTCAAAGAAGACTCTTGAAAAAGACAACCAAAAAATTTCCCAATGTTACTAGTACAAAAAAAAACCTCAACCTTTGTAGTAACGATTTCGTATCAACTATTAGATTTAGTGTGAGACCTCATTCAAGTAGAACTCACACTCTAACCAACTTGGGTTGGTCAAGTAGTTAACTCACTTGTCAGCTTAAGCAAAGGTTGGGGGTTCGATCTCCGCCTTATGTATGCAGTAACCTATTGGCCAGCGGCAGACCCTTAAATGGAGCTGAGATCTACGACGGATTAGTCTTTGACCTTCCAGACCGGGAGATACCTTGGAAAACCAAAAACAAGAACTCACACTCTTTATAACGGTTAATATGAAATGGTCGGTTGCATAACATTTTTCAAATTTCCCACACCTTATGATGTGGCGCCTACACTATTGTATGCTACATCCACCACCACCACTCTTCTTTCCACATTTCATTCACATTATTGTCATTAATCAAACTTGAGATTCTTCTATTTCCAGCATCAAAATTCTCCAACCCTTTTTGTCCTCATATTTTCTATTCCTCTTTCTCTCATACAATCTGATTTTTACACACACTATATTGTTTCTCACCTTCACAAATATGTTTCTATCAAAGCAAAGCCACAAGTTCTTTAACTTCAGAACCCATGTTTCCCTCAAATATTGTCTCCTATGTAGTCTTTTCATCATTTTCTGATTCAGCAACTTCTCATTATTCTCCTCAAAATTAGACAAAATCCTTTTCTGTCCACTTTAACACCAAGCACCAGCTATATCATCAATTTAACTAGGTTGCCCCTATTGCCTCAGAATTCATCACCTATTATAGTGTGGTCTCATTCTAATAAAAACTCATTAACATAAATGATTCATCATTGATTATTACATAACAATAGTATTATTATTATTCTGTCCTCCCTCCACCAATCTTAAACAAAAAACTTAAAATTTGTGCTATCCCTCTCTGTCTCTCCCTGTGTATGTGTTTTCTTTTCTACCCCTTTGAGATTTTTGTACCAATGTTTACCAAACACACATATGAGCCTTCACGTGGAGGTGTTGAAATGGCATGGACAATTCTTGGTGTTGACTATTCAAGGCTCTTCTGGCTATTATTTGGTGTGTTCTATTACAAGAACCATGAAGAGAAGCCTCCATAGCACTAACTTTGAGATTATATATAAATATATATCACTCTGTTTCTTCTTATATATACTTATATTTGGCATAGTTCAAGCTAGTTCAGAGTTGTTGGTACTTGGTTGTGATCTTGATGGAATTATCTGATACGATCAAGCCAACAATGTTTAAGGGGAGATTAAGTGGATTTAAGGCTCAGCTTGGATATGTTGAAACAGACCCATCTGGTAGATATGGCCGTGTAAGTGTTTGTTATTAATTTTAATCTTATTAATTTGATTGTGGATTATTAGGCATGAACTTCTCTGCTAATTTATATGACATGAAGCATAAGCTGATTAAGTTTTTGGGATAAATTTTAATTTAGAGTATAATGAATCTGGTTGCCATTTGTGAGTTCTAAATGTCAAGGGAAATTGGAAGACTTGTATGTTTATACTTCATATGAAGGGCAATTTAATTAATGATTTGCATCTCTGTGGAAATTTGTTTTACTTAAGATTCAACTATATGATTGTTAGGGGTGTACACGGGCCGGGTTGGGTCGGGTTTGGCCAAACCCGAACCCGACCCGATATCAAGACTGAGTCATTTTTTGCAACCCGAACCCGACCCGGTAATGACCCGATGAACGACCGGGTCAACCCGACCTTTGTATGATACATTATAATTTGGACAATGCACATCATAAAATTATTAAATACTACATGTAAATAATAAATTTAATATATATTTTGCAATACATATTTGAAAATAAAGTATCTCAATATAAGAAAGACATCAAATTAAATAAAATATATTCATAAAACTTTAAAAATTTATAGCATGTCACTAATTATTATATAAAAATATATCTAAAAGAATAAAAATATAACATCGGGCCGGGCCGGGCCAACCCGAACCCGGCCCGAAAAACACACCGGGTCAAATTTCATCACCCGAACCCGAGAAAAAGTGCTTCGGGCCGGGCCGGGTTGGCGGGCCGGTCCGGGCCATGAACACCCCTAAATGATTGGCCAATTTTTTGAGGAATTGAGTGAAGTTTGTGTGTGACTTTCATTCCTAAGTTTGATTTTGACTGATATTAGTTGAAAGGCTAAATTTAGGATAAAAGGGGTAGTTTAAAGTTTTTATTTATAGAATAAAAATGTTACTAGTACACACAAATAGTTATACCTCTATCTTTATCGACTTTATCACCCTTAAATAAAAGTTCAAGTGTTAATATGATTGTCACATCAAAATTCAAAGATGATAAAATAAATAAAAAAAGAGGTGTATGCACTGTTGTTATATCATGCTATGTACCAGTAGCATTACCTGTTATAGAAGTCTCCAATGTTTGCCAATATGCTGTGAGAGATATTTATGAGTACACCATATGTTTTGTCTATACTCTACACCTTGCACATGTCCAAAGTGTTTGTTTGTTGCTTCTAACAGTAGTTGCAAATTGATATTGTTGAGTTAATCTTATACATGTTAATCAATCTAATTCATTACTTTGTATCATTATGATTTGGTGGTTGTAGTTTAGAGATGTTCTTGGAAAAGGAGCAATGAAGACTGTGTATAGGGCATTTGATGAGCTCTTAGGAATAGAAGTGGCATGGAATCAAGTCAAACTTGGTGATGCCTTTCATTCACCAGAACAACTCCAGCGCCTCTATTCAGAGGTTCATCTCCTAAAGCACCTCACCCATGATTCCATGATGATCTTCTACGGTTCATGGATCGATACCGATCGCAGAACCTTCAACTTCATCACCGAATTGTTCACATCCGGAACCCTCAGAGAGTAATCAACCATCCTTTCCTCGTAACAATTCATTTATCTTATTTGGCCAAGCGCAGATACTTCAAAATCGTCAACATATCTATATATTTCAAACCGTATCATATCAGATAGTTTACTAACACATGTTTAGATATTCTTACTTATATTCATATCGTAGCAGATACTCGTACCAGTATCCGAATAACATAGGTTGTGTTATGTATAGGTATAGGCAGAAGTATAAGCGAGTAGATATGAGAGCAGTGAAGAATTGGGCACGACAGATTCTAAGTGGTTTGGAGTATTTACACAGCAACAATCCTCCTGTGATTCATAGAGACCTCAAGTGTGACAATATATTTGTGAATGGCCATTTGGGGCAAGTCAAGATTGGTGACTTAGGCCTTGCTGCTATACTTCGCAGCTCCCAAACTGTTGCTCACAGTGTCATAGGCAATTTCTCTTGCTCTTCTATCTGATTATCACTTCAATTATCTGAACTATTTATTGATTATCATATAAACTGAAGGAAATATTGTATGTATGTATTTATGTGACTCATCAGGCACACCAGAATTCATGGCACCAGAATTGTATGAAGAGCAATACAATGAGCTTGTGGACATATACTCATTTGGGATGTGTATGATAGAGATGCTTACTTTTGAGTTTCCCTATAGTGAGTGCTTCAACCCTGCTCAAATATACAAAAAAGTTACCTCGGTAAGGTTTTAACTAATCCAACACTGGACACTTAGTTGAATCTTAGAATCCGTTTGGATTTGGTGCTTTTAATTTTTTTTAACCTTTGACTTATTAGAAGTTATATATGTTTTGTTTGGCTATATAACTTATGATTTCTCTAGAAATTATTTCAGTACATTTGGATAAGTCAGAATATTTAACTTCTCTAGAAGCACTTTTTAAAATAATAAACAATTCAAATAAAAAATTTTATTATTTATGTTCACATGTAAAATAACTTATTCGTAAGTTAATTCTTAGAAATTATTTTTATATAAAGACTTAAATTAAATAAGTTGTTTATCCAAACTGATCTTTTAATATATTTTTTCACTTTTATCTATCTTCTATCTAAAGAAGCAATAATAAAATAATACATTAAAGAATTAATATGTACAGATACAATAATTTTTTCAATGTACTATTTTATTATCATTTCTCGGGATAAAAGTAGACGAAAGAGTAATTTCTATTTCACAAATTTTGGCTAATTTGATTAACTAGGGAAAGTTACCAGAGGCATTTTACAAAATCAAGGATTTGGAAGCACAGAGGTTTGTGGGAAAGTGTTTGGCACAAGTCTCTAAGAGGCCACAAGCAAAGGAGCTATTATTGGACCCATTTTTAGCGACGGAACTAATTGAATTGCCAGTAGTTGTTCCAGTCTCATTATCTACAAATCATAACCTAAAGCTTAATCCCACTGCAGCAGTTGGTATTGAGCATCTTTCATTGTGTGATCAGATAAAGAGCACAGACATGACAATCACTGGATCAATCAATGAAGAGGGCAACACAGTTTTCCTTAAAGTGCAGATTTATGATATTAATGGTATGTCCAATTTTTTACAATTTAGTTTTATTTGTTCTGTTAGAGGATAAGTCTCGGTGTAAATAAGGTTGTTGTCTTGTGATCCGGAGGTAATGCGTTCAAATTCTGAAAATAATCTCTTCGTAAAATGAGGGTAAGACTGTGTACATCCATCATTCCCAAGCTCCATATGGTGGGAGTCTCGTGCATTAGGTCGTTCTTAGTTTTATTTATCCTATCCTATCCAACCATCCGAATATTATATCAAGATTGCAATAATGATATTTGTCCATATATGATTTTTCCATTCTTGAACTTTAATATAATTTCACTATAATATTCAAATTTTTATTTTCCACTGTTAGATGTGAACTGAATATATGTACAATATACATATCACTTGATATGTATAGATATCACACTTTACTAAATTTTATGGGGTTCTTCCACTAGACTAGTCATATAAGTTGGGCTCTCTCTTAAAACAGAGTTCATAAGAGAAATTATTATACATTTCATTTTATGTTTGCTCCACAATCATGCACAACCATTTAGCACAGTTAATTTGCAATGATGTTTAAAAGTCCATTTAAAAAAAATTTAAACTGAGTGATTATTGTACTCATTCTTATGATGCACACATTAGATATATATACTTCAAGAGCATATATACTGAAATTTCCCCCATAACAATAATTTTGCACTTCATTGCAATATAATATGAAGAGAAATTGAAATTGTTAATACATGAAATTCAGGAAAAACAAGAAATGTATTCTTTGCATTTGACACAATAAAGGACACAGCAATGGAGGTGGCAATGGAGATGGTTAAGGAGCTTGAAATTAGGCACTTGGAGCCATTGGAGATTGCTGCAATGATAGATGATGAAGTATCAGCTTTAGTCCCAACTTGGAGGGACAGGGTAACCACTAAGCACCAAAGACAACATAGCTTCAACTATGAAGAAGAAGAAGAAGATGATGAGGAGGATATCAATAACCATCATCCTTTCTTTGTATCATCTTATTCTTCTCCATCTTCACCTCATGCTTCTATTGCCATGTCTGCCTCCTCTTACAAGAACCTACTCCTTCGTGGCAACCACTACTTATTTGCTCCTGAATGGCCTCAAGGTATGTACTTCTCTTACTTTACTTTTATACCTTACACCAATATGTATAAGAAAAAATATTAAAATTTTGTTACTATAAATTATGTTTTTTGTTGTAAGATTTTTTTTTATATATATTTATGCTAACAAACACTTTCACACTTTCATGAATTGGGTGTCCATTTAAATAAGATTTACACGTTTAACGCTTTTAATCCAAATAATTATGCGTTTTTTAATGGGCTGAATAATTTAGGCTCAAACTCTTATTTTTGGCGGGTACAATTTTATATCTCTATCAAAGCTCTAAAAATAAAGACTTAAATTTTGATAGTTGTTCTTATCTCAACCAAAATCTTCCTTGGAATATATAGAAAACCAACCATTCCGCAATTGTTAACTTTAAGCAATAGAAATCTTGAAAAATACTAAGTGAACATTCTTATAAAATAATTCCTTCGGTGTAATAGAAAACTAGTCAATCCAGTCAATAACTCAATTTTGACGTGCAAATTGAGTACTAATTGATATGCATGTTATGTTAATTTTGGTATAGACATTATGTTATTTGTGTGTGCATGTGTTTGATATAATAGTGTACATTCAATAATTGACTGAGATTATACAGAAATGATTCTTAAAATGTCATTCTCAATTTGTCATCTAATTTATCAATGTAATTTAAGGGTTAAGAAGTGGACGTGATATCAATACTTTTACTTTTACATATTCATGAGTACCATCAAACAATTATAACTCCACACTCCCAATGACCTATTTGCAGATCTATCATGCATGAACGATGATTCAAGCTCTCTAAGCTCAATGAACTCCACCAAGAGTTCCAATGTCCAATACTTCGACTCAGGCAATGAAGAAGACGATCATCATCATGATGAACAACCCCTTCACCACACACAAAAGGCTCTAAACAAATGCACAACACTACCTTGCCCTCATCGTGAAGAGTTATTAGAAGCTAGTTCCAACAAAAAGCTTTGCAATGCAAGAATAGTGCATCCTAGTAGTTGCATTTGTGGTAGTAGTAATGGTTCAAAGCAACATCATGGGTCCGATAGACTAATGAGGATTCGTTCTTTTGTGGATGAGAGGAGGACCCAAAAGCTTCAACGATTGCTTCTTCTAGAGGAAGCGTTTAAGTCCAAGAGACGCATAATGTTTAACTCTGTTGGCGCCGTCGAGAATATTGGGTTTCATCATCCTGCCCAAACAAGAGGTGGTGCCGGTGCTGGATGCTATAGCCGTTGAAACTTTCAACTATATATATAAGATTAATTAAGAAGTTCTTCTATTTTCACTTTAATTTAAACAAAGTTATTAGAACATGAAATTTCTGGAATGCCCCGTAATTAATGTTATGTTCAAATAACATTCCCTTGTACTTTTTGGGTGTTTAATTAATTTGTTGAAAACTTCGTGTCCTTTTTAATATCTAATGTGTGCATGCATGTCATTATAAACAATTAATTGTGTATATATATATATATATATTGTAATAATGTTTATCGTATAACATAAATGCGTTCAATTAGTATTCAATGAGTGTTAGATATCATACGGAATGTGTGCTATATATATATATGTGTGTTATACATATAGCTAGCACACATTATGTATTATGTATAGACATAGGCATATAACATAAATGCGTTCAATTAGTATTCAATGAGTGTTAGATATCATACGAAATGTGTGCTATATGTACGTGTGCTATACATATAGCTAGCACACATTATGTATTATGTATAGACATTGAATATTAGTTGAATGTATTTTTGTTATACGAGAAACATTATTATATATATTGTGATATAAACAATTTGTGACCTAATATGTAATAGGTGATGTGCATATATCACAAGTTCTGCACATTATATATCATCTTTTTTCATAATAGATAATGTATATATTAAATAATATATGGTGTGCATAATATATGGATTGTTTTTTCTAATTTTTTATATACACCAAACAGTTATCCTTTCAAAATATGGGTCACATTTTTTTTTCAATTTTGTAAAAGTAATTAAATTGATAAGGTGAGAATAAAAAGAAAAGGCTACTGTACCCTCCTGCAATGCTGCTTTCTTTTTTTTTTTTCCTTTTACTTTAGAACGTTTTTGGTAAGTAAATTTTTGGAATCTGAGTTCTTTACTTTGCTTTAGAGTGGCCCAAAAAAATTGGAAACATGGAACCAGCTAAAGTAAGCCCTTTAGCCAATAAAATTGATGGAAAAAGCATAAAATACACAGAATTGCAGCCTTTCCAACTTTCTTCTTTTCTTTTTTTCACCTCAAAGTCAATATCCATGACAATCAATTTCTACTCTCCTACGGCAACTCCCACTGAAAATACGCTACACAACCCACAAAATTAACTACATTTCAGTACACAGCCACGTGGCGTGATCACAGCTTAAAGTCCATGATATGCCATAGACCTTCATTGCAGGAGAAATGATAGGCGTATATCATATTTTTATCCATCAGATATTATTCAAATTGGAAGGTGAGAGATATGTGCAAATTTATTAGTTTTTATTTAAAATGATGGATCCAAAATAACATAATATAATCGATGGATGATTGATGAATCTATATAATGTACATGTACTACTATTGTTCATCGAAGGGAAGTACAAAATCGAGAGTCGTTCGCAAAACGCGAAATAGATTGCACCCACCAAAAAGCACCTTATCCCTGAAACGACGTCGTTACCATTTCAATTCTCCTTCATCATCATCTCATTTCGCTCCTTCTTTCATATAATCGTTCTCAAATTCTCTGATCTCATCGCCGATGCTCCAAAACGACATCGTCGCCTTCACAATTCACTTGTTATAACACCATTATTCTCATCGCCGATTCATCGAAACGCATTTTCACACGCTGAACGACGTCGTAACCATTACGATTCTTATTTATTGTCATTTCCTTCGTCTTCCTCCTATTATTATTACGCAATCGCTTTTTTGCTTTTCTATCTTTTGAGATTCTCATCAGTGCGATTCATTGATCGTTCTGAAACGACGTCGTTTAATTTCGCCGTCGCAATGCCGGTCGCGCGCTGCAACAGCCAGATTTCGGTGCCGCCGCCATCGCCGATCCCCACCGCCAGAGGCTCCCGCTCCGCCGCGAACGATTTCTTCTCTCAGTTCCTCGAGAAGTCGCTGCAGCTGCCGGAGCTCACCCTACCGGAGAACCACCTGTCGCCGGTGCCGGCGGATATCGATCTCCGGTCGCTCCCGGTGGCCGCCGCCGATACGATGATCCGATCAGCCAGAGAGTTCGGTGCTTTCCGGATCCGGAGCCACGGGATCTCCGGTAACGAGCTTGGAACGGTGGTGGACGAGGCGGAGCATGTTTTCCGAGAGTCGAGAAACGGCGTCGTCGAGCTCAACGGCCATGGCGGAGAAATGATACCGTGCGTTCGTTCACGCGAGGGTGCACTAGAATTTGCTGCGGACAAGATTCTTGGTAGCCAAAAGCATCGGAACTTCTGGTATACATATATATATATATATGATCCATTTTGTTTTGTTTCTGAGTTTGAACTTTGACATCGAACATGGATTTTTCACTCTTGTTCTTATTTTATAATTTGTTCGTGCTTCTTGATCTTTTCGGATTGGATTATATATACTGAATAATTAATTTTGCATTTTATTGTAAATCTTTTCCAATTTCCACCGTCTTTCAGGAAAATTTATTGGCTCTTACTTGTGCAATGCTTTATATGATTGTTATATTGAGTAATTAGTTTATATATATTGGATATAGACATATAAATGAGAAATTTTACTTAAATGAGTTAAATATGTGACAATTAATAATTTCTGAAAGGTTTTGGAAGTTATTAAAAGTAAATGTCATTTTTTTATGATAAACTGTGTTTAAATTACATTTGACATAGGCCAATGACATTTGTGTGATGATAAAATTCACTGAATAGAAAATTATATACATCAGTCATAAATAATAGGGAAATTATACATAGAAAATAGTATATATAATGTACATATTTTGTCACCTAAGAATCAGAAAAATAAGAGTTTATATGCTGAAGTGGTGCTATATATGTCAAAATTTAAATAAAAAAGTAAAGTAAATATACAAAATATATATAAAAAAAACTATGTTCAAACTAAATAAATTATTATTATTATTATAAATAATAAGTAGTGAGCTTATTTTTTAGTAAGATATAAGGATGCATGAGATAATGAGATTAAGGCATATGCAAATAATATGCTTCCCAATTAAATGTTGTATACTGTGAAATTAAGTGTTATACTTGTTTTAATGAATAAGAATGATAAATGTATTTATTTTTTTATTGTATATTGTGCTTACATCTACTTATCTAATTTTAAATTTTACAATTACATCAGTTCAACATTCAAACTTTCAATATTAACCTTCAAATATGAAAAGTATGTAGAAACAACTCCACTTTTATACTAGTAATCTTTGTTGTACAAACATAAATACACTCATATTTCGTGTCATACGTAATGTGTGTCGTACGTAAAAAGTATTACGTATAATACATAGCACATATTGGATACTAGTTGAATGTATTTTTATTGTATAACAAACATGCTTTTATATATACAAATTATACATCTACTAAAGAGTATATATAAAAACTGTAATAGTATATGTACCACAATTATACATCCAACTAGTATCCAATTTGTGCTTGTCATTCGTAATGTGTGTCATATATAATGTTGTTACATATAGCACATATTACGTATGACACATAGCACACGTTGGATACGTTGAATGTATTTTTGTTGTAAAATAAATATTTCCCTATATAAAAAGGAGAAAATATATACAAGAAAGTGATCAACTATAATGGAAACACAAAACAAACAAAATGTTGACTTTGTTGTACATGATGCAGGGTTCATATGGGGAATGTTGCAAGTAGATTGGATAACATAGTGGAGCAAGTGACTCTAGCCCTGCAACAGGACAAATCACAAGAGCTGAAGGAACGGATTCAAGAAACAGAGTGCGTGATTTACCTGTGCAGGTATCAACACGGCAATAATAATTACAGAAAACAAAACGACGTCGTGCAGGATGATCATCACAAAAATAAGGATAGATTATGTGATCATGCATTGCGGTTCTACCTTCCCATGGAGCATTGTATATTTTACGTCCAATCTGAAAGAGGTCCCCTGTCATTTGATGCAGGTCCAGAGAATTTAGTTGTCACAGTTGGCAAACAATTAGAGGTAATCAACAATTATAAGTATTTTTGACAAATACAATTGTCAATTGTCAATTTTATTTTTATATATTGACAATACTTAATTATTTTATTGACACATTTAATGTTTTAATTGTTAAAAATACTTGTTTTCTAATAGTGGTAACAACATGCAAACATATTATTGAGAGATTCTTAGATACTTTTAAATCAAAAAATTATTTTGCTTTGTACTACTATTCAATTTTTAGCACATAAGCAAAATATAACTATGTTATATTCAAAGATAAAACTTAATTCCTCTCTCTCTCACTGTAGTTGACTCATATGTTTATGTGTGTCAACAATTGAATAATGCATAGACCACTTAAAAGTTTTTCATATTATTATATGAATTTGTGAGAACATACTTAGATTTTATGTCTAAGGAATTATCATGCTCTAATAAGAGAGGGCCTTTTATTTAATCTCTTAGTTGCCGCAAAATGTGAAATAGAGGAATGTTACTTAAATCATGTTATATGTATCATGAAAATTATACAATACTTGTACAACGATCATATCTATTGTTGGATTACATTAGTTTGTAACTCTTTATTATAATCTAACCGTAGATATGATTGTTGTACAAATATTGTACAATTTTTATTGTACATAATAGCATTCCTTTACTTAAATAATGTAACTCGATGAAATAATATATGTTATTATAGGAGCTGATCACTAACCAAAATCTCATCACACTTTATGAGTATAGGAGTGGAGCAACGGTGTATTCAAATGTGCTCCAGGGGAAATGATCTTCATGCCTTGTTCCCAGAGTTGCGAGGCCTCTTTCTCCATAGAGCTTATGTGTTCGGCCTCTTCAAATCTAAATCACACTTTAAACAATTCTGGCGACAAGAATCACAAGATAATCTCCCTAACTGATCAAATCATTTTTGTACTTTGCCTCGCATTCTTATACAAATTCTTCTGCTTCATATTTTCATGATCCTCTCAGCATGGGTAAACCATTTTGTTTTCTCTGGGTGCTTTCTGTGTGGCCATGATTATGTTGCTCAACTCGAGTCTCTTGTTTTTTTTTTTTCCTATTTTAGTAAGTTATTTACAAAAACCATTATGTTGTACAGTTTATGAGTGTAAAGGTTATGGGTTTTGGTTAAATTACCAGTTATGCCATGTTGAGATGATTTTGTGAGTTGAAGGCATGCTGCAAAAGTGATGTATGAATATAGACATTGAATATTGCTATGTATTCACAGGAAACAGTGTGTTCTGCATATTTTCTATCTGTGAATTGATCAACCACATTATGTATATTGTGTAATTGTAATTACGAGGATATTGTACAATCAAAATTATATAATACTTATATAATAATCATATTCACTGTTGGATTGCATTAATTTGGATAGAAGAATAAATTCATATTACAATTAAACAGCAGATATGATCGATACAAGTATTGTATAATTTTCATTGTACACGTATCATTAATGAATAATTAATGAATTTTGCTGCCCGTTGTTAAAACTCTTTTATAAGAGTGATTTTATATGTACCAGTCAAAACAATGCTTCTTCACAGTGCGTGTGATTGGGCTAGTGGGCTTGGACTGGGAGGGAATGAGACATGAAATAGTATTGGGCTCCGGATATATTTTGTATCATTTTCTTACCAAAAAAAAATATTTTGTATCATTTTTGGTGAAAATTTTCTAATTTGTCTATTATTTCTTAGCTTTTTAGTTGATATCTTTTTGTCTACGTTTTGATAGAAAAATTCTACATTAACATCTAAAAGTGAATATCTTAAACTATGAAATTCAAAGATGATCAAGTTGATATTGTAATGAGATATCCACTTTTTAATATTAATATAGCACTTCTCTTTTGTACCTTGACTTCTTGCTCTCCAATGGTTTGTAGGTTATCTAGTGCTGAAAATTACGTATACTTTTCAAATTCACCAGTAACTTTTAAAATTTGATTTCAAATAATTTTACAACTTATATATCATCCTCCTCATATATGAACATTATTTTATATGCTAATGTATTTCATATTTTAACTTCAAAATAAGAAAAATATTCCTATATATATCATTGTGTATTGTATTAAAATATTACAATGATTAGACAAGATATTTAATTATTATTGTATCTTTTTTAATTTACTAATAGACCCTATAAAGTTTTTTTTTTTTGGAAAATATGATAATATTTACATATATATTTTTTAAGTATATTTAAAAATAATGAAAAACAAAGTGACACTATTAAATTGTAAGATACACTTTTTTTAGTAATTTCAAATAAATAATTACATCAAATTATAACATTATTTCTGGCAGGTATCCAAATAACATTTACTTTGTTAAATTCACTTTCAACATAAAAAGTCTCAAATATAAACCATGCTATGATAAAATTATTTTTAATGAAAATAAATTTGTAAAAAGCAAATTAATTAATAATAAATTTGCAAACTTCAGTAATCCAAACGCGGAGAGTTCTAAAATGGAGTATAAACTCCATGGAGTATCATTTAACCACACTTTCAAAATATGGTTAAATACAAGTGTGGTTAAATGCAAAAAATTTTAAAAAAATTTATTTCTTTCTATTTTTGTTATGATAAAATTTAAATTTTTTTATTCAAAATCAAATAACTCTCATTAAATATTACAAAAACAAATAAATTCGTACCAATTTACAATAAATAATTATAAATCATGTAAAATAGAAATTAAAATAAGGAGAACCTAAAGAAAAAAAATATAAAAAATGAAAATAATAAAATAAAAAATATAAATTTTTAAAAAGATAGTCACATTTAGCCACACTTGTATTTAACCACATTTTAAAAATGTGGCTAAATAATACTCCATGCGATTTATACCCGATGTGAGTACTCCCCTCCAAACACATGGACACACACTCAAAATAGTTGCCCTGTACACGGTATAGGGTCTTGCTGGGGTAGAGTGGGCCCTTCAAAGCTTAAAAGATGAGGTGAAAAAGTTCAGAATTCTTGAGGTAAATCACTTTTTTTTATTTTTAGGTCTCAGATCTTTTTATACTAGGTTTAGAATTGAAGCAGGCAAAAATTTTAGAATGCTATTTATACATAGAATAGTGTTATCCACCTATTTTTTACCCATTTAAAGTTGACAACTTTTATAAAAATATTGGCAAATTACCAACATATTTATAAAAAGTTGTCAACTTTTTAAATAGATAAAAAATAGGTAGATATATATTATTGTATATACCAGTAGCATTTTCCAAATTTTAACGGATCTATATATGTGTAACTCTTAAGTGAGAGAAAAGTCACTATTAATAGAAACAATTTAGCTAAATAATAATATTATATCCACCTATATATTTATTTAGGATTTAATTTTCGATAGTATACAACTTTTTTACACAATCATTCAATCATGTACAACCACAACAGTCGTAATGATATTTTCTCTTTCTCACTACTTGAAAAATCATACAAACGGAGTATTTTGATTAGATGACAGTGTAAAATACTTTTACACTAGCTATCGGTGCATCAAAATTAAATTTATTTATTTATACAAAAAATAAAAGTTGGACCTATTACCTCACTAATCCATCAAATATAAGTCTCAATCTTACCACTAGAAATATAAAAAATATATGACTGAATTAAAAAGTAAAAAACTTAATGTAGCAAATGTGTATGGGGACAGTTTGACATAGAGCTAAAACTAGGGTATTGTGCTCTCAAGCTAATAAGATAACCCCATTGCTATTTGGCCTATTATTACTCCCCCGCATTACTCGGTAGTCCATGTCATATATATATGTTATTGATCATTCATTTCAATGAGTTGAAGACTAATTTTTAAAAAAGAATTTTTGTATATTAAGATATATGTATACATTAAAAAATAATAAAAATAAGATGAATTAAAAAAATAAATAATAAAAATTATGAGACTCATATATCATCAGAAAAAATGAAACAGAAGAAGAAGGTCTAAGTGTGAGTTTGGTAAAACTTTTTGAGCAAGTGCTCCTGCTCTCAAAAAGCATAGGCTCCTTTTTAGTGTTTGGTAACTCAAAAAGTCAAAGAGCTTTTGCTCCTAGCTTTTGAGAGCCAAGGATGCTCCTAGGAGCCATTGAGAGTGGCTTTTCAAAGTTGGCTCTAGCTCCTCCAAAAGTAAAATGACTAATTAATCTTAAATTTTAATAAAAATTCAATTTTATCCCTAATTAATTACATCCAATTTTACATCATTTTCTCTCTATTTTTTTCCGCTCTCTTTTTAACAAAATATACCTCTCTCTTTTGTTGCCGCTCTTTTTAACATCATTCTTAACCTTATTTTTTCCTCGTTGTGTTGTCTATAAAATGAAAACACAAACTTTTCTCATGCTTCTGCTGTTTTTGGGTAGGACCGTATAGGGTAAGAATTCTCTCTCTCTCTGTTTGCTTCATCTTTTAATATTTATGTCTATTATAGTAATTTTATACTTTGAGAGCACTTATAAAATGTATTTATCAAACTCACACTTATGACTTTTGCTTATTGAGAGTAAATTTTGAATTATTTTACCAAACGGTCATAGTGTGGCTCCTTGAGAGCAGCCTTTTGAGAGCTCAAAGAGCTTAACAGCTGTTTGAGAGTCATAGCATTATCAAAGTAAGCCTAAGACTCATCCTTATTACACAAATATGGTCCGAGAGCCCTTAAAATTAAACCTCATTTAACCTCTTTTTACATGTTATCTCTCACCTTTTATTTAAATTAAACTACAGAAAGTCCCTTATGAAATAGAGGTGTAGAAACATGGTATTTCCTAATACTAAACTCCAATTTTAGTATGTGAGTAGAATATTTAGATGTTTGAAATTAATGAATATTTTAAATAGTAATACTCAATTTTTCTTTTCAATTTATAAACTACATACCATGCGCTTCATCAGGTCTTTTTAAATTGAGTTAAGTCAATCGTCTCTTAACATCATCATATCAGATTTTCTAAAAGAAACTGTCATTTTCTCACGGGTCAATTTTTTTCTTTTGTTTTCTCTTCCAAAAAGTATTTTCCAATTTATTTTATGTCATTCCTTAATTAGCATGCACATCAAATGCAAAGCAAATCTTTTTGGTTATTCTCAGAGAATAAAGGAAATTTCCTTGAACATTTATTAATCATCACATTAAACATCATACTCAAGTAATATATGAATCCCACTATTTTTATTACTTATTTTTCTTTTAATTCATTCTCTCTTCATCATTTTCACACGATGTATACATTTATTTTGGATATCAAAACATCATTTTCCTATTTTCCTATATATAAGCGTGTAAGTAAGAAAAGAAAATTGTAGGCATGTTATGGCGGTTAGAGTGTCATAGTTAGAGGGCCCATAAGAAATCTCACGTGAAAAACTGAAGTTTATTATATTATTGTAGCACCTTGTATTACGGAAAAATAAGAGAAAATCACATCATAATCTTCCAATAAGATAACCTAATCACTATCACTCAGCAAAATATCACATCGCAAAAATGAAGGGTCTTAAAAAACTCTATCATTATCTCATCTAATTGGGGCTCTTAAATTCATATATGGTGATAATTAGTGTGATACAGCTTATGAATCAAATCAAATTGAAGATCGGTTTGCTAGATTCTCTTGTTGTATATGTTGTGGTGCTTTTGGATTTTGTGAAGATTAATTGGTGGCTAATCAAATCATTTATTGGATAGATTGAAGAGTTTGTAAAAATAAAAAAAATGAGTACAAATTGGTCTTTATAATTAAAACTTTTTAAAATTTAAAAGTCTCGAATATGTTGTTTATAATTAAAACAATTAAATAAATTGGCCTTCAATATTTAAAATTTTCAAAATGATCAATCATAATTTAGTAGAGATGACAAAATGGTCATTCTATATTGTAAGAATATATTTGTCCAAATTTTTTTAAAAAGTAATGTTACATGTACATCACAAAATCAGTCATCATCGGTCATCAAATGGAATAATCCAACTTTTATTATTAATTAACTTTAAAATGTTGGATTAATAATTTTAAATAGTTGGATCATTTCATTTGTTGACTAATAGTGACCGATTTTATGGTGCACAAAATGTATTTCCCTTTTTTATGACTATCATATATATTGGAATTCATAATATTTGACTCAAATGATCAAAGAGATAATTAAGAGAGCTAGTAGTAAAAAGTGAAGTATGTATTATTGATTGAATGATTGTAAAGCAATATGCTGAACTTAGTTTCTATTTTCTATATTTTGCTGTTTGGTCCTTCTGAATCTTTTGTATTAGGGTATGTTTGGGTAAGCTGAAAAATTAAACTTATTTCAGTAATCGCTTATTTATATAATCGCTTTTTTATATAATCGCTTATTTAAGGATAAATTTATGGATAATTTAGCTGAAAAGTAACTTTAAGTTAATCTATGATGTTTGGATTGTTAAAAAATAATCGCTTTTTAATAGTTAAGTACTAAAATGGGTATAAAATTATTTATAAGTTATGAAGGAATTTAATAACTTTTAGGGGTAGATTGGATGTTTCCTATTAGATATGAATAGAAATTTTTTTTTTTAGAAAATAAGCTTTAAATACTAGCTTAACTTATTTTGCATTCTAATAGCTTTTTTTATCAAATACAACAGCTTAAATTATTTTGCACATTCATCCAAACATAATAGATTATCTTCAAACAGCTTTTTTTAAAAAAAAAAAACTGTTTGAAGTAGTTCCCAAACATGCACTTAGTTAGTTACTAAGTTTGTTATTTTTCTGTTTCTTTCATTGCCAAAAGGTATCTCTCTGAATATTGTAATTCAATTCTTTCATTTAAATAATATTATTCATTCATTTTCTTCAAAGAATCTATTTTTTTCATCTTGGTTACTCCTCTAATAACAATGATGAATATTACAAATGAGTAGTCTATATAGGGTGATGCTAAATGAACAATATAAAACCAGCCCAACCAGCCAACAAATGAGATTTTGGGCCATAATTACTCAGCTCATTACAATCTCAATGATTATTTAGGCCAAAACCAAAGCTAAAATAGGCTCATTGATTGTATGGGCTGGTTTTTCATTGTCCACTTAGCATTATTGATCTATATATAGACACAATACACTTGGTACTAAATGACAACAATACCCCTAACAATCAATTTATTTAAATATTTTAAATAATTAAGTATTAATTGAGACCTCTTAAATTTTAAAGAACTATTTCATCGCACAATTTATTAATGAGAGGTTAAACTACTTAATAATATTCAGTAAAAAAATGAAAAAAAAGGGTGATTGGTTAATAATTTGTCTAGGGTACATACGGAGGGAGTGAAGGACGATAGATTGGGGGTTGTGTAGTGAAGGGGATATAACATGGACACAAAAGATACAGAGTGGGTTTGGCTACTTATTTCAGCAAAGTATCAATTCAATGAGTACACAGAAAACATGTGGTAAAGGAAAAGGAATCGTATTATCCTAACCTCACGCCAACTCATATATATAATCGAAAATAAATAATAAAAATACGTCCAAGTATCTAATATGTACTATATATATAATATGAAATGTATGCTATATATAATATATATATACACACACGTACAACACACATTTCATATCATGTACAACACATGTTAGATATTAGTTGGACGTATTTCTTTTGTACGAGAAACTTTATTGTATAATCTTCTCTTGAGTTGGAACTTAAATTAATCCTCATTTTCAATGTGTTATGCAGCTCAAAGGGTTGAATTTAACTCATCATGGGGCCTTCGAAAATGACAAATTTAAGCACAATTCTTTTTCTATGCAAATTTTTTATGGGACATTTAGTTCATAGCTAGAAGAAAATTCAATTTGATGATTGTGAATTTTATTCTTAAACTTTTTAAAACGTCTATGTCAGGCCTTCTTAATTTCATTAATAAATACTACTATAATATATTATATATATTTGCTAAAAAATTAATAATTATGAATTTAATTTTCATTCATTGACAGTGTAAAACTTTTTTACGCAGTCATCCAATCATGTACTGTCACGTCAGTCATGATTGTGTTTTTTCTCTCTCTCTACCTGAAAATTCATACAAACGGAGTGTTTTGATTGGACGACAGTGTAAA
Source organism: Aeschynomene evenia (assembly GCA_013621005.1). Lineage (NCBI taxonomy): Eukaryota > Viridiplantae > Streptophyta > Magnoliopsida > Fabales > Fabaceae > Aeschynomene > Aeschynomene evenia. Next base: position 32,322,837 of record CM024268.1, on the reverse strand, counting down.
ATATCTTTATGCTGTCAGTGTATCAAAATTAAACTCAATAATTATTCACCATCCATTACAAGAATAATATTATTTTTAATAATTGATCTCTGAAAAAGTGTTTATAAGAATATTATTAATAAATCATTTTTAAATATTTCTAACTGTCATTAATTATTAATATTATTTTTATTGATATATTTAATGTTTAAATTATTAAAAATTATGATTTTTTTTAGTGATCAAACACACAATCTAGTGACTAATATTTAGTTTAAACGAATCAATATCATTTTTTTTGGTAAAGTTTGAAATTTGAATTTTGTTTGGATAAAAAAATCGGTTTAAATTGCTGGATGAATTAAAGCCCAAAAATCATGTATATACTCAAATATCTTTAGTGTATAAAAAAGTCAGGAATCTAATAAATGAAGGCTTTAATTAGTAGTATATACATACTACATATATACAAAGACTCCCAAGAGGTACAAAAAGAAGTCCGGAGGCAACCTTACTCTCTTTAATTACATAAGCGCTGCGTTGTAAAATGTAAAATGTTAGTCCAATAAAAGATGAGTGATGCTAAATGAAAAATACAAAACCAGCTTCACCAGCCAATAAATGAGATTTTGGGTCATAATTATTCAGTTCATTACAATCTTAATGATTATTTGGGCCAAAACCAAAGCCAAAATAGGCCCATTGGATGTATGGGCTGATTTTTCATTGTCCATTTAGCATTATTGATAAAAGATATTTGAGTAAATATTAGTTTTTATTTGTACAAGTATTTATGTATTGTCTTGTATTATCAAACAAACACAATCGTAGGGTTGATATCAATTTATCTCACAAAATTTTGACATCAATTTAGTTGTTATATTTTTATAATTGTCCTTATACTAAAATTGGTGATTTTTTTTTTCTTAAAAAGAGCTCCAAGCGAGCTAGGTCGGTGGCCAAATTGTGGTGGGAGAGAAGAGCGGTAATATTTGTTGTACATTGAAAATATATTCAACGAGTATTCAACATATGTTATATGTCATACGTAATGCGTTATACTTATAACACATATTATGTATGACATATAGCACATGTTGGATAATCGATGAATGTATTTTTGATATACAACAAACATTACTGTTCTTGAAGTACAAGGTCTTGAAAATACAATTTTTTATTTGAACATATATTTATCATGAATTTTTAAATCAATAGTTTTTATTTGAAATTTTTAACTAAATTTACTATAAATATTGTTAAATATGTGTGCATGATGCTTTTTTAACCCAATTTTTGAATAAAAAATTATTTTAGCATATATATAACGAGTCTTGTTAGGTGTACAACATAAAATACACACAACATATAAAACAACGTACAGTACGACATTAAGGCAATAAGATTGAAAAGCGCGCGTTTTATATACCTACTCTCACGGACGCGCGCGTGTAAAGTACGCGCGTAAACGAATATATTCCAACACATAAAATGAACACATATTTCAATAGCAAATGAACACATTTGATTATCAGAAATTAACACATTTATTCATTATAATGAACACATTTAAGTAGAAAAAAATGAACACGTTTACTTAAAAAAAATCTCAAGCTCATTAATCTTATCTATTTGCATTATATTATGTGTAATTAAGATGTATACATGTGTTCATTTTGCATTGTATTATGTGTTCAGTTACAGTATAAATATGTGTTCACTTTGCATTGTACTATGTGTTCAGTTGCAGTATATTTATGTATGTGTTCACTTTGCATTATATTATGTGTTCAGTTACAATATAAGTATGTGTTCACATTACATTGTATTATGTGTTCAATTGCAGTATATATAAATATGTGTGTGTTCATTGTTTCATATATTATGTGTTTATTGTGACTTAACTTTAATATATATGTATTCATTTGCTAATAAATAATTTTATGACCGAAGTATTACGTGATGTGTTCATTTTAGGTTGTCATATGTGTTCATTTAATCTTATACAATGTGTTCGTCGCGCAGAATTAGTTCTAATCTGAGGAGAAAAATAATGTTCTTGTTTGAAACTAAAACAACATGATATAAACAAAGATTGAGTTTTATGATAAAAAAAATCAATAATCTCATTAGATATCACAAGAATCGTTGTTAAAAATTAATTTAGTTGATGAATATATAAAATCCAATTCTTCTTCATCATCAATAATGTCATAGAGCAAGTTGCAGAGAAGAATTACAAAAAAAAATTCTAAAAATAAAATGAAATAAAAACAAGAATCATACAAGAAAAAAAGAGTGGGTATCTTGATTGAGAGAAAAATAAGAGTGAATATCTTGATTGAGAGAAAAATAAGAGTGGGTATCTTGATTGAGAGGAGGAAAAGAAGAATAAGAAGAAGAAGAAAAAGAATGAGGAAGAAGAAGAAGAATGCAGGAAAAAAAACTGAAAGAAAACAAAGAAGAAAAGAAAGAAATGAGATGTGAACAGTAGCGCGTTGGTGTTATTTGCATTGATTCTGTATATGTGCATCACTTCTACGTTGTACAATACGTTGTTAGTACACAGTGTTATACAACTAGAATTTCCGTATATATAACACCTGCTAGGATATTATATTGACACACACAGAGTCAATATTCATATCAAACACATACACATACACTCAATTCTGCTTTCCCCCTATTTCTTAATTAGCCAGATGAAATATACTAAAATTAAATTTGTTTAAGAAAATACTGCAAAAGAATGAAAATAAGTAAAGAAAAAATCAGAATTTTGTTGTGATATGGTGTGGCTAAAATGTTGACACTGAAATACGAAGCGTGCAACAAAATGGTAGGGTTAAAAGCAACAAGGACATAGATAGATACAGGGAGTTTGGTGGTGGCATGCATGTATATATGTATGCAATAATTGTAAAACATTAAATATTTTAATATAGCCCTGCACTGCACATACATATATAGCTTCAAAGAACCTATACCCTATATATATATATATATGCCTCTTTTAGAATTTCTTCTACCCTAAATTTTAGAATTTAGATGGGTAGTTAACTAGCACTTTATAGTCTATTCTTCCCGGTGATAAGATAGCTTTTATTGTTTTTGGTTTCAATTAATACTTATTTTTTGCCCTTGGACATCTAGGTACTCGCAATCAAAAAAGTTAGCAACGAGATAACAAGGTGGACAAAGATTATTTTTTGGTGGACAAAGAGTTGGTTATAATTTTTTTTTTTCATTCACACTATCAAGGCTAACAATGAGAGTATATATTAGATAAACTTAAATCGTAAAGTTAAACTCATAAAATTGTAAAAGTTTACTTAAAGTTTATTGATCGACTCGATTAGAATTCTAAATTTACAAACGAATTAACTCGAGTGTTTAATAATTTTGCACATTGTCTTAAGGATTGAACCCGAAAAATAATATTTAAACAGATCAAACATCTAATACTTATGGTAATGTATCGATAAATACTTATACATCATGTCACTTAGATTTGGTTATTAGACTTTTTTATATTAGCGAGTGAAAATTCTGCTATACAAAAAAAATTGTCCTTCTTTCATGTGATTGTGATTTTTGTTCCTTGTGTGTGGTGTCTATTTGTGCTTGCAAACAGGGCTGAATGAGTGACATGACAACATATATACCCATAGCGAAATTTAAGCAAAACCCAGAATCTTGTAGATCTCTTATATTATATAGTTTTCATTTTCTTTAATTTCTTTAGGTGACTCAATAGTTATTCATTCTGACTATGCACAGTTATTATCCTTTGACATATTATTATTTTATTTTGGATCATATATATATATATGGCTGCCAAATATTAATTTTTTTGACTGAATTACTCTGACACTAATTAACAAACTCATCATATGAAGGCAACAACAAGACCAAGTACACATTAATTAATCCTTTCAACCCAATCATGAATCTCGTCTAGTTCGTACAATACATACAATATGCAATTTTGATATAATATATAGCTGTAAATGTAATTTTGTGATGCATGCTTTTATAAACAACAACAATTCTCTTATAAATTGATTTTTTTCTTACCTTAATTTCCATACAATAATGTCTCTTTTTTTTAAAAAAAAGTATGTTATTATATTGTTGAGTATTGCTATAGGTACAACAAAAAAATCAGTCAAAACAGCCAACAAATAGAAATTTGGGTCATAATTATCCAGTCCATTAAAAATATACTCATGATTAAAAGTGCTATTTGGACCATAAAGTATTAAATAAGTTTTATTGATTGTTTTAGCTAGTTTTTTTTGTTGTGTCTCAAACATTTGTGTATATTGTTCTCAACTTTAATTTACAAAGCTAGCAAAGCAAATTAAACACGCGATGTAGGAAAAGTTTATCAAAAGGACAAAAATAATAATAATGTTTGTCGTATAACAAAAATACATTCAACTAATATTCAATGTGTTCTATGCATAATATGAAATGTGTGATATACATATAGCATACATTTCATATTATGTATAGCAGATGTTAGATATTAATTGAACGCATTTTTGTTATACGATAAACATTAAAATAAATAAATAAATAATGTTTGACATATAACAGAAATACGAACGACTTATATCCAACATGTGTTATTTCCATAACATAAATAGCACAAGTTGGATATAAGTTGAACCTATTCATTATGAAAAAAAACCAACATAGATCCGGTGGCTGCAAAATCAAAGGTACATTTAGTCCTTTAATTTTGTCCTTTTCTGCTAGTTTAATTGATCCTTTGCGGTTAGTATATATTGGTATGGACGAAAGAAAATACGAACATCTTAATATATATAAAAAAAAAAGAGTTAATTGAAAAAAGGGATGGGGGGTCATCGGAAATGGTCTCCACCCTATAAAAGGCTAATACATAGGTAGCTAGGGTTGTAATTAATTAATGCATTTCTCCCAAGCAACGTGAGAGGTTCAATCAAGAGCTTGTTGCTATTCTTCAACAATCTTTTTCTGCCACACTGTTCTTCACCAATTTGTCTTTTGTTTACCCCCACATTTTCAAATACTTTTTATTTTATAATAGGATAAAAGAAGACAAAAATTAAAGAAATAAAAATAAATAGAAAATTATGAATCAATTCCACAGTTGCAACTAACAAATCAACAGTTTTTTGAACCGATCGATATTATTATCTCTGTATAAATTAATGACATTTTTTTTACTTTATTTCAGAGTTAAGTTCCAATTTAATCTTTATAATAATTTACCTATGCGACGAGTTGATCTCTAACAAATGAAAATTATTTACTAAATAGTTGATAATGTATGTCAATTATATTGGGCACCAAGTGACCCCCAAATGGAAATTGTAACAGTTGTCTATGGCACATGAAAATAGTGATTTGGCCGGATATATGATTATATGACAAACACTTGTGATGTTTCAATTGCCAAAATGATGTTTTGGAGACTAACTCTCATGCAAGATATATTATCATCAATCATAATCATAATTATTGTTTTCATGTACTCCATTTATTTTATTTTAATAACTTGTTAAAGTTTATTACTCTCTCCGTTTTTTTTAATTGTCCAATTTAGAGTTGCGTGCATTTTTTTTAATTGTCCATTTCAAATTTTGAGACAACATTTATTATTTTCTTCCCCTTTTACCCCTATTTAGTTGAGGAGAGATGAGTAACAATAATAGCAATAATAATTGAGGAGAGATAAATAACAAAGGGTAATTTAGTAAAGTAGGTACATATTTTGTTAATTTTTATACTACACCAATCATTTTCTAAATACCCGAGCGCATTTAAAACTGGACAATTAAAAAAAAACAGAGGGAGTAATATTTTTCTTGAATGATAAAATATCAGTCAAAATAATTAATAACTTAATTTTGGTATGCGCATTGAGTACCATTGGAGTACATGTTATGTTAATTTTGATGTAAACTTTATGTTATTTTTTATGTGAAAATGTGCTTGATATAATAGTGTACATCCAGTATAATTGTTGCATTGTATATCATGTCAAATTTAAATGGTTAACGAGATTGGATGAGTTTGGATTGTATACCAAAATTTATGCATGTGTACTAAGAAAATATATTAATAATCTTGATTTGTTAAAAAATATTAAAATAAATATAGTATCCTTTACACTTCCACGAATTGACAATAATAATACTTGTTGGACAATGAAAAAATAATCAAACTAACTAATGAACTTATTTGACAATTTTTGTCAAAAAAACTCATTTTAAAAATTAATTTTTAGTGATTTGAGTAATTGTGACACAAGATACCTATATTGACTGATTTTGATTAATTTATTTTCGTTGTACAAATATAGGTGTACTCAATTGATAATTAATATAGAATAATTTTTTTATTTTAAACTGCTCTTAAAAGGGAATAAAGGAAGTATTACATAAGATCTTCAATATGAATTATATCTAGGGATTATTTAATTTGATGTCCGATCAAGTGATTAAATTTGAATTGGGAAGGACCAACTTTTTTATTTAATGACAAAATTGTTACGGAACAAATATTTTTTCAAGTAAATTTAACTAATCAAACGGACTCAATAAATAATTGAATATAATAACAATAATAATAATAATAATAATTTAATATTTTTCTTTTATTTTAGATTTTGATATCACCTCCTTTTAGTATTTATTAAATGTTTATTTTTCACCTTTATATCATAAACAATAATGTTAAGTGAACAATGAAAAACCAGCATATACAGCCAATGAGCCTATTTTGACTTTGGTTTTAGCCCAAATAATCATTGAAAATGTAATGGACTGAGTATTTATGACCTAAAATCTCATTTATTGGCTAGTTGGGCTGGTTTTGTATTGTTCATTTAGCATCACCCTATCATAAAAATATGTATATCTACATATAGAACTACTCTAAATGTAAAACATATTCATATACAATAATTAACATGCATATGTTTTTTTATATAAGTGGGAAATTAAAGTGATATACATGCATATGTTTACTCAGTAACATATGATTTATGAAAAAAGAAATAATAAGGGGCCTTTAATTTTATTGCCGACTCTGTATTTATGGACCGAATGTTTTGTTTAGGGCAATTATTTCTCAAGTATATACTATGTGTGAATATTATAAAGCCACATAGATTTTTAATCCATTTATGGTGTAATAAAAATAGCTGCGAGAGCCTTCAAGCAAGGCTCCCCTATCTATCCCTATAACTACATTTTTAAAAAGTAGAGTATTGATATAGGTAAAATAAAAATCAGCTAACAATTTGTTTCTCATATATACTGTACAACGAATATTATTTATTGTGCACACCATAATCACATGATGTGCAAAACATATATCACATGTTCCAAAGAAAAATGATGTTGCAACATGTGATATATGTTGTGCACATAATGTAATATATGATATGCACAACATGTAATATTTATTGTACAATTTATATTATATATGTCGTGCACAATTTATTGGCTGTTTTGACTATTTTTTATTGTGCTCCAAGTATTTCCCTAAAAAGTAATTAAAATAGGGGTGATGCTAAATATACAATAAAAATCAGTCAAATCAGCCAATAAATGAGATTTTGGGTCATAATTGCTCAGCCCATCATAATCTCAATGATTATTTGGGTCAAAACCAAAGCCAAAATAGACTAATTGACTATATTGACTGATTTTTCATTATACACTTAGCAGTTAAAATAGTAAAATATATATACATGCAAAATTAAAGTTAACACACAACTAGTGTATAGATAAATCTTCCAAAACTTTTTACTGTGACGAGTGAGATCTTAAAGCTAGGTTAGCACTGCAAGGAAAACAGTAAATTTTCCAATAATAATAATAATAAAAAAGAATGACCATTCCAATAATTTGATCTTTTGATCGCCTTTTGGTCGGTTTGTCAAGCTATAACCTTTCCTTTGTCCTAGAAAGATAAAACATTATCAATTGGGCCTTTCATATCAAGTGTGTGGGATTACAGCTTTAAATCCACATTAAATAAAAAAAGTTCTTTAATGGGATAGTTCAAGCCAAAATTATTTACATAAACAATATAATCAACCAAGAGGAAAAGGGAAATAAAGTAATAAGACACTTTATTCTTTAGATTTAATTTAATCTGGTACAAGTCCATACTATAATAATAATAATTTTTTTCAATATGTAATTGTCAAAAAAAGATATTGATATTTAATTTGTTGATCATTAAAAATAGTTATAAATTATTCTTTGATAATTAATAATTGTTGAAAATACTATAAACTGATTTTAAATATTTTCTATGACCATTAATTATTAATATTAATTTTATTAATAATACTTTTATTAACAATATTAAAAATGCTCACTTTTTAACGGTGTACACTTATTTTTTTTTTAACCGTCATTGATGATTGTGTTATTATAAACTACTAGTATAAAAACAACAATTTCAGACATACAGTTTTACTTTTCACAAGTATTTTCTGTATTGATAAAAGTAATGATCTTAATTATTAATTTGAATGTTTAAGATTTTATAGGAAGTATCTATCTCCAACCAACCGCGCGTGTGTTACGTTGGTGCATAAAATTATGTTGGATATATTTTAGTAATGAGGGAAAATTATATTAATTACATATTTAATTAAGCATAAGATGAAATTTTGTGTAATTTTGTTTTTAATGTACGATCAAACTTAATAACATAACAAGGATATTCATGAACAACAATAGATAAGGTATGGTTAAAGTTGATATATCCTATTTGGAATGACTACTAATTAATATTTATTTTTTAACAAGTGATCATATGAGTTAATTATATATATATATATATAGTGAAAAGAGAAAGAGATCAATTAAATTTTAATAAAAATATAGAACAGTTATGTTCTACTTATAAGTAAAAAATTAAATGATGCAAATTAAATAATTTTTTTAATTTCATGTTAGAGATTGTGTTCTTTAGTATTGAAGGAGTGATCAAATGATTATAATTAAGCTGTAATATCTTATTAAGGTGTGTTCGATTATCTTCAAGTAAATAATTATAAAGTGAAGAGCATTTATTATCCCTATTTATGCATGTCACCTTAATCACTCAAAAAATAATGATAATAATACTTTTCAAAACCTAGAAACCCCATTAAACAATAGCGTTGCGTGTAAAAACTATGAAAATTTTAGGCTTTTTTTTTATCAAATTTGTAGGGTTTTATAGCACACTGTGTGTAAGAACTATTCATCTATAAGGTCACATTCACATAAGCCTAGGAAACATGACAAAGGCCTAATCAGATGAGCCTATGCTATATATGTATATATGTATCTGGTTACATACAGTTTCCTAACTACTTTTGTAACAAACGAAGAAGTACCTTTAGCTTTTCAAAATCAAATTTCCCCTTTAGACAACTTTCACCAAATTACTCACCTTTTTGGTTTTCCTCCACTATTCATATATACGGTTCATATTTACAAATAATTCAATAAGTAAATATCAATTATTGTGAGATCAATTATTTTTTTTAACCCTAAATAATCAATCGGATACATTTAAATCCTTAGGAATAAGTGCATTTCATTTATTTAATTGTATGTAAGAGATTAATTGAATTTTTTTAGAATTTAATTCGTCTTGCAATATAATTTTTATAAAGAAATATTTTTTGGTAAGAATAAAATTCTAGAGTAAGAAGATTATTCCTCATACGAGGTTAAGAAAACATTCCAACTAAATATTGTAAAAGGTTCCACCCACACCTAGCAGTCAAATAAAATGAATAATAATTAAATAATATGTTAATATGCACGTCTTTCATATATATAATGGTGTCCATAATTCATATCATATAATTTATATGATGTACACTGTTTTTCTATATTGATATACTATCTTTTTATACATAATGTACACTTCTAAATATAAACTAATTATATATGCTGATTTCTTTTCTTAATAAAGGTATGTATTCCATTCGCATACTAATATGTATATTAAGTGTTATTTGTTGTATGATTATATCACAATACTGTACATATTTGTTAATTATTTTTGTTAGAAATTTAGTGTACATCAATCTTTATAGTAAAAGGTTTCATTTATTTTATCCTACAAATGAAGGCAAGAGCATATGTTTGTTTGGCATTGGCGCATACATATCTTGAACGTATCAACAATATTATTGTCAATAGGCTTTTACCTCAAAATCCAAGTTTGAGGTTAGGCAAAAACTTTGAATTGTTTCCAACTTTCAATCATATAATAATTTAAAAAGTAGTTGAATTTTATATATTAATAATATATCAATAATGTATATCCTTTTTAATATTATAATAAAATGATTTCATGGATATAATTATGTAAATAGTATATCATTTAAAAATTCACTTCTAATATAAAGCATTCAGATAAAAAGTAACATTATATTGAACTTACTTCCCATCGAAGTCATATTTATTATAAATTCATGGTCATTCAAAATAAGTTTGTAAACTCTAATCCAAAAATACAAATCATGTTATGTTTCTTCAATCAACTAACCTTTTCACTTCTATGAATTAATCAATTGGATAATATTTATTTTAAAGTTGACGCAATACAATATAGATACTCAGGTATAAATGTACAATATAATACAATGAATTTTATATATTTTATTTTGTATTTGTTTTGGTGTGTATAAAATAAATTTAGACATGTATTTGTATAAAATTTTGTTTTGGGATTTTAGTAAAAAATGAAAAGTGCAAATGATGAAATTATAGAAAAAATACCAAGTATGTTTGGAACAAAATTTTCATTAAAATTTCTGTACCAGCTCTTGAATTTTGTGTATCTACTCTGAGTATGAATATAAAATACAGAAAAAAAATCTGTACAAATCTTCTATGTCTGTACTAAACAAACATATCTGTTTCAATTGTATATTGTATTTTCTGTCTTGTATGCTATAAATAAATGTTGTCTCTACTATTTAGTGTAAATAAAAAAAGCAATAATACCTGTCGTACACAAGATGAAATGTGTTATACATAATATGAAATGTGTGCTATATATACTTATAGTACACATTTCATATTATTATAGCACACTTTAAATATTAGTTTGACGTATTTCAGATGTACAACTAGCATTATTGAATAAAAAGTGTTCTTATATTTAAAAAGTATAATACGGCATTCGAAACGGTTTATCTTCTTTTGTAGTGAGTGTGTAACTTTTTTTCTCAGTAGATGTTTGTCGTTGAGGTGGAAAATTTCCATGCGAGATCTTAAAAGCTGCAACTATGTATTGTTCTGACTGTGGGGAAGAACCCCTTTATATTTTGGGATGAATGACGTGAATTCAAGAGCTTGTACTTAAAAGCCCAACTTCTTTTGAACAAATACAAATAAGATGAATCAAATTTTCTTTTCAGTTTATTTGTTAATAGTATAAAGTGACTTATTTATTTATCATAAATGATTTGTGGACATCACGTTTAAAAGTTAGATTATTAGTTTTAAAATATTATATTATTACACATGATGGCTGATGATGACTGATTTTATAGTGTAGATGTAGCATTACACATTATTTATTTATTTATTTATTTTTTTAGTATTGTTAGGTGTACAATAAATTTCAAACGAAAACAACCAAACTATTATGCATAACATATATTACATGTTGTGCACATTATATATCATATGTTGTAATAACATATTTCTTTATAATATGTAATATATGATGTGTATAACATGTTAACTATTTTAGCTGATTATTTATTGTACATTAATAATTTCCCTTTTCTTTCCCTTAGTATTTCATCATTTGAAGATTAATCTTCTGAAATACAAGTGAAGAACCTTTTTATTTCAAATTGTTTTTGGCATGTAGAAAAGTTTAGTTTGAGAGAAAATTTTATTTAGTTTAGGGTTACAAAATGCTTTTTAAGTTTTAACTGATCAAACATTTATAAAAATATTTATAGATTACTGATTAACAGAGAAAACCTTACAATCAATTTAAAGTTATGACAATGTACTCCGACAATGTTCTTAAATAGATTAGTGAGTGATATTACTTTTTAGTGATGTGCATATTTATTAAATTTTAAGTGAGTCATAATTCTTAATTTCATTTTACTAATAGCCTTATTTTTTTATTGGGTTTTGCTAACAAGTGCCCTAAGGACACTTGTTAAGGATACTAAAAAAGGTAAGTTTTTAAAAAATTTAAAAAAGTTATGAAGAGTCTATTACATAGAAGATATCAAAATGCATGTTTTTAAGATAAATCTTTCCTCTTTTACTATCTTAACAAGTGTTCTTAGGGAACTTATTAGCAAAATCCTTTTTTATTATAAAAAACTACAATTTTCATTTTTAGTACCCAACTTTAACTCAAACTATGGTTTTACATAGTTGGTTCCAAACCTAGATAAAAGAGAAAAGTTACGTTAAACCCGACAACCAATGTAAAATTCTATTGAATTCTTGGCATTGATCAAAATAAAAATATGGTACAATTATGCTATTTGATTTATATAGTCGATCCCACCTAATGAAATAAGACTTTCGTATGGTAAGGTATTTTTAGTACACAAACTTGCTTTGAAAATAAAGAACAAAAATCCAAATCCATATTTTAGTGGAAGAAGTTATCACTTATCAGTGATGGCAGCTTGTTCTGTTCCTCAAAACATAAACTATATACAATTTTGTGCAATTGTGCTTTATTCTCAAATCACCTTTTGTGCTCTCTTTAGTTTTTTCTTAACCAAGATGACATAAAGAAAAACAATGTTCCCCAGTTGCTTTTTATTTTACCTTTCTAAAGGCACAAAAAAATGGTCCAAAATGGACCCTCACTGTGTCTGTGACTAAACCATTTCACACGTTTAGGAGCCAATCACACCACAGTTCCATTCACTCAGAACTCTGCAGCTAATAAATGGATGAATTCATTGAATTGAATTCCCTTTGATGATGATTGTAGAAAAACATTCTTCATTCCCATTGTTTTGAGATACAATAGAATTATTCATAAATGATATCAAATTCTTTATAATTGAATAATGTACAAGTTGAATTTCCCACACTCATTATTATTCTAAATAGAAGTTGAATTTATTTTTTTGACTATTCAAGGTATCCGAAGTTTCGTCCCGACTAATTCGTCGTTTCAGTTCCCGTATCTGAGAATGACAGGTGTGAGGCTTTCAACTAGAATTTTTTTTTTCATCTACAAGGTTCGAACCCAAAACTTTGCTTAAGAGATAACAAATCGCTTACCACTTGTGTCAACCCAGTAGGTATAGAAGTTGAATTTAAACCATGCATTATTCACGTTTAAAGTTAAATAACAGAATTAAAAAAAATCATTTACTTCTCAGTAATACTACACGTACAACTAAAATACATTCAACTCTCATCCAACCAACGTATGTCATTAATGTAGAATTGAATCCCAATTAGCCCTATTATTAGAAAAATTATATTTTCAATTTCTCTCAGTCCCTAAAATTTCTCTCACTCCTCAAGATCTCTCTCAATCCCTCAAATATCTCTCACTCTTAAAATCTCTGATTTTCAATCGAACAAAATTAGGAAACAAACACAAAATAAAAAAATCAATGAAAAAATAGAGGAAAGAACACACAAAGGCATTCAAAAAATACAAAAGCACATTGATCTTGTTGATTCTTTTAAAGCATACAGATTCTACTTAATAGCACACATTATATTATCATTTTGTAAATGACACACATATATTTCCATTCAGTTTTAACTATGCACCGTCTCAATACAATAGCACACATCATCTGTACAGTAGTAGCACACATTCAATTAACAAAAAAAGCACACATTGCATACAAAATAGATAGATTAAAATATATTGCAATACACAATACATGTTAACATTGTGCATTATTTCAATTAGTATCTACAATATATTCTAAATAGATGCCACACATTTTATTTCAAATAGAAAAAATAGCATGTATTCAATTCACAACAGTAGCACACATTCAATTCACTCTTAAAATCTCTCATTTCAATCGAACAAAATTAGGAAACAAACACAAAAATAAAAATAAAAAATCAATGAAAAATAGAGGAAAGAACACATAAAGGCATTCAAAAAATACAAAAGCACATTGATCTTGTTGATTCTTTTAGAGCATACAGATTCTACTTAATAGCACACATTATTATTTCGTAGATGTCACACATTACCCAATCAATAGCACACATTATATTATTATTTTGTAAATGACACACATATATATATTCATTCAGTTTTAACTATGCACCGCCTCAATACAATAGCACACATCATCTGTACAGTAGTAGCACACATTCAATTCACAAAAATAGCACATTTTGCATACAAACTAGACAGATTAAAATATATTGCAACACACAATACAAGTTAACATTGTGCATTATTTTCAATTAGTATCTACAATATATTCTAAATAGATGTCACACATTTTATTTCAAATAGAAAAAAATAGCATACATTCAATTCACAACAGTAGCATATAAAAAAAAAACATAAAAAATATAGCACACATCACATTCAAAGAATAACATGTATTGATACTGAACACATATATTAATATAAGCACAATTAGATTAAAACAATAGCACACATTAAAATAATAACACACATTGTATTAAAGAATAACACATATTGAAATCTAATACAAATGTTCAAAGTAACACTTATAATATTAACTAATATAACACTCATTGAAAACTCAACTATCAAAAGAATAACAATGTTGTGACTAGCACATATCCTGAAGAACCTTTGGTGTGTTATTTAAAAAATAAATAAAATAAACAATGCTAACATCGCACACCTAATTATAAATTTGTGCTAAAAATAAAAGTTGACACGAGTTTCATCTACAAAAACCTCATTTTTTAATCACAAAAATATGAAGGATATATATCATTATTATTAAAAAAAATAAAAAAAATGATTAACATAGAATGAAAAAAGAAATAGGATGCACGTTAATAGATGTGAAATTAAGAGGTGCATCACTTCACTTAGTTCCATCTTCAAGCGATAACATTTGTGTGACCTTGTGTGCTACAAGAAGTGATGCAACAAATTTAACTTGTGCCCAATCAACAATTGATTTGATTAAAATTATTCGATACATGTGCAGAGAAAGAGAAAGGGAATATTGATTACCAAAAGGAAAAAATATTTGATTCCCTAAAAATACCACCCGTGTATTAATTTTTTCGGAAATTTTCTTTTAGCTTTAAATGTTTTTAATTGTGATTTTCTTTCTCTTTCTGCTTTTAATTGTGATTTCCCTTAATTTCTCTTTGAGCTTTTAATTGTGATTCCCCTTACTTGTTATTTAAGCGCCTGAAGCACAATTATGGGAGGTTATATGCTATTAATGATGAGTGTGGGCCATGACCGTATTTTTATACGTTGGATGAGAGGTTGGATGTATGGTTGTTGTACTACCCACATTTCTCTTTACTTCTAAGTA
This sequence comes from Aeschynomene evenia, assembly GCA_013621005.1. Classification (NCBI taxonomy): domain Eukaryota; kingdom Viridiplantae; phylum Streptophyta; class Magnoliopsida; order Fabales; family Fabaceae; genus Aeschynomene; species Aeschynomene evenia. The sequence goes on along the minus strand of CM024268.1, from coordinate 32,307,329 downwards.
GTTTTTTTGCAATGATGGATGATTTCATTTCACCCATTTAATTTTCCTAAGGATCAAAGCCAGAGCAGAGTAAATTTCATGCTCTGCAGGTTCAATCCCTTCATAAAAAACTTTTGACATTCAATTTCTCCTTTTTTTTCTTTCCTTTGAAATTGAACAAATTTTGAAGTAGAAGATTATCATGCACAAATATTGGCCTACCACTAGCAATTAGTAACTAATTAAACAAAGAGAAAAAAACTGTGTATGAAACAGAACAATGAGAGACTCATCTGAGAAATTATCTGAATATATAATCAGTTTAACTTAAATTATTCTTCCTACATGTTATATCAGTTAAATCTAACCATATTTGCTTGAACACATTGATGATGAGTTCATGATACTCATCTGAATTCAGAGAAAGGTAACAAGCAAGAAGATCCTCCAAATCCTTGGAAGTCCTAATATTGTTCTGCACAATCATCTCCACCATTGACTCTCTAAAATCCCTCTGTGGATTCAATGATGACTTCACAACTGCAAAGCTATCAGAAAGGCTCCTCCGGGACACCGAGGACACGCTTCTCCGGCCGCCGTGTGCCGCCGAAGCCTTCCGGGTTCCGATTCTGGGTGAATTGATCCTCAGCCTCACACCAGGGGAGGAAACAGAGTATCTCCTATTTGTTATGTTCCTCTGTTCCTTCACAGATGCAGCAGCAGCAGTAGTATCTTCCTCCTTCACAATCTTAACTTTCAATGACCCTTTTATGTTAAGTTCTTCATTTCTGTTTCTGGGTTTGGATTCTTTCCTCTTTGCATCACTAAGAAGGTCGTTGAATTTTTCAGGCTTGGTCACAATTGGTGGCAGAAGAACAAGGTCTGAGAAAGAGGACTCATCATTATTATCATACCCATTTTGCTTCTTCTTCTCAGCTTTTCTTGCTATGGAGTTGTTGTCCACATCTATAATGATGTCAGTGGTGTTGGAATGAACTCTGCATCCACAGAAAGTGTTGTTGTTGTTGTTGGAATTGTTATGAAATGAATCAGTGGTTAGAACTCGGTCTGTTCTGAATTCTGGCTCAGGGAACTCTGATTCTGCTGAACTGTCAAGAGTAGGGGAAGAAGATGAATATTCAGGTTGAGAAGTGGATGTTGTTGTTGGAGTTGTTCTTTTTGGTCTTTGTTTTGATGATGTTTTGGTGTCTGAGATGATTGAGGAGTTGTGGATTCTTTCACTTGTGTTGAGCTCTCTTGTAAAGTAGTAAGACTTTCTTGGAATGAATTGGTGGGGTTGCTTTGGTTTTGATGATGATTGTTCTGTTTTTGTGGTTGATGATGAAGAACATTGCTTTTTCTTCTTCCTTGAATGTCTTTGATTTCTTCCTTTGTTCATATCCCTCAGCTTGTAAAACCAAGCATTTGGAATCATATCAGAGAATTTGAACTTGTAATTTCCCATTCCCCTTAATTCTTCTTCTCACACTATTCTTTGTGTCTCTGTCTTTTTGTTTGTGTGAATGGTTGGTTTCTAATTCTCTCTGTGGGATGAGACATCAGAGAGCTCCATGGTAGATGACAGTCTTTGCTTTTGTGAAATAAATAGAAAAATGAAAAAGAAGATGAGGCTTCTGGAATTGGTGCTAGGGGTTAGGGTCCCACAAGAGAAGGAAAAGATTATTGGTATAAAGGAAAATCAGTCAGTGTATGTGATGAAGAAAAAGTTAATTAGTGGGTAAATATTTCTTACCTTAATCCTTCATGTGTAAAAATTGTTTTAAGGTCATGGTTTTAGTACACAAATAGTGATCAAGTAAAAAGGATTTTGTTGTCGGATGATTTATTATAGAAAAAATATTGGTAAACAATTAAAAAAATTAGTAAAAATAGCCAATGAATTGTATACAATATATAATATGTATGTACAATATATATTAATATTATGTACATCATATATGACATGTTGTGCACAATATATATCACATATTGTAATATCATATTTCTTTACAACATATAATACACATTGTGCATAATATATGATATATATTATATACATCATGTAATATATATTACGTACATTACATAATACTTATTGTACATGACATATTGATTGTTTTAGTTATTTTTTTATTCTATATATAGTCATGCTCTTTATTATTTGATATGTTAATTTTTTGGACCATAATAATTGTTTTCTACTTTTTCTAAACTCTAAAATGTAAGAGTTGATAGATCAAATGATGAATTGGGAGGGAAAAAAGAAATGTGTACTTTGTATTCATCAGTAAACACATGAACGAGTTTATGGATAACCATTGTCTTATATTTTAACATTTTAAATGCAATAATTATTGTGTTTGATTGATAAATGATATTCTCTTTATTTCAATCAAATTGTCCATTTTTTTCATTCCATCCGTCTATTTATTATATTAAGGAGATATTAATTTTTCACTAATCATAGCTTCATATGATTAACAATATTAATTATAATAATGAGGTTTTTTTTAAAAAAAATAAGGGCAATTTTATGTATTATTGCTTTTAGTATGTGTGTGTGTTTTTTTTAGTATGTGAAACGGGAAGAGAGTATAAAACAATTTCTTTTCCTCACTCTTAAATCAATTGAAATTTTGTACCAAAAAACAAATCAGTTGAGAATTTGTCTTTTCTTAATTCAAGAGCATTTAAGAATTTATGAAACAGACTTGTGTCTTTTTATTTTGGTGAAAACACAAAGTTGTGTCTTTATTAGCGAAAATTTACAGGTGTCAAAGTTCCCACTCAAAACTGGTGATTGAACTCGCTTACCTAACCCCTAATAATTGTTCTTTAAGTAGATGTTTTAATTTAATATTATCCCTTTTTAACTTAAATGTGATTTTAATTTATCATACTTATCTATAAGATATAAAGTAAATATTTAATTATAACATTATTTTTAAGTGTTCAAATAATATTTACTTTTGAATTTGAGAATGATTTTTGTTAATTGTATTAAAATTGTTGTTCTAATGCTAAACAATGAATATTTATGTGAGGCACTCATTTCATCTATATGATACACTACTAGAAAATGGAGCATTTTCAACATTTAAATCGTCAATTAAAGTATTGTCAACAAAAGTAATATTGACAATTAGTGGTAAAAATATTTTCAACAGCCATTAATTGTCAAAGAATAGTTTACGACTTTTTTCAACGGCCAACAAATATTAATATATCTTTTTTGACAATACTTTTATCAACACCTTTCACAATTGCATGTTGAAAATAATCATTATTGTTGTAGTGATGATATGATCTTTATACATTTTATCTATTCATTACGTCTAATGACTATAAAGTGAGTGTGTCATCTAGACACTAATTTTTTATTTTTATTTTTATGTTAGGATAACATAATTCTCAATGTATTTATCTCTTTTGTTCAAGAATAAAAAATTGGATGTTTAACAACATTAATTTTATACATTAACTTTTTTTTTAATTTGTTATGTATGAATTAGATATTAGTGCAGAGAGTTGTGACTAATCCTCTCATAGCAAGTTTAATTGGACGGTAACAAAATGGATGGATAGTACGTGTATAATAAAAAAATTGTGCAAAACTTATATAACAATTATTTTTATTATTGAATTATAATATAGATACACTCTTATATTCAAACTGTTACAATCCAATGATAAAAAAGAGTGTTGTATAAATATTGTGCAATTTTTTATAGTACACCAATGATGAGCATTGCTATATGGACAATGAAAAAATAATCAATACAGTCAATATAATATGCATGACATATATTATATTATATAATATACACAATATATATTATAAGCAGTGTACAACATATATTACATATTGTGCACAATATATATCACATGTTGTAAAGAAAGATGATGTTACCACATGTGATATATATTGTGCACAATATGTTACATATGTTGTGCATGATATATAATATATGTTGTGCATATTACATATTATATATTGTGCACTGTTTATTGACTGTTTTGGTTGGCTTTTCATTGTGTATAAAGAATTTGTGATAATTTTTTTAGTAATGTTACATATACACTACAAAATCAGCCACCATATATAATAATCGAACTTTTTAAAATTATTAATTCGACTTTCAAAATATTATATTAACGTATACTATTAAAAATTAAATTATTACATGTGGTAGCTAATAATGACTGATTTTATATTGAAAAAAAAGTTCTCATAATTTTCCAATAAAATGTGTTTAAATCTCATGAACAGAAATTGAGCCCTACTTTGAAATAATATTTCTGTGATAGACAAAGCTAGCTAGGTGCCTTGGAACACTCTTCCACGTATGTGATTTCCCTGGCAGATAGAGATTTTATCCCCTTTCCGGGCTTTATACACAGGTTCTTTCTCCACACCCCTTTCCAAAATACTACTATTGTAATAAGCATTCTTTGCATGCAGTATTTGGGGGTGTATGCATCCACTGCTAGTGGCTAGAGACCTGAGTGCAGAACACTAACACCAATAAAGAAAGAAAGAAATAAAATTGAGTCAGATCAACTCTGAACAACTTGTTACATTCTCTTATGTAAAAGTAAAAGCAAGCACTACATGCACTTTTGTTTCTTCTAAGTGGAAGGAAATATGCTATTTTGCTGAAAGTTCATTGGACAATTGCAATCAGCAATCAATGCAATTTTGGTTAAATATTTGTTCCATGGAGAAAGGGGAAAAGAGTAGGGTGACATAGAGAAGAGGAATAATATTTTTCCTATAACAGAAATACATTTAATTAGTATTTAATGTGTGTTATACATAAGACGTAATATGTGTTATAGTACACATTACGTTTTATATATAGCATACGTTGGATACTAGTTTGAGATAAGTGTGTTGAAAGGAATTTGAGAGGCAGGGGAAATTAAAGAAGGGTGAAGAGTGAAGATTTCAGATTTGGAAGTTTGTTGTGTGGGTCAGGAATGCATTGATTCAATTTATCCAATGTGGAAAATCTTAAGAGGGCTATCTGATGAAAAGATTGTGAAATTTTTGGATTGGTCTACTTTTATGTTGTATTCCCTTCTCATGATTGTTTCTCTTTCATGTTTATGGAAACTAGAACATGTGTTTTGTTATATAGATAGGAGTCTTAGTTTGCTCTTATATGTTTATCCATCGTTTTCTTTGCAAAACCTTGACATACAATGTCGATTGAGGTAATAAATGGAATCATTTTTTTTTCAACCAATGCAAGATATCATAGATTCCCATGTTGCAAATGAAAACAAATCAAGATAAGGACCAACCGGTATTAGTGGTAATAAGATGAGCTAATAAATACAAGAGCATTGCCATATATATAAGGGAAATGTTTGTTGTACAACATAAATGTATCCAACTAGTATTCAATATGTGTTATATGTCATACGTAATAAACATTATGTATGACACACATTATGCATGATAGATACATAACACACGTTAGATATTAGTTAGATATATAATTGTTGTACATATACTATTATTGGTTTCAGTCTAAATCACTCAGCTTATTAAAAAAAAATACACATGATTAAGAATGTTATTTGGACCAAAAGTGTTGAAATGAATTTTTTTGACTGTTTTGGTTAGAAAAGTATTGCTACGTAAGATTTTGTGAACCAAAATAGTCAATATGGTATGCACGACATATATTATATGTTGTATACAACATATATCACATGTAAAAAGTTAATGTTACCACATGTGATATATATTGTGTGCAACATATCATATATGTTGTGCATAATATGTAATATATGATGTGGATAATATATTATATATATATTATGCATTATTTATTGATTATTTTAACTAATTTTTCATTATTTAGCAAGAATTTGTGTAAATAAAGATGCAAATTATATACCCGCCCTTTTAAAGTTCAAGTGGAATTCATTCTCATACCTCTTAATTTGTTACGGCAATATTGAACTATCTTGAATGCATTATTTATTGAGCGATACAAGGGAAAACGGTGTTATGATTTTATAACATCACGAAAAGATAGTATAAAATTTTATAAACTCAATATTTCATTGAGAAATTTTTACAATTGGATGTGCAGGGCCAGAAATAAGTTAAGAAAAATGATATTTTAATATTTCATAATTCTTATTTTATATAGACCGTCACTCTACCACACTTTAATTTTATAGAACTCACATTTATATATAAGAAATGCTCATTGTACATGTATCAATCAACCACTTACACTTTATATACGGTGGATCTCGGGCGATAAAAATAATTCAACTATGGATTAGTCATTGCACAGGAATCACGTGCAAGAGACACATATAAAAATAATCCAATATAAGATACATAAATATTCACTTTAAATAATATTACAGATTTAATCCAACTAAACAATGATTATAATCCAATAAACTTTCGATTGTAATTTAACTATTCATGAATGTGAATATGCACTTCAAATAATAATACAAATTTAATCCAACTAAATAAGGATTGTAATTCAATAAACTTTCAATTGTGATTCAACTATCCATGAAAATGAATATGCATTTAAATAATATTACTACACTTTTTGAATGAATGAATGAACTAGCATTAGTGGTGAATGAATGAACTACTACACTTTCATATAGATGATCGCCAAAGTTTGAAATCTGAATAAAACAATTAGTGAGAAGACATTTCAAGATATATACAAGGTAAATATGATCTGTAGGAATAAAAGAAAAGGAAAAGTTGATCTTAGAATGTAATGGTGTCGGCTTGACCATATCAATTACCTGAAACAAAATTGATTATCTTAAATCCGTATAGCTTTGAGTGCCGTTGGTACATGATATATTTTTACATCAATCATACAATAGAAATTAATGCCGTAGTTACTAATCTTGCAAAATTTGCATTGGGAATATAACTTTTGTACAACCATTGGAAGTTTTTAGGCATCAAATGAAGAAATGCAATGACAGTATAAGGTCATGGATAATAGTCATTTAAAATTTTTATATACATATTAAAAAATTTGATAAATATTCTTAATTTTCTAAACAAATATATTGAAATGACTAAACTACTCCATTAAAATACTTTTCACTAACACAATATTCAAAAAGTGAAAGATTATAATAGATAAAAAGATATTAAATTTGCAATAATACTTGACGTATAACAGAAATACGTCCAATTTGTATCCAACGTGTGCTATTCATGTTACAGGATGTGTGCTATACATATATGTGATATACGTATAGCACACATCCTGTAACATGGATAGCACACGTTGGATACAAGTTGAACGTATTTCTGTGATATACGTATAGCACACATCCTGTAACATGGATAACACATGTTGGATATAAGTTGAACGTATTTCTGTTGTACGTCAAACATTATAAACTTGTAATTTAAAAACGATCGACAATCAATATGAATTTCTTTTCTCCATAAAATGACATTTGTTTTGAAATGAACATAGTAATAACAATTGTCTCACTTTTCAATATACCTACAAATCAGCAAGAGATCAGACAACATAAGCAACAGTGATACTTCTATCGTGAATCGAACAAAGAAAACAATAATAATGGTACATTCATTTTCTTATTGCTTTTTTTTTTTCCCAAAAGCAAATAATGCAAATTAAAGAAATTAAATTAGAAGATGAGGCCAAGCTAGCTAGTAATTACTAGTTTGCCTAAGGGTTTGTGGGTGGTAGTGTTGAAGGTGGTCAATTGGTCCCCATCCCTAGTCTATGGGGAGGTACATGCATGACCACTCCAAAGGGCTTCCCTAACGGTCTGAGTGATGATGATGGTGATGCGAGTGAGTGTCTCTTCTCAACTTTAATGGACATATTTAAGAGCCAATTGCATGAATTCAAGAGGAGCAAAAGGTGGGGACCAAAGAGTGTTTCTATCATGAGGTTCAAATTTATTAAGGGTTGTTTGTATTTTAAGCAAGGACAGGCTTGTACCTTGTCATAGTCTTTAACCACCCTCTTTGGTTTTTTGGTAGCTCTTTAATTTAAACCCCTCTATTCTTCTCCTTTGCTATCTCTTAGTTTCTATTGGCTAAATGACAATTTAGAATAATTTATTCAATTCTATAACATTTGAGATTGAATGAAATTGTAAAATTCTTTGACATTGTTAATGACTCTATTATGTTTTGATATTTACTAGTAAAAATTAAACGCATAACTATTTTATGAAAGTGGCTTCGGATAAAAGACATTTCATTTAAATTTGTAACCTAATGATAAAATAAAACTATACAGACCATAGTTTAGTCTTGACAGACATGCTTTGAAAAAGAATATTTCAACACTCAAGAGGTGTAGACACCATATGAGTATGAGAGGAAAGATGAATACAGAAAATATTAAAGAATATTGTTATATGTACAATAAAAAAACTAGTCAAAATAGTCAATATGTTGTCCACAACATATATCATATATTTTAAAGAAAGATAATATTACAAGGGTGATGCTAAATGTACAATAAAAACCAGCCAATAAATGAGATTTTGGGTCATAATTACTCAGCTCATTACAATATCAATGATTATTTGGATCAAAATAAAAACTAAAATAGACACATTGACTGTATTGGCTAGTTTTTTATTGTACACTTAACATTATTGTATTACAATAATATATGCTATAAGCATACAACATGTAATATATAATATTTACAATATATGATATACGTTGTGCATATTATATTACACCGTATTTACCAATGTTAAAAGATGAAAAGAAAAAGTGACTGTAGATCTAATGAATTGTATGAGTGATGTGTGGATCTGAATGTTTTTGTCTTGTGGACTGGATACACACAACATGGTTGGATTGGATTTTTTTTAATGGTCGAAGAGTGTCATCATATATTTTTTTATCATTTGGGTACATTGAGGAGCTAGATACCAAAAATATATTATTGTCGTTATTGTAAAGTTTGGGCTTTTATTGTTTGGACTGTGGGACAAAAGAGGGAAGAACCATTGCTCATGTTGGCCCATTTATTGTGCCTTAGTTTTCACTTTCATCACAAGTTAGTTGGAGGCCCAAATAGTTGTATATCTTTGCCTTATTGCACCCTGAAGGGTTGTTGGTCCATATTTAAGGCTAAACAGTGAGAAAAAAATAATGGTTATTTGATAGGAAAATACTTAGAAAATCTGTTAAATCAGTCAATTAGTCCATTTGACAATTTTTTTGCCAAAAAAAATTGTTTATAAAAAGTTAATTTTTAGTGGATTGAGTGATTGTAACCTAAAATCTTTATATTGATTGGTTTTTAATTTTATTGTAGCACTCTATTTTAATATTCAAATGGTAGATGAATCTAAATCTTTGAAGGAAAAAAAAAAAAACAAACAATAGATAAATCACAATGTAAAAGTAAAACTACACATATAATATAAATACTTACAACAATTGTACAATATCAATTTTTACCATCCGATTTAAAATGGATGTCACATTTAAGTCCGAATAGTTGAAATTTGATTGTGAAAATAAATGTTGTATAATTATATATATTTTGTATTGTATACCAAACATTTCTATAAATCAATTGATCTAGAAATTTCCGTCATATGGGACACATGTATTTGTATTAGTTGGTTAGTTCACATATTTGGCTTAAAAAAGTTATTAGTTAAAATATCATCAGCTTATTCCAAGTTATTAGTAAATACATGCAATAACCCAAGCATATATATATATATATATATTCTATTTGTTGTAGTGACCTTATATTTAGACATGTAGCAAATCATATAAAATAGCTAAAATTATATTCTAAGATAATATGCACATAAAAGTTAATCATGGTGATCGACTATCTGGATTAATAATGCAGAGGATGGCTAAGACATAATTCAAAGGATTTTGGTAGATGGCAATGAAGACATGGGTGAAAGTAAGTGCAAGGATGATGTTATTTTGGCTGCTGTGATTGAAAACTGGAACAGGGTTAAAATCAATTTTTCACAAAACTACTATTTCTACCTTCTCACAAAAGTGCATTGGAAAGCCCAAATATTACATTGGAAAGCCACACATCAAGCTAACCAAACACACTCATAATATGTAATCGGTGTTGCGGTCTGATGTATGTTGTGTGGTTGACATGTCACTCTTTTTCATCTTGGGGTTTTTTAACGAGGGCTTGTCAACCAATTCCATGAGTTGTTCCAAGACCACTTGATTTTGAAAACTTATGTTATTTATAAACAAAAAAAAAAATGCACATAAAAGTTATAATTCTAAGATAATATGCACATATTTAATACACTAAACATATTAATAATTTGATGAATAGAACGAAGTGCTCACAAAAACTAATAATATAAGTTGTCATCATTACAATAGTTACAACAGCAAGTGTTTCTGGAACAAACGATTCAATTGGGTTGTTTATATAGATTTTTTTCAATAATAATGTTTGTTGTACAATAAAAATACATCCAACTAGTATCTAACATGTGCTATATGTCATACGTAATGTGTTTCATACGTAAGAAATATTACATATAGCACACATTACGTATGACACATACATACCGCATGCATATGTTAAATACTAATTGAATGTATTTTTGTTGTACAACAAACATTACTGAATATTATAGTATAATAAAAGGTTGTACAAAATTCACTTTTTCACCGTTAAATTGTCACATATTGAATAGAATAGTAGACCAATATAAAAATTCAACAGTATAGTTGAATATTGTACAAGAGTTACAATTTTTGTTATACTTGTAGATTTAGTATTCCTCATTCAGTTAACAGTCATATGAAATTAGCTAGAATCAAATGTGTGAATATTGGCTCTAAATTAGACAGTAAATGGCCCTTTGAGAAGAGGCTCTTCATTAGTAGATTGGGACGTTTATTAAAGTCAGAATGCCTATTTAATTTCCTTTTTTAGTGTTATCTAATTAATTAGTCAACAACCATGTTTTTTTTAATTTTTCTGCTTACTACATTACATTTTAAGCAAGCTTCATGCCAAGACTCTGAGGTCAAAACAATGCTTGATTTATTTATTTAATAATAAAATACTTGGCTTACGATTTAAAACAACACATATATACAAGTGCCAATGCCACTATATATTTTTCTTTATGCCCACGTTGTTCGAAGTTTTGCCCCGACTAATCCATCGTCCTGGGTCGCGTATCTGGGAATAACATGTGAGCTCCCAACAAGAATTTTTTTCATTCAGAAGGCTCAAACCCTAGACCTTACTTGAGGGAACAAGCCGCTTACCGCCACTTGTGCCGACCATCGTTGGTAATGCCACTGTATACAGTGATTGATGAAATTAAACATTAAATTAAATAAAGTAAAATCGTAACACAACTAATGAATATAGATAAATGTTTTAATTTAATTGAAAGTTTCTTCGACTCTATTTCTTCACATCCAAATAAAAGATAAAAGTGGATATTTTGGTTGGCTGGTAATGGAAAGATTTGCTGACAAAAATTAGTCTTACGTATGTATGTGTTTACTTTTCCAAAGATTCTTGAGGAACTCTTCCAAATATATTATGTTACATACATTACATTAGCCAATTTGTTTACATTATTTATTTTAGAATTTAGATAATGGTGTTCTTTAATTGATTGAATTGCCATTGAAAAGGAAACACTACATGTTTGGCCCTAATTAGATTAAGAGGTGGAAATCATCTACGGATGAAATTACAGACTGAATTATTGGTGTAAATCCACCACCTCAGAGAGCAAAAGTCTTAACCACAATGACATAGCATAATTAGTATTTAGTTGGATTCTTTTAAATATTTATTCATTAGTTTGATTCTTGACTGTGTGTAAAAAGAGAATCTCATAGCTAAAAGCTTACTCACTTATGAGGAAGTTTTTATCTCAAAAGAATCAATCATTATTGTTTGTGGTGAATACAGAACAAACAAGAATCTTTTTTTTTTATGATAATTATCTTTTTTCCTTTTCCTAGGCATAGGGTTTATAGTTTTTTCTTCTAAATTCATGAAAATAATAGTTAATCCTTTCAAGATGTAGAGCTCATATATGTATAGATTTTAGTTCTAGTCATAATTTTTTCGGTCTAGTTAAGTGTACAACACAGAATACTTACAACGTAATAAATAACGTATAATGCGGAAATCAAGCAACAACATTGAAAAGCGCGCGTTTCGTATACCCGCTCTCACGGATGCGCGGGTGTACAATACGTGCATAAGCGAACACATTTAAACACATAAAATGAACACATATTTCAATAGTAAATGAATACATTTGATTATCAGAAATGAACATACATTTATTCATTATAATGAACACATTTATTTATAAAATTATCTCAAACTCATTAATTTTATTATTTTGCAATGTATTGTGTATTCAGTTAGAGTATATGCATGTGTTCATTTTATATTGTATTGTGTGTTCAGTTACAATATGAGCATGTGTTCACTTTACTTTATATGATATGTGTTCAGTTAATGGATATGTATGTGTTCAGAAGCGTGTGAGTGAAATTTTATAACTTCCGTATATAAGTCAGTAAAATATATGGTGTAATGTACGATGTTAGTATATAGTATTGTACAAATATAATTTCCGTAATTTTTTATACACACGATACTAGAAATTATTGAAACCCTAATTTAATGTCGAGTAAATATATGTTAGAAAGAAGAAAAAAACTATCAATAATGTTTGTTGTACAACAGATATATATTTAACTAGTATCTAACGTGTACTATACATAAGATGTAATGTGTATCATACGTATTACGTGTGCTATATATGTAACACATTATATCTTATGTATAGCACACATTGGATACTAGTCGTTGGACGTATTTCTGTTGTACAAAAATATTATTGATTAATATTTGGCCTATATATTACTACTACTCCTTTTATTCCTTTTTAATAGTCAATAAAGGATTAATTTTGCTCTAATATATTGATTACCATTTTAGCATACCATTAAAAAATTAATTATTTCATATCAATTTTACCTATAACAATTAATTAAATGCTTAATTAGTGAAGATAAATGCATGAGTTAGTAGAAAGAAATTAGAATGGTTAATAAAATGACAATTTAGTTATTTAAGCTGATTATTTTAAGAATTCATGAGTACTATTTAATTAGGTATTTTCTTAAATTTTATGCTTAAATTTTAAAAGGCTAATAAAAAGGAACAAAGAAAGTATATTAAGGATTATAAGTTTATCTAGACCATGTAAATAATTTTACACGATTAATAAACTATATGTTATTATATCAATAAAAAAATTTCAGTTAATCACTTATCAATTAAAAAGTTTCATAAATAGATACACATAACTATTGATTGATAATATAATAATTCTTTAAATTATAAAGGATTTATCAATTTATGAAGCGCGAGAAATTATATTGAAGCATGCGGAATTCAACAAATAAATAAAGGATATACTTTCAATATTCCGATTCTAATTCTAATTAATAGTATTATTTTTTATTTTCGTTTTTCTAATTTTATAGCAATTTGTTCTCTTCTTTGATATTTGATTTTCAGCATAATAAACCACTTATAATTAATTAATTAATTTATATAATTTGTGGTTCACAAAAATGCTTCACCAAACAATACGGAATCCATGATAATGACACAACTTTAATTTTAATTCGATAGCATGTGAATTGTCTCCACTTGTCTTTTTTTCTCGAATATTAGCTTCCACGAAAGTGTATGAGTTATATATGAAGGAAACGTCGTAGTGCCACAACATTGTGGGGATCACTACTCAAGTATATCCCTCCAAGCTTTTCTTAATCGAAGTCAAGTACTGAGCCCATTTTGGATCTCCAAAATCTATTATATATGTTCTTCAAATTTTTTATGTCTCTATGCATTATATATGTATATGTATATATGGTAATCATTGAGTTAGTATAAGTGGTAAATTCTTGTTTGAGCATCATATCTTGAGTTTGATTCTTAGGGCGATGTGTATGCATAAATATTTGTAATCAGTTTCCTACTCACTGAAAGATGATATCTTTCTAGGAGTTAGGAATTAATCGTTAGTTATCAGTCATCGACGAATACCTAATGAGAGACATCATAAAAAAATAATTGTATATATGGTTGTTATTAATTTTTTTTTACCTTTGTGTGCGACATTATTTATAATTTATCAAAAAGCAATGCTAGAGGCACAACAAAAAAATAGCCAACACAGCCAACAAATTGTGCAAAACGTATATAATTAACATAAATTGCACAACGAATATTACATGTTGTGCACACCATATAGCACATGATGTGCACAACATATATAACATGTTGCAAAGAAAAATGATGTTGCAATATGTGATATATGTTGTGCACAATAGATGATATACGTACGTTGTGCACTACATATAATATAAGTTGTGCATTTTATATTATATATATTGTGCACAACTTATTGGCTGTTTTGGCTGGTTTTTTATTGTGCCCCAAGTATTTCTCTTTATCAAAATAACTGAAAGCTCATATCAACAAATACAAAGCTCTTGAAGATGACATTTCAAATGTCTTTTACATATAATTTTGGCTAGGTTCAATGAAAATGACATGAGATTAAATTGGAGAAAATGTGGTAGCTAGCCATTTAAATATATGTGCATGTATGTGTAGAAATAACTTAAGATTTTACAAATATCTTTAATGGAAAAGGATCCCTCTGTATACAAATTGCATATATAAATTTTATCAAATAAGTTTAATTTATGGGTTTTGATTCAGTACCCAGAAAAATATAGGGTATCGATATCCAACACATGTTGTATATATCATGATTTATAGATAAAATTAACTTAAATATTCTAAATTATTTATATAACTAATAACATGTTAGGTTAGTAATCTTCAAGAATTAATTTAATTTATATTGATACTCTCTAACTTTATCTATTTAAGAAAAAAACTCAATCCGTAACTTGTAGCTAGAGAGAGTGTGCATTATGCGAGAGGGAGATGAAGAATATGTGTGATTGGGAATGAGACGCGTCTAGGAAGGCTACGATCGCGACCACCATGCTCCGTTGGTACCAAACTATATTTACTTTAGCATATATTAATAAGTTAAACACAGAATTGAGTATCAGTACCTAACAAAAAATATTGGATACCGAATAAATCTCCTTAATTTATTCGAGTTTTTAAGCAACTTAATTAACTCTATTTATGGAGACCTAATAAATTGATAAGGTTGCGTTTGATTTTTAACTTTGGTGTTAGAGTCAAATGATTCTTTCAAATGTTTGGTGTGCGGGTCACACAGTGTAGATGAGAATAGAGTTACAGTGACTCATCAGTGAATAAAATTGTCAATTTTTTTGAGTTCCTGTGTGTTGGAATGGAGTCATCGTGTTGGAAGAGAGGTGCAAATATGTAAAAGAGTGTATTCGGAGTCAATTTTAGAATAATTGTAACTTTAATTTCTATGACATTGACTTCATGACACCCTTGACTTTGAACTCAAAGCTATTAAAAAGAAACATATATTCAGTTAAAATAAAGGATTATATGAAAATTAACCTACAAATTAAATTCAATATATTAATAATATAACATAAAAAGAAAAAAAAACGAAATCAAGAAAAGAAAAACAAAACGTAACCCTGTTTCTTAATTAATATGTTATTGTTATGCATGTGGCAATGGTAAAACTTGTATGAGAAAAATTCTTCTTTAATCTAATCAAATATTACTTAAACACCAGTTAATTTTTCAGTGAAATAATGTTTCAAATGTGCATGCATGCGAAGTAATATATTAATAAAATTTTTAATATTTAAGTAAACATATTTTTATTGTTAATTAAGATTAAAATTAATTACCTCATTCAAAAACTTGAACTGTTTGCCTATAGCATATAAATAAAATCTACTTTTTAATAAAAATAAGAGGAACTGGAAAAAGAAAAATTGCATACTGTATTTAATAAGCTGCAATCTCATTATTAACTTTAATTTTAATCAAATATATATTTTACATACTATCACTTTCGTAAGAGTCCTATCATGTCTATATCAAAAAAAAAAAAAAATCCTATGATGTCATATTTTAATTAGAATTTACATTAGAAACCTTTAATAATCCAACCATTTTGCCACCTATTCCCTTTCTATTGGTTGAATAATGCATTTTGGTCATGAGAAGGAAATTTATGTTTATTTTATTTTTTTATGATGTAATATATTTTTAATTTGTAAGTTGTATATAAAATATAAAATAAGTATACGTTAAAGATTCTTGATTACTTTTTTTCATTTTTTTTTCCAACGGAAGATTCTTGAAGACACTACTATGTGCATGATATACACGTCACATTATCAATTTTAGCATCAATGTTTTTTAAAAAAATTTAATTTCTATGTCACATTTATTTATTATTGACTTTTACATCACTAATTAAAAAAAATCATTTTTAATTATGCAATAGCATCTATTAAAAGTCAGTGTAAAACTAATTATGCATAGAAATTAAATTAAAAAATTAAATACTCTTGAAAAATAGTTTTATTTTAATTTGTTCATAATTCGTCGACACTTTAATTATATATTAAAAAATAACAAGTGTAACATTCATTCATGAAGTTATAAATGTGTTACTTTAGTTAATTGATAGGATTTTTATATGATTTAATGTTTATATCAGTGGATAAATTTTACATATGTTTTATGTGTTACATTATTAGTGAATTAAGACTACATTAATTAGCACAAATAATTGATATACTTGAATTGTTTAAGTATTATGTTTTAGGTTCGATATAATAATGTAGACTGTGTGTATATAGAAACCTTGTGATTAATTATCTACTCATTGAAATGTGATATATTTCTGTAGAAATTATAAATAAATTGTTAATTATCGGCCAACGATACTTGAAGGGAAATAATAAAAAAAAAACTCCTATGCATGAAAACGCAGCCTAAACTGCCATTATTTTTTATCACTAAACAAAAGTAATTATTCTGCAGAGGTGTAGTTGATACACAATTTTTAATAAAAGTTAGTTTAACAATTTATATTTATGTCTTCATATTACACACGAACTTTTGATCAAAATTTGTATAGTTCATCAATTTATAATTAAGCTTCTATATTATATAAAAAAATTAATAAGGCCGCTTTGTTACTTAAAAATTTCCAAAAAAAATATTTTGACATCCAAACAGTATATGTCCCCCATGAGAAATCCATATTTTTCTATTATTAAATAAGTTTGTGATTCTCACTAACTTTAACGCTATAAACTAGCTCATTCAATGATGAAAAAATTGATATCTAATAGAAGATGCATTATTTATTTTTTGGATGCTAATATTGCTCATTTATAAAAAATTACAATATAAAAATTTAATTATAATCACATAGTGCTCATCTATTTTAAAAGGGTTTAATTTTCGTCCAACCATTTTTTTACACAGTCATCCAATCATATATGTGTTTTCACGTCAATCATGATTATATTTCCTCTTTCCCACTACCCGAAAAGTCATACAAACGGAACATTTTGATCAGAAATATTTATATGTGTATCAAAATTAAACTCATTTAAAAAACATATAAATATTGAATCCTTAAAAACTTGTAAAAATAAAAAGAAAAAAGGAGACAAAGGGCGAGACAAAACCAACCCAATAATATTGAGATGGTAAAAGAGTGTGCATGCATAGTACTCTTATGAAGTTTTTCAGCTTCATGTTAAGACAAGCTAAAGTGGTACCACCGTAGTACCGTACCATACAACAAACATGTGCTTATCGCTTCGAACCCTCCTTCCATCATTGATACGCACAATCCCGCCTATCTCATTCAGAGTCCTACTTTCTTTTCTCTTCCCTCTAAATCTCATTTTGCATACAATAATATTTGACGTACAATGAAAAAACGTCCAATTTGTATTCAACGTGTGTTATTCATATTACAGGATGTGTGTTATACGTATTATGATATATGTATAGCACACATCCTGTAACATGGATAGCACACGTTGGATACAAATTAGACGTATTTTCATCATACGTAAAGCATTATTGTTTTGCATATACACCTCAAGGCAAAGGAAAAATCATTATTGTAATAAACAAACTTCTTAAATTTATATGAAAAAAATTGTCATATCAACTTAAATAATTACCATTATTCAAGCATATCGACAAATAATTTATTTATTATTAGATATAATGAATAATATTGTGAGATTAACTTTCATTTCAATATCTATATATTATTTATAATCTTAACTAGTTGTACTTAGAGATTAGAGTCTAGAAATTAATTTATAAGTATTGTTAGAAAATGTTGTTAGGACACTTGTTAACATAATAAAAAAATATTTATATATCTTAAAAACATATATTTTTATCTTCTCTATATAATAGATCTATTATAGCTATTTTAATTTTTAAAAACTCACATATTTAATATTCTTAACAAGTACCTTTAAAATATTTATTAGAAAAAACCCTTAATTTATATCCACCTCAATAAACATGAAAAAAATCAAATATTTTCACTCTCATCTCAATTTCATATAAACTAATATATATCTTAGTTTAAAAGGAAAGACTCCACGTCCCTTCCATCATTGATTGATATTATATTGTGCATCCAAGAGTCACAAAAACCAACACTCCCATCACATCAAAACATACACACCTGGCCACCACACTCACCAATTTCAGATTCAAACCGAGTCATTCAACGCGTTACGTTTCCTTCCTAGCTAGCTGCCTAGCTTATTACTACCTCCATTTTTTTTTTCCAATTTTAAATGTTTAAAGAAATTTAAATAATAATTAGTATAGTATTAAAATTAATAAAATATGTACTTATTTTATTAAATTATCTTTTATTTAGTAAAAGAATAAAAGAGATAAATAAGAGTAAGAGTGGAAAAGAATAATAAATCTTATCTTAAAATTTGAGATGAACAATTAAAAAAAAAACATACATCTCCAAATTGAATAATTAAAAAAACAGAAGGAATAATTTGTTTACGATTATTTGCTCGAATATCTGTCAGTTAGTATCTAAAAATAAATTTTTAATTTTGATAAAATTTATTTTTCAGTTGATACGAAACTGACTATAAGATTATTTTTGTATATATAGTTCTTCAAGCATCAAACTTAAAATATAATATTTAGACAATCTAAATAACTATCACTTATGTTGATGCATGTGTAGTTGCTAGCTAGCTAGCTTATTACTTATTATCAACATGTCCCTATTCCTTAACCACGCTGTTGTATTGTAGTCATAGTTGAATCAACATCACTAAATTTGTTTCCATTGGAACCCACAATTAAGATATATGGATGACAGGATAAAGGACATATGAGCCAAGATAAATAAGTTAATAAATTTAAGAATATGATTTCAAATTTAATTCCAAACAGATAACTTCTATATTAAGATTAAGTAGCATCCTTTAATGTAATTTTGCATGAAACACGGAAAATAACAAGATAAAAATTAAATGAGTAAAGATGATAAGTAATTTAATGAAAACAGTTTTATTTGCAATTACAAGGATAGAACCATGTAATGCTTAAACCCTAAAAAATACTATAATAATAATAATAATAATTTTCAACATGTAATTATCAAAAAGTACTGACAAAAATATCATTAAAATTATTTTTAACATGTATTTATTAGTCATTGAAAATAATTATAAACTATATTTTTGTAATAAATGATCATTGAAAATATTTATAAACTGCTTTTAAGTATTTTTTAGGATCACGAATTATCAATATTACTTTTATTATAATATTTTTGTTGACACATTTAATGTTTAAATTATTTAAAATACTAACTTTTTAGTTGTTAAAATAAAATATATTGTTGAGAGGGTTTTAGTTATAAGAGACTTGAAACGGAGATGCATGAATAAAACATGTCTTATGCTAAAAAAACATAATTTTGATTTATAACTTTCTAAGTTTATTTTTGTTGTGCAAAATCCATTAAATCAGTTTTCTACCAAAAAAAATCTGTTAAATAATTTTTCTTCCACATTACAATCACTAAACAGAACTACATACAAAAGGAGAAATGATTTATATCATACAATAGAATAATTATTGGGCATAAATAACCCTTATTATATTTAGAGTAGGGCTAGAGACACGACAAAAAAACCAGTCAAAAACAGTTAATAAATAAGAATTTGGGTTACAATCACTCAGCCCATTAAAAATATATTCATGATTAAAATGTTATTTGAGCCATAAAATATTAAATGAACTTTGTTGACTGTTTTGGCCGAAAAAATAGTGTTCCTCAAGTATTTGTGTTATATTTAATAAAGTATTTGTGTTATATTTAATAACTGAAAAGTGTGACTGGTAAGAAAAATTGTTTCCATACTTAAATTATGTGTCAAAATTTAGATTCATCTCATATATTTTCTTTTAAGATAAAATGCACAAACCACCCTTGGAGGCGTTTGGTTCCTACTGGAAATTTTCACAATTACAGGAAGATGGGGATGAGAATTGAACATTTGGGTATCTTCTTATGCTTTTTTTTTTCTTTTATTCATTTATTCTTTTTTTTTTTCTTTTTGCTTTAGATGCTATGTTTTACCTTATGTGGGCAGGCGGGCTGATTGGTATTGAACCTTATGTGGATTTGGAAAATAAATCCAAAATAGGATTCAAACCCCAGCTAGCAAGGAATGAGATCGATGAGCATGATCGCTCATATCATTAAGCTAAGAGCTCACTTGTGATTCTTAATCCCACTATTTATACATAATAATATATATCTAGTAAAATTAAATATATACTATTGATACTTAATAATCATCAAGATTTTATTTAGGAATTTGGAGGAGAATTGAGGTTTTGAAAGAGAAGTATGGAAGAGGGAAATGAGGGATCGGACTTGTTGGAGGAGATAATCTTCCCTTATTTAAAAGTTTTAAAATTCCTCAAAATAGATGAACTTAAAAAAAAAAAAAGGAGAAAATTGCTCAAACACCCTACCTCTCATCCTTATCAATTGAGATATGCTACGCGAACACTTCAAATCAGCCACTGTGACTAAAATACGTATTTTGTATAATTTAATTTTAAAATATCTATTTGCACATTTGAAAGAGTGAAACTCACGCGCCTGAATAATTCAACATAATTTTAGGAGTGACTAAATAAATACTACAATTCAACATAAATAAAGACCACAATCAACCATAATAAAGATCACAATCTAACATAAATAAAGACCACAATCCAACATAAATAAAGACCACAATCCAATATAAATAAAAATCATTTTTTATTTCATTACACACACATGTTCTCAGAACCATCTTTATTCATTCATTATAAGCCTCGTGGTGGTGAAAGTGGCAGAGAAGGTGGTGGTGTAGATTTGAAATTCGGAACATCACAATCCAACATAATAAAGATCACAATCCAATATAAATAAAGACCACAATCCAACATCCAAGAGGGTGAATATGGACACAAAAAAAATCAGATTTAATATATGCTTTCATGTTATCTCATGCTCTATTTGATCCTCCAACATAATAAAGACCACAATCCAACATAAATAAAGAGACCACAATCCAACATAATAAAGACCACAATTCAACATAAATAAAGACCACAATCCAACATAAATAAAGACCACAATCCAACATAAATAAAGATCACAATCCAACATAAATAAAGAACACAATCCAACATAATAAAAACCACAATCCAACATAAATAAAGACCACAATCCAACATAAATAAATACCACAATCCAACATCCTAGAGGGTGAATATGGACACACAAAAAAATTCAGATTTAGTATATACTTTTATGTTGTGACATGCTTTGTTTGATCCTCCAACATAATAAAGACAACAATCCAACATAAATAAAGACCACAATCCAACATAAATAAAGACCATAATCCAACATAAATAAAGACCACAATCCAACATAAATAAATATCACAATCCAACATAATAAAGACCACAATCCAACATAATAAAAACCACAATCTCAACATATTTTTAACTATAATGCAACAAAGACAGAGTCTTCTGTGTGCGTGGAAAATTACAGAGTTATTCTATTTTTCATGTGTTTGTTTCTCTTATTTATATGCAAGAGAGTTGAAAAGCCAAGAATTAGTTATTTTGTTAACTTATTAATGCAATCAAGAAAATAGAAATTTCATTATATATAAAAGTCATTATTTCTTACATGCTCTTTCTTCCACCACCATGGAAGCAGAAGCAGAAACAGAAACATTAGTTTCAGGGATGAGAAGACACAGGAAGTGTCATGTGACCCTCTTGATGGTTATGGGGTTCTTGAAGGAGCTTAAAATGAACAAGCGAGTGAGCGAAGAAAATTAAAATGAACAAGCGAGTGGGTAAAAATAATCCTACTTTTGAATTTATACACTAATATATACGTATTTTGTATAAAATACATTGATGGTTGATTAGTGGCTGATTTGCAGTGTACAATAATCATTTCTCTTATCAATTTAACTCCGATCCTAAACACTCCTGAACACAATTATACATATCAAGGCCCTTCCTTTATCTCCCCTCCCCTTCAAATCTCAATTCATAAACACACCTTATTAAATGAAAACTTTTGTCACGTGTTAATTTATGAGACACTCTAAAATTTAAATATTCACAAAAACTTATTAAAAAATCTAACTGTCCAAATAGGTAACATATAATGTGTCCACTTTAAGTGTGATAGCTTTTCTATATTGATCAGTATACATATGTTTTATACTTATCATAGAAATCATGAGTATTTTAAGTTATATTTTTTCGAGAAACAGTATACTAAGGATGAGAAATCAGCTTACCAAAATGAATGTCATTCAAATTTGAAATAAGTAAGTATTTTAAATAATGGGCTTGTTTGGATGTCATTTTATTGTTAAAATAAGATCTTTTTTAATTAAAAAGAGATTTTATTAAATTTTTTATATGTTTGGGTAATAATTTTTTAGTAAAAGTAAAATCATTAAAAAAAAATAGAAATTTTTTTTTTTTCAGAAGCTGTAATTTCCATCTTCTGAAAAAAAATATTTTTCATAATACAGGAAAAAATATTTACGATTAAGTAAAGATTTTTTTATATTACATCCAAACATAAATTAATTTTATATTCAAATGTTAAATTTTTTCTACTTTTTCAAAAGATCTTATATAAAAAAATTAATTAAAAAAATCATTTTCTAGAAGCTTATCCAAACAAGTTCGATATAACTTATTTATAAAATTGTAACCATTTTTATTAGTATGCATTAGAAATCATCTAATTAGAATTATATTTTTATTTGCAATATTCAGGTAAAGATTACTCTTTTTGACCATTATGTTGATCAGGTTAATATAACATCATTTCAACATAGTGTGGTTTTCGAGTTTGTAAAAGTAAAAAATGTTTGGAGCTATTGAAAATATTGACTTGGGATAAAAATGAAAATTCATGCAATATAATAAAAAATATCATTTGTCAAGAGATATTCAAAGTTAAAATATTTAATTTAAAAAGTAGATAAATTATTATCTTTATACTATTATTTTTTATTTTAAAATTAATTATTATATTTATATGATTATTTATAAATGATTAATATTTTATTTTATTTTAATACGACTTTTCAAGAATAAATCAAGATATAGATGGTACTATGTTCAACATTATAATTTTGTTTTACATTAACTATATAATAGTTTCTTATTGTATAAATGATTTATTTTATTTTATATTGTTTTACTATTAATATATTGATACTTTTTATATATTATATTTATAATATGGTAATTCCATAAATCATAATCTAAATCAATATAATTTTATTTATTTTTATTGAGATGTTCCGAGTATTAAAATAGTCATATTTTTATATTTTTGGTTAAAATAATTTAAATCACTATTTCACCGATAACCCAAAATATTGATTATGACTACGGGTTTAGAGTGCTATTTTCAAGGAGAAATTGTTATATTAATGAGTAATGTTATATTGACATTCATAAATTGAATGTTTGTAAATATCTACTATTTAAATTCAATGATGAAGAGTAAAATAAATACTCCTTCCATTTTAAAATAATAGTCGTTTTGACTTTTTTGGTTCATTGAAAAACTAATTTACCTAGATGGAATTTTTGTCTAGATACATTAGTTTTCCAATGAATCAAAAAAGTCAAAATGATTAATAATGTGTAAGTGAGAGTCCTAAAAAATTAAAGATAATAAATTGAAATATATACACGAAGTACAAGATAATAAATGGTAAAATAATTTATTTTTAGCTTTTAGCTTTTTCTCTTAACTAATTGTCACATTTAGTTTTTATGTAACCACATAAATCTCCCCACACAGTCGGTATATACTAAGCATAGAAGAAAATACTCCGTATATGCCAATTGGCTTTTCACTATTTATCGCACATTTCAGTTGGTACGGATAGTATTTCTGTTAATCATTGAATATATTTCCAATTTTTGACCAAAGAAAAAAAAAAACTATTTCAGTTTTTTAAAACAAAAAAACAAAATTAATAATAACAACACCAAGTTTATTCATGAGCCTTTAAATACTCATTCTTCACCATACTCGCTACACTTACATACATATTACTCATCACCTCCTTCTCCAGCTTCTTTCTATGTAACAAATTCACTCCTTTCGAGCGAATTAATTTGTTAAAAATCATGAGAGGCGATCAAAACGACACCGTTGCAGAATCCGAAACAAAGGGGACGATAACACCCCAAGACGGCGTCGTTTTGCTCGGAAAATACGAGCTCGGCGAGTTACTTGGCGCCGGCGCGTCCGCCAAGGTGTACCACGCGACGCGCGTGGACAACGGCAAGAGCGTGGCGATTAAGGCCATTAGCAAGAAAAGAATCCTTTCTCATAGCCACGCGGAAAACACGGAGCGTGAGATCTCCGTCACGCGCCGCCTCCGCCACCACCCGAACATCATCAACCTCCACGAAGTCCTCGCCACGAGGACCAAAATCTACCTCATCATGGAGTACGCCGCCGGCGGTGAGCTCTTCCAAGAAATCTCCGGCGGCGGCCGTATGGCGGAGGATCTCGCCAGAAAATACTTCCGGCAACTCATCTCCGCCGTGAAACACTGCCACAAGTTCGGAGTCTTCCACCGCGACCTCAAGCTCGATAACCTCTTACTCGACGAGGACGGAAACCTTAAAGTCTCCGATTTCGGGTTGAGTGCGGTTACCGATCAGATCCGACCCGACGGGTTGCTCCACACGATTTGTGGGACCCCTGCTTACGTGGCACCTGAGATTCTGGCGAAGAGAGGCTACGATGGTGCGAAGGTGGACGTCTGGTCATGCGGCGTCGTTTTGTTCGCTATGACCGCTGGGTTTTTACCGTTCAATGATTACAATATCACTGTGCTTTACCGAAAAATTTACCGCGGTCAATTTCGGTGTCCCAAGTGGATATCGCGTGAGCTTAAGATTCTTGTAACGCGCTTATTGGATGTGAATCCCCAAACGAGGATTAGCGTAGACGAGATTCTACAAGATTCGTGGTTCAATTCGGGTGGGTATATACCCGAAGAACGAGTTTTGATTGAAGAAACAGATCAGAAGAGTAGTTATAAAAAAATTGAGATGTTGAATGCTTTTGATTTGATATTGTTCTCCAAGGGGTTAGATATGTCGGGTTTGTTTGGGAGCATGAATAATGTGGAACGGGTTATTTTGAGGGTAGAATCGGAAAAGGTGTTGGAGAAGGTGGAAGAGGTAGCCAAGGTTGAGAAAATTACGGTGAGGAAAATAGAATTGGGTGTGAGGCTTGAGGGGCAAGATGGTAATTTGGTTGGGATTGTTGTGGTTTACCGGTTAACGGAAGAGTTGGTTGTGGTTGAATTCAAGAGGAAGGAGTATGAAGCAGAGAGTAGTAGTAGTAGAGTAAGATTTTGGAAAGATAAATTGCGACCGCAGCTTCTTGAATTTGAGTGTTTAGAATTTTAGATGGACATTATTTTTATTTATTTTTTTACTGATTTATCAAATTATTAAAGGATTATTTCAGTATTTTTAACATTTGTTTTAGGCTCAGAAATAAGTTATAATAAGAGGATTTAAATATTTCATTTTCTGTTTTTTTGCCGTTAGTATAAATTAAACAATATAGATATATAATTTTTTTTTACGATTTTGGTGTTAGTATTTTTTTTTTATTTTTAAATTTTCCTATTCTATATTATGGTTATTAGTTCATGTTATAGTAAATATATATTGATATAAAGTGGATCATTCGTATATATTTTTTACTTATTTATACTATATTTTTCCTATTTTCATAAACATAAGTACTTCTCATCTATGTTTGCAATTTTCTCTAATTATGGCCTATTTGTTGTTCAAATTCATGAATTCAAGCTTTTTATAGAAAAAAATATGCACAAGTCCAAAAAAAGTTCAATTACAAATAAGATAATTTCCTTCAAAGAATTTAAAAGAGATGAAAAACGTGATTTTTATTATCCAGGCTGTAATGCGAATAAGACAGTATTTTTTTTCTTATTTCAATTTTATGGTACCAAATTAAGGACACAAAAACAATTATATGGTACCAAAGATAAGGACATATATATAAAATGAATAATATCTTGTTGGAGCTTTTGAAAAATATAAAGAATTCAATTATGACTTATAGCTAGTATATGTGATGATATTTTTTTTTACTTTACATATTTTTTTAATATAATTAACAATATATAACTAAATAATCGTTTTTATTATAAAATTAATCTATTTAAAACAAAAATTTTCTCGAAGTTGAAAAAAAAAAAGTAGGACCGCTGGTTCTGTTTTGTGAAGGAGGAAAATTGAAAGAGGCATTTTAGGAAAATAATTCTTAGTTAGACCCACCTGTAACAACTAAAATTTTGTACTTGCATAAAAATTGATGGATATGATCCACGTTAAGTTATTATATTTTAAATAAAATTAGTATAACCTATATTTTTATTATAAATAATGTGTTCATATAAAATATAAATATACTTCCAATATTATAGCTTTTGGGGCCGAAGCACAAAAAGGTGACACAATAAGTGACGATTATAGCTTTTACTTTCAATTTCGTCATGAAAAATTTGGATGCAAACTATAGTCAGACATCAATTATTCATTCATCAGGGATAATAATATATATAGTTTGCTGGGTGCATATGTTAAAGGTCCCAATTCAACTAGATCCACTTTCACCGGTCCCAATTTAATTTGTTTTAATTATTTAATATAATATTCATACATTCCTTACAATAATAAAAAATTAGTTGAAACAATCAATAAATATAAAATGTACATAATTTCATGACATAATGGTATAAAAAAATTATTTCATGACATAATGCAGATGCAAATTATTAATAATTGTACGTGCTTGATTAAATTATTAGCTAATTATATTGAAGCACTAACGTATAATGAAGGTATACAATATAGAATTGCATCTTTTATTAAAACTTCTATATATGTGATACAATCTAAGTAAATTTATTATAATAAGATGCCACTCCAAATAAAATAATAAGTAGTTATTAATGGAAAGTGACGCCAAATAATATATTAACCCAAAACCAAATATCTCAATTCTTAAATATAATTCATGGTGCACCCAGGCTTTCATTAATTTCCACAGGTGCTTCCTCTTTTGGCTTCTTAAGGATTTGGTCAAAGACTATCAAAGTTGAATCTACATCAAATTGCATATAGATACAAAATGAACACAACTTCAAACTCAGGGTCCCTAGCTATATAGTCTAAGAGTATTTATTAATTATTTTCTAAGTTTGGACCAAATTAAGTTAGGAATTTTTTAATATTAATATTCGAGGTGGTGTTATAATAAATGCTCACCAATTTGAGTTCTTATAAAAGGAATTCTCAATTTAGTTATCACTAGTTGCTCTACTTATTCTAGGGTCAATGAGTACGGTAAAAGCCTAATGATCATGTCAATACTCTTTGTTTCGTAATAATAAGAGTTTATTTTCAATTGTATAAATTAATTCTATACAGACATATAATTATAGATTGATAAATCAACAAAAGTTTTCAACTCAATTATCCATTAACTAAAAAGTCTCATAAATAAATGAATATGGCAATACATCATAATTATATCCGATCCTAATAATAATGATAGGTATTTTAACTTTTTTTTATATATTAAAAAATTAATATATTTAAACTATATTAATTTTTTAATATACAAAAACATCAAAACTACTGTATGTTAACATTGCAGCGGTCCTACGCGTAAAAAACACAGAACAGTTTTAGCCGACAGAAGGTTATGAACTATCTTAATCATTGAATGATAGACCGTATCTGGACACAAGAAGCATTTAGTATCCAAATCCATCGAATCTCATTTGAATTGAAGAGCTTCTTAATTACGCATTAGCATAAAAAGAGGTTAACAAAATTGTATGGAAAAATTATCCTTAACAATATAATTTAAAATTCACTCTTCTTTTTGTAATTAAATATTTAAATGTGATTTATATCAATATCGTTCATAACATATTTATTTTGGTATAATTGATTTTAAAACAAAAATTTCTAAACTTTAATCACATTGATACCAACTCAATTATAATTAAAATTAAAATCAATTTGTAAAATCAGGTTAATAAAAGAAAACTGGGACGTCATTTTATATTTTTAACCGTCCATAATTTTTGCTCTTATTTCTATTATGTGATTTTTCTTCCTAAGTTATTTGATATATTTAAAATAAAATTGAAATAAAATATAATAGTTATAGTAAAATATTAAATTTATATTATTTTTGGTAATTACACATTCAAAATGATTTTAATTTTAATCATCCAAATAATATTTATTTTATCAAAATCAATTTTAAAATAAAAAAATTCAAATATAAATCACGTTAACATCAACTCACTTTTACTCAAAATCAATTCTATATAATCAAGTTCATCCAAACGTCAATTTTCAAATACTAATCCAAACACTTAGACACATGCGAGTTCGGTGGAGGGAACGAAAGTAATAACAAATTATATTTAAAAAGTTAATATGTTTTTTTTTCTTAATTAATATGAGGCAGCCCTCATTTAATTATAGGGTAAAATATGGAATATATCAAATGAAAGGAATGAGAGTGAGATAAATAAATTTATATCATTGGATTTTATTTGAATGGTCAAGATATATATATTTCAATGATTTAAATTTATTCCTCTCACTCTCATCTCTCTCACTATATATGTTCTAATAATCTTGACCATTTAAATAAGATCTAATGATTTAAGTTTATTCCTCTCATTCCCATCTCTCTTACTTGATACATTAATATACATAAATTTGTAAAAATATAACAAAAAATTCATATCTTATCTCATGATTTGATTATGTCCTCATAATTAGATGCATTACTTTATGGGACATTTTAGTTAATATATAAAGTTGAATTAAAATTTTTTATTAAATTATTAACACATAATTTGATATCAGTATAAAATTATTTATACTTATTGTGTATTCTAATTACATATATAGGTTGAAAATTAAAATATATTTCCATGATATATGTGATATGTATTAAACGGATTGATTTTGGTGGTGCATGCCACTGAAAAGAATCTTTCATTAATTATAAAGTGTAGTACGTGTGCAAAACCAACAGATTCGGAGTCAATAATTGGATTTGTTAATAGGATCCTCCATAAACAAATGTAGGGTGTATATTCAAGGGCGAAAATGTTTCTTATTCAATATTAATATATTTAATTAGTATTTAACATATAGCATACATTACAAATAAAAAAATGATAAATATTACATATTTTAGTAGTGATACAACTCATGTATAATATATTTTCTGTGTATTATTTTTTGTTTTTACTCAACTATTTTCACACATGCACATTATATATAACATATATTATATATAATATATGTTAAATAGTAGTCAGATAATATTTCTAATATACGTATATTATTACTTTATATTCAACCAAGTAATCATGTTGGCGCTATTTGTTTGGTTAAGCGTTAAGTCAGATGTCATCATAAAGGAAAATAAATCCTTAACTTGTTCTTTAATTATATGGTGCAACTTCAACCACCAATTTACAATTATATATAAGTTGTGTTGTTAATAAGACAAGTTTGATGAGATATATGATTCCTCTCTGATAAGAGTATGTTTAATTTCAGTCCGTCTGTTTATTATTGAAAAAATAAATAAATAAATATATATATATATATAGTAAGACTTCTAACATTAATTCATTAATTATAGCGATTGATATTAATTACACTGACCTTTTATTAAGGTTGGGTCGCATGGACTGGCCGGACACGTTCTTTTGTAAAATTTACTTGAATCCATGACTTTCTTTTACAAAAGTTATTATTCTATTTTTCATTAAATTTATAGAATTATTGCATTATCCTACACTCTAGCTTACATAATATATTTAAGCAGTAATGATTGACGTATAATAAAAATACGTCTAACTTGTATTCAACGTATGCTATTCATGTTACAGTACGTATAGCACACATTCTGTAATATAGATAACACAACATTAAATACAAGTTGTATGTATTTTTGTTGTATTTCAAGCATTATTATATATTTAAGGGAGCTTATCGATCCAACTTCCAAGAAATAAAATATTACATATTATATATAACATAAATTAAATATAACTAAATATATTATATTAAACATTTCTTAGGGAGTATACTAGCACGCTCATTGCTAGTGCAACTACTTTTTATTGCTAGCTAGTGTCTTTCAACTTCTATCATATCATTGGTGATTGGAGAAGCCAGTTTTGCGGTGGTTATTTTCTTATGTTTTTATTTATTACATATTCATCACTTTTTGTTTTCTATTTTTTTTGGTGGCTCTTTGTGGTGTTGTCTACCTCAATCAAGTGTGATGTTCTTAAATCTTATCCCAAATAAAACCCCGCCCGCCACAAATCACACTTCAAATCTATCTTGTGAATTACTACTAACTAGTTTCAATAACTTGATGCTTTACTTTGACTTAATTATTTGTGGTGGCTTTAATCTTGGTGGATGCATGATCTTCACTAGCAGCCACCAAATAAATGAACCAATCAACTTAATTACTTAACCCCAAAATTAATTAAAAGAAAAAACTATATACATATATATAGCGTTGTCTTGTCACTAGCTATTTTACACAATATTAGTGTTCTTTTAGCTTGGAGCATTGCTATATATCATAAAAT
This sequence comes from Aeschynomene evenia, assembly GCA_013621005.1. Classification (NCBI taxonomy): domain Eukaryota; kingdom Viridiplantae; phylum Streptophyta; class Magnoliopsida; order Fabales; family Fabaceae; genus Aeschynomene; species Aeschynomene evenia. Next base: position 32,275,987 of record CM024268.1, on the reverse strand, counting down.
CTTTGGTATCAACGTTTTTTTTTAAAAAAAAAAATCATTTTAATAATTTTTAGTTTAAATTATATTTTTAATCATGTGTATTTTTTTAGTAGGATTAAATTTAGGCTCAAACTTCTATTTTTAGCTGTTTTGACTAGCAAAACTATCAATATATTATACACTGCAGGGACGGATCCAAAGGGGCAGTGGCCCCCTTGAAATTATAGTTTATAATTTTATATATTAAAGTATGAAGAGCTATAGTTAAATATTTGAGATAGTTAAGATGACTAACTTTTACTTTCATTACTTGGATGGCTGGGGTTCGAATCCTTGTGTCACGCTTTGCTCTTCTTAAAAGTTTCTTTTAAAAAGAAGTCTTCATTACTTCCCATGTATCCCATTTTGTGCTTTTTTTTTTTTTAAAAGTCTTCATTTCTTTATTCTCCTTGTCTTAATGTTAGCTAATATTTCATTTTTCTAAATAGTATTATAAAAAATAAAATAATTAAAAATAAAGTTGAAAGTAAATTTACATTAAAAATGATGGGAATCTAAATAAAAATAAATAAAGAGTATACTTAGTCTATAAATTAATAAATTAGATGTATTTTTTATTTTATCTATTGATTTATTCTTAAAATATGAAATATTTTTTATTATATTTCATATTAATAACGAAAAAAATATAGATATTTAATGAGTGAAAAAATTTTAAATTTAATATAAATAAAAAAATATCCTACTAATTAGTGAAAATGTAAATATATACAAATTTTTATATTTAATTAAATTTTTGCTCCCCTTAGTTTATTTTCTGGATCCGTCCCTGTTATGCACAACAAGTATTATGTAATGATGTGCATAATACATATTACATGATGTACACAACATATATCATATGTTATAAAGAAAGATAATATTACAATGTGTGATATATATTGTGCACAATATATCATATATGATGTGCATAATATTATAATATGTAATATATATTGTGCATATTATATATTACATGCTGATTTTTTATTATGCACAAAAATTTTCCATTGGATAATTCTTATATGTATATTATTAGCTTGCATAATTCTTATATTTATATATATATATATATATGATGGTTGTTTGTTGAAAAATCATTGTCTCATAGATGAGAAAAAGAAATAAGAAGAATGCTGGATTAAACACGTGCTCCACACAGATGTGATTGAATAGAAATGGAATAAAAAACTAAATTGAAACGAATAATTGAGAATAATAAGCTGAAAACAGGCCAGCATAAATCCCTATCCTCCGTACGTTTATTTATTCTAGGCTGAAGTAACAAAAAGGAACATGAAAGATTTTGTAGTTGGCAAATTCAATCATCAAAGATGTTTTTGACAAAATAACCCATGAAAGATTGTTTAAGAATGACAAAATGCACCAACCGTGAGATCGAGTCAAAGGACATTTTATCACATGACTGGAGCATTTTGTCACACTTTAACAATCTTTCGTGGATTATTTTGTCAAAAACATCTTTGGTGGTTGGATTTGTCAGAGACAAAATATTTCGTGTTTCTTTTTGGTACTTCACCCTTTATTCTAAAGTCCATATTATAGGCAGCAGACTAGGGCCAGCAGGACAAATTACTTATCTCTAAAAATAAAATTTATTAATCACCTTTTACTCCTCTTAATCACCTTCATATTCTTGATCATTAATTTTAAAAGAAAAAAAAACTTATTTTCTTTTTTCAACCCCAATAACTTTCTCTAATTAAAAAGTTTTTTCGTAAGATTAAAAAATACGACTTACTAAACATGAGTTGCTAGTTATTATTATTATTATTTTGCCTTCACAACTATATTTTTGCTTATATTATTAGTGATAATAATTTCATTAAGATTAAGCTGGAAAGCATCTAAATCATTTTGACAAATATATTTTTAAGTGATCGAAGGGAAATGGATAGTGAGCAGTCAAATGATAGTGATAGAGGATATACACTAGAAGTCTGTTTTCATATTCTATCCCTTAGTTAGTTATATCAGTTACTGCTTGCATAGTCTTATATATAACCTCTGTTTCTCATCTCTTGTAACTCACCTTTCATAATATTCAATACATATCATATTCATATTTCCTTCTTCTCTTCTTCTTTCTACCTTTACTCTCTGTTCTGTATGATTTCCTTTGATTATAGAGTGTATCTTAACATGGTATCAGTAAGCCTTTGATCCATCATGTCCTCTACATCTGATTCTTCACAAGATTTAGTACACTCCATATCAATACAAACCCCTGCAACTATGTCCATTCATTCTTTCAATATCCCAATTTCAATCAAACTTGATCTTGATGAGGATAATTACCTTTCTTGGAAGCAAGAAACGGAAGCACAAATAGAAGGTCATGCCCTTGAAAGCTATCTCCATCCATCATCAACTCCATCTGAAGTCATTTCCACTGATCGCACTCAAACTCCTACTCCCAATCCTGCTTTTGTTAAATGGAAGCAACAAGATAAACTTCTTTTTTCATGGGTATTGGCATCTCTCTCTTCTTCCTTACGTGTTAGTGTGGTAGGCTGCACCACCACTGCTCAACTATGGACAAGAATAGCAACTTTGGCTGCGTCTCAAACAGAGGCAAGAATCAACAAATTAAAAACTAAGCTCAGAAGTGTCAAGAAAACTGGCACAATGCATGATTTTCTTCAAGACATCAAGAAAACCACAGATCAGTTAGCCGCCATTGGAGAACCTGTCTCCTCCCGCAATCATATACAAGCAATCTTTGATGGGCTCTCAGATGATTACAACCCCATCATTGCCTCCATTCTTGGAAGAGAAAATCCATATAATATCGATTCTGTAGAGGCTCTTCTTATCAACATCGAAGAACGTCTGGAAAAACCACAGAAAGTGGACCTTGGCCCTCAACAATCTCCATTTCAAGCAAATTACACTCAAACAAATCGCTCCAATCGAGGTCGTGGTCGTGGGCCTTACAGAGATCGTGGTCGTGGACGATCTTTCTCGTGAGGCAGCTATGGCAGAGGAAACCCCAATTACAATATTTAATGTCAATTGTGTCACAAGTTTGGCCACACGGCTTGAGACAGTTTTCATCGCTTCAATTTAACCTTTACTCCTACAAATCAAAATGTCAATACCTTTAATCCCTCCACTGCGTCTCAAGCTGCCTCTACACCACAATCCTTCCTTACCTCAGCATCAAGCAATTACCTTAATAATCCTACCAACACACCTACTGCTGCTCCATCTCAGCTTGCAACTCCATCCACGATTCACGATCCTCTTTGGTACACCGATACAGCATCATCTAATCATGTTACACCAGACCTAAACAACTTTTCCACAGCCTCTACATACTCAGGTTCACATCAAGTTCTTGTTGGCAATGGCATTGGTAATACCATTGTCAACACAAGAACATCTCTTCTTTGTGATTCTTTATCAAATGCAACATTTATCCTAACTAACATGCTTCATGTACCATTTATAACTAAGAATTTACTAAGCATCTATCAGTTCACCACTGATAACAATGTCTCTGTCTTGTTTCATGCTAAAGGTTGTGATGTGCTTTCTCAGGATACACGCAAGACAATTCTCAAGGGATCTGTTAAGAATGACATTTATCACCTTCCAGCTCAAGTCATGACTATGCCTTTTGTCTTGCAGCAAGAAGATTGCAAGCCTAGTTTACATTCACCTGCAACATGTTTTACTTCTTCTATATCAAACAATCCAAATTGTAACACTAATGATACTTCTCATACAAATATGTCACATTGCAATAAGAACAATCTAGATGTGAATAGTCACACTTGTAATAATGTTTCAAATAAAATACCATGTACTTCAATGAATGCTTATGTTCTGTCTACTACTACACATGACAATTCTGCAAGTTCAGCTGTTTCTATATCTGATTCCAATTCCTGCAAGTTTAATTATGCTAATTCACCTTTTACTTTGTGGCATGCTCGTTTAGGCCACCCATCCAAACCCATTGTCAACAAAGTTCTAGCTCAATGCAATATATTTTGTCCCAAGAATTCAACTCTAGATGTGTGTCATTCATGCTGTCTTGGAAAGATGCACCAGCTTCCTTTCCCAAACTCTACCACCACATACACAGCACCTCTCCAATTAATCTTTTCAGATATCTGGGGTCCAGCCCCAATTGCCTCTTCATCAGGTGCTAAATATTACATTATATTCATTGATGCTTTTACTCAATTCACTTGGATATATTTTCTGCAAACTAAATCTCAGGCTTTACCTGCTTTTAAACAATTCAAAACCATGATTGAGTTGCAATTAGAACAAAACATTAAATGCATCCAAACTGATAATGCAAAGGAATACATTGCTTTTTCAACATTTCTCAAAGAACACGGCATTATTCAGAGATTCAGCTCTCCTCACACACATCAACAAAATGGATGTGCTGAGAGAAAACATAGGCATGTTACAGAAACAGGCCTCACTCTCTTAGCCCATGCCTCTTTACCTATCAAATTCTGGGGGGAAGCCTTTGATACTGCAGTTCATCTTATTAACATGCTCCCTACAAGTGTTCATAATCATTCATCTCCATATGAAAAATTGTTTACTAACCTGCCAGACTATTCTCATCTTAAAATCTTTGGATGTGGGTGTTTCCCACTCCTTAGACCCTACAATAAACATAAACTAGATTTTAAATCTGACTTATGTCTTTTTCTTGGTTACTCACCATCCCACAAGGGATACAGATGCTTACACCCCTCAGGAAGACTTTATATAGCTAGAAATGTTTTGTTCAATGAACAATTATTTCCATACAAGAACAATATTCCTTTATTACCTACACCTCCTGCATCTAACACTAACACCACACCTGCTAATTTGTCTATTATATCTTCTACTGCTACTACTTCCTCTCCTTCTTTGCATTGCAGGACTCAGCTTGACACACATGCTCCTTCTCCAGCATTCATAACTGATACAGATACAAATGGGCCTGCAGATAGTATTCATCCATCCTCTCCCATCTCAACCGCTGCAGACACAAGCAATACTCTTCCTTCTCCTATAGCTACACACCCTATGACAACAAGGTCCAAAGTCGGGCATCTTCAAACCAAAGGTTTTCACAACAGAAATTGCTCCAACATCAGTCAGTAGTGCTCTTGATGTTCCCCACTGGCACCAAGCTATGAAGGATGAATACATGCATTAATAAAAAATAACACCTGGGAGCTCGTTCCTCTGCCACCTGATCAACATGTCATCGGCTGCAAATGGATTTTTCGTGTGAAGTACAACCTGGATGGAATTATATCCCGTCACAAGGCTCGTCTAGTAGCAAAAGGATTTAATCAACGGGAAGGCATCGATTATCAAGAAACGTTCAGTCCTGTTATCAAGCCAGCCATCATCCGAATCATTCTCACCCTTGCAACCACTTTTCATTGGCCTATTCACCAACTCGATTTCACAAATGCATTTCTCAACGGAGATCTATCGTGAACTGTCTACATGAAGCAACCTGAAGGATTTCATCAAAGAAGCTCTACCACAGTTTGCAGACTAAGAAAGTCTCTATATGGGTTTAAGCAAGCCCCTCGGGCTTGGTTTTCAAAACTCAGCTCCACTATGTTACAACTTGGATTCATCAATGCCAAGAGTGACACTTCTTTCTTCTTTCTCATCAAACCTCAATGCACTATCTACATTCTCATATATGTAGACGATATCATACTCACTGGCAGTTCGAAAACAGTTATCACCACTCTTCTCAACATTCTGCACTCCAAATTTGAGCTTAAAGATCTGGGCTCTCTTCATTACTTTCTCGGATTGGAAGTAAAGACTCTTCCCTCTGGAGAACTTCACATCTCTCAAACAAAATATATCATGGACCTTCTTTCTAAGACATGGATGCTTCATTGTAAATCCATGGACACACCTATGGTTGCCACTGTCAAATTACATAACGAAGGTGATGAATCGTTTCATGATCCAACATTGTACAGACAGGTCGTTGGTTCCTTTCAGTACTGCACGCTTACAAGACCTGAAATCTCTTTCTCTGTCAACAAAATTTGTCAGTTTATGCAAAGCCCTCAACAATGTCATTGGTCAGCTGTCAAACGGGTTCATCGTTATCTTCATGGTACAGCAACGTTTGGCTTATCTATTCATCCTGCCAAGCAACTCCAATTGCAAGCCTACTGCGATTCAGACTGGGCATCTGATCCAAACGATCGTCGATCAACCACCGGGTTTGCAGTTTTTCTCGGTCCCAATATCATTTCTTGGTCTTCAAAGAAGCAGATAGCTGTCTCTCGCTCTAGCACGAAAGCAGAGTATCGGGCTATTGCTGCAACCATGACAGAGTTGGCATGGACCAAGACTCTTCTTCAAGAAATTAATATCAACCTCAGCTCCACCGCCACCATATACTGTGACAACTTAAGCGCGGTGCTTCTCACTCATAATCTCATTCTTCACAATAAAACCAAACACTTTGAAATTGACCTCCACTTTGTTAGAGAGAAGATCCTTCAAGGTCAAGTTATTGTTCATCACATTCCGGCAGAAGCTCAGACGGCTGATATACTTACAAAACCAAATTCTTCTACAAGATTCCCTTATCTTAGAAACAAACTCAAAGTGGTTGAGTTACCCACTATTGAGTTTGAGGGGGGATGATAGAGGATATACACTAGAAGTCTGTTTTCATATTCTATCCCTTAGTTAGTTATATCAGTTACTACTTGCATAGCCTTATATATAACCTCTGTTTCTCATCTCTTGTAACTCACCTTTCATAATATTCAATACATATCAGATTCATATTTCCTTCTTCTCTTCTCCTCTCTACCTTTACTCTCTGTTCTGTATGATTTCCTTTGGTTATAGAGTGTATCTTAACAGATAGGAAGGGAAGAAACAAAAAAAAATCTAAAGAAAGTAATAATTCAATTTTTCACTGCTAAAAAATGATTTTTATTTCAATTAATAACCCAACTAGATGTTTAAGGAATTCAATAATTAACTTGTAAACGTATTGGATTAGAAAATATAAACCTTCTAAATAATCATTAGAGCTTTTCTGTTTCCTATCTTTTAATATACTCCCTCGATCTGTTATCTATTTACTGTCCATTTTATATTTTTTATATTTTTATTAATAACTGTCAATTTTAAGTTTTTTCTGTACCATTAAATATTGATTTTCTATTGTGCCATTATATTGATATTAATGTAGGAGAAAGACTCTTATTGATATTAGTGGAGAAGAAACATTCATATGTGGATATTATAATAATTTTAATTAAAAATTCTCTTAAATCAATATAAATTAATCATTTTCTTAAAAAACATTATAAATGAACATATGAAGTAGTTAATATAGATGACAAGCATACTCTAAATACGAGTGATCGAGGATGGGGAAAGCTTAAACTAGAAAAATTACATAAAGATTTTTGTCAAGTTCAATCTTATAGCCTTTTTAAGTATGGACATAAATAATTTGGGTCCGGCCTACAAACGTTGGTGAAATCTTCAAGAAAGTCCAAATATTGGACTCCTGATCAAAATAAAATTTATTAGACCTTATTTTATTGGACCCATATGCTATTAGAGTATTTTTTAAATTTACACTTTTAGCTTAAAAAAAAAAAGAAACAAAGAAATCTCACATACTAGCTCTACAAGATGACCAAACATAAAAGCACAAACTTCTCCTTTTTTTTTCCTTCATTTTTTAAAAAATGGTTTTGAGGAACAATAATTTTTCAGTCAAAACAGTAAAAAAAAACTCATTTTAACACTTTTGGCCTAAATATCATTATTAGTCATGTGTTTTTAATGAACTTAGTGATTTAAGCCCAATTTTCCATTGTTGGCTGGTATAATTTTGTACGCCTAGCAAAACTCTAAATATAATAAGATTCAAACCTATAACTATAAGTCCATGCTAATAAATACTTAAGATAATTAGCTCAGTCTTAATAGTTTTAAGTGGTTATTTTACCTATTTGTTTGACATTAATTATTATGGTGTATGACATAGGTGTATCCACTGCGAGATTTAAATTTACTCCTACTTGTTTTAAAGTATAAATATCAATTAATAATTAATCTACATGCCCATATTGTTTTGCCAAAATTTTAATTGGCAATAATACACGTACAATAGAATCCATTAACTAGCACCATTAAATCCTTATGAAATAATAAGCCCTGTTAAGTCTATATTAGTACTGTTAAGCACACATGTTAACAATATCATTAACAAAATGTGAGACAGAGGACCAAAAGTATTAATATTTTGAAAGGTACCAGACAAAAGTTAAAAAATTAAAAGAAGCTAGTTCAAAATCAAAAATTGGAAAAAGAAAATTACTGAATCAAAATGATAGTTTGGCATGAAAATAAAGGATTTTTTTGGCACCTCATAAAATTCAAGATTCCAAATAGCTAGCTTTTAATAATCTATGGTTATAAATGAGGCATGTATTTTATTAAGTCAATTTTTTAAAATTTATTATGTCAATAATTAAATTAAGACCATTGATTATATTAGGATATTAATATCTTAGTGGACCAAAGTAAAAAAAAAATCAATAAAAATAAAATAAAATATTTAATATTTAAGAAAAAATATAAAAAATGGAACTATATTCTTCGAGCATAATTAAATTTCTTTTAAAACCGTATGAATTGAGTAGCATACAGTGTATGCAAAAATGCTTTTTGTAAATCGAAATGTTGTCACCATCAGCCACCCATAATAAATGCATATGGTTTGTCACTAATATTTTTGTGGCTCCCACCTTAAAAAGTTGTTGGTGGCTGAAAGTGACTGAAAAATAGTGTACATGTAGCATTGTTGCAGTATTTGTATCTTAAACGTACGTATACATAGGATTGTCACTGCGTTGGACGAGTGTTTGACACTCACATATCGAAATGGACTTAACCCACCGGGTTAGTTGCTTAGCCCGTCAAATTTGATGGGTCGACCTTGAAAGTCGGAACTGTCAAATTTTAAAAGTCTGTTTATCTCATCCCGCTTAAATTGCAGGTTAAACGAGGTGGGACGAGCTAACCTGATTAGCCCATTTTATCAATTTTTAGAATAAATTTTTTTTTTAATACACTGAACACCCAATTTTTTATTTTTTATTTTTAGTTTCAATAGGCCCAATCCAACCTCATCCACACATACCTCATTTGTGTTATTCAACAATGCTTCTTATACACCAAAATGCTGCCACCATCAGCCATCTATAATAAATGCATATGGTTTGTCACTAATATTTTTGTGGGTCTCACCTTAAAAAGTGTATTGGCGGCTAAAAGTAACTGAAAAATAGTGTACATGTATTATTGTTGTATTTTATTTTAATCCAAATAGCTCCAATTCAATCCCACTCACACACACTCCTAAAAAATAAATTTTATTCAAAAATTAAATTTATATATAAATTTATTTAAAGAAAATAAAAAGCAGGCTAGCCCGCCCTAATGCATATAGATTGGACTTAATTTTTCGAACCGTCATTTTAATGGGCTGGGCTGGCCCGTCCGCTTTTTGGTGGGGCGGGCCTAAGTGAGGCAAATTACCTACTTTGACATCCGTGGTCCAAACTCCCATTGTTTCATATTGAACGCAGTATCTTTTTGTTTGGCTAATACTTTGGCAGAACAACGTGACTTGATCTTGTCACTTAACCTCAGTTCACTTCAAAACAAAAATTTCTTGCTTTCACATTGTAAACGCGGATGTATTTCAAAGGGTACCAATAAAATTGAAGTTTGTCTATTTATTATGTATTGCAATCCATTTCCCTTTTTTTTACTATTGTTTTTCTTTTAGACATATTTTCAAAGCTTACTCTTATTATTCTTCTTTCAGGATTTATTTATATACTAAAATAATATATTTATATAAATTTAATAATAAATATTAATATAATTATTTTATTTTTTAAATATTAAAAATATAAATATAAAGTCTATATCTTTTTTTGTAATTACACGTCAAAAAGTGTTTTTTTACAAATACTATCCAAACAATATTAACTTCTCATAATCAATTTTGATCTAATATAATCAACCACATCCATAATATATAATATAACGTGTATAAAAAATGTTATGCATAAATAGTAATATAATAGTAGACGGTGAATGGTTAAACAGTAAACTATGAATAGTAACTTATAAACCGTGATTGATGAATAGTAAACAATAAATGATGAATAGTAAAAATTAAATGGTGAATAGTAAATGACAAATAGTAAATAATGAATAGTTCAAATAAATGATTGATAGTAAATAGTAAACAGTAAAAATAAATAATTAATAGTAAACGATAAAAGTAAATAATAATTAGTAAATAGTGAGCATTAAAAAGTAAATAATAAACAATGAACTGTAAAGGTAAATAATGAATAGTGAATGATAAATAATGAACAATAAAAGGTAAAAATAAATAGTAAATAATAATAGTAACTCATAAATAATGATGTATGTAGATTGTAACACCCCGACTTTTATTAAGTCCTAATTAAGTGAGATTAAGGGTAATTGACCTTGATTAGGATTTAATTCGGTTTGGGTGGATAAGTTTCTTCTAGTCAAACCCTTATGTGTGACGTGATTTAAGTGTGTATATATGTGTTCATTCTATGCTATGTGAATTACGTGTGTAAATTATATGTCATGATAATTATGTGTATTTATGTAAGTGTTCATTGTGTGTGGAAGAATACGTTGGATGCATATATGAGTTTTAATTGGTATTTAGATGATGCATGAGGTTAGGAATGATGATATAAAATATTTATATGAGTTACATGATGTTATTAGATAATGTTAGTGTTATATATTATCATTTATTTTATTTTATTTTATTTTATGTGCCTATGTGTGTATTTTAATTTATATTTAAATATTAGAAAAATTATATGAGTATTATAGTATAATTTGGGGGGATTTGGAGTGTTTTAGTAATTTAAGTGACGGTGGGCCCCACAATAACTCTTGACCTAGCCACTCCCTATATAAACACTAGTAACTCTCTCCAATTGAGAAAAACACTCTCCTCCTTCTTCTGAGCCGCCATAGCCATTTTTTTCTTAAGAGCTCCCTAAGCCATTGATACTTCAAACCACGAAACACCCATCAAACCTCACCCAATCCAGAAAATAAATTCATATTCTCAATCCTCTCATCAAGCCAGAGCTTTCTACCGATTCCGTTTCTCCGTTAAGAGTCTCCGGCGTCACCGGACCGTTCGTGGGGCTAGAGAGAGAGGTTTCCAACGAGAACAACGTCGGGAAAAAGGGGTTTCTCTTTGCATTCTAGCATTTTGTCTTCAAGAGGTAGGGGTTTAGGCATTCTATTTTCATGCATATTGATGATGATTTTATAAGATTAATGTGATGGTCGTTTTTTCCATTAGAAATTTTTGTGCCTTATTATTATTATTATTATTATTATTATTATTATTATGGTTCTATATATATATATATATATATGCGTATGGTGGCTGCGAGCAGCGCATGCGCGCTTGGTTTTTGTTTTATATATATATATATAAATAAATAAATAAAAGACAATTTATCTGTGTGTATATTACTATTACATATTATTATTACATAAACTTATACCTATTAGCATGTATATGAGTTAATAATAGGTAGGTAACAGGTAGAAATAATAATAATATGATAATGATAGTAATATTGATAGGGAAGATAATAATAAAATATTAACCCTAATAATAATAAAAGAATAGTACAGTAAGAACAACAACATGTATAATATATGATATGTAATGATAATAGTATTAATAATGATAGTAAAGATAATAGTGAGTATAATTAAGGATAACATTACATAAGACAAAGTTAGAAGTGAATAAGATATATATATGATTTATGCATGATTTATATATGATTATATGAGCTGTAAAATATGTTTATACATTATTGTAATATAAAAGTACGATTATATGATAATATATGTTACGTATGATTTATGTATGTTCATTATGTAATGTTATGAGTTGTATGTGTGTTTAAATGCTATGATGTAATGTTAAGTTATGATATTACGATATAGTGTTATGTACATGTTTAAGATGTAACGGAAAGTTAAAGTAAAGTGCAATAGCCTTCGGCATTACAATGAGAGTTGTTAAGGGAGGAATAACAACATCGGCATTACAACCTCATTGTTAAAGGAAGGTGAAATACCAAGATAAAACGTTGTAGTCTTCGGCATTACAGTGAGAGTTGTTAAGGGAGGGATGGCAACCTCGGCATTACAACCTCATTGTTAAGGGAAGGTGATATTCCCCCCTCTCCCCATATGTTTAGGATGAGCTCATGCCTAGGGGTCGGTGTAGTGGAGGTTACAGGAGGGCGGGCACAGGCCAAAGATTAATGCAAGATTAAAGTTTAAGAGAACTAAAGTTATTTAGGATGTTATGATATATTCTTTCCCTTACTGATATTTCGAAGCACAGAGTACACTACACAGAGACCTTTAATTATGCTATGTTATATGTATTAAATAAAATGAACAAGACGCACTTAGGTAAGACGTTCCGGGAAAAGATTGTTTTAAACTTATATCTGAAATGAACTCATTCATACTTAACTTATTTTATAATTAAACCCGGGGCGGCTTCCTCTACTGAGTCACTTTCCAGTGCTCACCCTATGTTTTCCCCACCTTTTAGAGGAGCAGACAGAGCAGGATGACAGAGCACACGAGGAGCCCGAGCAGACTTAGTTTATAATATAGTTCCTTAGATATCAGAGACATGTTTTATTTCCTTATCAGATGTTATGATTTTTATGCTTCCGCTACGTTTATTCATTTAATATGTTTTATGAGTCCGGACCTTTGTTAGCCGGCAGCTATTTATTTACTCGTATTTATGGTGGAGTCTCATAGGTCACAGTTTTTGGCTTATGGGGTAAGACCTAGTATTTATTTCATGTTTGTTACTTGATGAGAGTTATTTATCAGATGAGGTATTTTCAGTAAATGTTTGTATCGCTTATATTATCGCTTATCATATGCGCAAAGTCCTTATTTTCTATTCCGCGAATGTTTACGAAAAATCTACTCCCGCCTATTTTCCGCGTATTATATTTTAAATATAAAGATAAAACATGATAATATGAGGTAACCCTTATGAAATGGCCTAAAATGACTTAAGCGTTAAGGGCTATCTAGTAGGGTGTTACATAGATGAATAATATAATACATATAGTAGTATCTATACATATAATATTTACGAACCTCTTGCATTAATTTCTTGCCACATGTCATTTTCTCAGATTTTTTAATTTTTAAAAAAAAACCATTTATCAATTTTATAGCTGAATGCAATCATAATGGAAGATATTATCTATTGAATTAAAATGATGATTTGAATAGATTGAATTAATATTATAGCTGAATATTATGGATTGATTGAATTACTGATATTACATATTATGAATTGATTTAATTAAAAAGGTGAAGAATCTCATATAAAATAGTAGACAATAGATAGGATATGGATTTTTTACATTTGATATACATTTAATATATTTTTGGCAAAGTCATAATAAGGAATAATCACGAATTGATCTTGATTGCTGATTCAATTATTTTATGATCTTGATTTAATTCTTGATTGCCATAATATTCTTCTGTTTTGAGCGCGGGTTTTTCATGATCTTGATTGACATATCAATTAATATGACGAATATGATTAAAACATTTCATTTGATATGTTAACATATATATATTTGAATAAATATAATTTGAATAAAAATAAAAGATTTGCAAACTAACCTGATGAGTCTTATTTTTTATAAAAGGAAAGGTTTTAAAATAATATTAGTCTATCGTTCAATATATTATTGGACAATATAACGAATATGATTATAATAAAAATATTTGTATATATTCATCACTAATATGTTAACATATATATATTTAAATAAATATAATTTGAATAAAAAGAAAAGACTTAAAACTAACTTGAGGCTTATTTTTTTAGAAAAAGAAAGGTTTTAATCAATTATAATCTATCCTACATAATTTTAAATTATCCCATTTTTTAATGATTTAAAGAATTAATGATATATATCAAGAATCAATTTAAGGATAAATATTAAGAATCAAATTATGCCCATGAATTTGTTTTCAAAATTAGGTCCTAATTATTTCCTTAATTGACTGGTGATGTAGATTATAATCCTTAATTGATTGATTTATTTATTAAAATTTTCATTAATAATTTTTATTTTTTCATCGGTTACCTGCCTATTGATCTACTATAAATATTTTCGCTAGTTTATTTGACTCATCTTCATCCATAAATTTATAGTGTATTTTTTTTTCTTTACTTCTTTCTACTTTTTTTACCACATCTCTTACATTTTTTGGTATTTTCTTCTCCATTTCTCTTGAATCTCTATCTCTTTTTCTTTATTTTTTATGATTATTTTTCTATGAATGCCTTTTTCTTTTTCATTCCAATTTTTTTTCTATTTTTTTAATCATTGTATATTTTTCTGGTTATTTATTTTTATTTTCTTTTTAAATATTAAATTTTCTTCATCTTCTACTATTTCTCTTAATTATCTCTTCTCTAATTATTTATATGAGTTTTAATTATTTCTCTATTTGATTTCAGATCAAGTTTCAATACAATGAAGAAGGTACACTGTAAAAAAGGTACAATGTAATTCTTCATGTTCTAGATTGTTGTACACTTTTATCAATATATCTGAATTTTCTTCACATATGTATTTCTCAATATTCTAACAATATTCAATTTTCAATATAAGAATTTTTGTCTATTATGAAGAATTATCATAATATATTTTTTGAGTATCATATATGTATACGGGTACAGAGCACGATAATTTCTCAATATGAATACGGGTACAAAGCACGATAATTTTTAATATATGTATAAGTTTTTATATTACCAGTTGTGTTTATCATATTTTCATTATATTATAATTTTAGTGTATGCCATTTAAATATTAAATATTTTAATTTTATAAATAAACATACATTTTAATATTTTAATTTATTAAAATTAAAATAAATACTTATATTTTGTCTTGTGCAGTGCACGGGATCAAATACTAGTTATGTATGTGCATAGTAGTATGAACTAATTATAACAATATTAAGTATACCACCTTTCCTTAATTATTATACTTTAGAGAACAAAAACATGTGAATAGAAACTTGCGAAATTTTAGTGTGACTGGACACTTATTTATGGATAACTAAGAATAATTATTTTCTAGGTGGAAGATCATACAAAATTTCAACCACATAACATACTAAAATTATTCTACTAAAATAATCTTTCACTATTATTTCTCTCTCTCACTCACTCCCCTCTCTTTCTCTCTCAGAATTCTCTTCCCCCTCTCTTAAGTCTTAATTCCTTTTTTCTCTCTTCTCCATACCTCCGAAGCCTCCCCAACCTTATTTATACTAAAATTTTAAAAATAATAATAATATCATTTATAGTAAAATACTATTTTTTTGGTAATGATAGAGAAATAACAAGGAACCTAATTAGTATTGTCTTTTGTAATAATACTCAAAAACTCCATACTTGGACTAGTCCATCAAGTAACTTGACTACCACTAATAGCGCAATAACATACTATTTAAGATATTAAAATAGTAAAATTATTTTATTTAATATCAATTATAATAAAATACTATTTAAGATATTAAAAATAAAATAAAATAATAATACTATTTAAGATATTAAAAATAAAATATTATAATAAAACAAATAACACATAGTAAATAGATATTTATTATAATAAAACAAATTATGCATAACAATACTATATCATCAAAACATATTGCGTGTATAATATAACATTTCTAAAAATTTCCAAATTATATATTAATACTATCGGTAGAAATTTATAACTATAATATGATACATTTTATTTTTGAAAATATGCTAATATAATTAAATAAGCTAAGTTGTATCAAATATATTTATTTTGACAAAAGAAATTATTATTTAGTTAAGAAAATTGGGATATTACACATTTAATGAGATGTACGTACGTTATATACAATAGTACATATTTGTATTATATGCACTAAAGTATATGCATATGCATCATATATTAATTAATTTTGTAGTGTTTACGAAGTATTTTTGTAAATTAATTTTCGTTTTTTAACAAAATTACTTTGTCTCAATAAACCATAAAATCCACGTTGAAAACTAATATATATAATGGCTGGGCTAAAACATAATTTAGAAGTTTTATTTTCAACTTCTTGGGGACTATATTCTTAAATATATATATATATATATATATATATATATATATTTTGAAAAACCATTCATCTCAAGGGTTAAATTTTATTTATGGTTCAAATTTCATCACCACATGATGGTGACAAACTTGGTCTGCCATATAAGAACGTACCACAAAATGAAATGCGAAGTAGGTATATGTAGGACCAACTTTGTAGTTTCAAGAATACTTAGCTTGTTGATATATGTTGTCAAATAAGTAAAAGTTAAAACTACATGTAAAATATAAATTTTTATAATAGTGATACAATATTTATTTTCATTATTAAAGTTTGAGTGAATTGCACCATTACATTTGAATACTTGAAATTCTAAGCGAGACATTGCAAATAATTATTATTAGTATTTATTTTATAAGTTTAACTTTAATTCACTTCGATGTAAAATAATTTTATATAGATATCTCATCATTGATTGAGACATTAGTCAAAGTCTTTAACTCAACACCGACTTACTAATAAAAAAAGTCACATAAACCAATAGATGTGATTAACTGACAATGTAAAATTTTTTATATTGTCAGTGTATTATAATTAAATTCTTATTCTTATATTATCAATAATACTAAGTGTATAATGAAAAAACCAGCAAATACAGCCAATGAGCTTATTTGACTTTGGTTTTTGCCCAAATAATCATTGAGATTGTAATGGATGGACTAAGTAATTATGGTCCAAAATTTCATTTATTGACTGATTTTTTTATTATGCATTTAACATCACCTTATTTTATATATAAGATATATATATATATATATATATATTTGTGGTTATTTTTGTGTTGTTTTTATATTGTAGGTTGAAGGGGTTGGTTGTTGTCGTTGGCATCTTATTAAATGTGAGAGCCAACATTGCCGACACCACGCTTAGTGAGCATTTCACGTGGCTTTCCTCTCTCGGCACATAACGTGGTTGTTATGTATGTTATTAATTATTCCATCTACAACATCTACTAAATTTATTCAATTTCCTTTATTTAATTTATATATATATATATGCATCTTTTAACACAACTATCTAATCATAATTTACTGGTACTTTAGCATAAATAATCTTACTACCACTTTCACACCCATGCATGGTTTGAAAAGTTATACATATTTCTTACCCTTACCTTAAATCAGTCCTTCCCCTGAGTTCTTGTACTAACGAATAAAGAATTGTAGAGTGAAATCACAATCAAATAATATAATTCGAAAACCAAGAGCATGATGTGATTAGATAACTATGTAAAATAAATTTCATAACCCATTACAATAATAATAATTGCTTTTAATATGTAATTATTGAAAATTATTTATAAAAATTTTGTGAAAAAAATTATATTGACATTTCGACGGTCACTAATTATTGTTATTATTACTTTTATTGATACATTTAATATTTAAATTGTTAAAAAATACTTATTTAATTTCTAGTAGTGACATTCACTATAAAATGAAATGAGTAAATTTGGATCATATACTCGTGTGTATATATATATATATAATTTTAAGATTTAATCAACCTAATTCTAAAAGTTATTAAAATATCATATAATCACTTTAAAAGGTGATTGAACTTTATATTTTGATCTTGATTATTATTAATATAAAATCTTATAATTCATATTTATTTCTTTCACTTTTATATAAAACCCTCCCACTTAATATATCTCATCTATTTATGTATTAGAAATATATTACACATAGGGTAAGTCTTGTGTACTTACACCTCTAATAGCTCTTCATTAAAATTGAATTTAATCAATTTAACTGTTGAAATATGTGATATTATGTTAACCATTACATATCATATTTTAGAAAAATTAGAAAGTAACGCCTTGTATTTTAATGATTAATAGTTATTTAATTTGTATTTTCAAAAGCATATATCACCTATCAAAAAGTATCATAATAAAGTATCAAATCATTTATAAATTGTATAAAAAATTTAGTATATTTAATCTATTTCTTTTATCGTAATTTTGAAATAGTTTGATCGATATAAATATATTCTCATTAAAATTATTTAAACGGCCTAAATAATGTACCAAAACTTATGTATACATCATGTGTCAATAATAGTAGGTAACTAAATAGTGAAAAAATAGTCAAATCAATAAATATACTTGTTTGATAACTTTCACTGCTAAAACATTTTCAACGTCTTAAATATTAAATGTGTCAATAAAAATAATATTATTATTAGTGACCGTCAAAAATACTTAAAAATAGCTTGTAAGTATTTTCACGGATCATTAATTATCAAAAAAAATTTATAATTATTTTCAACCGCGAACAAATATCAATATAACTTTTATAACAATATTTTTATCAATATTTTCGACAATTACACGTTGAAAATAATTATTATTATTATTGTAATGTTTTTTGTCCAAAGAAAGCTCCCTTTATAAAAATAATATTTAGTAAACTGAGTGGTTATAATCCGAAATTTCTATATTATTAGATGCTTTTAACTGATTTTTTATTGTGCAAATAGTAATATCATCCCTATTTCACACGTTGTGTGCGTGCTTTTTCCACTCCTTACCTGAAATGTTACTATATACACATTAATATATATATATATATATATATATATATATATATATATATATATGTTTGTTTAATATTTTGGTTCCCGTAGAAGAAGCTAGCTAGAAGAGTGTGAAGCCACTAACTAAAGAAAAAGAACGGGAAACTAAATAAAATTAAAGGATGTGGAGGCTGAAGATAGGAGAAGGAGGGAACGACCCATACATATTCAGCACAAACAACTTCGTGGGCAGGCAGACATGGGAGTATGATCCCCAAGGAGGCACCGAGGAGGAGCGTGCCGAGGTGGAGGCCGCTCGCCGCCAGTTCTACCTCAACCGCTTCAACATCAAGCCTTGCGGCGACCTCCTTTGGCGGTTTCAGGTAGATACAATTCCTACCTACCGATGATAAAGATGAATGTTGTATAAGTGCTATATAACTTTTTATTATACACATGATATTCTTTTGTATATTACAGTGTGTTAATAATATGGTTGCAAGCTAATCTACCCTTATCCATTTCACACTCTTATTTTTTTTTTCATTTGTTTATTTTAATATTCATTTCGTCCAACTTTATCTAACTGTTTAGAAAAACAATTTTGTCTAAATATTTATTATATATATTTTTTCTAATTTTACCGTTATATGTAGTCTTTTTTTTGTGTTTAATTTCGTATAACAAATATTGTATAAAATACTATAAATACAATTGTGTTGTTGCATATTTTTATTCAAATGATCAGTGTGTGTATTTTAAATATTTCATTCATATATATTTGAGTAAATTTTTTAAACGATGTTTAATTCTAAACGGAGCTAGGAATTATGTGAGTAAGAGAAGGATGTGCATTTTTCTTTTTTGGGACAAACATACGAAACAAAGAATTTAGGTAAGAAATGGCAATATAGACCCATACAAGTTTGGTTTTTGTACATTAAATTTAATCTTTACCTAATTATAAGTTTGACATTGATAATATACTTATGTTGACTTTATATATAGCTATTGTCCTACTTATAGTTATTTAATTTGATATAAGACTTGCGATGCCTATAATTGTCCAATCCCTTAATTAAACTTTCATTCCATGAAACTTTAAGAAAATAAAGTCGAATCTTTGTATAACAATTATAAGTTTTAGCGTGATAGTATCTGTGATCTATTTGGAGACACCTTATATATATATATATATGATTGATTATTGTTGGTTTGAACACAATAGGAGCGAACTTAATAGGGGCTCAGTTGTCGATAAATTTTATTCGCATTACTACAATAATAATTATTTTTAACATGTAATTGTAAAATAGTATTGATAAAAAAGATATATTGATATTTGTTGGACGTTGAAAAATAGTCGTAAACTATTATTTGAAAATTAATGACCGTTAAAAATATTCATAAACTAGTTTTAAGTATTTTTTATGCTAAGTAATTGTCCATATTACTTTTATTGACATATTTAATATTGAAAATGTTCACTTTTAATAATTCAAAACTTAAATTACAAAACTCTCTTAGTGTAGAAAAGAAAAATGAATTAATAACAAAAATTACAAGAACATTGCAAGATAGTCGAACTTCCTCCTAATTTTGGCAGAATATTAATATGTAATTATAACAATATATATAATCAATTAGAGAAAGTTAGATTTGACTTAACGTATCGGGTTGAAAATTAGAATAAATGAATTAAGAAACTTGATCTACCTTGTTGGTCCAATCTCCAATCTTAGTGAAACGTCGTCGTCATTGATCTACACTGAAGACGCTTCCTATCATGTTGGAAATCCATCATCTTCATTCATTCTTCACCGTATTAATATCAGACACTTTTGTAGCGTGTCGCACGTGTTTCTTTTTATTTATTTACTTTTTATATATATATTTGGGATTGTGAAATATTTTATGTATTTAATTTCCATCCACTCATTGTGTATATTTTTTTACACAGTCATCTAATTATGTACTGATATGTTAGTTATAATTGTATTTTCTCTCTCATACTACCTAAAAAGTCATACAAACGAAATATTTTTATTGGATGACAATGTAAAATATTTTTACACTGTCAGTGCATCAAAATTAAACACATATTTTATATACATTAATCATTATACGAAGTTAGTGCAATTCAACATTCACACGGCTCGAATCTTGACTAAATTCAACATTATATTTAAATTTTTATATTCAGAAAATATTAATTTTTATATGAGTTTAATTATGATGCAATGATAATGTAAAAATTTTTACACTGTCAGCCAATCATATCCATTGATTTGTGTGATTTTTTTTGTTAGTGAGTGGTTGAGTTAAAGACTTTTGTTGATGTGTCAATTCATGAATAAATGTATATGTAAAATTTCTTTACACTGACAGTGGATTAAAATTAAACTCTTTTTATATTAACACAAACATTGATATTTATATAGTCAAACTTTTCATATTAATAATTGATTTAGTGTCACTAGTACGTAGCATTGCATTCATGAAATTCAATCTTGAAATTCTTGTATATTGTATATGGAAATAAATAATCTACATATTCGATCCTTATAAACATTTATGAAAATATTAAGTATTTTTATAAAAAAAAAATGTCCACAGCAAAATTCTAATAGCGGTGATCTTACAACCATTGAAAGGAGTGGTCCCATAACCATAATTTATGATCGGCATCCATCGAAGTAGTATGGCTACTGGCCGGCGGACATAGCCCGGCCAATAGTGGTAGTGGTTCGGCTGTTGTCAACGATGGTTTGCATAGTCAGTGGCGGTGGTCGAGTTGTTGTTGATCGTGGTCCGTAACCACAACCATCGATATTAGTTAGGGATGTCAAAACGAGACAAGCTTCTCCGAGAGCTTACTTCTTTTTTCTTCTAATTTTTGTTTTGAAAATTGAAAATTACATAGAAATATATTGAATCTAAGATCGCGTGTGACACGCCCCTAGGATACATGTCATTGTCAGGTCGTCATCCATGCCCAAATCTCACTTTCCTCGTCGCTTTGCTTATTAATATAATGGGGCCTTTTGTCCTCATCGATCTCTGTCTTCCTGTCTCTCTTTAATCTTTAATTTGACCTTCTCAATTTTTGTACAATAATTATTCAATAATACTAAGTGAATAATGAAAAATCAGTCTATATAGCTAAAGAGTCTATTTTAACTTTGGTTTTGACCCAAATAATCATTTAGAATGTAATGGACTGAGTAATTATGGTCCAAAATCTCATTTATTGGCTGGTTGAGCTGATTTTGTATTATTTATTTACAATCACATGTAATTATTAGTTACCTGACATGCCTTTCAATTTCACCTCGTGTCCCTTCCACGCTCAATATTAATTATCTTTAACTAGTATATTGTCAAATATTTTTTTTGTCCATTAAATCATATTTTTATTTTTTTTATTTAATCTTAATTTAATTTAATAATTATATAGATTACAATTAAATAAATATTTAATGAAATTGGTATATTGAGAAAAAAAATTATTATTTATTTTATCATTTTATATTTTAAATTAGTTACCTTAATAAGTGCGACATCAAAAAATAATTATTTTGAAAAATCTTATTTATATAATATTATTGATATTTGGCTAGAATGGGCTTTCTAAAGCTACATTTATTTTTACGGACTCCGGTGGTAGAGTTATGGAGTCACGTTAGTATCACTAGAGTATGACACAGTGGACTCCGGTGGTAGAGTTATGGAGTCACGTTAGTATCACTAGAGTATGACACAGTGTCACAGTGACTTCATTTTTTGTTTGGTAAATACATAGTGTTTCATATTTATTTTGATAAGATAAATTATGGTTAGAGTTGGAAATGATGAGATTGGAATTTTAAAAAATCAATAAGAATATAATTGAAACAAAAATTCATTAAATTATCACCTGAATCCGTGTCCACCAGCCAGTGATTCGGTGACTCCTTGGAGCGAACAAAAATTGGAAAAATTTGTTGAGAATGAGAATCACTCTGTATCATTCTAAATGTGACCCTACGAAATCACTTTTCTCTTACTTTATTACTCTTCCGATAGTAAGAAAAAATAAAGTTAGTGTAACTGTCTGCACCATCTTGCTTTAATCAATGATTAATTGGTTGCTAAGTGTTTGAATTTGTGTTGTTGTATGTGGAGATTTTGAGAGAGAATAAGTTCAAACAAAGCATAGAGAGAGTGAGGATAGAGGCGGGTGAGGAGATCACATACGAGAAAGCGAGAACGGCGTTGAGAAGGGCAGCACATCACCTTTCAGCCCTGCAGACCAGTCATGGCCATTGGCCTGCTCAGATTGCTGGTCCCCTTTTTTTCCTTCCTCCCTTGGTAACTACTACAGTAACTCATTAATTATTTAATTAAGTACTACTCAATGAATTAATTAACGAAATGATTAATTAATTAGGACTTGTTAAGAATTTCTGTAAACTAATTAATTAAGTTTGTTATTGTTCAGGTGTTTTGTGTGTACATTACAGGGCACCTTGAGTCGGTATTCCCAGAAGAGCACCGCAAAGAGATTCTTCGCTACACATACTATCACCAGGTGATTAATTAGTTAATTAATTAATGTTTGAAATGAATATAATAATGTGTGAATGGATATATACTGACTATATATATATATATATATATTGAAGAACGAAGATGGAGGATGGGGGCTACACATAGAGGGTCACAGCACCATGTTCTGCACAGTACTAAACTACATCTGCATGCGAATTCTTGGAGAAGGCCCTGATGGAGGCCAAGACGATGCCTGTGCCAGAGCAAGGAAGTGGATTCATGACCATGGTGGTGTTACCCATATTCCTTCATGGGGCAAGACTTGGCTTTCGGTACTAATTCATTCATATACACAAAACAATTACAATAATGCTAAGTGTACAATCAAAAACCAGCCCATACAGCTAATGGGCCTATTTTGACTTTGATTTTGGCCCAAATAATTATTGAGATTGTAATGGCTGAGTAATTATGGCCCAAAATCTTATTTATTGGCTGGTTGGGCTGGTTTTGTATTGTTCATTTAACATCACCCAAACAATTATATAACACTTATTAACTTAATTACTTTTATTCCTTCATTTGATTGAATCCATTGCAGATACTAGGCGTGTTTGATTGGTCAGGAAGCAACCCAATGCCCCCTGAGTTTTGGCTCCTTCCTTCCTTTCTCCCCATGCATCCAGGTTTAATCAATTATTTACTAATAATTTTGCTCTCTTTCTTTCTGTGGACACCAATATCACGGAATATAGTTATATTTAACTGAGTAGTACTTATATTTTAGAGATTACATACAACAGAACAGAGTAGTTTGTTTGATTTATCCTATCAATCAATAAAAATTGATACCTCATTCAATTTGTCTATTTTTAAAAAATTTCACAGTCTATAGTTTCATAATAGACCACATGACCACAATATTTTTTAGATGGGGTGTAAAATGTTTAGATATTTGTAAATTAATCATATCCACTTTTAGATTGTATTAGTTTATAAACAAGAAATGTTATATGTACAGTGAAAATTATACAGTAATTATACAAGAATCATATTCACATTTGGATTGTAATGTTAATTTACTCACTATTGTAATCTAAATGTAGATATAATTATTGTACAAGTATTATACAATTTTCATTGTACACATATCATTCCTTATTTATAAATCTATATTACAATCCAACAATAGATATATTATTGTACAATTTTTATTGTACACATGATATTATAATATTAGTGTTTTTTTAATGTCACAATTACCTAAATTTATTATAGTTTTATTATAATGCAGTGACATGGTAAAAAACAGTCAATCACATGCATTAATTTGTGTAACTTTTTAATTAGTGAATGATTGAGTTAAATTTTTTTACTAATATATCAATTCATAATTAAATATTTATATAAAATTACTTTTTATATATACAGTGATTTAAAATTAAAGTGAATTGATTATTATGATGCAGCAAAAATGTGGTGTTACTGCCGGTTGGTATACCTGCCAATGTCATACTTATATGGGAAGAGGTTTGTTGGTCCGATCACACCACTCATACGGAAACTGAGAGAAGAACTGTACACTGAGCCTTATGAGCAAGTTAATTGGAAGAAAGCGCGTCACCAATGTGCCAAGGAAGATCTTTACTATCCACATCCATTCATCCAAGATCTGATATGGGATAGTTTATACATTTTCACGGAGCCATTTCTCACACGATGGCCCTTCAACAATCTGGTAAGACAAAAGGCGCTTCAAGTCGCAATGGATCACATACATTATGAAGATGAGAACAGTCGATACATGACCATTGGTTGCGTCGAGAAGGTAATAATAATAATCAAGGGAAATACTTGCACCACAATAAAAAATCAACCAAAACAAGCAACAAATTGTGCACAACATATATAATATAAAATACACAATGTATATTATATGTAGTGCACAACGTATATTATTTATTGTGCACAACATATATCACATATTGCAACATCATCTTTCTTTGCAACATGTTATATATGTTGTGCACAACATGTAATATTCGTTGTGCAATTTATATTATATACATTGTGCACAATTTGTTAACTGTGTTGGCTGTTTTTTTGTTGTGCCTCTAGTATTGCTCAATAATCAAAAATATTTGTGGTACACAAGAATACGTCAAAGTAATATTTGTATATGCAGCAGTGAGTGAATGTGTATTTATTTGCAATGCAGGTTTTGTGCATGCTTGCGTGTTGGGTGGAAGATCCGGACGGAGTTGCTTTCAAGAGACATCTTGCGAGGGTCCCAGATTACTTGTGGGTTTCAGAAGATGGAATGACCATGCAGGTACATATATATATATATATATATATATATTCAAATAATTAAATTCTTAATTATTTTAGGTAAGTAGTGGGATGTATTATATATTTATATTTAGATATCTGTAATGCATTTAACTTTTCCATATTATCTTATGTGCAGAGTTTTGGTAGCCAGGAATGGGATGCTGGCTTTGCCGTTCAAGCTTTGCTTGCCACTAACCTTGTTGATGAAATTGGTCCCACGCTTGCTAAAGGACACGATTTCATTCAAAAATCACAGGTTTCTTATTGGATTGGATTTCAAGATAATAATAACCATATCCTAATAATAAAGATCTACGGAAAGAAACACATTTATAATTGATTTATAAGTTAGATTCGTTAGATTGTTTATGAATAATTGTACCGGTAAATACTTGCTATATAATAAAATATCAGCAAAGAATAGTCTACTATGTATAATGTATATAACATGTTGAACATACTATATATCATATGATGTGTAATATTATTTTTTTCAACATGTGATATATGTTATGCACATAATATGATACATGATATGTATAACATGTGATATATATTATGCATATTATATTATATATATTGTGCATAATTATATTGAATATTTTAGTTAATTTTTTTGTTATACATATAACAATATTCAATGGTACCGATATAACTAAAAGTTCAACAAAGAGTCAACTCATTAAATATTATATATAAAAAATATAAAAAAGGAAAAGAATAACATCAAATAGATTTTAAAAAGGGAAAATTTTGGTGCAAAATAATAAACTAGCTGAAATAGTAACATATAATATGTAATATGCACAACGTATATTACATATTATGCATAACATATCATATATGTTATGCAAAACATATATCACATGATACAACATCATCTTTTTTTTATAAAACATATATGATATATGTTATGCAAAACATATATCATATAATATATGATGTATGTTGTGTGTAACATGTAATATATATTATGCATATTACATAATACTTATTGTACATAACATATTAACTAGCATTTTTTTCATTGTAAATTCACGAATGTTCTAAAAAATAACACTAGAGACTTTCCCGTTGTGTATTAATTAACACATGGCGTTGACAAAATATTGATAATATATTATTTCACAGGTGAGGGACAACCCTTCAGGAAATTTCAAGGGTATGTATCGTCACATTTCTAAAGGGTCATGGACCTTCTCTGATCAAGACCATGGATGGCAAGTTTCTGATTGTACTGCAGAAGGTTTGAAGGTACTATTAGTATTACTACTAACTAACTAATTATAACTAATTTTGTACATCAACTTTGGTTAATTAATTAACTTGTATTTGTTAGATATAAAATTGATGTGCCTCTATTTACAAGCATCTCATTGATTATTAATTAATTAAATATTTTGCTGCGTGTTAGTGTTGTCTACTTTTATCAATGTTGCCACCGGAGATTGTAGGGGAAAAGATGGAACCTGAAAGATTATATGATTCTGTCAATGTCCTATTGTCGCTTCAGGTTAGTAAATTCATTGTCATATGATTTTAATGATTTAATTAATTCATTAATCAATGGACCTTCTCCTTAATTGCTGCTTAATTAGTTTTTGTTTCCATCACATTCCTTTTGGTTTTTTCGGTTTAACTCTTTATGTTATACCATAAAATTGAAAGTAAGGCCTGGTTGGACATATCAGAGGAATATATGATATTAATCACTATTTTATTATTAATTTTTAATTAAAAAATATCGATAATTTTATATCAATCGTGATGTGTCTCAAAATCCATATGATGATTGATATGAAATTGTACGGATAGATTCATGTAAATATCATTACAGTTTCTTCTTGTACCTTATTCACTTTTGACACAATTTCAATTTTCTTTTAATTAATACAGAGCAAAAAGGGTGGTTTAGCAGCATGGGAGCCAGCTGGTGCTCAAGATTGGTTGGAAGTAAGTGCTAATTTAGGATGCTTTTGTTTTAACTCTACAACATAATTTGTTTATATAATATTTTTTAAAAAGCTACTAAAAAGGGTGAAAACTAATTTTTTAAAATTTTATCAACATGTATTAAAGTGACAAAAAAAGTTATTTTATTAAGAAAAGTCATAAATAAACACAATCTTGATTGTGTAGCGCCAATGTCTATCACATAAGTATATATTAATTATTAATTATGCTGATGTTTGATAAATTAAATTTACAGCTCCTCAATCCAACTGAGTTTTTCGCGGATATAGTAGTTGAGCATGAATATGTTGAATGTACTGGATCAGCAATTCAGGGTTTAGTTTTGTTCAAGAAGCTATATCCAGGACATAGGAAGAAAGAGATAGAGAATTTCATTACTAATGCAGTTCGATTCCTGGAAGATACACAAACAGCTGATGGTTCATGGTATGGGAATTGGGGAGTTTGCTTCACTTATGGCTCGTGGTTCGCCCTTGGCGGCCTCGCCGCCGCCGGCAAGACTTACGACAACTGTGCTGCCATTCGCAAGGCGGTCAAATTTCTGCTTACCACGCAGAGGGACGATGGTGGCTGGGGGGAGAGTTATCTTTCAAGCCCCAAAAGGGTACGTAGTAGTAGTTAATTGAATTACAAATTACTCCGCTATGTCTAATATTGGGTAGTGTTTATAAATATATTTACACACAAAATGTTTGGGGAACAACAAAAAACCAGCCAAAACAGTCAACAAAACCCATTTAACATTTTATGGTCCAAATAGCATTTTAATCATGAGTATATTTTTAATGGACTGGATGATTGTGGCCCAAATTCCTATTTGTTGGCTGTTTTGGCTGGTTTTTTGTTGTACCCCTAGCAATGCTCATATATTTAAATAGTATATGACCATGTGTTTTCTGTCATACGTAAAAAACATTATATATGACAATTATATATGACACATAGCACATGTTGGATACTACTATTTGTTATTAATATTTATATGAACAATAATGCTAAGTAAACAATGAAAAACTAGCTCCATACGGCCCATAAGCCTATTTTGGCTTTGGTTTTGGCCCAAATAATCATTAAGATTGTAATGGGTTGAGTAATTATGGCACAAAATCTCATTTATTAGTTGGTTGGGCTGATTTTGTATTGTTCATTTAGCATCATCCATATATGAATTAACGAGGTATGACATTTTGTTTCATTCCTTCGTTAACATTCTTTCTAATCTTTGGAGGAAAAAAAAACAATAATATTTCTCGTACAACATAAATACGTCCAACAAGTGTTCAATGTGTGCTATACATGATATGAGATGTGTGTTATACAATAGCACACATTCCATATCATGTATAGTACACGTTTGATATTTATTGGACGTATTTCTGTTGTACGATAAATATTATTGAAAAAAAAAATATGCATTTACTTTTCTCCTTATAAAGCAATAATTTGTCAACATTACTTTAATTATTTGGCTTAGTTATTAATTGATTGGTTAATTATACATTGATGGTAATGTGAATAATAATAATATAATAATGGCAGATATATGTGCCTCTGGAAGGAAGCCGATCAAATGTTGTGCATACAGCATGGGCCCTAATGGGTCTGCTTCATGCTGGCCAGGTTCGCATTTTACATCTGATTTTGTAGCTGCTATATGCAAATCATTGTTATATTATAATTATAAATGTTTTATTTATTTATTTAGAATAATTTTGCTAAATTTTATTAATTATGTGCAGGCGGAGAGAGACCCAACTCCGCTTCACCGTGCAGCAAAGTTGATAATCAATTCTCAATTGGAAGAGGGTGATTGGCCACAACAGGTACCTACCGGATAAACTAATCATTTTATTGTTAGATCAACTAATACCGGATAAATTAATTAGTTGGGAGTTAAACCTTTTTATGCTATATATAGATATCTTTATAATTAATTAATTAATTGACGTATCTGTAATTTCAGGAAATCACAGGAGTATTCATGAAAAATTGCATGTTGCATTACCCAATGTACAGAAATATTTATCCGATGTGGGCTCTGGCTGAATATACCAGACAGGTTCCCTTGCCTTCAGGTCCAGTTTGATTATTGCTTTGTTTGAAAAAGCACAAAAAACAAAGGGAAAGCCATTGCAATAAAGATAGATGAACTAGGCAAATAAAATAAAATAACTTGTGCAACGACCATAATTCCTATAAATATGTAATGTAATTCGGTCATATGTTGCCTTTCTTTTTCTTTTTTTTTATCATTTCAAGAGGATTTACATATTTATTGATGTTTTTATATATGGTTCGCTTTTGTATGACTCAATCTACTCAGGTACTACTTCTATTTAGTCCCCCCTTATAATAAGAATCTATTTGTACAATTTTAAATTTTTACTTTTAGTTATCCTCTTTTAGAAATTTTAGATAAAATTAATAATGTTTTTCTATAGTTGCCTTATGAGAGATAAAGTTAATAGATGAATTAAACACTATTATCTCACAAGCACGCCCCAGATCAAATGGAAAATGATTTTTTGGCCGAAGTTATTGAATGTAGATATCTAAAAAGGTGAAGAAAATGATAAGAGAGAATGTGTTGAATAAAAAAATAAATAAAAAAATAATAAGACCCAAATATTGCATGAGTAAAATGTTTGAATATTTTAAAATTATGGATGTTTAAATAGTATTATTGAAGTCAAGTACGAATCAACTTTACCCTGTGCTAGTGTTCAATTGGATGCTTATTCTGCCCCTAGAATGTTGGTGCACTTGTACAATAGATTGAACTCACAAATAAATATTATTAGTACATAATACAATATTATATATCCCTCCTCCACTGTTACAACTTAATATTGTCACTTTATCAATATTTTTATCAAAATTAAAAGAGTGAAAAAGGGGCATATGATACATGTACCAGAGCATTTTTATACTTGACTCCATGAAAATATTTGGATCCTAATAAACCCTGACATAGCACATTATTTATATTCATCCAACATTTATATTCACCCTTTTGGGTCAACCACCCCAATTATTTGATGCCTTTTTGTCAACCAACCAACATTATATTATCAACGAAATTTTACCTTAAAATAAAATTAATGAAACCACCACTTCAATTAAGACTGCCTAAGAATGAGATATAAATTTTTTACTCATACTAGAATCTCACTTCGTATCAAAGTGAAAAGTTAATTGAGTATTACTGTATATACAATTAAAAATCAGTTAAAACAATCAATGCACAATATATATAATATAAAATACACAATAAATATTACATGTCGAACACACCATATATCATGTCACAAAGAAAGATATATGTTATGCACGACATATGATATATGTTATGTATTTTATATTATATATATTGTGCACAATATATTGACTGTTTTGACTAATTTTTTGTTCTACACTATAAAGTTAAATATTATTTCACCCTACACCTCATCAAGTGCTTTATTATCATCACTAGTACCTCCTTGATCATGATCAACAACACGATGAGTCCCATTTACGTTTGCATTGGATATTCCCTTCAAATCCCTCTTAACCACAACCTTTCTCAACAACTCCTTCCCCCAATCCCAAACATGCAACACAACGAACGTCCCAATCCCCCCAATCACGCCGTAAGCTATAGAATACGTTAACGGCATCAACACAATTGTCACAAACCCCGGTACAGCTTCCCTCATATCATCCCACTTAATCTCCACCACACATCTCATCATCATCACTCCAACCAAAATCAACGGTGGCCCAACGGCCCAGGGCGGAATAGACGCCAATAACGGCGTGAAGAAAAACGCCAAGAAGAAATACCCCGCAACGGTTAACGCCGTTAGCCCCGTTCGTCCACCTTCACGTATCCCCGTTGAGGACTCAATGAACGTCGTTACTGGCGACGTTCCCAAAAGTGACCCCACAACAATTGAAAAGGCATCAGCCATGAACGCAAAATATTGACCCTCGAAATCACCGTTAAGATCAACAAACCCAGCAAATCTAGCCATTGAATATAATGTACCCGTAGTGTCCAAAATATCGACGTATAAAAATGTGAACAATGCTTCCCAAAAGGTACCTTTATTAACACCTTCAAAGCTCAAAGCACCTAAGGTTCTTTTAATCACGTGCACATCAACCACTTTCTTGAAGTATCGGTACGCCGAATCACCCGTGTCCGTGTTAGGAAACACCGTAACGCTTGTGTTCCTGAACCACGAGATAATCGTGACGAAAACGACGCCGTATATCATAGCACCTTTGATTTTCTTCATCAAGCAATAAGCAATAATCACGAAACCAACCAAACCGAGCCATAGTGTTGGGCTCTCCATGCGGTTCCTCAAGCATAGTATATGGTCTGAGGCAGTGCCACGTGGCATTAAGGTAACAGTGCCGTTAGGTGAAGTGACGACGGGAGCTAACGCCGTTAATTCGGATCCCGGGCAGCCTCCGAGTGTGACTAATGTTGATGGGCTGAACCCAATGAGCCCAATACCTTCGTTGTTTTGAAGCCCAATAAAGGCTAAGAAAAGCCCAATTCCAGCAGAGGAAGAAACACGAACGGGTTTTGGGACTAGTTTTGCCAATTTGGCGCGGAATCCAACGGCTGAGATTAAGAGAAAGATTAAGCCTTCTAAAAAAATAACGGTTAAAGCGGTTTTGTAAGGAACCGTACCCGACCCG
The DNA here is from genome assembly GCA_013621005.1 of Aeschynomene evenia. NCBI lineage: Eukaryota > Viridiplantae > Streptophyta > Magnoliopsida > Fabales > Fabaceae > Aeschynomene > Aeschynomene evenia. The sequence continues at coordinate 32,243,557 of CM024268.1, read as the reverse complement.
TGAAACCCAATAACTGAATAAGCGAAATATGCGTTAGCTCCCATTCCTGGAGCGAGAGCCAAAGGGAGGTTGGCGAATATGCCCATTATGGTGCACCCTATGATGGAGGAGACCACAGTGGCGACTATCAAGTCGCGTCGGGTCTCCTCCACACAGGATGAGTATCCCGGGTTGACAGGCGGGTACTTGCATGTCGGGTCGGGTTGGATGACCCGGTGAGCTGGGCCGGTGCATTGGGGAATTGGGATGTTGAGGTCGGAGCATAGGGGAATGCAGTCGGAGACGCCGCAGGTGCCACCGGAGTCAGCGATGATGCTAGCGTTGACTGCGAGGATGTAGGCCATGGTGAGGAACGTGGCTGTGCCGGCACGTAGCTCGGTGGTGAAGGTGGTGTTTCGCTCGGAGAGCTTGAAGTGCTTCCCGACTCGGCTCTTGATAGCCAGATAATTGAGCCGAGTCGAGAGCGAGGGTTTAGGATTTGGAGTTGAGTGATGATACTGGAGTTGGTGATGGTGGTGTTGTTGTTGTGTTGGTTGAAGTTCCATGTTTTCTTGGCATCAATATGTGAGTTTGGTTTACTAAGTGTGTGTGAGTGTGTTTTGGTGTTATGATGCGTGAAAGTGAAGAGAAGAGAAAGGGTGGGGATTGGTGGGGAAGTGGGAGAGCATTATGAGTGGTGGAGGGTATGGGAATGAGAGTATTATATATTTAGTGCTTTGAGAATCAATGGAGATAGATAGATGTTGGTGTTACGTATAGGAAGGGATCTATTTTGTCATCCTTATTATGTAGCTATCGTATTTATATTCCTTGCCAATGTTATTGGACTTAGCCTCCAATAGGGTCCCATTATTAATTAATTATACTAATATTATATGTACACTATAAAAATAATCATCATCTGATATCATACGTAATAATTCAACTTTTTAAAATTATTAATATTTTACATTAATCTAACATTTTAAAAATTAGATTAATACTTTTAAAAAGTTGAGTTATTGCATAATGACTAATAATAACTAATTTTATAGTGTAAAAAATATTTCTTGTAAATATTATTTGGTTATATTGTGATACTGGGGATTTCTTTTTAACATTTACATTATATTGTAAGTATATATAATCTTATCTTTTTTAATTGAAAATATAATCTCATCTAGAGAGTTAGCCACATCTTAATTAAAGGAAAATGCTTGGTGAACAATAGAAAAACAACCGACGAGCCTATTTGGTAATATTTTTGCCCACAAAAAACTGTTTGTAAGAAGTTAGTTTTTAATGAGCTGAGTGGTTGTGGTCCAAAATCTATATATTGACGGGTTTTAGTTGATTTTTCGATGTGTAAATAGTAACACCCCATCTTAAAATAGATATTTCTGAACAAATTTGCTTCCCTCTTGAGGAAAACAATAGGGAAAAAAAAACTTTCAAGTGATTATTATTATGCATAGCCTTTTAAATAAAGGAATGCGCATATATGATAAAAGTGAGGAGAAAAAGATAATGGAAGCTATGCATATAGCAACAATTAAAGAAGAATGCTTTAGTATAATATATAATATAATAATAAATCAGATTTTAAAAATGAAAAGATTTTTTAGAATTTACTGAACTCCAACTAGCTAGTATGCTTGAGTTCAGTCAGAATATACATATAAACGAAAAAACCTCTCTCATATATGTTAGGCTTTTCCAGATATTATAAGATTTACCTGTAAAAAAATATATTTTTCATATTATTAATGGTTACACTACTACTGTGACAAAATATATTGTTCTTGTCTTCTATCTTAAGTATAATTATTAGTGAGCTCCCTCTAATTTGAGTTAAAATAACAAGTTGGTACTTGGAATATAATGAAGGGATGTATACCAGAATATGAAATAGGAAGAGGGCGAGTGATATTTATTCAATAATGTTTGTCGTACAACATAAATACGTCTAATGGGCATTCAATATGTGTTATACAAAAGACGTAATGTGTGCTATATATATAGCACATGTACGTATAGCACACACTACGTGTTATATATAGTACATGTTGGATACTCGTTGGACGTATTTCTGTTTTACGACAAACATTATTGGATATTTATGTATGTGCTTTTGAATGGAATTTCAGAAAAGAATATATGTATCGGCTAGGTTGAGGTTGAGGGTGTGATACAATGGGAAATTAATTGTCCATAAAACACAATAAAAAAATATCCAATAATACTTATCGTAAAACATAAATACGTCAAATTAACATCCAATAACGTGTGTTATACATAACATAGAATAAGTGTTATACGTATAACACACTTACACACTTACGTATAACACACACATTCTATATTATGTATAAGTATAATACATGTTAGATATTAGTTGAACATATTTTTATTGTATGACCAGCATTATTTTGTAAAAAATCACAATGCAAGCCAAGCTAAGGTTCTTTCCTTGAGTGACCACAATCCGTAACATCACATTGTCTATTTATAACCATATTCCCTCCAATAAATTTTCATAGCATACACTTTGCCCAAAAAAATAATCTGATTCAATAAATAAACTAAATGAACATTATATAAGGTAGAAAGATGTTAGGATGATGGTACAATGGAATAAGTCCCACATATTACCAATTCAATAAACTAAATATAGACACAAAGAAAAATAAGGTTGTAAGTTTTGGATATCGATATTTGTGGACTAGACATTGAGACATGGATACATGGTCACTGATGATGGACATGACACAATATTTTAGTACATGTTTTTTATACAATAATGCTGGTTGTATAACTGAAATACATCCAACTAGTATCCAATATGTGATATATATACAATACGTAATGTGTGTTATATATAACGTGATATTACGTATGATATATAGCTCATGTTGGAAGTTGGATGTATTTAAGTTGTACAATAAACATTATTGTTTTTATATTTGAATGTATGAGACATAACACTAATATTGTGTGTTGTATCTTGTTTAATTTGGATGTGTGAGATATAATTGGACATAGATTATTAAAAGACCTTTTTGACCCTTTATTAAAAATTAGTAAAAAACAAATGTCTCAATTTTTCATTCGAACCCTAAGCTCAAATTAAACTCAACTTCTCCATTTTCCATCATAGATATCCTCTGTCGTTGCTTCCTTGTCACTACTTCGTCGCCGATTCCTTACCGTCGATCACCCCTATTGTCACAATGTTTCTACATACACTACTCTGCCATCTTTGCCACGATCTCCCTTGTTGCGTTTCAATTCCTCGTTGTTGGCTGCCGCTATTGCCATGTTGTGCAAGCTATCTCTTCTGAGATGTTGTAGTCGCAAGATCAAAGGCTGAAAAGGTGTGGAGTCTCATGACAATGCAGGAGGAGGAGCAACAATTGCAAGGGTTCGTCTTTGGAGCTAAGGTGGAGCTCCTGGATGTTGCTTATCTTGAACAACGCTAGGCCGTTGCGGGAGGTTCGCGAGGAGGAAAGGGAGGTAACAATAGCAATCGGTTAGGGTTTTACTTATGAGGGTAATGTGTGACATTCTAACAACAATACAAAACCAGCCCAACCAGCCAATAAATGAGATTTTGGGCCATAATTACTAAGTCTATTACAATCTCAATGATTATTTGGGCCAAAATCAAAGCCAAAATAGGCTCATTAGCTGTATGGGCTGGTTTTTCATTGTCCACTTTGCATTATTGAAAAAAACAACTATTTTTATCCCAAAAATTCGTGTATGATAGACACACACACAACAATCTACTTACTATTAGTTGTTGGTTGAGACAATAGTGTCTCACAAAATCAATAAAATAGTGTACCACACTATCCAAATGCTACCTAAAGGACAAATAAACAAGATAATTGTTAGTGTATGTAGAGAGATATAACGACCTAACACGGTTCGATAAGTCACATATATACCTATATTCATCCGAGAGAAGAAACATTTTCACTATGAATATAAAATAGTACAAGATACTTTTTTGTTTGTTATACCAATTTCGAAGCCCTCTATACAACCTATCTAATAATAGAGTCTATCAGTCTCACATAGTCATTGATTCTATTTATAGTCCATTATGATCTCTAATATCCAAGGATTAGAGTTCCAATAATTCTAAAAAAGATTTTCAAATTTTACTTAATTTTCAAATCATATACTATCTTTCAAATCTAAAAAAACATCATACATATCTTTACTAGGCTTCACATACGTACTATTAGACTTCACATGTCATACTACTAGATTTTATGTATTGGGATACAAAGATTCATCATTTTAAAGTTTTAGGTTAAGACGTAATATTATTCAACCCACTAATTATATGGTTGCCTTTGTTTGGATTTTCCCAATGTTAAACTCCAACAACCCAAGAGTGATACAGAGTCAATGGTTTAGATCAATTAGACTTGAGTATTGATGACATTAGAGTATAAAATTATTAATAGACTTTAGTCTAATTGCTTAATTTTTTAGGTGAAATAGTTTTATTACACAACATCATGAAGATAGTTTTTTAGATGAAATAGTTTCATTATAGATAAAAGGATAGCATAATTTTCTCAGTCAACACATTCTCAAATATTGTCTAATTAATCTGCTAATTAATAAAGTTCTAATTATATAATATTTTTTCGGATATATATATAAATCCAAGAACTAAGTGGTGGTTGATGATCGAACACATGACAATGACATGACCTTGAAAAAATATTTCCTTTTATGCGTACACGAAAACACAAGCAATAAGCAATGCAGATTCCATTATCTAATAGAATCTTCTTCTTCTCCATTAATTGATGGTCACATAAAAATTCTTCAAACCATGTTACTCACGTAGAAAGAATAAGAACTTAATTGATTGAGAACATGAAGATAGATTAAATAAAGGTTCTTTAATTTTTAATGGAATATATAGTATATGGGGACCCTTGTGTCTCCTTTATTTGCAATTGAAAAATCTTGGTCCACAATAAAATAAATAGTCAAAATAATTAATAGACTGTGTATAAGATATAATATGTAATATGTATAGTACATATTACATATTATGCACATCATATATAATATGTTATGCACAAGATATATTACATATTGTAACATTATCTTTTTTTACAATATGTGATGCATAATTTTTTTTTTAGATAATTAATATGTGATACATGATTTGTACAATATATAATATATATTGTATATAATATGTTATCCATATTACATAATATATATTATGCATAAAATATTAATCATTTTCACTATTTTTTTTAATTGTACACATAGCAACTCTCATTTACAATACCAGCTTGATGGGGAGTGATATATGGCATCACTATCACGTACGTGTTGCTTTAATTTTCAAGGTTCTATGATCGCAACAAAATAATATAAGCAAAGATAGATATATAGAGTAATTAAGTAATAAATTCCACTGAAATTTCCACCACCGCCCCAAACTTCAATTTCCCCCTTTAATTTCTCTTTTTCTTCTCCTTTTCTTTTCTTTCTTTCCTTCTATGTTAGGTCATAAGTGCAACTTTTAGGTATGGTGGGGGGCTCCCCTTTTCTTGCTAGCTTCATTGACAAAGATTCATCATTTTTTTCCCCTTATGAATTACTAAGTATGTACAAGTATATTGTTTAATTTTATTGATATGCATATGTATATATGTACTACATATATATGTGCCCGTTTTTGCTAATTGACTAATTTATAAGGAAATTTTTTACTTAAGACTTATATTGACTTATGACTAGATAGTGTTTTTGTTTTTATAAGATGGATTTAGTTAATGTATGATAGTTCTTTTGTAAACGAATTACACATGTGATTAATTAATTATGGATTTAAAATCATAATATATAATCATCATATATAACACAACCAACGGATACAATAAAATTATTTTAACATTTACTCTCTCATACTTTGTGTATACATCTAATTTATCATCTTTAATTTTTGTGAGACCCTCACTTATACATTTTTATTTTATTCTTCATCCTTAAATTTAAATGGATCGATCCTTACAAATATCCATTTTATAAATGTCAATATTATAGCAATGCTCCAAAGGATATTAGGTCATCTAGTCAACTTATCACTTTATGTTATCATTTGTTTTAGAAGGTACTCAACTTCTATATATATGATTTTGTTCACTGCAAAAACAATATGAATTATCAATGATTTGACCATTGAAATGTGTATGTAGATACATGTATTATATCAAGAAAAATAATCTTGATAATTTAAAAATACTATGTACTTATGAATTTTTTTACCAGTTATTAGTGATCATGATCATGAAATTATACTTATAAATTATTAAAAAAAAAAGTTATATAAGCATTTTTAACAATAACAAAGTAATTATAGTATTATACATTTAATATTTTAAATTGTTAAAAGTGTCATTTTTCTTGTAGTAACAAAATAATGCATATATGATCTCCATACTAGAAAATCATGTTTCACTACTTGACTTGCCTACTAATAATAATGTCTAATCAATATCAATGACAGTGAGGAGCACCATAATCTTCTACCACTATGTTAGTTTTATTTGACAGGAAAATCTAACCCAGTGTATCACGCTAGCATAATATATATATATATATACTATCAAACTTTATTAAATAAATATAATGCCCGTTCATATATTATTGATAATTAATTAGTTAATAACATGGCAATACTTTATTGCCTTAATTAATCAATAATGATTTTCGTATTACATAAATATGTCTAACTAGTACTTATTTAACATGTGTTATACATAATATATGGAATATGTGATATATATATATATATATATATATATATATATATATATATATAATACACGTACGTATAACATACATCCCATGTTATATAGCACACGTTGAATACTACTTAAACGTATTTTTGTATTACAATCAACAATATTGCTTAATCAATTAGTTACCTTTTCAATTTTCCTTTATTCTTTATTTTAGTTGGCTAACTAACTTGCATTTTGCTGATCTAAAAGTGGCATCTTTCTAATTAGGAGCTGTTGTTTCAACACATGATAGTTAATGGATTACAGATAAAAATACAACATATCTAAAATTTGTTTGCCACTTCTTTGGATTTATATCATCAAAATAAATATATATAGCTCTAGTGAAAGAGCAAAACCGACCATGAGAGTTAACTAGCATATTTAATTAATTATATTATCACAGCTACTAGCTAGCTAGCTATATATCACTATAACAAATTAACAATAATAACTATTTTGAACATGTAGTTGTTAAAAAATATTAATAAAAATATTGTTAAAAAAATTTATTTATATTTGTTGATTGTTGAAATTAGTTGTAACTCTTCTTTGATAATTAATAACCGTAAAAAAATATTTATTAATTATTTTTAAGTATTTTCAACGGTCACTACTAATTATCAATATTACTTTTATTGACATTTAAAATTTAAATTGTTAAAAATGCTCATTTTCTAGTGTTATACTTTATGAGGACCAATATGAAACATGTTTGATTCATGATCTTTGACTTATGCAATAACAGATCCGAGAAATTTTTGTCAAAGCTCAATCTATATATATATTATGGTTGTTTGGTTGGTTTTCACTTGCTCTGAATATGACAAGCAACTTTTTGGTGGGATTTACACTGTTCTACAATACAAATTCAAAAAGTTGAGGATCGTTTTCAAGCACATAAATTAAATGGTTGCAAATTATTATTATTATTTTTAAAAGAAAAAATACTGAACTAGTGTTTCACCTGGTCCTCTCAAATTCACTCAAAAGGAGGCCATAAAAAATAAAAAATAGTAAAGTAACCTACTCCTAAAGTTATAGTGTGGAGTAGGCAGAAAGCACTTTGACATTTTTAACGTGCTATATATATGGTGGTTCATATAAATTCTTGTCTAAACAACAAATTAAATAATATATGTGTATATCCTTAGCACATATATGATGAGTCTAAGGTAGACTTAGTTCACATACCCTTGCTAAAGTCACATAGTTAATCCTTCACTACAAGAAAAATATGTAGTATCGTGGATGACTAATTATTCTTTCAATATTATCAACGGTCTTTAACTGTAAAAATTGATTTTTTTTTCTGAAAAAATTACTCGTAAAGTCTATTCCCTCGCAAAGTCGTTGGTAACTTGGCGTGCTAAATATCGTCGTTGGCGCCAACAATTTACCGACAAGCTTGTGATGACTTTGTTCTATTTTGGGTTTAGTTATTCGTCACAGATCAATAGGCCAAAAAAATTTTGACATGTCATTCGATTATTGTTGTTTCGAATTTTCGACCATTGTTGTTTCGCGTGCCGTAATTGGAGCTAGCCTCTAACTACTATTGTAATCTAGATAAGATTTGAAGAGTTTTAATTAACACAAATGCTTATGTACAACATTTTTTTAGCCAAAACAGTCAATAAAATTCATTTAATATTTTATGATCCAAATAACATTTTAATTATGAGTATATTTTTAATGGATTGGGTGATTGTGACCCAAATTCCTATTTGTTGACTGTTTGACTAGTTTTTTTTGTTGTGCCTCTAGCAATGCTATTTAATTAATCAGTTTTGTTTGTTTATTTCATAAAATTTGCTCATTTTAATCGTTTAGTTTTTCTTAATATATTATAATTTATAAACTTCAATAATGCTAAGTGGACAATGAAAAACCAGCCCAAATAGCCAATAGGCCTATTTTGATTTTGGTTTTGGCCCAAATAATCATTGAGATTGTAATGGACTGAGTAATTATGACCCAAAATCTCATTTATTGGCTGGTTGGACTGGTTTTGTATTGTTCATTTAGTATCACGCTATAAACTTTTAAAGTTTCATCGATATATTTTACTTAATTTGATATTATTTATATTAATATACTTTATTTTTAAACATATATTAAAAAATAGATCTTAAATTTTATGTTTTAGTTATAGTATTTTATAAATATATGATATAGTTTGTCCAAATTCTTATTTGCCTTATAAAGGCCTGATTGACCTGGTATGATCCGATCATTCATCGAGTCATTATCAAGTCGGATTCGGAGTTCTAAAAATAAACTCGATCTTAAGTTCCAAACTAGTATTTGAATTAACAAAATATTGTTTTTATCGATTTTGTATTAAATAGTAACCTCCTTGCATTTGTTGCAGAACAAATATACACATAGAATAGTTTCATCAGTGTGTAATGGGTTTAGGAAAGGGGAAATGGATTTAGAAAAGTGAGTTAGAATTATGGATTAGGAATTTTATGTTCATCTGAATTTAATTTGGTGTTAGGACTAGAAATAGAGATTAATTACCAAAAATATAAAGTTGTTTGGGTATGGGTACCTTGAAGTGGGTTACATAACCTGATCCTAACTGAAAGACATAATGGGTTAAAGTTGTTTACCCAATTGTAAATGCGATAGAATATTTTTCCTCAAAACTCTTTAAAAAATAACTGGATATAGGTCTTAGCCCAAATTTCTTGGGCTAACTCAGTTTTTTAAACAAACAAATATAGACACTTTGTATTTTGGACCCTCCACACTAAAGACCAGAAACATTTACACCAAAAACAAGTAAAGACCAGAAACATAAAAAAAAAAGACTAATAAGTAGTCTCAAGTTCTAATTTAGCTACTTAGGAGCAAGTTTTGTAAATATTTTTATTATTCAAGGTTTTTGTTATCAGTAGTAGTAATTAATCATTTTAAGGTGAGAGCTCTCTTGCAAGAGGATAATTCTCTCGTCACAAGACCTTCTTTATACACATCACCAGAAATTGAATCCTGTCTAAATACTTAGGGTGCGTTTGGTTGGGGGGAATGTTTCAAGATTTCCGGGAATGTTTCATGGAAAACTCACATTCCCACGTTTGGTTCGAATTTTTGCTTCAACATTCCCGGAAATATTGCATTCCCAGGAATCCCACATTCCCACAAATTGAAACACACTTCCCCCATGGGAATCTCACATTCTCATCCCATGTGAATGTTTAGGGGGTGTTATTTTACCTTTTTACCCACCCTTAATTTACCTACCTCAAACCTTTCTCTTTATATTGTACCCCTCCTCACACAGAAACCTACCTTGGTTGCTGCTACTTTATTTGAAATATTTTGATTTAAATAATATTGATAAAAAAATTTATCTATTTAAGACAAAAATATTTATTAATTCTTGATAATTGATAGTTAATTATTATTATTTATTTGTTTATTTGTTTAGTTTTTTAATTATTAATTTTATTCACTTTATAATTAGGGGTATATTTGTAAAATTTACAAACATTCTCAGGAATGTCATTGTGAACCAAACGCATGATATGATTAATTCCCGGAAAAGTTCAATAAAATTCCCGGACAAACCAAACACCAGAACGCTTCATTCCTGGGAAAGTGATTCCCGGGAATAAGGTTCCCAGAAATGTGCACATTCCCGGGAAAAAAATCATTGGCGAACCAAACGGGCCCTTAAGTAGTCTCGGTAGTTACCTAAGTCTTGTATTAATAAATGAAATTATATTATCACTTAAAATGATACAACAATGTGTCCAACATCGCAAATTTGACTCTTATCTCCTCCCATAATTTTTATTATCTTAATTAAAAAATATTTGATATAAAAATTCTTATATCTTGATTAATGAGGCTAGCACGGACCCAATGAGTAGAGATGTTAATGATTTGATTATCTTGTCAATACGGCCCAACGTAAAGCTTATTAGGTCGGATTCAGGTATTTTAAATTGACTCAATATATTTTAGATTTAATTTTCATCCACTAACAGTTTACATTTTTTTTTACACAATCATCCAATCATATACTGTTACGTTATCCATGATTGTATTTTCTCTTTTCCACTACCTGAAAAGTCATACAAACACAGTGTTTTGATTGGACGACAGTGTAAAATATTTTTATATTGTTAATGCATCAAAATTAAACTCATATTTTTTGGGTTAGGTTTATATTTGCATTTGTATAGCCTCACTCAAATTCAATAATTTTTTGTTTTGAAATATATTTTTATAATTACTAATTAAAAGTAATAAAATTATTATTGTTCAATTAATATATTTTACTTAGGTTTACCATTGAGCAAGTCACACCATCATTTAGAAAACAAAGTTGAGCATATTCCCTTGGAAGAGACCATGATCATCTTAGGATATTCGCAATAGATGTTGGATGAAGGAGCCATTGAGATTTTAGAGCTTTCTATATGCACAAACTTCAACTCCTACATATATATATATATATATATATATATATATATATATATATATATATAGTCTTGTATACTCAAGCCAAATCATGTATATGTAGTTTGGTATAATAGAAATTTAGAGATGTATCACCCCACCTTCAACATAACATTCAAATTCTCTATCCTAGTGAAATTTAGAGAGATCACTTATGCATAGCAACTTGCTACTAATTTGATTAAGATAAGTTGATTGAACTCTATTATCTTCGAAAAATGTTTAGTGTACAATATAAATACGGATTTAATTTCAATCCATTGTGATTGTAAAATAATTTTATATAGACATCCAATTATGAATTGACATACCAGCAAAAATCTTTATTAACTCAATCATGCCACCCACTAACTAAAAAATTAATTACATAAATTAATAAATGTGATTGACTGGCAATATAATTTTTTTTTACACTGTTATTAATGCATCATAATTAAATTCTATAAATATCACAAAAGTTGTACATATTTATTCTATTAGATTTAAGAGCAATGACTTTACGGTGAGATTCACTTAAAATTCAATGATAAAAATATATATTATATAATTATTATAAATATTTGTGTTTTACGTGTAATTTTGCTTCTTATGATATGTAGAATAGTTTATTTTTTAAATTGGATAATATAAAAAAACAGTTATTATTCTAATTGAAATAAACAAACTTACACTTGTGTAGTGTCTTATGGTATAAATTTTCGTTCTTGCTAACCAGTACCTCTGGACAGGATATACTTTAGAAAATGAAATTTTTTAAATATATTTATTATATTAAAAATTTGTCTTTTTAATTTACATTTTTCTTCTTGAAACTTTTATCGGTGTTTTAAGAGCAATAATTAGATGAACTCAAAATATATAATTTTTAGAGCAGCTTCTTTAGTAGTACTAGTAAATTTTAATAGTGTGTATTCAAGGAAGAGTTCAAAAACACATATAAGGAATACAAATAATCAAAACACTTAAATTGTGTGTATTAAAAAAAGATCTGCCTGACTTAAAAACTAAAACAAAAATTAAAGTGATCAAACTAAAATTATCTGTATTTATAAAATAAAAAACATTTGAACTATACTTTAAAATATATTGAAAGAGAATAATGTTGTAATATTTATAAATTATTTGTTCTCATTTTATTTTATCCAAACCGAAAAGGAAGCCAATATAAATGAACAAAGAATAAAATTGAATGCATTGAATTTCATTAACGTCTTTTCAATTTATTTTATTTACTTTTATGAAACAAACTATATATATTTTATTTAAAAATGTCTGAAAGGACATGTAACATTAATTTGTTTCATTCCTTGGATATTTGCTTCTTTATTTTTTTTAAGAAATCCTATTGGATTCAATAGGATTTGAATGAAATAAATTGATTTGATTTTAAAACCTAAACACAAATAAAATTAATTGAAATCCTATTTTGATAATTTCAAATACATTCTATTGTATTTTCAATATAGTAATTGTTTTCTAAATCAATTTACTTCCTAGTTTAATTAATTACTCCATATATAAGATTTAACTTATAAATTAAACCAATTTAAGTTGTTTCCTAATTTAAATTATTCCAAACATTACCTATTTAAAAAGATACCAATTTAATGTTGATATATTAACCATATAAACCTTAAATTTGAATTAAATATTTCATTTAGCCAACTAAAAAACCTTATGAATAAAAGTACAAGATTGATTGAGAATGTAAAAAAGGGTTACTATTCATAAAAAAAAATACAATATTTATTATAATTAAAGAAGTCCCAAGACCATTTTCTTTTTGTCTGAAGAAGCCTCTTAACCTAATTAGTGGTTTTCCAAAAATAAATAAAAAAATAAAAAGAAGAAAAGAAAAAGAAAGAAAAACACTTGTATGTTTTTGCTTGGGGACTTTGGATATAATATATAATAATTGGACCAAATTAAGACCAGGTCCGGTTCACCGCCACCGGTCCAATCCATTACAAAACCCGGTTCACACAGACAAAGCTTACTCTTCCCAATATTCATTTATTATTTTTATTTTCTTTTTTGGTATATTTCTTCATCTTCTTCTTTACAATTCTCTTTCTTTCTTTCTTTCTCTCTCTCTCTTCTTATCTCTCTTTTCTCTCTCTTAAAAATAACAATACAACACCGAACGGAGGCTCCGACCCGAATCGGACGAGTCGACTCAGCTCCGAACCCGTCCCAAGATGCTTCTGCTTCAATCGCATTTTCGCTCCCATTGATTTTCTCGCTCTCTCTCGTGTTTTTTCCGCCATGGACGCTGAATCCGTAAGCTCTCGATTCCCTTTCCATTTCGCTCTCGATTGATGCCACAATCGCCATAGCTGAAGCTACGAACAATTTTCTTTTTCTTTTTCTGTTGCTGAGTTCTTCGTTCAATTTCGAATTTCGATGCATTAGCTGTATCAATAGGTTGATTTTTGTGTTATTTTTTTTTATGTAAATGATTCTGAAATTTCATTGTTTTGTGTTTTTGGGTTTGGAATTTTAGGGTTCTGCAGTTTATGCGTCTAACTTTGCTGGATATTGATTCGGAGGAAGAGGGGAAAATATAAGTAGGGTTAGGGTTTTCTGGAAAGCATTGTTTTTTATTTTCGTTTGGGGTAATCGGGATTGTTCCTAGGGTTTGATTCGAGACGGGGAAGATAGGTGTGGGTTAGAGAGGATAATGTGTATACTGTGTGTGATTCAGAAGTGGTCTCGCCGGGTTGCTACAATGCTACCTTGGTTGGTTATTCCGTTGATTGGTCTCTGGGCGCTTTCCCAGCTCCTGCCGCCAGCTTTTCGTTTTGAGATTACTTCGCCTCGCCTGGCTTGTGTTTTCGTGTTGTTGGTTACTCTCTTTTGGTATGAGATTTTGATGCCTCAGCTGTCAGCTTGGAGGGTGCGCAGAAATGCACGGCTTAGAGAAAGGAAGAGGTTTGAGGCCATTGAAATGCAGAAGCTGAGGAAGACTGCTACAAGGCGTTGTCGCAACTGCTTGAATCCGTATAGGGATCAGAACCCTGGTGGGGGTCGGTTTATGTGTTCTTATTGTGGGCATATTTCGAAGAGACCGGTTTTGGACTTGCCCGTGCCACCAGGGTTGGGGATTTCAAATTCTGGTATAGTCAAGGACTTGGTTGGAAAAAGTGGCAAGATATTGAATAGCAAGGTTTGGTCTGAAAATGGGTGGATGTGCAGTCAGGACTGGTTGGAGAACAGCAACTGGGTTGGTGGGTCTATTCCTGGTAATGCAAGTAATTGGAGGACTAACGGAAATGCTGGTCTTTTTGGAGATGAGCATTGTTTGACAGAGAGGTCATATTCTGGTATTTTGTTTTTTGTCTGCAAGCTTTTGACATCTTTTTTCTTGAGCATTAGATGGCTCTGGAGAAAGGCTTTTAGAATTAGTTCAAGGGAAGAATGTTCTAGTGATGCTGAACATAGGGCACTATTAGCAAAACGGGGTGAGAATGGGGCAAACCTCAATGAAAGTAGAGGTGAAAGAGCCCGCAGGAAAGCAGAGGAGAAAAGGCAGGCTAGGCTAGAGAAAGAGCTTATAGAGGAGGAAGAGAGAAAACAGAGGGAGGAGGTTGCAAGGTTAGTGGAGGAGCGTAGGAAACTGAGGGATGAGAAAGTGGAAGCTGAAAAGGATCGCAGCAAATCATCACATCCCAGTAAGGAGAAAGACAGTAGGAAGGAAGCTGAAAAGAAGCGTCAGGAGAAAAGAAGAGATAAAGATAAGGGATCTAGTAAGAGCAACTCTGATGCTGAAGAACTGGAAAGAAGAGCCGGCAAGGAAAGTGAACGAAAGCGGGATGTTGACAGAAAGAGTGAAACTGACCGTAGAGATCCTCAGAAATCTGGGTTAGAGACTGGCAAAGGACACAGTACAGATAGTGCACATAGTAAAAATGTCACTGCAAACAATTATAACCGAGGAAGTATTAGTACTGGAACAAGGTACCTGGATCGTATGCGGGGTACAATTTTGTCTTCTTCAAAGGCATTTGGTTTTGGAAGAGGTACTAATGTTCCTACCAGTGTAGTGAAAGAAAACAAGTTAAACAGTTCTGTTGATCATGTTCATACAGCTGCCAGCAGGAAAGATTTAGGCCCTCCTGAACGTCCAGCTGCAAAATCCAATTTGAATGGAGATGATAGGAATGTCAATCACTCTGTAAGTCGTCTTGCTTTCTATCTCTTTATTTTTGCCATATGTTACTATTTTAGATGGTTTTGATGAAGTTCTATTGATTTGGGAATAGTAATTACTTTTCCTTGTTATAATCCTAGGTGGAATTTAAGAATTAGCATTATATTTAAATATTTCTCTTTTCACTAACTGCAAGTTTGTTTGTCCACATTCTTTCATTCTGAGATTTATGAACTGAATTGTAAGATGGTCTTGTTAATATTAATTGCTTCTTGTTTATGATAATCTGGGCTGCCTTTATTTTCTTTGAAGAAAAAAGTATTACCATGATGGTTGTTCCCTGCAGGTTCTCCCAGAACCAAAGCCTTGGACAGAACCTAAGAAGTCATGGCAGCAATTATTTACTCGGTCCTCGTCTGTTCCGCAATCCTCAAGTTCAAGTGTTATATGTAGACCAAATTCCAAAGTTCAACCAGAAATCAAAAGCCCTCAGTTGTCTGGCCAGCCACCAGTTACACAATCGTTTAATAATCCAATTCACTTTGGTCTTCCATCACCATTTAGTATTTCCACCTTTCCAAATGGATCAACCAGTAGTAGTCTAGGCTTTTCTCCTCCAATTGAACCATTATTCTCTCCAGTTGGAAATACTTCACATGACTTCAGACATGAAGAACAAGAGCTTTTCGAAGACCCCTGTTATGTTCCAGATCCAGTATCCTTGCTTGGGCCTGTTTCTGAGTCACTCGACAATTTCCAGTTGGACTTGGGAAGTGGCTTTGTGACAGACATGGAAGTAACAAAGCCTCACTCTTTAAAAAACATATCTGCTGGTTCTGAAGTCAATAAGTTATCTCCAATTGAGTCTCCATTGTCCCGAGAAAAGTATAGCTGTTCTAATCGATTTCCAACTACCCCTAAGGCCCAAGATGATGTACTTCCATTGGACAGTGGAGCTGCAAATGATATGGGAACATGGCAGATGTGGAGTACTCAGCCTCTTGGCCAGGAAGGTTTAGGTCTCGGTTTGGTTGGTGGCACTAGTAACTGGTTCTTATCCTCACCACAAAATGTACCAAACAAGGATAACTTTGTTCTTCCATCATCTCAGAAGACCATGGCTTCTCTTTTTAACAAAGATGATAACATAATTTCCAGCACCCACTCCCCGCAAAATGTTTTTCTTCCTAATGGTCAGAGTGGCGGGACCTTCAGCCCTGTTACTGGTTCAAGTGGTTATGATCCTTGGTCACAGAGTGCTTTGTTTCCACCACTGTCAGGCGGCCTTAAAGCTCAGGATGGTGCTTCTCAGAATGAAATGATATATGGGAGTCCAAGTGGATCTGCTGGCAGCCATGTGCTTGACGGTTCTCCAGCTAACAGTTGGTCCAAGTGAGTATACAACTGTTTGACTTACTATTTGCCTTCTATTGTATAGATAATTTGAAATTCCTGCTGTATATGGATGTATTTGTGGTATTGTTGGAACATTTTAAATGAAACCTGTTAGCCAAAGATGAGAAACACAATCTCCTTATTTAGTTTTTCCTAAACAAATTGTGGTGCTCTAAAAACTGGTTGATAACATGCTTGTTACTGAGATTTTTTTTCATCAAAAATCGTTTTAGTGCACATGCATTTGTCTTAGTATTTATCTGCTGTGTTCATCTTAACTGTGGCCCGTAGGCTGTTTCTGGAGTAATGGTTATCTAATTGATAGCTTGACTTCGTCAATCAAACTGTGATTTTAAGAAGTTGAACTTCTACTAAATACTTATCCAGAGCGTATTGCCATATGGCATTTTTGAATGGATTCATTGAATTGAATTTCAATCCTTCCTTTATTCCTTACATGTCACATGCTTTTAAACGTCATAAATTCACTACCAAGCAGGGCAAATTTATATCTGTGTTTTTAATTAGCATGAACCGACTTTTATGCTCGACCAATCATGTATGCTGATAAAGTGGGGTACAGCCAGGAAAAGAGCATGAAAAGAGAAACTAGATATATTGAGTTATTGACATAACTAAGGTGATGAACAGAGATGATAGACTTGCTAAGAAACTTTCTATAATCATCAACAGATTGTATTTCTTCATATAAGAATCAATAATAACAAATTATTTTGAACTGTTTGACTTCATGAATACTAAATAATCATGATGGGAGTGTAAGTGAAAAAGAAACTCTTCTTTGTACGTAATGTGAAGTATTGGTGAAATTTACTTGTGTTGCAAAGCCTTTGCTTTTTGGGACCCTTTCACATTGCTTGTCGCATGCACGATTCCTGTGCCACCCTCATTGTCTTGGATATTTGCTTCTTGTTTTGACCTTTCTCTTCTGTTTATCATTATTATGAAAAAATCATCTATTAATATTTTTTACTATATGTTTACCAGCTTGTATTATTTTGTTTACTTTGCAGAAAGGATTGGCCTGTACATGGATCTGTGGAAAGTGTAGGGAAATCACCTGTTGCAAGGCCCCATAATGGCACTTTACATCCATCTTCAGATGTACAGTCATTTTGGTCATTTGATTAAAAAAAAGGATAGTGACAGGGTATGAGGGGACTTGATTAAGAAAAAAAAACAAACATAACTGTTCTAGAGGCACATAGCCTCCTTTGGGGGAAAGAGTTTAGAAAATACTGAAAACGCATTGTATCTTCCTTTCTTCTTTATGAAGGGAGATTGATGTTTACATAACGTTAGCATCCATAGGAATACATGATGTTGGAATATGCATGCCCTTTTATGAGCCAGGTAACAATCAAAGAGAGGTTGACCCATTTTGAAGTCTTTTTGTGTCTTTTTGGAAAATGGTGTCATCATAATCTTCCAAATTGGCAGCAATGATTTCTTAATTGGGAGAAAAGAAAATGAACTTGATACTAACTTGATCCCTGCTGCTAATGAAGAAATATAATCCTGTCCTGTTTCATCTGTTTGTGTCTAACTTCTGTTCTTAAGAATCGAATAGCATCTTTGGTCATAGTTCAGTGTGATCTTGCCCGGTTTCATGTGACTCACCACTGTAGAATCTTTTGTTCTTACCTTATCACTAATGGGTCCTTTTATGGTAGGGGACTGCTATTTGTACATAGAACAATACTATCCATTTATTTTTCACCCATTCAAATGTTGACAACTTTTATGAATATGTTGGCAAGTTGTCAACATATTCATAAAAGTTATCAATATTTGAATGTGGTGGAACATAGGTGGAGAGTTAAAATGGTATGTACATTTAGCATTTTCCTTTAGGGTATTCAATGTAAATTTTGGATTTTGAAATTCTTGTGCACATGTATGAACCAATCAATCAAAGGTCTTAATCTTAGGTATAGGCTTTTTATTGGTTCATGTTTTTCAAAATCAGAGATTTACTTTGGGTAATCATAGAATTTCCCTTTGGTAATGGACGCCTTAAAATTGTCCTAATAGGTTATGGTTTAACGGCATAAAGATGTTATTTTGACAAGTGTCAATATCGTTATCGAGGTTTTGTTTTGATTGTTCAGGCTATTCATCACTTATATCAAGTGACTAATTTCTTACGCCAAAGGGGTGTGTGGTTTGGGAGTAAAATTGTGAAAATTTATGGATAAGATTTTTGTTCAATTATACATGGGTGAAACTAGGTGGTATGAAACAGACGACGGTCTCTCATGAAATTTCTAGTTTTGTGTGTGAAAATAAAATTATTATGTATTTAATTTTTTTTAAATTTTGTTTTTGTTTT
Source organism: Aeschynomene evenia (assembly GCA_013621005.1). Classification (NCBI taxonomy): domain Eukaryota; kingdom Viridiplantae; phylum Streptophyta; class Magnoliopsida; order Fabales; family Fabaceae; genus Aeschynomene; species Aeschynomene evenia. The sequence continues at coordinate 32,224,377 of CM024268.1, read as the reverse complement.
ATGTTTCATTGAATTTTGTTAGATATGACTCAATTATCAACTCACATTATACTTGTGAAAAAATTAGAAAGTTCATAAAAAATTCTATAATATGACCAATTTTACAAATGATTCAAACAAAAAATCAACAAATAAATAAAAATAAAATATAAAAAAATAAGTGTTCCACCGTTATATTGTACTCGTCATTTATCATAAATCTATATTTATAACTATTTAATATTAGTACCATGAAAAATATTTAATTCCGTCCCTATTAGTCCCTCTAAAATAAATTCCCGACTTTTCCCCTTATTATACGTATGAAGTTTTTATGTAAAATCTTTTGGTACATACTCTAATACTATCAATGTGGTTATGAATACTATTATAATTAGTAAAATCTCACATTTTAAAGCCTATATAGTCTTCAATTTCTATTATATGTAAAAAAAATTATGAAATTATATAATTTGAAGTCTATAGCCTTTGTTTTATGGAGTTACTAGAAAAATGAGTGAAATCTCACATTTTAAAGCCTATAGCCTTCAATTTCTACTATATGTAAAAAATTTATGAAATTTTATAATTTGAAGTCTATAGCCTTTGTTTTATAGTGTTTATAGAAAAATTAGTGAAATCTCACATTTTAAAGCCTATAGCCTTCAATTTCTACTATATGTAAGAAATTTATGAAATCACATAATTTGAAGTCTATAATTTCTACTATATGTAAAAAAATTATTAAATTACATTATTTGAAGTCTATAGCCTCTGTTTTATGGTGTTACTAGAAAAATTAGTGAAATCTCACATTTTAAAGCTTATAGCCTTCAATTTCTACTATATGTAAGAAATTTATGAAATCACATAATTTGAAGTCTATAATTTCTACTATATGTAAAAAAATTATTAAATTACATTATTTGAAGTCTATAGACTCTGTTTTATGGTGTTACTAGAAAAATGAGTGAAATCTCACATTTTAAAACCAATAGCCTTCAATTTCTGCTATAAGTAAATAATTTATTAAATTAAATTATTTGAAGTCTATAGCTTTTATTTTATAGTGTTTATAGAAAAATTAGTGAAATCTCATATTTTTAAAGCCTATACCCTTCAATTTCATCTACTACATGTAAAAAAATCATGAAATTACATAATTTGAAATCTATAGCCTTTGTTTTATAGTGTTACATGAAAACTTAGTGAAATCTCACATTTTAAAGCTTATAGCCTACAATATCTACTATATGTAAAAAATGTTTAATTACTCTGGAGGTCCCTAAAGTTTCATCAAAATTTCAAATGGGTCCCTATACTTAAAATTTTTGTAATTGAGTCCCTATATTTTAAAATAAATTTTAATTAGATCCCTAACACTAATTTTGTCACTTAGCCACATTTTAGAAGTGTGGTTTAAGATAAAAGAAAAAAATATTACAACATTTTAATTATATGGTATTTATAATGAAAAGAAAAATAATAGTATTTTTAAATTTTATATATCTTTTATTTTTTATTTTTTTAAATTTTATTTTACTTCATATTATATTTTATTTATTTAATTTATTTTATATTTATTTTATTTTAAATAAATTTATTTTTATTTATTATAATTTAAAAATAAAATTTAATTGAAATTAAATATAACAAAAAACTAAAGTAAAAAGAAAATAAATATAAAATTAAAAATGTATTAAAGTAAAAAATTATAAATAAAAAAAAGTTAATAAGAATTTAAGAAAAATAATTTAAAATATTTATGTTATAATTAATTTTATTTAAATTATTTTTATATTCTTTATTTATTTTAATTTAATTGTCATAATGTATAAATATAAATTTATTCAAAATAAAAATAAATATAAAATAAATTAATTAAATAATAAATAAATATAATATAATATCAAATAAAACAAAATTATAAAAAATAGAAAAATAAAAGATAAAAAATAATACTACTATTTTTTGTTTTGATTATAAATACCATATAAATAAAATGGTGTAATGTTGTAATACTTTTTTTCTTTTATCTTTAACCACACTTCTAAAATGTGGCTAAGTGACAAAATTAGTGTTAGAGACCTAATTAAAATTTATTTTAAAATTTAGGGACTCAATAACAAAATTTTTAAGTATAGGGACCCATTTGAAAAATCGATGAAACTAAAGGGACCTCCGAAATAATTAAACCTGTAAAAAAAATCATGAAATTATACAATTTGAAGTCTATAGCCTTTGTTTTATAGTGTTTCTAGAAAATATTAGTGAAATATCACATTTTAAAACATATAGCCTTCATTTTCAACTATATTTAAAAAACTTAGGAAATTACATAATTTGAAGTCTATAGCCTTTGTTTTATGGTGTTACTAGAAAAATGAGTGAAATCTCACATTTTAAAGCCTATAGCATTCAATTTCTACTATAAGTAAAAAATTTATTAAATTACATTATTTGAAGTTTATAGCCTTTGTTTTATAATGTTTATAGAAAAATGAGTGAAATCTCACATTTTAAAGCCTATAGCTTTCAATTTCTACTATATGTAAAAAATTTATGAAATTTTATAATTTGAAGTCTATAGCATTTGTTTTATAGTATTTATAGAAAAATTAGTGAAATCTCACATTTTAATGCCTATAGCCTTCAATTTCACATATATGTAAAAAATTTATAAAATCACATAATTTGAAGTCTATAGCCTTTGTTTTATAGTGTTTATAGAAAAATTAGTGAAATCATATTTTAAAGCCTATAACCTTCAATTTCTACTATAAGTAAAAAATTTATTAAATTACATTATTTGAAGTCTATAGACTTTGTTTTATAGTGTTTATAGAAAAATGAGTGAAATCTCACATTTTAAAGCCTATAGCCTTCAAGTTCTACTATATGTAAAAAAAATCATAAAATTACATAATTTGAAGTCTATAGCCTTTATTTTATAGTGTTTATAGAAAAATTAGTGAAATATCACATTTTAAATCCTATAACCTTCAATTTCTACTATATGTAAAAAAGTCATGAAATTACATAATTTGAAGTCTATAGCCTTTGTTTTATAGTATTTATAGAAAAATTGGTGAAATATCACATTTTAAATCCTATAACCTTCAATTTCTACTATAAGTAAAAAATTTATTAAATTACATTATTTGAAGTCTATAGCCTTTGTTTTATAGTGTTTATAGAAAAATGAGTGAAATCTCACATTTTAAAGCCTATAGCCTTCAATTTCTACTATATGTAAAAAAATCATGAAATTATATAATTTGAAGTCTATAGCCTTTGTTTTATAGTGTTTCTAGAAAAATTAGTGAAATATCATATTTTAAAGCCTATAGCCTTCACTTTCTACTATATTTAAAAAATTTAGGAAATTACATAATTTGAAGTCTATAGCCTTTGTTTTATGGTGTTACTAGAAAAATGAGTGAAATCTCACATTTTAAAGCCTATAGCCTTCAATTTCTACTATAAATAAAAAATTTATTAAACTATATTATTTGAAGTTTATAGCCTTTATTTGATAGTGTTTATAGAAAAATGAGTGAAATCTCACATTTTAAAGCCATAGCCTTCAATTTCTACTATATGTAAAAAATTTATAAAATTTTATAATTTGAAGTCTATAGCCTTTGTTTTATAGTATTTATGGAAAAATTAGTGAAATCTCACTTTTTAAAGTCTATAGCCTTCAATTTCACATATATGTAAAACATTTATGAAATCACATAATTTGAAGTCTATAGCCTTTGTTTTATAGTGTTTATAGAAAAATTAGTGAAATCTTATATTTTAAAGCCTATAACCTTCAATTTCTATTATAAGTAAAATATTTATTAAATTACATTATTTAAAATCTATAGTCTTTGTTTTATAGTGTTTATAAAAAAAAGAGTGAAATCTCACATTTTAAAGCCTATATCCTTCAATTTTTACTATATGTAAAAAAATCATGAAATTACATAATTTGAAGTCTATAGCCTTTGTTTTATAGTGTTTATAGAAAAATTAGTGAAATATCACATTTTAAATCCTATAACCTTCAATTTCTACTATAAGTAAAAAATTTATTAAATTACATTATTTGAAGTCTATAGCCTTTGTTTTATAGTGTTTATAGAAAAATGAGTGAAATCTCACATTTTAAAGCCTATAGCCTTCAATTTCTACTATATGTAAAAAAATCATGAAATTATATAATTTGAAGTCTATAGCCTTTGTTTTATAGTGTTTCTAGAAAAATTAGTGAAATCTCACATTTTAAAGCCTATAACCTTCAATTTCTACTATAAGTAAAAAATTTATTAAATTACATTATTTAAAGTCTATAGTCTTTGTTTTATAGTGTTTATAGAAAAATGAGTGAAATCTCACATTTTAAAACCTATAGCCTTCAATTTCTACTATATGTAAAAAAGTCATGAAATTACATAATTTGAAGTCTATAGCCTTTGTTTTATAGTGTTTATAGAAAAATTAGTGAAATATCACATTTTAAATCCTATAACCTTCAATTTCTACTATAAGTAAAAAATTTATTAAATTACATTATTTGAAGTCTATAGCCTTTGTTTTATAGTGTTTATAGAAAAATGAGTGAAATCTCACATTTTAAAGCCTATAGCCTACAATTTCTACTATATGTAAAAAAATCATGAAATTATATAATTTGAAGTCTATAGCCTTTGTTTTATAGTGTTTCTACAAAAATTAGTGAAATATCACATTTTAAAGCCTATAGCCTTCACTTTCTACTATATTTAAAAAATTTAGGAAATTACATAATTTAAAGTCTATAGCCTTTATTTTATGGTGTTACTAGAAAAATGAGTGAAATATCACATTTTAAAGCCTATAGCCTTCAATTTCTACTATAAATAAAAAATTTATTAAATTATATTATTTGAAGTTTATAGCCTTTGTTTGATAGTGTTTATAGAAAAATGAGTAAAATCTCACATTTTAAAGTCATAGCCTTCAATTTCTACTATATGTAAAAAAATTATAAAGTTTTATAATTTGAAGTCTATAGCCTTTGTTTTATAGTGTTTATGGAAAAATTAGTAAAATCTCACTTTTTAAAGTCTATAGCCTTCAATTTCACATATATGTAAAAAATTTATGAAATCACATAATTTGAAGTCTATAGCATTTGTTTAATAGTGTTTATAGAAAAATTAGTGAAATCTCACATTTTAAAGCTTATAACCTTCAATTTCTACTATAAGTAAAAAATTTATTAAATTATATTATTTAAAGTCTATATAGTCTTTGTTTTATAGTGTTTATAGAAAAATGAGTGAAATCTCATATTTTAAAGTCTATAACCTTCAATTTCTACTATATGTAAAAAAAATCATGAAATTACATAATTTGAAGTCTATAGCCTTTGTTTTATAGTGTTACTTGAAAAATTTGTGAAAAATCACATTTCAAAGCCTATTGCCTTCAATTTCTACTATATGTAAAAAATCGTGAAATTGTATAATTTGAAGTCTATAGCCTTTGTTTTATAGTGTTTCTAGAAAAATTAGTGGAATCTCATATTTTAAAGGCCTATAGCCTTCAATTTCTACTATATGTAAAAAAATTATGAAATTATATAATTTGAAGTCTATAGCCTTTGTTTTATAGTGTTTCTAGAAAAATTAGTGAAATATCACATTTTAAAGCCTATAGCCTTCACTTTCTACTATATTTAAAAAATTTAGGAAATTACATAATTTGAAGTCTATAGCCTTTGTTTTATGGTGTTACTAGAAAAATGAGTGAAATCTCACATTTTAAAACCTATAGCCTTCAATTTCTACTATAAATAAAAAATTTATTAAATTATATTATTTGAAGTTTATAGCCTTTGTTTGATAGTGTTTATAGAAAAATTAGTGAAATCTCACATTTTAAAGTCATAGCCTTCAATGTCTACTATATGTAAAAAATTTATAAAATTTTATAATTTGAAGTCTATAACCTTTGTTTTATAGTGTTTATGGAAAAATTAGTGAAATCTCATTTTTTAAAGTCTATAGCCTTCAATTTCACATATATGTAAAAAATTTATGAAATCACATAGTTTGAAGTCTATAGTCTTTGTTTTATAGTATTTATAGAAAAATTAGTGAAATCTCACATTTTAAAGCCTATAACCTTCAATTTCTACTATAAGTAAAAAATTTATTAAATTACATTATTTAAAGTCTATAGTCTTCATTTTATAGTGTTTTATAATGTTTAAAGTCTATAGCCTTTGTTTTATAGTGTTACTTGAAAAATTTGTGAAATCTCACATTTTAAAGCCTATTGCCTTCAATTTCTACTATATGTAAAAAAATCGTGAAATTGTATAATTTGAAGTCTATAGCCTTTGTTTTATAGTGTTTCTAGAAAAATTAGTGGAATCTCACATTTTAAAGGCCTATAGCCTTCAATTTCTACTATATGTAAAAAAATCATAAAATTTCATAATTTGAAGTCTTATAGTCTTTGTTTTATAGTGTTTCTAGAAAAATTAGTGAAATCTCAAATTTTAAAGCTTATAGCCTTCAATTTCTACTATATTAAAAAATCATGTAATTACATAATTTACCGTCTATAGCCTTTGTTTTATGGTGTTTATAGAAAAATCAGTGAAATCTCACATTTTAAAGCTTAGCCTTCAATTTCTACTATATGTAAAAAAGTCATGAAATTACATAATTTGAAGTCTACAGCCTTTATTTTATAGTGTTTCTAGAAAAATTAGTGAAATGTCACATTTTAAAGCCTATATAGCCTTCAATTTCTACTATATGTCAAAAATCATGAAATTACATAATTCGAAATTTATAGTATTTCTAGAAAAATTAGTGAAATCGCACATTGCTTCAAGCCAACATTGCTTCAAGCCAATGTTACAACTATATACATTTAATCTATGTTTTTTAGTTGTGTGCATGGAATTATCAATGTCTTCATACAATAACATTGCACTTATTTTAATATTTCTAGATCCACTTGAAGCTAATCAAAATAACACTCGAGAGAAGTAGAACAAAATAACAGTTCTTGCACCATGATATGCTCCTCAAGATTCAAGTGGTCATATAGAAAATGATTTCAATTTTCACACGTGTAGTTGAGTTCATATGAAAAAGGATTGGTGGAATGATAGCAAGTAACAACACATTTATGTAAAGTTTGGATTCAAGAGCAGACGGAGACAGAGAGACAAAGACATAAAGACATACATAACATAGATAAAATGATCGTCTCCATATCACGTTTGTTTATATGGATGAAGACAATAGATATAAAAACAAAATGATATTGTTGACCCTCAACGGCTGCTGGACCACCGCTTTATATATTAATTTGGTTGAATGCAGAACATAATTTTGTATACAGGGCAAGATAGCTGAGTAAAAGAAGGACAAATTAAACCAAAAAACACTAAAAAATTCCGACCTGCCGGATTCGAACCAGCGACCTAAGGATATCTGTCGTTACCAACTACAGTCCTCCGCTCTACCAACTGAGCTAAGGTCGGTTTGTTATTATCTTTGAAAAGTGAAAATATTATCATTTCTTAATTTTCTATAAATATTATATCTTGTGTTATTGGTTTCTAAAATTCGATAAATGTTGAATAAGTGTTTGTTGTACATCTAATATTACTTCCTTTTGAATGGATAAGATATAAGAAAAATTTTAAAATATTCCTTTCAACTTTGACTCGTCTGCACTTTGATTCTATTATTTTAAAAATGTATACACAATACTTCTTAAACTTTCTAATATGTGAAATTACAGTAATTTGATGGCGAATGTTTATTTTTTAATGAAAAAAATATAGTACATGTGTGAAATTTATAATCTTATTATGAGGAAAACTCAACTCAAGTATTTAAAAGTAGCAAGATAAAAGTGCATAGGGTTAAAGAAAAGAGTTTAATTTTGATGCACTAATAATGTATAAATATTCTACGTCTGACAACGCTAAGTATGCACAATTACTCTGACAATCCAGCAAAACGATCATGCACCTCAACACTAACTAAGACACATAAGAGGTTATATGCATGATATAACTACCGTACATGCCATAATAGCATAACAGGTCCATTACCCCAAGCCCTGTAGGATAGACCTGCTCTGATACCAAAATGTAACACCCTACTAGATAGCCCTTAACGCTTAAGTCATTTTAGGCCATTTCATAAGGGTTACCTCATGTTATTAAGTTTTATCTTTATATTTAAAATATAATACGCGGAAAATAGGCGGGAGTAGATTTTTCGTAAACATTCGCGGAATAGAAAATAAGGGCTTTGCGCATATGATAAGCGTTACAAGCATTTACTGAAAATACCTCATTAAATAAATAACTCCCATCAAGTAACAAACCAGAAATAAATACTAGGTCTCACCCCATAAGCCAAAAACTGTGACCTATGAGATTCCACCATAAATACGAGTAAATAAATAGCTGCCGGCTAACAAAGGTCCGGACTCAGAAAACATAATAAATAAATAAACATAGCGGAAGCATAAAAGTCATAACATCCGATAAGGAAGTAAAACATGTCTCTGATATCTAGGGAACTATATCATAAACTAAGTCTGCACGGGCTCCTCGTGTGCTCCGACATCCTGCTCTGTCTGCTCCTCTAAAAGGTGGGAAAAACATAGGGTGAGCACTGGGAAGTGACTCAGTAGAGGAAGCCGCCCCGGGTTTAATTATAAAATAAGTGAAGCATGAATGAGTTTGATTCGGATATAAGTTGAAAATCAATCTTTCCACGGGACGTCTTAAGTGCATCTTGTTCATTTTATTAATTCATATAACATACAATAATTAGAGGTCTTTGTGTAGTGCGCTAAGTGCTTCTAAACATCAACAAAACATATCAGAACTTTCTTTCAGAGCATCTTATCATTAACTTTTACTTTGAAGCTGTTAGACATGGCAAAGCCTCCCTCCCATCCTTACTCCTACAATCCGGCCCCTAGGTATGAGCTCATCCTAAAACATACGGGGAAGAGGGGGTACAGTTCACCTTCCTCAAATGAAGGAGTTACAGCCGAGGATGCCACCCCTCCCTACAACACTCATCACAAGCTGAAGGCTACAGGGTATTTTAATCTTTCAGAGTATCAGAGATCTTTCAGAACGTCTTTTAATTATCACAAATCTTTCAGAGTTAACAGAGATATTTCAGAGCATCAGAGTATCTTTCAGAACATCTTTTAACCTTTACCGGATGACAGAGTTAATTCATTTAGAGCATTTCATCACAATATATATATATATATATATCATTACCTAGCATACACATCATGTGATCATTCATCGTAAACATCTCATACAATAATTATATATACATCATAGCAATTAAATATACATGCAACTAGTAACATTACATAATGAACATACATGAATCATATATAACATGCATTATCATATAATTATACTTTTATATTATAAATACATATAAACATATTTTTATAGCTCATATTATCATATATAAATCATGCATATATCATATATAACATTTATACAAGTCGTAGAACGCATTAGGGTACATAAAGGGTCAAAACAGTTAATTTTCGTAAAATCTGCAGTGCTGTAATCGATTACAACGGGGCAGTAATCGATTACAGTAATCGATTACACAGACCTTGTAATCGATTACCAGAGAGCCATGTTTTCTCGCGATTGGAAATTCTCAGCTCGTAATCGATTACGAGCCTCTTGTAATCGATTACGAACGCGAAAACTCAGATTCTAGAGTTTCTAAAACACGTTTTTCACAAGCCAATGGCTAAAACTTTAATATAGAATCATCCGAATCAATAGAAAACATAGGTTCATGAAAACTCATTAATAAAACATGATTAGAAACACTTTTCAATTGATAAAACCCCTTTCCTTTGAAATTAATTTCGTAAGACATAACCCTTTCATGAACCCTAACGGGAAAAACGAACAACAACAATAATCTCATCAAAAACACCTCATCAAGCATGAAATTACAGAGAATAAAGAATGCCTAAAACCCCTACCTCTTGAAGAAATTTGAATAAAAGCGTAGAGACAATCATTTCTCGGTGAAACCCTTATTCTAGCTTTCTCTCTCTAGACCCACAAATGGTACGGTGATGAATACGAATCCTATTGCTGAATTGCAATCGGTAGAAGGGTGTATCTTGGTGTGAGGATTACAAATATGTGATCGGTTTCGTGAACGGGCAAGGTTTGATGTGAGTTTCGTGGTTTGGAATGACTATGGCTTTGAGTTCTTGAGAGAGAGGAAGAACAACGGAGGCACAAGGATTAGAGAGAGTGTTTGGAGTGTTTCTGAAGTGAGGATTAGGGTTTCTCACGTGGTGGTTCGGTTATATATGGTTTAGAGTCATCGTGGGGCCCATACGTAACTTAAAACGCACTAAAAACTCATACTGCGCAGTCTGTAATCGATTACCACGAATCTGTAATCGATTACAGCCTGTCAAAATGCACAGATTCGAAAGTCTGTGCAGTGTAATCGATTACCAGACTTCTGTAATCGATTACTGGGCTGTAAAATAGCCCCAAAACACCTCTAAAACGTCCCGACTCGTACTATAACCTTTACATATCACCCCTAACCTCAACCATCATAAAAAACATACACATAAACACATAAATCACATATCATACAATGCATACACATATCCATACGCTTAAGCCACATAACATGAAATACACACACATAGATCGTATAACACTTATACATACACTTAGATCACAAAACACATAATGATTTACTAGAAGAAACTTATCCACCCAAACTTAATTAAATTCTAGCCAAGGTCAATTACCCTTAATTTCCCTCGATTAGGACTTAATGAAAACCAGGGTGTTACATGAGGCATATGCACGTTTTTATCCAATATTTAAAGGATTACAACAATTTATTTATTACAAACAACTTCAAGCGGCGCATGTCACGCGCCATATTATACTATATATTTATATTATATTACATATTTAAATAACATTATCTTTCATCTTCATATTAATATACCAAATAGATTATTATTAGAGATAACTCTTTTCTTTGCAGCATTTAATTGAATGGTCTAACATTTCCTCAAGGCTATGCTTGAACTTGAATCCCGCATCCATGAGTTTCTTTGAGCTTAAATGTGGGAGTTTGGGACCTCTTAAATTCTTCACCTCGCTAGAAATTAGAAAAAAAAAACAACAACAAAAATTACATATTAGATATAATATATATATATATATATATCTAGAAAAAATAGCATTTTCAACATTAAATGTGTCAATAAAAGTATTATCAATAAAAGTAATATATAATTACTGACCGTCGAAAATACTTAGAACTAGTTTATGAGTATTTTCAACGGTTATTAATTGTCAAAGAATAATTTGTAATTATTTTTAACAGCGAACAAATGTCTATATTTTTCTTTGATAGTACTTTTATTAATATTTTTTTACAATTATATGTTGAAAATAATAATTATTATTATAGTGATGTGAAATTAATTAAAATGGAATAATATTATATTTAATAAATTTTCCATGAAGAAGAACTATATATATATATATATATATATATATATGGAACTCACTCTAGTGTTGGTATCTGAAATTCTGGATATTTGGAAGAAAGAATTCGGGTCATTTCTTCCATAGTGACAATAAATGATGAGCAATTGTATCTGCCTTTTGGGTTAGGATGCTCAAGCAAGAATATATGTGCTCTAGCCAAATCATCAACATGCACCATATGAAGTCTAGTGGCACCAAATGGATTCTTCTCACCTGCACCATCAATTTGGTAAAACATTAAAATAATATGTATATAGTTACTCTTTCATTGATCTTGCTATTGAAGAGAAGAATGTTTAGTCCCTATTTTTATGACATATCTATGTGACAATATTTTTATGACAAGTGGGGTCAAAAGAGGGATCAACTTTAATCCCTCAATTGGAGATGCTCTAAAAGATAGAGTGCTCCGCTTTAATCACTAATGCCACGTGTAAAATGAAAATTGTAGAATACTTATACAACAGTCAACTATGAATATGATTATTATATAAATATTGTACAACTTTCATCGTAAACGTAACATTCCACCGCCTCAAGTTTCAATGGATTCATGACATTAGCACAGAAGATTTGAACAAAAACAGCATAAGCATAAACATAAATGAGGCACTTACCAAATAACAAAGAGAGTGTGGCATGAACTGAACCTGGAAGCTTAGGACAAATGAAGGGTCCAAGAACAAAACTAGGTATTAAAGTCACAACCTCCAACCCATTATTCTGTTCCCCAAATTCAAGCACTGCCTTCTCAGCCAATGTCTTAGAAACCGAATAGGACCATCCAAATGGCTTCAAATCTCTAAGAAAATTCACATCACTCCAATAACTCTCATCCATTTCATCCATAATCAATTCTTCCTTATTATTATTGAATTGGTGTATAACTGCAGAGGCACTAGAAGTGTAAATTACTCTCTTCACAGTCTTTGAATTAAGGCAAGCTTTGAGAATTCCTAGTGCACCATCAACGGTTTTTTTTGTTAGTACGTCCTCAGGCTCATCTCCTTGTAAATCCATTGGTGTGGCAGTGTGGAAAATACCAATACACCCTTCTATTGCTGACTTGAAACTTTCTGGCTCGCTTAGATCAGCCTTGAATATTTTTAGCTTTTCAGATGCGCCAGCAAGATTTGTTAGGAAACTTAAGTCTTTCTTGCCACCTGTATACAAATATTAAACATCCAGAAATGAAAAAGAATAATGACAAATACTTTTATACGCCCTAAAAAATTTCCATCATTATAGCTATTAGGTAATAATTTAACTTTTTACGACTTAAAAAATTGAATTATTGTATATGGTGACTGATTTTTTAATGTACATGTAGCATTACTAAAAGAGTTTAATTTTGATTCACTGTCCGTTTAAACAAATTTTACACATACATCCAATCATAGATTGACACATAAGTAAAAGTCTTTAACTCAATCACCCACTAACCAAAAAATCACACAAATCAATAGTTATGATTAGCTGAGTCAGTGCATCATAATTAAACTCTTACTAAAAACTAATACTAATTGAATACTCACTTTAAAATAATTGATAAATGTAAGAAATTGTGCTACATCTTCATCATTTATTCATGAAATAAAAAAAATATATTTAATCTCGTTCTTTTTCAACAATTAGAATTTAAAAATACCTGTTATCTCAATTTTTATATTTGAGTCAGAGACTAGGAGGATGAGTGAAATTTCATGCTTATTCCGGAAGTTTGTGACTAGAGGTAGGGCAGTAAGGGAATACAGTGTATTATTGTATCAACTTTGAAACAACTACTGTATATGTTCTTGAGATTTATGCAAAATTGGGAACTAATATGATATCCAATAATTGAATGTAAACTGTATTGTTTTCCAAAACTAAATAATGATTTAAATTTGTACAAATTCATCCTATAACTTCATATATATTTACACACTTGAATAATGGATCATCAAATTAAAACATTGAAAGAAAAAAGAAAAGATTAAATGAAAAAGGGCTTGCCTGGATGAGATCTAATAGTGGTATTAACAGAGTAGCCATTCTCAAGGAGCCTCTTAATGATCCATGAACCAATGAAGCCTGTACCTCCTGTTACACAAACTCTTCCTTTCCCCTCTTCCATGATTCTTTTTTGTGGCTTTAGCTTCAACAATTAATTGTACTAGGTAGCTTTTTCTTTGTTCCTCTATTTTTTGCTCTACTTGTGGTATCCTAGTTAGGCACGATGGTTGAATATATACACACAACACATACCTGGCTGACACCCCCAACATAATTTATGCATGTGGGCCTTCTTTTTCAAAAAATTATAATTAATAAAAACTTTATTTCTTGTTTAGCTTTGACTAAACATTTGCGTATTCATTACTCATCATTATAAATCCCTCTAGAATTGTCATCGCACTTGAATAGTTAAATTTAAATTTATAAAATATATTAATCTAATTTTAGTATTAATCATTAATATCTAATATTTTAAAAAAAATGAATTATTTCTTACTATGATAACGGATGACAATTGATTTAATGGTGTGGGGAGTTTCTTTAAATTTTATGGAGCATTATTTAGCTACATTTTAAAAATGTGGCTAAATGCAAGTGTGGTTAAATGTAATTTATCTATTTCAAAATCTATGTTTTTTGGGTATCACAAATGTAAAAAGCTAAGCAATTATAATGCTATTGGCAGTTGAACGCTGATGAATTGGTGATGATGTTGGTGGTTGGTGGAGATAAAACATGAAGGTTGAAGGAAGCAGCATGGTTGGGATGTGATTTCATTTTACAATTGGGTGGCGCCTAGTGTTGAAACCCATGGTATATTGTCCAAGATCAAAGAGAAATGAGATAGAAAATAATGTGAAATGATTGAATTATCAATTGTGTTATGAAATACAAATGAGTAATATTTTATATAGGCACACTAATACAAATGACAAATATACTGTCTATCACTAATATCTTTAACACCCCCTTCAAGCTGAACATGAGATAATTCGAGCATGTCCAGTTTGAAAAAAAAGTGTAATGCAACTAATTAAAACATGAATTACAATACAAAGAAAAAACAACTAGATGTCGAACTAATATGAAATCTGAATTAAAAAAAAAAAAATTGATGAATAAAGAGGCATATATACTTGTTTTGATTTATGAATTATGATGCTGTTTTTGTCTTTTTTCCTATATTTTTTTGCTTGGCTTTTTTTATTGCTGTTTGATGCTTTGGTACTCTAATTCTGAATGTTCTGTATGGGGTGTATGTGGCTACTGCATTGGAATTGGAATGTAACAAGATGCTCCTGCTATGTCTTTAGTTGAGACTGATCCTCTCCAACCATTACAAGAATAATACTTAATTTTCAACACTTAATTGTCAAAAAAGTATTGTAAAAAAATTATATTGATACTTATTAACAGTTAAAAAATAAGTATAAAATTTTCTTTTGACAATTATTGACCGTTGAAAATATAAATAGTTTTAATCAACATTTTTAACGGTCAATAATTGTCAGTAATGTTTATTGTACAACAGAAATACATCTAACTAGTATCCAATGTGTTATATATACTACATGTAATGTGTGTCATACATAACATATTATACATATGACACCCATTATGTATAATATATAGCACACGTTGGATATATTTCTATTGTACAAGAAATATTATTCACTAACTCTGTTAATATTAATTTCATTGATGTACATGTCATATTACTTGTTATTTTTATATTATATTGTGATTAAGGGTAAGCATTCGTATAAAGTATTTTTAAATTTATTTTATTTAATGCTAAAGTCTAGCAAAAACATGTGAAAAATTTCTGGATATAAGCAACTTCAAAATTAAAAGTGTAAAAATTATTCACATGCATACTATAAAAATTGAATAATATTATATATATATAAAAAAATCAGTCACTATCAATCACTATATATAATAATTAAATTTTTTTATACTATTAATCAAACTTCAAAAATCTGGTTCATGTGCATCTTTCCCTCAATTGATTGTCACTACAAATTAACCCTATGTCTGATCTAATGAGAATTGAAGATACCGATTCATGTTTTTTGGCCATTATCATGTTTTTTTGTTTCTCTCATTAAATAATTGATTCTTCAACGTTGTTGAAGGTACGTATGTGTTAATATAATGCATTAGATTGATGCATCATCACACACTAATAAACATAATAAACGACAGCAATTACAATTACTTAGAAAACAATAAGCTCTATGCCGTTGACCCCACGCAATTCGATTATAAGACAATTTGATCATTGCATTGACATTGGAAAATTAATATCTTAGTTCCGTCAAAATGGAAGTGTCAAACATCGTATATTTATTTATTTATTATGGTTTCTCTCAGGTTTAGTTATGGAATTCCACAATTGTAACCTGCGGGAGATGATTAGTTGGTTGGTCTGCCCATGTGATGCTCCAAAATGTTTGTACACTTCAAACAATAGATCTAGCACAATTGCTACTTAACTAACTTCATCATATATTTAGTAAGAAGTTCGATCGAATTTGATAGTATGTAGAAAGAGAATCTTATAGTAAAAAAATTTATTCCTTTATAAGAGAACCATGGGATACCTTGAGGAATAAAAAAATATTAATTTCATCCCAAAACATATGAAATTGCTTATTTAATCATATAATATTTTTATAATAATGTTAGAGGTACAATAAAAAAATCAAGTAATGCAGTCAATGAGTTCATTTTGATTTGATTTGGATCCTAATAATCATTGAAATTGTAATGGACTGAGTAATTATGGCCCAAAATCTTATTTATTGATTGGTTTGGTTGTTTTTCATTGTACATTTAGTATCACTCATATTTTTAATTTCCATTTCGGCCCTCATCCTTCTTTGCTATCAACTCCATGAACCCCTTACCTAGCTTCAAACTCCAAGACAAATTCAAGAGTCTTAAATGGATTAAAACGAGATCTAATGTTAGGACAAGTAAGAGAGGTCTAATGAATCCTAGCCCTTGCTTAATTCTTTCATGAGAATCTATTTAAATTGTCTCAAGTATTAAAACATTTCAGAGACAACACTCCCGTTTCAATAATCAAACCCGAATACTAGTAAGCCACCACAACAATTATGTTTGTATCAAATTTGAGGCATTAAACAATCTTAAAACTAATTCAAATGGAGACTTTCTCCTTAGACAACACACTATTTCATGTATTCCGTCCTTAGCAGAGATCAGGATGTTATAATATGCCATCGGTTTTATTGATGCACACCAGTCAAACAATTTTGTATCTATATCATTATTTGTGTGTGTTTATATATATTTGACAAGCTTGCTGTATTTTTTAAAACATTAAATTAACTTGGTCAATACCTAAGAATGTGCTTCAATTGTGACAGTGTGGCTAACAATAAAAACATGTGTGTATATATATTTGACAATTTGCTGTCCTTTTTGGGACATTAAATTAACTTGGTCAATTCCTAAGAATGTGCTTCAACAATTGTGACTATGGCTAACAATAAAAGCACTCAATCTAATCAAACAAAGGTTGACACACATGTTTTAGTATTCCACACATACTAAGTATAGTTTGAATTTGAATACTGAGAAACCCTCTTTGATAAACAATATGTAAATTCCACCATTAATATGTCATGGCCTGCATAGGATTTCTCCTATAATCTAAACTTTTAATTTAAAAAAAAACACTCAATCTCAATTTTTCATCTTAACTTTTCCACCTTTTTTCTTTCTTCTTCTGCCTGTTCTAAAATTTTTTTTCTCAACAAAAAAATGTCAATTCAATAAACAATTTTGCTTTGATCAACATTTCTTAATATTTACACAGTTCAATTAAGGCCTTGATCAAAATTTCTTCCAGAAAACCTTAGGTAGCATTTGGTAGCTGTCCCAAGTCAGTGAAGACAGAGACACAAAGGGACTGTGTCTCTAAATCATGGTAATTTGGTAACAGTAGACAGGACACAAAAAATATTTTTATATTGTGTTTGATAATAGTAAAAATGATATAAAGACATGTAAAAATGATCTTGGATATACATAATGTGAATTATGTGAAGTGATGGAGGGTATATTGGTCATAAAATTTCATTAAAAGGACCAGTCCATCTCAGTCCTTCACTTCTGGAGTGGACACAAATTTTGTGTCTTTTGTGTCCATGGACAGAAATTTTTGTCCATCTGTGTCTCTGTCTCATAAACCAAACAGGATTAGTCCCTCTCAGTCTCTGTCTTTTGTGTCCCGAAACAGCTACCAAACGCTACCTTACTCCAGCTCTTTGACAGTTATCTGCAATTAATGATATCAAAATTCCAATTAAATTAAGAACAACATCAGAACTCACTATATATATATATATTTAATGACATTCTCATATTACTAACAGCCAAGAAAATGCTCACAACTAAAGCAACAAATTTTCTTTTCATTTTTTTTTTGGTAGTAGGAACATCATATGTAACATCAACCTTTCTATGAATATACACCCTAGAACAAATTCTACTATTTCAATTTTTTATATTACAAAAAAAGCTGAAAACTGAGTTCTTTTTTTTCAAAAGCTACTCTTTTCTGCAACTCCAAAAATGCTAAAACAGAACTTTTTAAAATAAGATTAAGAGTATTTTTCAAAAGTTAAGCAAATATAGGGAAAAGGGTTCCATTTTTCACCCAAAAAAATCACATCCACACGCACCCTATCTTATGGCTGATGGAATAAAACAAAATAAAGGAAAAAAACAACGATGTTGGCAAATTGTAGTATTCTTACAACATACATGTACATCGAATACAATACATCCAACTAGTATCAAACGTGTGCTATACATAAAGTGTGTCATACGTAATATGTGTCATACGTAACGTGTTTTATAAATATGACACACATTACGTATGGTATGGTATTCCTGTTGTACAATAAACATATGACACACATGTATAATACACGTTGGATACTAGTGGAATGGTATTCCTGTTGTACAATAAACATTATTGAATAAAGAAAGAGTAATTGAATAGAGCCATTTCCATACCATTGTTGGTTTTTCCTGAACTCAGTTAGCACAGGATATATGTTCTCAAATGCTGTGTAAGTCTCATCTCTGACCTAAAGACATGGAAATGAAAACATCATTATCCCATGAACCATAAAAAAGTAAAACAAATGAACTAAAATAATCATAAAAAAGGGAAATAAAAAACATCATTATTACATGAACCCTAAACCATTTATTTACCTTGGCTCCTGTTAGAACAATTTTTCCGGAGACGAATATAAGCAAGACTATCTTTGGTTGCTTCATACGATAGATTAGCCCCGGAAATAGCTCTGGTTCATACTACCAGGAAGAAAAGGTAAACTTTACATAAATCCATCACAGAAACTAGGAAACCAACATCAGATGCACAGAAACCTAATGAAGATGTCTATTTACATCTACAGTTCCTTTATCACACAACAAGCATCATGACAGCAAGTACTCCCCAATGTTTTCTTCAAATTCTAATTTTAAATTTTGTAAACTCATTTAAAATATGTTTTGCCCATGCATATTTTTCAATAAAAGAAAAAAATTAAAGAAACAAGACTATTAATTCAAGACATAGCTTCTTTCTAACTTGTGAAAAGAAGGGCACTAAACTTTTTTCTCAGTATTATCCTTTTCAAAAACTTTTTATTTTTAAAGCTTCTATACATGTTTTTAATTAAAAAATCATTCCTATTGAAAAATAACTTCAAACAAACAAGCCTATTTTCCATGAAATTCACAAGCAAAAACAAAAACAATAGACACATTTCAGCACTCACACTTGAGAAAGCTCCATGGGAATATGCGAGACCCTCAAGCCGTATGGGGAACTTGACATCACAAGAGCCAACAATGTTCTGAATCTTGAAATCCTAGTGCACAATATAAAGGGAATTGATCAAATAATCAATTACTAATTAATAAAGATACCAAGAATGGGTAAAGGCAGTACCTTAAATTTGGCTGGGAAACCCAATTTTTGAATAATCCTAGCATACTGAAGAAAGAGGAAAACAAGTTAGGAAATACTGTATGTTTTCGAAAAATGATAATGCTTTCTTAGTCTCAATTCAAGAAAGCAATGAGTTGGGCATGATCATACTTATGTGAAGAGAAAAACTTGAAAAACAAAACTCCATCCTCTTCCATTGTTCCAACAAGAAAAGAACAATAACATACCTTCCTTGCTGCCAATTTAGACTGTTGCTCACTCTTAGCTCCAGTGCAAACCTAAACCAGTCAATAAAATGAAGATAAGCATAAGAATAGAAGCCAATTATAAGCAACATGCTAAATTCAATTTGTTTTGCCACAGTAACAACAGAATCCCTTGCACAAAAATCAAGAGAGAAAAAAGAAGAGCATGGAAACCAAAACGCAGAATGAGAAATGGGAATATAATAACCAAACCAATAATGAATCAAATCGCAATTGGAAGGACTATTTTCCAAATCATGAATCGGACCTCATCATGAACCATAATATTCATTATCAATTATTAATAATAGCACAGAGAGTACATTTTTGAGGGAACTGCAGAATTATGTATGAAAACTTGATTGTTTTTTTATTTCCTCTTATGCACATTAATTACTGGGGTTTCTACATCTCATTTGCTCTCTCTCCCTCTCTCAACATGGTATCTAAGCCTAGCAAGAAAATCCTTTTTTGGGCTGCCTGTTTTGTTTCGCACCTCCAAGTTGTCCATCTCAGCCAGGTTCACAGATCTGAGGGGTGTTTTGCCTCGGACCTATCCCACCATCCTCACACTAGTCTGCCACAGAAGACTTGTCATCACCGGAGTAATCAAGTGCTCCCCATTCCTCAATCAATGGTCATCTGCTACTTTCAATATAGGCAATGAGCAGAGCCCCTTTTCAGCTGCCATCTTTCTCCATTGACTATGTTCTGCGCAGGACCAGTAATCACAGCTTGTGTTCATCACCCGACAGTAGCTGTTTGGCTCCTTATTCCTCACCTATATCGTGTGAACTACCACCTCCGATTCCAGCACAATTCATCCAATGAAGAGCGTTTGGTTGGAGAATCAAATGAACCTATTGCAATTCATATATTCCAACTAAACTGAACAGAATATCAGGTGTAACAACAGATACATACCATCTTGCCAGATGCAAAAATGAGTGCAGTTGTTTTAGGTTCCCTGATCCTCATAATCACCGCAGCAAAACGCTGCAAATATTCAAATCAGAAACATTAGCACTGCAGATAAATGGCCAACAAGCATAACAAGATATCCATTATGTAAGTTAGTTGTTGATTTCAAACGGCACAAGTGTAGTGGAAAGTAGTTGACCTCAACAATATTTGTATAAAATCTTAGATCAACCAAGCTTCTTTGAACTACTTAGAAATTTTAGATCAACCAAGCTTCTTTGAACTACTTAGAAACGATGGAATTTTGGAAAAGCAGGGGATACTGACCTTTGGATTATACTCTGCATTACGAGCTTGAAGTGCAATTGATTTAAGTTCCAATTTACAGTCCAAATTGACTGTAGACACAATATTTCTGCCAGTACAAATAGTACAAAGTTTAAGACGTTCCAATGCAAATAAGAGCAAAGGCCACCACTTTAACTGATAGTGTCTAAAAAAATTTCACAAGAAAAGCATACTAAGCATATATTTTCAATTCATCTTAAGAAAAATAAATACACCAAAAGGAAGTCTACGTTGGAGTATAAATCCCCTCCATTAAGAACATGCCCATCAAAGCTAACTCGCTAAGATTTGATGACCAAAACTTTTAATTGGGCTAAGAACAGCTAAATATAAGCGCAGTATCAACAAAATATATCAAATCTGTATGCTCTAATCACATTAGTTTCCACGGTCCTTCAAAGAAATGTATGGAAAAGCTCATATTTACAAGGCACAGAACCAAGTAATAACTGAACCCCCAACCATCACTACTTTAAATTTGTAAAAGCACCAATAAACATGGAAAACAAGGCTGGCCTTTTATGAGTAAATCTTAGCACTACAGTTTCTATCCAGAATTGGAATGCAAAAAAAAGGCATACTGAAAGACAGTGCAGTTTCATCACCGAAATTCCAGTAAGACCTTAGGATTTTCCGCACATAAAACCACTAGCTGAATTTGGTTAGCAACTAGATCAACCCAACTGAAAAAAAGCTAATTTTATTTTCAATATAATTCATATATATATTGCTAATTACAAAAGAGCAAACCCACACACCACAACTAAAACTCTCGGAGCATTCAGTGGAAACAACCAAAAATCACATCATAGTATTCATCTCATGCTCAGAATTGCAATCCACCAAAAGGGCACTGTAATCTTCCAATGAAGCTTTCAATTTTTTATCAAACAAATGATACTCACTGAAGGGTAGGCACAATCCCAGAAGGGTGCTTCTTTAGATCCACAGGTTGGCTCCCTTCCAATCCTTGTTCAGCCATGAACCCAACTTCAACCTTATTCTATATATTATGATTCAAAACCAGCAACACACCCCACTGAAGCACTGAGAAAAAGCTACAAAGAAAAAGCCACCATTTTCCACAGTAATCAGTAACATAACCTTCACTTTTCCTTACATAAAAAAGGAATCTTGTATATAAAGGGGGAAAAATCCTTTTTTGAAATGAACCCAGATCTCAGATGGTTCCATGTTGAACAGTTAAATTAAATATAGGTCGAAAAACTCATTTTGATCCCAGAATCATATCGAAATTAAACAAATAAATTAGGGCAATTTTGTGTATGACTAATCAGAACCAGTAGTTACAAAGTTAAAAAATTTATTAACAGAGATTGTTATGTATTGTATATCAATCACACCTTTGGTTTTTTTTCAGGGAAATTGGTGGTGAGAATCACAAGTTAATAACAAGGGTTTCCAAAAAAAATTTCTTCTTTTTTGGGGGAGAGATTGTTGAGCTGAATTGAATGGTTTAAGAAGAGGAAGAAGATAAGGTTGGGGAGAGTGGAAAAAGCGGGAAGAAAATGGTGTGAGAATTTGTATGTGAGATCTTATAAAGGGGTAAGAGATTTGAGAGAGAAAAAGGGATTATGAATGTGATTGTGAGAACAAATCATGGATCTGGTTCATGAGAGAGAGAGAGAGAGGGTAGGGTTGATTTGCAAGCTACTATTCACTATATTTGTAGATGTCGAAATTGCCCTTGATTTTAATGGGAGCACCAAATATTGCAAGAGTGTAACGGGAAATATATAAATACAGAAAGTGGATAATTCAGGTCCATTTCATTTATAGTTAGTGTTAAAAAAATTAATTTATCTTGGATGAAGTACATAAAGGATTATGTATAATAGTTATTAATTACATAAAGATTTATTCCGTACCCAATATTTTTGTTAGGTACCGGTACCCAATTGTGTGTTTAACCTATTAATATATGCTAAAATAAATATAATTTGGTACCAACAGAGCACGGTGGTCGCGGTCGCAGCCTTCCTAGACGCGTCTCATTCCCAATCACACATTTTCTTCATCTCCCTCTCGCATAATGCGCTCTCTCTCTAGCGGGTTATGAATTGAGTTTTTTTTTCTTAAATTGATAAAGTTAGAGAGTATCAATATAAATTAAATTAATTTTTGAAGATTACTAACCTAGCATGTTATCAGTTATATAAATTCAAAAAGTTTAAGTTAATTTTATCTATAAATCATGACATATACATGTGTTGGGTATCGATACCCTATATTTTCCTGAGTACCGAATCAAAATTCATACACAATAATGTATCTATGTTAAATATACGATTTTGCTCATTGTACTCCATAAGTACGGAGTTTGAACTTACTTTGTATCATAATACGGTCCAGTCCACTACTTCAAAAAATAATAATAATAATAATAAATTTCAACGTACTCCCAAAATACTAATTCTGTATTTACTCTGAAACTCTTTCTTTTCATATCTCTTTCCTCCTTCCATCTCCAACAACCACTTTTCTCTGACAACAAATGTCGTCGCCGTCGCGTTTGTCCCACCACCACCATCCACCAACGATAACCACCAGCCGCCACCGACGACAACCACTGTCACCAACGTGTCTGTGTTTGTTGTTGTTGCTGCGTGGTTGCGTTTTATTTTTTTGCATGTGCATTGTTATGGTGGTAATGGTGAGTGGTGATGGTGAAGATGATGGTGGTGGTGGTGACGGTGGTGGTGGTGGTGGTGGTGGTGATGATGATGATGAGTGTTGAAATTGGTGGTGATTATTGAGTGATGATGCGAAGATGGTAATAATGACAGTAATGGTGGTGGTGGTGGTGATGGTGATGATGATGATAATAATGATACTAATGGTGATTGTCGTCTGTGGATGGTGGTGGTGGGACAAATGCGGCGACGATGGCATTTGTTGTCAGAGAAGCTTAGAAAAAAAAAGTGGTTGTTGGAGATGAAAGGAACAAGGGAATGAAAAAAAGGAGTTTGAGAGTAAGTACGGAAGTAGTATTTTTAGAATGCGTTGAAATTTATTGTTTCTTATTCAATCTAAATATAAAATAAAATATGTTATTATGTTATATTTTAAATAAATTACTTCCATCACCCACCAATATTTATCACTTCATAAAAAAGTTGATATATAGGAAATAATGAGATGTGTTACGTGTACACAATAATCAGCCACAAATCAGTCACCGCGTATAAATATAGCAATTATACGTATACCGTAATTTTTTACTAAAATACATCTTATCTCACTCCACGCGCTCTAACAACCACTTTAACACCATAGCGTAGCAGAGCAAAATTGATGAATTGAATTGTTGTTACAGTTTTAGAAGAAGAAGAAGAAGAATTGGAAGTGCAAAAATAGAGAACCAGAGATGATGGGGTGGGGAAGGACGGTGTACGAAGGTGTGGTGGTGATTGGATCCCCTGGGTTACTTGGTTGGGCGGGTCTATGGTTCCTTAACCACCGTCTCTACAAAGAGTACGAAGAGAAGCGTGTCCTCGTTCAGATCATTTTCTCCGTCGTTTTCGCCTTCTCCTGAAACCTCCTCCAACTCGTCCTTAATTAGGCCCACACGAACACAATCCAACTAAAAGAGTAGTCTAACTAAAATAGTTATATATTCAAACTAAAAACAGAACTTTATTCCAATTAAAATAAGTGTTATAATCCAACTAAAGTAGTGCTACAATCCAACTAAAAACATTATTATAATCTAACTAAAACAATTATATAGTCCAACTAAAATAGTTATATAATTCAACTAAAAACAGAACTTTAATTCAACTAAAATAAGTGCTACAATCTAACTAGAGTAATGCTACCATCCAATTAAAAGCATTGCTATAATCCAATTAAAACAGCTATATAGTCCAACTAAAATAGTTATATAATCCAACTAAAAACACATAGTGATAGATCTCTATGCTTTGATTTATCATAAGCGTGGAACCATGGTTTTAACTTATTGCACAATTGTTCACAAAAGAAAAATAAAATAAAAAAGAGGAAACTTTTGCACAGCTTGCACAATATAAAGAAACTATTTTCATCTCAAATTCAAAACCAGCAAATGAATTTGTATTGAAAGCAAAGAAATGAAAGAAACACAGGAATATGGAAGATCAATCATCACCAAAAAGCTAAAAAAGAATGTGACAAACACACGTATATGATGGACTCTCATAACGAAGGCAACATCGCAAAAACCAAATCAGATTACCAAAAAGTGCAGCTCATTTAATCAATGTTCAGTCTAACAAGAAATTCACCAAGAAAACAGCTCCATATAATATTAATCGAAGCAAGTAGTCAAAACCCATAAAATAAAATGATTTCATCATATAGTAGTTAAGAAAAGAAACGTAACCTGTTTTGTTCTATATATTAAATCTGATTTTTTTTGTTGTCCATATTCATCCTCTTGGATGTTAGATTGTGGTCTTTATTTATGTTGAATTATAATCTTTATTATGTTGGATTGTGCTCTTTATTTATATTGGAGTGTGATTTTTATTATGTTGGATTGTGATCTTTATTTATGTTGGATTGTGATCTTTATTATGTTGGATTGTGGTTTATTTTGGATAGTGATCTTTAATATATTGGATTGTGGTCTTTATTTATGTTGGATTGTTTGTTACGAATCATCGCATATAAAATCTCAAATAGAAATATAAAATCAACTTGATAATACAATGTCGGGGGATTTTGTGGTGAAAATAGGTGGTGGAGCAACAGTTTCTTTGCTCCATGGTGTATGATAGAATGACTCTCTCTGTTCATCACCACAAAACTTGTCATGATTTGGCCACCAACGAAAATCCTCAAGAGACTAAGTGAAGAAGCTGCTTCAGTCTCAACAAAAGGGGTTTTCAGTTTCATCAATCATCTGCTTCTGTTCTTTGTTTTCTGCGTTGAATCGGTACACTGTTCAAGATTCTCTTTTTCGTTTTTTTTTTCCCTTTTGTGATTGAATTTCCATTCATTAGCTGTGGTGGATGTATTATGTGTATTTATTACGTTGGATTGTGGTTTTTATTATATTGGACTGTGTTCTTTATTTATGTTAGTTGGATTGTGATCTTTATTATGTTGGATTATGGTCTTTATTTATTTTGGATTGTGGTTTTTTTTATGTTGAATTGTGGTCTTTGTTTATGTTGGATTGTGATTTTTATTTATGTTGGATTGTGGTATTTATTTATGTTGGATTGTGATCTTTATTATGTTGGAGGATCAAACAGAGCATGACACAACATGAAAGCATATATTAAATCTTATTTTTTTTGTCCATATTCACCCTCTTGAATGTTGGATTGTGGTCTTTATTTATGTTGGATTGTAGTCTTTATTTATGTTGGATTGTAGTCTTTATTATATTGGATTGTGTTCTTTATTTATGTTGAATTGTGATATTTATTTATGTTGGATTGTGATCTTTATTTATGTTTGATAAAAATACTCTTAGTTCTATGAACTCCATAATAGTTTTCTCTGTTGTTTAAATTACCATACAAAATATTCAAAGTTATCAGTTACCACTCCCATACCAAAAAACATAACTTTAATCCAACTAAATTAAATGCTTCAATTCAACTAGAATAGTGTTACAATCCAACTAATAAAATGAAATGAAAGGAACCGTCCATGAATTTTCGAGTGACTCACCATCTGGGTGTGTGTATCTGAACTTGAAGCTAAAAGCTGAGTCTTTTAACCATATATTTATATCACCATGGGTGGCTCGTCCGAGTCAAGTGACAAGTTGGGTGAGTCTCTAGCGGCTGAGTTAACCGGCAAAATCATGGTGGTGGCTATAATAGTGTTGTTCATGGTAGTTGTGTTTGTTCTGTTCCTCCATCTTTGCGTCAAGTGGTTCTTCACTAATTGGATTATTTCTAAGCGCGTTTGGTGCACGCGACTCCACTGCAATGTTTTTATTGTAGTTGAATTATTTTTGTGTGTGGGGCCCACCGTATTTTATACGCTGATGGCTGATTGGTGGCCGATTGGTGGTGTATAATGAACATTTCTCGGAAATAATAATTAAATTATTTTCTTTAGTATATCGATTTTTCTCTGTTCTCAAAAAGTGATTAATATGGACGAGGAAGTAATAATTAAAATAGCTGTACCAAAACAACTATTTTAAGGAAAAGATAGAATGGATTTGTAACTGTAAGTAAAACCTTGGGCATCTTCCCATTAAAACCACAAAAGTTAATACTCCCTTTCTGTTTTTTATTTGTACACTTTGTACTTTAAATTTATATTTTTATTTATTCAATTAGTAACAATTCTAGATATTATTTAATATATATTTTTTATTTTATTCTTATTTAATTCATATTTTATCAAATAAATTATACTACCTAGAACAAGATATTCACTTTAATTAAGAATAATATAGTAAAATATATTAATTTTTTATTATATTTAAGATAAAATTAATCATTACTTAAAATACCATAAAAATAGAAAATTAACAAATAAAAGGAAAAACAGAGAGAGTAACTCAGTAGTTGATCAGTATTGTCGAAGTGTTAATAATAATAATTAATTAATTTTGATTTCACATGACAATCACAATTCACATAATTAATAGTTTAATACATCTCCCATTGTATCTTAAAATTTGTGGGCTGAACCAAGGAAAACCGTCACTAGAGATTGTGAATTATGGTGACGCAATGTCAAAACTCAGAATTTGATTTCTTTCAAGTTTTAAATCAAATCAAATCAAACTACAGAGATAGAAAGATTGGGCGTTGAATCATAAGTCATACAGGGATAAAAATTGCTTAAAATATATGGTTAAAGTAATGCAAATTGTTTCATAATTAAAAAAGAAAAAGAAAAAGTAATGCAAATTGTATATTTTGGTTCTTAACTAATTTAGCTTGTAGAGTTTAGTTTTATCACATAAATATTGACACTAACTCATAATTGGAATCATTTGTTGACTGTTGTCTCATTCAAAAGAAACTCAAGGTTGATTGATTAAATTTAAACCACAAATATATAAATAATAAAGTTATCATGAATGCAACTAGTTGATTGTTGACGTAGTATTCACCCTTGAGACAAACTTTCAAATTGAGAAAGAAAATTAAATTGAATGGATCTTACGTATACAGAATATTCAAATCAATCTATGAACTTTGTTTAGTGTCCATTTCAATCCCTAAATAAGTTTTTAGTGCTGTAATCTCTGAACTTGCATTTCGTTGGACACACCAGTCCTTCTGTTAACTCCAATTGTTAGTGACTAACGGTGTAGTCTTACATGGACTGTTAAGTGCGTCACCTTATTGTTAAGTGTTACGTCACCTTTCAATCCTTAAATAAAAACAAATCAATCCCTAAAAAAA
Source organism: Aeschynomene evenia (assembly GCA_013621005.1). Lineage (NCBI taxonomy): Eukaryota > Viridiplantae > Streptophyta > Magnoliopsida > Fabales > Fabaceae > Aeschynomene > Aeschynomene evenia. The sequence goes on along the minus strand of CM024268.1, from coordinate 32,195,886 downwards.
TTTAAAATAGGACAAATAGGTCCTGAATATTTTAATCACCCCATAAACTACTCCATAACACATAGTAATGTGAAACCAATTGTAGCACATACAGTACAAGGTTGAAAGGATAAGACTAGAGAGAGTCTCGTAACAACCTAGGAAGTAATTGTTGCACACCGTAACAAAAAGTAGTAGGAGCACTCCATTACTCAACAAATAACTCGGAAAAGCTGACAAGAGTTCTTAGTTTAAAAGACCGGAGTCTAATATACTCAAGGTAAACAATTTTCCACTAAAGCATAATTGTGCAGTGACTGATTTAGAAATCCCTTTGCAAGACTCATCTCCAACGCCCCCAGCTACTCAAAGACATCATATTCTTGAATCTAGAGCTCGAATTTCACCTATGAGGTCTGAACATTTACCAATTGCATCTCCAAATCCCCTTCCAAATAAATGCATAATATAAAAGAAATGGCCTCAATGGAACTCAAAGGGAATTGATATTGAAGTAAAAATCTAAAAACTCATATCACATTTTTTTCCTAACGAGAGTTATGTTATTTGAACATATTTAATCATGAAAAACACAAGTTAATGGTGAAAATTTATGTTGACCAATGAAAAATCCAAAAATAGAAATAATAAGAGATAATGTTATCCCCTGAATAGGAATTCAAGTGAAAATATTTGGAATCTTTACGTATCTAACTGAAAAATAAAGTGATGACAACACTATTACTTACTATTACTTTCCCCAATTCTCCATTCATGAACATAAATTCCCCATGTCACCACTCAAGCTTCAAAATGTAGCAAATGCCAATTCAATAAAACTTTTAGCTATAAAAAGCAAATAAGTTTAAAAGTTGATCATAAAAGACCCAAATGGTCAAATTTTGCAATTTAATTACACAAGCCTTTTATGTATATTACATGTAAGGAGATTGAACTAGCCATATTATTCTCTATAACTACTGTCAAATTAACAAGGAGCACTTCACCAAGGTAATGACAAAAGAAGCTCAAAGCTCACAGCAACCATAGAATATTCATCATCAAGTTTGTTGTGATACAGCCTCTAGCTCAGATTCTTCATGTTGATGTTGTTGAGGTTGTTCTCCTTGCCAGGTCCAAACAATGTCCTTCAGTGCCGGTCGAATATCCTGTTTCAGAAGCTTCTGGTACTCCATAGTATCCCCATTGGACTTCTTTAACTCCACGAGATGGAATTGCGGGGTGATCTCGAAGATCTCAGCGTCAATTCCTAACGCCCCTTTTCGTCCTTCCTTGGAACCTTCCAACCTGAACAGACCTCCATCTTGCTTCTTTACTTTCAACCGGAAGTGCCTACAAATCTCTTCCAACTTCGAGATTATGGTCGAGGCAGGCTTGTTGGAAGTGAACCGCACCTCTTTCTTATGCTCAGCAGTGTCCTCAAACAAACCAGATAAGTCAAAACCAGATGAGAAGGATATGATATCGAAAGCGTTTAAGTTGAAAGGTTTTGCCTGCTCTTGCTTGGACTCTGCAATAGGACCACTGTTCTCGCACGTGTCAAAGAGGCGATCAGCATCCAGAGGAGCTAGTTCTTTGTTTTCAGTCTCAGTAGTAACAGGCTTCTCTAACCCCTTTTTAAACCAAGAACTCTCCATAATCTTGGCAATCGATATCCTGGTCTTCGGGTTTGGATCCAAGATTTTGGACAACAATCGGCGAACATCAGGCGCAAACCATTTAGGATATTTGAATTCTCCCCGACCAATCTTCCTGTACATCTCCATCAGATTTTTATCCTGGAATGGAAGGTAACCAGCCAATAGAGCAAACAGGATTACGCCACATGACCATATATCAGCTTTGGCCCCATCATAGCCCCTTCTGTTTATCACTTCCGGAGCAACATATGCAGGTGTACCACACGTAGTATGGAGTAACCCATCTTGGTGCTTAGATTCAGCAAGGGCACTCAACCCAAAGTCTGAGACCTTCAAATTCTCATTTTCATCCAACAGAAGATTTTCGGGTTTTAGATCCCGATGACACACACCCCTGCTGTGGCAGTAGTCAACTGCGCTAATCAGTTGCTGAAAATATCTCCGGGCAACATCCTCCTTGAGCTTTCCTTTGGCTATTTTGTTGAAGAGCTCACCGCCTTTCGCGTAGTCCATGACAAAGTAGATTTTGGCTTTGCTAGCCATCACCTCATAAAGCTCAACAACATGTGGATGTCTAACAAGTCTCATCACCGAAATTTCACGCTTAATCTGATCAATCATCCCAACTTTCAATATCTTTTCTTTGTCAACTATCTTGATGGCTACACTCATGCCAGTTGCAATGTTCCTAGCATGGTAGACCTTTGCAAAAGTTCCTTGGCCTAACAATCTCCCTAATTCGAAACGTTGCATAAGCACACCTCCTTTCTGTTCCATTTCAGGCTATGCTACTATCAACAGTATGGTATACTAAGTACAAGTATTCAAGTGAACAGATAGGGTAAACAATTCAAAAGATGTTCAAAGCTTAACCGTCTTCACAAACTTCGGGATTTGACACTGTACAACTACCTAGATTCCCGATCAACTCAGGCACATGTGCACAGAATTGATTCTGGTGATGATCTAAACACCCAATCTCATCAAGGATGAACAAGGCTAGCTCAGATAGAGCTAAAACCTCATTAACCTTAGAGAAGGAATTCTTGGCTTGCAAGCACATCTTTCAGCATTCCCTGGTTTTTTTGTAATGACACTGCAGAATACTGAATAAGATGAACTTGTTAAAATCTTTGTGGAAAATCAAAGAACAAAGCAGAACCTGGTTAGCTTTCAACTATCCAGCAGCAAAACTATAGCAAGTGGACCTGAAAGAAAAAAGCAAATTCATTCAGGCAGCCTTAAACAATCCAATTCAACTAAAATTATACAAAACTTCAGTAAATCTAAGAAAGGGCAACAGCTAAATCTAATCCCAATGGACTAAATTTGGTACATCAATCAAACTAAGCCATTGTGTTCAATCATAAACTCTTTTAATATTTGCTACTTCTTTTAGATTCCACTCTTTTATAATCTGAATCCACCCACAACAAACTATGAAAATTGGTAACAACATCAAATCAAATGTTTTATAATTGATTAATGACTACTTGATTAGCAAGATTATCAATCTATTTGTGTGATAACATCATAACACAAGAATTTGATCTTCAAATCGAATGAACAAAGACAAAACACACACACACACCAACACACACAAGAATTCAAGGAATAGAGAAAATTGACATGAAGAGATATATATATATCAGAACCAACAAAAACTACTGAAGAGAATTACACAAAACTGAAATAAGAATAACAGAGAAAAATAACCCAATAAATAAAATAAATACTAAACACCCTCTTCAAAATCCCATTCAATTTACAGAATTTGAAAAAGTAAGTAACTTTATCAGAAAACAGATCCTTAACACATCAAAATAACCAGATGCTATGGTGAACAATATTCTCATGAAACAAACAGTGAGATATAAAAAAAACAAAAAGTAGAAAACAGAAAATGGGGTGTTAAAAACCCAAATGAGCTCAAACATGACGAGAAAAACCAATAAAGTTTCAAACTTTGAAACACCCATGAAGAGAAAATACCAAAAAGTTACAGGAAAAAGGTAAAAAACAACTCAGAAACATGATACAGAGATAAAATTGATAAGGGGTATCTCGATTTACCTGCTAAAGGATTTGAGAATTGAGAGATGATATCGATCTGCTTTTTTCTGTGTGTGGCTGCAATGAAGAAGAAGAAGAAGAAACAGAGGAATAGAGAGAAAGAGAAAGAGTGTGGGAGTGTGTTTGGTTCTAACGTTAGATGAGAGAATTAAGAAAACTAAAATTGCTCTCTGAGCTGCTTCTTATAACCAAGTGTTACAGCCAATGATTGTGACATATAATTATTTTAGGTTTTTATTTTATTTTCTTTTTATTTTATGTTTATTTTCGTGCCATGCTGGAGGCCAATTCGGCTTGAAGAGGTTGCTCAGTATAATATTTTAAGGTTGGGGTAGGGACTAATAAACTAGAATTTTCTATAAAATAAAAGTTTTCATTAAAATAAGAAAAAAATTTCGATTTTTTTAATAAGAGTAATATTATATGTATATTTTAAAATTAATTATTATCATCTATTATATAGAATAATTTAATTTAATTTTTTAAAATATTTAATTAATATATAATATTAAAGTTAAATTAATAATTTTATAATGTAAAAAAAATTATCTTTTTAACAAACTAGCTGTTCAACGAACTGGGAAAAAATATTATTTTTAAATTTAATATCAAAATTTATTTGGGTCAAAATGAGATTGTAAGAATTTCTTTTAATAAAAATTTTTTACACTCCAAAATTAGTCACAGATCATTATTATATGTAATAATTTAACTTTTCAAAATAATTAATTCAACTTTTAATATTATATATTAATCTAATATTTTAAAAGTTCAATTAATAGTTTTATAAGATTAAATTGTTACATACAGTGATTGATGATGATTAATTTTATAAAATACATGTAGTATTACTCATTTTTTAATTTAATTAGTGGTTGAGAGTTTGTTTGATGATCTTACCCTAAAAATATTCGATTTAGGAATATTCTGAATTTTTTTAGAAAAACGAATTTTGAACTCAATGATTAAAATATTGGCTTATATATTTTTTAAAAAATCTAGACTTCAAAAATATTTTTTAAGAAAATATTTCTAACTTTTTTTATTAACTCTGCACGTTAATTACTTGACATCATAATTTATGATTAGAAAATTTTAGCATATTAAGGTTTGTTGTTTCGTATTTTTAAATCAATCCTAGCGACTTTATTACGTTGAAAAGTTATAAATCAATTTAATCTGCTATTTTTAAGTTCAACCTAAACAATTTTTAAAAATTCAAAGTGAATTTGAAGAGATTGGACCAGAGGTGGAGCCTCTTTGTAATCGATGGCCTCCAACATTTTAATTTTTGTTTAAAAGTATTATAATTTTTATGAATCGGCCCTCCATATATTTATTTCTATAATATTTTAAATCAACTTTTTCTATGATGAGTATAATAAATAAAATGTTATATATATGTCTATATTTTCTTAAATTTTAATCAAAAATAATAATTTTTATTTCAATTTTAAATAGAAGTGATAAATTATAAAATTTATATTCTTTAAATAAAATAATTATGAAATATTATCTTATTTTAATATCTCCTAAATAAATTATCTACTTTGGCTCCCGGCCCAAGTATACGAGTATAAAATAAGGAACATAACCCGAATAATTTAAGAATTATTCATTTTTTATTAACATTAAAGAACTATTTAAATCATTACAGATAGTCGCTACCAAACAAGTAATTATTGTCTTGTACTCTTGTTGGTCTATCAATTTTAAAAATGAAAATATTTGGAACACAATAAAAATTTAGTCAAAATAGTTAATATATTGTGTATAATATATAATATAAAATTAATAAAATATATAATATATGATGTACAATATATATTATCTATTGTACACAACATATATCACATGTTGCAGCATCATCTTTATTTGTAACATGTGATATATGTTACGTTGTGCATATCATATGATATATGACGTACATAACATATAATATTTATTGTGTAATTTATATATTATATATGTTATGCACATCTTGATTTTTTTTTACCTATAACTATACTCTTTTTAAATACACCATGGTATTATTTGTGGGCAAAGATATTTTGAGTTAAAAATTGTATAAAATTGAAACAAATGGAAGCTTTTTAACAACCATCAATTGAGGTATATTCTATTATTCTTTGAAGTAAAGTACTATCTAGTGACAAACTAATCACCTAATTTGCCACCCTAGACCCAAGTTTTCTCCATCGAATCACTCATCAGTTATTGGTTAACGAACAAAGGAATGAAGGATTAGAAAGACAAATTTGATTAATAGTTCTATTAAAAAAAGGTTTAAGAGGGGGAAAAGATGAATAATCGGGTTTTGTTTTTCATTGGTGGAGGTACTATGTAATGAAGCTTCGTGTGTTCCCGTGAGTAGCGAAACGGGCCAATCACGGAGTGCCACGTTGTGGGTGAAGCTTCGTCGTAGCGGAACGGTGATGCTGATGCAGCATGCAGGTGCAGCGTTCCCGTGTTACGTTCATGAGGATGCGTTGTCGACCGTACACGTGTCATGATGTGATGTATGGTCATCCCATATAGGAGCAGACACGTAAGTCCTTGTCTGTTGAGGTGTGACATCACGCGCTTCAAAGCTGTACTAGAAGAAAAAATAAATTACATTTAGAATTCTATTATATTAAAAAAGAGTTTAATTTTAATACATTAACGTTATCTCATTAAAAAAAATACTAACGGTATAAAAGTATTGATGAAACTTTAAAATATTTTTTATTAGTATCTAAACTTTGATTAATACTTCATTAGACTCTTTTTTAGTTTAATTTTATTCATACGATAATGGAATAATAAAACTTATAAACGGATTAACGTTTATTTTACATTAAATTTAGACCATTGACTAGTATTTTATTTGTTGTTTAAATTTTCTTACTTTCAAATAGATAAACTAATAGGGAAAAAAAAGAAAATCAGATGTAAAATAATAAATTTGTTGACCAGTTATAAACATCTTTTTATTAATATAATATAATAAATTAATTAATAGCTTATGTTAACTAATGGAAACATCTTATCCATTACTATAAATATTGAGATGATGTTTATTTTCATTGACTATGGGAGTAGAGTTAAATAAGTCATGAAATCGGTGTTATAGGAGTCAGAAATATAAAGATTTTAAAATTGACTTCAAACACACTCTCACATATTTGTATCTCTTTCTTAACACAAAATAATTCCAAAATTAAAATGAACAAAAAAATTAACAATTTTATTAATTACTCATTGTAACTCTATTTTCATTTTATTCATTTTACTCACTCATTCACTCTACTACTAGAGTAAGTGAAAACAATCACTGACTCGACAATTTTAGCATAACTATTTATTTAAATAACTTCGGTTCTTCCATTGATTGGATGCTAAAGCCATTTCTATCTTTGTAATAATTATACATCTGTAAGAGTAATTTTAATAAGTTAACATGTTGGAGATGATGTACATGCCAAATAATTAAATTGAGATTAGAGTTTGTGTAATTTAGAAAATTAAGAGGTTAATTTGAAATTTTGGTGAGGGACTGATTTGATTTAAATAAGTTAAAGTCGGGGACTAAAATGACTCGTTTTTATGAAATCGGTCCACATCAGCATAACTAGTTGCAGTGAACGTGACACCTCAGCATCGTTATAATGAAATGCAAATGGAAATTGTGTAGAGGACTAACTTGACTTACAGTTTACAAAGTGAGGGACCATTTTAACAATTTTTAAAAGAGAATGACTAATCTTATTCACATATATAAAGATAGGGACTAAAGTAGCTATTCACTCATTTATTTAAATAACTTCGGTTCTTCCATTGATTGGATGCTAAAGCCATTTCTATGACCCTTTGTAATAATTATACATCTGTAAGAGTAATTTTAATAAGTTAACATTATTGCAACAATACTTTTTTTTTTTTGTTTAAAATCACTTTTCAAATTAAACTACAACACATATATACTTAAAACACTTAAAATCAGTAAATAATTGCTCACAATTGGGATTTAATTTGAAGATATGCATTACAAATAATAAATTGTTTTTCTTAGGTGTCAATTGGCTATTTTATTTGCAACTATCCTCAACTAAAGTAGAATATCTCCATTCATTTTGGACATGATGGATCAGAAGTGGTTATCTTAGTGCGCAGTCAACATATATTTTTGCTTAATGACAACAAAATCGCAAAGCTTATCCCTTCACTTGTTTTCTCTTTTACTTGTGTGAGCATAATAAAAAATAGATAAAATAGTTAATATCACATATTATTATAATAGTATCACATATTACAGAAAATATGATGTTATAATATATATTGTGCATAACATGTTTTATATGACGTGTATAATATATAATATATATTTTACATCTTACATATTGTATATTATACACAATTTATTGATTATTTTAGTTTTTTTCTTTTTTTTGTACATCAAGATTTTCCAATCTTTTTATCAACTTTAAAGGCCAATTAAGCTAACCATAGAAACGTCTATGTCCCCGAAATTTAGTGCGATAAGTGGTACAAGTCTTGTTTAAGAAAGTTTATTTAAACTTAGACCCCAACATTGTGGATAAAACTTATCCGACTCATCAATCTAACTAATATAATCGTTGAGTTAATTAAAGATGAACTGATCCGTTTTGCCAACCTCGACCTAACTCAAGGCTCTCTCTTTTGTTCACATCTTCTAAATGACCCTATGTATTTAATTTTGACCAATTTGGATTTGTGGTTATATTTAGAGTTGATCCCACATTACTTTATATTTAAGAAAATATTATAAGATTTTATGATTCAATTAATATATTTTACCTAATTTGATATTATTGTCATATTTGATATATTTTATATTTAAACATATATAACAAAATATTTTTATTTTTTACTTATAGTATCTTATAATTTTGTTATGTATAATATCTGAATTGTTGTATGTTTCATAGTCATTAATTAGATCAACCCAATTTAACATGATTACTCAATTAGTCTAATTATTAAGTCGAGTTCGAGTCAATAAAAATAATTTTATTTAAACAGTAATAGAAAAATGGATATTTTTAATATTAAATGTGTCAATAAAAATATTGTTAATAAAAATAATATTGATAATTAATGACCATCGAAAATACTTAAAATTAATTTATGAATATTTTCAATAATTGTCAAAGAATAGTTTATAATTATTTTCAACTATCAATAAATATAAATGTATCTTTTTTTTATAATACTTTTATCAACATTTTTCGACAATTACATGTTGAAAATGATCATTATTGATGCAGTGAAAAAATTGGATCAATTTAGAAAAATGGTAAATTAACATCTAAGATAGATATATACATATAAAATAGTGAAGAAGATTATGAAGAGAGAATAAATTAAAAAATAATAATAATAAAAATAGTGAGATTCTAATATTTTTTTTGAGTTAAATATTTGAATGTGAATGTACAAATAACATTACCTATCCCTTTTAAGTTTTGATCCAACTCGACACTCAACTTGATAATGCACATAGAGTTAATCACACAAGTGCTTATCCCTTCATATTGATAATATAATTATTTAAAAGAGGAAATTGATTGATCTTATCGACCTTTTTGCAGCTGTGGTGTGTTGACACCGTTTACATAAAATTATTAAGCAAAAGTTGGCAAGTTGTATAAACAATACTCATGTCTCACTATCATGAATCATTGGAAAACTTAGTATTTATAAATTATACACACAAATACTACTAATTAAGTGACAATTTTAATCACATGCTAGATTATGGAAAGAATTTAAAAAGAGTATTGTTAGAGGCACAATTAAAAATCAGCCAAAATAGCCAATAAATAGGAATTTGGGCCACAATCACTCATCTCATTAAAAATATACTCATGATTAAAAGTGCTATTTTGGCCATAAAGTGCTAAATGAGCTTTGTTGGCTGTTTTGACTGGTTTTTTGTTGTACCCCAAACATTTATGATATAAAAAAGAGTAAACCCCCAAGTTGGTCCCTGACAATTTTCGCGGTGGACAAGGTAGTCCCTGACATTGAGAAATTGACAAGTTAGTCCCTGACAATTTCAATTTTCGGACAACCGTTAGTCCTAAACGACTTCCGTAAGTTCGAGGGACCAATATGGCTTATTTATTAATTGTTAGGGACTAATAAAAGAAATTTAATAAGAATGAATAATCCTTTAAATTATGATATAAACATTGACTCATATTCATTCTAATTATATATTAATTCCAAGCTACATATAACTACTCCGGTAAATATTAAGTCTCTATTTGGATGTATTACTATCAAAAGACAAATATGTTGGGTAATTTTTCAATTGAAGAAGTAACAACATTTTATTACTTTACTGTAAAAAATAATTACATGCATATAATTATTTGTCGGTAACTATCACGGTTGATTACTTGATTCTAGCAATATATATATATATATATAGTCGAAAAGGGGTATTATTGATACATATATACAATAATATTTTGAGTAGTAATGTTATATGTATATCATAAAATTAGTTATCATGTGTGTAATAATTTAATATTTTGAAACTAATAATCTAACTTTTATTATTAGACATTAATCCAATATTTTAAAAATTGAATTACTAATTTTAAAATGTTGAATTATTATATATGATGGGTAATGGTGACTGATTTTATGGTGTACATAAAAACATTTATCTAATATTTTTTATAGTTGAATTTGTATATCACTGAAATGCAATCGTAATTATAGTTGATTTTATGGTGCATGTAATATTTTTCTACAACAAAGTAATAAAATGTTGTTACTTCTTCAATTGAAAAATTACCCAACATATTTGTCTTTTGATAATAATACATCTAAATAGAGACTTAATATTTACCGAAGTAGTTATATGTAGCTTGGAATTAATACATAATTAGAATGAATATGAGTCAATGTTCATATCATAATTTAAAGGATTCATTTTTATTAATTTTCTTTTATTAGTCCCTAACAATTAATAAATAAGTCATATTGGTCCCTCGAACTAACGGAAGCCGTTTAGGGACTAACGATTGTCCGAAAATTGAAATTGTCAGGGACTAACTTGTCAATTTCTCAATGTCAGGGACTACCTTGTCCACTGCGAAAATTGTCAGGGACCAACTTGGGGTTTACTCTATAAAAAATTATTAATTTCTAGAACAATAATGCTAAGTGAACAATGAAAAACCAGCCCATACAGCCAATGAGCCTATTTTGGCTTTGGTTTTGGCCCAAATAATCATTGAGATTGTAATTGGCTGAATAAATATGGCCCAAAATATCATTTATTGGCTGGTTGAACTGATTTTGTATTATTTATTTAGCATCACCTTTTCCAGAAATATCTCCAAAAGACGGCAACAGTAGGCCTAATATGACTGGTCTTTGATCCAAAGGGGAATTGAAAACAACTGACAATAACTATCATATGCATATTAGAAAAATAATGTTTGATATATAGCATAAATACGTTCAACTTGTATCCAATATGTGATATCTATATTACAAGATATGTGTTATACGTATAGCACATATACGCATAGCACACATCGTATAATATATATAGTACACATTAGATATAAGTTGAACGTATTTTCTGTTGTACGTCAACGATTATTGTATTAGAAATATATGAATTATTGTGAATTGTATTTGTTGCTAGTTAGTGTGACATGGATCATGTTCATGGATCCCCTTTTTATCGATTATTGCTTTGAAAAATTCATGCCTTTGCGATTATTGAGAATAAAGCATATACAGCAATGTCCACTTTTATTCTTACTGTATAATAGAAATACATTCAACTAGTATCCAACGTGTGCTATATGTCATACGTAATGTGTTTATGCAATAATGTTTATCTACAACAGAAATACGTCCAACTAGTATCCAACATGTGCTATACAATAAGACATATAATGTGTGCTATATGTATAACACACGTACGTATACCACACATTACGTTTGTATAACACATGTTAGACACTAGTTGGACGTTTTTTTTGTTGTACGACAAGTATTATTAGTGTGTTATATATGTATAACACGTTAGGTATGACACACATTATGTATGATATATAACACATATTAGATACTGGTCAAATGTATTTACGTTGTACAACAAGTATTATTGTTTTAATTATTGTTTGAATTAATTATATTATTATTACGAGCAGAGTATACAATTAAGGTTGATAGTAGCTGTTTACCTTAATATTCGCACGTATGTGTATTTTTTTTTTCTTTTTCTTTTTCAATACCTTAATGATATAATGGCTTTTCTTTTCAATAAGTATAGTGGCCAAAGTTGTCGGGCTGGTTGCATGCTTTTTAAGCATGAAATGACAAAAGAAAATTAAAAGTCGTATATATGCTATAAATTAAATTTGTGGTTTGTAAACCGATGGATAGGAAAAAATTCTAAATAAAATATTTAATATAAATTTTATAGATAGAAAATAATTAGTATTAAAAGATTCTTGATTAATTAAAGTCTGATATAAATCTCACATACATTAATGGCTTAGATCGGCAAGATAAAAAGGATTTTTTTAATATAAGTCATCTAGTTATTAATTAGTTAGCTTTACTTAAATTTTCAATTTGATCTCTTATATTTATTAACGTAACCACCGGTTATTTAAAATTCAAATAAATTATAAAGTTAGGAAATTAGGATTATTTAATTAATTTTTCAGGAACAATAATTACTAACTTTGAATCTTACAAAAATAAATTAATAAACGAATTCTAATTAATTGAATTAATTGTGTCTTGAGAGACGGATACAAAGATACAAATTTTAAATTTTCTGTCACCGAAACAAAAGCTCTATGTATTTTTTGCACCCTAAATAATGAGGATAAAACGCAGAGAAAAAAATGGATAACTATAACCCTATCTTTGGCGATGGTTCGGCGACCTTCGATAATGATCTTACGGTGGTCGGTGGATGACGATCTGATGATGGATGCTGGTGGTGGTCGAATCAGAAACAAAAATATCCTTTTACAAAATAATTTTGTGTTTCTATATCTGTATCCTTAATTTCTCCATTCTCAAAATGTAAATTTTTTTTTATTATACAAATTGAACATGTTTCTTTAGCCCATATAAAAATCTATCACTAAACTCTAAATTCAGCCGATTATAGAGATCTATCATCTATCTAGCCTTGCCTCTTGACAAAAAGAAAATGTCCCTAGATTAGATAAAGTATCCAGGAAGGCTATAAATAATTAAGAAACTATTTGACACTATCATAATTTGTTATTGAGAGTAATGTATGGTCTAAGTTGTAGGCTGAAGCTTTGGTTGACACACACAAGCCACAGGGAAGGCTATAAATAATGACGAACAAAATCTGAACATTAATTGGTTGATTTGGTTCCAAGATTCTTTGAATTTCGCCGCATCCTCATGGTGTTACACGTGGTACAAGGCCATCTAGCTAGTTTCCCTTGTTATGAACAAGTCTGTGGCTTCACTCAACAAAAAACCACATCCAAATATCCAACCATCAATTATGACTAAATGGACATTTTGCATTCATTAACTAGCATTGCTAGCACATCACCATATGCTATGCATCAACACGATTTCTATCAATAATGAACCATATAGTAATGTCATTATCTCCTTCCTTAGTTTTTCCCCTCTAAATTATTATTATTATTCCTTCGGTTAAAAATAAAGGTTATAACTATGATTTACAATGACAAAATGTTTTACATTGTCTTTGGATTAAATCTTTTCTTCATGACTTTTTAAGTAATAAGTGAGGGAAATAATTATATATACTGACAAGATATTATATGACTAGATGACGATATAAGTTTTTCTACACTATTAGTGTATAATAATCAACATCAATTTTACACTAAAATTGATTCTGATGACAATTTTAACATTTGTTTGGGACTATACTTATCGACAAAAATAGTAACATATATATTTTCTTTTAGGATTTAATTCATATACAAAAGTGTAAAATAAGTAAAATTATTTTATACTATGTAACCCAATAAAAATTTAAGAAATTAGCAAATTACTATTATAAATTATCCACTATAACAACTAGCCACCATTATTTGACATTTTACTCACTTTTTTTAGCCAATAACTTCATAGGACAAGTGCGAAGAAATTATTATTTTTTATTGAAATATGAGTTTATATGGTGATTATATTTGAAATTAAACTCTTAAAATATAATTAGAAAAGAAATTATTATTGGCATGAACTAACCTTGTATGTGTAGAATTAATCTAGTACGACAAATTTCAACTAACGACTTCACATATTTCACATCATATAACTGAAACCTTTTGCAACCTCCAATTCATTCGTCCGTTTCAATGCATATAACATTCATTTGCACCATTTGGCAACACTACATCTACAATAAATAAATAAATTAAATGTTGAATTATTTGGACCAATCAAACCTTAGATGTCATCATCTGCAATTAAATCGGTGAAAATCACACTCCATTGGACGTTGCGGGGCGGTGAAGTGAGGGGACCATATTGTCCAACAAATGTTCCTCCACCAACATGAGCCGGTTCATCTTGGCGACTTCTGTTCATGTACTGACACAACTTGAGTTTGATTCTCAGATTTTTTTTCATGTTGGTAGGGATATGTAAGAACCTTTATAAATGTTCAATAAACTTTAAAATATGTCGTGATTATGGACTAAGATGAACTTTTTTCTCGACCTAAACTTTTGTTTGAAAAAAGAAAATGGTCCTCCAGATCAAACAAGAGAAAGCCAATGGTATCACATCATTTGTTTGAAGGATCCTTGTTTGCAGGTTATTGTTCAATGCTTATATTCATTGCATAGTAATAATAAGTTTAATATCAAATCTCAAATGTGTCTCTGCTAGACCACATACAAGATTTTAATTTGATAGTGTTGTGTGTGGTACTGCAATGTTTCTGCCTCAAAACACACACCATGTAGGCCTCAAAAGAATAGTAATGCCAATAATTTATTCTGGTAGAGACAAGAGCAAATGAATAAAAAATCATGTACATATATGCATGAATTATGAAATTGAACTGTTTGACATAAGGGTCATGTGATGGAATTGCAAGATATATGGATAGAAAATTAAGGGAAGAGGAATTTTAACTTGTAGTGCAGCAATCGGAAATTTCATTCAGTAACAGAAACAGGGTTTAAATTTTAAAATTGAAGAAATACATATAACATGAAGTTGACATTACATTTTACGGAATCAACATTGCTATATGCACAATAAAAAAACAGCCAAAACAACAAATATGATATGCACAATATATATTATATAATGTGCATAATATATATTACGTGTTGTGCACAACATATATCACATGTTGTAAAAAAAGATGATATTACCACATGTGATATATATTGTGGACAACATGTCATACATGTTATGCATAATATGTAATATACGGCGTACATATTATATATTATATATTGTGCACTATTTATTGACTGAGTTTTCATTGTGCACCAAGAATTTCTTTTACAAAATTATACAACTTTGACATTTAATGTGAGACATATAAATATAAGAATTTGAACTTTCTAATTCTTCAGATACAACATGTGTTGTTTTATGTTTGATACACTGTTATTCACATCATTACAATAGTTTATAACACTATTTCGCCAACAAGTGCATCATAAAATCAGCAGAACCTTCTTTTTCTTCCCCATTAAGAGTCAGAAAGAAAGGCTTTCTGCTGGGGAAGTATTGTTGAAGCTTTGCAGGCATGTAATGCAGTGCATATATCTACTTGCTCTAAGAGCTTCTCTGCATTGACAAAAATTAATGGTCCATACTCGAAAACCATCCTCTTGCACTGCAAGCAAATTGAAATATTGCCAAAAAAAATCTTAGTCAATTGATATTTGATAAAAAGATATAAAATTTGATTTCGATATAGAACTTCCAAAATTCTGTTAGCCATGCCCTTGCATGGATTTTATGCCAAAAACACACTATTTTGGGTTGGAGTATCCTTCCTCATGGCATGTTTGTTGGAGGGTAAAAATATGGCGAAAAATTACCTAAATGAGTTTCATCTATCATTTTATATATGGACCTCAATCACGTAAATATTTATCCCTAATTTTACCCCTCAACCAAACACAGCCTTATAGTATCCGAAGATAATTGTATTAGTAGAGTTTGTTTCTCTAGGACGTGGACGTGTAAGGAGCATGCAGAATCAAATTTTCAGACTAGTAAAATTATTCATGGCAGTGACTCTGCCGAATCTATGAAATTATCATTACAAGGAAATAATCAGAAATAAAAGAGAAAGAAGGGATTTCTCAGATTTTTCTTACCTTCTCTGCATACTTCTCCACCGTATTGCAGACCTTCAGCAGTGCCTCAATTACTTCCAGCTGACATTTTAACACAAATGGTTGGATCTATGATTAACACATTGAAGGGCCAAAACAGAGAGAATAGAAGGCTTTTAACATGACAAAAAGCCAAGGATGGCAAAGATCTATTCTAATTTCTACATTTACATGTATCTCCCCTTTTTCCACTTGGATGCATATTTTCATTTCTACTAAAATATTGTGCATGTATACATTCATATGCTACATCTCATCAATATTCGAGTTCTCTTGTCTATTTGACCGCAACCATAATCTTTCTCAAGTAAAAGAAAGTAACTGGCAATAAATTCTCTACAGAAACAATGTAACTTTAAAATATCGAAAAACTGCGCTTTGCATGATAAAGAAAGTAAAATTCCACATTGCACACTTCATTGGATTTAACAGCAGGTTAAATTACTTACCTCAGTGTCGGGATCTTTCAACTTAGCCAATAGCACTGAAATGGTATCTTTGCAGAACTCGCAGCTATTTTCTTGAACTTGTAAGGAAATCTTTGTAATGCGTTCACAGAGGTTGACCTTGTGGCAGAATTCTCCGGGCTGAATCGTAGCAACTTCTAAGAAGAAAAGAGGAGCATAGTAGTCCACCAAGGTGATGCACTGTGCAATACAGAAGAGAAAGAGATATACAAATGTTGGGTTTGATAAGTTGAATTTATTCACTTATTCACCGTTTAATAGTCCTAAACATGGTTGAACAACTTTTGTCTTGGAGCACTATACACATTAGGTTGCGTTTGGTATAGAGACAAAACACAAATACAGAGACAGAAAGACTCAAAAAATGCGTTTAGGATAGTATGTCAAACCCAGGACAGCGGAGACACGAGATGAGATATAACTTTAATTTTGTGGCTCAATCTCCACCGTTTTGTATTTGTGTCCTGTCTCTAGAACCAAATACAATCTCATAGTTTACAAGATTTGCCAAAGTAGATTATGGTACAACAAAAGGTGGGTTTTGTTGTTATGTAATATGTACAAGAGAGGTTAAAATTCATCTAGGTATCAGATAATAGAAGGCACATAGAAAGTGTTGCGCAAATTAAACTTGATTTTTGGAACAACTAAGAACAATTATAGCACCTATACCAACAAGAGAACGAAAAGATGACCAACCTTCTGCTTGAAAGAGTGAAGCTGGTGGCAAGTGTTGTGAAGGATTTCGATGATCTCTTCCTGGGTCTTGTTTGCATTTAGATAATCAAGAGCCTTGGCACTATATTCTTCACAAAGTGCACACACATCTGGTTTTGTGATCAACTCTGCATTTTAAAGATAAGTCAATAAGATGGCTTAATCAGTTGATCAGATTGACTATTGTACTAAACATAAAAACAGTACTTATACTCAAAATCTATAACCTCTCCTTCGCCTATACTATATCTGACCCCACTTAGTGGAAAAAGGTTTCTGTCAAGTTTAGAGAAAGAAATGCTAGGCATTAGAACTGGTGCTCCACCATTACCATCAAAGGAAAAACCTCTTCAAATTTGCCAAGGGAACTCAATAAAACATGTTTTATGAATACAGATGGTCTATAATCCATACAACCGGAAAAAGAATCAATATCAGAAGGAAAACTAAGATGAAAAACTACGCCCAATAATAATAACTAAAAAGTGGTACAATTTCAAAGAATAGGTCTCAAATGAAGATATATAATCTCAAAGAATTGCTTTCCTTCCCTGGTGGGTTAAACTTAAATCTGAAAGTATGCAATCACTGCTAATTATTTTTCCCTTCATCATTGCAAAGGAGGGGAAATACGAACTAGCACATATCATGTTACTGCTAGACTTTTGGGCTTTCAGAAATGGCTGATTTGATAAGGTTTGTATAAGTTAATATGACTGAATCGCAGCATTATTATTCAACACTCAATCCCATTCCTTTGGCACTTATCTCAGTTTAGATTATCCAAAAAAAAAATGACAAAACTCAAAAGTCAATACTACAAGCTTTCAAAATCATCGTTTAATTAATCTGAGCTTACTTTTGAGTTTTAACAATTAACTAGTCGTCAATGGCAGAAAATATATATATATATATATATATATATGTCTGTGTGTGTCTGTGTGTGAATAACCTGCCAGTATCACTCTATCAATTTTTCACTTTCACCAATAATGATTAGTAGATGGGAGACATCAAATGTAAAGTAGAATGTGCTTTCCTAAGGATATAGATAGAAAAGCAAACAACAACAACAACAAAAGCCTTATCCCACTAAGTAGGGTTGGCTACATGGATCAAACGACGTCATTGCGCTCTATCATGAATTATGTTAGGGTTTAAACCATTAACTCTTACATCCTCCTTGATAACCCCTTTTATAGTAGAAAATAAAAAAAAGCCGAAAATAGTATCTGTCAACAATGTTACCAGAATTGCCTGAGTTTGCCAATTCTCTTGCACCACAAGCCCAGGCAGAACCCAACATAACAAGGAACAATAGCCCCATCTTCTCTTCCATGGTTCCTATAACAAACATACATACAACCACAAAAATGTTAGCTTCCATCCGGCAAAAGCAAGAAATCGACAAAACCTTCAGGTCTATTATAAAGGGAAACATTTTGATCCTAACATATATTTAATGAAAATTGATGCATCTCAAGACCCAAGATCTAACTGAATATCATATCAAAATATGATGCCACTTTTATGTTATCAATCAAGCACAGTCCATAATTCAAGTTACCAAGATCCTTATTACCTCTTATTCCTCACAATTAAATTAATTTTTATGCAGTCAAACTCTGAAATAAATCTCATTATGACTTATGCAATTCAAAAGGGACATGAACCACACCTCTTATTACTAAGTTCATATAATCAACCCCAGAAACATAGTACCTAGGTCAATCCCACTTTCTCAACATACCCATAATAATAATAATAATAATAATAATGATAGAAATTATTATAGTTTGAGAATGACAGTATCAACATGCATAATCTTTTATCTACTGTTCAAACTAGAACAAACAACAAGAAACTGAATTTGGATGAACTATATAATGCAATCCAAGCAGACAACAGAAACTAGAACCAATCTAACCAATTACAAGATCAGATTAAGAAAGAATGATTAGTGAAAAAATTATTAAATTTTAGGATTAACAGGTAGCAAGTAAAAGGAAAATAAAAAGTAGTCTTACTAATTTTCTGATGAGTGGGTTTCTCTCTAGATACAAGACGAAGAAAGGAATGAGGAGCAGAGAGAAAGATTACCTTTTTAGAGAAAAAAAATAAATGAATGAACGTGGAGAGAAGGAATGGAAGGTAGACAAATAACAAAGTGAGTTAGTGATTGATTCCTTTCCTAGGACTAATTAATCGATAATAACAAAAGAATAATATAAATACGTGTAACTAGTATTTAATAGATATTATATATTATATATTATGTAATGTATTATATACATATTAATTAATTAGAGTTTCGTGTTGGTTGGGGAATGTTTTATTTCTTCAAGTTGGGTAGTTGAGAAAATGTTCCAGTGTGTAAGGTTCTATGGACAGGATTGTGTGTCTCATGACGTGGCAGAATCAAATGGGGTCGAGAACTGATGTATGTAATTGTGGCCTTTGATCTAAGAGTATGATAAGAAAAAAATCTGAGAAAGATTTGGGTGAAACAGAGAATATTTTGTCGAAATACCAAACGGAAGAAACTTGAAAAGAAAAGGAAGAAGAATCTTCGCTCCTCTTAGTACATAAACTTGTTTAGACGTTAACATCAGGGATACGTTTGTATTTATTTATTTATGGAAAATTCTTGACAGCAAAAAATGCTCTATTTGATATTTAATCACTCAATAATATTTTAATGGGCTTAATAAATATGACTCATATCTCTGTTGTTTTTTGTTGTTATATTGTTTTATCCCTAGCACAATTGACGCTACAATCTACTAATCATAATTTGGTATTTTATGTAATAGTAACAGTTAAAACACCTAACATGTCATGCACAACATATATTATATAATATGCACACTATATATTATATGTTGTATATATTATATATTATATATCATATATTATACATATCATATATCATTTGTTATAAAGAAATATGTATGTTATTGAACCATGTGATATATAGTATGCACAACATATCATATATGATGTGCATAATATATAATATACAATGCACATATTATATATTATATGTTGTGCATTCATATTGCATATTTTTATTAAACTCTTTAGTTATTGAATTATTAAGTAAACTCTTCTTTCGAATAATATGTAATTAGATCAATGTGTGAAAATATATATTCAAGTTAAACTCAAATGGAATGAGAATATCAATAGAGTTTAATTATAGTACATTGTCGATATAAAAATTTTATACAGATATCTAATCATATGTTGACAACTTAGCGAAAATTATTGATTCAATCATTATCCAACTAAAAAGTCTAAAAAAATGTTGATTCTAATTGATTGGCCGTATAAAATTTGTTTACACGGATGTTCATCAAAATTAGACTATTATTACTATGCATTGTATCTTGAAAATGGACAATTTTTACTCATAAGTAAGTGTTTTTTAGTCCAAAACTCCAAATGCCCTTGAGTTATGAGTGATTCGTATCTCTAGATAAAGATTTTCTATTGATGGATTTTCTTTTTTCTTTTATATAAACTCTATTGATTAATATTGCATGTTAAGAGTAGATTATGTTATGCTGAATAAAGATTGAAAAAATGAATCAATGCGATCTATTGTGTAAAAATTTACAGACAATTTTGTAAAGACAAGCAAAAGGAAATTACTATAATAAGGAACAAACCAATGATCACCATAAGGAAACTTCATGTGATCAAACAAATGATGAAGATTGGAAATAAATAGACAATCTACCTAATAATGTTCCTTCAACGCAAAGCACCCTTTTCAATTGGTGAAGAAATTTCTGATTGTACTTGTTCTTAGCTGTGAGTTGAGGCTAACCAGATCCTTATCGAGTTTGTAATGATACTATTGTGTTCACCTTATCGGAAATTAGTGTTTGTTATGAAAACTATTTGAGCTAATCATTATACAAATGCACTAGTAAAAAAAAAACAAGCATCAAGGCAATTTCAGAATGAGTTGTCTTATTTATTAGTACAATTTTTTTGGTTTGCATGATGATAAACACTCAATCTACTATTGGATGAAACATGAACTCTATTCAAAAGTAGAGCTGAAACACGTGGATAGAGTGTTCATTGATATGAAAACCGGAAAAAAAAAAAAGTCCTACTAATAATATTTCTCTAAGATTATACCGCCAATTTGCAAGAGGTTAAGAAATAAGATTTCATAGGGAATAATCTCTAACACAAATAGCAGAAGAGTAATTTTTACACAAGCAGGAGCTGAAACTGAAATTATGTAAACCAACAAAATAAGATTATGCTCTAAACAGGCACAAGAGAATGATCTCAAGAAACTGATAGAAGATGAAATTAGAATCTAAAAACTATTGATCAAACAATCTTATACTATCACCTCAAATTCAACACTGGCTTCTTCTTTTTCTTTTGTTGTTTTGACAAAAGAGGAGAGAATCTTAAAAACCCGAATTTCTTTCTCTTAGAGTAAAACTGCCTCTGGCCACCATTTGTATTCTCAACTTGTTCCCTATCAAAAGATGGATCAGGGCTTTGTTTGCTGAGCATCTGACCCAGTGATACCTTCCTTTTCACCGAGCTTCTTTCTCCAGGCAACTCGGCTTCAAACTCTAGCGGCAGAAACAGCTTCCTGCTCAGTATTTGTCCTATCGATAGTGTCGGCTTAAGAACTGGCTTGGCTTCCTTGTTTACGAGATTCAGTCCATTCACATTGAGTAATAGAGAATCTCTCCGATGCTGAGATGGACAAGAGTTCTTGAATTTGGTAGAGAAGTGTATAGAAGATCGCCTTCTGTAACCCTCGGATCGCCACTTCCTTAAAGCCTCCTCAACTGTGAGCTTCGCTCTATTTGCAGCGTCCACCCTTTCCAGAGCTTCTTCAAGGGCCTTCTTGCTGTTTCTCACTCCTTCTGTAGCTTCTTCTACCTGTTTTAAAATGTCCAATTTTGATAGATTTGCTTCATCAACTTCTTGCATAGCATCTATGATTCGCTTCTTGGATTGTTCCTCGGCATCTCGAGCTTTGTTGGTCAGAGCAGTATACTCTTCAAATGAAAGAGTAACTTCATCATGCTTTTGCATACAATTTCCTGAACTTTCATGATTAGACAACACGTTAATTTCTGCAATAGCGGCAGCTTCCGCGGCTCTAGCAGCTTCCTTCATTTTTCTGGCAGCTACCAATCTGATTTCTGCAGTTGCTATCATGATTTTAGTCTGTTCAATCTCAGACATTGTCCTCAGCACTTCTGATTTCGCAGCTTCTTCCATTTTCTTGAAATGCTCTGCCTCGGAACTCAATCGGTGGAGCTCTCTTGTGATATCCGAAGGATCGCCTGAAGCACACTTGATTTCAGTATCTTTTTCCACTTGCAGTCTTAGTTTGGTCTGCTTTAGTTCTTCCTCAAGATAGGATATCTTCAAAGAATTTTGAGCTAACCTCTCCCGCGTTTTCTCAAGGGAGATTCTCTCCTTCTCCAACTTCTTATTGAGCGATTCAACGGAAGCTCGTACGTCAACAAGATCATTAGTAGTTCTGGTTAGATTCAACTTCGCCTGCTTCAATTCCCTCAGTATTAATGCCGGAGAAGATGAAGGGTTGGGAATGAAACCGTCCTTAAAACATTGTTGTTGAGCATCCAATGGACTCGCTTGATTCTCTTTCTCCTTTTCAGTTGATCTTTGGCCACATGCAGTCATCCGAAGAGTCGAGTTCGCTTCGGATTCCTCCTTCGGTAGCTTTGATTTCAGCACTTCAACAAGCCTTTTGGTACTTTCCAATTCTTTTAACACATCAAGAGTTTCCCTTTCTTTCAGTATCAGTTCTTTCTCCAAAACCGCCGCCTGCTCCTCCAGTTTTCCACTGGCAACCACTTCTCTGTGATGCTGCCAACAACAATTTAAAAAGATGGCGAGAGGCGAACTTCACCGATTAACATCTTAACCCAGCAAAAATGCTTAAAAGAGAATCATAATTGAAAAGGAATATTCAGATTTCACACACTAAGACTTGGTTCTATATACTAAAAGGGCAATAGATGCAGGATTACAATGTAGCCCTAAATTAGACAATAATCAACTTCAGTCATTTCCTTCTTGTCCAATTAAATCTTAGGCAATATAGCCAAATTACAATGCAGTGAAATCATAATGCACTAATGCAAACAGAATCATGGGGTGCAACTCAATAATGAATTTGAGCACAACATTGTTATCCAATTCCTAGATTAAGGCAGCAATAGTAATGTAGGATTATAAGAAAGAAATAAACTAGTTCATAGTTCATAAATCAGCAACAAAAAACACAACTTTAAACCCATGATTCAGGAGCCAAATATGAAGAACAAACTAGAATCACACACACACAAAAAATTAATCAAATAAATAAAATTCCACAGCATCATCAAGGAAACAGTGTAAAAGGGTCCATAAGCAACAAAAAAATTCACCAAATCACACCAAGTAACAAACAAGAGAAACAAAACAACAGAGTCATTCAAAAAATAAAATAAAAAGGAACCCTTTTTAATTTTCCACCCCTAATTCTATTTTCTCTTATTTTTACAATTTTTAAAATTTTGAAATTAAAGAGGGAGATACCTGAGAATCAGAAACAAAACCGGAAAATTTACTGTAAATGGGTTTCCAGAAACCAAGGCCACCGAATTTGGTCACAGCTTCCTTCACCGATTCAATGGGCGCTGAAGTATCAACTTCGCCTCCGAAACTCTTCCACTTGCAACCCAAACCCGGTTCAGTTTGAAACGACGCCGTTTTGACAGCTTTGGAACCCGTGGTAGCTGCTCCCTCCTCCATTTCCAGCAGCAGCTAGTTCAGAAGAAAGAAATGGAAGCAAACCAAACACGGCCTTAAGAGTCCTTGTTGGGAGAAGAATATTGAAGGACGCAAGAAAGACAAAACAGAAAGACGACAAGGAAAGAGTGTGTGTGTGTGTGTGTGTGTGGTACAACGTAAGTAAAACGGTCGTGTCGTGTCGCGTGGTTGGGGAATGGAAAGAGAGAGTCAGAGAGTGAGGGAGGAGGGAAATACATGGAACAAGCAAAAAATACAAAACACAGAAATCATCATCATGTGAACGTTTTGAACTGGACTACAATATCTCGAAAATCAAAATTTGAGTAATTACACTCAAAAATAAAATATTTGTATACAATAAATAATGTGAAATTTGTCGTGTATATTAAATTTGATACAAAATTAGTTACTTAAGTGAATTTTGATATAATTCAATATTTATTGTTATTTAATTTAATTTGTATTCTAACTCAATCTAACATTATATTCAAACTTTATCTATATTATTATATATACAGATTCAAAATTTAACTACATTTTTTATGTTCACACTCATTTAGGTAGTTATTTTTTGAATTATAAATGTTAAACTAAAAAATTATAAAAATAAATAAATAAAAAATATAACCACCTCTAAAAACATCTCTATAATTTTCTTTTCTTCTTTTTTTCATCACTAGATCTTTCATGTTATTTTTTTACTATTCATTTTATTTTCTATAATCTTTATAGAAAAAAAAACAAATAATATAATTCGACAAAAAATAAAAATACAATTTGATGGGCACGAAATGCCTGACAAGGTGCTAGTATTGAGATAATGACAATTTTTATCATGACACAATCCAATATTTATACTTACTCAATTAAATTTTTTATACTGATGGCTGATTAATGTGTCATTTTTAGTGTACACGTAACATTACTTATAAATAACCGATTAAGATTGTCAACATATTATACACTTATATTTATACACACCGTACATTATATATTATAGTATTATTTTTTATAAGATATGATATATGGTATATATAATATGTAATATATAATGTCACATTTTTTTTTAATTTTACATATCAATGCGCATTACAATATGAGGTTTTTTGGTGGACACAATTTGAGTTTTTAGATGATATTTATTAATTTTTTAATTATTCATTTTTTTATTAATAAAAGACAGAACAATTAAAAAAATAATTAATATTAGGGATAATATTATAATATATAGTTAATTTTTTCTTAGTTTATGTGTATATAACTATATATAAAGTGAGTGACGAATCCAAATAATTTTAATAGTGGGATAAAGATATTACATCACTAACATATATAGATATAAGATAATACTTTTTGAATTTTTTATAGTGCGGAGGCAATTTAATATATAGTGAAGAACAAAAATATATACATTTATATATCACAGATGTTTGAGGAACAATATTTTTTCAGTCAAAACAGTCAGCAAAGCTCATTAAACATTTTATGACTCAAATAGCATTTTAATCATGAGTATATTTTTAATGAACTGAGTGATTGTGGCTCAAATTCATATTTGTTGGCTGTTTTGACTGATTTTTTTGTTGTGCCTCTAGCAAAACTCTTTATATATATTTCAATAATGGAAAAGTAAAAAATCTAGTAGGACATAAGTCCCTGTAACTTTGTTCATAGATCCGCTCTTGAGGAAGCATATAATATTTTTGATGAAAAATATTATCATTAACTTTTTAGGCCGAGCACTTAACTTATTTCTCTTATCATCATTTTTTTCACCGTAAAATGAGTGAGATTTAATTTGAAATCATAAATTTAAGACACATTTATTTTTACCAATGATTTTGTAACCGTTACGACAGAAAAAAAAAAAAAAAAAAAAAAACCTTCCAAAACAAGGCCACTACACTTGAATTGCCTTATTTGTATTTTTGGTCCAAGACACTATTTGAATTTCAAATTACTGCATTTTCTTTGTGGCAAAAGACAATAAGTTGCTTTCATTTCCTTCGAAACGAGAGGAAGAAAAGAAAGAGATATAACTTTGTTTTTGGTCCTTTTACTTTTTCTGTCGGGCTTCGTTTTCGGTTTCTGACTACTACATTACATTGAAACTGAAAAGTTTTGCTTTTAAACCATTAACGTGCTTGTTTGAAACTAGCTAGGTTATTAGAAAAGGCCCAAAAGTATGAGGTTTATAGGCCCACACTGGACCAGCCTCATGGTTGTTGGGCCTCGTATTACAGCGACTTCTTTAAAAATTAATGATATTATATTACAAAAAAATAGTCACCAAAAAAAAATTACAAAAAAAAAATTAATAATATTACGTCTAAAAATTTCCTCCGATTTTGGGTTTAGGACTTAGAAGCACAGAGAGTAAACTGAAATTTTGTTCTGCACCATTGATATTTTGACATATAGAAAATAAATTTTTTCCTTTTTCTCTATTATAATTGACCAATGTGATTAGATGTCAACTTTTTATTGGTGCTGAACAAAATTAAAATTTGAATTTGTTCCTGATGCACCTAAAAATTTATCTTTTTTCGATATCCCATAAAATTTATGCATATCGATATCTTTGAGTGATTGATATCATATAAATGAGTCATATGTATGACTTACCAATTCAAATTTTTAAGTTAATCAAATTAATGATTAAATTATGACGATTATTAATTTGGATTGGTCAAGAGGCTAACTTGCTCGTTTACTAGCTTAATCAAAGATTGAGATTCAATCCCTATGTTATATATGTAGCAATTGATTGATAACGATAAACTATTAAATGGAATTTATATCCGAAAAAGATTAATCCTCTCATGTGTAAGATACATGCTAGTTTGTGTTTAAAGGACTAGGTCCTATTTGTACACCTAGTACTAGTCATGCACACATTAAAGAACACTTTCGTTGTATTCATATAACGCAAAAAATTATTTTCAGAACTTTATTTAATTAATCAATTTATTTATTTATTTATTTCTTATTCTCATTCATATGATGTCTAATTGTCTTACAGAAATGTACAAATTAAACAAAGTACGTGTAACATCACTACCCACAGAATTATATTGTCGCGCGTGCAATTTGAGTAGCAATTCCTCTTTAGGAGATCTTTCATTTTGTTTTACTCATTTTAATCATAATTTTTTAATGATCATATATTCTACCGTCACCCTCATCTCTAATAAATTAAAGAAATTACAAACAATGATGTTATTGAAACTGACTTAATTTTTGTTTTCTAAATTCGTGATGCATGCATGCATGATGATCCAATAACAACCATAAATTCACTTTCTAATAATTTGACCATTATTTTTAATATTATCCCACAATGTAATGTAGAAGCTAAGCATAGTGACAGTGGCTAATTACGTA
The DNA here is from genome assembly GCA_013621005.1 of Aeschynomene evenia. Taxonomy (NCBI): domain Eukaryota; kingdom Viridiplantae; phylum Streptophyta; class Magnoliopsida; order Fabales; family Fabaceae; genus Aeschynomene; species Aeschynomene evenia. Next base: position 32,168,394 of record CM024268.1, on the reverse strand, counting down.
CGTGTTGTTTCAGCTTTGTTTTAAGGGGAAAAGAAAGCTAATTGAAATATGTCAATAGAAAAACTGAGATAATAATTAAATAGATCAAATTTTAAAAAAACAAACAACTAATAAAACCTACAAAAATTTGTTTCAGTGTTTCTTCAATAACCTGAATAAATACTTTTAAAAAATACAAAAGAAACTGCACCGTTGAATTATTTATTTTTGTATTCTTAAATGATAATTTAGATTTTAATAAGAGACATTCATTTTTTTAAATATTTTTTTTATAATACAAAATCAATTATTATCAGTTACTAAATAAAATAATTTATTTTTTTAAAATTATTAATTTATTTTTTAATATTATATATTAATCTAATTTTATAAATTAAATTAATAATTTTTTAAAGTTAAATTATTATATATCATAGTTGATGATTACTAATTTTATAGTATATATTATTTTTTAATTTATATTGTGTTACCGCCACAGCAAAAGTACGAATAGAAGTACTTGGCAGAGAAGGAACTAAAATGATTTTAACAAATGACGTATATGCTTGAGTTGAGAGAATAATCTGAGCGTGGAAAATATAGAATATATATATATATATATTCAACTTTGTCTGTGTAGAGATGTGGGTTAATAGAATGTGTATGCATCATGCATGAACATTGAGCACGAGTTTCGCCTATATACAATAATTACGCATTCAACTAGTATCTAACATGTGTTATGTGTCATATATAATATGTGTTATACGTGATATTTATTACGTATGACACACATTATATATGACACGTAGCACATATTAAATACTAGTTGAATTATTTTTGTCTAAGTTTCCCATTCTTCTGCTGTGTACCAGCACTTGTTTTATTCTCCTGGGGATTGTTTACTTTTTTTTATATGAAAACTAAAGTTTCATTCAGAATTAATAATTTGTTAAATTGTAATGCAAATGTGCACTTGAATCTTGATATGCACACCATTTTTCATCTGAAAACTCACCAACCACTGGATTTCATCTGAAGAATATTGCTATATATATACACATTTAAAATAGGATTATTATGATCATTAATAAATAAAAGAAATTAAAATATTGAGATGAAGTTACATTAAAATTTAAGAATTAAGAATAATGAATAGATATGACTACATATACGAAAAAGTGAATATTAAATCACAAATGCTTGGGGCACAACAAAAAACCAGTCAAAACAGCTAACAAAGCTCATTTAATATTTTATGGCCCAATTAGCACATTTAATCATGAATATATTTTTAATGGGCTGAGTGATTGTGGCCCAAATTCCTAGTTGTTAGCTGTTTTGACTGATTTTTTGTTGTGTCTCTAGCAATACTCATATTAAATTAGTGTTTCTGTGTCTTGCTTTTTTGTGCCAATGTTAAGTTAACAAAAATATTATTTTAATATTTTTTCTAGTACTTCATATTAATATCAATTTTATCACTCTTAAATTTTATTATGAATTCCATTTTAATATTTTAATTTTCATTGCACTCTTTTTATTAATAGGCTAGATTTTTTTTAGATTAAGAGGATTTTTAATGAAGTTTGTTCTTTTTTTTTTTTATATTGGACCAACAATATACCCCTATCTGCAATAAGTTAAGGACTATTCTGTCGTGATGTGAAACTTCATTTAATGATTTAACCGTTAGTCAATGAATTATTATATACACAAGATGGGAATTGAACCACCAACCCTTACTTAAGCAGCTAACAGCTAGACCAACTCAAATAGATTTTTGTCAGCACGAGTATTTATGCATTATTGGGTGCTGGTGTTAGTATCTATCAAAAACAAAAAAATCTAAAATTGAATGTGAACCTAGCTATATCACTATTGGTTAAGTTAATCCATCAAGCATGTACTATATAATCTTAGAAGTGCCAATGAATGTGCCACGCCTTTACACAAATAAATCGACACACACACACATTGGCCCCAGTCCTCCACTCAAGCTTGTATAATATAATAAATGATGAAGATCATATGGACCATACAGTTAGGTGATTCTCTCTCCAATTCATTTAATTCACTCGGTCCTATTCATCACAATCATAACTAACCATGCCTTTATATATAATATCAAGTATATATTATTCTAAGATAGAAATATATTCAATTGGTATTCAACGTGTACATAATAATTTTTATATTTAACACACATTACGTATAACATATAGCACATGTTAGATAATAGTTAGATATATTTATGTCTTATAACAAACATTACTGATCAAGTATATATATATATATATGTATATTAATCTTTGTGGTATTAAATTAAAGAAATTCCCACCCCCCATATGGGCAGTTCCAATTATATTTCCTTGAGTCTTCATCATAAATGGCGTAAATTCCTGGAAGTTGCATGTGAGGGTAGCACATAGAACAAAAAAAATAAAAATAAAATTACAACACAACTCAAAGAGGGGAAGAAGAATAGTGTATGTAGCGTGTGGCCCATGTTAGCTCCTTCTCATCAATGACCAAGGGACTATATATATATACATGATCTCTAGTGATATCTATCTATCTATCTATGCTCTTTCGAATTTTGACTCCTCAAAATTGCAAAAGATAGAGGATTTGGAGCCGTGAATTTAGCATGTTATTTGGGTATGTCATGCCTCATCAAGCGATTCATGCGGGGAAACAAATTTATAGTCTATATATAAGAGGAAGATTGATCTTTGTACTCTAACAATACATACATTTGGATTACTCCCACTAGAAAATAAAGAAGGAGAAGAAGTAAAAAAAAAATACTTAATTAGTTAGTTAGTTACTATATATGAAGTACATGAAAGTAAGTATTTCTAGTGTACATAAGAAATTATTGATGTATAAGAGGTTCTTATTCAATTAGGAATACTTGCTTTCATTTTTTTCACGTATTTATAGTCAACTGAATGATTAATTTCACACTGACTTGTAGACATCTCGATAGATATGATAGCAGACATTAAATTTTAAAAATTTTCATATGCCAAAGAGGAGGATCAAATTATTGACATTTGATTAAGAGTTAAGAGATGATGAGCTTCCACACTTTAACTAATTAAACTCCTTAGATTATATTTATATTTGTTTAATAAAATGATTTTAATTTTATTTGATGAAATAAAAAATCAAATAGAGCTAACCATTTATAGCTATAAATTATTAAAAGGTGCTAGTACATTTGAAATTTACATGATATTAAAGAAATTTCCATAAAAATAAATATAATATTTCATACAATGTATATACAAATAATGTGAATGGAAATTAGATATCCCTAAATCATAGCACATCAATAACTTTAATTTTATCATGTTAAAGGTAAGTTATACAAGAGTGATACGATATGTATATTATAAAATCAATCACTATCAACTATATGTATAATATACAATGATTTAATTTTTTAAAATTATTAATCAAAATTTTAAAATATTGAATTAATATATAATATTAAAAGTTGATTTAATAGTTTTAAAAAGTTAAATTATTGTATATGGTGACTGATGCTGACTGATTTTGTAGTATAAAAAAATATTTTTCGTTATATAAATCTTTAGCAACTATTTTAAATTTTTAGTGTTATTAGATGCTTATATTCCATGTGGCAAAAATGATTATCGAAATAGAAAAGAGATCGATAGGATGAATTTATCTATTATATGAAATAACAAAACACTACATATCATGTGTCACTCTTTGATTTAATAAAATATATAAATATATACATCGCTCTCTAAGAAGGTTCTTAATTATATGGGACCAATTGATTTTGAAAATCAACAAGTTTTTTAATTTCTCTTCCATCATTGGTACACATAAATCTTAAGGCAATGGGGCCTAATGTACGTGTAACTAACATAATATATTTGCAATAATATCTCTTAAAATTGATGTCATTTATATTAAGATAATATATTATATAAGAGTAGTAAGACAAATGAATTTAATAGTTCTACTATGATTTGTGAACCTTCTTAAAAATGATTAATTAATACATAATTGAATGCTAATTTAAGGGTTGGTTTCAATAAATATAACTAAATGCTCATACACTCCAATCTTTGCCCACAAATACAAATAAAATAAGCAAAGAGAAATAGTCAAAACCTTTAGGTACAGAGAAACTAGGATCCTTCCTAAATAATAATTTAAATTTAAGCAATGTGAATTATTATATGAGTTTAATTGTAATTCATTTATTTTCAATCTCATGCTAATTTACAAGGTTCAGAAAACCGGACCGGACATTGAACCGGACGAAGGAGAGGTTCAGAGGTTTAGAGGTTTAACCGGTTCGACCGGAGGTTCAACCGGATATAATAAAATATATATAAAATATATATTTATCTATAAATATATACATATATACTGAATTATATGCTATAGAAAAATTAAAGTGCATGAAAAATATTAATAAAAGTGGAAATTTATAGCATTTGGTAAATTTAGAGGTTTATTAGTCCTTATTTTTAATAATTAAAGTGTATTATATATTAAATTTTATTATAAAATAGTTATTAAATTTTAAAAAATTAAAATTTTTATTTTTATATAAGTTGACCGGTTCAACCGATTTTTACCGGTTTTTGATCGGTTTTCAGGATTCCGGTTTTTAAGGCCAACTCGGACCGGACAGGTCCGGTCCGGTTTTCAGAACAGTGCTAGTATATCAGTAAAGTGATTTTTTTAGATAATAAATATTAAAAGTTAAATATTTTTATTTAGGTATTAATATATGATTGAATGTCACTGTAAAATTATTTTTGAGTCGCTAAAAATTAAACTCGGATTTAATTTTTATTCACTGACAGTATATAACTTTTTACACAGAAATCTAATTATGTACCGCCACGTCAGTCATGCTTATGTTTTCTTTCTTTCACTACTTGAAAAGTCATACAAATATAATATTTTGATTGAATAACAACTTAAAATCATCAAAATTAAACTCGTTAAACTCTTATTATATAGCAATTGATTTCAATAATTGAGTTGCATCATGTGCTTCATATAAAAAGATATGCAAGCCATGACTTTCATTTCTACATGTTATCACAAATTATTATTCAAAAAACCAAAATCGAAGTCCAAACAAAAACCTCTTTCTCTGTTTCTCTCTGTTTCTCCCCTGTTTTTTCTGAGTGAAACCCAAAAACTCTTCACACTGAACAAAACATGGTTGTTAGTGGAAAAGGAACAGAACTTTCTCAGAAGGGTAGTGTCCTCCAAATCAAGCAAGATGACAAATTCTTCTGCAGGCTTCTCTCAAAAGAAACCTCAATGTCTCATCCATCATTCAGAGTTGCTGCAGTTGCTGTGCCTTTTGTGTGGGAATCACAACCTGGAACACCCAAATACACTCTATTCTCTGAGGATACTCTTCCTCCATTAACACCACCACCTTCCTATTACACTTCAAAATCTAATCAAAACAAGCCAAGGAACAAGAAATTTGGCTCAAGATCCAATAATAATAGCCTTCTTTTCACACTTCTCCTGAAACTCAGACTCAAAAAAAGTAATAGTGTTCTGTCAGGACATAATACAAACACTTCATCGGCATCATCACCAGAACCTTCTTCCTTTTCATCTACCTGTTCACCTTCATGGGTATCATTGGATTCTTCATCCAAAGTTGTTGTTCCTCCAATTGGGAAGGTTGGAAGGAGGCGTTTCTTGAGCATTGGTTCATCTTTTGATTTCTGGGGTGGTCCTGATGATGAAGAAGAGGAAGAGGGTGTTACTTCTTCACCAACTTCAACACTCTGTTTTGGGATTCATAGGTCTGCAAGCTCTAAGGGTAACAATGGAGGCTCATGGAGGAGGTGATTATGATGCTTATTTAGTTTTTCTGTGTACATTTTTTCCTTTTTTTAATTTAGTTCTTCTCTGTTCTTCATCATGTTTAGAGGGAAACTAATTTTCTAGGATAGTAGAATTTGGGTCTTGATTGAGGGTTTGTATCTGTTCAAAATAAGCTTGTTCCTAAGGTGTACCTTATAAATATATAGTATGGTTTTAAATTGCATTTACGGTTTAAAAATGCAATTATAGCTGTAATATTACTATTACAATGCAAATTATGCGATTGCAATTTAAAATTATGAAACCATAGTAGATTGTTCATCTTTGTATATATTTAGATATTTGTGGAAAATTGAGTTGGGTCAATCACCTATGTGAAGTTTAATTTTAATTATGGTAAAAGACAATTTATGCTCTTGAGTTATACTGCGCAATTTAGTCTCCGAATTTTGGAAATGTACAAAACAGATCCTAAATTCTGTAAAATGTGCAAAATATTTCGTCTATTAACTTATCATCCAAAAATTCAGAACTCCTACTCTTTTACAATTGATTTACCAACTAACGAATTTTTTAATGACAAATTTACAAATAAGATATTTTGTATGTTTTAGAAACCTCAGGATTTATTTTTCACGTTTTAAAAATTTAGAAACTAAATTGTAAAGAACTTATGACTTTGGGGTAAAGTGCTTTATTCTTATTTTCACTTTTTGTTAAGCTAGAAATTGTTGTATATATATTGTGTAGTTTATGTGACATCTTTGTTAATTATTGTTGTTTTGTTGCAGTGTTGAAAATAAACAAATATAATAATCAAACAGACAAGAAGGGAAATTAAGAGCTCATTTATTTGTCAAAAATAATAAAATACTAACTTTCCTAATAGAAAATTTTGAGATTTTGCTTTTTCTTGTGGCTGCATGGGGTTACTTCGGCATCTTTGATACTTTGACAAAAGTAATATTTACAACAAAAAAATACTTAGTATACAACAAAAAAAATCACTCAAAATAGTCAATATATTGTGCATAATATATATGATATAAAATGCACAACGTATATTACATGTGGTGTATAACATATATCGCATATTGTGCATAACATATATCATATGTTGTAACATTATCTTTCTTTGCAATATGTGATATATGTTGTGCACATCATGTGATATATAGCATGCAGAACATGTAATATTTATTGTGCAATTTATATTATATATATTATGTGCAATTTATTGACTGATTTTTTATTATACCTGTACCAATGCTCTATTTACTACCTTCTTTTTTACACAAAACAAGGACACTTTTAACCATTCTTTGATTTGAGAATGTGTTTCTTTTTGTCTTTGTCTGAGTTGTTATTCATTGCAAAGATCACAAAACAGGTAAAAGTTACTGTCATGATATTAATTTGGCTCTTAATGGCTGCTTCATGATTTTGCAGTTCAAAGGGGCTTTGTTTGTTGTGTGTTGTAAATAAAGGACGCTTTGTACATTACTACTATACTTTGTGTTTCTACCTTTTGATTCAACACTTCACGTGTGTCACGGATTCATATACAAAATATCACTAACTCATAACTATACCTTCATTTCTTAGCTTTCTGCAATAAATAACTAAAGCAAAACTACAGCAACACTGTTTTTCTTTCAACACTTTTGATAACTAATAATGTTTGATTATACTACTATGTAGAATTAATTTTAGATAAAGTTAATAATATGTTAATAATTTTGAAGTATAATACTTGTTTATATTTAATAATTACTTAAAAATATAATTCTTTTGATAAAAATTAAATGAGAGCAATGGGAATAAGTCCATGTGGCCGGCCAAGGGCCTACAGTCTCGCCTGTAATCGACCTGACCCGTTTAAAAAATCGTCAAGCTTAGACCTTTTTAAAAACTTATTAACGCAAATAAATAAGATCTATGCTTATTGAAAATCCTATTAGGCCAGGTCGGCATGAATTTTTAATTATAAACAAATTTTACGATTTTTTTAGTATAATTATGAGTTTGTTAGCAATTATTTCAATGTAGCTTGTTGTTTATATGCATGAGTTTGTTTGATCTTTTAAGCACTTATAGACCTTTTAACCGGCTGGTCTGCACCTTGTTGACTTTTAGCATATGACATTTTTATATTTTTTTCATCATTTAAAACTTTTTAATAGGTTTCAAGTCCGTCCAAACTTATAAAAAGGTCATACCAAGACTTAAAAAGTAGCTTATAGTATACCACAAATCAAACTAATACCTAAATTTTATGATACAAACATGACCTGTTAAGCAGAAAACCTTACCCCTAACTTCTTGTTCTTATCCCTATTATGGACTCTACTCATTGAGAAAATTTACTATACTCAATGAATAATATTTTTTTTAAGAAAAATATTTTTTATACACCATAAAATAAGTTATCATCAATCATTATATGTAGTAATTCTAATTTTTAAAAGAAATAACATCATTTTTAATATTATACATTAATCAAATATTTTAAAAGTTAAATTAATAATTTTTAAAAGTTGGATTTTAATAGATGATAACTGATTTTATATAAGATACACATTACTATTTTTTTAATTAAAAATAATAACTTTTTCACTTTTTAAGTATCAGTTCTCTGCTAGGTAAGAATTGACTTTAATCTCTCAAAAAACATCACTTCATCAATTTGGGGTCTAAAATCAATTCTAGTCCCCTAAAAGTAAATCCAGACACACTAATAGCTTCCCAACACTAATTAAATGTAAAACTTGCAACACAAAAAGCATGTTTGGATTTCTATTTCCCAAATCATGGTCTCAAACTTTTTAAATAAAAACCCAAATAGTTAATTTTATATTTTTATTTTTTGTGTCTAGTTACTTGTCTTAGGAGAATTTGATTGGGCAGTCTTAACATAGTTATTATATATGTTTTCCAATTTACAAAAAGAAAAAGGTCTTAACCAAATCTTATACATTACATCAAGGATCAAATATTTGTTTTTTATTTGGTGTGTGTCTCTATACATCCCTCATTTCCACAAAGGAGAGATTGAAGGATACCCCCAACAACCAAACATTTATGTTATGTGATATCTCTTTGATTCATCTAATCTGAATAATTTGTCGGCAGAGAAACTAAGTATGTGACTTGATCATGTCTAAGGTTGTCCCATGTGCATATGGGCTACTTTTTGTATGGTACATTAGAAACACAAATAACTAATTAAAGTGTGATTTAGTAAATCGATAATTCTATATAAAAAATAATAATATTGGAATTAATTAGATATATATAGTCGAGGACTAGAAGGTCCTGCTTTCCATTTACGTTAATTATGACTTGAGCTTAAATGTTGGATTAAGTTATTCTTTGTGGACAATAATATATAAATTTTACTGTAATTCATCGCTAATGGGTTGGTAGTGAAAAAACTATAGAAAAGAAATTTGAAATTTTGAATTAGAGAGAAACTACCATAGACATTTTTAGTGTTTTTTTCCTTTTGATTTGATCAAGAAATGTTGCACATACTGTGCCCCTGGATTTCAGCTCAATATTTTTAACGAATTTAATTTCCACTAACCAATTAAAGTTTCAATAATATTTGTCGTATAACAGAAATACGTCCAACTAATATAGTATGTACGTAATGTGCGCTATATGTATAATACGCATCCTGTATCATGTATGACACACGTTGAGTACTAGTTGGACGTATTTCTGTTGTATGACAAACATTATTGATTAAAGTTTTATTTAATATTTTGGCATTACCAACCGAAGATTTCCTAAGAAAGAGACAAAGAAAGAAGAGCATGACAACTTAATTAGGCAAGAAGAAAAGGAAATGTAGAAGCTGTTGCACGTCAAAGTTAAAACAAGCCAACTTGTAATTATTAATAAGCAATATATAACTGTTTTATATAATGCATAGTGTTTCAATTCTATAAAGTATTTATTTGCTACTTCATTAGTATAGTATAATATTTGGCTTTATGTTGCAATAGAAATAAACAAATATATAATTACAAACACTAGGCGATCCATTAATATTGAAGAGTGTGTTATTCAATATTCATACACAACTTTCAACTCTATTTCTTTACACCTTCAAGGTTAGAGAGAGAGATTACCCATAAACAAGTGTCTATAGTAAAATTAATATAAAAGAAAAAGTTTAAAACTCATATGGCTGGTGCCCATAGACTTAGGGGGATCTTGATACCCTTCTCTTATGTGGTTCACTTATTATATTCAAATTTCAAATCACATCTACATGTCCTGAACTTAATTTTATAGATTTATTTAACCATTTGATATTTTTTCTTTTTTTTCATAAGTTGACCTAAAACAGTAACCTAGCCATTTCTTTTTAAAAAAAGAAGATGATTCTTGCATCTACAAAATTCTTATTATTGTCTTGTTAGTGTCAAATGGGTTCTTAAGTCCTTAATGAGATGGTTTGAGTTCGTGATCAACCCACCTTTTTATTGGTCCCAAACCCTTTATTATTTTAGTTCAATGTTTTAGAAAGGAAAGAAAAAAAAAAGAATACATAAATGAAAGCGAAACTATTAATGGTTGATTTAAGCATAAGGTAGAAAAATAAGTATTAATGGTTGATGCTACAGGCACTCGATTGATTTCGAAGCCTCTTCATCAATCACAGTCACCTGATGTGTGTTGCATTTTCCAAATAATTCACATTTTCCTTCTTGTTGTCGGCACAACGTAACTACCTTTTGTCCATTACAAGAATAATATATATTTACTTTGAGTATTGTTAGGGCATAACAAAAAATTAGTCAACACAGTCAATAAATTGAAATTTTGGCCACAATCACCCAGCCCATTAAAAATATACTCACGATTAAAATACTATTTGAGTCATAAAATATTAAATGAGTTTTGTTGGCTGTTTTTTCTGACTTTTTATTGTTCCCTTTACTTATAAAATATTTAGTCTTACTAGCTATATATAATAAAAGTAACTACTTTTTTTTAACTCATTATGTTTTTATTATTCCTCTCGGATTTTTTGTATATCTATATCAATTTAGATATATAAAATTCATTTTTGACTATAATTTCTTGTAGGAATGATATTATTAGAGATTTATTTGCATGATATTATCGAGATCGAACCCCAGTTTTAGGGGATTTTTCAATTTCAGTTGAAAATGAGGATGAGTAAAAGTTCTTTTGAGGTGGGAATGAAGACTATGCTCCATCCTCACTCCCAAATGCATTTTTATTATTTTTCTTTGTACTATATAATCCGTCATTAATACATTTATACGCTAACCCTAATTCACTTCCTCCCTCTTCTCCTATCACTCTCATCCACCAAGCCTAGGCCTCCGTGTGCCCTCTTCCTCCCTTCTTCAGTACTACTCTTCCTCTTTTTATTGTCATCACTAATCAACACTCACCTTCATCCACCTGATCACGTTCCCCCTCTGATCTTTCTAAGTTTTTTTTTTGGGTCCCATGGTAATCGGAGTGAAATGATGGATATGTATAAATAGGGATGATGTTAAAATTATCAATTTTGTTCCTAGAAGCATAGGATTATATTAATTGGTCCTATTTATAAACATGATTCATGACATCATGACTAGTTGTATATGGAGGCCACTCCTAAAATAGAAGCTAAACAGGGTTGGGGTAAGAGGTAGTGTTATATAGACTCAAGTTTATAATGAATTTTATAATAATAATATATTAATTATTTAAAATTAAATTAAAAGTTACCGTTATAATAATATTATAAAATTGTTTATTGATATATTATTATATGTAGAAATTATTATAAATTTAGATCTATATTATTATTTTTGAACGTATCCGGTGTCATAAAGTATGTCTCTGAATCTAGAAAAGCAGAAAAAAGGCAACTTGTGAGTACTGTGACTAACGAGTAGTTGCCGCACCCTAATATATCATCAGGTGAGGTCCCTTACATGACCCTATCGAAGGAGCTGCTACCACAAGACATTTTAAGATAATTTAATTCTTTCTTCAATCTTGATTAGTGTTTATGTATATGGATATTTAATTAATGAAGAGTGCTAAGGATCAAATCATCTATAAAAGATAAAAAATATAAACAATACGAGCAATCCCTATTTCTTAAAATAAAATAAAAAATTGAAGTAGTTCCTACCATTCTAGTTGAATATCTACATTTAAACTAGCATGTTACAAATAAATGTAATCATTGAGAATCATAATTAATAATAAAATAGTGAATATATAATTTAAACATTTACTTTTAAATCAACAATTTTTTTTCAAGGGCACTATGCCTATAAAGGATTTTTTTTTCTTTTCAAACTGACCTACAAAGGTTAAGAAGGAAGCACTGCAGCCTACGAAAAATTGGGCCAATTTGAATTGATTGTTCAATAAATTAGGATCTGACCCAAAACAAAATTAAGACTATTTTAGTATTTCATAATTCTAGTGAGTTGCAAGCTTATTAGACCCACAAAAAAAGGTGATTTGCAAACCATGACAACAAAAATAGTGAGCTGCAAACAAATAGAGTGACTTTCTAAGAAATAAAAATATGACAAAAATATTACCAAAAAAAAAATGACAAAACTAAAACTAAGAAAAATGACCAAAAATAAAATTAAAAATGGAGACTTCTAACAAAGTAGAGTAGAGCTGAATTAGAAGAGATTCCTAGGAGTATAGAGTAAGAGATTTATTTATTCTGCATCAATTATATTTTGACATATATGTTATTTTATCACTTTTTTTAAATTTAATATCCCTACTATAATTGACATTTTATATTATGTATCATACAATGAATGATTCAAATCAAATGAATTTTTTATTGCACCTAAAAATTTTCCAATTAAAAGTTTAAAAAATGAATTGGGCTATTTCTTATTAGCTGAACCAGCCCTTAATTGTTATCATAATTAAGTAGATGGAAAATTAATTTATGATCCATCATTATAGTCTCTAGGACTAATTGGTACCAGAAGTTCTTTAAAGTTCACTAAAACTCACACTTAAGCCTGATTTATGTAACAAAGATCCTACTTCTATAACTAATTGCCCTTCATTTTTTGTGCCTTATGCATGGTAAGAATCAAGACTTAATAATTTTGTTGAACTTTAGCCAAACTGCATCATATATATAGTAAAATCTAGGCAGACAAAAACTAACCAAAATCAAAACATTGTTGATTAATATATATATATGTAAATTCATACAACAATCGAGGAAACAATAACCAACATTTTTCTGAAAGAGTTACGTTAATATAGACTCGGGTTCACGGTGAACCCTACACATGGCAACATATCAACCATTCTAAGATATAATTAAAAATTATAACTATAATAGTATTATGAAACTCTTAGTTGATATGTTGCCACGTGTAGGATTTACCGTAAACTCGAATCTATATTATCATTTTTCTTTCTGAAATAGGCAGCAATAACTTATAAGCTTGTATACAATACTCAATTTCAAGATAGGAACATTATTATGTTAGTTGGTCTTTCTGCAATTGGTCCTAATCTGGCCACTAGTCCCAGTGAGTGGACTAAGGTTTCCCATCTTAACCATTGCATTGGCAAAATCAGTTCTGAAACTTGCAGCATTATTGCCATAAGCCTTCACTTGAGAATCTGTGGATCCTCCATTGAAGAGTTCTTGATCAGAGTGTAAGAGACCCTTCTTCCCCTGTAAATTCTTGAAGTATGCATTGTCAAATTTGTTAGGACTTGTGGCATCAAGTGGTGACAAGTTGCTGTCACCACCTATGCTAGGACAATTTGCTTGCACTGATTTTGCAAAAGAGGAATCTATGTTGGTTTCATTGTATATCCTTGTTCTGAAGTTTGTGCACTGTGCTTGCCCAATTGTATGCGATCCTGATGAAAATATATTCTCAGTTAATAATAATAATAATAATAATATACACACAAAAAAATAAAATAACTTTAAAAAGTAACCATATATAGTATGGTTTTAAATTGTTGCAAAAATTTATAAAAACAAAGATACAGTCACAATTGTTGTTATGATGCATCTGCAGATGACACCATAACAACAATATTATGGTCGTAATTGCAGTTGCATATTATAATTTAAAATTATGGATATATATATATATACGGTGTATGATAAATTGGTAAATAGTAAATATGCATTTATTTTGAATGTGAGTCTCAGTACAACGATAAGGTTGTTGTTCAAATTCTAAAACGTAAAAATAGTTCCTTTGCAAAGTGGAGGTAAGGCATTATATATTTACTCTTCCCAGACCTCAACTGGTGGGAGTCTCGTGCACTGGGCCGCCTTAGTAAATATGCATCTATTTAATTTTGGCTAGGTACCTGAGAGAGCAACCAATTCTTTAGCTGTGAAACCCTTTTTGGAGAAAGCAGAGATAAGGCCACTTAGATTCAATGAAGGAGCTGGCAAATCTGAATTAGCAGAACTTAAACTTGCTGTGGTTGAGTCTCTTCTACCCAATTGCACTGTCCAACTAGGTCCACCAAGCTGAAAAATCAAATATTTTCCAATTAGTACTTAACTCACATATATGGTGTATGTTCACACTCTATCATGTGCCTTAAAATTGGACATTAATAAAGATATAATATTGTGAATTTGTGTTTCCTCACAACTTATATATATATATATATTTTATGGTTTCCCACTGTATTCATCAGTCCGACATGTCAAAGACTAATCCGTTGCAAATTTGAGCTTCATTTAAGGGTCTGTCGCTGACCAATGGGTTGCTGCATACACAAGGCGGAAATCGAATTCCCGACCCTTGCTTAAGCGGACGAGTGAGTTGACCACTCGACCAACCCAAGTTGTTTCCTCAAAACTTATATTTAACTCAATTCAAAAACAGTATTGAAATAACTATTTTGTGAATTCTTATCCAAACAAAGACTTACGGCAACAACAGAGTCTCTAGCAGCAACAGCGACTATATCAGCACAAGAGACAACACCAGGGCACAAGCTCTCAACTTGAGACTTGATGGTATCTATGACATCAAAGCCTCTTACAGAATTAACATTGGGAAATGCTGTCTTTTCTCCTGTGAAATTTGATGTATCATCTAGTAGTATTGATGCATCACACCCCTGAAATAGATATGACAATAATAGATATGGTTATGAGCAATGTCAAAATTAGTTTCTACAAGATTGAGCTTTAGCTATCATTTTCAATTGTCAAAGAAAGATCTATACTACGCATATAGTCAAGTTTATTAAAATTAATTAATAAATCAAGGATTTGAGGAGATTGGTCAGAACATTAGTTTGCTGGCAATTCGGAAACAAGTGGTTGTTTGTTAGTGGAAAAATCCACCTTTTTAAAAGCTTTGTACCATGAGAACGTGTATGCAAATAAATTTACAAACATGTATATCAGTATATAGATCCATCAACTATCCATCAATCATATTATATTATTTTGGGCCCTCCATTTTGAATAAAAACCAAAAACCTTACACATATCTCTCAACCGCCAATTAAAATAATATCTGATGGATGCTTGATGGATAAAAATTTGATGTACGTCTATCATTTCTCAATAAATTTATACTTATTAAACAAATAATTAAGTAGCAGAAGTGCTAGATGTACAATCTCACACCAACCAATCCAGGGTCATCCTAACCACACTTAGCACTCTGTATTAGGATGTATGGGAATGAGTAAAAAACTTGTACATGAAGACTTATTGACAAATTTGTGTTTGAAATGAGAGAATTTTTAATAAAAATTACTACCACTCCCTTATACTAATATCTCTTCGCTCTCTCTTTTACTTAAAAGTCTTAATATAATATGAGTATAGTGGAAAGAATATCTAACAACACCTAAAATTTCTAAATAGATAGATATTAATAAAAAGGTGAAAAATGCAAAGTGAATAGATCACATGTTACAGAATGAGGGGAGTATTATTTAAAAATCAATTTATCTAAACATATTTAGTTTTAATGAATTTAATTTTATGAAAATGACGGTTATTGAAATACATAGTCAATATATATATTAAATAAGGTTTTCGATAATACCCAAAAAAAAAAAAAAACACAAGTAAAAAAGCTAATTAACTAAAGTTGATGACTTGCTTGAACAAAGCAATCATGGAAATGAAGACGGAGAAGTGATGCCCCCATTCGAGCCTCTTTGCTCACAGCAGAGTTCACTGCTGACTTAATGGTTGAAAGTGCTTTTGGACATTTTGTCGCATAAAAATTAGATGACAATTGAGCTTTGGATATTCCTATAAGGGACAAGAATAATACGAAACAAATTTTGATGATTGGAAATGCCATAATGGGAATTTTGTAAATTAGAGAGAAATTTGAAGAAGAATACTATGGAGATACAGGGGTTGAGATTTTAGAGGCTTATGATTATTGATTGTGGTTTATGGCCTTGAAATGTGTCACGTATTTATACATGAGGCTTTGCAATAGAAAGTGTTTTTTTTTCTCCCACTTGTCAATGTATATATATATATATAATAATGTTTGACGTACAACAAAAATACGTCCAACTTACATCCAACGTGTGTTATCCATGTTACAGGTGATATACGTATAGCACACATCCTGTAACATGGATAACACACATCCTGTAACATGGATAGCACACGTTAGATGTAAGTTTGACGTATTTCTGTTGTACGTCAAGCATTATTGATGTATATATGCACATACTATTAAGAAAGTAAAATGTGTCTTGGTCATAGCTTTGTTAAGGTACGAAATTGTTCCAGCCAAAACAGTCAACAATAAGATAAATTGGACCTAAATCACTCAACCCAATAAAAAAACACACATAATTAAGAATGTTATTTGGGTCAAAAGTGTTAAAATGGACATTTTTGACTGTTTTGGTCAAAAAATATTGTTACCAAAAAATTTATAAGGAAAATATCAGTTAGAAAGTGATTTCTAAAATTACATATATGACAAAGTATAGAGAATTGTTCGTTGTACAATATAAATACATATAATAATATATATAACATATATTTTTATCGTTGAATTTTAAGTTTTTGAATATAAAGTTATTATGATCTATTTAAAATTCAATAATAAAGATAAATATTATATAATTATTATAAATATTTTTATTATTATATGTATCATTTTACTATAAAATATAGAGAAATATTTTTTATGTATCATATACTCAGTCATCATCAACCATTGTATGTAATAATCTAATTTTTTATATTAAGACTATTAATTCAACTTTTAATATTATACATTAATCCAACATTTTAAAAGTTGGATTATTACAAATGGTGGACGATCGTGGTTGATTTTTGTGGTGTACATGTAGCATTACTCATAAAATATATATAATGGGAAATATTCGGGGCACAATAAAAATTCAGCCAAAACAGCCAATATATTGTGCACAACATATATAATATAAAATGCACATTGTATATCACATGCAGTGGACAACATATATTATATGTTGCAACATCATCTTTTTTTGTAACATGTAGTATATGTTGTGCATATCATGTCATATATGACGTGCACAACATTGTGCAATTTATATTATATATGTTATGCACAATTTGTTGACTATTTTGACTGATTTTTTTTGTTGGACCTCAGCTCATATGATATATAGGTAGATTTATATTTTCTATTTGTCAACTAGTATCTTACCATGGAAGTCAACTAAATCTAATAGTTAATACTATTTCTAAATGGATATATTTGGGACAAGTAGTAGTACTCATTAAGAAATGAACTAGATTTGAATTTGATTATTAGTGTAAAGGATATGAAGAGGACTAGTAGGTATTATATGCATCAATGATTGATTGATTTGTATATTATGCTGAAAGCTGTGTTTACTTTTTGCAAGTATCTTTGACTTGTTAAAGATGTTCATTCCTTGGGGGCCTTGATACGCGGGGTTGTCCCATTTGAGCGAAATGTTTGAATTATATCACTTCATTTTGTTTGTTAGACTTTTGAGGTTGACTCTCTAATGTGAAAAACAAAATTTCGTGAGATTATTATTAAGATATAGATATATACAATGTTTTTTCTCCATTACCTATGTTACAAGCTTAAGTCATGTGGAGAATTATAATTTCTCTTTTTTATATAATTTTTAATAGAATTTAATTGTCACTACTAGTGAATATTTTCATTATTAAATATGTCAATAAAAGTATTGTCAATGAAAACAATATTGACAATTAGTGATGATCGAAAATACTTAAAACTAGTTTATGAATATTTTCAACGGTCATTAATTACCAAATAATAGTTTATGACTATTTTCAACGATTAACAAATGACAATATATTCTTTTTTATAATACATTTATCAATATTTTCCGGCAATTGTTGCGTATATGTTAAAAATAATCATTATTATTGTAGTGATGTATATTTTTGGTGCTAAATAGTAAATAGTTTTGCAGTGACGTTTAATCGCGTATTGTCATTGTTAAATATTAATGTAAAATTGCCCATCACAATTAAACTTTTGTAAATATTCAAAATTGAACTAATTTTATCATAGTTAGTAGCATTGAAAACAGTGAAAGAAAACCGTTATGATCGACTATAATAATCACCGACATTCAGAGTAAGAATATCTTTTCATAATTCGCAATTTCTCATCAGCATATATTATTGTCAATATGTAACTTGCTAGGTAGATGAAAATGAAAGGCGATTAATTGGTGACTTTGGACAAGTTGTTTTGAAGTTAATAACCACAGTTTAATTTATTCTTTTCCGAAGCATTAAAAAGAAAAAAACACCAAGATTAACTAGTTAAAGACTACTCAAATTATGATGTGTAGTTTGTAAATGAAGGACCAAACATCCTAATTGTTGAGCCTCAAAATATAACAACTTAGCCTAACAAAGACGAGTATTTATTTTCTCCGACTTATTCTACCGAACATGGTGACTAATTTCTCTTTGATTTATAAATTTCTACTGGTTGGACAATTGTCCATAATTTTAAATTTTTTTATACCAAATTACAAATTAAAGAAGAGTATTATGTATAGAGAAAAGAAAAAATCAATTATTGAAATGAAAAAAAAAATCACATTTGAGTTAATGCGCACACATATATATAAAAGTAAAGATAAAGGGTAACCATAAAAAATAAAAAATAATGTTTCATGAATAATAGAAATCAACCAACCACAAACATTAATATGTATTTTGTTCATACATTATTATAATATATATAATACACATATTTCATTATATGTAAAATACACACATAATATAAGATATATAATTCATGTCAAGAAAATTATGGCATAATATATATATATATATAAAAAGATATTAATGTGTATAGGGAACATACATATATTCCTATATATAATACATGTCCTATTACATGGTAAATCACATGTTAGTGGCTAATTTTGTGTTATTAGCAAAACAGCAAGTGAAATAATTGATCCGTTGACGACAATTGTTAAAAGAAAGCGAGTGAATGTACGTAATTTGTGTGAATAATAATAAGAAGAAAGTAATTATTATGTCTTTACGTAAAAGGTCACCATTATTGTAATACTTGGTCAATCAATAGAGATAACATAACAAAATGACGAAACCTAGAATTTGGCAGAAAACAACAGCTGAAAAGCGTATATCCTTAGCCCCAATGCCATGTGATGTGAGCCTATCCTTAGTAATAAGATTTGATTTTGAGGGACAAACTCCACCGACCTAGCTATTTCTTGAAATTCATATCATATATATCTCTTCTTATTCTTGTTAATTAGTGTGGTAACATATATTGTGTATGAACAATTAATAGCGGTAAATATAATATAATGAAGATAAAATGCTTAAATTCGTTCCTATAAAACTTATTATCAGTTAAAGTAATTTTTTAAAAATAGAAATTTAATATAAATCATTCTCAAATTAAAATGTTGAATAAATTGATCTTCCAATAAAAATTAGATAAATTAGTCCTTCCGGACTCATGAAAATGATCAAATTAATACATATGATATGAGGATTAATTAATTTATCCTACATCTTCGATCAATTGATAGAGACTAATCTGACTATTTCATAAATTTGAGGGACTAATTTATCTGATTTTTTTAGGAACAATTTGTCCGATGTCTTAATTTGAAAGTGATGTATTTTGAATTTTTGTTTATGGGGTGACTACTTTGGCCAATAATATCTTTGAAAAGATGAATTTGGATATTTTGTCCATATAATGATGAATTAGATTAATATCATGAAGTTAATGTAATTTACCTATATTTTAAAGTTAAAATAATACGGAATGAAGGTATACATTTACTCTTAAATTACTAATTTTTCTTACGTATTTCTTAAATATTAATTTGTACTTAAAATTCTAATGATATTACGGAGATTAATCTCATATATATTTATCTATCTAGTGGAGAAATATTTAAAAAATAGCGTAGACGGTGATGAGATGAAATTCCAGGACGCGCATGCAAATTATGCATTCGTTGACCATAATAGCACTCACTGCAAAGTCAATAACGCGACAAATGCATGCAAGTGTATGTATGTAGTTGCAGCCAGCTCTGTTTTATAATGTTTTTTCTTCCTTGATACTTTCTTTTTGTTTTTGAATTTTCTCGATAGGAAAACACAGGTATGCAGCCAGCTTGAAATAGGAAAAGACACGCGTCCTTAATATATTAATTAGTGCTAACTTGAATTCGACTTGGACAATGAGATCGAATGAAAACAAAATAATAGAAAAACTCCGGTGCTTTTGAATAGATTGGTGCGAAAACCAATATGTTACTGGCTAGTATAAAATTGTAAAGGATAAACTGAATAATCTCTTCGTTCTAAAATATTAGTCTTTAAAGGTTTTTACACTAGATTAAGAAATTCAATAAATATTTTAATTTTATAAAATGATATATTAAAATGACTAAACTACCTAAAGCATTAATGAAAAAGAAAGATGATTAGTGGTCCCTTGGAGTAATATTCAAGAAAGAAAGAGAAATGATACTACGGGTATAATAGGTATGAAAAAATTAAATTGGCATTGGAAGTTGAAAACGACAATCATTGTGAAATTTTTTTTTTCTCCCTAAAATGATTAATATTTTGGAATGGAGGGAGTATATGCTTTATTGATAATACAACAAACTGAGTGCAGAATCGAAATCAAAGTAAACAATAGAAATCTAAATTGCTAGAAATAATTAAGAAATATAAATCTAACACAAATGTTTGGGGCACAATAAAAAATCAGATAAAACAGCCAACAAAATCCATTTAACACTTTATGGCCCAAATAGCATTTTTGATCATGAATATATTTTTAATGGGCTGGGTGATTGTGACCCAAATTCCTATTTGTTGGCTGTTTTGGCTGGTCTTTTGTTGTGCCTCTATCAATGCTCTAAATGTAATGCTACTTTTACTTCTGAAGACGATTGATACATACTCAGTAAACTCGACGCTCGATGTGTGTAGAATGCAAGTTTTGAGTGAATATTCAATGTCTTACCCTACAAATCAACCTCCTATTTATAGATTTAAACTCTCCGTCATATCTGTACACATCACCTCGACGGTTACATCTATCCTACGTCAAAATATGAATGTTGTAATTAAACAGAGTCTTCCACCTAATTCCACAGTTACTTGATTAATTTCTTTTCTTTACATGTACAAAAATGCTAAGTAGACAATGAAAAATCAGCTGATACAGCCAATGGACCTATTTTGGCTTTGGTTTTGGTCCAAATAATCATTGAGATTGTAATGTGCTGAGTAATTATAGCCCAAAACCTTATTTATTGGCTGGTTGGGCTGGTTTTGTATTGTTTATTTCGCATCACCTTTACATGTATTTCATGCAACATTCTAGTTCTCACGCGTGTCTCTCACCGGTTCAGAACTCTTTCATTGGCTCAAGACTCTTAGTTTTTGCCTTTTATTTTAAATAGCTTTGTTTTATTTCGACTCCATCATCAAAACCGCTTGTGTCTCGACCTATTGTTACTCATTCTTCGACACAACATTACTAGTCGAGATAATACTTAATAATTTTGGTGTCTATAATAAGATATTAAGTAAGCGAGCTAGGAAAAAGGGACAGATTGAGTTGGATAGAACAAATTCAATAAATTAGGAAAAAGAAAAATAATACAAATTAGTGCCTCCCTATTAAAAAATAGTGCCAAGAATTTAATTAAAAATTATTTAAAAGTGTAGAAATTCAATTACAAATTTTTGAAATATAAGAAGTTAATTAAAAAGACGATAAAATTATAGGACTACTAAACTAAAATCAAAAGTTGAAAGTTCTATTCCCAAACATATGTGGAAGGATACTGCACGTAGTTCCATCTATATGCAAACAAGAATCATGTAATTGAATTTAATTTGTTGTACAGGTTTGGCAAAGCATACCAATGATGTTTACGTCTTATTAGGTTAATCACTACAAACATTTTGTATTGGCATATTGAATCAGTGCCCCCGTATTACGTGGACATATTTTGTATTACGCATAATATAAACTCATGTCTTATTTATTATTGAATTAAATATGAATATAATTTAAGTTAAAGTTCATATCTCACTCAATGATATATAAGACCAGAATTCGCATTATCTTCAAAGACAAAATATATTTACAAACATTTTTCTTTTATTGATGATTGAGTTAGTGGAACATGGTATATACGTGTTAGGATTAATTAAGGCTATGCTGGCCATTATTCCAAATTAATTCCATCATTATTGTTTTATGCTAAGTAGTAAATCATTTTAGTGGAAACAAAAGAGTAATTTCCAATTCAAACAGATGGCAATGGGGTGGGACAAGTGCGGGGGTACTATCCCCATCCTCACCCCGAACCCTTAATAAAAAAATTCATGCCCCGCTCTTGATCCTCGTCTTTGGGGGAATTACTCCCCATCTCCAAAATTTACGGATCCCCATTCCCCGTGGGGAACCGTACAGGAAATAAACAATGTAAAAAATATATATATATGTTGGGCCAAAACAAAAAATCTATTGATGACAGTCAAGTTCTCAAGGAGGAAAGGATAAATCTCCCATCCGGCGACAGAGGTGGCAAGGTGAGGCGAGGCAGCATGTGGCAAGGCGAGGTGAGGCAACAGGCGTGGCGTGGCGAGGCAGCAGGTGTGGTGTGGCAAGGCAGCATGCAGTGCAGTCGTTGCACGAAATTCAAGTTGTGCGTGCGAGGCGGCGAGGGGAGGCGACACGCAGGACGACGAGACGGGGCTAGGCCGATAGCTAATGCGTGATTAAGTTTGGTCGATGAGTGTTGAGTTATGAGTGATTAAGATTTGAGAGTGTGAGAGATTGAGATTGAGAGTGAGAGACAAAATGAAGGCCGAGAATGGGTAAGGGGGGGTGTGATGAGACGCCTTTAATTTTCTAAAATTATGGTTAGGGTTTTGTAAGGGAATATAAATATTATTTAATGAATTACAAAAATGTTCCTTCTATTAAAGTTACAAAACTACCATTAGGGACGAGGGCCTAATCCTTGTCCCCATCTCAAAAATTCCTGTAGGGATACTTTGTTCCCCATCTCTGTCCCCATGGGGAATTTTTTTCTACGATTAGATCCTCAATTTCAGATTTCCGCAAGTATTCTCCATTTTAGAATATCCATATATACCATCCCTATTTTGAAGGCAATGGTCTCGGAAGGCTATTGTCACACCTTATTTAATGGACTTTCATCTAATTACCCTCATCTTTACGTACTTCTTTTCATTATTAGTAATAATATTATTAAATAATTTTTTTCTAATATATCATAATTCTGTTTCTATTTTTTTATTCTGCAAAATAAAATCATAATAATCTTACATGATTTTTTGCAAAATAACGATAGTTATTACTTTAACATATAAAAATTGTAATATTGGTTATATATTTATTTTTATATGAAAATTAAACAATATAAATATTTTTAATTAATTTATTAGACATAAATATTTAGATAATAGTAAGTTATTTTTTTCAATTTTTTATTATGCAATCATTATTTATTAAACATAGTAGTTAGTAAATATGCTAGAAAGAAAATAATTAAAAAATAACAAATTAATTTTTAATATACAACATACATATCCAAAAGAAAATTATTGGTCATGTGATTATCATTATTTTTTTTCATTTTATTCTAAAAATTAATATAATAAATAATTTTTTATATAATAAATATAATTAAGATAAAAAGTTCATGCTTGTATTTCATGATATATTTTAGCATGTAGTACAATATTTTAAATATTAAACTTATTAAATAAAACTCATTAAATATAAAAATAGTAAATATAAAATTTTAAAATTTTTACTAAGAATTAATTTATCTAATTCAAAATTTAGTATACTTGCAGTTATAATTAAAAATTCAAAATTTGTACTACTACATTGATTAAATTATTGTGAAGTTAAACAATTGAAGAAACATTCATCATATTATGAAGTATGAATTAAAATAAATTATTAATTTATTTGTGAAATAAAGAAAAATGGTACTTTAGAACAATAATATAATAACACATTAAATAGAGTGTGACAATAGTAAAAAGTATGTGACAATAGTAACTTCCCACTTTTAAAGGCTTATATATTTTGGGAGAAGTAGTTTTTAATCTTATTTTTAATATTAAAGCATGTAACAACGCAACATGACTTAATTATTTGAATGCATTATTTAGCACTCACTACGTGAATACATATATTTAAATTTTTACTTTGATGATTCAATGAATTATTTACCGTCTAGAGATTAGTTGAGTGAAAATATATATAATAACGACACAAATCAAATATTGTATTAAAAATATCTAAACTATATATTTATCACCAGCGTCTTGTCGGGCACTCCGTGCCCGCCAAGCCGCATTTTTATTGTCGATTCATATTGTTTACTTTTTTAAATTTTTTATATAAAATGAAAAAAATAGTCAAAAAATAATATGTAAATAGAAGTAGTTATGTTTTATATTTATTTATTTATTATTTTTAATTTTTAATTTTTTAATTCTATAATTGAAAAAATAACTACCCAAATGAGTGTGGACACCAAAAGGTAGTTATTTTTTCAATCCAATTTATATATAGTATAGATAAATATAAGCAACCTCGAATTAAGATTAAGCTCATTACAAAATGGAAGTTGATCCAAACACATAAATTTGTATTTTATATCCCAAAAATGGTAATTAAGAATTTTATTGTTCATAACGGTCAATTATTCAACGAATCTGTACAACACTAAAAATGTGAGGGAATTATGATAATATATATATATATATATATATATATATATATATATATATATATATATATATATCTAAGCATAATAAAACTATTTAACCTTATTACCAAAATTGATTATAATTAATTTTAAGTCAATTCAACCTCATGCTACCTATTTATTCTCTGTCAAATTAGTCAGTTATTCGATGAATCTGTCTCCTACAACAATCAACACATTACTGGATTATTACTATTGACTCAATTTCTAATTTAGTATGAGGAAATTAAAAAGTTTCCATAGTTAAATTACTTATGTTGT
Source organism: Aeschynomene evenia (assembly GCA_013621005.1). Taxonomy (NCBI): domain Eukaryota; kingdom Viridiplantae; phylum Streptophyta; class Magnoliopsida; order Fabales; family Fabaceae; genus Aeschynomene; species Aeschynomene evenia. The sequence goes on along the minus strand of CM024268.1, from coordinate 32,142,948 downwards.
GTAGCTAGTCAAGTATTTTATTCTGTATCAAAACTAGTCAATTATTCAACGAATCTTTGACTCTTATAACACTCAATTTGTGAATGGATTGTCACTAGTTAAGGATGGATGCCAAAAAAACATAGTAATATTACAATTTTATTCTATTCTGTGTACAATATAAATATATATTTAACTCATTTAACGTATAAAAATACTGATCTTAATTCTGACCCACCAATTTCACTCCGTAATTATACACATCTCATCCTCACTCATCACTAAAAGATTCATATACGTTAGATATATGTTGGATGTATATAAACACTAAAAACACGCGGTAGAGTTTTGATTGTAAGCTTGCAAAATAACGTGGTTAGTCATATATAAACATTAACATAAAGTAGAGTGCAGTTTTAAAACGTTAACAAAAACATAGTTCATGTGATATGTGTAAAAAAGTGTGACTCTAAAATGTTCACATATACCACTTGTATATATTTTAAATAGAAACAGATAATATTTTTTTAACCTCTAAACAAGCACATGTATTAAGATGACAAACATTGTTCGAGTGAAAAAACGTGACTCTTTTTATAGTATAAAATTATTAATTAAGCGTAACTTATTAATTAGTTTAAGTTTTTGAATAAGATAAGTTCTTAATTTTTTTTACAAAATAATCCATATTGTTGGGTTGCAAAGGTACATATAAATAATTCATATATTGTTCTCTTGAGCCATTTCCACAAAATTCAAATTGAGCAAGATAGTATAGTGTATAGAATGAATGAAAAATATAACGGTTAGTTATTTTTTTATATCATCAATTAAAAAATCAAATCAATAAGTTGCATTAAATTAAACTCACATGTATTCTTTACATAAACATGTATATTGTGGGTTATTACACACATGTTATCACACATACTAGAGTGAATAACGTGACTATCTTAGTTGTCATCTGTACCATTTACGCAGATTCCAATCTCAGGCAGATCAGATTTACCAATTACTCTCCCTATTAATACTTAGGGTTAGGGATCTTCACACCACCACATCAATCCTCACATAATACACACTACACAGTAGGCACTTTCTCTCTATCTATCTATCTCTTTCTACCTCTCAAAAATCAAATTCTTTCTCAATTTCGAATTAATTTTCATCCACTGACACTTGTTTGATCATCTTTAATCTTTTTGCAGGAACAATCAACATGGGAAGGAACGAAGGAGGAAGGAACCGATCTAACAACGATGATCCAACTTCACCGCCGCAAACGCCGAATCAAACCATAATAATTTCATACGAAAAATACATGGAATGTAAGAGGAACATTGCGGAGCGTATAGGAGGATGTGTGTATGACGGATGTAGGGAATTTGTGGCAAGTGGGGCAGAGGGAACACCTGCTGCACTCATATGTGCGGCATGTCAATGCAACAGGAGCTTCCATAAGACCGTTATTCACACTGAGGTCATCAACCTTGATCGTGCTCATAATCCTCCTCCTCCTCCTCCTGCGGCGGCACCGGAGGCGCTACCGCTTGAGTGAAAAATCAAGATCTTTATAGTTTGTTATTTTGATTATGTCGATATGGACCTATATGTGGTTCATTTTATGCATATTTATAATTGTGGACATGGACTCGGATTCTATGAATCTAGAGTGCGAGGGTTATGGATGTTATTGTTATTTCATTCGGTGTTTAATTAATGTGTAATAGCAAAAGTAAAGTTCAATTTGGAACTTTTGTTTTCCATTGATGAAAGCAACTCTCTATGGAAGAAGGTTTTAGTGTTCAAAGTATAAGTTGAATTGTTTAGAATAATTAAATTATAAAAAAAAGGAAAGAAAATAATTAAATTCTAAATTATTTTTGTCAAAATTCTCTAAAAATATCAAAAAATTTAAAATACATAATTTTTAATTTTATAAAAATTACAAATAAATTTATTTTTTTTATCTTTATATTTCAAACAATATAATTAATTTAATTTTTTTTTCTTTTTATAATTCCAAACACACCAATAGACTTTCCAGAGACCAAGACTTTCAAGATAATTCATTATTTACCTTTCAAATCACTTTTTTTTTAAATTTTGAAGTTAATATCACAAAGAAAAAATGTATTAAAAAATATACAATAAAATCAAATTAAATAGAAAACAAATATGACTGGTTACGTTAAACAACTGGTGAATTAGAATGAAAAACAATAAATTTAAATTTGAATTGAATTATCCAACTGCACACATCAAATATTTAGAAATGCACACACCCCATATTGCATATACTAAAGATACAGAAATATACATATCCAACATATCCAATTGTAACACACCAAACATACAAAAATGTTATTACTAGAAATATTACAACATTTCACGAAAATTAGACCACATTATATATATTACATAGGAAAATTTTGTCTTGTGTTTCTATAGTTCATCAAAGCAAAATTGCATTAAAAGTATGCAACGAGGGCTTGGAATCCAAACTAGGAAATATATTCAAACTTTCTTTTATATAATTAATAATTGCTTGACCCCAAAGAGAGAATCATAAAATTACAACTTAGGACAAAACATTACATGGAAACCGATTTATAGTAGATAGATCCATCAACATTCACCAACACAATCCAAAAACATTTTTTGTTTTTGTATCATGGAACTATTTCTCCCAAATTTCAAGCTCATAAGTAAAATACTTAGTCCCTAATGACCAATAGAATTAATTAATTAGTCTTCCAGCAATTGGTCCTAATCTCACCACTAGAGCCGGTGAGAGGGCTAAGGTTCCCCATTTTAACCATTGCATTTGCGAAATCCGTCGCAAAGCTATTGGAATCGCTGCTGTAATCGTTTACCATAGAGTCCGTGGATCCGTTGTTGAAGAGTTGTTGGTCCGAGTGGAGGAGACCCTTTTGGCTCTGTAAGTTCTTGAAGTAAGCATTGTCGAAGGAGGTTGGACTTGTGGTGTCTAGTGGTGACAAATTGCCATCACCACCTACGCTAGGACAATTTGCTTGAAGTGATTGAGCAAAAGATGGATCTATGTTGGTCTCATTGTAAATCCTTGTTCTAAAGTTTGTACAACTTGCTTGTCCAATTGTGTGAGATCCTGAAGTAGTTTGTACAATAATGAAGTTTTACTTGATAATAATTTATTAACAATTAAAAAACAGTCAAATCAACTAATGGGTCCATTTATAAATTTTTTAGCCTCCAAAACAAATTCTCTTTAATAAGTTAATTTTTAGTGGGTTCAAAGTATTTGTAGTCCAAAATTTTTATATTGATGAGTTTTGATTAGTTTTTTGCAAATAGTAGCACTCAATTTTAATTGAATACAATCATCATAATCACTAACATGTAATAATAATAATCCAAATATCCAATGATATATATATAAATTAAACTATTTTTTTTAATGTTATCCAAATTGATATGCAAGTAGCTACCTGATAGAGCAACCATTTCTTTGGTTGTGAAACCTTTGTCTGAGAAAGCCTTGATAAGGCCATCTAAATCCAAAGAGGGAGCTGGCAAGTCTGAATTAGCAGAGCTTTTACTTGCTGTGGTTGAGTCTCTTCTCCCCAATTGCACCGTCCAACTTGGTCCTCCAAGCTAATTAACAATATACATATCGGCATTAATTAATTAGTGCCTAAATCTTATATGGAGTTCTTTTACTACAATTTGATCCATGAAACTTTTAAAAGAATATTATTGTGACACAATGATAGGATTAATAGAATTTCATACAATTATCCAATCAAAATCTATTACTTTAATTTTATATTTTTGGTTTTCAGCAATATTCTTAGTTAGATAGGCCAAAGACTAATTCATTGTGGATCTGAACATCATTTAAGGGTATGTCACTGATTAATGGGTTGCTACATACATACATACATAAGGCAGGAATTGAAATCTCGATCCTTACCTAAGCGGATGATCACTTGACTAACCAAAGTTGGTTAATTTAATTTTATATGTGACTTTTTAAGTAATTAATTAAATAGTTTAATTTTGATGCACTGTAAAAGTGTTTTGTATTGTCATCCAATCAAAACTCTTCATTTATATGATTTTTAAGGTAGTAAAAAAGAGAAAATTTTATCATGACTGATGTGATAACATATAATTAGATAACTGTTTAAAAAATTATACATGGTCATAAATAAAAATTAAATCCTTAAGAAAATTGTGTTATGACCTAAAAACAATATATGATTGAATAATTTAGGTGTAAAATTTGTTTAGACTTACAGCAACAACAGAGTCTCTGGCAGCTACAGCGAGTATATCAGCACAAGAGACAACACCAGGGCACAAGCTCTCAACTTGGGATTTTATGTTGTCTATTACTCCAAAACCCCTTATGGAATTAACGTTTGGAAATGCCGTTTGTTCACCTGTGAAACTTGATGTGTCGTTTAATAGAACTGATGCATCACATCCCTGAAAATCAAATTAATTAATTTAAGATTAATAAAATGAAAATTAGTAAAAGCTAAGAATGAATTCAAGAGGCTTTTTAATAATGAGTATTGCTATATATATATATATATATATATATATATATATATATATATATATATATATATATATATATAATATGTGAAAATCAGTCAAATTTGTCAATAAATAAGATTTGGAGTTATAATTACTTTGTTCATTCAAATCTCAATAAGAATTTGGGCAAAAAATTTATAAGGGAGTTCATTGACTGATTTTATTTTATACACCAAATATTATTAGTTTTTAATTTAATAATATTGATCGTACAACATAAATACGTTCAATTAGTATTTAACGTGTGTTATATATATAACACACATTCTATATTATATATAGTATATATTGAATATTAGTTGGACATATTTTTTTTTAATGGTAAATATTATTGATTTTTAATTACTACTATAACTTGATACAATAGAAATATATAAACACTGTTGTATATTTTCCATTTTTCTTAACATAGTATCTTTTTTCACCATTGTCACTCTGGCGTACTTGTTTGATGTGATATATACACGCGTCTCTTTCAAAGGAGAGAGAGGAATGTTAAGAAGAAAAGAAATTTTCTAAAAACTCAATAATGATGAATGAGAAAATGGAAATCATTGACTTATTTCTTTTTATGACAAATACTTGTGTATGATAAAATAACTATCCAACCTTCACATCATGACAAGGATGTGAGAGCGGAGTAATGTTAAAATTCAATTATGACATAAATATTCAATAATTATTTTTAAACAAATAATATTAATTTTTAGTTACTATTATTATTATAATAATAAACAATGTAACACCAACGGACAACAACTCACCTAAAAAATGGAAATCTATATCATCCATGTATGTGTGCATGCATGTAACTTAATGAGCCAGAATAATTATTGGATGAATGCAAATGTTACTCACCTAAAATGTAGTAAGATATATACAAATAAAAGTGATGATTGTATCTTAGCTAAAGTTAATTAGTGATATAGACTTTTATTTTTAAGTGTGGGTATAAATTATTAAACTTATGTCCATATATATGAGAGTATCGATCTCTATTCTTAATATATATGTCTAGTTTAAATTCATAAGAGGATATTTAGTAAATAATGAAAAACAGTTAAATTATTCGGTATGAGTTTATTTGATAATTTTTTTATTAAAAAAAAAAGTTTTTTTAAGAAGATAATTTTTTAGTGAAGTGAGTGATTTAGGCTTAAAATATTTATATTAACTGATTTTGACTGATTTTTTTATTGTGTAAATAACAATACTCAATGCATAGTTACAAGTACTTTAAGAAGAATATAAGTGAAAAATAAAAAAAGGAATTAATAAGTAAAGAAGAAGTGATGAAAAATGACTTGCTTGAACAAAGCAATCGTGGAAATGAAGACGAAGAAGGGATGCTCCCATACGAGCCTCGCTGCTCACAGCGGAGTCCACAGCACTCTTAATGGTCGAGAGCGCATTAGGACATGTTGTGTCGTAAAAATTAGAGGACAATTGAGCTGAGACTATACCAATAGCAATAAGGCATAGCAAGAAGAAAAAGTGAATTTTGAGGATTGGAATAATAGTGGTGCTAGTACCTGCCATAATATATTATTGGAGCTAGCTAGGAGAATGAATATGAGAGCTAGGCTTATGATTAGTGCTTATGAGTTAAGGCCTTGAAGTGCCACACGTATTTATATAGGAGGAGGAGGAGGAGAACTTATATTAAGCTAGTTTTTTTTTTTTTTTTTCCCTCTAGGTTTTAAAAACAATTTTAGCTAATTTTTTATTTGAGAAATTTTTAAATACTTCAAGAGCAAGAAAAAGACTTCCAACTGTATCATTTATTATTTAAAAATACTAGTAAACAACGAAAAATAGACGATACTACTATATATAATGGAATTGTATTATTATATATAATACACATTACATTATATGTAAAATACATATTAATACAAAATACATGTAATTAATATTAAAAATATTATATCATATATTATACAATAATATTTGTTGTACAACAGAAATACGTCCAACTTGTATCTAACGTGTATATATATATAACACACATACGTATAGCACACATTCTGTATTATATATATAGCACACGTTGAATACTAGACGTATTTATGTTATACAATAAATATTGTTGTATATTATATATGAATGTACAACTATTAATATGTATAATGTATATGCACATCCTATTATACTTAAAATTAGGGGTGTACACGGGCCGGGTTGGGCCGGGTTTGGCCAAACCCGAACCCGACCTGATATCAAGACCGGGTCATTTTTTGTAACCCGAACCCGACCCGATAATGACCCGATGAACGACCGAGTCATACCGGGTCAACCCGACCTTTGTATGATACATTATAATTTGGACAATGCACATCATAAAATTATTAAATACTACATGTAAATAATAAATTTAATATATATTTTGCAATACATATTTGAAAATAAAGTATATCAATATAAGAAAGACATCAAATTAAATAAAATATATTCATAAAACTTTAAAAATTTATAGCATGTCACTAATTATTATATAAAAATATATCTAAAAGAATAAAAATGTAACATCGGGCCGGGCCGGGCCAACCCGAAACACGACCCGAAAAACACACCGGGTCAAATTTCATCACCCGAACCCGAGAAAAAGTGCTTCGGGCCGGGCCGGGTTGGCGGGCCGGTCCGCACCATGAACACCCCTACTTAAAATGAACATTTATTAACTGATGTTAGCTGAAAATTTGTTATTCACGCAATATTGATGTTTATTATTAGTAATAAGCACACCACTTATTGCATTAAAAAAATTAAAATATAGTATTTAATTGTTCTTTGAACGTATAGAATTTATTTATAATTTTTCATTTTTTTGCACTCAATTTTATCACTATATAAAAAGTTTCTTAAGAATCAAACAAAAAAAAAACTATCTTGAAGATTTCATAAAAAAAAAAAGAATCATTTGAAGAAAAAACGTGTTAGACTACTTAAAAGATTCAGAGCTATGCTTATTTGAACATAATAAATAAAGAATGAGGAGACTAATTCGTATCTGTTAGGCTGAGAGCTGTATCTTTCCATATAAATTTGACTTAAAGAATCTTCCTTGTTTTCTACTATTCATAGATTCATAGATGAGCAATGCTAGAGGCATAACAAAAAAAACAGTCAACACAGCCAATAAATTGTGTACAACGTATATAACATAAATTGCACAACAAATATTACATGTTGTGCACATCATATAGCACATGATGTGCACAACATATATAACATGTTGCAAAGAAAGATGATCTTGCAATATGTGATATATGTTTGCACAATAGATAATATACGTTGTGCACTACATATAATATACGTTGTGCATTTTATATTATATATGTTGTGCACATTTTATTGACTATTTTGGCTGATTTTTTATTGTGTACCAAATATTTTCCTTCATAGATAGCCTAGAGACATAAATAATGACTTGAGAGCGAAATATTTGAATCCCAATTTTTTATTTCCTTTTTCAGAGCATGTGGTGCGTACCTAGCCATAAGGAATTTTGTAGAGAATATTAGTATTTAAATATTTTATATATCATCTTATATTAAAATATTTAAACTATTTTACTCTTCACTGTAAAAATAATAATTTTTTTAAAATTTAAGTATTGAAAAATGTTGATTAGTCAAAAAAATTATATTAATACTTATTGACCATTTAAAATAAGTATAAATTATTCTTTAAACATTATTAATTATTGAAAATATTTATAAATTATTTTTAAATATTTTCAGTGATAATTAATTGTCAATATTACCCGCATATAGTCAAAGAGCTGATATCGTTATTTTGTAATAGAAACCTTACTGTTGCTTCACTTCCTTATATTTTTCCAGTTTTTATATCTTCTATTTTATTTTTGTTTTAATAAATCGTTGTGGAAGCTTTAATTTTCATACCCGCCTTTTATGGGAATTTTTGTCCCTTTAATTTTATGGGTATTGCATTTCTCTAGCGGTATTTAATTTGTTTTTTCTTTATGAATATGTCTTTTTCTTATAAATTTAATGATGCGGAGATATTCAAATCTACTTTCAAGTGGGACATAATATAATGGAAAATGATAGGTTAGCATCCATATAGAGTGTATGAGGTAGACATCCATAAAATAGGTCAAATAATAATATCGTGATGCCAAAATAATGATCATCATTGATGTCACATTATTATGGATATCCACCACATACACTCTATATGGATGTCAACCTATTATTACATAATATAAAACATTATATTCTTCAAGCTACAATACTTATAGTTGAGATAGTCTCTACCATACTTATCCGAACCGGACCGGATCCGGAGATCGAACCGGTCAAAACATTTGGTCACTGGTTCAATGTGTCAACCGGTGGGTCACTGGTCGAACAAACAGATAGTTAACTCGGTCTTTTATTATAAATATATCCAACCTTTCATATAATATATATATATAATATATGCAACACTTAACAACAAGGAAGTGTTCAACCTAGTGGTGTTGGGTGCTTTATGTAATCTTAGGGTAAGGGGTTTGAATCCCCCCTTGAGGCATTTTTTTAGTAATTTCAAAAATAAACTCTTCAATTGTTTGGATGATCAACGGTTCACCACATGGTTGACCTAGACCGGTTCAATCCCAACGGTTCACTCCGGTTCTGATAACTATGGTCTCTACTATAAAAAATATTTTAACAGTAATAATCTCTAAATTTATAATTAAATACTAATAAATATATATCAATAAAAAGTTTCACTTTAAATTTTTCTAAATCACTTAGAACAACCATCTCAATCTAATCAATCTTTATGACTCTTAGGCGCCATTTCATTTGAATGATTCCTTCTTATCATTTTACTATATTTTGTTTTATAAATCTAGATTCTATTCTATTATTATTATTTTCTTAATATTAAATACATTAATTATCACAAGTAGAGATAGAAGTGGGTCAGGCTGGCCGTTGGGCCCCAACCTGGTCCATTTATTAAACGAGTTGAGCCAAGATTTTTAGTAAAGTCTATTTAATTAAATAGACCATGTTGTGGGCTATTAAAAATTAGCCTATAATGTCTGATGAGTTACTTATTATTATTATTATTATTATTACTTAGAAGTAGACTTATTTAGCTTATTTAGAGAGTTTATTAGCTTAAAAGATTTTGACCAATTTATGAAGCCTATACTTTATATAGACTTTTGGCCTATTTAGAAAGCCTACAAACATTTTTAAATGTAGGTTTTACATCTATTTAAAGGTCTTGATATTTAACAGGCTATTAATTAAGTAGGCTCGTAGGTTAAGCCAGATTTTTAAAAAGATCAGGTCATGCCTTAAAGAAAATCTTATATCAGGTACCACCCAGGCCAAGGGCTCAGGCCACATATTTTCACAGCAGACTAGGCTTTAATTAGGCCTGTCAAAGCCTAGCCTGACTTGGCCCGCTTTCACCCCTAATCACAAGTTTTTATTTTAGATAATCATCTTGTAACACTACTACAATCATGCAGTATTCCGACGAGAATTTCTGACGGCTGCTAGACAAGAAATTGTGATTTTAATTGTTCTCAATTTAACATCGATTTGTCGTCGGGAAGACGTCGGGAATTTCGCAGAAATTGGCAGGAAAAATTAGCGTGTATTTTATCGCCTATCCCCGTCGGGAACCCGACAAAAAATTCACGAGTTTTGGTGGGGATTCTTTATCCCTCGGATTCCCGTCCGTAATTCACGAAATTCATATGTCATCTCTTTGTTGTCAGTTATAGTACCTTTATATGCCGTCCCGACCCTATCAGGAAAGTATATGTTTAGGATTTAGGGTTAGAGTTAGTGTTTATTCTCACCTAATACCCATCGGGAATTTATTGATATAATTTGTCATAATCCTATAGGGAATTTTTTGCATTAAACGAATAGTTTTGAAGTCGACATCTTTTATTTCTCTTTCATACCTGTCAGGATTCGAATTTTTAAATTTTCATCCCATGCTCGTCGGTAATCGATCGACTTTAAGTGAGAACAAAACGGTGCGTTTTGAGAGTTGACGTCTCGTCGAGAATCCGTTTGATATTTATTGATATTAATTTAATTTAATGTTAGTTTGATGTTTTATAAGGAAATTTTGGTATATAACAAAATATTAACCAACAACAACATATATTACATTTTACGCATATCATATATGATATATATTGTGCATAATATATATTACATGTTACAATATTATTATTTTTTATAATATGTGATGCATGGTGTCATAATATATAATATATGTTGTGCACTAACATTTAATGTATATTATGCACATTACTTATTTTACATAATGTATTGACTATTTTAATTGTTTTTTCATTATACACGTAACAATACTCAAATTGTATTATTAATTAAGTATTGTTTTTCATCGTAACAAGTAGAACTTATGATTTTGGGTATTATCCATTGATCAAATGTTTCAAAGTAGGCAAGTAAACGAGTGGCAGCATTCGTCTAAGAGTAACATCTTCATTAACAGACAAGAATCTAAAATAATGTATCCGGAATTGTCGCAGAAAACAACAGACACAGTAGCGTGTGCATCTCTTGGAATGTAGCGAGAGATGTCAAAGACGCCAACATGTCTTCTGGCCCTTTTCTTTTTCTCTGAAATCAAATCAAACATATTTCTAATGTGTTACACATATCCAAGCATATCTACACCTCTAATTTTTCCACCCAAAACGCGTCGGTGCATAGCGTCAATTTATAGGAAAAATATTTGTTATATAATATAAATAATTATAAATGGTTATGATTGGATTTCAAATATTTAGATGTAAGAATGAAGAAAAAATATTAGGTGCACGGATGAGCAAGAGATTTATTTATTTTGCATCATTCATTGCATGACACATAATCTAAAAGGTTAATTATAATGAAAGAGAAAATATTAAATTTTAAACATAAAAATAAAATAATTAATATGTTAAAATATAAATGGTTATACCTCATAATCTCTCAAGAATGAATCCATTTTTTTCTTCCGATATATAATGATCAGCAACCAAAAGCGAAAGGCCTCATGGAATAGAAAGTAACCTGCCCTCAAACATATTTAGCCTTAGTAAAAACAGGCAACCGTATCACACACAACTTATATTATATAATATATACAATATATATCACATGATATGCACATTATATATCACATGTTGCAAAGAAATATGATATTGCAATATGAGATATAAGATATACATATCAGGTAATATATATTGTGCATATTATATAATATATATTGTATATAATAATATGTTGACTGTTTTAACTAATTTTTATATTGTACACCAAGTATTTACCTTAAAAAATCTCATAACTTCAAATAAAAAATTAACATATAAAAAAAGAGTACTATACCTGAAAAAAAACATACAAGGATGTGGGTCCACTTAAAATATAATAATAAAGATAAATAATGTATAACTATTATAAATTTTTGTATTGTAAGTAGTTTTACTACATCCAATCCACTACTCATCAAATCATGAATTCCATGAACAATCATGACATACTTGATAATTACTTATTAGTCAATTACGTAGTATAGCAATTATGCATTGCATGACCATTATATTGTGTCCTTCACATACAACTGTTGAACACGTATATTTGTCTTTTAAGTAAAATGTCAAATTAATTATTGAAAAAGTTGTACTGTACTATATCAATTGGATTTCAAAAATTAAAATTTTAGTCATGTTTTTTTTAATATTTTAAATTGGCTTGACATAAACTGTAATATTTTAAAAATAAAATTGATATCAAATATTTTGAGAATTAAATTGATATCCTAGCTACTACTCTTTTAAACACTTATTAACTGATATCACACATCTTTAAATAACTAAATAACTTCTACCGCCCGGAATTTTCTAATAAATTTTCATTTAAACTTATATACACACTAATATAATGATTAGATGAGCTTAAAAATAAGTAAATTTAATTATGTTTTATAATATTATCTCTATCAGTAATACTTTTTTTTCTTATTTAACTTGTCCAGTATCTTTCTTTCTCTCATAGAATATTAATGATGAAAAGAATAAGGAAGATATTTATCGTACAACTAAAATTGATACAAATAAGGAAACTTAATACCAACAATAAAAAAAATAATTGACATCTTCCAAAATTCTAAATTAAATTTATAAATAGTACGTGGTAAAAAAGTAAAATTTCATAAATAGAAATTTATTAAAAGAACAAATGGTAGTGATGTACAAAATGGTCTTATAATATATTGACCTTAGTTAGCATTTTTCTTTTAGTCGTAATTAGTAAGACCTACCATTTTTAATTAGATATATAAAGTAGTGATATAATAAGGTCAAAAATAAGATTTGGAGTTATATATGTTGGAGGTCAAGTCTAAATTGGCTACTTAAACAAGGTAGGATCAAATCTCTTACAGCCCAAGAAAACTATCCATATAGGTCCCCCAAGCTGGGGTATATTTTATTAATTAGAATGTGGATCCACTCTTTGTTTTGGTCGAAGAAAGAAAAAGACAAAAATATGCCAACCAAAAATTTATCACATAGCAATGCTACATTTGAAATGTATCAAGTGATGGCCAGACCTCTTGGAATTTGAATAATAAGTTACTAGAACCAATAAACCTGAATTTTTCTACTTCGGTATTTAAAAAAAATTGAGTTCAACATATGTGATTGTACTGTGTTCTAGTGTAGAATTACATGTTATTGTGAGATTTACAAGATTAACTGTTCATATTCACGGATTAAAAATTAATCATTAAGAGTCAATGATATAAAGATCATAATCTAACACAACTCCTTAAATAGGGATGACAAAAAACATGTAAAGACGGATATTCGCAATGATTACTCAAACTGGAGATGGGTACATGACATAATTTATTAGTTCCCGTGCGGATGGGGATAAGATTTTTGTTTAATAAATATATAGGGCGGGGGTCGAGGTCTTCATCCCATAGAGACCGGCCAACCAAATTTTTCTATAAACATGAATTTACGTAATTATGTTATTCTAAATATATATCTTCATATTCCAAAATATTTACACTCTCATATTTTTTTATTATTTTTCTTATTGACTTACATAATATATTTTATTTTTGGCATAGTTAACGTTGAATAATGTTAAATGATTAATAAAATATAATTTTATTGAAATTTTATTTTCACGTTTTATATTAAATTTTAGATTTTTTTTTCATATTTCTGGAATTATTTTGTATGTTGTTATTTGCAAAACAAAAAATCAGTCAAAATCAATCCATACAGAGGTATATATTTGTTCTTGTCATACTGCACACTAATTGATAAAAGAGATGTTATGTTGATGAAGTTTAGCCATATATATATATATATATATATATATATATATAAAAGCATTGTTATGTGTAAAAAAAATAAAAAACAGTCAAAATAATTAATATATTATGCATATTATATATTATATAACATGCATATATATTATATGCACAACAGATAATATATGATATGCACAACATGTGATCGTGCATATTATATAATATATATTATGTACAATATGTTAACTGTTTTGACTGATTTTTTTATTATCGTACAGTAAATATTTATCTACAAATAATGTTCCGTTAAAAAATATTTTCTTTTGTATAAATATCATTAATTCAATATAGTTTGTTTTCCTTTTTGCAAGAAAACTGCTCAGGTGAAGGTCGTAGCAATGAGGAGAATAATAAGAATATTAGAAATAGTTAGTTGAAGTATCATCTATATATCACTTAAAATTATATGACAATTGAGGAAACATATGATGGATAATTATTTGGTGGACTAGCATAAATTAGTATTTATCCAGATCAATTTATTTATTAAATATTATGTAGCAATTATTATATTTATTAATATTATTGTTATTGGGCTACATAATATATTATTGTGAAAATGTGAAAGAAATTATGTTTGGGCTAACAGATGATAGGTGGGCTGGACCCATCATTATCTAACCTTGGAGAGTCCCTACTGTTGACCAGTTGACAGTATTTATTCCGCCCTATTAGGAATAAATTAATATAAATAGGCTGCTTAGCCTAATCTAACGAAAACTGTCTTTTGGCTCTCCAGTAAACACTCTCCTCTTCCCTTTCTCTCTGGCTGAGATTCTTGGTGGTCTGAGGAGCAAGAACAATCGAGAAACAAGCCAATGACTTTTAGTTAATCGATTTCAGGTTCTGTTTCTCATTATCCTCTTATCTATCACATGCTATAATCAAAACTAAATATATTGTAGTTATTATTTTCCTTCAACATAGACATTGTTTCTATACTGCAATTGCAATATCTAGAATACCACACATACATAATAATAATAATAATAACTTTAGCTTCTTTCTTGTACTAAATATCATTATTAAGATTTAAGACTCTAGCTATCTGAATATCTTAGTTGGTCTTTCTGCAATTGGTCCTAATCTGGCCACTAGTCCCAGTGAGTGGGCTAAGGTTTCCCATCTTAATCATTGCATTGCCAAAATCAGTGGTGAAACTTGAAGGGTTGCTGCTATAAGCATTCACCTGAGAGTCGGTGGAGCCGCCGTTAAAGAGCTGTTGGTCGGAGTGGAAGAGGCCCTTTTTGGCCTGCAAGTTCTTGAAGTAGGCATTGTCGAATTTGGTTGGACTTGTTGTGTCAATTGGGGACAAATTGTTGTCACCACCTGTGCTAGGACAATTCCCTTGCAATGATTTTGCAAATGAGGGATCTATGTTGGTTTCGTTGTAAATCCTTGTTCTGAATGTTGTGCACCTTGCTTGTCCAATTGTATGTCCCCCTGATTTCGTTTTTCATATCAAAATAGAAAAAAAAGTTTTAGTACATAGTAGAAACTAATTCTAGCATCTTATATTTATATAGGTAATGCTACAGTTACAGCCAAAGTTAGATGTTTACTGGATATCTACCAAAATGAATACTAATAAATAAGAAGAGTTAGAAAGGTTACGTGGTAACCACGTTATAAATCAAGAGTGAAAGAGTGATGAAAGATATGATGTCGATACGGTATACGATATTCTTGAGGTATAAATAGTATTTTTGTATTTATATTTTACAACGTAGTTATACGGATAAATAAAATTTTGTTAGCTTGACACAAAAAATACATTATTTATATAAATAAGTATACTATGATATTTCGTTAATTTTTTATCACAAATGCTAAGTGTACAATGAAAAACCACTAAACCAGTCAATACAGGTTTTGGTTTTGGTCCAAATAATTATTGAGATTGTAATGGGCTGAGTAATTATGGCCCAAAATCTCATTTACGGGCTGATTTGGCTGGTTTTTTATTGTGTATTTAGCATCACTCATTTTTTATAGTAGGGTCAAATTTAACAATACAATGAAAATAATATATATATGCACGCTTGTATATTTTTAAAAAAAATTTAAAAATTTAGTCCCTTGTTATGATATTATGTTTGATAGATATTCATCTGATATTGTAGATTGGTACCTGATAGAGCAACCAATTCTTTAGCTGAGAAACCCTTCTTGGAAAAAGCAGAGAGAAGAGCACTTAGATCTAAATTGGGACCAGGCAAGTCTGAGTTAGCAGTACTTAAACTTGCTGTGGTTGAATCTCTTCTGCCCAATTGTACTGTCCAACTAGGTCCACCAAGCTGAAATTTTTTTTCCAAATATAATATTATTAGTGCCTAATAACTACAACCTTACTCTAATTTAAAGTTAGTTCTTTTTTTCCTTTTACTACCTCAATTTTAAAATAATAATTATTTTATATAATATATATTAATATGATGTGTATAATATGATGACCATTTTTTTATATATATATACACGTAGAATAAGATGGGTAACCTTAAACTTATTTACGTAAGATTTTGGATTAAGTCAAGGTTTTTTTTTGTCGGTTTATGCAGGTATTTCGGTAACAAATACTTTATTCTTATTGTGCTAAGAATAATGAACATATATATATATATACTTATATATATATATATATATACTTACAGCAACAACAGAGTCTCTAGCAGCAACAGCGACTATATCAGCACAAGAGACAACACCAGGGCATAAGCTCTCAACTTGAGACTTGATGGTATCTATGACATCAAAGCCTCTTACAGAATTAGCATTGGGACCTGCTGTTTTTTCTCCTGTGAAACTCGATGTATCATCTAGTAGTATTGATCCATCACACCCCTGAATGAAGAACAAATTGAAAATTAATTTAATTTAATTTCTACAATATTGAATGAGTAATTTATAAGCTGTCTTTTTCACTTAGCTTGCTACCCACCAAGAAATGAAATACTAGCATGGCCGTCAAGTTTTAATAAATTAATGGATAATTTAAGAATTATTTGAAGTCGGTGTTCAATCATTGGTTTATTTGTTGGCAATTGGGCAGCATTTAATGTTTGTTAGTATGGAAAAGTCCACCTTTTGTAAGTTTTCCAATTTGTTTGATTAGGCTAAGCCACTAACAAGAATATTATCCTTCCTTGTCTTTCATTTCTAAAAGAAATTCTTAAATGCTAATATTTCTTTAAACAATAATGCTAAGTGGACAATAAAAAACAGGTCATACAGCCAATGGGCCTATTTTGGCTTAGATTTTGGTGCAAATAATCATTGAGATTGTAATGAACTTAGTAATTATGGCCCAAAATCTCATTTATTGGCTGGTTGGGCTGGTTTTGTATTATTTATTTAGTATTACCCATCTTTAAAATAAGAGAAAATATTTACTTAAAATAGGAGAAAATATTTACTTTAAGAGTTTTTTTTTTTTTTACTCTTTCTAAAGATAGTTTCATTTTCAAACATTTAAAGTATCAATCATGAATAGAAGTGATTAATAATATTTCTTCCAAAAGGGATCACTAAAGCATGCAATGCTATTATCCTTTTAAACAAAGTTTTTTCATACAATTCGTCATAATTGAATCCACGAAATCATATGTTTAAAGAATTTAGTCATCTACTGATTAACTTTGTTAAATTTTATTACGAAGTGATTTGAAGTCAACCATTTTAGTTAACATTTTATCAATTCTATAGCCTCATTCGTAAAAAATGTAAATGTATGTCGAAGTTTTAAATGGATGAAATTATAGAATTAACAAAAAGTTAGTTAAAATAGTTAATTTTGAATCATTTCTCTTTATTGCTACTCTCTCATTCATAATAATTAACAAAATTGGTTCTTTCATTCAAAAACATAGATCTTTGAGTGAACCTGTTTTATCAAAGCTAAGTGATAATTGTTAGTAATCGGTAGTATATAATATTTATAACAAATTTATATATGTTCAGCTAATGCAACCTATACAACCATATTATATATATTAAGTGAAGTAGTAGTGTGAGTATGATATATATAGAAAAAATAAAGTAATTAAACATAAGAAAAAATATGATGAAAGTGAAAGTTAGTAAACTTGCTTGAACAAAGCAATCATGGAAATGAAGACGGAGAAGCGATGCTCCCATTCGAGCCTCTTTGCTCACAGCAGAATTCACTGCCGATTTAATTGTTGAAAGTGCATTTGGACACTTTGTGGCATAAAAATTAGAGGATAATTGTGCTGAGGCTATCCCTATAATAAGGGATGATAAGAATAATAAGATCAAGAAACGAGCCATGGTAATGGGAACTTTCTAATTAATAAGAAAGAAATTGAAAATATAATAATAATAGAAAGAGAGTAGCTTATGATTAGTGTCTAGCTTGTGGTTAAAGCATTGAAATGTGTCACGTATTTATATATGAGCTTTAGCCTTAACTTTGTTTGTATTTTTCCGCTTGTCAACATATGCTGCTACAAATTATTAAATTGTGTTTGAAAAACTTAATTATATGAAATTAAGGAGGAAAAGGACTAGTAGGTGTTATCTGCATCGATCAATTAATCATTTATTATTGTATGTTATAGCGGGTGAAAGGTGTATTTTCCAAACGGGCATTGTTATTACATATATAATAAAACGGTCAATTAATATGTATATATATATATATTGTATATATATGCACAATATATATTATATAATATGCATGTCATACATTACATATTGTGCACATTGTTGAATTTCAAGTGTGAGAGGTGATATCCCACATCGGTTAATAATGGACTAAGTGAGACGTTTATAAGTTGGGAGACCCATGAACTCATTACCTTAAGGTTTTGGGTTGGGATGTGGCGTCCGACCTGCTTGTGTGATGCTCACTTGGTCCATTGGTTGTGATCTCCCCGGTTGTTAGACTTTCCCGATTCTAACACATATCGTATATCACGTATCGTAAAAAAAGATGATGATGTAATATGTTATGTATGTATAGTGTGCACAACAAATGATATATGGTGCGTATAATATAAAATATATGGTGTGCAGATCATATAATATATTAGTTGTTTTAATTTGATTGATTTTTTAATTGTATATCAAATGAGTGTTACTATTTGCACAATAAAAAAATCACCTAAAATTCGTCAATATAGAGATTTTAGGACACAATCACCCAACACTAAAAACTAAATGGGCATATTGAGTGGTTTAATTATTTTTTATTGTTCACTAAGGTAGCGTTTGGTAGCTGTCCCAAGTCAGTGAATACAGAGACACAGAGACATAAATGGACAGAGACACAAAGGGACTGTATTTCTATATGGTGTTTGGTAACAGTGGACAAGATACAAAAATTATTTTTGTTTTGTGTTTGATAATAGTGGAAATGATATAAAAACATGTAAAAATGACATTGGATATACATAATATGAATTATGTTAAGTGATGAAGGGTATATTGGTCATAAAATATCATTAAAAGAACCAGACCATTCCAGTTCATCTCAGTCCTTCACTTCTGGAGTGGACACAAATTTTGTGTCTTTTCTGTCCATGGACAGAAATTTTTGTCCATATCTGTCTCTGTCTCATAAACCAAACAGGATTAGTCCCTCTCAGTCTCTGTCTTTTGTGTCCTGGAACAGCTACCAAACGCTACCTAAGTATTATTATTACCAAATATTTAATGAAAGGGAAATACTCGATAAATAATAATAAAACAGTTAAATCAGTCATCAATTAATTTATTTAACAATCTATCGGCAGTTCAGCACAAAAAAACTCCCTCTAAAAAGTTAATTTTTGATAAACAATAAAAAAACAGTCAAAATCATTTAATATATCTATTTAATTTTCAATAGACTAAATAATTATGATCCAAGATGTCTATAATAAATTTAACTAATTTTTTATTGCATAAATACTAATACTCTTCATGAAAAGATGTTGTCTTGTTAAAGATATTTAGTGTGGACTGTCCCGCGTAGCCTGCACAAGGTGACCCCTCTAATGAGCGAAATATTTGAAAAAATAATTAACCTTTTTATTTCATATATATTGAGATTGACAATAAAATGTAAACGAAAATTTTCAAGGATTTTTATTAAGATAGTTTTATTTTCTTTAGTTAAACTATATATTATTGTGATAAGAGAAATAATTTGTGTCGTTACTGTACTCCTTTTTAATTAGATGCTCTCTCGTCAACACACAAAAGAGAATATTAAATAGTAAAATAATTATATATATAATACAAATATTTAAAACAATTATATAATATTTATCTACATATATATCATTGAATTATATACTATTATAAGTATTTATATTGTATAACAAATATCTTTCATATTAAATATATAGTAAATTAATTATACTCACCTTTCTTATACAAGTACTAATTAGCAAACTAACACATAGAGTTATATTTTTCATCCAATAATCTTGTATAACAACGCTCATATATCACATGATATGCACAACATATATCATTACAATAATATAATAATGATTATTTTTAATATGCAATTGTCGAAAAGTATTGATAAAAGTATTTGTCAAAGAATGATATGTTGACTTTTCTTCGCCGTTGAAAAAAGTCATAAACTATTCTTTGACAATTAATGACTGTTGAAAATACTCATAAGCTAGTTTTAAGTATTTTCAACGGCCACTAATTGTCAATATTAATTACTTTTATTGACAAATTCAATATTAAAAATGCTCCATTTTCTAGTAGTGTATCATATGTTGTAAAGAAAGATGACGCTACAAGCAATATGTGATATATATTGTGCACAATATATAGGTGATATATGTTGTGCACCGTATATGATATACGTTGTGCATGCATTTTATATTATATATGTTGTGTACAATATATTAACTATTTTAACTGAATTTTTATTGTGCTCCAAGTATTTCTGATTATCATTTTCAGATGGAGTGGTCGTTTATTAACAGGTTCAACATTTAATAGAGATAAATTAAACACAAAGACAATAAACATTTTTTAAAAAATGTTCGGACTAAAACAAGAAAAACATGCCAAGAATAAAACCCAAATTCAATTATCATATAGATACCAAAACATACTTAACGCAGAATTATGTTTGTAGAAAAGAAGAGGAAACGAGTTACTTTTCTTTTAATACATATATAAAGATAAAGTTGACCAATAATTGATCCGTTGACGAAATCGTTTATAGAAAGCGACATAGATTATGGGGAAATAATTTACGTAGAAAAGTATAGAATGTCACTATTCATCGTGTGAGAGTGAGTAACATTTTCAACAGACCACATTCCAAAATGATTAAATGACCTCTTAGATTAAAATATTGAGAAGAAATTTTATATGTAAGAGAATGTATATATGTCATTTTAAATGAATGAATATGATTTTTAAAAATTACATGTATAATTAATAAAAAATTATTCAACCTTTATTCATCTCATGTGATTCTCTAATTAATATATATATATATATATATATATATAATAAAATAATTTGCGTATAACAAAAAGTTGTACAATACTTTATAATATTTATCTCAATTATTAGATTAACTGTAACAGTTTAAATGAGGTATTAGACTTATTATAATCCAACGACAAGATAAATATCATATAATTAAGTATTGTATATTAATTTTTTAGCATTTTTTTTATATGGGGACAAGAGAAACGATAAAAAGAATAAATAACTTTTATCTTTTCTTAACACATACATTCTACACTCTTATTATTTATCAATTGAATTATATATCAACATGGGTTTGTTAACGAAAACGCGTCGATGGTGAGATGAATCCCACTATATGGACATGTAAATTATTCATATACTTTAATTTGGATGCAAAGTCAGTAACGCAACATATGCATGCACTTGCAGCCATCCAGCTCATCCAAGCTCATGATTTTATAATAACAATAATACTACATGGACAATGAAGAACCAGTCAATATAAACAATGGGCCCATTTTGATTTTGGTTTGAGCCCAAATAATCATTAAAATTGTAATGTACTGAGTAATTGTGGTGCAAAATCTCATTTATTGACTAATTTGGCTGGTTTTTTATTGTACATTTAGCATCACTCATATAATAATTCACATTTTAATGAGACCTGCTTGTGATCAAGGATTATATAAGTTCACGCTTTTGTATTTTGGAAACTCATTTTATCAAGTGAAAAAAAATAATATGAATTTATTCATGAATACAATTGAACAATTAATATAATTATTATATAAGTATTATATAATTTTTATTATTAAATACATAGCATTCTTCCTTTAATAACCAAGTCAACAACATATCAGGACACATAGACAACTTTGTCAACGTAGTAAACAACACTTGAATGGAGGGATTAACATGTCCTTATTTTTTAAATCTCATAGATTAAATGTGCACTTTAAATTTTTCAGGGATCAATTTTTAAAGACCATTGGTTAAAGTAGGGATTTATACTAAATACAATATTTATTTTGGTTCTTCAAAAATATATTGGAGCATATATATAATTTAGTTTCTTAAGATTTATTTTCTTTTCCAATTGTTGACTTAATAAACTTGTAATTGTTGATTTGGTACTGATGATAGCTACATTCAGCTATAAAGGATGAGACATGCCGTTTAAATACCATGCAAAATAATCGTCGCAAATTAATTATGATGATTTAAATGTCAAACTAAAATTTGGGTAATATTTAATTTGGATGTTTGAGTCGGTTTTATTGACTTAATACTAATAGTAAGTTGCAAAATATCATTAAGATTGATATGCAAAATTCCACACTTACCGGTGTTACTACCCCACACAACTACATGCTTGATTGATAGAATTCCATTGGTTATGCCATCAATCATGAATAAAATTAATAAATTAACAAACCGTAATAATTATACAAAATATTTAGTATATGGCAAAAATTTATACAACATTCATTTGAATATTAAGACTTTATTAAACGTAAAATAAATTGGTATTAAAATTCAATTATATAAATATATATATATTATATAAATATTATAAAACTTTTTATTATGTTAACTACGGATAGCTCTGTCCCTTATCCTTCATCCATCTTTTGCCACCATTTGGTAGTACTATAGAGTATAGACTGAGTCAAAGATTCTTATTGCAAATAACCATTAAGACGAGGGAAATTAAACCTTTATTTACTTATTAGAAATTTAAAAGTTTGCTTGGTTTCTAGAATACATTTGTTTCATCATTTGTTATCTAATGTGTGTTGTGTGTGATATATATAAATTGCGTATGACATATATTTTATATGACACATAATACACTTTGAATATTAAATACATGTATTTTTATTGTACAAAAAGTATTACTGAATAAATATACATTTTTTTTTTATTTGCATCATATATATATATAGCTGCATGGGGATGTTTGACAACGGAAAGTATTAGCATTACAAATAATAAGCTTTCTAACACTAGAGAAAATAACATGATAAAAAAAATTAATTTTCTAACAATATAAATTTATTTTATATTGTTGATCAATTATCATTAAAATTTACCTACTATATAATAACTACTCACTTGATTTGATATGAATTTTCAATTTCTATTGATTAATACTGTAAAATAATTTTATATTTTTAATACATTAAAATTTAATCTAAAAAATAACATACAAAATTTAAGGGTATTATAAAAAGAAGTTTTTATTTTTTATCTTCTTCTCTCCATCCTAACTATATAGAGGTAAAAAAAACCCTACACAATACCGCTACAGTAGAAATTTTAGCCAATTAATTGTCTCCTACTCACAAAATCATACAGGTTACTAACACAAAAACTTGTATCATGTCCCCGGTCTCTATTCTCAATCTAAATGCACCTTTTTATTTTTCTTTTTCTATTCACAATATTTTGGTATGCTCAAGTTGAAAATCATCCTTTTATATCACATAATATAAAATACCTTCTAAACTTCTTGGCCCTTACTACTAATATTTTAAACCACAAATACTTTGGGCACAACAAAAAATCAGCCAAAACAGTCAACAAAGTCCATTTAACACTTTATAGCCCAAATAACTCTTTTAATCATGAATATATTTTTAATGGGTTGAATAATTGTGACCCAAATTCCTTTTGTTGACTGTTTTGACTGATTTTTTATTGTGTCTCTAGTAATACTCATTTTAAACCCGTGATTAGGGGGTAACTACCAACACGATAGAGATTTGAAATGGATCGGAGGTGTTATAATAAATCCAAGAAATATAATGACTATGTGACAAAGTGAAAAATAAAATAAGATGATTCCCTGATTGGGATACATTAGAAAAGCATTACTTATAAAGTAAATTAAACGTCAATATCCTCAAACAAAACAGCTGTTTAGGAAATATATATGTGAAAATATATAATAAAAAATGAGTTTAGTTTGGATGCATTGTTATTTAATTACACTATCATCCAATCAAAATATTTTATTTGCATAATTTTTCAAGTAGTGAAAGAAAAATACAATTATGACTAACGTGTCAGTGGATAGAAATTAAACCCATCAAAAATAAAGTTTTGTTAAAATATAGATGATAATTATATATTAAGGATGCTTAATAGAAAAAATGAGATAACTTTTAAATAAATATTATAATGGATCTTTTGTTTAAAAAGTATAAAAATATATGTTTTTAAAATAAATATTTTCTTTTTTATTATATTAATAAATGAACTTAAAATATTTGTTAATGAATTTAAAAAAATATATAAAAATACAATTTCAGACAAGACTCATTATGTCACTGTTTGGCATATCCAAACCGACTTCCATAGTTCCTCCATGCATAGATTTTGTATATAAGATTGGCATACAAGTCAAACAAGTAAAGCGATTCTTGATATAATATAATTTATTTGCATGAAGATTATTAAATCGTATATATGATTATCAACTTGCAGTGTAGAGTATAAGAAATAGTCATAGTTTGCCAATCATTATCACTACTTCAATAGGGCTTTAATACCACTTGGAATTCTTAACTAGAAAGTTTGTTATATAGTATATATAATAAAGGTGTTTGCTAGTGTACCCAAGCTTTTGAAGGGGTTTTGAAACCTGAGTATGTGATCCAATTAAAAGATGACATGTGGACTACATATTCCACTTCATTTTTTATTTTATAATAATTAAATTCAATTAGAAAAAAAAAAAAAACAATAAACAACAGGGACCCTCCATCATTTATCCCAAATCCCCAATCTCTCCTCCATGAACCCTGTAACCTGCCGCCGCTGCCAACCCCCACTACCGCCGCCTCCGACCATCTCTTGTAGTGCTTTAGTCCACTCACGACCATCTCTTGCGGCCTTTAGACGTCGCACACCAGAGGAGCCATGCCCTTCCGTCACGGCGGCACACCTACCTGTTGTTTATTGTTTTTTTTTTTTCTAATTGAATTTAATTATTATAAAATAAAAAATATTAATTATCTAATTATTATAAAATAGAAAATGAGGTGGAATATATAGTTCTGTGAGGGCCATCTTTTAATTGGACCACATACTCAGGGTTTCAAAACCCCTTTAAAAGCTTGGTTACATAGCAAATACCTATAATAAATTCTATCAGCAGCAATATTAGACTGATGATCCAGAAAAAAAGTTTAACCAAACACATTCTCTACTAATATAAAAAGTCGCAGAATAATAATTTGGATATTGACTTTAAGGATAGACACAACTAGCTGTATTTAGAATTTTAAAATATATATATATATATATATATATATATATATATATATATAATAACACAATGTTTGGGTAACAACAAAAAAAACAAAAAACCAGCCAAAACAGTCAACAAAGCCCATTTAGCATTTTATGGCCAAAATAACATTTTAATCATGGATATATTTTTAATAGGCTGGGTGATCCAAATTTCTATTTGTTGGCTGTTTTGACTGATTTTTTATTGTGTCGCTAACAATGTTCATATAATAATAGTAATAATAATAGTAATATTTGATAAATAACGGAAAATATATAGTCAAATTAATAAATGAATATATATACTTTTTGATAAAATTAAAAAAATAACTTCTTTTAAGAAGTTAATTTTTAGTTCATTGAGTAATCTATAATCTAAAATCAATTAATTAATTTTAATTAATTTTTTATTATACAAATTAAATAGCAGCACTTTTTATATAAAAAGATTCTGAGGAGGAGTCAAAATTATATAATAAATTATAGAAAATTATATAATAATTGAACCAACAACTATTACAATTTATTTGACATTATAAAATTTAACTATATAAAAACTAAATCCTTAAAAAATACACCATATCGAAATAAAAACAAAGAAAAGTAAATATATCCGCATATAAATGACAGCCACACTTTTTTCTTAAAATCATAATCACTGATAGTCTTTGATAGAAAATAAATGTGTGTTTGCTACAAGATTTCTAGATAGATTATCGATAATATTATAATTAGATTATTTAATAATTTAGATTATTTGTTTGATGTAAATAATATTGATATATAGATTACTGATTTTGATAATTTATAATGCCTCTAAAATGATATTGTAGATTATCATCATAAGAAGTGTTTATCTTGATTATCATCACTAAGTAATTTAATAGTTTTTTTATTACTCAAAGTATTAAATACCCTTATTATATATAGTAATATACGAATGATATCATAGTAATATACATATTTTAGAAAGTATTTTAATAATATATGTACTATAATTATTTTTAATTAATTATTTTTATAATTATTTAAAGGATATTATAATAATATACATGTATTATGTACTTTATACTCTCTTTAATATATCAAACAAGATAACATATATAAATTATCGGTTATATTATTTATATATACCGAACAAGATATTATATTATGGATTATTGATAATTTAAATAGTAATAATCTATCTACAAAATAATCTAAATTAACAGTAATCTTAATTGATAATGTGTCAAATGCTTCCTTATACATTAATTTTTCGGAATTGTCTTCGCCAAGCCCCCTACCTATTGGGCTCTTTCTTTAATTGCATTTATATATTATCTACATAAGGAAAGAAATATCATTTCCTCATTTTGTGTCAAAATTTTAAGACAGTGAGTTCATTAATCCTTATATCTTAATTATATGGAATTTGCTAAAATATTATTCTAAAATATGTATTTTATATTTTAATGTAAAAGATTCATCAGTGTATTTAAAATTTATTTAAAACTTATACTCTCTCATCAGGTTGTTTTTAAATGTTTTTTTTTATTTTTATATTTGATCCTTTTTATTTTTTTGTCTTTTTTATAATTTTAAAAAACATTTACTTTTTTACCTTTTACACCCTTTTATAATTTTGTCGATTTGGAGAAAACAGAAATTACAATAATTGATGATAGTGGAGTATTTTTATCATTTTAATTATAATATTTAGATTTTCAATGAAAATGAATGCATGATTATCTTAATTGTCATACATAACTAAAGAAAAAAAAATTTTAAAAAAAAACTAGAAGTAGTACAATTAGCAAAACCCTAATATTATGTACCTCAATTATTTGATTCTTAATTCACTTAGTCCATTCTTAATTAATAATGTGAGATGACACCTCTAATACAACGGTCATTCCCCAATGATAATCATTATAAATATAGAGAAATAAAGCATTGCAATTCCAATAGAATAATTAATAACGTAGAAAACTTCAAAACCCGAAGAAAAAATCATATGTATATATAACCTTGATTTTACTCTCCTCATTTAATTCTAGACATACATGTGAGGCTCTTATTTGAAATTGTTTTCCTTTTCCCTCATGAGATTCTTTTTTTTTTTTTTTTGAAAGAGACTCGAACATTAGTCTAGGGAGAGAAAGGGGAATGAGACATTTTGATCAAAGGGCTGCCCTATATTATATATTTTGTTATAAATGAAAAATGAGAGAAGGATTATTCATAAGAATTGTGTTTTGTATATTACTCTGTTATATCTTTGTACAATCTATGAAGAGCTATATATAAGCTAGAAAAGCAATCTCAAGCAATCAAATATAATCACAAAACCCATTACTCCACTAAGTTATGTTTGTTATCTTATCTTGTTTGAACTACTCCACTAAGCAATGTTTGCTATCTTGTCTATTATCATGTCTGTTATCTTGTCTAACATCCCCCCTCAAACTCAAGTGGGGTTTAGTGAAACCAACTTGAGTTTGGAAACTAGAGTGTTGAATCGTCCTGGATGATGTGCTTTAGTGAATAGGTCTACTGGTTGGTCAAAAGTTCCTATTGAAAGAAGATTAAGAGCACCTTGACGAAGATGTTGGCGTATGAAATGACAATCAATCTCAATGTGCTTGGTGCGTTCATGGAACACATCATTATGAGCTATTTGAATAGAACTTTTGTTGTCACAGTAAATATCAGTAGGCAACGACTGAGTGATACCCAAGTCATTGAGGAGCCAACGAATCCAAAGAAGTTCAGAAGTAGTGTCTGCGAGCGCTCTATATTCAGCTTCCGTGCTTGAACGAGCAGTTAAGGTTTGTTTCTTGCTACGCCATGACACAAGAGCATTTCCAAGGAAGATGCAATAGCCAGTGGTAGAGCGGCGATCTGTGGGATCACCTCCCCAATCAGCATCAGAATAGGCTTGGGGGATCAAGGAGGAGTTAGCAGAGAAATGAAGTCCTTTATATAATGTTCCTTTGACATAGCGGAGAATGCGAAGCACAGTTGCATAGTGAGTGGTGCGAGGTGCAGTCATGAATTGACTTACTAAGTGAACAACATATGAGATGTCTGGACGGGTGACGGTGAGGTATATCAAGCTTCCTACTAATTGTCGGTATAGAGTAAGATTTTCAAGTGCAGTCCCATCTGTAGGAGTGAATCTAACATTCATCTCAAGTGGAGTGGATTCTGTACGACAATCTGTAAGACCAGCTCGCGAAATAAGATCTGAAGCATACCTAGCTTGAGAAAGATATAGACCATCAGGAGAAGATAGAACTTCAAGTCCAAGAAAATAACTGAGTGGTCCAAGATCTTTCATTTCAAATTGACGACTCAGGGATTGTTTCAAATCAATAATTCCGGAGGTATCATCACCGGTGATGATCATATCATCAACATACAATAAAAGGATCATTGTGCCATGATTTGTTTTGCGGATGAATAGAGCAGAATCATGTGGACTGGATGAGAAACCAAGTTTTCTAACTGTGGAACTGAATTTGTCAAACCAAGCTCTAGGAGCTTGCTTGAGGCCGTACAGAGCTTTACGAAGAAGGCATACCTTATTGGGTGGACAAGAATACCCTGGAGGTGGTTGCATATAGACTTCTTCTGTTAATTCTCCATTGAGAAAGGCATTTTTGACATCCATTTGACTAAGGGTCCATTTTCTGGTTGCTGCAATGGCGAGTAGGACACGTACTGAAGTGATGCGAACAACAGGAGCAAAAGTTTCTTCATAGTCAATACCATATTCTTGTGTAAACCCTTTTGCAACCAAACGAGCTTTATATCTTTCAATGGAGCCATCAAAGTGTGTCTTAATCTTGTATACCCATTTACATCCTACAAGTGCCTTATCAGAAGGAGGGTCAACCAAGTCCCATGTATGAGTTTTCTCAAGCGCTTGCAATTCTTCTTTCATAGCTTGCTGCCAATGAGGATTAGTAGAGGCTTCTATGTAGGATTGAGGTTCATAAAACTGGAGTATGGTTGAAAAGCAATGATAATCACGAAGGTATGAAGGTGGATTTCTTACCCTAGTTGGACGTGTAGGAGAATGAGCGGGTGTAGGATCTACATCTGGGACTAGGTCATCTGGAGTGGTTGGTGTGTCAGAACGATTGAGCTCACTGGTGGAACCTACATCAGTTTCACTTGGAAATAGATCAATATTTAGATTTGTAAAAAAGGGATTTTGAGTGGATGGAGTGGATTCAAATGATGATAGAGAAGAAAACATGTGATGTTCCCAAAAAATCACATGTCTTGAGGTACGAACACGTTTAGAGATGGAATCCCAACAACGATAACCCTTATGTTCAATCCCATACCCAAGAAAACAACACAGACGAGCACGAGGTTCAAGTTTAGTGTACTCATGTGGTTGGAGAAGAACAAAACATGCACAACCAAAGACTTTGAGTGAAGTGTAATCTGGAGTAGTATGATAGAGGCGTTAAAAAGGTGAGATATTACCAATGATAGAGGATGAAAGGCGATTAATGACATACACAGCGGTTAGTGCAGCTTCTCCCCAAGCATGTTCAGGACAAGACGAGAAGATTAGCATTGCACGAACAGAATTCAGAATGTGACGATGCTTTCTTTCAGCTCGACCATTTTGTTGCGAGGTACCAGGACATGAGAATTCAGAGACAGTTCCCTGTTCAGCAAGAAATCTTAAAAGCCTGGTGTCACTATATTCCATTGCATTGTCACGTCTGAAAACCTTAATTATTTTAGAAAATTGGGTTTTAATCATAGTGGCAAAATCAATATAAATTTGAGGTAGTTCATGACGATTTTTCAACAGATAAATCCAATTAAAGTGTGAATAATCATCAACAAATATTACATAATAACGAGAACCTCCCATTGAAGGAGTGGGGCTGGCCCCCAAATATCAGAATGCACAAGATCAAACGAAGAATCAGAAATAGATGCAGTTGTGTTAAAAGACAAGGCTGATTGTTTAGCAGTTTGACAAGAAATGCAATCAAAAGACTCAGTACTAACAGATCCCAAAATGCCTTTAGATAGAAGAGGACGGATTTTCCCTAGAGAGCTATGAGCAAGACGTTGGTACCATAATTGGAGTGAAGAAGGTGTTGAAGCAGCACAAACATACATTTGAGAGGGAACATGCAGATTTGTGAGCTCAAAAAGCTTCCTAACTTTACATCCAGTCCCGATGACCTGCCCCGTCTGTGAGTCCTGTACACGAACACCAGAGTTAGAAAAAGTTGTGTCATAACCAAGATCACATAGCTGGCCCACAGAGATAAGGTTAAAATTCAATTTGGGTATTAGGTATGTGTGTGGCAAAGTCAGGTTGGGTTGAGAAATAGAGCCCTCATGACTCACATGCATGAGAGATCCATCAGCAGTATGAATAGGAGGTGCAAGACTTGTCTTAGATATTGATGAAAAATTGTGACGTGTGGATGTCATATGGTTAGAACAAGCAGAATCAAAGTACCATTTGTTATTACCTGAGTTGGTGATTAGAGCAGTGGGGTATTACCAGAAGTAGAGAGAATCTGTCTGAGGAGGGATTCAATGTCACCAGTGGAGACAACAATGTTCGTGGAGGAGGTTGAGGAGTCATTTGTGGCAGCAGTAGCAAACATATGTTTTGAGTTATTGGGACGAGATTGATACCTGTTCTGATCTGGCCTAGGTGGACGAGTGGGACAACTTTCAATCAAGTGTCCTTGTTGTTTATAGTACCGACATATCAGACTAGGATAATTGGATGCAATATGTCCTTTCTTCTTACAAGTACGACACTCGATGGTCGGGCATTCTGGAAGGAGATGACCAGATCGGTGACAGTGACGACAAATTTTTTCTCTTCTCCCAGTTGTTGCGAAAGCTAGGTTTGGGTGAGTTCGTGTGAGCAATAGTCTTGTTTCTTCTGACTTGAGGCGTGGAAGAGCATCTTCTAAAGTAGGTAATGGATTTTGGTGTAACAGTGATGCTCGAACTGGTTCGTAGTCATCTGTGAGGGCCATTAGAAATTGGATCAGGCGAAGACGATCACGATGTTCATGATATGTCTTGAGGTCAGCTGCATTCTTTAGATTGGGCTCACAAGAGCTTAATTGATTCCAAATAATTTTCATTTTAGCAAGAAAATCATAGACAGGTTGACCATGTTCTTGTTTGAGGTTGTTGAGTTCTTTTAGTAATTGTTATTGATATGATAAATCTGAGATAGTGTAGCGATTCTTCAGGTGATCTCATACCTCCTTAGCCGTTTTGAACCGACCAAACTGAAGATGGATTCTTGGAATTGATGTAGCCCGCAAATAAGTAATGACTTGATGATTTTTACTTTCCCATTCTTCTAGTTTGTCAGCAAAAGCTTTATCATCTTCATCTTTACCCTTTTCTGGATGCTTAATGTCGCCTGAGACATATTTCCAGAGTTTTCGTCCCTTGAGAAATCCTTTTATGGCTTCAGTCCAGTTCATATAGTTAGACCTATTGAGAAGTTCAGGAATGGGCAGAGCACTTTCACTTTTATCCATGAGTAAAAATAAGATAAAATGCACAAACAAGATGGAATTTGCACGAACGGAGCACAAAAACGGATTTAGGACGTCGAAAAACTTAGGGCAATTTTTTTTTTTTAGTAACAGTGACACGTCAGCAGCGAGGAGACACGTGGCACTCTGCTGTCGGTCCTACCCCCACCTCTGCCGGCGGAAGTGAAGGAACGAGTCTGACCCTGAGATGGCTGTGCTGCTGGAAAGGGGGTCTGAACAGAACCCACACTAGGAGTCGGCTATCTAGCTGGGCAATCCCGGTACCTGTGGCCCTCCTGGCCGCAACTGAAACATCTTCTGGTCCCCATGCGGCAAACTCCAGAATGAAGCTTACCGCAGGTCTGGCACTGCGGGTGAGAGGAGACAGATCCTCCCTGCTGAGATGAAGAAGCGGGCTGGCTGACTCTGCTCTTACTCTGGCTCTGCGAAGCTGTGGGGCGAGCCGGAAAGGGTGCTGAAGAGGTGGCCCCGCCCGGCTGGAACCCCGAAGACTGGTGTTGCTGCTGACTGCGGGTGGGAGTTGTTGTACCCGAATAAGAACCAGTGTGCCTCGCCTTCTTCTCTCCTCTGGCCTGAGCATCCAACGTCTTCGTCTCGCAGGAGATGGCGGCATTGTACGCCCCATCATAGTCCTCTGATGTCTCATAGCATGTCAAAGTGAATCTGTACTGGATGGGGAGTCCCTGAAGGAACCGCTTCACCCTCTCGTTCGGGGTCATGAGGAACTGAGTGACCCCGGCGAGTCGAGTGAACTTGGCCTCATAGTCTGTGACGGTCATCTCCCTAGTCATCCTCAACTCCAGGAAAGTCTACAGTGCTCGGTCCCTCATGCTGGCGGGAATGAATCTGTCTCTGAATGCTCGGGAGAACTCCTCCCAAGTCAAGCGCGGAGCATCCGGCCCTCTGCGGTCCCGTAAAGCTCGGTACCACGTATGTGCTACCCCTCCTAGCTGCTGTCCAGTCAGCTCTGCAGTAAGCTCCGACGATGTGCGAAGAATCTCGGACCTCTTCTGAATCCAGCCAAGAAAAGCTGCCGGGTCTATATCCCCTGGTACGCCCGAGAACTGCGGAGGGTTTTCCCGGCTGAAACGGTCAATCAGCTGGTCCTCCGCCACCCTCGGGGTCTGCTGTGCTGTAGCTGCCTGATGTGCCTGCGCGACCACTATCTCTGCTAGCGCGGCGACTGTGTCGCGCAAGCTCTTGCGCCCGGAACCAGAGGAAGTGCGGCGTCGAAAAGGAGGCATGATCCTGACGAGGTCAAACCATAAGACATATCAGGAAAAGAGATTTCAAAGGAGACACTGACTACTACTGAACTTAACTGACTGTACTTTCTATGAACCTTTCGTGGCACTACATTCCATGGCCATGGGTGCACTTCCATTACCATGGTTGCCATGACACTTAAGGTTCCTAGCTCCAGACTCTTGGGGGAAACCTATGGCTCTGATACCAACTGTAACACCCCGCTACTTATGGGTGTCCGTGCGAAGGGTACTGTCCCAACGAACACGCTAAACGTATACATGAACTATTAAATAAACTGGATTATCGGAAATATAACTGTAAACTGATAACTGTGTATAACTGTATATAACGAGTATAACTGTATCACTATCGAGAAATACTGAAAATATCTGTAACGTAAATGAAAGGTAACCTGCCTCTAAAGTCTGGAGCAACTAATACAACTGGAACTGAAAAGTCTCATAAAACTAATGACTGAAATAAATGTAAAACAATAACTAAAGGGCTCCACGAACGAAGCGGAGCTCACCCAGGATATCTGCTGACATGACCTCTAACGGATCAACGGCTCCTCATCGGCGGCGGGATCGTACTCTGAAAATGGTTGATGAGGGGTGAGTCATCGACTCAGTGATGGGGAAAATGCATGCAATGCAACATTCACAACACATACATCACATACTAACATGTTATCAATCGCACAAACAATATCCTGTCTAGCTGTCACACTAAAGCCTGCATACCAAGCCTCTGTACTGTGTACTGTATCTGTAATCTGTCACCTAGCGCGCAGCATAGGCATAGCTAAATCTGTCTCAGCGCGTAACATGAGTTTACTCATATCTGACCCTCGTGGGGCATATCTGTATCTGTAACCAAGCCGTCCGATAACCGGGATCGGAACGTACCTGGCGGGCTCGGGCGACTCACCGCTAATTAGTAAACCATACTAAGATACCGGGATCTGACCACCGGCCATAGCGTCTGACGTATACTAATCAGGGGCGGCGTAACTATTCCAGACAGTCAACACATAACTTGCTCAAACAAATCATACATGTCCTAAATTCTGCTATTAGTCTATTTATCTGTCGTATATCGCATGTTATATCATAAAGCAGTAAACAGCCAATCAATCAGCAATTCACATACATAGCATGAAAACATAAGTCTTTCCTATTCTACTCTAACCACCTAACATGTTACTAATTCTACTTCTACTCTACATACAAACACATGCATAATAACTGTATTAATATCTTTCCTAATTATCTATTTATCAAACATAAATACATGCTATGAATGCTAAACTACATGCAAGACCTCCACTCACCTGGATAATCCTGACTCTGAGAAGCACCGTCGGCTCCGGCTCCAGCCAGCGGCACTGCGTTCGCACCTGAAGTGCAAAAAGGACCCATTAGGACCCCTGAAGAAGAAAAACAAAACTTGAACTGCTGCTGCGTCACGCCGTCGCTAGCGAGATACTGCTGCTCGCTAGCGATGGGCCGGTCGCTGGCGAGCTCCTCTTGCTCGCTGGCGACCCTCGCGCAGAAAAGGGGCAAAACTGACTTTTCACTCACCGTCGGGAAATTGCTCAAGCAGAGTATCCCCAAGACGTCGAAACCTTACTCCGACAGAGTTCCTTTACTGAAAAAGGAACGCCCAAAAGCACTGCTCTTAAAAGGCGTGAGAATGAGGTGTGAAGAAAAGGACTCAACTACTACTCATATATATAGGTGAGGTGAGGGGAGCTGACATCATGCTGCGTCCCATGTGGGACTTCGGACGGTCGCTAGCGACTAGACTACGGTCGCTAGCGACGAGCTCATCGCTAGCGGGCACTGGCTGCTCGCTAACTAGCACCTGCTGACAGCAAACGCTGTGACGTCTGTTATGCACGATGTGGGACTTGGTCCCGTCGCTGGCGACACGCTGGTGGTCGCTGGCGACTAGCTACTCGCTAGCGAAAGCTGATTGCTCGCTAGCGAGTCCCATCTGACAGCAACTTGCTGACGTGTTTCTGACGCGTCCTAAAGAGAGTCCTTCCTAAGAAACACTGTGATACGGGGTATCACAAGTTAATCTATAATTAAATTATAACTAATAATAAGTTGTAATCACTTTGAAAGATCACACTCATCTATTCTAAACACACGAGTGAGTGCTAGTTCAATATAACTAACTACATCCTATATGTGAAACTGATAGCATGCTATAACTATTCTATGTGAAGTTCGTTACAATGGAATGGAAAAAAGAATTAAACCTCAAAAGCAAATTTAATATAGAATATAATGCAAGTCATCAAATATAATAAATCATCTCCTACATGAGTTGAAGATTTAGGTTTCTTTTGTTTTTTTTAGTCCGAGACTATGTAAGCTATATTTATGGTGAGCTGGCTGAATACCTTTACTAGACTAGGCTTTAAATTGGGCTTGTTAGCCCATAATCCTCTAAAAAGATTAATTAAAAAGTTGGACAAAACTTATACTACAAATTAAAGAGTGAGGAAATGACCAAAAAATAAAGAGGTAATAACATTAGTACTTTCTACCAACAAGGGTTGACACAACTAGTAAGCAACTTATTGTCTCTTAAGTAAGGTCTCAGGATTGGAGTCTTGTGGATGAAAAAATTCCTTGTTAGTAACCTCACCTGTCATTCACAGGTACGCGATTCGGGACAACGAATTAGTCGGGGCAAAGCTTCGGACACCGTGAACAACAAAAAAAATATTAGTACTTTCTTGGGCTGATGAATAGAATTAATTAAACATTATTTATTGATAGTTCCAACCAAAAAGTTATTTCCCTCTTGTCTTTTGAAATTTTAGATTTATATAATTGTTCATTTTAGAATTGTAGACAATATTTATTATTTTCTTCACTATTTTGCACTATTTTGACATTAATTATTTTGATGCTATTTTGATTTTTATTAATGCTATATAAACATTTGTCACATTTTTTAATTATTAATTATAGCTTGACTATCAAAATGTATAAGCACGTCATATGTTTAAAGTTTAAACAATACTACTATAATTAAAAGAAAAACCCTAAACCCTAAACATTATTTATCACTTTTTTGACACTATCCTAAAGAAAAATATGCTATTTGAATAGCAATTGTTGTTTAACTCAATCCCAACCCCCGATTTAGGTCAAGTTGAGTTAGTTAGATAATGTTACTTAATTTTTTTATTTTAAAAAAAATTTCTTGTACAACCAAATGTAGTCACCTATCAACCAACCTATTAAATATTTCCTTCGTTTTTTTTTTCTTTTCAGTTTTAATTGTGCACACAGATTAAAGATGCATTTTACAATGTCTAAAATTTAATAAAATTTAAGCATAATTTACAATATTATTATCTTTACCACACATCTATTATCTCTCTTCTTAATTACTCACTAAATTCATTCTCTTTCTTATATTAATTAGGAGTATAATTGAAAAAAAATTAATAATAACCATCTAGAATTTTTAGATAGACAAATAAAAAAAGAAACATCCGGTAAAATGAACAGTAAATTAAAAACTTTATACTAATATAAGTGCATAAAGACTTTACATTTCTTGTGTTTTTGCCTCATCATTTATCTTTATAATTTTAGAATTTTGCTAGTAAGTTCCTATATTTTTATTATATCCTACCATGTACAGCACACCAAGTGCAATCAAAGTGTTGGATTTCATCACCATTGATATTAAAAAAAGTCAGATTATAGAGGAGTAGTCATGGAGTAAAATAGTAGAATTAAAACATCTCCACTCAATAAAGAATCAGTCAAAACCAGTCAATAAAATTTTGGATCATAATTATTCAATCCACTAAAAATTATTAGTGTAGACTAAAACCTAATAAATTGGTCATTTGACTGATTTGACAGTTTTTTGATTGTTTATCAAATATTACTGTAGAATTAATTGTAAGATCCAAGACTTGACATACTCTATTAAAATATCCAATTAACAATATGTCTATACTGTAGGTAGCTTTTGGTGATGAGATATATAAGATACAATAAAATATAAATACATAGACAATAATAAAGATAAAATTATATATAATATAAAATTTTGATATATAATTTGGATTATTGGTGAATAAAACACTAATTTTTATTTTATCTTAATCAATTTTATATCCCTTACCTTCTCAGAAGTAGTAAAAAATTAAACAATATAAACCTTCAATCTTATTTCACCATAAAATATTTTTATTCTTATATTTTTATCATATATACACTTCATTAAATACAGTTTAATTTAACCGACCATAGAAGCAATTAAAACAGTCTCAATCCTTATGTGCCTATAATCAATTAATAATTGAAGCATAATTCTTCTGCCAATAGGCCCAATTCAATTGGGAAAAAAGGTTGTCTTTTTTTTGTTGTATATTGTGTTTTCCACGCCCACTGAAATGAAGATTATGCATGTCCGTTCATTCTTTTTTAGTAATGATAAGATAGGTATATATGAAATGATATGTATATGATACATATGTTTTGATTCAATACTAGAGAAAAGAAGTATAATTGATGAAGTGATGTCACATTAAAATCTAAAAATGATAAAGTGAATGTAAAAAATATATAAAAGAAAAATGTATGTACAAATATTATTATTATTTTTCTTTCCCATTAACTAAAAAGATGCTGATGATTGGCCACATCTACATGTAAGAGCCATTGAAGTTGCACTTGCACTTATGGTTTTGGCATATATCCTACCACACAAATTCTGTCACTTCTTGTACAATCAAATCTTACCCTTTTAACAAAGAAATAATTTTGGTAAATGTTTAATTATTCAACTAGTATTCAATATGTGCTATATGTCATAAATAATGTATGTTATACATAATTTTCTTTACGTATGATCATATGTCATGACACATAGTATACGTTAAGTTGGATACTAGTTAGATGTATTTTATTGTACAACAAACAAATATTTTTCTGGTCTATGATGTCAATAAACATTATTTTATATTCATCATTCAATAGAATATGAATCTTACTTATTAGATGGAATTAATCTACACTTTACTAATTTGTAAATGAAGTGTTCATCAATATATAGATTAAAAAAAAATCATACAAATAATATAACTCCTTCAAATATATATATTTGATCATGAAATAAAATTGAAAGAAATTTTTATGGATAAATTTTCTTAAAGAATATTTCTTTTTTAATTTTTTTTTAACCCCTAATTAACCAAATACATTGACTCATATATTTAATTGGAGGGTAAATTTTTTCGTAATTAAATTTTATGTGTACTTTTACGCATAAAATTCAATTATGAAAAATTAATCTCATTTTATTCCTTCAACCAAACATATCCTAAAATGAAACAAAAACTGTACTGGTTTAATTTAATTTCCTATATTTGTCTCATCTGTTTGATAGCTTCTTGTTCTGTTAACTAGTCCTTGTTCTTGATTGCTTGCAACACTGCTTGCTTCACAACTTGCGCATCGATAGTACTGTCCCTCTTGTGACTCTGCAAAAACAGCTACTTTAGTTTTGCTGTAACTTAACCTTTCTCAAGGAAATTTTTATTATTATTAATTAGAGGCTTAAATAAATATGTTTTAATTTGTTGTTTCTTCTGTATCTAAGAACATTGTAAGAGATATAACAAAAAAACAAGTCAAAACAGTCAACGAACTATTCACAACATATATAATATAAATTGCACAGTGAATATTACAGCATGTTGTGCACGTCATATATCACATGATGTACACAATATATATCACATGTTGCAAGGAAAGATGATGTTGCACCATGTGATATATGTTGTGCATAATAGATATATCTTTTATAACTAATTTCTTTATATAATAAATTATGTGATATAACTCATATTTGAGTTAAACTAACCTTTCATTTCAAAATATTGAAGAACCTTTTCAATTACCTACTTTATAATGAATTTTGACATATAAGATTATGATATGTTGTATAAAGTTATTGATTGCCATGTAATTAAGATTGAATAATATGTATCATTAGTCATCAACTTAATTTTTGACAAATAACAATCTATGAATCAAAACCTAATTATTCTAGAAATGCTTGAACTGCCGATGATGAGACCATCAATTTTTTCTAAGAACATAACTCAAAATTTACTTATTATTTTTAATTTTAACCATCAAAATCATATTTAAAATTAGGAAAATAAAATTTCATTTCTCTCTAAAGTATAGGTCATGCATATATTTTAGTTCCTAATTTTAAAAATATGCACATTAACCTCTTGAACATTTATAAGTGAAATGTTTCGATTACATTAAATTTGACACTAAATCAACCATTCAATTCAATTTTGATACAATCCAGCATTCACACATATTCAACCTAACTTATATTCTGACTCAATCCAACATTATAAAACTTTTATATTGAAACAATGACAATTTTTATACTGATACAATCTAACATTAATACTTACTTAATCAAATTTTTTATAATATATAGTGACTGATTTAATGTCACTTTTAGTGTACAGATAACGTTGCTTATTTTATAAATGCTAACATTTTGAGTGACTTGTTGCATATATATATATATATATATATATATATCACTAATGCTATGTGTACAACTTCCATTGTACACAGCATTCCTCCTTTTCAAACACATGTAAGAATTGCTGATGAATACTCATTTTCTTTTATCAGACAAATCAATATTACATCCGTGTTATACAAATTCGCATTTTACAAGTAGCACATTGCAAAATAACTAGACAATAACTATTAATGCAACTTTGGTTTGTTGATAATAGTTTAGTTTATATATATATATATATATATATATAGCTCATGCAGCTATATATAGATAGATGTGCAGAACCAATCCATATAGGAGAAATTAAATACTATAGGCAATAGGCATGTTATGTTATGTCTTATTCATTGAATGGCAATAGAGTGTGCACGAGAAACACTATTTAAAAGGGAGCCACACCCATTAAAATATCTCAAAATTTTAAAATATTACATAAGTATTTTTTTATGATGTGATATATTTACCGTTTTTTATGAATAAATAGTTTTTATAATTTTATTTGATGTTTACTTTTTATATTATGTTAAAACACTATTTTTTTGTTTAGTTTGCAGTGTAGCATTCTGTTCTATAGTCAATATAATGTTTGGATAGTTTTTTTTTTATAATTGAACAATATATCTCCCAAGTGAACTTCTATACGTGTGCGTTTGGATATGATTTTTTTACGAGCAAAGACTTAACAAAAAAATCAGTCAAAATAGTCAACAAATAGGAATTTGGGCCACAATCACTCAGCCCATTAAAAATATACTCATGATTAAAAGTGTTATTTGGGTCATAAAATGTTAAATGAGCTTTGTTGATTGTTTTGACTGATTTTTTGTTGTGCCCCAAGCATTTGTGTTTTTTTATTATTAAAATCACTTTTTAATTGAAAAGGCCAATTTTTCTTTAAATAGTAATTAGAGTTATATATATGTGTGTGTATGTATGATATAATTAATTGCATGCATACATAAAGTTCGAACAAATATAAACAAAAATCTCAGGTTGAAAGGATAGTTATTATGATTCTTATTGTAAGGGCAAACAAGGAGAAAATATTATTTTCTCTATTTTCCGTATTTCCTTAGCTTCACAAAATTTTGAAAACAGAGAAAACAGAAAATGACAACAGAAAATGAAAACGGATCGGAAACTAAACAATACTATCTTTTATATGTATTGTATGTAGGTATAGAAATGTTTTCTGTACGTCATAAAATCAATCACTATAAGTTATTAGATGCAATAATTCAACTTTTAATATTATACATTAATTTAACATTTTTAAAGTTAGATTAATAATTTTAAAATATTAGATTATTTTATATGATGACTGATGGTAGCTGATTTTATGATATATATATATATATATATATATATATATATATATATATATATATATATATATATATATATATATATATATATATATATATGGTATTTATGTGTATCCTTGAAAGCTTATGTAAATTAATCAAGGAAGAGTAGTTATGATGCTATTTGAAACTATTATGTCACTTGGACATATATATTCGATGAGTTTGTATGTACATTGATTAAGATGGATGCATGCATTAATTATAAGAGAAATATTTTGTGTACATCATAACCAACCATTATAAATTATTATATACAATAATTTAATTTTTAAAAATTATTAATCAAACTTTTAATATTATACATTAATTCAACATTTTTAAAAGTTTGATTAATAATTTTAAAAGATTGAATTATTGTAATATAATAATCAGTGATGGCTGATTTTATGGTGTACATATAGCATTGCTCTAATTATAATTAATAGTGGAAATTTCATGTTAGTGAAATTAAAAAAATTGGGGACTACAATGATGTGTGATATAATATTTATGTCATTTGTTGGAATTCATATGTATTAGAATTTCACATTGTTAATTAGACATAGTTTTTATAAATCTTAGATAACTGTTGTCCTAGCTTTTAGAGTAGTAAGTTAGACTCATTCAATTTCTAATATGATTATCTATCTTATGGTTATTATTGGGTCATTCCACACACATGTCCACTTCAGCAGTGAGGATTTATATTTAGTAATTAGTAGTGGAGGCTTATGTCCTGACTAAATTTTTTAAAATTCTTTAAAAGTATATATATATATATAGTATTTTTAAATTTGATTTCATATTATAATAATTTTAAAAAAAATGTTATTGTACTTGTATATATATATATAAGCAATAAAATATATTTGCTTCATTATTAAAAGTTTTTGAATTTGCCAATGATGTTTGATCAATCAAATTTCACATTCTATTCTTGAACATGAGAGCGTTTTAGAGTTCCACGTTGTCTATAGATAATTAATAAGAATATGTTTGGACAACTCTTAATCCTAAAATTAATTTTTGGATTGAGTTACGTCACTCA
Source organism: Aeschynomene evenia (assembly GCA_013621005.1). NCBI lineage: Eukaryota > Viridiplantae > Streptophyta > Magnoliopsida > Fabales > Fabaceae > Aeschynomene > Aeschynomene evenia. The sequence goes on along the minus strand of CM024268.1, from coordinate 32,100,448 downwards.
GTAAATTTCTAATAGAGTAATGCTACATGTTTACCACAAAATTAGTCATCATCAACTATTATATGTAATGATTTAACTTTAATTTTATTAATCTTACTTTTAAAATATTGGATTAATAGTTTAAAAAAATTAAATTATTACATATAATGATCGATAATAATTAATTTTATAGTGTATAAATAATATTTTTCTTTCTAATAATATGTAAATGAGTGAACAATTCTCTTGCATGACAAAACCATATGATAACATTTTCATCACTATGTGTGTATAAAAACGTAAAATTAAATTATTTAAAAGGAAATAGTTATTATAAACGGGCTCAAAATGATTTAATGAAAAGACAAAATAGAAATTAAAGAGATAGATATAATTGTCTTACTTCTCCTCCCACAGCTTTTAGATGGAAAGTGTCTTCACAAGAAACCCTAGCATCAAGCACATCAAGTCCTAGTTCTTCAAAGGCTTTGAGTACCGATACCAACATACCAGGGCAGTTATTTTCTGAATACACGTTAATCAGGAAACCCTTTTCTAGGGTTCCCACAGTTACCTACAAATATATATTTAATAGTTATTTTCAACTTCGATTGTAAAACAATATTGATAAAAATATTATAAAAAACTATATTACACTTGTTAATAATTGAAAATAGATATAAACTATTCTTTGATAATTAATAACAGTTAAAAAATACTTATAAACTAATTTTGAATATTTTTTTACTTTTATTGACAATATTTAATATTTAAAATGTTGAAATCACTTTTCTAATAGTGGTGTTATATATATATGTTATAATCTTAAAGAAATTCTAAAAAAAAATGCTTAATCATATACTTCACACCAAAAAAAAAAGAAAGAAAAAATTGATTACCAAACATATATAATTAACAAATCAAATTATATATTAAAAAATAAAACAATAACCATAAGCACCATTGGTAGTTTATCATCATGAATTTGTGTGGTTGATGATTCACCGATTTCAAGCTCTGAGTTGAGTCCCTCCTCCACTTTTTGCTTCAACTCCTCTATATATCTAGTTGCGTCCACAATAATTGAGGCTTCGTTTAGCTTCAAATTAGTAAAAAGAATAAACATAACGTCAAATTATTGAAACTTGAAAGTCTTAATAATTTGATTCAAGATAATAAAGAATAATAATCTTCACATGCATCTATTTTTAAGAATTGAAGCAAAACGCATAGAACAATAATCAATTACAGCACTGGATTTGGTGACATCTCGAAGTTGATGCAACTTTTGTTGAAGAGCTTGTTCCCTTGAAGACATGCTTCTTTTTTCTGCTTCTTCTTCTTCTTAATTTTTGCTTCACTTTGATTTTATTTATCTATTTGATTTCTCTACACCCTTCAAATCCTTTTCCATCTTTGTCTTGAGAAGGGTTTTCTATTTTTATAGAATGTATGAGGTTACAAAAAAATTATATATGATCTCTTGTTTGTTTCCTTGACGACTACTTAAGTATCCCCCACAGCAAATTATGCTTCACTAGTAATTTACCTAATTGACCTCATATATATATATATATATATATATATTGTGAGTGGGAATATTATTCGATACGTCTGGAGACATAACCTAATTTTAGAATATGTAAAACGAGTCTTTCGAATTTGTTTGTCCGTAAAAAATTACTTGGAAATTAACTAAATTATATATATATATATATATATATGTGGTTTTTATTTATTTTTTGTTATCCCACATAATGTTAATGTGTCTATCAGTTATTTCTTTGTGATAAATAAAACTTGTGAGCTATATTTAATTTCCATTAATTACTTTGATTCTAATTATCTATAGCTAGCATATGTAATTAATTCTTCTTAATTTTTGCTTCACTTTGATTCTAATTATCTATAGCTAGCATATGTAATTAATTTGATAAGAAACCAGAACGAGTGTCCTAATATTTCACTCACTCTTCCTATTTTAACTCACTCTTTCTATTTTATAGTAAATGATTAGACATTACATATTCATTTTGGAGTATAACATACATTATTCATATATATATCAATAATACTGCTATATGTATAATTAATATATCATCCAACTAGCATCCAATCTCTTAATATATATTCGTTGGTCCACTAGTACACATTAATATGGGAGTGTAACTACTTTAGTTAGATATACGTTATAAGAAATATTCGTTGTATACGAGTAACCTTTTTGTATATATATGCATATCCAATGATATAATTTAAGTTTTTAGAATAGGTAATTGATTTTTTATGGTAGCTTTGGACATGCATGCACACAAACTAATCCTCAAAAGTGTATGAACATATAAAATAACTAATATCCTAATATGGAATTATTGTGAAATCTAAAATATAGAGAAACTATATATATATATAGTAGGCTTGCTTAGATCCAGTAGAAAGGGCATTTCAGCGAAAACAATAAAAAAAGGTTTGTAAACATAGAGAAATTGGAGCCCGTGAAGCGTAGTGTTTGTTTGGAGGGATTGACACAGCTAAACGTGCTTTTGACGCATCCATAGCAATTTTTGGATGCATATTCTCATGGAAATAGAACCGCTTAACTTTCATGGCTTCATCGATCTAGCTAACCCTATCACCTCAATATAAATCACGTGCCTCCCAATTTATATATATATATATATATATATATATAAAAGTATATAACTAATAATTTCTCATCCAGCATTACTAGAGGCACAACAAAAAATCAAAACAGCCAACAAATAGGAATTTTGGCCACTATATATCACCCAGCCCATTAAAAATATATTTATGATTAAAAGTGTTATTTGGACCGTAAAGTGTTAAATGAGCTTTGTTGGCTGTTTTGACTAGTTTTTTGTTGTGCCCCAAACATTTGTATTTCTCATCACATGAAAGACATAGAATTTAATAAATTATAAATTTTAAGATAACGATTAAATTTATATTCATTAGTTTACACTAAATAAAAATTACAGTGCTGCTAGGTTTATAATACACTATCTAACTGTCAAAACAGTCAATAACAGTTAAATAAATTGTTGTCGAATTAGTGTGTGTTTGGATTAATATTTGCAAACTGAAGTTTGAATGAACTTGATTTTATAGAATTGATTTTGGGTGAAAGTGAGTTGAAGTTAACGTGATTTATGTTTGGATACTTTTATCCTAAAATTGATTTTAATAAATTAAATGTTGTTTGGATGATTAAAATCAAAATCACTTTTAAATATATAATTACTAAAAAGGACATGACATTAAATTATACTTTAATTGTTATTTTGATATATTTTATTTATATTTTTATTTATAAGATAATTAATTTTGATTAATTTTATCTAAATTTGATTTATATTAAAAAAATTTATGTTAAAATTAATTATGATAGAATAAATGTTATTTTGATAATATCAATAAAATCATTTTCAAATGTATAATTATTATAAGAAGATGAATTTATATCATACTTCTAATAATATTTTCATTTTAAAATAATATAATATTAATTATGTTAAATATAATAATATAATAGTTATAAAAAATTATAAACATTAATTGTTAAATAACACATTATATATATATATATATATATATATATATATATATATATATATATATATATATATATATATATATATATATATATATATATATATATATATATATATATATATATATATATCTGTGTGTGTGAAAGAGAGAGAGTATGATATAATATTGGGGTGAAAAATGTAAACAAAGGGTAAATGTTATTGTTGTATATGCAGAACGCAACTCAAAAGCAACCTTTTGTTGCTTAGAGTTAAACGTGAGTTATGGATTGAAATTCAGTTGGAACAAAAAGGTAAGAAAATAGCCAAACAAATTGTGTGCTTTCAACGCAATTTAACCGTGCATTTAAGCGTGAAAACGCAAAAACAAACACACCCTTAGATACACATAAAAAACTCAATTTGACACATCACATGTGCTACACTATAGTTTTTACAATTTTTATTAAGTTGAAAATACTCATAATAACTTGTTTGTAATATTAATTGAATACACAAATTTCTAACCATTTTTAATTGATAAAAATACTCAAAATGTGCATCTCATGTGATATATGATGCGCACATTAATATGTAAATAATATGCATATTTTTTTTTCCATATTTTGATGTGCATATTATATAATTCATGTTGTTCACATCATATCATTTATAAAGATATGTATTTCCTGATGTGTGTACTTGGTATTATTCTTGATGTGCATATATGTATCATAATGATACCCACTTTGATTTATAGATAATGTTGTGCATCTTTCATGTACAGGTGTGCATACCATATGATTCATGATGCATACTATTTTTTATTGGTCTCAATTAAAAATAAAGGAGAAAAAGAAAGAGCTCACAATAATTTTTAAGTGGTTGAGTACCTCTAGACCTACTCCAAATTTCAGTGTTCTAATGGGATAAAACTTCACTATAGTGTGTAACTTTTGAACGGTTGAAATTGCAAACCCTTCTCGCAAATATATTACATGAGCAATTCCTATAAATTATCCATACAATGGATCATTCTAACTCTTGGAGGGTATCAACAATACAATCAAAAACTTTATTTATAATCCAAAACAAAAACAAATGACTTCTATCTCTTCAGTGTGGGACTTTGGATTAATACTCAACAATTCCTCCCTTAATAAAAAACCTTTCCAAACACATACTCCCCCCTCAGTGGAAGCCCTTCTGAGTATTCAATGGTGTTTGCCGGAGCTTTTAGCTCCCTTCACTTGCACCGTCGTTACTCCATGGAACACGCTGTCCGACCTCCACAATGTCGGGAAGGCTTTCGACGTAAGGGGCCCCTCTTGGATCCATAACCACCATTCAAATCATTACTCCTTTGACCTAGATCAATCTATATCATTCAAGGGTGATCATTGTAGCTAACTCAACTCTTATTAGATACTTCTACTTAGCCAACAAATAACCAATACCACAAAATAGTCTAAATTCGAGAAAACTGATGATCTAAAACATATATGGAACCAAAACATCAAAATTAGCCAAAACCAATCTCTTTCCAAAAATCACCAACGAGGCGACTGGAACCCAGCGTCGTGGCGTTGACTAGAAGATGATGTGGCACTGGACCCTCTCCTACTGTTGACTGGCACATACAGACCCACCTTTGCAGACTAATTAAGGCGCCACTCACCTCAACTGAAGTGACACCTCATCTTCTTGCTCCTTCCTCTCCTACTCCCTAGGCTAGAACCAAGCTTTGATACCATTTATTATTGGACCCCAAACAAAGCACACAATAATTTTTAACGTTGTTCAGTATCTCTAGACTCATTCTACGGTCCCACTAGGACAAAACTTCACTAATATATGCAACTTTTGAACGGTTGAAGTTGCTAACCCTTCTCATAAATATATTACATAAACAATTCCTATAAACTACACATATAATGAATCACTCCCATTTTTAAAAGATATATCAACACAATACCACCAAAAACTATATTTATAAGCCAAAACATAAACAAAGGACTTCTATCTCTTCAATATGAAACTTTGGATTAATATGCACCTAATGTTTTCTTATATTAATATACATTTATATAATACATGATGTGCATCTCATTATACATAATATACATTTTTATATAAACTATTGTACGTACTCTTTTCCGATGCATGTGTATTTCTTTAATAAAATATATACATTCCTTTCATATACTAATATGCAGGTTAATTAATAAGTATTGAATTTAATTTTCATTTACTAACAGTGTACCATTTAATTTCTTACACAGTTATTCAATTATATGTTGCCACCACGTCAGCCATGATTGTGTTTTCTCTTTCCCATTACTTGAAAAGTCATACAAATAGAGAGTTTTGATTGGAAGACAGTGTAAAATACATTTTCACTGTCAGTGCATCAAAATTAAATTGTTAAACATTATTTATCATACACAATTTATAGTACATCGCTATACATTTTAGTAACTATTTTGACTAAAATTTTATTTTACACTAATCTTTATTGTAAAATATAAATAGTAGAAGAAAAAGAAAAAGAAACAATAAAGTTTGTCGTACAACAGAAATATGTCTAACAAATTCAACATGTGTTATACATGATATGGTAGCACACATCCCATATCAAATAGCACACATCCCATATCATATATAACACACATTGAATATTTGTTCAATATGTTTCTATTCTACAATAAATATTATTGAAAAAAGAATTACATGCCGCCACTTCGCATGGCCACTTTCACTTGCAACCCTATGCAATCCAATCCATCATCTCCTTATTCACGTGCAGATTCCCTAACCGCGTTAACTCCACAAAACAACTAAACATTCATTTTCTTCATGCACGTGCCTTTCACCTCTCTCCACGTGACCATTCTCTCTCACTCACTCTTCCCCTTATGAGGTACCACGAATGACATGCTACGCGCCTAGTTGTAAGGCTATAGAATCTAGATTTTAATTAGCCTTCAATACAAAATAAATTACCAAAATCTCTCTTTATTTTGCTAACTAGGGAGAATTTACTTTAAGTAAAATGAATAAGCAGGAAAGCTTAAGGTCCTCCTTAAATTTGAAGTTAGTTATAATTTGTAGATTACATTTTTCGATCGATCTTCGTAATGACACTAAAAATTCAAGTTGGTCATATTCTATGCATGTATTTGATCATTTGCATGTGCTCATGATTCATTGAAGACATATATACCATGACACCTATTCTTGAGCCAATGTGTGTTTTAGTTAATTAGTTCGACTTAGTTTGTTAAATATTTTTTTTATTGAGGTGCTTCTGCTCTCAAGAAAGTGAAATTTCTATTTTGTATTTGATAAATTAAAAAATCAAGTGGTTTTTATTCTTGACTTTTAAGAGTAAGGAGTGTTCTTTGGAGCCATCAAGAGTAGCTTTACAGAGTCAGTTTTGACTCTCTAAAAATTAAAATACATAAATAATTCTCATTTATATAATATATTTTAATATTATGTATATTATGATCATTTTATATACTGAGAGCTACTAGCTTCTACGCTTTTATCAAATATTACGACCATAACTCATGCTGAGAATCACTTCTACACTAATTTATCAAATGATACTATTATGATTCTTTAAAAACAACTTTTTAAGAATTCAATGAGCTCATTAGTTTTTTTAGAGCCACAACTTTATCAAATTTAGTTTTAGTTTCTCTTCTCATCATGTTTTTTTGTTTTTATTTACTTTTATTTTTTGATATTCTTGTATGCAAACAGAAAACCCCACTTTCCTTAATCTACTCGCATCGATATCACAAATTACAATTTTAGTGCAAATTGGATTGATTTTATAAATTACAATTTGGGAGTGAACCACAACATTCAAGTCACACACCAAGCCTCTGTCACACTAGCTAGCATGGCATTAATTAAATGTGATACATCAATTAAAACGTGATGACATACACATAATAGAAATAGAAATGGCTTGCTAGGTCGGAGACTAGCTAAGCTAACGTGACTCAATATTTATTACTAAGCCATATGTCGTTAAAAGCCTTTAATAATACTAGTGGCTCGACACACATTATATTTTCAATTTATATCAGCAAATTCTATTTATATAGGTAATAATGAACTAAAATTTAATGTTTTTTGAAAAATTATTAAAGTGATAGCTTTTTTTAAAAAAGAAATAGTGTCAAAATAGAGTATGTAGAAATAGAAAAAGAAAAAAAAAATTAGAATAGTTACGTTGATATTGTAGGTATAGGTGGTTATTTTTTATTTTTTAATATTTATTTTTTAATTTTTGTTTTTAGAGTTCAAATATAATTGGCTATTGATAAATCCCGTTTATATAATTAAGTAATATATTTTAAAAATATTATCAAAGATAACAAAAGTGTTATCAACAAATAATTCTTTAGTCCATGTTATTGTTAAACAATTTGACAGGCACTTTTAATATAATAATTTTGTAATAGTGTATTTTAAATGTTAGTAAATCACAATTAAGTTATGTGTTATAGTATGGACATGCCTCAAACCAAGGGAACACTAATTCTCCAGCCAACTCATCAACAATTGTAAGGTAAAGGCTCTTTGACAGCTAACTTCGGTCACATTATAGCTTAAAAAAATCAATAAGTTAACTTTTTTAAGAGATTAGTTTTTCAGTATTGATAGTATTATTGATAGGTGTAGAATAAAATTTCACTCAAAAATAGCTCAAATGTTAATCACATAATATATTTAATTATATAATGTGCATATCATATATTATATGTATGCATATCATATATCACATGCCATAAAATAATATAATTAATATTTGCAATATGTGATATACGATGTGCATATCATTTGATATATGGTATGCATAACATACATTATATAATATATAACATGCATAATATTTTAGTTGTAATTGAGTATTTGTGTTGTACGCCCAGTTTTAATCTATTTTTTTAGATTTAAAAAATTATATTAGTATATAGATAGTTAAATTTTATAATAATTATTGATTAAAAAGTCATACAATTATGGATGAACATAATTTGTGTCTGACAATAATAAAACAAATTTACATAACCAATATATTAAAATTTCAATAATCAAACTCATAATGCGTATAATTTCAGAAAATAATATGCCCAAATTAAAGCCATTGCAATGTTGGATGAAAAGATTGATTTAATTGAGCAACGAAATTAATTGACAGGTGTTCCAGAACTTTATTATATATAAACAATATATTCACTGTTCATGCCAATATATTCAGTTATTAACAGCTAATGAGGGTGACTTGGTGCTTATCAGTTATTAATAGAGTTGTAACCATTATTATATTGTTTATTTAACTAATACTTATTTAATTAATCATATTATTTTTTACTATTTAGTTAAATATGGAAAATATATTTTATCCTTCTTTTTAAACTTAATTAAGCTATCTATAGTCTTAACATACATATGAAGGGGTTTGATAGATGCATGATAAACCTATAATACAATACATATATCATGTTTTGTACGTTGCACTTAAAATTTCCTTTGTTTACTAATAATTATTCTATCCATTGTACAAATTTTACGAAGTTTTACATGTATGAGATTTTTATCCAAATCAAATATTTAATATGTGTTTTTAATTAAAGTGTTTATAAAATATAATTATAATATAATTTGATAATTTTAATGTTGTCATAAATTTCTTGAAGAGAATTTTTGTATGTAATTAAATTTTCGGGTACCTTACTCGGCAAGTTGTTGTAAATGATGGTGCAACTTGATCCGGAGAGTGTAACTTTTTGCCTCCTTTTCCAACTACTTAGTACGTAAATAGTAAAGAAAATCATAATTATTCATTTTAAAAATAATTATTTAAAGACGCCAGACAAAATTTATTAATAAAATAAATAGTGTACAATTTGGAACTTCATCTCGTGACCATTCTTTTTCTCATTTCATTTCCTTTATATATATATATATTTTAATTATTTCATCAGCTATATGATAGAATAGTTTCATCTCATCAATAGATCTAATTTATTAACTTGAATTCTTAATTCTTTTTTAAGATGTAAAATCAATCATACGTTTTTATTGAGTTGGGTTAAGTTACGTTGAAAAATGGAAATTCAATTAAATATCTAAGTATATGTCTCATTATTATTATTATATATGGTAACTAAGTATATGTCTCAATATGATGAGATATCACATTTGTGAAATGATCAAGAAGTTTAGCTAGTTACAAATCATATATAACATGAAATGTGTGTTATACGTACATGTACTATACATATAGCACACATTTCATATTATGTATAGTACATGTTGGATACTAGTTAGACGTATTTCTGTTGTGCGAGAAACATTATTGATTTAGATGTAGTATTGCTCATATTTCTATGATGTAAACTTCATTGATGAGTGCAACTTAATGAGTTTACTCTACTAATACTAGCATATGAATTTCATTCTATTCGTCATGTGTGTGCACCATAAGAGCTAGCAAATGATCGATATGATACATGAATAAGTTGCTTTCCATCCAGATTGTGAAAAGGACATACAAGCCACCCCTTTAGTAATATTGTTGTTTGATGAGATCGAGTTGTATTGTAAGTGACGTTCAGGTTCACGGGTTAGGTTTATGAAACATAACAATATGTTCTCTCAAACTTATTTGGGTCGAGAATTATATATATGGAGCTAGAAAAATATGATATATGGGGGGAAGTTCCCATGAGCATATGGTTGGAATAGAGCTTGCATTGTTTGTCTCTTCTGCCCCACATGATGGGTCAAGCCACCAATACCTACACAAAGGAACAACCAAGGTGCATCATATATGATATATATAGGATCATTTGTGCAATGACATTAAGTATATATATACATATATATTTTTTTATCATTTATGTGTACAATAAAAATTGTACAATACTTGTACAACAATCATATCCAACTTTGGATTGTATTACCAATTTACAGAGACTAATGCAATTCAACGGTAGATATAATTATATATTGTACAAGTATTATATAATTTTCATTATACACGTAACATTCCTTTTATTACTTATACACCGATTCAAATGGGGTGTAAGAGATTTGAATTGTCTAATTAGCCCGAAAATTTAAACCTAATCAAACCAATTTATGATCGGTTGAGTTTAAATTAAATTCGTGAAAATAAAATAAAATAACTAAACCAAATCTCTTTATTAAGTTTAGTTAATTTGAATTTATTTTTCTGTAAGAGTCGAACCGGCCAATCCAACTCTTTTGCATCCTAAAATGAGATATGTATGTGTTATGTATGACTAATTAAAAGTTACCCAATATTCCCTCAATGTCTATTTTCGCCATTGAATTTTAATATGGATATCTCCTTTTATTTTAAAACTCTTAAAATTTAAATGAAGATGAATGTTTGGCTAAATTTTAATTATACACCAAATATTTCTCTTGGTGTTGCCTTCTTTGATCCTCATAACTTGATATTTGGAAGAAAAAAGAGAAATTTTTAAAATGGATGAAGTTTTACAAAGTGTCACATTTAAAATACTGTGACATCCGACGGTATTCTAAAAAATGAATATTCTAATAAAACAGTTGTTTTTAGATGTTAAAATAAATAGTTCTATCCTGAAATAACAATAAACGTAGATAGTACTATATATATATATATATATATATAAATAATGAGTAATGCTACATGTACACCATATATAAAATCAGTCACTATCAGTCATTATATGCAGTAATTCAATATTTTAAAATTATTAATTCAATTTTTAAAAATATTAAATTAATATATAATATTAATTATTAAATTAATAATTTTAAAATATTAGATTATTACATATAATAACAGATGATATCTGAATTTTTAGTGTCTATAAATAATTTCTCATATATCATTGAGCGGTGAATACCCACAAAATAGGAGCCTCAAAGGAGATAGATATATAGCAACCTTTCAAGATATATGCTTCTAATAACATGCATGTGATATAGCTAGCTAGAACGACAAGCTTGTATTTATGGCCACCATGCAATAATCCATTTGTAATAGCTACTTCTTGGAAAGCCTCTTGATTTCATTTTTTTGTGATGATATATAGAAACAACAAGAGGTGATGAGTAAGCAGATTGTAATGGCTATATATGATAAAATAAATAAATGAAGTCATTTTCCATAGAATCATGTACTTAATTATGTAAGTAGTAGCTAGCTAGCTAGGTGCGTTTCCCCATGAAAGTTGGAGATCAATGATTTCCTTACCCATGGTTTAATTTATTCGAATTGTTTTGTGGTCCCATTTTAATAATACTACTAAACATATCTTTAAGCTGTAGATTAATTAATAATAATTCATATTAGGCCAGGGTTGGCATAAAGTAGACAATATTAATCACAAGATGTAAAATGTAGTAATAAATCATATCATATTTTAATTATGTGATCAAGGTTCAAATCTCTTCTACTTCTTTGATTATATGAATAAAACACATTTCATGAGGGGTCATTTATCTTCTAATGAACAACCCAAAATTACATTCTAATGTTCATTCAAATATACTTTCATCTCTACTGTAGTTTCAATAGGGTGCGTGTGGTAGTGAGGTGGCTTACTATTTTTAATAGATGAATGATATAAATGAATGTAGTAGATGTAGTCGTTTTGTTTCGAAAAGCTCCAACAGTAAGGTGATTAAGTGCCTGTTTGGGTTAGCCCCTAAAATGGAGTTGGGATTAACAAAGTAAGTTGTTTGTTTTACATTTTCACTTCCTAAATAAGTGAAAAAATTTAAAAATAATTGATGATTGCAATAAAAGTTAAAAATATTAGTTTTTAATTTTATCATCTCACGTCCGTTCAAATTTATTTTTTTAACATCTTTTTTAAATATAAATCAATTTTTTCTATATCAATAATTTTAAAAATAATTATTAAATATTAATTATTTTAAAATTAATTATACCAAAATATATATATCAAACAAACCTTAATCACTATATATCTACGAATACATGTAAAAAAAAATTAAAATAAAGCAGACTATATTGCATGCCAAAAAAAAAATTAAAAAGGGCTAGGACTAGGAGTCAATTCAACGTACAATTGGTCTTTTTATAATACATATTTTATACTGGTTAATCAAATATAATTTATTATGTGTAATTGAGAGCATTAGAAAAATAATTTATTATTATTAATATCATATGGTTAATATATACTCAATTTGTTTATTAATTAGTCATATATACTAATTGATCATATATATGGCTGGCTAGCTAGTTAGCGTGACAATAATTGATTATCATAATATCATTGATTATTAATAATACACGAATTCTCTATTCAATGAAATTACACGTATTCTATATTTAACATAATAAATTTAGTACAGTCACATTAATGGTAATGCTTGTTGTACATTGAAAATATATTCAACGAGTATTCAATGTGTGCTATATATCATACTTAATATATGTGTGCTATACATATATAATATATTATACTTATAACACACATTACATATGACATATAATACATATTGAATATTCAATTGATGTATTTTTATGTATATCAAACATTATTGGTTTAATAAGGATGTCAATTTTCTCTTTTGGGAGTTTGTAACTCAACGATATAGAACATATTTCAATCATTGTGTCATATCATGTTACTGTACTGTTTACTCCAGAACATGTTTTGTTTGGTATTAATCATGTCTTTGTTTGGTATTAATCATGTTTAGTTTTGGATAAAATTATACAAACGATCGAGTTTATTCCTTTTTCTGGATAGAGTTTCATTACTGGAAAATTAAACAAAGTAGATGCATTTTTTTCTCAATACAAACAAGAGATAGGATTCAACCAATTCCACCACCAGAAAAGACATGAAAAAACAGTACATCGAGATTAATAATTAATTCATTTCAATAATCATACTCCGTCCGATTTTATTTATCTGTCCAATTTTAAATACGGACAGTAATTTGGATAATGATCGGTAAAGTCTTAAAATTAATAAAATGTATAACTACATTACTATATTATCCTTTTTGACTATTGTATTTATAAAAAATAAGATGTGTATATTGATAAAAGAGAAAGTATTAATTAAGGGTAAAATAGGAAGAAAATAATAAAATTTATCTCAAATTCTTAAATGAACAAGTATAAAAAAATGCACATTTCTATATTGAACAGATTAGAAAGAACAAAGACAAACAGGGACAGTAATACATTTGATAAATGAATCGTGTTATTTCTATACTCACCCAACTCAAACATTTAAATACCTCATTCACAAACTACATAACAATAATTATTTACTTTTTCTCTCTTTATCACTCTTCTTACATTTTATGGGTGTAATACAAATACCTATATAGGTGTTAAAGTATCATTTGATATGAGGTATTATGTACTTGAATTTATTAGAAGGAAAAGGGCAAGGGAATCAAGGTCCAAGGGTTTGTAATATGAAATTTTAATTTTTTTTTTCTTCATAAAATCCGATTTCATAAATATATACCATTAAGAAGGCAAAATTGGAGTTTTACTAAAAATATATATTTTGAGTTGGATATATAATTAAAGTTTTATAACTATTCTTTGGCTTAATTTATGAGATTGTAAAAGTTAAAGGTTAAGTAGGATTAAAAAAAAATCAGTTTGGGTTAATATGTAGTTTTCGTATTTTTTTTGTTGAACTTTGTTTTTCTGATTTTTAGTCTTCTTTTGTATTAGGCTCGTCTTAGTTGGGTTATTAAAAAAGCCCATTCTGTTTTTTGTGTTGTTATGATCGTGAATTTATTAGTTTTGGACTTCTGACTTTAACAAAACGATTGAGAGAAACCCATTCATATAAGGAAGATCACAAAAACTTTAGGGTTGACATAGTTGATACTTAAGTAAGGTCTCGAGTTCGAGTCTTATGAATAGAAAAAATTTCCGTTGAAACTCTCATTCTTAATTAAGTATGCGATCCGGGATGACGAATTAGTCGGGGCAAAGCCTTGGATACCGTGGAAAATAAAAAATAAAAACTTTATTTTTTTAATTTTATTTTGTTAACAAAATAAACAAAAAATAATACTTTATAATTTTGTTTTCTTTCGTTGAATAATCAGAGGTAAGAAGACAGTTTCATGGTGCAATTAAAATTACCCTATTACCTTTAGGTTGCAAGTTGCAACTACCCTTAGCAGCTCCTTAATTATCACCCTTCACTTTTTTTCTCAGCGCAATAAAGTTGTGCTTATGATTCGTATCATGAATCATCAATTAATCATTTAATTCATTGAATAAATAAGATGCCATTCAAAATTCAAAAGTTTGGTATATACATTATGATTCTATCAGTTTTTTTTTTTTTTACTTTTCTTTCTGATTAGCCTAATATACAGTAACTTTGTGTAGCCAGTGCAGGGTTCTAGTAGCTAGGTGCTATTTCATGTAATTTATTGTTTTCAATTATCTCTTGATTGTGTCATCAAATTTATAACCCTTTTCCATTTTAAGGCAGCATTTGAACACCAGCTACTAATAGGACATAATAATTGATATTATGAAAATACATTTTGTTACGGTATCATTCTGTTTTCATGTCACTGATAGTGTCTTTTGTGGTTGATAAGCATGTTCTATTATGTAGCATTTCGATTTTGGAAAGATTTTTAAGTGCACCGAGAACAATTTATTTGCTTGATATTACTTTTATTTTGACACATTAACTATTTTATTTCCTTTATTTGAAATTTAATCCTCTCTTTCCCCATTATACTTACCTTTTTACTTATGAGTCATACAATAAATGGTGCAAGTCTCGGTACACCTAAATAGGGAGTAATAAGGACAGGACATAAATAGGGAGACTTTGAATAAAATATTGTTTGGTTTTTGAACAATAATGCTTGCTGTATAACAGAAATACGTCAAACTAGTATCCATCGTATGCTATACATAATGTACATACATATGACACACATTACGTATTATGTATAGCACACGTTGGATACTAGTTGGACGTATTTATGTTGTACAACAAAGCAGTTAAGACATGTACAAACACATATATTTACTCATGAAAGCCCCATTTTGGTTGAATTTACTCAACCATAGAGTAAGCATTGAAGTGATCTTAGTAAATAGAGTTTTTAATGCAGTAATGCACCTTAGAAGATGCTTAAATAGTATAAACTTTAGGATGTGTTTGGTTGAATGGTAAATATGGGACAAGTTTTCATGGATAATTAAGCTTCCATATGTAAAATATGTTACTTTCACATGCTAAATGATTCTGCAAACTAGAAATATAGGAAAATTAAGTCTTGTCCAATATGTTGCTTCAGAGACTAGAGTCAAAGATTGTATTGATTGTGGATGTTGATGTTTATTGCAGCTTTGTACTCAATTATTATATAGGTTTTTGCTAAAAATAAATAATTCTACTTCTAATACATCATGGATTATGCAAGAGGGAGAAAACCCACATAACAATTCAATGAACCAATGACCATAGCAGTTCCAAAATAAGCTTTTTCTGCAGTATTAAACAAATGTAACATCACCATTTCTAGCAAGATAATTGGTACTTTTCACCAATATTATAAGATAAAGTGATATAATTTAGTACAAACTTACAGAGAGCACTTGTAAATTGTAAATATTGAAAAAATCCCTTGGGAAAAGTAATGAAACCTATAAGTACCAACCTTTCACTACTAGGGTTAGATACCATATTAATGAATTAATGGAAGACATAAATGCTGTCATATATGAAAGGAGACAATGGAGGCCTAATGTTCAAATCTCAATTTTGAGATGGAAAAACAAACAGGGGAGATCTAATCATCCCAATCTAAAAGAATTCTGCCCTTAATATTATTCTACTCCCTCAATTTCAAAATAATGATGGTTTTTACGTTTTTGGTACATTGGAAAACTAATGTACCTAGATGCATTTTGTGTCTAGATATATTAGTTTTTCAATATACCAAAAAAGTAAATGCGACCACTATTTTGAAATGGACAGAGTATATGATATGGTGAAACTGTTAAAGCCTTAGGAATTCTGCAATAAAAAGATAGTTAACTAGCAAAGTGATTCATAATCAGAAAATTCCCTGTCATGAAGAAACCAAACATGTATAAGTTGGAGAAATTGATTGGTGTTTCAGAAAGTCAACAATTCTGTTTCCATCATTGAAAAATTAAAAGAAATGTTTGTTTGTTGTAAATATGCAGCAATTTGCCTTCAATCTTCACCAAGAATTTTTCAATTACTTGGATGATCTATGAATGTCAGTCTATCAAAATCAACCAAAATTGTGTATACATGTTTCAAATAAATCATTTCTCTATTTTTTCCCCCTTTATATCTGACATAAGAATCCATAAATTGAACCTGAACACTGCTTTCCACAACATCTCATGAAGTTCTGGCCTGAGAATGCAATGCATTACTTCTCCTCTTTCTGATAAACCAATAACCAAATCCTCCAACAAGAAGCAGAATAATGAGTCCATCAACCACTCCTACCACAAGCAAAATCCACTTTTTCACATTATGCCTCTCATGATTTCTACCTGTTCCCTTTGGAACTTTAACCATATATCTAAATCCTGTTCCTTTATCCACCTGTTTGAGTCCCAAAACCAGCCTATAAAGATAGCATTCTGCCAAATTTGTGCTTGCATTCCTAAAATACAAAGCAGAAGCACATTTACAATCCTCTAAGCACAAATTTGTACATGATTCTTGGCTAATATTAACCATTCTAGGAACACCCTTTAGCACACTACTCACATTATCAAGTTCCAACATTTCAGCATGTTTGCCATTGCAAAAATCACCAGAACCAATTTCACTACAATCAGAACTAACCTCATTTTCCTCCTTTGTTAAAAGCTGAATACATGAGCATGAATTGGAGAATGTACATATTCCATATGGTCTACAAGCTATAGGAAGATCACAAGTGCTATTAAGTGCTTGAAAAGAAGCCTCAAATTTATCCTTTTCTGGTGAATAGTAATATAGACCAAAGTTTCCTGTTTCATTCTTCAGTGCTAAAAATCTTAATGGATGAATCTCTTGGGAAAGAATTTGCGCGATTTTCTTGTATTTCACATCGAATAATACCAATCCTGTTGAACTAAGCTTAATATATGTAATACTTCTGTTCATGGAAGGCTTAAACTCCCAGTAAGAATACCTCAAATTAGCAGAATTCAAGTACAGAACAACTCTGTTGTCCTCAATTTCAAAAGAGTAGAACATGCTTGAGTTGCCTTGGAACGAAATCAAGCGAGTCGCCACGTCGAGTATCTGGCCCCTTAGCATTACATCTGTAGGAAAATTGAAGCTTTGCCATTTGATATTGTTCATTGCATCCACAAGAACTAGATTGCCAGTCCTCAGTATCTGCAATCTCTGCTTCAATATGAGTCAAAACAAGAACACATCATGTATTAGACTTCACTCTATGAAATGTAGCTTAATTGACCATAACTATGCATATATTAAAATACCACCTATGTTTTTCCTGTTGTGAAATTGAGCTATAGTTTTAAATTTTGAACCATTCTTTACCTTCAAATTGATGCAAAGCAACAATTAAAGTACTATTAGACTCTCACTCTATGCAATGCAGCTTAATTGATTATATCCATGCTTAGTAAAGGTAATAGAAAACGATCCTATTCGAGTCAGGTCGAATTAGTCAAATTCTTCATAACAACTAGTGAGATAAAATTATTGTTTGATTTTCATTTTCCGTTTTCCTTTCCTGTTTTCTCTGTTTTCAGTATTTTCTTCATTGAATTTTAAAATCAGGAGAAAACAGGAAATGAAAACAGAAAATGAAAACGGAACCAAACAACACTAGTTATCTTTGTCTGAATTGTAGTTTTTACCTTAATACCTTGTCCTGAAGTCCCGGTCTTCCAACCAACATGATCTTTTGGACCTTTGAGCCTTAAATCACCCTCCATAGTGAGCTCCAGCAAGCACTTCTGAGTGGTGTAGAATCTATAATGATGTCCAGAATCCCAAACCTTAACATCCCCAAGAAAAACTTGCAATGAGCAAGAGTATCTTCCATTGACAGCTTCAATGCTCAATGCAACCTTAAACTTTGGTCCTGCTGTCTGATTGGTCTCAACAAGAAAAGCCCTTCCTCTGAAATCCATGTCATAGTACACAGGAACTGCAACCATGAGTTGGTACCCAATTCCAACACCAGGATCATCAGAGAAGCCATGATTGAACAAGAGAAGAAGAACAAGGAGGATGAGTAATGAGAAAAGCTTCTTGTTCATGTTTCTTTTTTTCTTCACTTTTGGAAATATTCTTTGGAGTTTTTTGGTATGATGGGTTGAGGAGAGAATTGATGAGAAGAAGTGAAGAAAAAGGTAAGCATGATTACTGAAACTCTGCAAGACCCACCTCACTCCTCCCACTCCCAAAAAGGATTTGAGTTTTCATATTGCTCTTCATTTCAATTAAACTATTGCATATGAAAATGAATATCCATCATGTTGGTGGGGTTTTCTGATTATGAAAAAACACATGATCACAATGATTTGCTTGTTTTTAGTGGACTCAATTAGACATTTATCCGAGTACAATTTCATTCCTCAATTTTAAAAGTTTTCTAATGATGCTTCGTGATTAAATTGGTTGCACCTTATATGACTTTAGAAAAATGATTATTTTATACCACAAAATCAGTCACTATTGAATATTATATAAAATAATCTAATTTTTAAAAATTATTAATTCAATTTTTAATAATATATATTAATTTAATGTTTTAAAAATTGAATTAATAATTTAAAAAGTTTGATGATGACTTATTATGGTGTACTGAATTAATTTATCTTATTCTTGTAAAAGAAATGTCTACTTTACAAGATTATCTTCATCGTATTGTATTTTAACGAGAAACTCATTTTTTTATCCAAAAGCAGTAATTAAATAATCCATCGATGAAGGAATTTTTTTTAATTTAGAGATAACACATAAAATGCATCTTTGTTGAAAAAAAAGACTTTATTTATTTCCTATACAAATTAATAAAAAAAAAGTATTACTACCTTTATGGTAATTCAATAAATTCACTATGAATAGAAAATTTTGAAACACTAATGTTACGGTATAACAGGTAGAAACCAACTAATCCTAATTAAATATACGTACACGGATAGTATTTAATTCTTAAATATTTTTAAATTATTTATATAATCTATAATTTAATAAATTGACTCGTTTTTATTTGATTTTACATATAGATTTTTCCATTTTGAAATCTGGATGGACTCATTGCTTTCTCAGTATAATGGCTACTTTAATTTTGTATTTATTACGCAAACTGTTGTCCAGCTTTATGGAGAGAATTAATAAAGAAGGAAACGCACCACTGAGAGCGGTGAACATGCATGGACTTGGCCATGTGAGAGTTTTTAAGTGTATTTAAGTTGTGAGTACCAGTAATGATATTGATTCTTCCAAAGCTCAAATTCTTGGTGTCATATTAAAACAATTTCCTAATTTAACATGGGACTTTCCTATTTCCTTGCATAAAATAATTGCACATTTATGACCCATGTTAATTACCACTTAATTAAAATTTTAAAAGAGTTTTTTGCATACATGCAAATACTAGTATGATGACTTCATATGATTCCTTTGGTAAACTCAATGACATCGGTGGAATTAATTAAGCCCTTGTAATTTAAAAATGAGTTTAATTTTGATGCACTGACAATGTAAAATATTTTTACACTGTCATTTAATTAAAATGTTTCGTTTATATGATTTTTCAGGTAGTCGGAGAGAGAAAAGACAATTATGGCTAACGTGACAACACATGATTAGATAACTGTATAAAAGAAATAATACACTGTATTGTGCCTAAAATTTTAATCGAGTCTCTATAAATTTGTACAATATAAAGACTTAATTGAATTTTTTTATATAAAAAGAGAGATTTGATTTAAAATTCTTGTAAAATATAAGGATTTAATTGAATATAAAAATTTGTTTTTCTTTACAAAATATAAGAACTTTTTTATGTTTTCCATAGTATTTGGAGCTTCGCTCCAATCGATTTACCGTCTGAGTCGTATATCTGAGAATGATAGGTGAGACTTTCAGTGGAAATTTTTTTCATTTATAAGGCTCGAACTTGAGATATTATTTAAGGGACAACGAGTTACATATCACTTGTATCAATCTCTGTCGTTGATAAAATATAAAAACTTAATTGCAAACTTTTAAACTATAATGAGCAAAGTAAAACTTGAACAAAACTATAGAATCTCTAAAGTAATTAAATCTATAATTTACACCTCATTTTTATGATAACCCAACGTATACCAATAATGTTTGTCGTATAACAGAAATATATCCAACTAGTATCCAATATGTGCTATACATATAGCACACATTACGTCTTATGTATAACACACGTTGGATACTAGTTGGACGTATTTCTGTTGTACGATAAATATTATTGAACATATATACATACATACCCTCTTCAATTATCTAATGTTAAATGGTTTACCTTAATATTAATTAAAGTTCATATACTCACGTTGATATACTAATCACAATCATTAAATTCCTATAAATAGAACCACATTTGAATGAGTTATGAAAAATATTTTAAATAGTCCTCAGTCACATTTAACATGTGATTTAGAAATATTCACAATCACATATTTTAATTTATAATATTTAAAATTTATATAAAAGTAAACAAAAATATAACTATAAATTTTCTACAATCATATATTAAACATAGTCTAGTATCCCCTAATTGAAAAAATACAATTATAATTTCTCTTACTTTAGAGTGATGAATTAAGTAAGTGGTGGGCGTGGGTGACCAAAGCACCAATGTGGGACCAATGTTCCCTCTAATTCTGTTTGTTCAATTGAGTGCTATCCTTAAATCTTTTCCAAGTGGCCATGCAATGCCAAAAGTGTCCTCTGAGGTTTTAATTGGCCTCGAGAATTTAGGTCATGTGGTCTCTTGACACGTGGATCGCCTCCGTCATTACACGTGTCTACTGTTTCCTGCTGACACCGCTCTTACGGTTGGATGACATATGTTGGTTTCCAGCTTCTAATCCTCCATCAAAGTAAAAATTATTTTAGAGAAAAGAAAATATTTTGAATTAATTATTATTTTAATATAAATTAAACTGTATTATGTCAATTTTATTCTTAATTTCAATACTCATTCACTCTTAATTATCATCTGATTGATTGACTAGATAATCACCTCAAAAAAGTAATATATATTTAAAAGTATAGCTATATGTCCAAATGAAAAAACAGTTAAAACAGTCAATATGTTATGCAAAACAAGTATTAAATGTAATGTGCAATACAAATATTACATGTTATAAAAAAAATGATGTTATAACATGTGATATATGTTGTGCACTATCTATTGACTATTTTGATTTTTGACTAGTTTTTTATTGTCACCAAGACTTTCCCTATATTTAAAGAGCAGTAATGTTTGTTGTACATCGAAAATACATTCATCGAATATTCAACGTGTGCTATATGCAATCTGTAATGTGTGTTATAAATATTACACATTACATATAACACACATTACGTATGACATATAGCACATATTGAATAGTCGATGAATGTATTTTCGATGTACAACAAACATTACTGTTTAAAGAGTTTAATTATGATACACTGACAATGTAAAAAAATTTACACTGTCAATCAATCATATTCATTGATTTGTGTGACTTTTTAGTTAGTGGTAATTGAGTTAAAGATTTTTGCTGATGTGTCAATCCATGATTAGATGTCAGTGTAAAATTACTTTACACTCACAGTCAATTAAAATTAAACTCATATTTAAATACAAAAGTATGGTTATTTTTTTGTCTCTAAAAATAGAGTAAATAAAATATTAAAAAGAATTAAAAAATTGAAAAGTAACTACCATTTATAATTTCTATTATCCAAATTCTCTTTCTTTCTTTCTATTCATCTTTAATACTAATATTTGAATAAATTAGAATGAGATTTGAGAAAGATTTTAATTATATTAAATAGTATTATTTTATAAAAAAATTATCAATAAAATTAAATTAAATAATATTATTTTATAAAATATTTATCGAAAAATAAAAAAGCGACTTGACAAGCATGAAGTGTCTGTCGAGTCGCTAGTATATTTAAATATAACTTTATGCTACAAAACATGTGAGTAGATGCTGTGAAGATTGGAAGAAAGAGGATGTGTTGTGGAAGTTGCTTGCAAACATATTTTTGGATCGATAATGCTATATGTACACTCCTATGCCAAGTCACTTTCAGCCACCATACTCGTGTGCATTGATGAAATTACAATATTATCACTCTTTTAATTTATTATTCCGATCTTCTTCCTTGAGACCACTACCACCTTTTGGGAATTCATCGATCAATCAAACCATCATTTTCCCTTTGCTTCTCTGTCTCAACAATGAGCTAATACATTCAAGAAGGAGAAATAGAAGGTTTTGGAAGTTGAACAGAATTAAGAGCAACGACGAACCATTGAGGTTCGAGTTTGGTTAAAATGTGCTCCAGACACCTTAGAATATTAATGTGCTCCCAAATCAAAGTGCAACCATGAGATTTGACTTCACATTTGGCAATTGCAATACCCATTCATACACACACCCATCCCTTTTCCATGTTTCAGTCTCCTCAAGAAACATTAAGTCAATCGTCCATTTTGGGGGCAAAAAAGAAGAAGAGGAGGAGAAAGAGAAGAAGCATTATTGTTGTTGTGGTTGTGGTTTGGGAGGGGGAATAGGATGAGCCTAAGGTGTGCGGGTCTAGGTGAGGAACGACACAGGTGATCGTACTCCACCATCATGTGGTCGAGTTCCTCGTCATTGTGATAGAGATGAGTGCATCGAGGTCGTCGTCAGGGAGCTAGTACTTGAAGAAGACATTGGCGGCATCATGAGTAAGAGTGGAGAGTTTGACTGCCAGTGCGGCGAACCTGATGTGGCGATCCACGACGAGTATCTTGATGTCACCGCCGACGTAGGAGAGCTAGTTGTCGTGCGGATGTGGCTGGTGTTTGCATGCTGAATTTGTGCATAGTAAATGCACATGTTATTATTGGTGCACAACATATTGTTAAGTGAGTGCACATATTATTATTGGTGCTTACTTTGATGCACCCAAATTTGATACATCCATTTTATATTAGTATTTACCCACATTTCATAAATGTGGAAAAAATCCTCGACACCATATATGTTTGCTACCCTTTCTCTCTCTTCTCTCTAGCCACTCACCTCTCCCATCCTCAAACTCCTTCTAACCAAGCATTCAGCGGCGGCGTACCCCTTGTCGAAGGTGCGTTCTCAATGGTTGTTCAAAGGTCTCTTCTTGATCTCCATGTGCACCACTGCACTCGCCACCCGTAACCTCCCTCAAAATGCTCTCTCCAGCTTCCAACTCTCGCAGTTCAACTATTTCACACTGTGAAGTTTAATTTCTCAACATCTCTAAAAACAACATCGTATCCTCTTGAGGTATTGGATCTTTCTAATAATTAACTTTTGGGTCCTGCTATTATTTCTTAGATCCTCTCTTCGATTGTGATTCGATTCAAGAATTAGATTTGAAGGGAATAGAGCACGAAAAATTGAGGTAAATGGTGGATTGTGGTAGTGGTGCATCAGAGAAGAGAAGGGGACAAGGAAGGTGGGTGGAGGAGGAAATGGAGGAAAAATGTGAAGTATGAGTGTTGAGAATTTTACCACATTTATGAAATGTGGGTAAAAATGAATCTAAAATGGATGCACCAAAGTTTTGGCCATTATTATTGGCTATTGCAAGTGTAGTTTGAATGTAGATTATAGTTTGAACAAAAAAGAGTTGATATTGTTGCCTTATTGTGCATCACAATTAGTTGTTGTGTAATAATTATAATTCTCAAATTAGTTAATTTTGTACATTTTTTTAGTATGCATTAAAGTTGAAAAAAATAGGTGAAATTAAAGTTGAAAAAAAAAAAAAACTAACCATCAAATAAAAGTTACAACATGGGAAAATGTGCATAAGCTGCAACCTACAATAAAGAAATGATAGTAGGAACACACAAATTAAATTCCAAAAAATGATTTGGGAAAGATAAGATAATACTTTCTCATCTTCAATTTGCGGATGATACTCTGTTATTTTGCCCATGTGACCAAGACACCGTTAGGAACTAAAAAGGACACTGGAAGACTTTGAGTTGATGACGGGTTTGAAGATAAACTTTGATAAATATGCTGTAATTAATCTGAATTGTGATAAGAATGACTTGAGAATGGCAAATCTACATATTAAATATTTGGGAATACCACTTGGTGCCAACCCAAATAGAGTTAAAACATGGAATGGCCGCATTCGCCCGCTGCCTGCTTTGCTTCATGGCAGCAGGGCCCTACGCCCTTGCATTCGAAAAGACAATGGCTTGTCTTGTTTTTTTGCAGTGATTTGGGTCATTTGGAAATGCAGAAACAATCTAGTGTTTGAAGGAAAAACAACAACTGTAAGTGAAGCTATGGAGTTGATACCGTTTTGGTGTGATAGGTGGATTAAGGATAAAAATGGTTGTTATCATCAAGAGATTTGCTTATATGTGACTACCTGAGTTGGGCTCTAATGCACTATGGAATTGTTTCCAGTTCTTTATAGAAGGGAGTGGTAGTAGAGAAGGAGCTACTTGGTGTGTAATTGTTTCCTGTTCTTATGGAGGGGTGTGGTTGGAGTAGGTGATCGGGTGGTTGGAAAATTCTTGACTTGTTTAGTCGTGTCATGTGCATGAAGAAGATGAGCGGGTGGTTGGAAGTGCATCGTGTATGAAGATTCAAGATTCATGGCATTTTAGTCATATTATGTGCATGAAGAGTGGCTTGGTGCCTTTGGTATGAATTCAAAGACTAGTACAGACTAATGAACTATACCTTAGTATCAACTTTGCCTCTTGATGTTGTTTGGAGGGTCTTGTATGGGTTTTACTTAGTTCGATACGTTGTTTGGACTCCACTGTATTACTTCAACCTAGTACTCTTTTTCTTCAATAGGTTAGTGGATTCTTAGGTTAGGAGATTTTTTTAATGAGGTTAGGTTGCTGCAATGTTTGGTTGTTCGAGCTGCGTATCGATAGGGAGGGGGTTAGTCATACCAGCATTGATAGGAAGGGGGTTTGTCTTTGCAGCAATGATACGTTGGTTTATAGATGTTTTTTGAGGCTGTTCTACTGCTGCAATGTGCTGATTTTCTCTTCTTTTGTTTTACTATATTTATGTTCCTGTTATGTATAGTTGGAGGGTGCTACTGATACAACTTTGTTATGATGTTATTTTTACCTGAGTTTTTCTTGGTTTTGGAACTCATGGCGCTTATAAAGAAAAATGGTAATGAGTCAATAAATATGAAATGAGTTTTGTATGAGAAGTATTGCTAGAGGTACAATAAAAATTAAAAAAAAAAAATTAAATAGGAATTTGGGCCATAAGTACTCAGCTCATTAAAAATATACTCATAATTAAAAGTGCTATTTGGGCCATAAAGTGTTAAATGAGCCTTATTAACTATTTTGGCTGGTTTTTGTTGTGTCCCTAGCATTTGTGTTTTGTGAGTGTTATTACCCTATAGTTTCTGAAAATATTATTATAATAAAAATCAGTAAATTTACGGCTATGGGGTTTATCTTGTAACAGACTATACACCCTCTTTTGGATAACAATGAAAAGACTACATACATCCTTTCTTGGGTAACAATCAAATTTCTTTCCTACAAAACAGTACTTTTCTTTCCTTCCTTTCCTCCGCTTCTTCCTTCCACTCACTCACTACTTTTCAAAGCTTCAAGGTTTTTCATTTTCCCTATATAACCAATGTATACCAAACTTCCTCCGATGAGGATGTTTTTCTCAAAAATCTGCCACTCTCATCTTTCACGTTCAGCTCAAACAACCTTTCAAAAGGTAAAACCTTTCTACTCTCTCCTGTCTATTTTAAATTATTTTTCTAGCAACTAGCATTTCTCTACTAATATTTGTCACATTTCTATTAATAAAGGAGTTTATGTGTTTTAATAATTACTGTGCAATATACTTCCATTAAAAGTGAATGGATGGAATATTTATTTGCTTTTATTTTTTTATATTTTAAATCTGCTATCTCACTCTCTCCATTATTCTTTAATTCTTTTTTCTCTGTTCTTTTTCTTAAGGACGTGATTTGTAGAGGAATTTCCCCATATGGCGTAAGGTTGATGCCTTCTTCATCTCTGAAAAATGAATGCATTTCAGGCACTGATGCAAGGGGTTACTTTACTACTCATATTGGAGTTGCCAACGTACATTTTTCTTCCAACAGTTACCACTGGAAGCTGCGTTCTGTTCTACCAAACACTATTTTTAGGCGATTTTTCTCCAATGAGGAAACCAACAAAACCAGAAGTAAATAGAAATTGGGGGCTTTTTCATTCTTTCATTAAGTTATTGTTCTTTTTCAAACCTTGTTGATCAACCCTTTTTGCCTGCTGTTAAAAATGGTGTTTTATTGTAGAATATGGGAGTTACTATCCAAAGGGCAAGAAAATGGAAGAAGAACAAAATGAAGATGAATCTGAAGGTATATACATTTATTGGACACTAGCCATTAGCTTTTATTGGTAGATTACTTCAAATGTTTTGCTGATGTGACTCAGTGATTTTGATATATCTTTTTTGATGCAGATGACAACGAAGTAGAGTTTGAAAAAGTTTTGCTGATTATGCACATTACATTCTGGTGGCTTTGCTTAGCATTTTATATCCATTTCAGGTCAAAAGAGGTTAGAATATCTAGCTTATTTATTATTCTATATGATTATAGTAATGTTTGTTTTGGTGACTCTGGACAGAGTCAACAAGGGACTGACTCCAAAATGAGAGTAAAAAAAATTGATAATTTTGTTCAATAAGTCATTGTTATTTTGTTCACTGTGACCCTCGCACTCGCACCAAACACTTAACCTAGAGTCAGAAAAAACAAACACAGCCTACTAGTTTATAATTCTTCTTTTCATTTTATCTCTTGATAATTTTGACAATGTTGATAAAAAATAAATTATAGGGTAACTTAGGCTAAACTCCCTTAAGATTTGATGAAATTAGTACACCAACCTCCTGTGGAAATTACACTCACCTTCTCCCTATTGACATCAATAGTGTCTTTATCAAAGCTAGGGAGAGGTTACTGTAATTTTCCCTGTATTATAATGCAATTCTTTTCTAATCAACAGGCCTAAGCTTGTGAAACCCTGTTGATTCGCTTTTTCTTTCTTGATAAATGTAGCTTAATATAATTAGCCAAGACAAAGAGTTTGTTGTATTTTTGGTAGTAAATGTTATTGATAATTATAATTACACTCACCTTCTCCAAAGTAATGTTTATTGTATAACAAAATACGTCAAACTAGTATTCAACATGTGTTATACATAATGCTTAATGTGTGTTATACACATGTGTGCTATACATATAGCACACATTACGTATTATGTATAGCACACGTTGGATACTAATTGGACGTATTTTTGTTGTACAACACGCATTATTGCTTAGCTTAAGATTTTGTTTATTTTGTTAACCTGCACTTTCATTCTTTCGTAAGATGATAAATATTTCCTCAGATTAGTTTTGAAGAGTTAAAGAGTATTATGCTACGAGGGGATCATCTTGTGGATCATATTATTATTGGTGGCAAATCTTCACCTTCAGCACATGTGTTTATCAGAACCACACCATATAGTGAAAGTAAAGTGAAAGAACATGTTGTCCACGATCTATTAACAGAGAAATATCCGACATATCGTATTGATGATTCTATTAACAGAGAAAAATCCGACATATCGTATTGCCATTTTCCCATTGGAAGTGTTGAATCTTTCGAAAAGAAGATGGAGAAACTCCAGAAATCATTAAATATCGATCCACATGATTATGTTCCTATTATATACAAACCAGAAATGGACCCAATGTCAGAGGTGCTACAGCTGATGACTTTTGCGACTCTTAGTGTTGTTTCAATGTTCTTATTATTGTTTTTACGTGGAAAAAACAGCAGAGGGTTACTCAATATTGGAAAAGCTGAGATTACAAAATTCAATAGGAATTCCAAGAACAAGGTAAGAAGAAATATTCTAATTTCTTGCTCTTTCCATTACTCTATCAGCCTGTTTGGAAACTTTTAATAAGATGGAATTGAATTGAGTTCCATTAAGAATTAAATTCCTGCTTGAATTGAATTGAATTCCAGTGTTTGGAAAACATAAATAAAATTACATAATTGAATTGAATTCCAGTGTCTCTTTTATCATCTTGCTAGTCTTGTATGAACTTCCAAATAGTACAATGAATGCTGCATTTGTTGACTTAGGTGTATTTCAAAGATGTAGCTGGCTGTGATGAGGCAAAACAAGAAATCATGGACTTGGTGCACTTCCTCAGGAATCCAAAGAAATATGAGGAGATAGGTGCAAAGATTCCTAAAGGTGCTCTCCTTGTAGGTACCCCAGGCACAGGGAAGACTCTTGTTGCTAAGGCAATTGCTGGAGAATCAGGTGTTCCGTTTCTTTCTATATGTGGATCAGAGTTTATGGAAATGATAGTTGGTGTTGGTCCATCAAGAGTTAGAGATTTATTCGACCAGGCAAGAGAATGTGCGCCAAGTATAATATTTATCGATGAGATTGATGCAATTGGTAGGACTAGAGACAGTAGTGGAATTTATGGCCATCAGGAACGTGAAAACACTCTGAATCAGCTGCTTGTTGAAATGGATGGATTCGCGACAACGTCAGGAGTAGTTGTTCTTGCTGGCACAAATAGGCCTGATATCTTAGATAAGGCCCTCCTCAGACCCGGTCGGTTTGATCGTCAAATAACTCTGGATAAACCTGACATTAAAGGCCGAAACAAGATCTTTCAAATCTATCTTAGAAAACTAAAACTAGAGCATGGATTATCAGATTATTCTGAAAGGCTAGCTTCCCTCACACCAGGCTTTGTTGGGGCAGATATTAAAAATGTTTGCAATGAGGCTGCTCTAATTGCTGCTAGGAATGAGAGTGCACAAGTCACATTTGAGCATCTTGAAGCAGCAATTGACAGAATTATCGGTGGAATAGAAAAGAAGAATATGGTACTTTTTCTTTCAGATTTCTTGCTCTATTCACTTAATACTATACTGAATTCTTCCTTGCTTTCCAAGCTTCCTATAATATAATTGTAGTTGTCTAAACAAACAGAGTTCAGTGTGTAACTAACACTCCTTCCAAACAGGTAATAAGCAGTCTAGAAAGGAGAATTGTTGCTTGTTATGAATCAGGTCGTGTTGTTTGTGGCTGGTTCTTAGAACATGCTGAGCCATTACTGAAAGTGAGTATTGTTCCAAGGGGTTCTTCAGAACTAGGCTTTGCTCAGCATGTCCCCAATGAGAGTCTTCTTTTGACCAAAGAACAGTTCCTTGATATCACTTGCATGGCCCTAGCAGGCCGAGCTGCAGAACAGGTAAGTCCATTTTTCCTCAAGATTGTCAAATCTTAAATGCACATACTCTTCATTACTTGATATCTTCAAATCATAATTTTTAGTGTTCTAACTTCTAAGCATAGTATTAACTTTGGTCTCAATAAATGGCCTGATTGATTCTCTCTTTCATCTTCTATACCTAGAATAGAAGTCTTGAAGTATGCATATGAGATTAGATATTGTGGTGTTATGTAATTGTTATATTGCCTTCTCCATTTCTCATACTATGTGCATGTTTAGGAAGCTAAGAAATAATATTTTTTATAAAAAAAAGGTTGTTTCATAAAATTAATCTAGTTTAGGTATTTTGGGTTTAGAAACAACACTATTTTTGGATTGAAAAAAAAAAAATCTTTTGGGGCAATCTTGTTTAATCTTTTTGTTGGACATTTTTAATTATAATCTTTCAAGATAAAACTCTCAATTATCCAGTAACCCTTCAATGGCCATAAATCTCCTCCTTTAATTAAATTACTTAAAATATTGGGTCACTTGTAATATGGCTAATATCAGTCTTTGCCTTTCCCACTTTATTTTCTTACTATCAAAAAATGAGACATTGATGATACTGATTCCTATCTTCTTTTTAATTATTATTATTGATCTTTAATGGAGATTCTACTGGGGAAGATATCAACTAGAGCAAAGAATGAGTTGGAAAAAGTGACCAAGATGGCCTATGCACAAGTTGCTAAATATGGTTTCAGTGACAAGGTTGGTCTCATTTCTTATCCTCTGAGTGATGATGGATTTGAGAAGTCCTTCAGCAACAAAACAAGTGCAGCTATAGACAGTGAAGTCAGAGAATTGGTGGACAAGGCATATCAAAGAACAATTCAAATTGTAGAGAAGCATAAAGACCAAGTAGCACAGATTGCAGACCTATTGCTTCAGAAGGAGGTTCTGCATCACAATGACTTGCTTCAAGTTTTAGGGGATCCACCATTTTTTAAGTCTAATGAACCAACTAACTAATCTTCCTCTATCCAGTGAACCAACTAACTAATCTTCCTCTAGGTGATCAGTATGACTCGGTCTGGTTTTTAAAACTCGACCGGTCACCGGTTTTGATCAAAATCGGTCTGTTTATATATCTTTTTTCTAGCTATGCAATTCAATTAAGTTAATTATTGGATTTTGTTAAAAAAATAAATAGTAGAATTAAATGACAGAAATTATCATCAATTATTATAATTTTTTTCTTTCCACTCAAAGATATAAATTAAATTAGAAAATGAAAAAAAACATAAAAATGATACGAGGGAGTAGATTGTAAACAATTCAATGACGTTCAGATCATATTAAAAAAAATCTTATCCTGGAATTTTCTTGATTTTCTAATATTCTTGGTTCCAATAAATCTTTACCCCGAAGCCCATTATTTGATTTCAATAACCCCTCAGAACAAACATGAAAATCCAATCCTCACTCTCAGATAAAAACGAACGGACATAAAAATAAAAGAAGTAAAAATTAACATTTCATGCATCTTAGACAATCAAGTAACAAAAGAATGCATCTGAATTTCCACTACTCATAAAAATGCCAACCACATATATAGCTATATATCTTCCTTTAATTTAATTTAATGGCCACATCTTCTGTCACAATGCAACTTCGATTAGATGCAAAACCAGCCACTTAAGCACCATTCATTTGAGTGATTGGGGAAAGCTATACAGTAACTACTGCCTCCATTCGAAAATAACAGTAGTTTGACTTTTTTGGTATATTGAAAAACTAATATACGTAGACATAATTTTGTGTCTAAGTATATTAGTTTTTCAATGTATCAAAAAAGTCAAAACGACTATTGTTTTAGAATAGTGAGAGTATTATTTATATTAATTACACTCTCTATCTACTTTTACATGAAATTAGAATTTATTCAATAATACTTGTCACTTGTTGTTTTAAAAAATACATTTATTTTTTTTCCCAATTATATCCTTATATTAACTCTATTAATTTATGAGAGAGAAATCTATTCAACTCTCTCTACTGTTTACGAGAAATAAAATTTACTCCCTCCATTCTAAAATAATAGTAGTCGTTTTTGAATTATTTGTTCGTTGGAAAACTAATATACCTAGATGGAATTTATGTTTAGGTACATTAGTTTTCCAATGAACCAAAAAAGTCAAAACGGCTACTATTATTTTAGAATAGAGGTAGTAAACTAGTAATATATCATAGGAGTACATTTGTCGTCACATTCTTTTTAATAGAAAAAATAAATATTTTATTGAGTATCTTAATATGTGTGCAATATGGTAGAAAGACAAACAAAAGTGGACAGAGAATATTTAATTAACAAGTGTTTCCCACTTGGGATTGGAAGCTTTATTTTGATTATCGAATATCCAATGATTGATTTGGATTCGTATTAAATCAGACTTTCTATCATCATTTTTGTGTAATCACATAGTAAGTGCTTAATGATTTTATGAGAGTTAGTGCTTAATAAGTAAATTGAATAATTCTGAACTCCTGGCACATAACTTGGGTGTGAAGAATTGCATCATATAGTATTATTATTATAACGTAACGTTTCGGTTTCAACACATTTTCATTCATTATTTACAATGTTTTCAAGATAGATTTATTATCTAAGATAAGCTAAGAAATTGAAGCTTAGTCAGCAAAGGATCGGATCTGATTATTGGTGCTGGCAAGATAAGTTTTTCTGCCCTTGCAAGGCTTTTAATATTAGTAGTTCATCCTTTTGGGGCTTCACTCCTGCATCAGATATAGTTCCGATATGAAGGTGTTGGAACAACTACAATAATAAATAGAGTACAAAAGATATCTTACACGCACAACCTATATTATATAATATGTATATAGTATATTATATATCGTGCATATCATATATTATATATTATGCACAATATATAGCACATGTTACAAAAAAAAATAATTTTATAAGATGTGATAAATGATATGCACAATATAGACTATTTTGACTGATTATTTGTTAAATACCTATAATTTTCCAAGAATTTTATACTTGAAAGCTAGAAAATTTTTAGATGTATCGAGAATAAAAAATTTATTTACTCCCGACCATTTATTGTGTTACACAAAAAAGTTAAATATAGTAGAAAAGAGAGAATTAAATTTTAAATAAAAAAATATAATAATTAATATATTAAAATATAAATAATACAAAATAAATAAATCTCTCCTCTCTCAGCAACTATTAGAGCATTACTTTTCGTTCACGAAAACTATTAATACGCTACATTTGGGTTAAGAAAATACTATTCTAAAATTTATTCATTCATTTTAAAATTGGTTAATTAATAAATAAATAAGGATTGATCTTGAACATTCCGATACCTACCCTAGGAAAATTTTAGTTGAACAATTTATAATAGAAAATTATTAGAAATAAAAATTATATAATATTTATCTATACCAATAAATTTTAACATATATGTACTTTAATATCCAAATTCTTAAAATTTAACTATAAAAATAAGCGTTGTACACCAATAATTTTTGTATATGATATCTTCATTATATTATACATAGTAGTTACATACATTAGACAATGCTGAAGTATAATAATGCATAAAAAATAATGTTTTCTTAATATATATAATGGGTTTCGGTATAGCTAAATAATAAAAAATAAATACAAAACATTTGATAAATAATGAAAAAAAAACAGTAAAATCAATTAATAGGTTCATTTGGTAACTTTTTGACTAAAAAAAGTTCTATTTAAGAAGTTAATTTTAGAGAATTAAATGATTATAATCCAAAATCTCTATATTAACTGATTTTAATTAATTTTTTATTATGCAAATATCATCACTTTAAGAAAAACATAAAAAAAGGTTCACATCATGATATGAAAATGGATGTGGAAATCCAACACGGCAAACATACAAAGTGGTGCCATCAGAGTAAAAAGCTACGATGTTGAAAGCCATTTTGTATTTTGGAATCTATATTTCTCTGTTTTGCATTATTCATGAACAAATTAAACTCTAATTGGATTAAATTCAATGTAGTTTTCAACTAATCTGTTTTTCATTTATTTATAATATGATTTGTAAATGGAAAAATACTATAGGAGTGGGAGACTAGCTTATTCATAAAAGGTTGAAATGTACCGTTCAAACCAAATTAACTAAAGTTTGATAAACAATAAATTATTAGAGAGATCAGACAAAAAATACATAAACAAAGAATTTATGTGATGGATAAGCAATGAAAAGTCAATAAATTATAATCATGATGTTGAAAGATTATAGTTTAATATATATGTTCATAATTATTAACAAGCTCACTTTTAACCATGGCCACAAATTAATCACTCGCATTGGTTTTGGCTTTAATGGTATTAGTTAATCAATTATTTTTCTTTAATTTCCCACAGATACAATTCCATTATATGTAGTTAATCTTGTTCGAACATTTAATAAGATATTATAGAATAATATATGACTAGCTATTTCACAACATCAATTCTACCTAGCTACGTTGGACTCAGAGCATGTTTGGATTACAGCGCTCTTGACTTTTTTTAATTTTTGACTTATTAGAAATTATATTTGTTTTGTTTGACTATATAATTTATGATTTCTTCATAAGTTATTTCAGTGTTTTTGAAGAAATCAGAATATTTAACTTCTCTAGAAGTATTTTTCAAAATAATTGAAATAAAAAATTTTGTTGTTTTATGTTCACATATAAAATAACTTATTCTCATAAGTTACTTCTCAAAAATTACTTCTATATAAGAATTTAAATAAGTTGTTTATCCAAATTGACCATTAATAAACATGAAGAGGAATACCATTTGTAAATGAAAACATACGCACAATATATATATTTTGTTTTATAAGAAAAAATATACATATTATAGTCATTAAATAAAGGAGAATAAAGTTATTTTATATGTGAATATAAAATAATAAAATTTTTTATTTCAATTATTTTGAAAAGTGCTTATAAAGAAGTCAAATATATGAATACAAAAAATCTTTCGGTTCCTACCTAATAAAAAACCCAAAAAAAAAAAGCATTTATTATTAGTTAGGCAGAAAAACCAAAAACTTTATCATGTCCTCCCTCTTTCGTTTGGAGTGATGATTGGGGAACAATGTGAACAGTCCCCTAATGTAATATGGATTGAAACACGGCCAGATACATGATGGCCAATTCATCCAAGCCAGATTCTTATCTAAGTACATTAAGGGCTTTCTTTATTATATTGGCAAAAATATAAGTATGTGTTATAGTTGCATTATTATTGGTTATTAGTTTGTGTTTGGTTGCAGAATGGCCAAAAATAGTAGAAGTTCCGTAGTGTGTTCAGATTCATGTTCCAAATATATATCCGCAAGTGCTGCAATTGGACAACAATGGCAAATAATCTGCATTGCACTGCCAATTTGACATTTAATTGGGTAGGTGTATAAATTTCATGCTCATAACAAGGAATCAGAGTGTAAAATTTGATTAGAGATACATGTAAGGATGACCCAATAATGATAGGATAGAAGATAAATGTTATATATAAGTGTTAACACCAAAATAGTCCAAGTATATTTTTAACGGTTAATACAATATCGAGCAAGGAAGAGTCGAGGCGTACACCAATTTGATATGCCAGTGTCATGTCGAAATTAGACTTAAGCAAAAGGTTTGTTTGAAGACGTCGAACTGATTGACAAGCTAGGAGAGACATGTTGTGAAATTATATTGTACATGGAACACGTGTTAGGGGTGGACGTGAGTCGAGCCAGCTCGTGAGCAAGCTCGGGCTCGACTCATTTATGGCTCGTTTATTTGAGCTCGTAAGCATATGAGCTGAGCTTGAGCTTCAATTTAAGCTCGATTATTAAATGAGTCGAGCTTGAGATTTACCCAGCTCGACTCATTAGCTCGTGAGCTGACTCGATAAATTATATATAATAAATAAATAAGTACGATAATTAATAATTATAAATTTATAATTATTATTAGTAATAATAAAATATTAATTCAATAAAAAATATAAAAAATTGTTAATGTTTATTTATACTAAATAACTAAAAGTAAATTTGAAAATACTAAAATTCTAATATACTAAAAGTTAAATGACTCATATATAATTAATATATTCATAGTAATAATAATACACTAAAACTTAATACTCATAGATCTCAATTCATGAAACCCTAAAAATAAAAACTTTCTAAATCCTAACCTAGTCCCTTCAGACCCCTCACTATACACTTGTGCTTCTCCTCTGCAGCTACTCATCTGCGCCTGGTCATCTGCGGACTGCGGCTGGAAGCGGACTGGAACTGGCGGACTACTGAGCCTGTGACCTCGGAGCCTCGCAACTGCGCTTGGTGCGGTGCGGCCTGGAACCTCGCGAGTCGCGACTTCGGCCTGGTGCGGTGCGACTGCGACCTCAGCCTGGTGAGGTGCGGTGTGACCTCGGAGCTGGGTGCGGTGCGACCTCAGAACCGGCCTCGAGCTGGCTCGTCGAGCTCGAGCAGCTCACGGGCTTCTGGCGAGTCGAGCTCGAGCTCAGATTATAGCTCGTTTATTAACGAGCCGAGCCAAAATTCTGTCGAGCTCGAGCTCGAGCTTCATCCAGCTCGACTCACATCCACCCCTACACGCGTAGAGCGATGAAGACAACCAAGTAACCGTTGAGATGAGGAGGAAGACTCTCATCAAATTACAGTATTCATATTGTAACGTGACAGAAAGAGAAGACGGGTCGACAGTTGTTTTGATAAGGCTCGACAGTTATTTAGATCAGAGAATTGTTTATCATTGTAGAATGAATAATGTAACCGTCGAGATGATGTGTAAAGATCTAACGGATGGTTTAGATCTACAAATAGGGGTTGATTTGTAAGAGAAAAGACATTGAACATTTACTCACAACGAAACGTCGAATTCTCTGAGTATATCTCAATCGCCTTTAGGAGTAGAGTAGACGTAGCATAGATTTTACTCCTTTTACATTCTGCAATTTATATTTTGTATTGCACTTACTTTATTGCTTTCAGTTTGCTAGCTGTATTATGCATATTCACTTATCATCAATATAAAAGCATATTATTGAGTTCATCTCTCTCTATTCCATATTCTTAACTCTTCTTTGATATTAATCGTGACACCAATCTCTTCAAAAGTACTGGACCGAACCATTATTTTTTATTTTGTTCTTATTTGATTTCGAAACTTGAAGACAAATTCGAGTAAACAATAAGATAACTCAAGAATTGATAACTACCTAAAATTTGTTATATATATATATATATATATATTATCTTTAGGTAATATTGAACTCGAATGAATTAAAGAATCTTTCATAAAATTATTATTACAGTGAGTGTCCATAAATTTAAACAGAAAAATCCAATACCCTTATGTCACCTTTTTGTTAGTGTTTCCTTTCTTTTCTGTTTTAATCGAAACATTAACCTTTCATGTCTTTTCTCTTGCAAACGAGCGAAGATCTGAATACGACTAACGTGTTACGTTTAGTTTTGCAACGGAACCTTTAATATCTTTAGTCAATTAATTACTTTTCTGATTATGAAAAAAAGAACAATAATATTGATGCCAAAATGAAAAGAAATCCAAAATTATGTGTTTCGGAGTTCTTAATGAACTTCTAAAGACCTCGACCTTTCAACTCGGTTTGGTCCAAAGCTCATTGGTTACGTTGTGTTTGAGTTTAAAATTTTCCCGGTAGATAATTCATCAGCCTGGGTTTGAATCATACTTTGGGTTGAGTCAATAAATTATTTTAGAGATGTATTTTTGTATTATAATTAATGAAAATTATAATAGCTAGTCTCATAATTCAATTAATATATTTTATATATGTTATTTTTATATTGACATATTTTATTTTTGGTTTAATTATACTGCAAGTCTCTATAATTTGACCAAATTTTGAATTTAGTCCATATAATTTAAAAGTTTAGAATTGGGTTCGTATAATTTAAATTTTTTCTAATTAAGTTCCTAACACTATAGTTTTTGTTAAAAAAATACATTTAACTATATTTTAAAAATGTGGTAAGAGATAAAAAAGTAAAGAATATTATTAAATTCTAATTAAATGTTATATATATATATATATATATTATTTTTGAACTTTTATTTTATTTCATGTTTTATTTTGATAATTAATTTTGATATTTATTTTTATTTTGATTAAGCTTTATTTATATGATATGAAAAAAATTTAAAATAATAAAAAACATAGAAATAATTATAAATAAAATTAAATATAACATAAAATTTTAAAAAATAAAATCAACTAAAAATTAAAAATTAACAATAACATAAACTTAAAATTAGAAAACAAAAAATAAAAATATTGAGAATTTAAAATATAGCTAATTAAAAATATTTCGTGTCGTTTTTAATTTTATTCTAATTTGATTTATAATTATATTTTTTATTTTTTTATTTATTTTAATGTAATTATTATAATATATAAATAAAAAATTAATAAAAATATAAAATATAACAAAAAATTAATTAATTAAAAAATAAATTTGTTATGTACCTTTTGCTCAGGTATGAACTGTCGTCGGCCTCTGACTCCTCGCACAGCTCCTCTCCAAGGCACGGGGGTGTCTCCCTGAAAATGACTCTGAAGCTTAAGTCAGTAATCACTTAAGGTTTGGGAACTCAACTGAGAGCACACTTGATTCATGAGAGTGGCACCCTATTTATAGAGTGAGAGGTGAGCCATGATCCGCGTGAACCATCCGGACGACTCGGGATAACGCCCTTATCCCGTTTTTCGCGGCGCGATGATGGGTCGATCCTCGTCGAGTTCGTTGTGGCTCCGGGATTATCGGCGTAGTCATCCACTTCAGATGTGGATGAGCTCCCGCCCAAAGCGGGGGTCGAGCTCATCTCGCCTTCGGGTCGGGTAGGTGGATCCGTACCCGGGTCCGTTTCGTAACCTATTCGCATTGGGCCACCTGTTCCTTATTGGGCCTTGATCTGGACTGGATCCCTCGAGTGGGTGTCTGAAGTCCGACCTTGGATTTTTAGGCGGGCCCTTTCTTTGTCAGATTTTGGCCGTCCTTTTTGGGCCGTAGCTGGGGTTCTGAACTGAACCACCGAATTGAGCCGCAGTCCGAGGTGTGAACAAAAATTAACTAAAAATATAATATGAAACAAAATAAAGGTACAAAAGTAAAAATAAAATAGTAAATAACATTTAATTAGAATTCAATAATATTTTTTACTTTTTTTTTGGTCTTTAATCACATTTCTAAAATGTGGTTAAATGAATTTTTTTAATAAAAGCTAGTGTTAGGGACTCAATTAGATAAAAAAATAAATTATAAGAACTCATAGTTTAATTTTGATGTATTGACAGTGTAAAAATATTTTATATTGTCATTTAATCAAAGAGTATTATTATAGGTACAACAAAAAACCAGCCAAAATATCTAACAAGTTATGCACAACATATATAATATAAATTGCACAACGAATATTACATGTTGTGCACACCATATATCACATGGTGTGCACAACATATATCATATGTTGTAAAGAAAAAAATGATGCTACAATAATACGTGATATATGTTGTGCATAATAGGTGATATATGTTGTGCATTGCAAGTGATATACATTGTGCATTTTATATTATATATGTTGTGTACAATATATTGGCTGGATTTGTGTTGTGCAACAAATATTTCCTTTAATTAAAATACTTTGTTTGTATAGAAAAAAAATATATTGTCATGATTAATATGATCACACATGATTAAATAATTGTGTAAAAAAGTTCTACATTGTCGCTCAACAAAAGAGGAACATACATCAATAATGTTTGTCGTACAACAAAAATACGTCCAAGTAGTATCCAATGTGCTATACACAATAAGACGTAATGTGTGCTATACGTATAGCACACATTACGTCTTATTGTGTAACACACGTTGGATACTCATTGGACGTATTTATGTTGTACGATAAATATTATTGTATTTCTGCATGTGTTAATGTGGGAAGAAGCTGCCATATTCTAATTTCCTAAATTTTGAAGATTCCATGTCTACATACATGGAACTTTTTTTAAGAAAAAATTTAATGATTTTATTCGTTAATTCTTCAATGGGATATAAATGATCAATTTCATCTTTCCATATTATCCCTAACTAGTTCTGCATACATATAAATTGTGAAGATTCATGCATACATTAATTCAGGGGATTTTCACCCAAATCAAAATTGAAAACCCTCTTTTTTTTTTACTCTATTTGCAATGATAATACAAACTAACAAGAGGGTAGTAAATAAAATAGCATAAAACACACATTTACCCTGTTGTTCTTTCCTATTATTTACAACATTTAGACACAAAATCGCTTAATTTTATTGCAGTAAAATCCGCAGCAGTAATCCTGAACCAATCACCTCCTTCCACGTCACCACCTCTCCCTCATTCCCCTATATATCGCTCCACCATTCCCTCCACCATTTCTCACCATTTTTTCTCTCTCTTCTTTCTATCTCTCAAAAAAAAAAAAAATCGTAATATTCTGGTCGGGCCCTGCATTCTCTGAATCTTTGCCGAAATCCTTCGCCGAGAAAGAGAAATGACAGGATCCCTAGCCGCAAGGCTCCTCCTCCGCCGATCATCGCCGTCACGCCAATTTTTCCGGCGAGAGATTTCTCAGCCGGCGGTGGAAGCTAGGAAGGACGCTGCCTTGACGGCGCCGGAATTGCCACCGTTCAATTACTCGCCACCGCCGTACACCGGACCTTCCGGCGACGAGATCCTGGCAAAACGCCGGGAGTATTTAAGCCCTTCCATCTGCCACGCATATAAGACTCCGGTGAGAATAATTTCCCCTTCCTCCTCAAATATAACTGTAACGTAATTCCGTTATTCTGTTACGTTTCCGTTATAAGTAACGGTTTTGTGTGTGTGTGTGTGGTTCAGGTGAACGTGGTGGAAGGAAAGAGGCAGTACCTGTTTGATGAGAATGGGCGGAGGTACGTTGATGCGTTTGGAGGGATTGCTACGGTGTGCTGCGGGCACTGCCACCCTGATGTGGTGGCGGCTATAGTGGAACAAACGAAGAAGTTGCAGCACTCGACGGTGCTGTACCTCAACAACGCCATCGCTGATTTTGCTGAGGCTTTGGCTTCTAAACTCCCCGGTAATCTTAAGGTGCGTCCTTTTTCAATTCTTTCATGTTTATTTTATTTTTTAATTGACTTAATATTGTAATATATATATGGATTTAATTTTTATTCACATCTTATTACGTGCATGATTGCGTTTTCTATCTTTCGTTAGTATTTTGATTGGACGACAATATAAAATATCTTTTTACTATTATTACATCAAAATTAAACTATATATATATATATAAATTCAGTACAATTTTTTTACAAAGTCATTGAATTATGTGTTATCACGTTTGTCATTATTATATTTTTTCTCTCATATTATCTAAAAAATCATATAAATAAAATATTTTAATTAAATGACACTGCAAAATATATTTATAATATAGTAAATCAAAGTTAAACTATATATATTATTAATAAAATGTTTTAATTAAATGACTTTATAGATTACATGTATTTTTTTATAATCACATACACAATAAATAATAAGTATTGGTATCCATAAATTTGGTTAAGTAACATATTCTATGTATCACATCAAATGTAGCCTTGCAAGAACAGTAGTAAAAATTCAAGTCTAACTATATATCATCGCGTCAATTATTCAATTATAATAGCGAAAAGTCTTACTACTTGAAAAATTATAAAACTAGAAAAATTAATTGAATGATGGTTTAGAACAATGGATCAAAGTTAATTCTTTTTATTGTTTTTCTATTATGATAGAGAAATTGAAGTTTGTTTACATGAAAAGAGAAAGAAAATATGAAAGCATGAATCCATCTATTTATAAAGATAAATTTTGATGATTTTTACACTTTTAGATCAATATGATTCAAAATATCTAGATTAATTGCCATGACAACAGGTGTTTGAGTGTTTGTATGAAAAACACTAATAATAGTGCATGTAAAGGATGAACTTGAAACTCAGCAATTCAAAACAATGAAAAAAATATATATATTAAAGACTAAATATATAGTTAATTAAGTTATTTGCATGTCAAGTGTATTGACGTTGTTATTCTTTATTGAGTTTAACATTACTATAAGTTTTAAGAGTTTAATTTTAACTTACTAACAGTGTAAAAATATTTTATATCAGTAAGAGTTTTTAACTCAACCATCCAATTAAATTCTTATTTTTATAAATTATAATTTTAAATCACACAAACCATAATTAAACTCTTATTTTAATAAATTATAATTTTTCAATTCGCAATTTTTAATTTTAAGTATGTTATTACAGTTGGACTAATATGGATGCAACACGTGGCATAAGGTGATATCGATGGTACCAACTAGTTTTAGTGGCCCATAAAGAATGTCTGTCATTGTCAAGCAACCAACTCCCCTTTATATATATATATATGCATCCCTTTACATTGTTCTACTAATAAATAAAGTAAGAGTGTTAGTAGTTTTATCACTTAATATTTTTCTTTTCAATTAATCTTTCTTCATCAAATTCATTTTTTTTTATGTATATATCCAAAGTTGGATATCAAAACAATTTTTCCCTTATACGTCAACCCTTATCAGATAATTAATGAGCAGTGATTTGGACCAACAATTTTAGCTGGCCAACTTTTTTCATCAATTTTATAATTTTATAAATATAAATATAAATATAAATATAAGAGTTTTAAATGAACAAAGTTATTAAAAGATTGTTTAAGAAAGTTTGATTCAAACTCATTTCTCTTAAAAAAACAAACAATCTATATCAATTATTAGTTTTAGGAGTTTATATTTTTATATCAACTATTCTCACATTAGAATAAGTAGTTAAGTTTTATATTAACTTTCTTCGATATTGTTTATTATTTTTTCAATATATTTAAAATTATAACATCTAAATATGTCCAAATACATTAAGAAAATGTAGATATTATTATTGAATAGAATAAGTATTCATTATTTAAAAATTTATGTACATATGGTGGATATGATAGGATTTTGGCTTTTTAGATAATTTGAGACATGTACTAATGTAATAACATATATATTGAATATTATAAGGGGAATGCATCACAAACAAACTTAAGGAAAAAAGTCTCATCTCATAATCTAAAAATAAATTATTTTGTCAGAAAAAAAAAGTGCTTAACTCACAACATAATGCATCATCACCAAATAACATTAAGAGTTACAATCAAGAATTATTTAAGCAAGTGGATGAATGATTAGTAAAATAAAAGTTCACATACTTTATCAGAATTAAACTCTATATAATATTATTATTAAGCTTCAGGTTACTGTATGTGTCATTTTAGAGGCTTTAACTTTTATACAAAATTATTATTTGCTACTTTGTACATATCCTGTAGTAGACTATTCTTTTCGCTCAAAAATTTGTTTAGTTATTTTTTTTAATTTAATATGTTGTAATCTTCTGTTCATGGATTATTTGAAAATATGACATTATATGGTCAATTAAACAGCCACATGCAGTGTTAACCAGGATGCTATAAACTTACAAGATCATGTTTCAACAATATTATTGGGTATTTTCTGAACATTAATTATTTGGTCTAATTTTACAAACCTTTTTATTTTGTGCATGTAATTTTATTATGTAGGTGGTGTTTTTCACCAATTCTGGAACAGAAGCAAACGAATTGGCGATGATGATAGCAAGGTTGTACACTGGGTGTCAAGATATAATATCTCTAAGGAATGCTTATCATGGGAATGCATCTGGGACCATGGGGGCCACAGCTCAAAGCATTTGGAAATTTAATGTTATACAGGTACATTATATTTTATGAGTGAAATGTATACCATAAAATTAATTATTATTAGTCGTTTTATATGATAAGTTAACTTTTTAAAATTGTTAATTCAATTTTTAAAATGTAGAATTAATATAAAATATTAAAAATTAGATAATAATTTAAAAAAATTGAATTATTACATATAATAATGGATGATGAGTGATTTAATGATGTACCAAAAGTATTTATCTTATTTTTCCCATAGTGTTTTGTTGATATTTGTAGTTACTATTTGCACCTTATATATGTTTTTTCACAATAGTGATGTTACATGTAACATGAAAAACCTGTGATTACTAATATAAGTAATTGTTAAAA
This sequence comes from Aeschynomene evenia, assembly GCA_013621005.1. Classification (NCBI taxonomy): domain Eukaryota; kingdom Viridiplantae; phylum Streptophyta; class Magnoliopsida; order Fabales; family Fabaceae; genus Aeschynomene; species Aeschynomene evenia. The sequence goes on along the minus strand of CM024268.1, from coordinate 32,056,037 downwards.
TATAAGTACTTGTTAAAATAAACTTAATTTTTGTGCCTATCTAACATATCATTACTAATACAAATTTTTTTAGTATTGCTAGAGGCACAACAAAAAAACTAACCAAAACAGCTAATAAATAGGAATTTTGGTCACAATCACCCAGCCCAATAAAAATATATTCATGATTAAAATTGATATTTGGGCCATAAAGTGTTAAATGGACTTTATTGACTGTTTTGGCTGATTTTTTTTGGTGCCCCAATCATTTGTGTAATTTTTTCTCTGTTTAAACTTTAAATAACAGAGCTTTATATTTATGTGGCTGACGCATATTTTATACGCAACTATTTTTAAAAGGAATTGCTTGCGCAATTCGTATATACGTGTGTGATAGCAACAACAAAGGGGTTTCTATCAACCATGAAAGCGTACTGTTCTATGAAACGGATTTTTCTATGAACACTTAGTTTCCCATCAATTCTAAAGTGCTATGATTATGATTTCCCATGATATTGAAATTTTGGACCCCACTTTAAGTAAAATAATAGTAATAATATCACAACTACTTGGAGTCTTGTTCGTTCTTAATCAGGAGTGAAATAAAGATGCACATATCCTTGCCCCCCAAAAAATAGTATATTATTTGTCTAGTGAAAATAAATTAAAGTGTTTTCATCACAGCTAATTTTCATCTGAATTCACATGCAAATGTTGCAATACTCATTAAGCTTATCACATATTGTGTATTATTATTCGTTTTCCTTTTGTACCATTACCATTGTGGTTATGTTATGAGTGTTGCAAATTGAGATTATTGTTGTTAGAAAGCATAATGAAAAATAGGAATACAAATATAAAATATTATATTGAATAAGATATAGTGATATTTCTTAAATATATTGTGTAGAAAGAGAACAAGTTTAAGATTAATATCAAGTTTTAAATCAGTGTTACCAGATTTTTATTCTTTAAAATTTTTAAGTCATCTTTGGTCATTGCAAACATGTTAATTTCTTTTGCTGATTCCACCAACAGAGTGGTGTTCACCATGCAGTAAATCCAGACCCTTACAGAGGAATTTTTGGTTCTGATGGGGAGAAGTATGCAAGAGATGTCCAAGATATCATTAATTTCGGAACTTCCGGCAATGTTGCTGCCTTCGTCTCTGAAGCTATACAGGTATATATGTTAAAAGGGGAAGCTATACAGGTATATATGTTAAAAGGGAGACACAAATATGTAAAAGTGTGTTTGAAATCAATTTTGGAATCATTGTGTTTCTGATTAATGTGACACTGACTTAATGACTCTATTGACTCTGTCCTTAGAATCAATAAAAACACCACTACCTAATTGTTTGAAACAATGTTCATACAAGTTAATTCAATATTATAATTTCCTGTCTGAAGTGAATTTGTCGTATCATAATTGATTTGTAATAAAGACACATTTGTTGATGCTGCTATCTTGTAGGGAGTAGGGGGAATTGTAGACTTGGCTCCTGGTTACTTGCCTGCTGCATACAAGATTGTTAAAAAAGCTGGAGGTCTCTGTATTGCTGATGAGGTTCAAGCTGGATTTGCTCGTGTTGGTAGCCATTTCTGGGGATTTCAGGCTCATGGTGTCGTACCTGACATTGTCACAATGGCAAAGGTAATCTTTTAAATTGTGATTGTGATCTTAATACGGCTAAATTGGAGTCAATTTATGTGATTTGTAATCGCTATACAATTGTGTGTGATGCAATTGTTGTGAAACATGTGTCTTGAATTTTCAAAGCATATCATGGTAGGTGAAGTTTTGAGATAGCATACTTTGTTAAAAAAAGAAAGATCTAAACTGAAAATTTTGCTTAAAAAATTCTATAAATAGAGTTTCATTTACACTTCATTGATCATCTAGAACCACTTCATTTCTCTCATCTCGAGTTGTTTTGTATTTAGAGAACTACTTGTTTATTTTGAATTTTTCTATTGTAAGTAGTGTTGAATATAATATGACCCATATTTTGTATCTTTATTATATTTCCTTGGTGAAATATTTGTTTGTTGACTTTGTTTATAGATGTAAACTATTTATCGAACCATGTTAAATCTCTTTGTGTCAATCTTTATTATTGCGTTTCGATCCATAATTTTCGCTATTCTATATTTCCTTACAGTTGTGACTGTGACCAAAACTGCAACATAAATCCTTGCATAACATAATGCATATATGTGTCATTGTCCAGTAAATCTGCATTTAGGATTTCATCCTAAACTGTTATTTTACTTGCTACAACCTTTATTACCTATTGTGCTAAAGAATATTTGCCTTATGTGGTCATCAATTCAAAATGCAGCATAAATCATAACTTGCCCTTTTCTTTTATAAATATATAACAATTATGCTTTCCTTGTCAATTATGTATGCACCTAATTGCTGATAAAATTATAACAAATATTTTGGTTTTTGGCAGGGTATTGGAAATGGAATTCCTCTTGGTGCTGTTGTAACTACTCCAGAGATAGCACAGGCCTTAACTCAGAGAAATTACTTTAACACATTTGGTGGGAACCCTGTTTGCACTGCTGCAGGATTGGCTGTTTTAAGAGTAATAGAGAAAGAGAATCTTCAAGAGAATGCATTTGTGGTGGGGTCCTATTTGAAAGACAGGCTTAATGCTCTCAAGGACAAATATGAATGTAAATCTTTCACTACCCCATTTCTTATTCAATAATGTTAGTCGTACAACAGAAATACGTTCAACAAGTATTCAACGTGTGTTATACATGATATAGGATGTGTGTTGTACATACGTAAGCAATATAAATAGCATACATCCCATAACATATATAGCACACGTTGCATATTTTTGTTGTATGACAAACATTATTGCTTCTTATTAGTGTGTTATTACAAAATAATAAATAAGGATTTTGTTGTTATATTTGATTCAACCAGTTATTTATGTTCCTAACAAAGTTCTTGGTTTTGTTTTTGCAGTAATTGGTGATGTTAGAGGAAGGGGCATGATGCTTGGTGTTGAACTTGTTACTGATCGTGAACTTAAAACACCAGCAAAAGATGAAACACTGCATGTGATGGACCAATTGAAAGGTAAATTCTCAATTACTGTTTTAATCTCTATTTTTTTAATTTTGTGAAATAAATACTGAAAATATTAAAATTTTGGTATTCTTTTTCACATAATTTTGACAACAGAAAACAAAAAATAAAAAAGGAGAAATTAAAACAGAAATCAAATAAAAATGCAATGTTCTTCTTCTGTTTTCCAAGTTACTATATATATAATTGTGAAATACTTAGTTATATTAAATTTGATATTAGATCAATCACTTAATTCAACCATGATATAATTCAATAGTTTAAGCTACTCAATCTAACTAATATTCTAACTCAATCTAATACTATATTCAAATTTTTATATTGAGACAATAGTAATTTTTATACTAATACAATCCAATATTTACACTTAATCAAACGTTTTGTGTAAGCTTTTAAGCTTTTTTGATGTTACCACAGAATTAGGGGTGCTGGTTGGAAAGGGTGGTTATTATGGAAATGTCTTCAGAATCACACCCCCCTTATGTTTCACAAAAGAAGATGCAGGTTTTAACCTCTTAGCGTCAAAAACTCTGTTTAGTTGAAATTTTGATTAAATATTATAACTTGGCAATGATCCTTACAGCATGTGAAATTTTGTGGATGCAGATTTCCTTGTGGATGCAATGGACTACACATTGTCTAGAATGTGAGGTTTAAATAAGATCCAAATTTGTAAATGGACCTTGGTTTTCCTTATATTATCATGCTAAATAAAACTGTATTAGGACATAATCTCTCTAGCAAAAATAGCGAGCAAGTAAAGTTTATGAATTTTACATGCAGTTTTTTAGACCCTAGTGCGGTTTAGATTTTCTCATCCTTGAAAAAAAATTAGTCAACAACTCGTTGACTTGTCTCGCGTTGATATTTTCGCTTTACTGTTTGCTACACTTTTTTTGAACTTTTTGTTTTGGCCCATGCGTTATGATCATTTTCAATTTCTTTTTTCTAAAGTTGCTTGTGAAAAATTTTGTTGTCGACAAAATAAACTATAAAATATTTAAACGACAAATAAGTAAATTGACAAAATTCATCAATTATAAAATCAATCAAAATTTCGTTCATGGAAATGATGACATAACTTTAACAATGACACCCTAACACTTGTATAAATTTTACCTAAGCATAATTGTCACAAAAATATCATCTAATCTCAAAATTTAAGAGTAAAAATTATCAAACTTTTTTATTTATAAAATGCATAATAGAAGCTCAAATTTAGAGAATAACAACGTCCCTGCAAAAAGTTTTATCAAAAGTATAATGGATCAACTAAATAAATTATGACTAAAATTCCAAATTGGTCCTTGAGATTTACCGTGCGGATATTCATAATCCACTCGTGGTCCCTGACATTTACACTAACGTGGACAAATTAGTCCCTCCGTTTAATGACCGTTTGAAACGTTAACAAAAAGAGACATTATAGTCCTTAATAAACTAGAATAGTAGACAAACAAGTCCCTAACGAAGGGACTAATTCTGTTAACGTTTCAAACGGTCATTGAACGGAGGGATTAACTTGTCCACATTAGTGCAAATGTTAGGGACCACGAGTGGATTATGAATATCTCAGGGACTAACTTGTCCACATTAGTGCAAATGTTAGGGACCATGAGTGGATTATGAATATCTCAGGGACCAATTTGTCCTGCGCGATAAATCTGAGGGACCAATTTGGGGGTTTTAGTAAAAAATTATCAATTTAATTAAATTTAATCGAGTTATATTCATTTTTCAACCGGTAGGATGAACATAACCTCTTTAAACTCCGATCCTCTACAAATACGAAATTGTACTAAAAGTTAACAATTTATTATTTATTAATAATAATAATCGTTCATCTTTTATTTGTTAATATATCTATCATCGATGATAATGACAAATTTATGAAAGAAAGAACTCTTACAAAAAATAAACTTCGAATCAAGTTGATGACTAAATATTTAATAAATTCAGGTAATTGTGTTAGGCCTTATCATTATCATATGAGAAATACTTTTTATACACTATAAAATTAACACAAATGTTTGGGGCACAATAAAAAATCAGTCAAAACAGCTAACAAAGCTCATTTAACACTTTATGGCCCAAAAAACATTTTTAATCATAAGTATATTTTTAAGCCCAAATTCCTATTTGTTGGCTGTTTTGGCTGGTTTTTTGTTGTGCCCCTAGCAATGCTCTAAAATTAATTATTATCGGTCACTATATATAATAATTTAACTTTTTAAAATTATTAATCTAATTTTTAATATTATATGTTAATTCAATATTTTAAAAGTTGAATTAATAATTTTAAGAAGTTAAATTATTATATGTAATGATTAATAGTGAATAATTTTAGAGCATTGTTATAAGCATAATGAAAAAACAACTAAAACATCCGATATGATATGCACAACATATATTACATGTTGTGCACAACATATATAATATATTGTGCACAATATATATCTTATGTTTTAAGGAAAGATGATTTTACCATACGTGATATATGTTGTGCACAACATGTGATATATTTGATTGAGTTATGATATGTTTGGTTGACTACAACATGTGATATATATCGTGCACAACATGTCATATATATTGTGCATAATATATAATATACATTATGAATATTATACATTATATGTTGTGTATTCTTTAGTGACTGTTTTGACTAATTTTTTATATGCACCAAGAATTTTGAATAATTTTATGATATATACTTAACGTTCCTCTTTATCATATGCATAAAAAAAAATAACCTTGAGATTGATCTCATAATCATATCATATGTACTACTTATTTTCATGGATTCCCAAGAACCCGCGCCAAATATCATATCTAACTCTAATAATGTTTTTTCTTTTGTATTGTCCTAAGCAACAAGTTTCCCTGAAAAATGTGACCACTTACTTTCCACTCATTTCGCCACTTCTCTCTCTCTCTCATTGATCTGCAATTCTTCCAACACTTCCTTTGGTGAAAAAAATCCAAACTTTCCCAGAAATCCAATACATTTGATTCAAATTTCACAGCCCCTTTTGACCATATTTGATTTTGAATTCATAATCACATTCTTTGTGTAATTGGCATCGAGATTTTTTTGCATTTTGGTCATAGTAGATGCACAAGGCTAGTGTTGGTTCTTCTTCTCTGAGCTAATTATTGAAGCTTTGGAATACATTCCACACTTTTAGAAAGCACACCAATCAATGGAGATATTGAGCAGGTAAGTTGCACCATAGTTTCCTCTGAAATTGTTCTGTTCAAGATGATTCTTTTTTTGGGGTAATTTTCCTTGAATGTGAAATAGTCACATGTGAATTAAATATGGTTTTTGTTATGTAACAAAATTATACAAAAATGCCCACACATTGTTTAATTACATTATAAATGTTAAATATATTGGAACTTAATTATGGCTACTGATGATTTTCCTAAATGCAGTGTGGCTAAAGATAAGCTTTAGGGAAAAAAAAAGTTCACTTTTTGAACTATTTCATGTGTTGTACAAAATCTTAGTCCTTTATTCCCGAAAAGAAAAGATTAGAAAAAAATCATAGTCATGAGAATGGGAAAGAATTTCTAGTTGAATAGCTGATTGGATCAGAGTGTAGTATTAGAGAATATTATAGTTTGTTATTTTGTTATAGTGGTTCTAGAATATTCTATAGTCTCTATATAAAGCAATAATGTTTGTCGTACAACAGAAATACGTTCAACTAGTATCCAACATGTGCTATACATAATATGGAATGAGTGCTCTATGTATAACACACGTACATACAACACATATTCCATATCATGTATAGCACACGTTGAATACTAGTTTGACGTATTTCTGTTGTACGACCAACACTAAAAATGTTTATTTCATCATCATTGAATCACATATTTCATCATCACATATATCATATTTCATTTTCTCTCCAAATTCTCTCTACCTTCGGTTTTTGCTATACTCTGCCATGAATTTCAACACGTAGAAAGAAGATGAAGTGTGTGAAGTGATTCCGTGAGCTTATATGTGTGTACTGTGATGTGATAAACTGATAACTGAATCATATTACGCGACATAAGATCAAGTGCTAGCAGAGATTCTAATGGGGACAAGCTGAGAATTTGCAAAATGGGGATAGTATCTTACCTTAATTGATGGTTGTCAATTGGTGATGATCAAATCATTTTATCTGGGAAAAATGATAAGAAAAAACATTGCATTGTCATTGACAATATTTTCAAGAAACATCACTTTATTTGTTGATATTTTGTTTTATTGAGGATTATGTAGCTGAGGTGCTTCACTAACTAGGATTTAACTAAAAATGCCTATTTTTACTGCTGTTGAAGGCACTCATTGCTTTGAATAAAGGAGGTCAGTTAATAAAGTATAGCTGGAAAGCAAAGCCGAAAGTTTGCCTATTTAGACTCTCACCGGTGAGGTTTTAAATTTTAATATATATAGAGTCGAATTCGTGTTCAAGACTTCCATCATAAGACATGCATGTTCTAATCTCTAGAGTTGGCATATGTATGATGTTTTTGATATCGCTAAATAGTTTCATATTTAGTGGCATTAACAGGTTTAAACAACACTGATTTGGCTTTCTCACAAAAAAGAAAGGAAACTGAAAGTATCTTCAGTTTCGCGTGTTATCCCTGGACATAGAACTGTAAGTTAAATAGGTCTGTCAATGCTAGATGATATTTTATACATGATCATGTTAACAAACTATTAAAGATATGCCAAATTATTAATATGATCATTACTTTGCAGGCTGTCTTTAGAAGATATTATTTGCAACCTGAAAAGGATTATCTTTCATTTTCACTCATTTATAGTAACGGGGAACGGTCACTTGATCTGGTTAGTAAACAACTTGGTAATGCATTTAAGTTTCTCTAATTGATGAAAAAAATGAATATGTTGATTCCAATTAGGCGTACAAGAAGTGAACTATCTGATGTGAGTTAAAACATGAGTCCATTGAATAATCTTTTTGTCCTCATCTTCTCAGTTTGTGAGATGTCATCTAGTTTTGGCTTGTTCCTTCAAATTTTCCTTGGATCATTTTACGGATCTTTATTATCAAATACCAGCTTAACAATTATATGATCAATATTAAGCCGTAGAAGACATGCTGCAAGCATTTTTATCTTTTCCAAAATATACATATATTTGATGAATATGCAAATTCTACATTTTATATGAAGTCGCTAGTGTCTGGAGTCTGCCACTAATAGTTGTACTGACTTGAGTTTTGGTTTTGATTTTGATTTTTCCTTTTCTTTTTTTCTTTGCTTGTGGCATTGATAGTAGGATTTCATGTATATGGTTTCACTGAACTCTGCAAAGAATGTGAAATGTATGGGACAATTATACTTTAAAAGAAAATTCTGATAAAAAATTTCAGTCTCATCATTTCTCTGTTATCCAACAAAACAATCATGTGAATATTTGGCAATTTTATCATCTAAGTAAGAGAGTATTTAACTCTATGAATTTCACTCAGTTCTTTGAGATTATTCATCTGCACAATTCATGTGAAATGCAAGCATTATAAGATGTTACTGACTTACTGTGTATGTGAATCTTCGGAAAGTAAGCCGCATATATTTATTGTTTTCTGCAGAGATCATTCTTTACCAGTCTACATTTTGAAAGCATGTTACTCAGGTGCGTTTTATATTTCATTTTCAGGATGGTGGTGATGTTAATGGTCGTCCCTTTGGTGCAACACTAGAGCTTGCTTTAAGCTTTGCTCGTGGTAGGTTCTATGTTGATTCAAATTCTTGTGAATCTTCAGTGTATTAAGCGAGCTCAGATGAGAGGATAGAACGTGCAACGATGCAAGGAAGGACAAGTATTGGAGATGGTTTTCGCATTAGTGTGTCAAGTACACCTAGCTGTTCAAGTGGAGGATCAGGACCGGATGACATAGAATCTCTAGGTGATGTTTATATATGGGGGCATGTTTGGGCAGATGGGGTTTCAGCTGAAGGGTTTGGGACTCAGGGTCCTTCCATGACCGATGTGTTGATTCCTAGGACCTTAGAATCAGATATTGTTCTTGATGTCCAACAGATTGCATCCGGTGTCCGCCACATTGCTCTAGTCACAAGGCAGGGGGAGGTTTTTACTTGGGGAGAGGAATCTGGGGGAAGACTTGGCCATGGAATCGAAAAGGATTTTGGCCGCCCTCATCTTGTCGAGTTTCTTGCAGTTACTAATGTGGATTTTGTTGCATGTGGGGAGAATCACACATGTGCCGTCTCTACATCAGATGATCTTTACTCATGGGGTGATGGTAGATATAATGTTGGACTTCTTGGCCATGGCACAGATGTTAGCCACTGGATACCGAAGAGGGTCAGTGGCCCTTTGGAAGGGCTTCAAGTTATATCTGTTGCTTGCGGCACATGGCATTCAGCATTGGTAACTTCCAATGGAAAAATATTCACCTTTGGTGATGGAACATTTGGTGTCTTGGGTCATGGAGATCGAGAGAGTGTGTCATATCCAAAGGAGGTACAATTATTGGCTGGATTGAAGACTATTAAGGTTGCATGTGGCGTATGGCACACTGCCGCCATTGTAGAGGTAATGCTTCAGTCCGGCTCAAATGTTTCGTCGAGGAAGCTCTTCACTTGGGGGGACGGTGACAAATATCGTTTGGGACATGGAAACAAGGAAACGTACCTTCAACCGACTTGTGTCTCTGCACTCATCGAATACAATTTCCTCCAGATAGCATGTGGACAAACTATGACCATTGGCCTCACTACATCCGGTCATATCTTTACTATGGGAGGCACTGAGTATGGTCAACTAGGCAATACTTCGTCTGATGGAAAATTCCCTGAGCTAGTACAAGATAAGTTGGTTGGTGAATTTGTCGAGGAAATATCGTGCGGATCTCATCATGTCGCTGTCTTGACATCAAGAAGTGAACTGTATACTTGGGGGAGAGGTGCCAATGGAAGATTGGGACACGGAGACACAGAGGACAGGAACAGTCCGACTATGGTTGAAGCCTTTAAAGAAAGGCATGTAAAGAATATATCGTGCGGCTCGAACTTTACATCTTGCATATGCATCCATAAATGGGTATCAGGAGTTGACCAATCTGTTTGCAGTTCTTGTAGGCAACCGTTTGGTTTCACTAGAAAAAGGCACAACTGTTATAATTGTGGGTTGGTGCATTGTCATGGTTGTAGTTCAAAGAAGGCGCTTAGAGCCGCTTTGGCTCCAACGCCCGGAAAACCTCATCGTGTGTGCGATGCGTGTTATACTAAGCTCAAAGCAGTTGAGGCTGGTTCTGTTTCCAATCTTAACAGAAAAGTCACACCACATCGTAGTTCCGTAGAAGGAAGGGAAAAATTTGTCCTTGGAGAAGTAAGGTCTTCAAGAACACTATTCCATCCTATCATAGAACCAACAAAATTCCTTGACATAAGGACTAATAAGCGTGTGAACAAATATGATTATTCTTCCACTGGCCAAGGCTCTCTAGTTCCATCACATCTACAACTGAAAGATGTTTCGCTTCCAAGTTCCATGCAACATCTTTCGAAGCCTACTATACCTCAGAGTCCACCATCAGCTTCACCACTCCATTCAAGACCGGCATCTCCATATGCAAGAAGGGCAGGCTCGCCGCGTTCCGGAACTCCGGGATTCTCTAAAAGTCTTATTGATAGCTTGAAGAAAACAAATGAGCTTTTGAACCAAGAAGTCTCAAAATTACAGAATCAAGTAAGTTCATTACCATTTCAATTTGCATTTTCTCCAAAAAACCACATACGACATATGTAACCATTACTAAGTTAATTGATATTGTTTTTGTGTAGATTCGAAGTTTGAAACAGAAAAGTGACATGAAAGATGAGGAAATCGAAAAGCTTCAAAAAAATATTAAGGGAGCCATCTCGGCGGTGGCAGAGGAATCTTCTAAGCATAAAGCAACAAAAGAATTTTTTGAGTGCACTATAGATCAGGTATATCTTTGTTCCAAGGCCATACATATAGCACACATTTTATATTATGTATAGCACACGTTGGATACTAGTTGGACGTATTTCTGTTGTATGACAAGTATTATTGTTTATTTAAATGTAGTTTCGTTGCTCCAATTATTGAACAATGGTCAATGGAAAAAAATGAAAAATCTAAGAGAAGTAACATAAAAGACAAGCAATCTTTTATAGTTGTTTTAAATTTCACATCTAACTACCAACTGGTTTAAGAAAATGATGAAAAAAAAATACCCTTAATCGGGATTTCTTGTACATTATCCTAACTAAGTAGACTTGTCTTTGGTTTTATTCAGCTGAAGGAAGTGACTGAGAAGTTGCCACCAGAGATTTCAGAGAGTGAAAATTTGAGAACCATGGTTACTCAAGCTGAAGATTTTCTAAAGAAAAATTCAGAATCTGCAAGATCTTCCTTTTTATCAAACTTGGAACCTGAGCAACAAAATGCACCTAATACACCCGCCTCGGATATTGGCTCTTCTAAACTACTAGAACACAGTATAGAAGAGAGTATTGAAGCTGCAACAGTTAACGAATCTCGTGATGAGGAAAATGCCATTGAAGAAAGCAACGAATCATCTTCTATATCTAATGCTGATTCAGCAGTGCCTCCACAAAGCTCTGAAAATGATTCGAGATCAGAAGGGTCTTCGAGGACAGAGAGAGAAGTAGAAACACAAGTCATTGAACAATTTGAACCTGGTGTTTATGTAACACTTATAGTAAAGCCTGGTGGTACCAAAGTTTTCAAGAGAGTAAGATTCAGGTACTACAATTACTTGTTTATTAGACAAATTCTACATTTTCAATCTCTATGTTAATTAGTGTTATATCTATAACAGTTAATTAGTGTTTTTATTCATTGGTTTTGATACACTAATATTTTACGCCGTCAACTAATCAACAATATTATCATATGTGTAACTTTGAGGTAGTTATAGAAGAGTTAGACACTTTTGGTAAAGTTTAAATATATAATTAGACGACTGTGTACTTTTACACTGAGATTCTGTCAAAATTATTATTATTATTTAAAAATTTCAACTGAGGAATGTGTATATTCACTTTATGCAAGTGAGTTATGTGATTAAAACCGTAGCTACATTGTTTGAACCATTTCCTGGATCTAGATTTGAGTTCCATCTAAGGGTCAGTCATTAGCCAATAAGTTATTACATATAAAAGGTGGGGATCGAACCTCCAACCCTTGCATAAGAGGACGAGTGAGTGCATACAGAACATTAGTCATCGAATTTTCTAGTATATAAAAAGTGGCAGAAATTTACAGGGATAAATTATTACTTTATAGGACTATTAGTTTCACCTGATACTTCTATTTTTTTTCCTCTGATGTTTTTTTTTTATATATTTTTTCTATGCAGTAAAAGAAGGTTCCATGAGCACCAAGCAGAAGAATGGTGGAGTGGAAACAAAGATAGGGTACTTAGGAAATATAATCCAGTAGTTGCAAATGTTGTAGCTTCTGCATCATCTAGTACTCCACCACCTTCTGAAGAAAATATTGAAGCAGAACCTTCATGAATTTGAATCCTATAGTTTGCATATATAGGCATCACCTTAGATTAATGAAATTTCAAGGTTTAGAAATATCATTAAAATTCCAAGTGTAGAAAAAAGTTATATCTAGGAACATGCATATAACCATGTATTCATTGAGGATAGAAATAGTAGTACAAACAACAAAAGACTTAGTCACTTAGATTTAGGAACATTTTTTTTTAATCTCATAGATTTTGGAAGCCATGTAAAAAAGATGATGTTTGAATGCTAACTTGTTTAGAAAAAAAGTTCAACGATTTTCCTTTTTCTTTCTTTGTTTTGTATATTTTGACTTGAACTCGATTTTTCACCTTTTAAACACATAAATTGGGTTTTGGTGGTGACATTGTCAAATTGTAGATATTTGACTTAGCTTTTAATTTTCCTTGCTATCAATTATTGTTACTTTGAAGAGTTTATCATACTCGTTATATGGATGATGGAATGGACCTATAACATACTTATAAAAACTCATATTCAAATGAATTAGTACTTCTAAGTATTCAAAAATGCATGTAGTATGGTATATGACAAGCAATATAGGATATCACCACATCATTATTTAGAAGTGTTTGGAAAATAAATAGGGGTCCAAAAAAGCACAAAGACAAAATAATTTACACTAAATCACACTAACTAATAAAATTATCATACTTGGACCATTGAGCCTATTTTTAGTTCTTACATTCTGCCACTTTGACCTTCATTGTTCCCTTGTTAAGGTGAAGTGAAGATTCAAATGATAGAAGGTGAAAGGTGTGTGATATATTCTCTATCACATTAACATTGAAGAATCAAATAAGATATTTATCCTTTTAAAATTCAGGCATAATAGTATCTATGTGGTTATTTTTTTACTCTACATAATATTATAGAATGGAGTAGGAACCATCTCATATGAAAATAAATTCACATAGTCATGTATATAATAATATTTCACAATTTATTGAAAGGATGTATAGCCTTATAAATTGAATCTTATCAAAGCATCTAATTAATGATAAATTTTGACATATTATTGGAACATGTGAACTTTTTACAAAAAAAAAAAAAGTCTATTTTTTATAATAAGTTATTTAAATTAAACTTTTATGTTATTTGGAACAATAAACATATATTGTTTCAATTTATTTTTAGATTAAATTATAGTAGTTTAAATTCCATTTAGAATTATACTAGTAATTTCCAATTATTCGAACAATAATATAATTTATATATATATATATCCTTAAATTTTGAGCTTAAGGAAGCGTATGTAATCTCCTGAGAAGGTTATTGTTATTAGCAATAATAATTAATTAATAATATATAAGTATAGTTTAATCAACTTTACCCATGAAAATGACCCCCTGGCTCTTTTGCCTGTAGCTTTTCAAGATTTGACCCTAAATGGCTTTTTGCTTTTTGTCCTAAACACAGATATGAAACCAAAGTAATAATAAAATTGAACATGTTATTGTCTTACTCATCAGCACCCTTAATTCTCATCCAATAATTCAATACATGAATGTGAGTGAGTGACGAGACAAAGAACGCACACTTGGAGGGCTTGCAAGATAGCATGTGTAAAATGAAGTCTACATACTTAGAAATAACAATAATACTGCACACTGAAAAATCAGCCAATGTAAATAATAGGTCAATTTTAACTTTGGTTTGGGCCCAAATAATTATTAAAGTTACAATGGGCTGAGTAATTATGACCCATAATCTCATTTATTAACTGGTTAAGCTGATTTTTCATTATACATTTAGCATTACTCTAGAAATAATAATGAAACAAGTTTGTGCTTTTTTTTTTTTTTTATAATGGAAGAGAGAAAACAAGGTTGAAATAAGACTCAAAAGCTCGACATTTATATTAGGGGTGAGTTTGGATAGTAAATTTATGATTTTTTTTTTAATTTTTTATAAGTAATAGCAAAAATATGTAAATTGACCATTTAAAACAAGATACAGAAAAATTGTATCTTGTCCCATGTCTCTTTGTTGTATCCAGACTACAGCCTTATTATTTGTTATCCAAACACAGTATAAGGATCACCAAATTATGTTTTAGATCATATAATTAAACATTATATATATAGCTGACACCGTATTGAATTATTTGAAATTATAAAATTGAGTGAAGTTTTTTATTAAATGAAAATTATTTTGTAGTGCACAAGTTTGGTTGGTCTTGCTCAAATGATAGCACGCATAGCCAATGAACAACCTATCAAATGTGAGCCTAAACGTGTTTAGCATATATATTAAAATACGTATTTAGTTTTGATGAACTAAAAAAGTATTTTATATATATAATCATTCACTACAAAATTTTCATTTATATACCTTTTCAAGTAACAAGAGTGTTGAGTCAATAATCATCATTATCAATGTAACAATATATGATTATACAATAATATAAATTTTTTTCACACTATCAATATATAATCAATATATAGAAATTAAATCCTCCAAAATATCATCACAAAATTAAGGAAAGAATTATTAGTACATAGTATAGTACTTCTCAATCTATTTTTCACTATTCAAAAGTTGGCAATTTTGATAAATATATTGGTAAGTTTCAAATATATTTATCAAAGTTATCAACATTTAAATGAGATGAAAAATGGATAGAAGTATACTATACTATGTACATTTAGTATTTTCCCCAAAATTAATAAAGAAAGTGGAGAAAGGAAGGATCCAAGAAATTACTATTGGTTTCTAAGATTCCACAAAAAGAAAAGTGCCCTCATCACCATATACAAAGTCAACAACTACTTTACACAAACCATGTAGTTCAAAATTGCAAATGCTCGCATAAAGTATATATGTTGAAAAGGTGTGACCTAATGCATATATTTTTTTTCTTTTTATCAAATTCAAAGAAGACTAAGGATTGAGAGTGGAAGAACAAGTGAATTAGTGGAATGCTTTTTGAGAGAAAGAAAGATAAACTTTGTGGAAAATGGTAATAAATGGGGTTTGTCTCTCTCACAATTCACAACACCATTGGAGGCAAATGTAATTGGACCAACAAATAATTTGTTTATATATTGTGCAACACACAAAGAATTTACTTTGAATCTGCTTAGTGTTTGTGTGCGTCAGATACATAAATAAAGAGAGATAGAAGACAAAGTGTACTCAATTGCTTATTGTTGAATATTATTTCACAAAGTATAGAGTATCAATACTTTTCCGGTCAAAATAGTTAAAAAAAGTTCATTTTAATACTTTTGGTTCAAATAATATTCTTAATTAAGTATGTTTTTAATGAGTTTACTAATTTAGGCTCAAACTCCTCTTTTTAACTGGTACAATTTTATATTCCTAGCAAAGCTCATATTATTTTGACATATAAAAGTAGATGTTTTAATCAAATATTCATTTTAATTATCACCTTTGGATATGTCATCCACACTAATTTAATTTATCAGTCATATTTAAAAATAATAAAAGGAATGTTTTATTTATTTATTTATTATTAATAATCTAAAAAATAGTGATAAATTGATATATTAAAAAAGTTAATACATCTGAATATAATTATTGTATTTAAATACATCATAATTTTCATTTTACCAAACTATACGTACCTGCAGCACCTTTGAGGTGATTGGAGAAAAAAATAACTTTTAGTTATAGTACTTTTTATTGTCTTATCGTATCGTATATATATATTATGTGTCATATGTAATGTGTGACATACATAACGCGTGTTATATATATATATGATACAAATTACGTATATCACAAATTATATAAAACACACATTAAATATATAGTTGTTGGATGATATTCATATTGTACGATAAATATTATTATCGTATATATTACTACTAAAATTTTCTCTATTTTTGTTTAATAAGTTTCTCTTATGAGTAAACGGTTGCAATAAGGGTTGTTTCATTGAATTGCATCTATACACACAAAAGCTTATTAAGGTACGTAGTTGTATTTTGCCTCCTGCTTGGATACAAGATGTGAACATACTTACTAATTCAATGTGTTTGTGTCATTGTGACAAGTGTCACTTTCCCGAAAACATAAGTCCTATCCAATGTGGAAATTAAAATGAAAATGACTTTCTTATTGAGTAGTGTTGATTGAAGAAGCTCTTGATTGAAAAAAATAATAATAATAACAAAACTACCATTTCGAGTGTCCTAAAACTCAAATTCCACATTCTCATACACATATATAGCTAAGTGTATTAGTTGGAGTCATGAGCAATTCTAGTGAACAAAGAATTTTGCATTCTTTCTTAGTGATTTTACTTTAAATACCTATTTTTTAGCAAATGATATGTTTATTGTTGAGCATGGCTATATGTACAAATAAAAATCAGTCAAAATGATATGTTATACATAACATATATCATATGTCGTGCACAACATATATAATATGTTGTAAAGAAAGATGATGTTGCAACATATGATATATGTTGTACACAACATGTGATATATATTGTACACAATATGTAATCTACATTATGTATTTTATTTTATATATGTTATGCACATCATAACTGTGTTAGCTGAATTTTTTATTTCACATCAAATATTTGCCTTATTATTTGATTAATTTATATTCATGAACGAAAAGAAATAAACAAATACTTGAAAATTAATAAAACACTTAACACTGAAAGTTGTAGAAATGAAAATAAGAGTTAAAAAAATTGAAGACAACGGCCTATAAAATTACACACAAAATTTAAGCTCACGTTAAATACTTATAAAAGAACTTGCATCTATCTTATAAGAAGAAAAGTTTTGAGATGTGGAAGTGCAATATGTCATATATTATATATTAGAAATCATCATGCTCGTTCCAATGCGTTTACACCTTAGAGTTACATCCTCTCATTTTTATTTTTTTAATATCTTTGAGATAATTTAGCTATGTCACATGCATATAGATGGTCATCATCAGCAATTTGATTTTATTCCTTTTTTCACATTATCACATCATTTAGGAGAGGAGAAACGTCTTGTGTACAACATAAAATTACAAAATCAGTCACTACATGTAATAATTCAAACATTTTGAAACTAAAAACCAATTTTCAAAAATATTGGATTAATATATAATAATAAAAGTTGGATTACTAGTTTTAAAATGTTATATTACTGCACTTTGTGTGACTGATGGTGACTGATTTTAAAATGTTATATTACTGCACTTTGTATTACTCAATGCTATATGTACACCACTGCAATCAGCCACCACCAAAAAATCTAATCAAAATAAATAAAAAATCCAATCAAATAATAAAGAAATTAATTTAATAATAGGTACAAATTGACAAAATGATGTATTTTGTCCATTTTTACTATCAATTGTGTTATTTTAGTGATAATTTAATGATATAAGTACTATTTTTAAGAAAAAAATAATATATTTTGTACTATTTATTCATTCTCATCATAATTGTAATAAATTTATTTGATTATTTAATAAAATTTTAATTATCATTAAGTTATTTTTTTGTATTTTTTATTTATTCGATTGGATTTTTTTATTTATTTATGTGGATTTTTTGTGATGACGGATTACAATGATGTACTTCTAGAATTTTTCTAAAAAGATGTATCAACTTCAGAGTTGTTTTGTACTTAAATGTAGATGTAAAATTTTTGGTTCATCTTAACCTTTACGTGACTCTCCAAGGCCATAGAGGTTTTTATTTGAAAGGATTCCCAAACTTCACTTATATATCAAAGGTGGGCAGTGAATACGTCAGAATACTTTATTCCAGACCTTTAATTTGTCTCCCTGATGTATATATAGTTGTTTCCTTGAATTTAATTTTAAATGTCGAAATCAAATGAGAACATAATAAAGAATAATGGTTCGGTCAGTGTTTTTAAAAAGATTGGTGTTGGGACCAATATCAAAGAAGAGTCAAGATATGAAATTGAGAGAAATGAACTAAATAATATGCTTATATTGAAGATAAGCAAATGTATGTACACACAATAGCAAACTGAGAGCAACAAAATAAGTGCAGTATAGAATGTAAATTGCAGAAAGTAAAAGAAATGAAATTTACATTATATCTATTCCTAAAGACAATTGAGACATAATACTCATAGAACTTAACGCTTTATTGTGAGTAGAATGCAAGTTGTGAGTGTATGTTCAATGTCTTTCCCTTATAAATCAACCTTTATTTATAGATCTAAACCCTCTCTCAGATCTTTACACATCATCTCGACGATTACATTCATCCTATGGTGATAAACAATTCCCTAATCTAAATAACTGTCGAGCTTTATCCAAACAAGTCAAACAACTGCCGACCTTTCTTATCCTTCTGCCATTTCACAATCCGAAAGTTGTAATTTGCTGAGGGTCTTCCACCTCATCTCGACGGTTACTTGGTTGTTTTCTTCGTTCTACACATGTGCCATGCACAATGTAATTCTTCCACGTGTCTTTTCTTGATTAATGATTTGTCTGTCAGTTCAACGTCTTCAAACACACTCCACCTAAGTCTAATTTCGACATGACACTGGCTCGTCGAATTAACGTACGCCTCGACCCTTCTTTACTCGATGCTATATTGATAGTGGAAAACATACTTAGCTTTTTTTTGTGTGTCAACAATAGTACTAGACTTAAATTCGTTCAAATAAACAAATTCATCGTTTTCGGATAGCCTGTCTCATTATTTGTAGAGCACCTCTAGAATCTTGGAACCATGGCTTGCTAGCTCGACGTTCCAATCTGAGATGATCCATTGGCCAGACCTCGTCGATATGGACCTCCTTAGGTCCGAGCTGGACTTTCTCTTGACCTAATCCTCCATGGTCCATACCATGCTAATTGGGTTGTGTCAGATTGGTTTGTTCTACGAGTTACAAACACAAGACATCAAAATTGAGGGTTTATACAACAAGTTGAGGTGAGCACAAATGATGGGGTCATGGTTGAAAAAGGATAGCCTTCGAAGGAATAATGCATGTTCGATTCTCGTTCCATTCAAAATCCTCAATTGGTGGACATCCTTTAATAGGAAGATCTTCTACCACTCGAAATTATTTTTTGTTTTTTTTTCCCTCTTTTAATACTTTCTATGTGATAGAGAAATCGAGTGTATATGTGTGTGTGTTATGAGAGATATGTGAGAAATGAAGAATGATATTAGGAGAGGTATCGATGAACAATAATAATGGTAGGAACGAAACAAATACTAGCAATAAGGAGAAAACTCCAAATAAGAGATTGGCTAGATACCACCTCCTCCAATTTGGAGAAAAGTTTTGAGAAATTGATAGTTAGATTTTCAATTCAGGAAAAATAATAGAGGGTTAATAACTATAATGGAGACAAGATGCACATTGGCACTTTTAGTAGCCATCTTAGCTTTCTGGTTAATGTTGTTCGATTAGAGTTCATTAATTGTATATTTTGTTAAATTAATCTAATCTTTTGTGTAGTAATTTATCAATAATATTTTTAGTGGTTGATTTTCTTATTAACAAATTTCGTGTTTTTATTTGGTAATAGAAATCCTATAGAAACAAAGGTTGGATTATGTAAAACATGACACAAGTAAATACACAAATTAAACCATTTTTGTTGTTGCTATTGTTATTATTATTATGGATTTAATTTTCATCCACCGACAGTGTATCATTTTTTACACAGTCATCTAATCATATACTGCCACGTCAGCTATGATTGTGTTTTCTCTCCCACTACCTGAAAAGCCATATAAATAGAGCGTTTTGATTGGACGACAGTGTAAAATAATTTTACAGACAGTGCATCAAAATTAAACTTTATTATTATTATTGTTTTTACTTTATTTATGTATGTATTTATTATTTATCTATCTTGGTTAAGAAAATCACCATATATCTTTGCACTAACCATTACTGTAGTACTCATTTGCGTAGTTTCACTCTTTCTTTTCATTACCATTACCATTGCCATTTGCTCCCATTCATTTCCATAGAAAGGGTGTTTGTGTTTGTGTTTGTGTGTGTGTGAGAGAGAGAGACAGACAGTGCCGCCACTGTTGTATGCGCCCCCTAACACCAACAACACCCTTCGTCTTCATCATCATCAACAACATCACAAACATCAAAATCTTCATTTTCTTCTTCTTCTTCTTCTTCTTCTTCTATATAACCCTAGGGTTCCCCATCGATCCCCTTCACTTCCTTCTTCTTCCTCTGATGCTTGATGAATGATCGCTCCTGAAACCTCCCGATTTGGATGGCATTGGGGGACTTAATGGCCTCCCGCTTTTCCCAATCCACTGTACTCCTCGTCCCCAATCACAACCTCATCGCCGCCGCCGCCGACGATTGCACCGCCTCCACCTCCTCTGCCGCCATCGGATACGAAGATACTGATTTTGGTGCTCCCCGAAGGGATTCCGAAGGCTCAGCTGCCGCAGCCAGCACCAGCGACTACGGCGGAAATGCCGCCGCCGCCACCAGCTTGGCGTACTTGCCGCAGACCGTCGTGCTGTGTGAGGCCCGGCATGAGGAGTTCGAGGCTGCTGTCTCTGCCGGGCCGTCGGAGACAGGTCTCGTGTCGAAATGGCGGCCCAAGGATAGAGTAAGCTTGGAATCTTTCTTTTCTCTCGCAATTTTTTTTCTTTTGGAGCTCAATGTGCAGTGGTTGAGAACTTTTGGTGTTGTTTGTATTGTGCAGTGGTGGATTGATGAGATTAACTTATTAATTAGGATGTTAGTATGAATGAAAATAGGGTAATCTGTGGTCATGTGTTAAGGGTGATAGAAAGTTGGGAGCTTTTTTTCTGTAGAAGAAAGGTTGATTAGGTTATTGCAGTTGTCAGTTAGGATGTCAAATAAGGGTTTGGATCTTTTGAGGTGCAAAGAGTTTGATCAAGAGAGGGAGCTCTGTCGTGGCCATGGTTTTTTGATACAGGTCCATGTATTCAATACAGTTCTAAAGTATTGAACTTTTTCATTTTTGTGAATGGTTGTCAACTTCTCATTACAGTGCTCTTTACCATATGGAGGATCCCAAATTTAATTGATCTTTGGATAAATAATAATAAAAGTATGTCATATGATGTGGGGAATCTTCTCTAAGAAATTCTGGATGAATTTGGTATAGCTCGAGTTTCTATTTGTCTGAACATAAAACCGGTAGATTATCTTGGAATTGCTGACCGGAGCAGTGATTTCTCTAGTGAGGCAGTGAGAATATGGTTTACATTTGCTTCTTTAGGTTAATAGGCCTTTTTTGAATCCCTAGTAGTTTGGAGTTTCTAGTTTCATAAATTGGATGTTTGCGGATGAATCGGAAATTGGTTGACAGAGTTAAAACATTTTATTCAGAATAAATATGCAAACTTAAAAGTAGTTATATATGTTTCTGGTGAGAAACATTGAATGAAATTCCAACATTACATGCCCTCGTTAAAAACGCAAACTAGAAAGCCACTATCACTTAACTGATTGTATCAATTTGGAATTTTCTTTGGTGTTTTTTCATTTAATAACTATTTGAATGGCTTTCTGCGAAAAATAAATGGAGGCTACAAAAACGCCTGATTAAGTGGTGATGGCAATAAGCTTTACTAGTGAATGGTCTAAAGGCATTGGCAAAATGGAGAATCCATACACTCGGACGTTTTAAATTTCTTAAATGTCTTTCTTATTATCATAAATGTCTCTCTTCAATGAAACGTTAAATTCTTGCTGTACCTGAGACACTAAGTGTAATGTGAAATGTGCTAAGCAGCCAGTGAGCCAGTGGCTTTATTGCTGACAATGACTAGCATTGATTTTTTTAATTAATTTATTTTTTCCAGTCCTATGGCCTTGGCGCAACGGTAAGGTTGCTGCCTTGTGACTTGGAGGTCACGGTTTCGAATCCTGGAAACAGCCTCCTCGCAAAGCGGGGGTAAGGCTGTGTACATCTACCCTCCCCAGACCCCACCTGGTGGGAGCCTCGTGCATTGAACCGCCCTTTTTAATTTTTTCCAATCCTATAGAAAAAACTTAAATACTTAATTGATTACTTGTAATTATCTATCTTCACACTTCACAGCAGATGTTATGTTTTGAAGTCTACTTTTATCCTTGGATAGTTGGATGTTGTATTGTACTGATATTTCACTTTTCCATCCTAATTTGAATAAATTTTCATTTAGAATCCCCCGGCTGCCGCCCCCTTACCCCCTAAAAAAAAGAAAGAAAGAAAAGATAACAATGCTCTAAAGAATGCTTCTGAAAGATGTCTTCATATTGTATCTTTTGGTACGACATATGCTTTGATTTAACTCCTAATTCTGTTGTGCAGATGAAGACAGGATGTGTAGCTCTAGTATTATGTTTAAACATTAGTGTTGATCCACCAGATGTAATAAAGATATCTCCTTGTGCAAGAATGGAGTGCTGGATAGGTCTCTTGTTACCTTTCTGATTGCATTTGTTTTTAAAGTTTTTGTTCTCTGTGCTTTGCATATTTTGCACTCTAAAATACTTCCTGCCTTTGACATTTTTGGTATTTTTTATTTTCAGTTGATGTTTGAAAATAGCTTTTGTTCTTTACTAGTGTCATATCCATATATGGTGTCCTTAACCATTACTTGTTTTTACAAGTTCCAACTGCTGATCAGCCCAAACCAATAATTGTAAATGGAGTTTTATCAATTGATAAATAAAATGTAAATGCAGTTTTTCGCAGTATAGCAGATACTTGTGTTCATCTTTTCACTCATGTCCTATGAATGAACTCTGTGGTTCATACTTTCTATTCTTTTATTCAACTTTTTTCTTCTGTAATTATGCTTTTTGATGCCCAGCATAAAAGTTGAGTTAGTTGCAGCTTTCATAATGAGAAATGTAGACAAATTGCTCAAGCTGAACCTTTATAATATATCCAAACTCTGGATGCTTATATTTATGGTTATGGCATGATCAAAATTTTGATGCGGTATTTTGCATTCCATTAAGTTTTTGTGTGACTAGCTGTTATGACTATACTGACAGAGATTTATGGTTAGTATATACTAGATTTATTGTTAGTATATACTTTCTTGTCAATGGGTTCATGCAATCCAGTCTTTCCTTTGTAAATGTTTACCTCTCTCTATTTGGCAGATCCTTTTTCTATGGCACCACCAAAGGCATTGGAGTCAATTGGAAAAACTTTGAGCAGTCAATATGAAAGATGGCAACCAAAGGTGGGAATGCTTTAACCTCATCATCCTCGTGTTACATTTTGAAGTTGATTTTTAATTAGCTTTGTGGGCTTGCCAACAGGCTCGCTATAAGTGTCAACTTGATCCAACAGTGGATGAGGTAAAGAAACTTTGTACAACATGTCGTAGATATGCAAAGTCTGAAAGAGTTTTATTTCATTACAATGGGCATGGTGTGCCAAAGCCGACTGCTAATGGTGAAATATGGGTCTTCAATAAGGTATTTTTTTCTTCCATTGTAGTTGTTTGGTGAGATGTGATAAACCAAACATGGCTCTGTTTTTACTTGCGATGTAGGAAATGTACAGGGATTATGGCTATACACACACACACAAGCTAGAGTTCTGAACTTTCGCAGAATAAAGTTTATATTGTGTTACATAGAGATATATTATAAGATGAAAATGGGATGCTGGAAAATAAATGGTGGTTATCAAAGCAGGAGAGATCTGAGGAAAAAGTAAATGGAGTGGCCGAACTATGAAAAGCAAATGAAGCAAGATGATTTGTGCACTAGTTATGCCTCTTATTTTTTTTATTTTTGTCAAAGAACATAACAGCGAAGGAGAGGGAGATATTAAAAAATAAAAAAAGGCTGATGATGAAATAACAGAAAAAGACAAAAAGTAGGGGCCAACTGTTCCATATATAAGAACTAGAGGTGGCAATAATTATTAGGCAGGAAAATGCAAATGTTAGTAATCTTACTATGATAATTAGCCTTAAATGGATCTAAAATTTTAGGAAATATTGATTAGTTTATTTCCCTGACTACTTTACCATATGTTCCGATGTCTAAATGAGTAAAAGGCCTTTACCATAGTGTGCCCAATTGTATTCTTATTTCCTTTCTTCATCTTGATATTTCAGAGTTATACACAGTATATCCCCTTACCAATAGCTGACCTTGATTCCTGGCTGAAGACCCCATCAATTTATGTTTTTGATTGCTCTGCGGCTGGGATGATTGTGAATTCCTTCAATGAGGTATTTACCTTTTACTTATAATCATGTTGCGTAAAGAAAGCTGCAAAGATGTGCAAACTGATTTTTCAATTTTGTAATTTGGACTGCAAAATGGGCTCTGCACTGGTTATTGATTAGCTTCATGAATGGAGTGCTTCTAATTCCTCTGGGTCCACAAGGGATTGCATTCTGCTTGCAGCATGTGAAGCACACGAGACTTTGCCACAAAGTGCAGAATTCCCAGCTGATGTGTTTACTTCTTGCCTTACAACACCTATAAAGATGGCATTACGATGGTGAAGCTTCTCTCGTTAATTTCTGCATAATTTTTTTCTCTTTGGAATGTGTCTTATGTTAAATATAGTAATACTCAGTAAGGTACAGGGTGATTTTTTTATATGCAGATATATGCATGGACCTTTAAATAATGCATGCTTTTGTGATGTCAGTGATATCAATTTACCCAATTTTCTGGGTTTGTATGCCTCCTGGATTGAATCCTTGGTTATTCCCTTACTAAATTCCAACCACATTATCAAGTGGCTTTTGATGATGGGTGGTTTGTATACATCATTATTGTTATTAACATTTTTAATAACACTATTGATTCCTTGAGGATAGTTTTGCTTATGAACTGATCCCATTGTCAGTGTTATGAAACTTGATACTGGGTTTAGGTTAACTGTGGCAGTGGTGATATAAAATGACCATTGTGATAATTATGGTTTGCTTTTTGCAGTTGATTTTATGTTTGACCCTTGCTTCTTTGTTACTATGAGTCTTTATTTCCTCTATTTTGTAGATGTTTTAAGTGATGTTGAGTGTATATTTCACAGTCAAATGACTGTTAATAACTTTTGTAATGTAATGTATCTCTAGGTTTTGTACTCGTTCATTACTTCGCGAGACACTTGATTATTCACTTATAGACAAGATCCCTGGCCGTCCAAATGACCGAAAGACACTTCTAGGTGAATTGAATTGGATCTTTACAGCAGTAACTGATACAATTGCCTGGAATGTTCTTTCTCATGGTAGGTTTACCCTCACCATCTTAGTTGCTAGACTTGCTAATTGCCATGTTGTATTTTATTGATCGAGTTATTTTAGTAATAAACTATAGTTGGTATCCTGTATCTTATATTGGTTTTGTCCTGCAGATCTTTTTCAGAGACTTTTCAGACAGGATTTGCTTGTAGCAAGTTTGTTTAGAAATTTTCTACTTGCTGAGCGAATTATGCGATCTGCAAATTGTTCTCCTGTTTCTCACCCAAATTTGCCGCCAACCCATCAGCATCATATGTGGTATAGTTGGTGATTATTGTTATGGTATTTTGACACGTGCTGAAAGCATCTATCATCACTTTGTTTTGTTTTTTTTTTTCTACAATGTAGGGATGCATGGGACATGGCTGCTGAGCTCTGCCTCTCGCAACTTCCCTCATTAGTTGACAATCCTAGTGCAGAATTCCAGGTATATGTAGGTCTTTTTCTGTGTGGCTGATGTGAAGTCTTTCAAAAGTTTAATATTATTTGAAAATTTGGCTTTGGAATTATGGTTTGACATGGACTGTAAGTGTGCACTGAGACTAAAGATTATTCATAAGTTGAGCTAACCTGGTGATGCATGTGGTTGTTCTCTTTCAGCCTAGCACATTTTTCACTGAGCAGTTAACAGCATTTGAGGTATGGCTCGACCATGGTTCTGAGCATAAGAAACCACCAGAGCAGTTGCCTATAGTTCTTCAGGTGTGGCTCATATCTTTGGTTTTGTTACCATTTGCATGGATTTTTGCAATTTAGCTGTCAGGGCCTGTTTCTTAATTAGGTTCTGATGGGTAAGATGGAATTAGGTTTTTCTTGGCTGAAATTGTTTCAGTTTGGTTGACTATTGTTATCTACTTCTAATGCAAATTTGACAAAATTGTGTATTTGCTGTTAGAATCTAATCTTAGTAATTTTTCTTACGATTTGATTATTTAACTTGTCACTTGTGTATAAATTCTGAGTTTTCCATTCAGCCACTGGATGCTATGTGAAGTTTAAGTGGATAGCACTGAAAAGCTTTTCCTCAAAACTGTTCTGTGGTCAATCTTTATTCTATCTAGGTTCAGTAATCACAATCTAAGTTTTGTGGTGACTTATTGTGTTGCTTTTCCTACATTTTTCCTATCCGAAGTAAAATCTGATTTGCAAGCTGACTTCCACCCTTTTGTTTATGCACTCTCAACTCCCTCTTAGTTTTTCCTTTTTCACGATGTGTCTTGTGCTTTAGGATAATTGTTTGGCACTTATTAAATTTTATGCAAGCATTGATAAATAGCACTCTTCGAATTTCAGGTTTTACTTAGTCAGTGCCATCGATTTCGGGCTTTAGTACTCCTCGGAAGGTTCCTTGATATGGGGCCATGGGCTGTAGATTTGGTAATTACTCTCTCAATTCTTCAACTCTTATTGCTGTTTTCTTACCTATGTAATAGGTTTTAGGTTTATCATATTATAACTTGATATCAATTTTCTTGTATGTAGGCACTGTCTGTTGGAATATTTCCTTATGTTCTAAAGCTATTGCAAACAACAACATCAGAACTACATCAAATTCTTGTATTCATATGGACGAAGATTCTTGCACTAGACAAGGTACTTTCTAAGGAGGTTAATTGTCATCTTTGAGAGAATGAGTTCTTTTAATGTTTGTCTTGCACTAGCACTTAGGGTATTACTGCTGTTGAAATCTGGCTTTTGACAGTTTAGGCCACTTGTGCTATAGTTATTCAAGTATATAAACAATGTTACTTTTTGCCTTATGTGTTGCTAGACAAGAGGGGCAAAGTAGAGTGCCCAATAATACGAAAAATGTAACTGAATAGTTGTTAATATTACAAATCTTATTTTGTCCTTTAATTCTGATATATATCCCCTTTTCTTTTCTACTACAATTTGCTGGGGATCTACTGGTTGCATGTGTACTGTTCTTGCAATGATGTTGTTGTTGGGTTGCAGTCATGTCAGGTTGATCTAGTCAAGGATGGAGGCCATAAGTATTTTATAAAGTTCCTTGATAGCATGGAAGCATATCCTGAGCAACGTGCAATGGCAGCTTTTGTTTTGGCTGTGATTGTGGATGGCCACAGAAGAGGCCAAGAAGCTTGTATTGAAGCTGATCTCATCCATGTCTGCTTAAAGCATCTTCAGAGTTCATCTCCTAATGATTCACAAACTGAACCCCTTTTCCTTCAGTGGCTTTGCCTGTGTTTGGGGAAATTGTGGGAAGACTTCCCGGAGGCACAAACAATGGGTTTGCTTCAAGATGCTACTTCTATATTTGCTCTTCTACTGTCTGAGCCCCAGCCAGAGGTTTACAGCCCTATTTATTAGCTCTATTTATACTTACCGGATGACTGGAATTTTGGCATATTTTAATTAAATAAATGAGTCATGATAATTTGTTGTTTCTCAGGTAAGGGCATCTGCTGTTTTCGCACTGGGTACCCTTCTCAATGTGGGATTTGATTCATGTAGAGGTGCTGGAGGAGATGAGGAGAGTGATGATGATGACAAATTTAGGGCTGAAGTTAGTATAGTTAAGAGTCTGTTGAGTGTTGCTTCTGATGGGAGTCCGCTGGTGAGGACGGAGGTAGCAGTGGGTAGGTGATTAAGCATCAGAAATTATATGGTTAACTGAAGTGATTACTTTTATAAGATTTTTTTTTTCTATGTTCGTATCGTATATGATAAGAGGGAAAGTAATGAGACTGACATATTTTTTTTTCAGTATCCAAAATCCTGCAAATTCTTTCTTCTTCTTTCTTAGTAATTGGCAAACTTGTTCACAATAGCTATGTTTTCGTAATGTTAGAGGAAGATTAGAAAAAAAAAACAGAATTTTCAAGATAATTAAGAATTTAATTTCTATACACTAAATTACACTGTCAGCCGATAGAATTTGACTAAAATGATAAGTAAAAAATTAACTATCCATTATTACAACCGCCCATTATGATTTGTCAATTTTGATTAAATTCTATTGGCTGACAATATAAAACTATTTTACCCCATCAATGCATGTAAATTAAACTCAATAATTAGTTGTCACTGGTCAATGAAACAGAGAGAACATCAATTAGAAAATGACTTATCTTGCATATCTAAAACCAACATATTTGTTTGTGTGTGTGTTATGTTTTTGCTCGTTTCTGTAGTTTGCTAATGGTGAGAGTTAGATGATTGCCGTGTACATCTATAACTTTATGGAGTTTGATAATGTATAACTGGTATGATTTGCACTGGGGTGGATCTAAGATATCTGACTCTGATTTTTTTTCTTATCTGTCAGCATTAGCGCGTTTTGCATTTGGCCACAACAAGCACCTGAAATCTATTGCTTCTGCATATTGGAAACCTCAGACTAATTCTGTTCTGAATTCCTTTCCTTCATTGGCTAATATAAAAGATTCAGCTGGTGGATACCCTGGCCAAAACCAACATATGCCTCATGGAAGTATTGTATCACCTCAGATTGGTCCTCTGAAGGTTGGAAGTGAGACTTCTCAAGTGGTTCGAGATGGAAGGGTCTCTACTAGTGGTCCTCTTACGAGTTCTGCATTAACACATGGGTCCCCATTGTCTGATGATTCATCTCATCATTCTGATTCAGGCATTCTCACTGATGGTTTTAGCAATGGATTTGCTAACCATACTGGGCCAAAGCCATTGGACAATGCATTGTATTCACAATGTGTACTTGCTATGTGTACTTTAGCAAAAGATCCATCTCCCCGCATTGCAAACCTTGGTCGCCGGGTACTGTCCATAATAGGTATTGAGCAAGTGGTAGCAAAACCATTCAAGTCATCTGGTGAAGCTACAGTACCTCCTAGTCTTGCTGGATTGGCTCGCTCCTCTTCTTGGTTTGACATGCATGGAGGTAGATCTCCCTTCCATTTATAATTGTGGTTAATCATATGGATTAATTTCCAAAGCTGTTCAGTTAAGTTTATTTCATCACATCAATCTGTTTTTTGTGATCCTTTTAAATGTTATTGGCAGGTCACTTGCCTCTAACCTTCAGAACTCCTCCAGTCAGCCCACCTCGCCCAAACTATTTGCGTAGAGTTTGTTCATTGGAATTTAGGCCCCACCTGATGAATTCTCCAGACTCAGGATTAGCTGATCCTCTTTTAGGTGGTGGATCTTCTGGGACATCCGATCGCAGTTTTCTTCCGCAGTCAGCTATATATAATTGGAGTTGTGGGCACTTCTCCAAACCACTTTTAGCTGGTGCAGATGATAGTGAAGAAGTAACAGCTAGAAGAGAAGAGAGGGAAAATTTTGCATTGGAGCACGTTGCAAAATGCCAGCACTCTGGTCTGTGTTTTATTGTTTATTCATATACTTCTTGTGTATATGCATCCAGTTGAGAACTTAATGTCAGTTTATTTGTCAGCTGTGAGCAGGCTAACAAATCCAATTGCTAAATGGGACACAAGGGGTACACAAGCTTTGTTGCTGCAACCTTTTTCTCCAATCGTGATAGCTGCTGATGAGAATGAACGTATCAGGTATTCGGAGTTCATTAATCCCATTATTTATTATTCAAGACTGTTATGAAGCTTGGCACTGCTTTAGACTTGGGGCACGATAGTGCTTTTCTCTCTCTCTGCAGAAAATGTTAGGAGAATTGCATAAAAGCTAGCTGTAGCAATTTGGTATAAACTAATATTTCCGAATTTTGCTGGAGATAACAAATGCATATATAGCTAGTATATCCAAGTTTTGTTTGGATTCATGGCTGTTAGACCTCGGGAAAGATTGACTGACATTCATCAAATACAGAGATTCAACTAAGAATCTGTTTGGTTTTAAAAAATGTTCTATTTTCTATCAGAAGTGAAGAAATATTCATAATATGTCTAGTATATCTTATAATGTTATAAAATCTTTCATGTCTACTTTAGATAATCTCTTAGGATTAGTCTTCATATTTACCTTTTTTTCTTGATTTGTTTCCTTATTTAATTAAGATTAGCATTTTTTTTTTATTATAAAATAGTTATAGATAGGGATTGGTTCTTAGTATCACACTACATCACACCATATCAATACATTTCATATTATTCAAAGTTTTTATTCTCTCTTTTCTCTTCCGCTAAGCTAACCCACAATGTCAACATTTCCTGTTTTTCAATTTTAACGACAACAATTCCACCTTGTTTATAATCTGTTTTCAAATTTGGGTTTCCTCTATAAAATCTTAAAAAAAATCAAATAATATGAAAATAAAGTGGCATTTTTGTCATTGAATTGAAAATAGGAAGTGAATACACAAACCAAACATGCCCTTCACGACCAAAAGTGTGTACATTAGTTTAGAGTAGGATTTCTTGTTTTAATCAGAACAGCCTCAGATTATTTATCTGGTCTTGATGAATTTAGTTTCTTTTAGTTATTATATTATAAGATTTTGATTTTTCTTATTGACTAATGTTTTTTTGAGTTTTCCACAGAATATGGAACCATGAAGAGGCAACACTTCTCAACAGTTTTGACAATCATGACTTTCCTGACAAGGGAATTTCAAAGCTTTGCCTAGTGAATGAACTTGATGATAGCTTACTTCTTGCTGCTTCATGTAATTTACTCTACTGTTTATTATGATACCTTCTTTCTCAATTTATTGTCACAATATTAAATTTTAGGTAATCTTATAATGCAGCCGATGGAAACATTCGGATTTGGAAAGATTATACGATGAAGGGAAAACAGAAGCTGGTAACTGCATTCTCTTCGATTCATGGTCATAAACCCGGTGTGAGGAGTGTGAATGCAGTTGTTGATTGGCAACAACAGTGTGGTTATCTGGTACATTGTTCTTCTTTGATGTTCATGGGAGTGTGGGATACTCTTTTCCCTCCATCACTGTCCCAGAATAGAAACTTCAAATTCTTACATTTTTCTTTTTGGTCTTGTTTCTTGTTATATAACTTAACAGTATGCAGCTGGTGAGGTATCGTCTATTATGCTTTGGGATCTTGATAAAGAGCAACTTGTTAATCCTATACCTTCATCATCAGATTGCAGTATCTCAGCACTGGTAAGCCTCATCAATGCGTGATTTAGTTTTCCTTGGGAGCGATTAAGTTTGCTAAATTATTTTGTCATGGCAGTTAACGAGAGATTATGCTTCTCAAGACACTAGGCTAACACTTTTTATTAGGTTGGGCATCCCAATCAAAGTTTAGATATTAGAAATCTTAGCAAGCAACTACAACTAAGCTTTATCCCAATAGGTGGGGTTGGCTATGTAGCTCAAATGGTGCCCACAGTGATCTATAATATATCATATTTGGAAGTATCAACAAGAAATTATTTTTTCAAAACATTTGGTAATAATGACCCAATATATGTACTGTTACTTTGAAAAATGACTAGAGCTTCTTCATATCATTTTCAACATGTCTTGAAACCCCCAAAGATATGTTTGAACATGAGTTCTGGTTACCAATTCATCATTTTCCCTTCAATATCTCTGACATGGAGGAGGTTTGATGATATGTTTTATGATTGCCTATGGATACTGGATAGCTAAGAAACGTGGAGCTTTTGTGGGATAACTCCCAGTTATAGGTTTTTTTCTTCTATCGAAAAATATTACACTCTTCATTTTCTAGCTCTTTAAGGTTTTAGAATGGACTAAAGGAAGATCTTTGAGTTGAATGGTCATGTGAAGTGCTCAACTGGTTGTGCCTTCTATCTTTGAACACTCTTGAGGATGGGCTTGCCTACAGTATTATTATTTTTTTTCCAAGCTTCTACTAGAAATGCATATTCATGGAAGTTCCTTATATAACTAATTTTTTTCTTCAGGCTGCATCTCAAGTTCACGGGGGACAATTTGCAGCTGGTTTTGTAGATGGTTCTGTCAGGCTTTACGACATCAGGACACCTGAATTGTATGCACCTCAGTTGAATTTCTTACGTCGTGCTTTTAAATTGATGAGATTGAACTTAACACCGTTATTTATCAGCTTATAAATAGTTCCTTCATCATGTTATATGTTAATGTGCTTGCATTTAAATTTGTATTAAATTTAACTTCAGACTTAAACTTACCTTAGTGGATAGTAGCATCTTAAATTTTATTTAAACCTTAAATGTTGTATTTAGAAGCTTCACTTTCTCTTAAACTTTGATTTTCTCTGTGTAATCACTTGTGACAATGGTGTGCTTCGTAGGCTTGTCTTGGGATTACGGCCACACACACAAAGAGTAGAAAAAGTAGTGGGGATTGGTTTTCAACCTGGATTAGACCCAGGAAAGGTAAAAAGAACATCTTGCTAGCTTCATAATTTTATCAAAGGCCATATATATAGTTTGTAGGTCTTGGTAGGAATGTAGTAATAGTCAATGAATTTGATTTGAAGTGGATGAAGAAATTATGTCATATTTGTTTTTCCTTTCAGATTGTTAGTGCTTCTCAGGCTGGAGATATCAAATTCCTTGATATTAGAAGAAATCACAGTGGTGCCTATCTCACTATTGAAGCTCATAGGGGCTCGCTTACAGCTTTAGCTGTACATAGACACGCTCCGATTATTGCCAGCGGTTCAGCCAACCAACTTATTAAAGTTTTTAGCCTGGAGGGCGAACAACTAGGCACTATTCGTTACTATCCTACCCTTATGGCTCAGCGAATTGGTTCAGTAAGCTGCCTCAGTTTCCATCCATACCAAGTATTGCTTGCTGCGGGTACTGCAGATGGATGTGTCTGTATGTATGCTGATGAAAACACTCAAGCAAGATGAATCTCTTACTATTTTACCCTTGATATCATTGGATGTCTCCAGCTCAGAAGAGTGCATCAAACATCTCTCAGGAGTGCTATGCATATTTGTTGCCTTCGGATTAATCATGCGATACCGCACCTAATGAGGCGAGGCTGGTTGCCGTAGGGTAATCGGGCGATGATGATGCATCAATCCCTTGCTGCTTGTGAATAAATCTGATAATACTGGTTAGGTGCACTCTGCTTATAGTGTATGCTACAGAACACATTCATTAGCCTCCATATGCTAAAAAGAGGGTTGCACCTGACAGGAAGAAAATCGTGCATATTGATTGGAGGCTTTGGCAAATAATATATCATCGTAAATGTGTGTAAATAATTTTCTTCATAATTATTTTTCATTCCTGCTGTGTGTTATCTCCACCCTTTAATTTGTAAATCTTAGTTGAATATGTAATTTAGTTTGCTGACAGAAAATGGGTGATTGGCCCCTGAAAACTGGGGCTCATGCCCCCAATATAAATTTCTGTTGAATTGGTGGAAACCTTGTTTAACCAACATGTAATTGTATTCAAGTTTGAGCCATTGTTCTACTTCGCATCAGATTAAAAGGTGCACAATTTTTAAGCTTAGATAGGTGCTGTAACAGCACTAGTTTAGCAAGGCTATACTATATTTACTAAATAATTGTGTATGTTAGATCATAGTGTCTAATGACATTTTCAAATATTTAGTCAGCAAAAATGCTATTTCAAACATCTAACAGTACCTTTAGCATCCTTAGATGTGGTGATAATTACCAATTTCATTTTTGAATGTTAAAATATATAGCTCTATTGTTCAGTTTTTGGAGATATTTATGGAAATATTCAGTTTTTTTTTTAAATAATTAGTTATTAGTTATTTCTATCCATAGTGAATATCCTGGTTTCCGCTTGTATGTTTAGCAAAAACTAATGATACAGATGTTTCAGGTTGGAATTCTTTTATTTGTTTATTTATTCCTTTGGTCAACACAGCTCTCTTCAATCATCTAAGATCTTATTTTGTCGTTTTGACTTTTAACTAAGGTACTGATGAAGTTTATCACAACCAAACATTTAATCACATTTAAAATGTATGGCTGAATATTAAATGTAGTTAAATTTCTTTGTCACTTTTAAATGCATTTTATCACATTTTATAAACTAAATACTTGATATATATAGTACATCACACTTTACTAAGAGTACCATAACCTTTCCCTGTGAATTCAAAATTGTGTATGAGACAAAGCAAGAGTCATAATTGTTATAGTCATAATTGTTATACCAAGAAAAGAGTACTTATGTAAGTCGCATGTACTATTCAGTCGGCGAAGAGAATCACATGAAAGTGTTCGAGCATTGGAATTGAAAAAGATTAACGTAAAATGCTGTTAGAGCATCTAATTTACAAAGAATATACTCTTGTTATAGTGTGCCGTTGGAACAAAACCGAGGTAGGAAATTAAATTGAGAAATGTTTTTATAGACTAAAAATTAATTGATGCATAATATTAAAATTTGAATTAATAATTTTTAGAAATTGAATTATACTCTTTTTCATACAGTCTTTTTAATCGCTTACCAAGAATTAAGAAATATGAAATTAAGATGTAATTGTAAAGTAAATTTTTCTGAATACTTAATCTACAACATATTTCCTGTTGTTCAGGGAATCACTAGTAACATGGACCATCTCTTTAAGGCAAAAGTTCCGATAAAAAATAACACTAAGACATTCCTTACATTTTATTAGTTTTTACTATTTTCTATTTACATTTCTTAATTAACATGTTTAAAAAATAAAATAAAAGTACAAGTACAATTCAGTCTAAAAAAAAGGGCAATCCAGTGCACAAACTCCCACCAAATGAGTCTGAGGAGGATAAATATACGCAATTTTATCCCCACTTTGCAAATATATTAAAATAACATTATAATCCAACTTTTTTTCCTAAAATGATGATTACCATTCAGCACCATGGGTGTGTCGATCTGTCTATTGATTTTTTTTTATATTAAATTCACGCAATATTCCATCCAACATATAGTAACACATTTCACCTAATATGTGTTTATTTGATGTATTTAATGGGTACATATTTTACCTGATATGCACAAACGCTCAAACTTCAGGTGCCATTTATATTTAAATTATCTTAAAAATGAAATCATTACCAGAAATCAAAACCTTATATCAGAGAATGTTCCAAAGTCTACTGTCTGCGGGAACACTCAAAACTAGTGAATTTATGATCTACTCATAAGCATCAATCTAAATAACTCACAACCTGCAAATGTGATGAAAGCTAACAATACCGGTATACAGCATATCAACATTGCACTTTCTTTATACATCAATGAAAATTTCATTTACGCCCTCCAACCATACCTGGTCCCATTGTTCCTGACAAACTCGACGACGAGCCGCTACTGGTCATCTTCACCTTTCCATCTGTATTTCCAAAAACATTCAAATCTTCAAATAATCTATACGATGGAACAAAGGTCTTCTGTCCAGTTGAACTGGTCGGGTTCCTCGGACCAGGATTTGCCCTAGGATCTCCACCAGTTGTAGGCCCGCTGAATCCTCTGGCAGTATAAGGTCCTTGTGCAGTATATGGTCCTGTTGTGTTGGCTTGATGAGTAGAAAACATATTTGTAGCAGACATTTGGTTCTGATAGTTAGGATAACCAGGTGTAGCAGCCCATGGTGGGGGAGGGTATCTTGCAGGGTATTGAGGATGCTGATTCTGAAATTGTGGCTGTGGTTGAGGTTGCTGGACATGCGGCGGTTGTGGCTGAGACTGTTGTAATTGTTGTTGGGGTTGGACTTGTTGCTGTGGCTGCTGCTGCGGCCGAGACTGTAGCTGAGAATGGGGCTGGGGCTGGGGCTGCATATTTTGTTTGGGTTGGTGCTGAGACTGCAAATGCTGTTGGGGTTGGGGTTGGGTTTGATACTGAAATTGTTGAGTTTCATGATGTTGTAACTGTTGTTGAGGGCTATATTGAGGATGTTGAGTCTGCATTGGCGACTGAGGTTGAGATTGTAATTGTTGTTCTGCCTGGGGCTGAGCCTGGAACTGCTGGCTATGTTGATGATGCAGTGATTGTTCAAAGCCATAATGTGCATTTAATTGTTGTGGTGAGGGTGGGGTTGCAGGTTGAGAGCGCGATGGAGATTGTTGTTGATACATCTGCTGTTGAGACTGGGACTGAGGTTGCGGTTGATGCATGTGCTGTTGAAATTGGGATCGAGATTGAGGTTGATACATGTGCTGTTGAGATTGAGGTTGATACATGTGCTGTTGAGATTGTGGTTGATACGTCTGCTGTTGAGATTGGGGATGATACATTTTCTGCTGCTGCTGCTGCAATTGGGGTTGAGATTGCGACTGCGATTGGGGCTGAGCCCAAGGGACAACATAGCTGTTGTATTGCGAATTTCCAGGATACGTTTGGGGAGCGTAAGAATACCCTTCAGTTCTGGATGGCGCAGGCATCTGTTGCATTCCTTGGCTAGAGGCTGATTGAGGATAAGTTGACGGAGGAGATGATGGTGCCAAGGACAAAGTGATACTTAGTAAGTCAATAATATCCTGGTCTTTTGAAGTACTAACTGGCGCAGGTGGATTGGGAAGAGCTAATGCATTGGATGGGATTGTTGTTTCGGGGTCCGGCACATGTGACATTGGGCTGTTGGCGTTAAGTAGCACCGAATCTTCACCTGACACAGCTGTAGCATCTCTCGAAGTCACTGACAGTGCCCTAGAATGCCTGCATTACAAGCCAAAATTTCATACCGAGTTAATGATTGAGTAAAACATAATGGCATTATAGAATAAATTTATTACCCATGAATTGGATTACATTATGTACAAATTTAAAGGGAATTAAATGATTAACAAAGATAAACTCTACCAGCACATCTTAAAAGTGTTGTCAATATGAGTATAGAATAAAAGATTACAGAATGGAAATATAAAAGAAGAATGGCTTGAGTTTTGGTCAAGTGAATCAATACGAGTAACGAGTGAAATGCATGCAGAAGACATTCTAAATTGTTCCAGTCATGCTTCCTAGTTTCAGACGTGTAACGGAAAAGAAAATTGTTTCCATAACAATGACACAGGAATGTCAATCTAAACCAAAAATCATGTTCACAACCATAACACTGGAGTGTCAATCAAAACCAAATTACTAGTTCTAACTGACCTTCTAGCTAGCTGTGCAAATTCATCTTCTTCCTCTTCATCACTTAGGCCCCTAGTTTCAGAACAGACAACAGTTAATGGACTAGCTTTAGGAGTTGCATCAGATTCTACAGGGCTGGAACTCTTCACATCAGTTTCATTGACACTAGAGTGATCCTCAGTGTAAACTTCAGGGGACCGGGTGCTGGAACTTGCTACTTGAATTGGAAGGGGAGTACCAGAAGCTATTGAATCATGTCTTGCAAGCAAGCTCTGAATACTATCATTTAATTCGAGGCCTCGTCCAAGAAGCTCCTCATCCCTGCAGGATAACCAATATCAGAACAAGGGTTATTCCGCATATCTTGTGGGCAGTGACTTCATAAAGTAATAGACAGGAATATTTGGGTATGTTCAACAAGCAAAAACAGTTGGTCCGAAATTTGGAACTAACCCAGTAGTTGTCAGCATCTGCATCAACTTTTTCTGGTTGGTGCGACAACGATCAACAAGATCAACAATCACTTCATCTTTTACAGCCTACAAAGCATAAAAAGCAAACACTATCATTTTACTCTGATGCAGAGGGAGTTTAGGAAGGCCAGTAAACAATATCTAACATACCGCACGGTCACTAGGGTTCACAGCCTGTAGCATGTCACTCAAGAGGTCCATAACATGCCGCATGGAATCCAAGCTCGACAAACTAAGAATTTCAAGAGTAAAAAAATTAGTCAAAGGAATTAGTTACAGAAATTCAGTGACAAAACAAAAGGACTGCTGCAGAAGCAGGGGTTAACAATCACAAGTCACAACAACAAAGTTTCACCTCAAACTTTCGATCTCCGTTGCCATGGTTTCATCAAGTGTTTTTGACGAACCACTTGACATCCCATATCCAGGGTGCAGACTTCTTGAAGCCGAATGGATAGGAGGAGTAAATATTGGAGCTGCATCTAATGATCGCTTCGGAAATACAACACCAGATCGCTGCCACACAAGCCAAAGCAATAACATGATGATACAATCTAAAAGGTCATTGAATCATTACTCACAGGTAACTTCAATGAAATTGCCTACAGTTGAAATGTGAATTGCATCAAAGAGCAGTAGAGCACACATATTTTCCTTAAAATCCACCCAACTTAATTAATTGTACCAAGAGAATTGCAATAATATCAAATTAGATTTCAAGGAAGCACTAAGAAAATATTTTGAGGTGCCAAATTTAGTTAGAAAATTCAAAAAGCTAAAAACATGCTGTAAATATGTATCTTATAATTTGTAAAAGTTATATGTCACCCATAAAATGGAACAAAGGAAATATCAAATGTCAAGTGCATATCAAATTTCATAGTATAGCATTCCACTCTGCACATGCAACTAGCAACATCAGATATGGATAAAAGCCAATCAAAGAATTCTGTTGTGCATACTGAAGTATGCTTACCTTTAATTCATCATATGCCCAATAGTACTGCGGATATTTTCCATTAGGCCCTCCAAAAGCCTCTTGCCATGAGTCCAGCAATACTAAAATTTTTTGCCTCACTTGCATATCTGACTAAATTATCATCAAAGGTATTTCAAGTTAGAAGACATTAGCCAATAACCACAGAGGAGAAGAGAAAAAAATTTAGTTAGCTCAAAATATTGACTGAATGGAGAGCGAGCACCATTATAACCAGAGAGCATCAATACTATGATTGCTTTGGCAGGTGAATACCAATAACAATATGAGATTTTATTTTAACTGGACATTATGAGATTTTTTGAGATTTTATTTTAACTGGAACTCGCCACCATACTGGAAGATACAAGGTAGGGGAAGACTGGCATTAAAGAAAAAAGTCATAAAATGTAGACAGTGGTTGAATCTAGGATCACAAGCCAAGGAAAATCTCCAATGGATACTACAATGTACTGGTCATTGATGATGTACAGTAGCATATCATACTTGGTTTCGACTTTGAATATACATTCAATCAAGCACAACATGCAGCTAAAACACCACCACCAGATGCCATAATAACACAAACTGTCATATGAATGCCACTGCAAGAGCTTTACTCTCATAGTGGACCGTCTTGCTTCTAAGTTTCAAACTACATAAGTTGAAGTCCAGTAGACTCAGTATACAACTATACAAGTGGTTTAGACAACAACAAAAGAAGAGGTAAATTAAACCATCATGTTTGCTTAGAAATTTGACAGCTGAGTCATATAGCAATGTACTAGATGATCAATATTACTAGTAGACCACTTGTACAAAACAGACAAATAACACAAGTGATGTTTGGTGACTGTGAACTGAGCTTGTTTTAACAACCAAAAACCAATTTGTTTGAACCATCAAATATGCAAATTAAATCAGAATGGATCTGAAGCTTCCATCTTACAACGCCTTACCTTCTTCCTTACAATTTTGATCATCTCCTCCAATATGCTCCTATCAGCAATTTGAAAGTGCACATACTCACCACAGTTCTTCACCATTGTCTCCACAAGCTAGAGGCGATATATACAATCAGAAACCATGAATCAAGTTCAAAAGTCTAAACAAGTGAATTTCACATCAAGTGTAGCAGGGCACAGCACAAAATAACTTGAGATGAATAGGAAAAATGGAAGACCAGTGCCAACAAAGTACCGTGAGA
Organism: Aeschynomene evenia; assembly: GCA_013621005.1. Lineage (NCBI taxonomy): Eukaryota > Viridiplantae > Streptophyta > Magnoliopsida > Fabales > Fabaceae > Aeschynomene > Aeschynomene evenia. The sequence continues at coordinate 32,015,547 of CM024268.1, read as the reverse complement.
GCTAGTAATTGAACTTTAGAGCTCTTATGTTGTAATCTCTTCTTCACAGCTTTTACCACATCTTTTGGCTGCCTGAGAATTTGAGCATGTAAATTTTCAGGAAAAAAAATAACTAATTTTTTTGGAAAAGACTAACTAGTATGCAATATCAGCCAAAGACCATGATAATTATAATAGGAAATTAAAACTATAAATAGTTGAATTTGGAAACCGACTATTAAGCATAAGAAAAAATAAATAAAAGTAATCAGAATAAAAAGAAATTCACATAATCAACAGCAAAGAACAACCAGTATGCAGTATTTTCCAGATAGAGTTACATCCTTAAGCAACTCTCACTTTTTCAAAAAAAAAAACAAAAACAAAAAAACAAAAATTGCAACTTTCACCACCTCCTGCCCCAAAATTTTCATCTTATCATAATTGTAATAAAACTCCCAGACACAAGCATGAAACATCATATTAAAAAGCATAAAAATCATTAACATGTGCAGATGATCAAAGTCAACAACTAAAAAACTAAAAACACAAACCAAAAAAGAATAAATTAAAAAAAGTCTCAAAATTGATATGCTATCTTTCTTCCTTTTTTTTTCCTTTCCACCCATTTCTTAAGCTTGAAGATTACCAATGATTAGAATTGATGGAATCACAAATTTCGATGTTCATAGTCCAATCAGGGCCCATAAGAAGATCGCTGGTCGCCTTCTCCACTGCGACAGTAGCTGAAGAAGAAGAAACAGACATGGTTCTTTCTCTCTCTCTCTCTATAAACCTTCTAAGAGCAGCAAAAATAGATTCTTCATCAACAACCCAAAAACAGAAAATGAAAAAAAGAACAAAACTTTACATGAAAGTTGATCAAACCAACAAATCGCACCTCGGCGCTTGTCTGGAAGAGTGGAAAAATTACGAAACCCTAGCGCAATTCATGAATGAAACAATCAAAAGGAAAAATAATAATAATCCGAAAAGTCGTCGCTTGTTTTCTCAAATAGCGCAGGTTTTTTCTCTCGGCTAAAAAGGGAAACACTCATATTTTCTCATTTTCATAATTTTTTAATTATTTTCTCACTCACGAAATTATTTTCCCGGAAAATTCGTAATTTTCTCTCTTTTGCTTTCTCTCTCTGTTTCGTTTTCGCTTTTGAAAGGGTTTGCAAGCTTTTGTGCGGTGCTGTTCAGCTCAGAAACGCACACTCGCTCGGCTGGAGTTTGTTGGCCACGCGCCACGTGGCAGATATATCTCATGAAAACCATTTAAAAGCAAAAATCAATTGGGCTCTGAGCTATGAACTTGGTGATGATGATGATGGTGTCACCCATGAAAGATTTCTGAAATTTAAAATCAAATTATTTTCTCCATTTTTTAGCAAAGTATGGTCAATACAATTGCCACACTTTATAAATGTATTTACCCACAATTTGTTAATATATATATGAACCACCTTTCTCTTAGACATAACTATGGATCGAAGAAGCATATATATATATATATCCTTAATCTTGTCTTATACATTTGTCACATCTTATCTTGTTATAAATAAGTGTACAATAAAAATATTATTCAATAACTATTTAACATTTAGGTGAGAATTTATATCAAAATCCAAAGATAAAAAAATAATAAGTGTCAATATGATACGAAACAATAGATTTACAATATTTTGTATGTTATCGATCAATATATACAAATCTCTCATGGTAGCTAGTTAACCATACACACTTTTAGGTTTATAGAATAAAATGACTATATGTACAACTATTATGTGTCCACTTACTTAGCATTTGTTTATCGTCTACTAAATATAAAATACACAGAATAGAAAATAATATATTTATTTAGTATAGAAATATACACGTTATATCTGTATAAATTTTTTTTTCTGTATTTTATGTCCACACTTAAATTAGGTAGACAAAATATTAGTGTTGATCTAAGAATTTTAATAAAAATTTTGTTTCAAGCTTATCCCTATTATTAATCTATAATAATTCCATCTTTTGTCCTTCTCATTGTTGCACTAAAGTCTCAAAACAAAATTTTGTATAAATACATGTACAAATCTATTATGTACACACTGAAACAAACACAAAATAAAGTACATAAAATCCACTATATTATATTATTTCTATATTGTATTATATCAATATGAAACAAACACTACTTTATATCATTCATCCATTGAAAATATTAATCATTTCTACTACCATATGCATTCTACTTAAATTATAATAGAGGTAAATGAGGAGGTGGAAGTATAGTTTGAACATGAAGATTTTAAAACATCTAGTATCTAACACATCATTACACCATCGACCTTTCATGATCACAAGACACCAAATCTCAAGTAGCATAAGCATGCATAATAATGAACGTACACATCAAAACAAATTCTATGAGGCTAAAACATACAAGACTTTATTTTCACACACTTTCATCATTCTAACTTTACTGAAATTATAGATTCAATTACGAGACTTTCCCTAAGAGACTTTATTTTCACACACGTACTTTTCATTTGTATTTATATGTGAAATTTAGAGTGTGGTGTAGGTGTTGAGTAAAACTTTTCATTTAAGCTCTGAATTTTTCTTTTTCAAGAGTAAAACAAAAAAATTAATTTGCTTATAAAAAAAAAGATCACAATATTTAAAACAATTTACGTTATTTTATAGTTTCTTAATACGTACCTTAAATTTCACGCATATAAATTTACAAAGGCAGTAGAAAAACGTAAAATAAATATCTCCTTACTTATTGCCTATTAAAAAATAGAGATAAACAGCCTTTAATTTTTTCTCCTAGAAAAAACATACAATCAAATTATAATTAGGATTTAATTTTTATTCACCGATAGAGTCCAATTATTTTACATATTGTCATGTTAATCATAATTGTATTTTCTCTCTTCCACTACCTGAAGAGTCATACAAACAGAATATTTTAATTGAATAAAAATATAAAATACTTTTATATTATCAAAATTAAACTTTTATTATTATTTTATCATTAAAAAATACTGGTAGGAAAAAGAAAGGAAGAATATGTCCTCATCATAGGTCAAAAATGTCACCTACAAATACAATGCAGCTACATGTCTAATGAAAGTGAATTGACATAAAAAAAATTAAAAAAATATATATTATAAGTGGAATAAATAAGGTCGGCCACACATATAAGACTGATTTTGGTAGTACTAGATAATCTTTTGAAGTTTGTTATTTTATTTTATTTTATAGTTTTTTTTTTTGCATTTTTAATAAATAAAAAATATTAGGGTACTTCTAAGTATAATTTTTAGAGTAATTTTTAAAAGCAATTTTTAGCAAGAACTTTTTAAGATAGAGTTGCTTGATTTTTTATCTACAATGCTGCGAATCAGAGTCTGAAAGCGCAGCATAGTTGGTCAGCACTCGGCAATTTACAAATAAAATTTCTGAGAAATTCTGAATAGCATCAGTTATTATATTTATATTTTTACATATTAACTATACATTTATATTTAAAATTTAATCTATCTCCATTATAATTCACTTATTTAATTATATATGTTATATATATAATAAATAAAAATTTGTTAATAAGTATTATTAGAACACTTATTAAAATAGTAAAAAAAATGTATCTTAAAATATACATTTTAATATCATCTATATAATAAATTCAATATAATTTCTTTAATTTTTTAATATTTTTAACAAACGAAGATTTATCAGTAAAATTCAATAAATAATATAAATAAATGAATTTTTTAATTTCTCACGCAAACCTAAAAGTTTTTTAAAATTGCATATTTTGAACATTGAAGAGCAACATTATATCGACCACGCGCAACTTTCAATGCGTAGCTCTTCATTTTTGTTCATTAATTATTATTTAGTGTTTATTCATTATTCATCATTTATTATTATGTGGCCAAAGACTAAAACACGTGGTTACGTTTGATAAAAAATAAAGTAGAAAAAGGAAAAGAATTTCTGAAAAAATATATATATTTAGACGGCTAAAGTAACCCTCACTGAAAGTGTAAAAAATATAAACTCTTAAATATTATGTTCGTATGAAACGTCATTTATTAATGGTCGGAGGAAGTATTGAATTGTTGAATATATTAAGATTGGATTTTCAAAGTTGAAAATTGGTATTTGAATATTGCACATCTAGGTTGTTTGAATTTGGAGGACAATTAAATTTTTGTAAGTAATTAAGAAAAATTTAAATCAAACTAGTTTGTCCGATCCATTTATACAGACAAATTAAAAGAATGAAAAAGAATATTCAATATAGAGAGAATGTGAATAATTTTGAAAATGATAGAGATTAGTCACTTCTATTTGGCTAATATCACTCCTTATTAAATACTAATTTAAGAGGTTATTAAATACTAATTTAAGAGGTTTTTCAAAATTAGAAGAGAAAGAGGATGGTAGAGGTGAATTTTGTGATTGTTGAGGGAGTTGATAATTGAAATTAAAGCGATGGTAACAATCCCAAGCACTATGACTAAATTTCTGACAGACTTGACATTGAAGCTGGGACTGATTAGTAGTTCGAGCAAATCCGCGAGGGCCATATCTACCTCTGCCACGACGCCCAAAACCACAACCACGACCATAGAAAGATTGAATAGAAAGGTTTCTTGATGTAGCAAGATTTGCTTGAGGAAGAATAGAGGGCAAGACAGAGGGGGTGGCAGGGGCCGGTTCTACACGTTCTTTAATAGCAATGAGAAGAGCCTCAATTTCATCTATGTTGCACTGATCCTGTCGAGAGAGAATAAAAGCAATGACAGGATTGTAGTCATTGAAAAGACCTTGAAAGATAGCAAAGATGTGATTAGAGGTAGAAATAGGTTCTCCTACATGGTGGATGTTTTCTTGGTATTGCGAAGTTGGGTCTTGAGTTTTTCTATTTTTGCACGAATTCTAGTGGCATTGATGAGCTTAATCTTGCTCCAAATTTAATGAGAGAATTTACGTACAGCCAACCATTCTGGTCTTCAGAGTGAGTGATAAGGAAGCTAAGAGCCAAGAGAAAAGAAGGCGATCTTGTCGCTTCCAAGTAGTGTAAGCAGGATCTTCTTGCTGAATATTGCTTTTGTAATCAGTGATGTATTGATTTGGAACCAAATCAGGATGGAGATGAGATTCAAGATTATATGGCCTTCAATGGTGGCCAAAGCTTCAAACTCCCACGACAAGTAATTATCATCATCGAGTTTAAGAGATACAGGAACGGAGAAAACATTGGATAGAGAGGAAGAAGAAGTGTTTTCACCGTAAATGCGGGTGTTTTAGGAGTGGTGGGAGAGGTCACCATGGATCGAGGAAGGTGATAATACCATGTAAGAATGCTTAATAAAATAAAGAAAACAAATCTTGAAGCAAAGCAAGAATATGAAATGAAATATTATGAATTTGATTATTACTGAATGAATGTATAACAGAGAACAAAACCTACAATATATATAGGCATACAACGAAGAAAAATAATTAACTAACTGAAGGGTAAAAGAGTAAAATACAAGTTGAGAACTAAACAACAATAATAGAAATAAACTCTAACTTTTACATATTGCTTTATAATAATCTTGGGTCGGGACATCTTATATTTGGAGCTTTTGAGTCCATTTTAGAATGTTATTTTTTATCAATGATGTCATACTAGCAAGATGACTCTTATATCATCCTCTTTTTGAGGAGTAGTTTTTGATAGATTGTGTTATTCGACAAGTTTACTCACTCTATTATCTTTTCATCATTTTGATTGTATTTAATCATTAATATTTCATATGTATTTTTTTTATTTTATATTGTATTACACTCTCATCCCAAGCCGAATATGCTAGAGTTTGCATGTTTCGACTTGCGACGGGTGTTAGAGGACATTATTATATTGATATTTTACATTGCATCTTATGCCTATATAAATGCATGATTTATGTTATATTTTGTATCTTTTTTATCATTTTTACTCTATATACTATTTTTCTTTAAGATTGATCTTTTTCTTCATATTCCCTTCTCTCTTATTTTGTTGATAATTACTGAATCACAAAAGTTTCAACATACTTCTTGCATATATTTTTAGTGTATTTGTAATTTTCATAAGAGATAAAAAAAATAATCTAATTACTAGAATAATGTTGTTAGAGGATGTGCAACATTTTGGCTACAATGATGTGATAAGATGAAGACAATTTGAGTTATATACTTATATATATATATAATATCAATATCGGAAATGATTGACGTACATCGTCATTTCATCTATCAAACATCCATTAGAGATTATTACTATTAAAAAGTGAGACATATGTGTGCGGATTTGAGTTTTTTGTTTTAAATTACGGCGGACCCACAAATCACATAATGCTTTGATGGATGATTGATAAATGGATATGTACTTGATGTACATGTAGTACTATTAAATATTGGAAATCATGCGGATCACACAAGTATGTAAACGGAAAGAAAAATTATTAGGTGCTTCAAGAGCAAAAATTTTTTTTGCTCTGCACCATTTATTACATGACACATAATCTAAAAGGTCAACTATAGTGGGGAGGAAAAGGGTTAAGTTTCCAATAAAGGGATAAAATAACTTATGTGTCATGCAATGAATGGTACAGAACAAAAAAATCTCTTACTCTTAATCTTCATGCACCTAAAGGGAAAAGCACAAGAGCGTTGACACGAGTAGAGACTAGAGAGGAACCCACCAAGTCACCAATATTGACAATGGCATTGCTAGACTATAGATGCTCAAACAAATGATTGTCACTCGTCAGAACTACTCAACCTTTAATAACGGAGGAACTGAATTGAATTTTTTTTTTTTTATTTTATTTTATTTTTTTGTGTTGCATTGATCGATCATTCAAAAATACTAAACCCTAATATATTTAATGAAGACTAAATTAGTGTTATTAGCTTTATTTAAAAGATTATTAAGGCTACATTTTATTTTAATTATAAAAAGGATCGCAGTGGTGATTATATATAATAGAATTAAGTTTTAACCATTATTAATAAAATAAATTACAATGCATTCTTCTTCTTGTTCTGAGATTTTTGATAAAATTAACTTCATCAATTCTCTATTTATGTAAATGAAAAATATGAATGTACAAAAATTTATATATTCATCGTACAATATCCAAATGAAGCCTTACTAATTATGGTTTTTGCTTCCACTTTCAATGATTATAACTTAATTATTTTCAAGTAAGAATGCATAGCTTAAAAGTTTTGTTTTGAGGGGAGACTAAATCGAATCACATTTTTAAATATTGGATGATGATTAGGCAAGTCATTATCACCTCCAATCACCATCATCATATAATATAAAATAGAAGTCCAAAACATGAAAAACAAGTCCACTTATACATTAATTGTCCATTTAAGACCACATAAAACAACTCAATGACTCGTTATTGTCGATCACAAAAGATTAAGTTCTATCTTGTGTCCCTTAGATGCCATTCCATGAACACTTTACTATATCCATTGAAAAATAATAATTTGACATCTATCTCTTGTAGTTCAATTAAACGTCTAATTATATTTATCTCTCTCAAATAATTTTATAAGACTCTTACTTAACTATTTTAATCTTATCGTTAAATTTAAATTACTATCTACGAACATTCATATTTTAGATGTGTTTATAGCAATACTTATACTTATTATTCGCTATTTAGCCATAGAAATGCATGGTTGTGACGATTAAAGTTTTGGTCAATCATAATAGTGGTTTGATGCCACCCAAATTTCCTTTTTGTTAGAGATGGCAAGGTGTTAATTATATTTGTGCTTTGCCAGAAATTACAAACATATATAAGCCCACAGAAGCAATGATCCACCATATGAATCAATTTTTTGTGTAATCTCACTTGTGGGCTTTGCCCAAAAAGTGTTTGGGTTGTAGTTGTTTTGCTTTTTGCTCTATTCAAATTATTTACTTTCATTTTAACCATCAACTAAAACGTTGATCCAACAATTTCTAAAAGAAAGAGGTAATACTAAAAGTCGTCTCTTAAAGATATTTTTATAGAATAAAAAATTAATCCTTCAATCAAGAGCTAACTTAATCCCAATGTAAAGTTGATCCATAAACTCTTTAGCATAATTGCACATATAGACATTAACCAAAATGGCTTTGAGGTGAAAATAATCAAGATAAGAAAAAGTGAAGTTGTTTATTTTACATTTTCACTTATTAAATAAGTGAGAAACTTTGAAAACAATTTATTCTGATAGAAGTTAAAAATATTAGATGGTGTTAGGTTTGTGAAAATATTTTCTGTTTTTATTTTCTATTTTTATATAGGTATGTAGATTGTTTACTTGTTCTAGTGAATAATAGTCATGGTGTTTTATTTCATCCAACTCATATTTTTTGTTTTCACACTTTTGACTGAAAACATAAAAATAAGAATTTAACGTTTTTTTATTTTCATTGAGTTTAGAAAATATTTTATGAAAATATTTTCAATGAAATAAAAACAAACACTTTTACTTGTATTTTCTATTTATAATAAAAATAAAAACAAAAAATTGGCGAACCAATCACACCCTTAATTTTTACTTTTACTATATATCTCAAAACAACTCGCTCTCTCAAATACATTTTTTTTTTCAAAACACAAATCAATTTTTCATACGTCAATTATATCAAAAATAATTATTTAAACATCATATTATTTTAATAATAGTTCAACCAACAAAAATCTAAAATTGTTTTGATTTACACTTATTATATATATTATATTGAAAAAAACCCTCCAATTACACTTTTCTTAGCAACGCTTAAAAAATGTGGCCTACAACTATAGTTATTGAACATGGATCGAACCAAAAACTGATAAACCAATCACTAGATAGTCCTGTCCGATTCAATCATTATAGATCAAATATCCAAGAAAATTGGCCAAATTTGATCAAACTTGAAGTGAACCTATCAAGCTCGAATTTAACCAACTAACTCGCCATGAACCCTCCTTCGAGTTGTGTTGACTCCACATGATTGAGTTTTAAAATAAATCATAAATACCTCCCTCAGAGTTCAAACCCATGTCCCCATGACATAATTTTTATGAACATAAATTTCGACATAATACACATATTTAAAATGAACCGAAATAAGAATTAGGTGAGTACTTATTAATGTTCAACTTTTATGAAATTTGGTACAAATAATCTTTATAATTAGTTATTATAATTTAACGATGAATCAACAAAAAAACTTGTCTTATAAAAGTTTTAAGCGGTGTAACTTTAAGTTACGTCCATGTTATTTGATCTCGACTCATATACGTGTGTATAAGTGTGGATCCGTTAATTATATATTCAATTTAATATATTTTCCTTGAATTCTAGAAGTTTATGATCTAAATATATTTCTAATTTTCTTTTATCTTTTATTACTATAGAAATATATAAATTTGTATTCTTAAAAATATTTAATGTAGAACATAAAATAAATTAAGCTAATTATCTAAATATTAAAAATAAATACATAAGTGTGTGTTTTTCTTTTATAATTTCAGACACAAGCACCCAAAACAAATATGCTCATGTGAGTACAAATATGTACCCAAACAAACACACTTAAAATAAATTAGTCTTAAAATAAATTAGTCTTGTTGAAAAATCTCCTAACTTAAAAAAAAATATAACCTATTAACAATATAATTTTACAACCTTTCACATCTTAACATAATCACATTGTTATTCAAAACATGACTTGTAGGTTTTGTTAAACACAGCATTATAGTCATCAATGATGATTTTTTTGTTTTGTTTTGGTAATCAAAGAGCCAGTAATGCTTGTTGTACATCAAAAATATATCCAACAAGTATCTAATGTGTGTTATATGTCATCGTAATGTATTATACTTATAGTACACACTACATATGACATATAACACACGTTGAATATTCGATGAATATATTTTCGATATACAATAAGTATTATTGTCAAATTAAAGAGCTACTAGACATTTCAATGTTCGTTCCCTTGATCTTTGCTTTGGCTCTGGCTGGTAGTTTACTACGTAACGACATCCTCAATGTTGTTATATAATTTATTTGATGCAAGTGGCTAGACTAGTCCACTGATCTGATCTGAACCTACGCCAATTTGGTCATCAAAAAGCTCAACTTGCACAAGTGGTAGAGATGCTTTCTATTATCACACATGGTAGGGTTTGAACCCCCAATGTATGGAGATGAAAATTCTAAAGTAATATTGATAATTATAAATCTAAAAAATATTTAAAACTAGTTTATGAATATTTTTAACATAAATGCTTGGGGCACAACAAAAACCCAGCCAAAACAGCCAATAAAGCCCATTTAACACTTTATGGCCCAAATAATACTTTAAATTATATTTTTAATTGGCTGAGTGATTGTGGCCCAAATTTCTATTTGTTGGCTGTTTTGGCTTATTTTTTGTTGTGCCTCTAGCAATGCTCTATTTTTAATGATTATTAATTGTCAAATAATAATTTATAACTATTTTTAATGACAAACAAATGTTAATATATATTTTTTTATGATATTTTTATCAACACTTTTTGACAATTATATGTTGAAAATAATCATTATTGCTGTAATATATTATTAAAACTCATTATTATTGATATTTTAAAAATTTTGTTAATATTTATTATCCTGACTTTATAGATTTTTTTTATTTTGAAAAGTACGCTGTTTTCTAATTGTTTTTGCTTATATTACCCAGAAAAATTGAAAAAAAAATGCATTGATAACATATCCTATATACAGTGTTTTCTTGTAGATGTTTTAAATGAAGAATTATTTTTAACCAAAATAAATTTAGAAAGTAAATGATTATTTTGGTCAGAAGGAGTATTAAAATATGATTTAGATTATGTATAATAGAATTTTCCGAGTAAGAGGCTAGTTGAACAAGAACAAAATGCAAAGACCAGTCAACTAGCTAGTATATATAAATATATAAATACATATACACACACTTGTGCATATTTGGACTGTACTACCTATATATACCTTAGCAATATATAGCTGTGGGAAATTGATCAGCTAATTAAAACTGTACAAGTTAAGAAGACTACCATTAACTGTAAAGTCACAAGCATATATACTAGTTTGCAATTTGTTTTTAGCTAGGAATAATTCCGAATTCATTATTCCCTTTTTTTTTGGTAGGAATTCATTATTCCCTTGTTGAGTTTACTAAAATACTTATAGATCACTTATTAGTGAAAATTTTGAAAATCACAAACTCAACTCATATATATCACTTCAAAAGTGAAAGGTCGATTAGGTGAACTTAATTCCTATTGATATTATGTATTGACACACACATATTAATACAATAGTACTACATGTATAGATTCATCAATCATCCATCAAGCATATATTATATCATTGTGGGTCCACCATTTTAAACAAAAATAAAAAAAAATGCACATATTTCTCTCACCATTAATTGAAATACTCATTGATGGATAAAAACTTAATGTACCACTATCATTTACACCTATCAATATATATAACACTAACACTATATGTTAGCAAATCAATATTGTTTGATGTATAATATAGGAATATCATCCAATAACTATTCAAACTGTGATATAAATAATGTGTGTTATATGTATAACACACATTACTATGACACACATTATATATAGTATACATTTGATATTAATTAGATGTATTTTAATTATACAATAAATATTATTGATTGGCAAATATTATTAAGTGTAATAAAATTTATTACTATAGGGGTGTGGCTACTTGACAAGCGTGTGATGATGAGACCCCATGACTTTGATCATGAAAAGGGACCTTTACCACCTTTCTAATCATCAGCCAGGAAAAGATGAGGAAGAAGAGAATACATACTACTTGACTGGGACACTACTACTGGGTTAATTAAGTCTTTGCATTTTGTTCTTGTTCGGCTAATTAATCTCTTTCTCGGAAAATTCTACTATACATAATCTAAATCATATTTTAATACTCCTTTGTCACCAAAATAACTATTTCCTTATTCATTTAAAATAATTATTTTAAAACATCTACAAGAAATTAAAACACTATGTATGTAGATTATATATAATCTATCCTTGCATAGGTTCTCTCACATGTACACCCTTTTTATAATAACAATTTTCATTTACAAATGTGCATTTTTAGTGAAAAATAACGTGTAAATATCTATTATATTTGGCTGTATACATTCATAAAATAAAAGAGAAATGATGAAAAAAATTACTTGAAAGAAAAAAAATAATAATAATAAAGTACATGAAACTTATATATATTTATAAGTAAAATATTTAAGTATTTAAAAATATATGATATATAAATAACATCACTCATTTTTAATATTTTCTGAATGCAAGTGTCATAATCTTAAAAGAAAAATACAGTTTGATGGCACTATAGTTTCTCCCATCATTTGCCCATCGATTTGCAAAAGATATGACATCATTGTAGATATCATTGACTACGTGTGTGAGTCCAAACATAACATTATTGGTCCAAATAATACTACTCCTATTATTAGAGCTACATCTTTGACAAGTTTTTGATAGATTGTGTTATTCGACAAGTTTACTCACTCTATTATCTTTTTATCATTTTGATTGTATTTAATCATTAATATTTCATATGTATTTTTTTTATTTTATATTGTATTACACTCTCATCCCAAGCCGAATATGCTAGAGTTTGCATGTTTCGACTTGCGACGGGTGTTAGAGGACATTATTATATTGATATTTTACATTGCATCTTATGCCTATATAAATGCATGATTTATGTTATATTTTGTATCTTTTTTATCATTTTTACTCTATATACTATTTTTCTTTAAGATTGATCTTTTTCTTCATATTCCCTTCTCTCTTATTTTGTTGATAATTACTGAATCACAAAAGTTTCAACATACTTCTTGCATATATTTTTAGTGTATTTGTAATTTTCATAAGAGATAAAAAAAATAATCTAATTACTAGAATAATGTTGTTAGAGGATGTGCAACATTTTGGCTACAATGATGTGATAAGATGAAGACAATTTGAGTTATATACTTATATATATATAATATCAATATCGGAAATGATTGACGTACATCGTCATTTCATCTATCAAACATCCATTAGAGATTATTACTATTAAAAAGTGAGACATATGTGTGCGGATTTGAGTTTTTTGTTTTAAATTACGGCGGACCCACAAATCACATAATGCTTTGATGGATGATTGATAAATGGATATGTACTTGATGTACATGTAGTACTATTAAATATTGGAAATCATGCGGATCACACAAGTATGTAAACGGAAAGAAAAATTATTAGGTGCTTCAAGAGCAAAAATTTTTTTTGCTCTGCACCATTTATTACATGACACATAATCTAAAAGGTCAACTATAGTGGGGAGGAAAGGGGTTAAGTTTCCAATAAAGGGATAAAATAACTTATGTGTCATGCAATGAATGGTACAGAACAAAAAAATCTCTTACTCTTAATCTTCATGCACCTAAAGGGAAAAGCACAAGAGCGTTGACACGAGTAGAGACTAGAGAGGAACCCACCAAGTCACCAATATTGACAATGGCATTGCTAGACTATAGATGCTCAAACAAATGATTGTCACTCGTCAGAACTACTCAACCTTTAATAACGGAGGAACTGAATTGAATTTTTTTTATTTTATTTTATTTTATTTTTTTGTGTTGCATTGATCGATCATTCAAAAATACTAAACCCTAATATATTTAATGAAGACTAAATTAGTGTGCCACAATAATGAGCGAAAAAACGCTGTGTACTTCGGAAATACATACTTCGTATGTACTCCATACACAATGCTCAAAGCATGCATCTTTTCATATGTGGTTTTCATTTCCCGTATTTCAATTGCATTTCTTGACCATTAAATTGTGCTTAATTGTTTTTAGGTGATGCTAAATGAACAATACAAAATCAGCCTAACCAGCCAATAAATGAGATTTTGGGCTATAATTACTTAGCTTATTACAATCTCAATGATTATTTGGGCCAAAACCAAAGTCAAAATAGGCTCATTGGCTGTATGGGCTGATTTTTCATTGTTCACTTAGCATTATTGTTTTTTTAAGACAAATTTGCACATGTTGAACCCCACTTTGTTCATTTTTTTCTTTTGTTTCATTTTTATAATCTCACATTTAAGTGGCTCTAGCTTCTCCTTCTCAAAAAATCTCTTGTTATATTTTTTTTAGATAATTAATCTTTTGTTATATTTATCATATTTAACTTACATTCCACTAATATTTATATATTTACAAGAAATTATTAGATTATATTACCATAATAAATATGTACTTATTTTAAATTGTATATTTATATATTCTTTACTTATAATTTTGAAATTTAAATTAAGATTTAAATCATAAAGATTAGTTGATATTTATTTATGGAAAAAATTATCATACACTAATTATGTAAAAAATTTATGCACTATCTGTCAATAAAAAATTATATTTAATTCTAAAATGAATTGATTTTCATCCACTAACAGTGTGTAAAATTTTTTTTAATCGGTCATCCAATCATGTGCTATCACGTCAGTCATAATTGTGTTTTCTCTCTCCCATTACCTGAAAAGTTGTACAAACATAGTGTTTTGATTGAATGACAGTATAAAATATTTTACACTGTCACTGCATCAAAATTAAACTCTTTTAAAATATATAAAATGTGTGATAAAATTTTCATTATACCGTGAGCAAAATTTATAAAATGTGTGAGCAAATTTCCATTATAATATGAGCAATATTCATAAAATTTGTGAGTAAACATATATCATACTGTGAGCAAATTGTGTGAGATATGTGAGCATACTTTCAATTAATTGTGAACAGTTTGTATACATTGTCTGAACAAAAAATATGTTAAACTATGATTAATTTTCTCAATATTTATGAATAATTTATTTTATATTGTAAGCTATATCTGCTATATATCTGTGACGATTTGTGAGTGAAACTTATGAGCAAGTTATGTAAAATAAACATTGTTTGAAAATCGGATCGAACTAGTTTATCCAACCGGTTGAACTAGGAATCGCACCCTTGTCCGGTCCGGGTTGGGGCTAAAAATCGGTTGAACTGGTCAACTTTTGATGTAAAACAGCCAATAAATTGTGCATAATATGTTAAATTGTAATTGATTTTCTCAATATTCGTGAGCAATTTGTTTTATATTGTAAACCATATATGTTATATTTGTGATTGTGATTGAAACTTGTGAGCAAGTTATGTATGTAAAATAAGTGAGCAAATTTTTATAATACTGTGAGTAACATTTGTAAAATGTGTGAGCAATCATGAATTGAGTAAGTTATATAAAAAGTGAAAGTAAACATGTATGTTATTGTAAGCAATTTGTGTGAAATTTATATGCAAATTTGTAATAAATAATGAGCAAACATGCATTATAATGTGAGTAACAATTTGTTAATATGTGAACTATGTTGTAAGTAAAACTGTGTTACATTGTGATAATATAAAAATTGAATTATAAAATTATGAGAAATTTATATAAACTGTTTGACCAATTTTTATTATATTATGAGCAATTTGTTATTTGGTGCTACAACAGCCTCTTCATATCATAACCGTTAAAATTTAGAGAATGACTATTAATGTGACGGTGATCAAAGAAATCCCTTGATATGTCTATTGAAATAATTATTCATGTTTTTTTAAGAGAATTAAGAAATTTAAATGAAACAAAAATAAATAATCAAAGATTTTTTTAGAAAATAAAAAAATAATTTTGATGGAAAAAATTATAAATTTGATTATAAAAAAATAATCAAAGATTTCTATAAAAAATAAAAATAATTTTGATGAAAAAATTATAAAATTAGTTATGAAAATAAAATAAGATAAAATAATTTAAAAGAATAACAAGAAGAATAAAAATCTTGAATGTCAAAAAATAAAGAATACGAGGAAGAGAAAAAAATAGCATAAGAATAAAAAATAAGAAGAAAGTAACAATGGAAAAGAAAAAAAGAGAAAGACAAAAGAGAAAGGGAATGAGGAAAAGAAAGGGAAGGAGTACAATTAGGAGTAAGTATTTTGGGAGTATATGGAGCATTACTCACCGTGTCCCACTATTTTAGTGTCTCTGTCCAGCCATTTTTATTGTCTCACAAACCAAACAAGGAACCGTATCTCACTATTTGTGTCTAATAGAAACTGTCCAAACCCACCTTTAATTTCTAACCGAGACATAGAATGTAAAAATATAATATCTCTTAAAATGGTACAATTCAAAGTCTCTTGCCCACCGATTCTGACTTTGGCTTTGTCTTGTTAGCATAAACATCTCATATCATAGTGTCATCATAACCTTCATGCGTCTTCTTAGTGATGACAAGCATGGTCAACATTGGCTCCTAAAACCTAATTAAGTGTTGTGTATCCAGTACACAAGTAGTTTAATTAACTTGTTTTTGGATAAAATGAAAACAAAAAATAAATAATTAACTTGTTTTTGGATAAAATGAAAACAAAAAATAAAGATAAATATATAATAAAATCAAATTAAATAAAAGAAAAAATTAGTGGGTTATGTTAAAAATCTTGTGAATTAGAAAATAATAATTTAATTTTTTTTTACTTAAATGATTTAATTATACACATCAAACATACAGAAAATATACATATCAAACATATTATATTGCACACAGCAAAAATGAAGAAATACACACAAAATAGACAGAAATACACACACCAAACATACACAAATACACATATCAAACATACACAAATACACACATCAAACTCACACAATTGCACACACTAAACATACAAAAATAATTTTACCATGAACAATACACGCACGTCAGATTCTGTGCCACGTCAACCTTTTA
The DNA here is from genome assembly GCA_013621005.1 of Aeschynomene evenia. NCBI lineage: Eukaryota > Viridiplantae > Streptophyta > Magnoliopsida > Fabales > Fabaceae > Aeschynomene > Aeschynomene evenia. Next base: position 31,998,612 of record CM024268.1, on the reverse strand, counting down.
TAGGATTGATATACAAAATATGTGTATCATTGACTAGCCAAACTGATACGATAATCAATCAAATTTGTCGAATATTATCCACGCATCATGTTTGTCTAGAAGCATGTGGTGTATGCAGGAGACACACTATAATATCATAGGAATACTATATTTTTTCCATTTTTATTTATTTATCCACTTTTACTTTTCATAAAATATTTTATTTAGATAATAATTAGTTTACTTTTAAAATTAATAAAAGATAAGTATAGTTTATTAAATTACACTTAATCTAAAACACTCTATTATTACTGACATATTCTCTCACTTTAATTTATTAAGTTAAAAAAATGCTTTAATTAAGGGTTGGTCAGAAAAAATATTTAAAATTAGGATAAATTATACTGACCTCTCCTGAGATTTGATGAAATTACACTCAGCTCCCCTCTATTTTAAAAACCTACATCTGAAATCCTTAAACTTTTAATAATCTACATTGACCTCCCATAAAAAAGTTTGACTAACAGTCAAACTAACAGTCCAATTGACATGTGCATGACACATGATTACTAATGACACTTTTATAAATATTGGAACTGTTTTTCATAATAAAAGTACAAAAATGACCCTTATAGTGTTTTATAAAATACACTTGCTGGTTATGCATTGAACAAAATCAGAACCAAAAAAACCAGAACATTAAGGCTTTGTTTGGGAGTTGTGGTTTGAAGGGGAAGAGAAGGGATGGAGAGATTTTGAGGAAAGGAATTATGTTTGAGAGTTTCAAAAATTAAGGAATGAGGAGTTTGAGGTATTTATGAAATCCTCCCAAACCCCCCATTCTCCCCCATTTTAAGTTCCCTCATTTTGGGATATTTTAAAAGACATTTAAAATTCAAAATACTATTTTACCCTTAATACTTCTTTCATTTTACCCTTAAAATTCAAAACAACATTTTTTTCAAATTTTGATTGTGCATCAATTTTATATTTATATTAAAAAAACAAATTGCATGTTATTATAATATAAATTTTAATTTTTTTATAATTTTTTTTCATATGTCTTATTGAATAAAATCTTGATGAGAATATCAATTTGTAAATAATTATTTTATAGATGAAAAATTAAGAGATGCACATTTTTTAATAATAGAAATATGTTGTAAACTATAATTTTTAAAAAATAATTTAAATAATTATCTTAATAAAAATTATGATAATACAAAATATATATTTTCTATTTAATATTTTGGGGTAATTAATAGAAATACATTTTAAGTAAGATAATTAATTCTAAAAAAATAATTAAGTTGACTAATAAAGGATAAAAAGGTAAAATTAAATTATAAATACTTCAATCTCCTTCCTTCAATCAATTTTACACTTGCAAACATAAGAAGGATTAAGTTTTCCTTCCCCTTCCTTCCCTCCCTCTCTCTTCCCCTCCAAGACCTTCTCCTCCCCTCCCCTCCAAACTCCCAAACAAAGCCTAGGAGTACTTCCAATCAGTACTTACAAAAAAATCTAGAACATCTAAGGGTATTTCTAGAACAAAGAAATACCAGTATTACAATGAGATGATGAGTAATCCTAAAAAATATCAGCAATTACAATGAGATAATAATTTCAAAAAGTTGAATAATTCTATATATTCTCTCGCTGTCACTTTTAAAGAGTTGATGAACAATTGGGTTGGCTTCCGCCTCCGCTCATAGCAACCGTTCTTTGCCTCTGTAATTAATAAAAAAAAGACAACAATGAAAATCAAAACCAATACTATGAATTTTTTTAAATTATTATTGATATTAAATCCCTAAATCAATTTGGATAAAGATTATTCAACTACACAAGCTTTAAAATAGTGAAGCAACCAACACAGAGATCCATAACTTTACCTTAGATGATCAATTTCAAAAGCTGATAGTGAGATCACTCCAACAAGTACTTCATGTGCTAATCCTGTAACAAAAAGAATAAGTTGTTAGTCAAGAAAACTGCAGCAATTACAATATTGCCAAAGAAAATATTAGGCACTTAAAAGAAACAAGATATTGACACACTTCTACATAAATCATTACCAGCAGCATAGATACTACACTGTAGATTATCAGATTTGTGGCACCATATTCCATCACAATTACATACAATATACTCAAACTAGAAAAAAGCTTAGTCCTCACCCTCCTTTACAAGAGCTTTATTTTTTGATGAATCATAGAGTAAGAACAAACATATATATAAGGTGCATCATTACACATCCTATTTCAGAATATACTAAACCTCAAAGTTAAACAATTAACCAATTTCAAAACAAAAAATTACTCATCAAAATAGATGAGCCACCACACACAACCATCATTTGTGATGATGATGAGCCATCGATTTCAACACTAGGAGCAAATCAGATAATATCAGCAAAACTGAAGTTCAAGTTAGATTACTTTCCTTGGATCACTTTTTCCTTCATCATCATCACAACACAACACAACAGGGAAAAATTTTATTTCTGAAACTTCTTTCTGCATTTCATTGGAAAAAAACTGACCCATTTTGATTAGATTATAGAAAATTTAATCAAAATTAGAGAAATTTAATCAAAGCATAAAATTTGATTTGATAGGGGAAATTTAATCAAAATTAGGGGAACATACCTGCGATGGTGGTGAGTGGTGACTATGGAAGACGGAGGTGAAACGGCGGCGCTCCTCGGTGGTTATGGAAGCAGAACCAGCGAAAGACGGTGAAGCAGTGGTTATGAAGTTGGCTCTTCGAAGCAACAACAGAACCAAAAGCAGAACCGTGGTGGTGGTGACTATGGATGACAGCGGTGAAGCGGTGGTTCTTCAAAGCGGGTGGTGGACGGCGGGCGTTGGTTCTTCCGTGGTGGTTCTTCGAACAGTGTTTGACTATGGGAGTTGGCACTTCGAAGCAGAAGCAGGACCGACGTTGGATGGTGGTAGCTATGGACAACGGCAGTGAAGCGGTGACTATGGAAGCCGAACCAACGTTCTCGGTGGTGGCTCTTTGAAGCGGGTGCTGGAGGGCTGGCGGCATATAATCGAGAGTGAGGGGAGAATGGGAGATTCAATGGCTGCTGATGAGTTTGCAGTTTTCTAGGGTTTGGTTTAAAAATTATTAGAGGTAGATATATAGGTAATTATACCAGTTAAATGTAACTTAACGGTGTTTACTTCTAAATGAGTTAGGGGAGGTAAATGTCAGGTGATAAAATAGAGGGGGACCGAGTGTAATTACATTGAACCTCAGGGAATATCAGTGTAATTTATCCTTAAAATTATCTAAAATTTTTAACTAAAGAAATAAAAAATAAACTAAAAAGTGCAAGTGGACAAATTAAAAAAAATGAAAGAGACAGTAAATAACAATTTTTCATACAGTCATATAATACTTCCGATCCGTTCTCTTATGATTGTTCAATTTCCACTTTTAAGAAACTATAATTGAACAAACTAGAAATAGATAATTTTAATATATTTTACATCATTATTTATATTAATTTTGTCTCTTATATTTAATTTTATATCATGACTTTTTCTCTTAAAAGGATATAAAAAAATTAATATTATTTAGTTTTAAATTCTTAAATAAATAAACATGGATAGAAAATCAAAAAAATAAAAAGTGGAAAATGGAAACCACCGCTAATGATTATTTATTTTAATTTTTTCTTTCTCTATCAGCCTTTTCTTATATCTTGATATATACACAAATATTATTGATATATATAAAAGTACATACACATTTTTTACCTACATAAAAATTTAAGTATTAATATGATTGTCATCACTTCAAAATCCAATAATAGTAAATTAGGTGGGAAAATGTGTATATACTATTATATGCAACAATGTTTGACGTACAACATAAATACGTCCAATAAATATCCAACGTGTGCTATTACATAATACATAATGTGTGCTATATATATAGCACACATATGTATAATACACATTCTGTATCATGTATAACACACTTTGAATGTTAATTAGATATATTTTTATTGTACAACATTTATTATTGCTATTACATGTACTAATAGCATTTATTATTATGATATATATAAGACATCCCAATGCAACTTGTAACTTAGTAGACCAATCAAGTCAGAAGAGCTATTACGTACGTAGTTACTGTCAAGAGTTGACGCCGCCCAAGTCTTTGTACGTATATATGTTAAGGTACTTTCCGACCCAATTTCAATAATCCTTTTCCTTCCTGGAACTTTACATTTTGCATTAAATTGATATTTAGCAAATTAAATCATAGACTACATGTATAAAACAGAGTTTACTATAAATTACAAATGGATCGGACTAACTAAAAAGAATCAGTAGCTACTTGTGTATGTGCATAAGCTCCGAATATATGGCACCCATCATGTCAGTTATAAGCTCCGAATATTGTGTTTCTAAGGCAATGGACATAACCATTGATACGGGCAAGGGCGTCACTTACATCAACGATAAAGTAGTTTTTCGTGTTAAGGAACCTTCTTTCTCACTCCACCACCGTCGTGTTCTGCGTGATGTTTCTGAAAAACCCATTCTCACTTTGTACAAGAAGGTAATTTCCAAATTCAGATTACTTCATCACAAACTTGTTTAACATATCATAATATATATATTGTTCTCGATATATAATCATTTGTTCAATTTATTGATTATATTTTGCCTTTTCAGCAAAATCATATTCGTATGCTGAGTTATGATTGATGTGTTCTCAAACATAATGACCTTGTTTTTTATCTTGATTTTTTTTGTCAAATTTTATGTTGATTAAATCACAGATATTCAAACCCTATTATTAGAAACCCAATAATTTTGTGTGGCATAATGGAAGTTCCTTGAAAGGGATACGGGTCTTAAATCCAAGATAGAGTTCTACTATGAGACCTTGCACTTTAACTAATCTCACAACATAATTTTTTGTTTTGTTAAGTGTGTATGTTTGTCGACAAATATGTGATGCACAATACAAAAATTAGTCAATATAAATATTGTCCACATTATATTATATATATATATATATATTATATAATATGCATAACATATATCACATATTGTGCATATCATATATCACATGTTATAATATCATCTTTCTTTACAACATGTGATATATGGTGTGCACTATATATAATATATGATGTGCACATTATATAATAATATATGTTGTGTATAACATGTTATCTGTTTTGACTATTTTTTATTGTACACGTAACGATACTCTTGTTTTTTAAGTAATTACAAAGCTTAACTTATATCAGTATTGCTAGGCAACAGACCCAACAACCAACAAGGTTAAATAAGTTGTTAATGTGCATGTGTACTGCTTTCCTATATCGATGTACATCTCATTATAAATAATATGCATTTTTAAATAGAAGTTTATATATACATGTTCCCTTATGTGAATTTTCTTAATAAATGGTGTATATTCCATTCATATATACTAATGTAGATGTTAAATGCTCTGTATTGTGCACTTGTAGCATGACAATGTACACATTTTTTGGTTATTTTAACTAGAATTTTATTGTATACCAATTTTTATTGAGTATATTATATATATAATAAACTGAAAATAAAAGCTTCAGATTGATTTCTTTAGATACTGGTGATTACTTTGAAAAAATTATTCAAATATATGGAAACAAATTTCGTGAAAAATTATCGATCTTCATGGGAAAAAATCACATCTTATTTTTCCTTTTTAGCAAAAAAAGCAGATTTGTATGAAGTTTACAATTTTTTTTTATTTGTGTAGCATACAACAATCCATGGTCGATGGCAAGTTTTCAAAAATGATAGTACAAGTTCAGAGGATTTACTCTTTTCAGTGAAGCGTTCAACCTTCAAAATCCCACACAAGAAGAATATTGATTTAGAAGTATTTCTGGCTGAGAATACTAAAGAACACATTTGGGACTATAAGGTCAATGCTGGTGCTGACAAGAGCTCTTGTGATATTTGTGCTTATGGATCTTCCGATATTCTTGCCAAGGTAAATAATTTTTTTTTTAATAATATTTGTCGTACAACATAAATACGTCCAACTAGTATCCAATATGTGTTATACATATAATACAAAATGTGTATTATACATATGTGTTCTATGCATATAGCAGACATTATGTATTATGTATAGCACACGTTGAATACTAGTTGATGTATTTCTGTTGTACTGTAAATATTTTGCATGAAATTAATAGATGAGTGGATAAGTAGAGAAGGATGTTAATTGTGTTACTAAGTCTAGAAATCATACTTTTAATGTTGGATGAAGTTGAGTGTGTATTCTTGTTCCATATATAGTTTTAACGGTTTTAATTAATTGAAAAATATGTGTTAATTTTGTATGTATAGATGTCAAATAGTGGCGCTTTGGAGGTAGAGGTCCAACCCAACGTTGATTATGCATTCATAGTGGCACTTCTTACGATTGTTGATGAGATCAACACTTTTGATAAGGCGGCTAATACTAATAATAATACTAACACTGCCAGCGCTGCAGACAAAATTTCTGCGACTGCAGGCGTGGCTCAGTTGGGTGTAGGTATTGCTCAGTTGGCTACGCAAAAATAATATATAATAATAATTAATTGTAATTGTTGAACTTGAAACTTCTATATGTACCTTCACTGTCAATAAGAGCAATTTCATAATGGTTTGTTGCATTTAGATTTATTTAGGATTCAGAGTTATGAAACGCCTTGTATGTGGGTGCAATGCAAATGTAAGTAATATATAATGATGAATGAATGTGTAAGCTCTCAGATATGCTTCAATGGCCGGGGAATTTCTTCTGTATTTTATTCTTGGATTTATTGATCATTTGAAGTGTAGTTATATATTGTTACTCAATGTTTTGATACGTATAGCACACATCATGTAACATGAATAGCACACGTTGAATACAAGTTGGACGTATTTCTGTTGTACGTCAAGCATTATTGTAGTGTTACTAGCTATTATTACTTCTTCTATCCAATAATATGTTCTATCAATTTATAAAATGATAGGTTAAAAAATTCATGTATTAGGACAAAATTATATACAGAGATTTGGTGATATAAGACATGTATGTAAATATTCGTGGAACAAATTTAGTTTATTTGGGTACTGAAGAATTGATAGATTGAGTAATGGATTTTTGGTAAGAGATGGACTAATGTAAGTTTGCAAAGGCTTTTTCTTTTAAGAAGATCAATAGTAATTTATATAAATTGGTTGGAGAGAGTACGGGTGTGAATATGATGAGAGTATAAAGTAATTTGAAGAAGATGGAAAGCTTTGTATGTGTTATGGAAAAGGTAATATTTTTAAGTGGTTTGAATATCCTCTTGTAAAATATTAAATTAAGAGCATAATTTTTTTTAAGAAGTTAATCTTTAGTAGACTAAGTGATTATATCCAAAATTCTTATATAAATTAATTTTGATTAATTTTTTATCGTACAAATAACAACATTTTCTCGTATTAGAGATTATTATAGGTTGTTATAGGTTCTTATAGTTTGTTATTTTGTTAATACTTCTTCTAGAATGTTCACTCACATGTATGCACACACCACCTCATTCTTACCTCATCACTCTATATTCACTCCGTCCAGAAATAATTGTATTTCTAGAAAATTCTTTTGTCGAATATTATTTGTCACTTTAGAATTTTAAAAAAGCATTTATTATTTTTTTTCCAATTTTATCCTCACATGCATTCTCTTTCATATCTCTTATAATAATTATTACACAAAAAACTAAAAGGACAATTTAATTAGTCATTATATATCATTTTTACATATGAAGATGTGTGCTTTAATTACATTCTTAATAACCGTGAAAAGTCTAAAACGTCATTTATTGATGGACGGAGAGAGTATAAACCATGAATCATTTCACAATTTATGTATCACATCTTTTATCATTAATACTAAATTTTCTTTTAATTTTACTCTCAATTATCCCTATTTTTCATTTTTGCTCTGCTCTACCATGAATTTCAACACCTCGTAAAAGAAATAACAAGTTCAAACCAAAAACCTCTTAAATTAAAACATCAAACACAGGAAAAGAAGAAAAACATACAGTAACACAGATATATAGCAACGACTGAAGCAAACAATTGCAACAAAGTTGAATCGAGGTAGGAATTAAAGTCCTCAACTTGTCCCATTATTCCCATTAATTATTTTCAACAAGAAGCTTCATTATAGTTTCGGCAGCAGCTTCACCGAATTCATGGAGGAATAAACGGGAGACATCAAGTGGTGGATCCAGAATGGTTCTAGCAATTTCAAATAAGTAATGTTTGACTTACAACAAATTCAACGTGTGATATTCGTGTTACAGATTGTGTGCTATATGTATATATAATATACGTATAACACATAATTTGTAACACGGATAGCACACGTTGGATACAAGTTGAACGTATTTATTTATGTTGTACCTCAAACACTATTAATAATTGATTTCAAATGTTGTGCTTGACAATTCATCAACATGGTTGGTCTGATCAAGAATCAAAATAAGTGCTGCTATGAATGCTAAATCTCTGCTAGGATTCATAGTCACCTCGTAATCCCCATCATTGTTTTTCTTCATCTGCAAGCAATTACGTTTGCTGAACAATCATTTCCATCTTTCTAGCTATGGTTAAAAAAATTCAAGGAAATATGCATATTCATTTATGAAAAATGTACTATCATCATCGATGGATAACCAGTCAAATTAGTTAATGGGTCTATTGGATAACCTTTGACAAAAAAAAAAGATCATCTCCAAGTAATTAGTTTTTAGTGGACTTAAATATTTGTGACCCAAAATCTCTATATAAATTGATTTTAACTGGTTTTTTATTGTGCAAAAAGTAACATTCTTCATTTAATCATTTGACAAATATATATTCATATCATATCATATAAGTTTAATTTTAATGCATTCTTGGTGTAAGAGAATTTTACACAATAAGTGGATTACAACACAAATTGTAATTACTTTTCAAGCAAGGAGAGAAAGAATATATCATGTTGATATTATCAGTGACAGATTCAAAAAATTTTAATAGTAGGACAAAATTGTTACTGTTAGAAAGCAAGATGAAAAATAAGAATATAAATAGAAAATATTAGAGTAAATAAGATATAGTGGTATTTCTTAGATGTATTGTGTACAAAGGACTGATATCTATTTATAGGATTATTTATAGGATAAGAGTAAATAAGAATAAGACAAGACACTCAAATTTGTCCCTGCAAAACTTCTTATCGAACAAAATAGTCCCTCCAGAATAAAAAATCAAAATACATCATTCCAAAATTAAAACGTCGGACAAATTGGTCCTCCAAGAAAAAAATTAGACAAATTAGTCCCTCAAGATTAATGGAAATGGTCAAATTAGTCCCTACTAATTAAAGATTTTGGACAAATTAATCCTCCCGTTATAGGTTTTGGACAAAAGATATCACATGCACAATATATATCACTTGTTGTGCATAATATATATCACATGTTACATCATCTTTCTTTGCAACATGTGATGTATGTTGTGCACATTATGTGTGATATATAGTATTATGGTGTGTACAACATAAATATTCATTATGCATTTTATATTAATATATGTTATGTATAACTTATTGAATGTTTTCACTGATTTTTTATTTTACATATAGCAATACTCTAATAATAATAATAATAATAATAATAATAATAAAAAGAGTAAACCCCCAAGTTGGTCCTTGACAATTTTCGCGGTGGACAAGGTAGTCCCTGACATTGAGAAATTGACAAGTTAGTCCCTGATAATTTCAATTTTCGGACAACCGTTAATCCCTAAACGGCTTCCGTTATTTCGAGGGACTAAAATGACTTATTTATTAATTGTTAGGGACTAATGAAAGAAATTTAATAAGAATGAATCATATAAATTATAATATGAACATTGACTCATGTTCATTCTAATTATGTATTAATTTCAAACTACATATAACTACTCTTGTAAATATTAAATCTTTATTTGGATGTATTACTATAAAATAGTAAATATATTGAGTAATTTTCTAATCGAAGAAGTAACAATATTTTATTATATTACTGTAAAAAATAATTTCATGTATATAATAAAAAAAATCACAAAGCTTTTCTAGAGTTAATTACCTGCAGCATTGTGGATGGAACGCGACGGATGTAGTCATAAGTTTTTGGTCTTCTTGCTTAGACCAAGCACCTTTATTAGTTCCTTCCTTATTCTCACAACAACCAGGCCTTCTCATTCTTCTTAATTAATTAATTAATTAATTAATTTGCCTCTCTCATCACAAAGCAATACCTCTGTTTTTTTTTAATATCATGATGAATAACAACACAATGAATTGAAGGTAAGAAGAGATATGTGTGTGTGAGAGAATGTATGTGTTATTAAGTTGTGATTTTCTTATTATATTATAATTTTCTACATCAAACTAATAAAATATTGTTACTTTTTCAATTGGAAAATTATCTAATATATTTGTTTTTTGATAGTAATACATCCAAATAGAGACTTAATATTTACCGGAGTAGTTATATGTACGTAGCTTGAAATTAATACATAATTAGAATGAATATGAGTCAATATTCATATCATAATTTATAAGATTCATTCTTATTAAATTTCTTTTATTAGTCCCTAACAATTAATAAATAAGTCATTTTGGTCCCTCGAAATAACGGAAGTCGTTTAGGGACTAACGGTTGTCCGAAAATTGAAATTGTCAAGAAACTAACTTGTCAATTTCTCAATGTCAGGAACTACCTTGTCCACTGCGAAAATTATCACGTACCATATTGAGGTTTACTCTAAAAAAACAGGGTCTCTTATTCAACTAGGAGTAGTAGTACGTGATATCAGATCAACACCCTCAAATTAATTAAGAAATCCACATGACCAATAACAAGCCTCCATGTCCTCAAAACCCACCTAACCTTATCCCCTATCCCCACCCCTTTGATCATTCTCTTCTGCCAATTCTTCCATCAATATTTTCAATAAAGATAATGATAGGCATGCATTTAAAATTGAATATTTATAAAATATTTATTAAAACTGATTAATAATAGATAAAAAGTTAAAAAGTTTAAATAAAAATAATATTATAAATTAAAAATATAAATAATATCAATGTAATATACGAAATGAGTAATAATATATGTATAATAAAAAATGTTCAAATTTAATAGTTGAAATTATTGTTATACGAATGGAGGATTATTAGAGAGAAAAAAATTAGTTAAAACAGTCAATAAGTTGTGTACAACATATATAATATAAATTGCACAATGAATATTAGATATTGTGCACATCATATATTACATGATGTGCACAACATACATCACATGTTATAAAGAAAGATGATACTGCAACATGTGATATATATTATGTACAATAGATGATATATATTATGCACTACATGTGATATACGTTGTATATTTTATATTATATATATTATGCACAATTTATTAACTGTTTTGATTGAATATTTATTGTGGCTCTAGAATTTTCTATACGAATATTATTTTACAATTTCTATTGTTAATCTCACATTTTGCATACGGAAGTGACAATATATACATCTAATTATTGTTTGTCAAAAGCAACTTTAGAAGAGCTAATAAATAGCTCGTACAGACTCATGTTCAGAGTTGACTTCAAGGTCTTCCTTCTAACACATGAATAGTACAAAGTTTAGAAATAGCGGACTAAGCCCGTTTGGTTGCTGTATTGTGCGGTTTTCCAAGGTAATTAATGTGCTGGTAGTCATCAAAGTTTATTTTAGCTACTTTAATTCATATTTTTTCTCTACATATATTCTATTGTTCAATTGTTTGACTATAGTTTTCCTTTACACCAAAATCATATTTGTATGCAGATTTTTTTTTCACAATCAATATTCGGTCTCTATTATCAGAAATCAATTAATCTAATTCAAAGTTTGTGGCTGTCCTCCCAATTTATTTATTTTTTTCATTATCCTTGAGAACTCGAACTCGAGATTCAAAGAAATTTAGTAAGACCTTACACTTTTAGATCAATTAATGCTGGTATTTGTATGTAGGTTTGTGAACAATATGATTTTATTTGAATCTTTATTTACAAGAAAATATTTAGAAAAGATAATAAAAGTGTGACAGTACTTTAAAATGTATTTTTATCTTCATGTGGGTAAAAATGTTTTACTTACGCACGAGAGGCAAAATATATACATAATTATCTCAGTATTAAACAAAATTTTATTACATATGCTTGGGGAACAAAAAAAAACCAGTCAAAACAGCCAACAAAAGTTCATTTAATATTTTATGGTCCAAATAACATTTTAATCATGAGTATATTTTTAATGGGCTGAGTGATTATGACCCAAATTCCTATATGTTGATTGTTTTGACTGGTTTTTTATTGTACCTCTAGCTGTTCAAATTTTATATCTTATTAGTAGGGACATGCCCAAAAAACTAACCATGATGAAACCTATCTAACACTCACTTGGTTCCCCCTTTCTGCGTGCTGAAAACTACTTTTTTTAAATATTGTGAATTTTTTTAATTAAAAAGCTTCCTTTACCCAAAATAAAAAATTTCCAATATTTATGTATTTTTCCTCTCGGAAAAATTAGATTCTTATTATTATGGAGTTGTGATTCCTTTCAATTTGTGCAGATTAGGTCAACCCATAGTCGATGGCAAGTTTTGAAATGTGATAGTAAGGATGATTACGATTTGGTGTTTTCAGTCAAGCGATCATCTGTGAAGACCCCACACGAAAGCACTATTGCTTTAGATGTCTTTCTTGCCAATAATACTAAAGAACTTGATTGGGACTATAAGGTCATTGCTGGTTCTGGGAACAACTCTTGTGATATTTATGCTCAAGGATCTTCTACCATTCTTGTCAAGGTAAGAAAACATTGATACTGCTTATATTCTTCTAAGAGCCCTGTTTGGTCTCTAACAATTTCAGCATCGGACAAGTTGGTCCTTGACAATCGAAAATACTCTAACTGGTCCCTGACAATAATGTCAAAAGTCGGACATTATTGTCAAAAGTCGGACAATAATGCCATCAAACTGTCATTTCATCTATCAAACATCCATTAGAGATTATTACTATTAAAAAGTGAGACATATGTGTGCGGATTTGAGTTTTTTGTTTTAAATTACGGCGGACCCACAAATCACATAATGCTTTGATGGATGATTGATAAATGGATATGTACTTGATGTACATGTAGTACTATTAAATATTGGAAATCATGCGGATCACACAAGTATGTAAACGGAAAGAAAAATTATTAGGTGCTTCAAGAGCAAAAATTTTTTTTGCTCTGCACCATTTATTACATGACACATAATCTAAAAGGTCAACTATAGTGGGGAGGAAAAGGGTTAAGTTTCCAATAAAGGGATAAAATAACTTATGTGTCATGCAATGAATGGTACAGAACAAAAAAATCTCTTACTCTTAATCTTCATGCACCTAAAGGGAAAAGCACAAGAGCGTTGACACGAGTAGAGACTAGAGAGGAACCCACCAAGTCACCAATATTGACAATGGCATTGCTAGACTATAGATGCTCAAACAAATGATTGTCACTCGTCAGAACTACTCAACCTTTAATAACGGAGGAACTGAATTGAATTTTTTTTTTTTTATTTTATTTTATTTTTTTGTGTTGCATTGATCGATCATTCAAAAATACTAAACCCTAATATATTTAATGAAGACTAAATTAGTGTTATTAGCTTTATTTAAAAGATTATTAAGGCTACATTTTATTTTAATTATAAAAAGGATCGCAGTGGTGATTATATATAATAGAATTAAGTTTTAACCATTATTAATAAAATAAATTACAATGCATTCTTCTTCTTGTTCTGAGATTTTTGATAAAATTAACTTCATCAATTCTCTATTTATGTAAATGAAAAATATGAATGTACAAAAATTTATATATTCATCGTACAATATCCAAATGAAGCCTTACTAATTATGGTTTTTGCTTCCACTTTCAATGATTATAACTTAATTATTTTCAAGTAAGAATGCATAGCTTAAAAGTTTTGTTTTGAGGGAGACTAAATCGAATCACATTTTTAAATATTGGATGATGATTAGGCAAGTCATTATCACCTCCAATCACCATCATCATATAATATAAAATAGAAGTCCAAAACATGAAAAACAAGTCCACTTATACATTAATTGTCCATTTAAGACCACATAAAACAACTCAATGACTCGTTATTGTCGATCACAAAAGATTAAGTTCTATCTTGTGTCCCTTAGATGCCATTCCATGAACACTTTACTATATCCATTGAAAAATAATAATTTGACATCTATCTCTTGTAGTTCAATTAAACGTCTAATTATATTTATCTCTCTCAAATAATTTTATAAGACTCTTACTTAACTATTTTAATCTTATCGTTAAATTTAAATTACTATCTACGAACATTCATATTTTAGATGTGTTTATAGCAATACTTATACTTATTATTCGCTATTTAGCCATAGAAATGCATGGTTGTGACGATTAAAGTTTTGGTCAATCATAATAGTGGTTTGATGCCACCCAAATTTCCTTTTTGTTAGAGATGGCAAGGTGTTAATTATATTTGTGCTTTGCCAGAAATTACAAACATATATAAGCCCACAGAAGCAATGATCCACCATATGAATCAATTTTTTGTGTAATCTCACTTGTGGGCTTTGCCCAAAAAGTGTTTGGGTTGTAGTTGTTTTGCTTTTTGCTCTATTCAAATTATTTACTTTCATTTTAACCATCAACTAAAACGTTGATCCAACAATTTCTAAAAGAAAGAGGTAATACTAAAAGTCGTCTCTTAAAGATATTTTTATAGAATAAAAAATTAATCCTTCAATCAAGAGCTAACTTAATCCCAATGTAAAGTTGATCCATAAACTCTTTAGCATAATTGCACATATAGACATTAACCAAAATGGCTTTGAGGTGAAAATAATCAAGATAAGAAAAAGTGAAGTTGTTTATTTTACATTTTCACTTATTAAATAAGTGAGAAACTTTGAAAACAATTTATTCTGATAGAAGTTAAAAATATTAGATGGTGTTAGGTTTGTGAAAATATTTTCTGTTTTTATTTTCTATTTTTATATAGGTATGTAGATTGTTTACTTGTTCTAGTGAATAATAGTCATGGTGTTTTATTTCATCCAACTCATATTTTTTGTTTTCACACTTTTGACTGAAAACATAAAAATAAGAATTTAACGTTTTTTTATTTTCATTGAGTTTAGAAAATATTTTATGAAAATATTTTCAATGAAATAAAAACAAACACTTTTACTTGTATTTTCTATTTATAATAAAAATAAAAACAAAAAATTGGCGAACCAATCACACCCTTAATTTTTACTTTTACTATATATCTCAAAACAACTCGCTCTCTCAAATACATTTTTTTTTTCAAAACACAAATCAATTTTTCATACGTCAATTATATCAAAAATAATTATTTAAACATCATATTATTTTAATAATAGTTCAACCAACAAAAATCTAAAATTGTTTTGATTTACACTTATTATATATATATATTGAAAAAAACCCTCCAATTACACTTTTCTTAGCAACGCTTAAAAAATGTGGCCTACAACTATAGTTATTGACATGGATCGAACCAAAAACTGATAAACCAATCACTAGATAGTCCTGTCCGATTCAATCATTATAGATCAAATATCCAAGAAAATTGGCCAAATTTGATCAAACTTGAAGTGAACCTATCAAGCTCGAATTTAACCAACTAACTCGCCATGAACCCTCCTTCGAGTTGTGTTGACTCCACATGATTGAGTTTTTAAATAAATCATAAATACCTCCCTCAGAGTTCAAACCCATGTCCCCATGACATAATTTTTATGAACATAAATTTCGACATAATACACATATTTAAAATGAACCGAAATAAGAATTAGGTGAGTACTTATTAATGTTCAACTTTTATGAAATTTGGTACAAATAATCTTTATAATTAGTTATTATAATTTAACGATGAATCAACAAAAAAACTTGTCTTATAAAGTTTTAAGCGGTTGTAACTTTAAGTTACGTCCATGTTATTTGATCTCGACTCATATACGTGTGTATAAGTGTGGATCCGTTAATTATATATTCAATTTAATATATTTTCCTTGAATTCTAGAAGTTTATGATCTAAATATATTTCTAATTTTCTTTTATCTTTATTACTATAGAAATATATAAATTTGTATTCTTAAAAATATTTAATGTAGAACATAAAATAAATTAAGCTAATTATCTAAATATTAAAAATAAATACATAAGTGTGTGTTTTTCTTTTATAATTTCAGACACAAGCACCCAAAACAAATATGCTCATGTGAGTACAAATATGTACCCAAACAAACACACTTAAAATAAATTAGTCTTAAAATAAATTAGTCTTGTTGAAAAATCTCCTAACTTAAAAAAAAATATAACCTATTAACAATATAATTTTACAACCTTTCACATCTTAACATAATCACATTGTTATTCAAAACATGACTTGTAGGTTTTGTTAAACACAGCATTATAGTCATCAATGATGATTTTTTTGTTTTGTTTTGGTAATCAAAGAGCCAGTAATGCTTGTTGTACATCAAAAATATATCCAACAAGTATCTAATGTGTGTTATATGTCATCGTAATGTATTATACTTATAGTACACACTACATATGACATATAACACACGTTGAATATTCGATGAATATATTTTCGATATACAATAAGTATTATTGTCAAATTAAAGAGCTACTAGACATTTCAATGTTCGTTCCCTTGATCTTTGCTTTGGCTCTGGCTGGTAGTTTACTACGTAACGACATCCTCAATGTTGTTATATAATTTATTTGATGCAAGTGGCTAGACTAGTCCACTGATCTGATCTGAACCTACGCCAATTTGGTCATCAAAAAGCTCAACTTGCACAAGTGGTAGAGATGCTTTCTATTATCACACATGGTAGGGTTTGAACCCCAATGTATGGAGATGAAAATTCTAAAGTAATATTGATAATTATAAATCTAAAAAATATTTAAAACTAGTTTATGAATATTTTTAACATAAATGCTTGGGGCACAACAAAAACCCAGCCAAAACAGCCATAAAGCCATTAACACTTTATGGCCCAAATAATACTTTAAATTATATTTTTAATTGGCTGAGTGATTGTGGCCCAAATTTCTATTTGTTGGCTGTTTTGGCTTATTTTTTGTTGTGCCTCTAGCAATGCTCTATTTTTAATGATTATTAATTGTCAAATAATAATTTATAACTATTTTTAATGACAAACAAATGTTAATATATATTTTTTTATGATATTTTTATCAACACTTTTTGACAATTATATGTTGAAAATAATCATTATTGCTGTAATATATTATTAAAACTCATTATTATTGATATTTTAAAAATTTTGTTAATATTTATTATCCTGACTTTATAGATTTTTTTTATTTTGAAAAGTACGCTGTTTTCTAATTGTTTTTGCTTAAAATGACACTAATACCCTATAAAATTTCTAAAATTACAAACCAACCAAACCCTAATATTTAATAATAATTATTATATAATAATTAATACAATATTAATAATTATAATAATTACTTTATTATAATAATAATTATTATTATTATTATTATTATTATTTTACTATTATTATTATTATGATCATTATTATTATAATTATTTTTAACATTAATTTAATTATAATAATATAAATAATAATTATAATTAATCAATTATATAATAATAATAATTATTATAATAATTATTATTATTTATAATAATTATTGTAATAATTATTATTTTACTATTATTATTATTATCTATTATTATTATAATTATTTTTACATTATTTATTATTATAATATATAAATATAATTAATTATTATATATATAATAATTATTATTATTAAATATTATTGTAATAATTATTATAATATTACTTTATTATAATAATTATTATTATTTTACTATTATTATTATTATATCATTATTATTAAAATTATTTTTAACATTAATTTAATTATAATAATATCAATAATTATTATCATTTTTAATTAGAATCATTATTATATATTAAAATAAAAATTAAATATATTATTATTATATCAATAAAAATAATAATTGCAATAATTATTATGGTAATTAACATTATTAAAATAATAATTATAATAATTATTATAATAATAATATTAAATTTACTTACTATTATAATTATAATAATAATAACTTTAATAATACTTATTATAATAATTGTAATAGTAATGATTATTAAAATAATAATTATTATTATAATAATTAAAATAATAATAATAATTGTAATAGTTTTTATTTAATAATAGTAATAAATCATTATTATACTAATGTTCATAACTACAATATAAGGGTAAAAGTGTCTTTTGCACTATTTTTTAATTCTGTCTCACTAATCCAAACACTAGATAGCACACTATATTAGTGTCATGTCTCCTGCATCCAAACACAGTATATGAATACTGGTACACAGTGTCCATATCCATCATTGTCCATGTCCATCTACTGTGTCCATCAATTTGTGTCTACTCTACACCATCCAAACACAGCCTAAATTCATTGTCCTTAAATTTTGTAGTATCCTTATTATTTACTATAAATCTTAGTACATATTGAAGAAATATCAAAAACACGATGAGTCTATTTTGATATTTTTTTCACTAATATTAGAATAAGAGAGACAATTTAATTTTTAGTGCAGTTGAATAATTATGATCTAAAACTCTTATATTGACTAATTTCTTTTTTTTTTTTTGTTCTCTAGGGTATCCATCGGAGCGATTCTGATGACTAATCCTTTGCCAGTTTGTGCGTGCACCTCAAGGCCGGTGGGACGGCTGACCAATGTTCTCTCTACATACACATTGTCCCGGGATCGTACCCGGGACTAGATACTTAAGTTACTCAAGTCACTACCACTTGTACTAGAGTCCCTGATTATATTGACTAATTTCTAAGTGCGCAAATAGCAACATTAAGATTTATTTATCTACATTTTATTTTTTTATCTTATTTTTCAGTAGTTAGAGATTAGTCAAAGGACAGTTCCAAAATGATACAAGAAGCCCATATTGCTGAAGTAACTAATACTGAAAATTATCTTGAGGAGTCTGCAGCCCAACGACGACAAACAGCCCAAATCTCTCCTAAATATAGTAATTGCAGTAATATTCATAGAGTAGTTGGTTGTGATAAAACCGGGTAGTGTGGTTGAGCAGTAGGGATTCATCCTCCCTTAATCAAGTGTCGAGGGTTCGATCCTCGCCTTGGATATGGAAAAATTTTAAAACTTCCGACCAGTTGTCCCACCCTTCGAGGTGCCTACAAGCCAACGAAGGATTAGTCACTGTGATCAGTGGATACCCCGGTCGTGAAAAAAAAAAAAAAGAGTTGGTTGTGATAAGAATGAGCAAAAGATTCCTCTTCTAGAAGAAGGGCGAGCTGTCCTATTTGTTATGATTTTTTACTGTTTTTTGCTTTTCCGTTAGTTTTCTATGAGCCGTACATTATCTTTCACTTTGTTTCTTTTTTATGATTCCTTTTTGAGCAATCTTTTAATTAGAGTGATGATGTTCATAAACATTTTTTTTAAGGATGCACAAATAACATCACTCCAATTGATCTTTAAAGTTACAACTTGTATTTTGTTAATCACTCTCTGTATTTCTTTTTTTTTTTGGTATATAAGCTAAAGAACACAAAAAGAGAAGACCACTACTCCCTCCATTTCAATATGAAAGTCATTTTTTTTTAACTTTAGTGTTTCAAAATATCTGTCATATTTTAGTAGATTTAATTTTTCTTTTCCATATATACCCTAAATTGGATGTGTTGATTAATCATCATAAATGCAGTTATTAAGAGTATTATATATTAACTGAATTTTGTTCATTTGATGAAGAAAATGAACTTACATTTATAGAATGATGTTTTGCACAATAAAAAATCAGTTAAAATCAGTCAATATAAAAATTTTGAATGATAATCACTCGATCTATTTAAAATTAACTTCTTATAGTAAGGAGTTCTTTTTTTTTACTAAAAGATTGTCAAATGGATCCATTGAGCACTAATTTACTATTTTTCTATACCAAATATTTTCTTTATATTATCATCTCGGTGGTGGATACCGATTGATATTTGTAAATTGTAGGGCTCATTATTGGCTGTTATATTCACTATTGTCAATTCTTCCACAGTTCTCATATATAAATAAGATGTTTCTAGAACTTGTGATGACTTTCATACACTCTTGACTCGTATACTCCGTCAATGACAAATTCCTCTCGTATTAATTAAAGATCGCTTTGTGTTCTTTTCATTGAACTTTTCAGCTTTGACTTAGTAAATAGTGAGCACAACATCTTATAGTTATCAGAAATAACACGTGTGAGTGCAATATAGAATTAGTCAATATCAATCAATAACTCCAAAAATTTAAAAACAACGCTTAAAATATTATTCACAGTATTATTTAGAGAATAATTATCATTTACTGTAAGCTAATGAAAAATTATTAAATATTCTCTTTTAATAATAATTACTTTCATAAATTTTAAAAACAATTTTTTAAAGATGATGTGTCATAATATAATTGATTAAAAGTGTAAAATATATTTACAGTGTATTGTAATTAATCCTTATTGTTTATGTGTAATACTGCTTATATATATTTTTTTCGATTATTGTCATGAGACTTTAAAACAAATGTTTCATGAATGGAAATGACTAGACAAATCTCATTAAAAATTCTCCTATCCTATACGAGAAAAAAGAACATTTGTCTAGTCAATACATACATCAACATAACACTGATACATAAACTCAATTCCACCAACAAACCAGAAAAACTGATGTGTAATACTGCTTATATATTACACATCAGTTTTTGGAATATACCTACAAAATTTAAGAAAACATACTAAGATATTGAAGGAAAAATGTACTCATAAGCACATGCTTACATATTAAAATATTTTATCATTGCACATACTATAAGCCTATTAATACATATATTATTGTCACATAAAAATGCACATACGATTGTGATACAAATGAACAAACATAGTTATTAAATCGTTATATATCAAAGATTTAAATCATCTAATTTAATCTTAGAATATTTATTAATGTACATATTATAAGTCTTACTATGCACATAAAAAAATTGCGACTATGATACCATGAAAGAATCCAGTGGAAAGCCAGAACAGAAATAACAGAAAATATTTTTCATTGATGAATTATATTCTTGGTTTGAAGAGAGTATACACTGAGATATATATAGGAGCAGGGAGAACTAACTAAACCCTAAGGTTAGACACTTAACTATGGTTACTGAGCACTGGTTAACTAACTCACAGCCTAACAAACTTTACTTGTTGGCTTCCTTCCTAATAATCCATTAAAAATAATGTACATGTTTTTTAATATAGATGCACATGTATAAAAAATGGTGACATATATCAAATTATATTTAAAAGTACACATATTCTAAGCTACTAATTTACATGTTATCACATTAAAAATACACGATTGTGATATAAATGCACATACACAGTCAAATAATTGCATATCAAATATTTAAATTATCTAATTTAATTTTGGAGTATTTGTCATTCCACATACTATGTGTTTTATTATACACATGTTGATGTCACATTAGAAAGGCATATGTTTTTCAGACATAGATGCACTTGTATGTGTATAGAAAAAATTGTGAGATATCAAATTATTTGAAAGTGCACATACATACTATATAAGTCTACTGGCCAATAGTGTACATGTTGTCATATTAGAAATGCACACACAATTATGATATAATACATACATAGTATTTAAATAATCTAATTTAATTTTAGAGTATTTGTGTTGCATGTACTGTAAGTTTTATTATGCATATATATATTGTCACATTTGAAATACACATGTAGTTGTGGTATAGATCCACAGTCTTAATGTAGTACGTGAACAATGTGCATAAATAAGAGAAATTTTTGGATGATCATAAACCGTTACATAGGATTATAATTCAGTCATCCAAGTGATGTCATGTGTTCATATGTAGTGATTATATATCATAAGATCTACTATTATTAATAATTAAAAATATTATATAGTTATTTTTTATTTTTATATTTTAAAAATAAAAAAAAAGAATGGAACTCACATCTCAATATGTAAAAGAAACATATAATTTAATATTTTTTATTTTTTTATATAAAAACTAATTAATTTGGGTCACAAGACAAATAAATAAAAAAATAATTATTTCTAATAAAAAAATAAATCAATGGAAAAATTTCTTCTTCCTCACACTAAATAATTTAAAAGTATTAAAATTTAGTATTTATCATGCATGTGTCCATAAATGATGTTGTGTATTTATATGACTTGATATTAATAATTAAAAATCTAACAATAGTTAATTTATTTTATATTTTTATTTTAAAAAGAATGAAAAAAATAATGTAATCCACAATATTTTGATAGAAAAAACAAATATTTAATTTTAATATTTTAAAATTATTCAATGAATAAGAAGAAATATTTTTATTGGAATTTTTTTTAATTTTTCTTGTGACCCAAATTAGTTTGTTTTTACAAAAATAAAATAATTTAAAAAATATTAAAATTAAATATTTATTTTAGTTAGTGAGATATGAGTCCCATTATTTTTTTAAATAACTAGCAGGTTAAAATTTTAATTGTTAATAGTAAATCCTATGACACATAAGATTACATATGAACACATGACATCACGTGCGTGCCTAGACTATAAATCTATAAAGTGATTTATGATCATCCAAGAATATCTTCATAAACAATGGGTGTGATTAGAATTTTGGGATTTTTCGGTTCAGACTTGTTTATTGATATCAACTGATTTTTATCATACATTTAAATTAAAGTGTTTAATTTTGATGCAGTGTGACATCAATCGAAACACTTTGTTAGTATAATTTTTCAGATAATGGAAAAGAGAAAATACAATCATGGATGATGTGACAGCATATGATTGGATGACTGTGTAAATGAATTGTACATTATCAGTGGATAAAAATTAACTTCTAAATTAAAATAACATAACTATATATTTATTGAGTGATGCTATTTGTATAATAAAAAATAAGCCAAAACCAACCAATAGGAAAGTTTTGGACTAAACTCACTCAGCTCACTAAAAATTAACTTCTTAAATGAATTTTTTTTACATAAAAATTATCAAATAAATCCATTAGTTGATTGAACTATTTTTCTATTTTTTATCAAATATTTCCCATATTTATTAATTAGATGCAGGTATCTAGCCCACTTATCATTTGCATTGCACATACCACAATTCGGTCGTCCAAAAATTAAGCTCAACTTGCACAAGTGGAAGAGATGGGTTTATGATCTTCTTTTTTAATTTTTAGGATTAACTTATTCAAATGAATTGAAGCTTTGAGGAGAAATTCAATTGCGTTTTGATACAATAATATATGAAATTGGGAAAATACTTGGGACACAATAAAACTCTAATCAAAACAGCTCATATTTATGCACAACATATATAATATAAAATATACAACATATATCACATGCGGTGCATAATATATATCACATGTTGCAGCATCATTAATTTCATTGCAACATGTGATATATGTTGTGCACATCATGTGATATATAACGTTGCATAATATATAATATTTATTGTGCAATTTATATTATATATGCATGTTATCCATAATTTATTGATTATTTTGACTATTATTTGTTGTACATATAACCATGCTCATGAAATTATTGATAGAATCAAGGTGGGCAGATTCTTTCTCATATTTTCCTCTTCATCCCACATTAATTTATTTTCTTTTCCCACTTACACCACCTTTTTACTATCTTTCTGTTTTATGTTGTGACCACACACACCTGGTTTTAAGTTTCATGGAAAGTGGCTTTTGTTTGGGAGAAAGCAACACAACTACGTACATATATAGCTGAGATCGATTGAGAAATTAGAAGGAAGTTTCATATTGTAATTTTATTTGGATGTATAACACATGGAAAAATTAGGCTTTGACACCTGCATGTGAGCAAGAGATAGGGATCGGATTCTGAATGATGGTAATCATCACATGAGATGTAATTTAGTCTCGTTAATTACATGTATGCCCTATATATGTATAAAATCATCGAGGTGATCGATTGTATCCAAATAACTTAAGTTTTATAATAGATAATGCATGGGATATAGTAATAGTATAATATGGTATATTATAAAGTCGTATTTTTTTTTTTCAAATAGAAATGAGCCCCTCCAAAAAGAAATGGGTAACTCATACTAATACACATTCGTTAAGAGTGGTCTCGTTAAAATATCTCATAACTTAGATAAAATAAATAACCTAATAAAAAAAAACGTACCCGATAAAAATCGGAACGAGAGAACCTCGCACCAAAACTGAGCACAAATTTGCAAATAACTGAAAGGCACTCTGGATAGGGATCATAGCAAGGTTGATTAATAGTAAGTATATGAAGCAAATTGTGCATGTAAATGAGAGAATGGAGAATACGAAACGATTTTAGGGTTAGAAGAGGGAGAGACACTTTTCCAAGAGGGAGGCATGTGGAGGATGGAGAGAATGTGAGAAATCAAAATGGAGGAGAGAACCGAACAGATGGAGATTGGAAGTTTCATCAACGGAGGTCTTGGAGAGGGGTTGAAACGAAGCCAATAACAATCTTCGTTGATAACATCCCAACGTCAAAAACAAAAGGATGGTTGTGGAAGATATAGTGGAGGTCTACTTATCAAGGAAAATCAGAACAAATAAGTCACTGGCGTTTGGCTTTGTGAGATTTAAAACTCGTGAGGAAGCGATCAGAGCAGTCGAAGGCACTAATGGCTGGGAAGTTGATGGGTATAACTTGGAGACATACAAGAACGGAGGTTGGTGCCAGGGAGTCAAAGGAATCGGAAGAGTCACAGCTACCAAAAACTGTGTTTGAAGATGAGGATTCTAGAACGTTCTTTCTCAGAGGGAAGGAAAACGAAGGAAAAATCGAATGGTTACGAAAATGTTGCATCTTACAGACTGACATAGCAACTGAGAAGTTTGATCTAATTGGTAAGTTGAAGGACATCTCCCCTCCATTTATCAATATAATGGGGGTTGATGTTTACAACTTTTTAGTGGAATTGGTCCAACAGAAATCTGATCTTGATGATTGCATTGCTTTTGAAGATACTGGTGTTAAGATTCTGGAGTTAAGCAGAGTTATGCAGAGTCCTTGGTTGAGTTAATAATTCAAAAGGAGCAAGTTAGGATGCTGCCTACTGGATATGATGGGCGGTGCTTTGTGCATTTCTTTGATCTTTTCCTTGGTTTCATCCATGAATCTTGGGTAAGACTATGCTTCTAGTGCTACTGTTGGTTTTCTTTCTTTTGGGGGGTTATTTTAGTTCGCTTCGTTGCTCCGGATTCCTCTTTATTATACTCTTTTTCCTCATTAGGTTAGTGGATTCTTAGGCTAGGAGGTTTTTTAACGAGGTTAGGTTGTTGTAATATTTGGTAATTCGGTTTCAATGCGATAGGGAGGGGGGTTGTTTACTCTTTTTTATCCAGCTCTGTTTGGTAGGGGTGTTTTCATTTGGCAGCAGTGTTTGGTTGCCTTCTAGACGGTCTTGTGGCCTGATGATGGAGCTGGGATTTTTGTTTTTGTGTTGCTGTTTTGAGGGCTTTTGTTTTCTTGTAGGTTATTGTTGTTCTTTCTCTTTGAGCTTCCTTTGGTTTTGGAGCTCAAGGTACTTATCGGAAAAAAAAGAACCTCGCACCAAAACTTTACATCACAATTATTATAAAATTATAAAATCATCCAAGTTACACCTGGGCATAATACAAACAAGACGTATAGAGACCACACCAATTTTGGATACATTAATGTTTATTATATAATAGAAATATAGATAATTAATATTCAATGTGTACTATACATATTGTATATCATACGTAATGTGTATTATATGTCATACATATAACAAACATTACATATAACACACCGTATGTATAATATACTTGATACTAATTAGATGTATTTATATATATATATATATATATGCTTGGTTAAATGAGATATACTCTTTTCTATCATAACATGTGTTAGCTCCTTTATGATTGTACATAGACGTACGTTTTTCCCTATTATAATCCAGTATGTATAGTCTCGAGTTCAAACTCTACATGCGAATTAAAGTACGTAGCAAGTAGCTTGTGTCCCTCTATGTAATCTTAAATGCTTCAACAAGATTATTGCCTTCTAGATGAGAGATAGGATAGTTGTGAGAAATAATAAAAAAAAAGAAGAAGAAGGAGGAAGAAAATCAATAATGTTTGTCGTACAACAGAAATACGTCTAACTAGTATCCAACGTATGCTATACATAACATAAAATATGTGCTATAAGTATGTGTGTTATACGTATATCACACATTCCATGTTATGTACAGCACACATTGGATACTAGTTGGTCGTATTTCTATTGTACGAGAAAATTATTGATATACGACAACGTGCATGCATCTCCGATCCATATCTATTAATATAATTAAGTTTAATTTTCCACACTGATTAAGCTCTTCTACCAAACACAACTCTACGGGCCATATATCATTTCTCGCCTATAAATGTCACATGCTATGTGCTCAAACTTCAAGTCTCTTTAGACTCAAATTAAAAAAAGAAGCAATATAATTATCTTGAATTTTCTCTTTTCATATTGATATGGCCGAAGCAGTTCCCAACAACACCACCACTCTGGAAATTAACACAAACGATGGTGTAGTGAACATGAACAACCAGATACTTTTCACTGTTGCAGCACCTATGTCGTTACACCAACGTCATATCCTATATGATGCTCGTCGAGTTCCCTTATACACTCTGTATAAAAAGGTTTGTCTGTGATATTATCTATACCTTACCCGTTGTTATGTCCAATTCATACACTGTACTGGATGCAATATAGTAAAATGAACATGTACATGTCTTTTTCTATTTTTGGCTGAAGTTAAGGTGGGTTTAGTATTGTTTATTGCAGACGTGTTTGTGATTTTCAAAAATATAATTGAAAATTTTGTATTTGGTAAAAGAAAAAAATTGAGATGTTTGTGTTGTTGACTTTTAAAAGTTAAGAGCGCTTTTAAAAACAACAATGGAGAATCGTTTGAAAACTAATTTATGTTTTTTTAAATTAAAATTTTTAATATAACCTTATTTATTTGATAAATATCCAGATTTATTTATAAATTTTCATCTTTCTTTTTATACTTCCTTTTTATTATAGTCATTTCAAATTTTTAAAGCAATTTTAATTACGGTACCTAACATTATTGTTATAGTTTGTGCTTATTGAGAGTAATTTTTATTTTATCAAACATATATGTGCTACAAATTTTAAAAAAAACTTTTGAAAAGATAAAAAGATAAGTAACTTTTAAAAAGTAATAGCAATACCAAACTCATCCTTAGTATATCTGTAAGAAGTAACTTCTACTCCGATAGGACACCAGTAAAATTTTTTATGTGTATTGAGAATAATAAAACTTATTTATTTTCAATAATTTATTGTATTATCAGAATTAAATAAGTCAACTATATAGTTGATCTTCTCGTGCTTTTCTACCGTGAAAAGGTTGGATCTTTCCTCTCTTTTTCCCTCTTCTTTCTCCTTCCCCTTGCCCTAAAGAGGATGGATATAGCTAGAGAAAAAAAATTATTAATAATAACATAAATACTTGATATATAATAAAAAATCAGTCAAAATAGCAACATAACGTGCACAACATACATAATATATATAATAATGTATATATATCACATGTCGTGCACCTCATATATCACATATTGTGCACAACGTATATCTCATATTGCAACATATTCTTTCTTTACAACATATGATATATGTTGTGCACACCATATGATATATGGTGTGCACAATATGTGATATACGTTGTGAATATTATATTATATATGTTATGTACAATATATTAACTGTTTTGACTGATTTTTTATTATATATATAGAAATGCTCTAATAATAATTAGTAATGAGTTTCATTTATTTTTATGAATAAATATATAGTTATATAAAAAATTAGTATGTACAAATTATACTCCTCTTTGAAATATCGGAGGTTGGGGTACTTTTAAAGTGTGAGTGAATAAATAAAGAAAAAATAAATAAAGGTTTTCATGAATTTTTAGCGGGAAAACATTTGGTTAATGGTAATAAGAAATTGCCATGCGTGGCACTTAGAGATAATATTGTTAGCTAGGTTGTGTTTGGTAGTTGTCTCGAGATATAGTAGACAGAGACACAAAGAAACTGTGTCTCTGTATTATGTTTGGTAGCAGTGGATATGACACAAAGAATGTCTCTGTATTATATTATTAATAACAGTGGACAAGATAGACACATATGTATGTAAAAATAATCATAATTATCCTTTTATATTAAAATTGATTAAAATTTTTTCTTTTTAAAAAAAATCATATTATTAAATTAAATATATTTACTAATTTTTTAAATTATATTTATTTCATTTAATTTAATTTGAGCATGTTTAAATTTAATTTTATTCATTAAATCTTTAAAATGATGAATGGTACATTGGGAAGAAAAATTCATTTAGCCTATTTGAATTACCGTGCTTTTGACTTTTTTTTTTAATTTCTAACTTATCAGAAGTTATATATGTCTTGTTTGACTATATAACTTATGACTTCTCCATAATTTATTTCAGTGCTTCTGAAGAAGTCAGAATATTTGACTTCTCTAGAAGCACTTTTCGAAACAATTAAAATAAAAAATTTATTATTTTATGTTCACATGCAAAATAACTTATTCTTCATGAGTTACTTATCAGAAGTTCCTTTTATATAAGGACTTAAATGAGTTGTTTGTCCAAACTGACCCTAAATGTATCAATCCTTCTATGTCCATCTCAGTCCATCACCATTTGAGTGGACACAAATTTTGTGTCTCTTGTGTCTATGGACAGAAATTTTAGTCATTATGTGTTTATATTCTCATACACCAAACATAATTATTCTTTCTCAATTTCTGTCTTTTGTGTTTTGGAACAGTTACCAAACATTACCTTACATACCTTACAGCCTTAGAGTAGGGTTCTTAGTGAAAGAGAAAAGTGAAAAAAATAGAGAAGAAAAGAGAGTTTGAAACTTTGAATCCATGCGAAGGAAGAAACAAATGATCTCACATATTGAAAACACAGAGATAACATATTGAAAAAGGTTGGGCCATTACATAGCAAAAGCCCAAAAGAGATAAAAAAATGTCAAACATACACCTAAAGAAAATTAAACAATCTCACACACAAAGATTAGATCCCTTCACATTATTACCAAAAATAAAAATAGATCCCTTCACAAATATCAACGAGGATCGGTACAAGTGATAAACGACTTGTTATTCCTTAAGTAAGATCTTGTGTTCGAGTCTTATGGATCGAAAAAATCCTCACTTGAAGCCTCACCTGTAATTTTTAGGTACGCGACCCGAGCCGACGGATTAATCGAAATGAATCTCCGGATATCGTGGACAACCAAAAAATAAGATCCCTTGACAAATACAATTATATAATTAGCTGTAGATAAAGAATAGTAACGTAAAAAAATAATATATATATATATATATATATATATATAGTTCATTCAATAATAAATATAGATTCAAATTTCTAATTTCTAATTTTTGTGCTGTTCAAATTTTTTATTTAAACAAGAAATCTAAACAACCTATTTGGAAAGCATATGATTTCAATTCTCATGAAAATTGATTTCTTTTCTTAAGTTTGGAATTGAATGGAATTCAATAAAAAGTATGAATTCAATTCTCAAGAGAATTCTTGTTCTCATTTTTAAGTCATTTACAAATCAGACCAAAAGAGGTATGATTTCAAATTATTTCTCATTCAATTTTCACTTAAAGAGTGTATCGTAAAAAATATCTCTACTCTAATTATAATGCTCTATTATATTTTTTTTATAAAAAAAATCTAATAGAAGATTATAATTAGAGTAGAGATATTTTTGAATATCTAATGCTCTATTAGATTCGATGTTATATTCACAAAGGATATATAAACTTGTCCATTAAAAGAATTTAATTCATTATAAACATAGAATTCAATTTAATTCTATAGTTTTCCTAATGTATTCCAAATACTAAAATTGAATACAATTCTGATAAAAATTCAATTCATGATAGAATTGAATTCTAATTCCATTACTTTATAGTTTTCAAACATGCTGAAAATAATTTTTTTTCTATATATATGTAGAAATTTTCCATGCATGACAGATGGAAAGTTTACAATGGAGAAAGTACAAATTCCCCGGATTTCAGCTTTTCAGTCATGAGAAAATCAATGATCCAATGGGGAATAGTCGAGTTGAAAGTGTTCCTAGCGAACAACAGAGATGAAAAAGTTTGTGACTATGTAATCTATGCTGGATTTCTTAGACGATCTTGCACTATTGTATCCGTTCACTCTTCCACCGTTGTTGCTAAGGTATAAGTTTACTTCTCATATAGAAAAAATATTTTATATCATCATCCAATTAAAATATTTCGTTGGTATAACTTTTTAAGTACAAAACATAATCATGGTTGACGTGACAACTCATAATTGGATCATTGTGTAAAAAGATTGTACACTGTCATCAGTGGATAAAAATTAAACTATATATATTGAGAGTGCTGAAAATTTTAAATAGCATTGCTATATGTACAATGAAAAACAGTCAAAATAATTAATATATTATGCACAACAAGTATTATATAATATGCACAACATGTATTATAGAATGTGCACAACATATATCATATATTATGCATATCATGTATCATATATATATATTATAGAGTTTAATTTTAATCCACTATTACACAGACATTCAATTATGTATTGACACATCATCAAAAGTCTTTAACTCAATCACCCACTAACTAAAAAGTCACACAAATTAATGGATGTGATTGAATGACAAAAGATAATATTATTACAATATACTATATATATTATAAACAACATTTTATATATGTATATATATATATATATATATATATATATAAAAGTCAACAGCAAGCACTCAACGCGGGAAGCTTGACAAGCAAAAAGAAAGCATATGCAACTCGGATTCCGAATTACACCAACCTAGTAACCTTCTAGTTATTAGAAAACTAACCTAATAAAAAATGAGAAATATTGGTGGTACAACTTAAATACATCCATCACCCATCCAACTGAGATGGTGGCCCACATATAGCATTTAATTGCTATTACAATGAAGGATAAGATGTGTGCGAATTTAATGAAATAAACTTAATGTGTATTTTGGTTGGATGAGTTCGATATATATAAGTTGTACGTGTAGTATTAGTGAAAAATTGATGTAATAAGAGGGATCCAAGACAACATATCCAAACCAAAATATTAAAAATAGCACAACACCATAAACAAGCTATGTGAAGGGCAGCAAAGCAAAGAGGACCTACCATGGATTTATATTGTACTGCACAAGTAAGGCTATCAGCCTTTTTTACGATGCCCAAATACTCTCATCAGCACTCCCATCTGCACCCAGCCATTTAATCAAGCACCTTAAAAGCTTGCAGCCAACTTGTAACCATCCCTTCCTTAAGCAGTATTAAGCAAACATCAACATTATCCTCAAAACAGCCACCAGCAATAAGAAAACATCCCACAAATAATAGAAATATTTGGCACAATAAAAAACTAGTCAAAACAGCCAACAAATTGTGCACAACATATATAATATAAATTACACAACGAATATTACATGTTGTGCACGCTATATATCACATGATGTGCACAACATAAAAACTCTTAGGTAGTGTTGGTTTTCTGTGACTCTAGAGTCAGAGTCAAGGATGTCATCATGAAGTCGGTGTCGTAGGAGCCAGAGTAAGTCACAGTGATTCCAAAATTGGCTCCGAACACACCCTCACATATTTGTGTCTCCCTTCCAGCACACTCTCTTCCAATACACAATGACTCTAAAATTGGAGTAAACAAAAAATAATTGACAATTTTGTTCACTGGGTCAAACATTTGACAGAGTCAATTTTTAACTGACTCCCCTGACTCAGAGTGAAAAAACAAACGCAACCTTAGTGTACAATAAACAATAAGTCAAAACACCCAATAAATTATGTACAATATGTAATATACATAACATATATTACATATTATATACAACATATATGACATATTATACATGATATATATCACATGTTAAAACATTATATTTCTTTACAATATGTGATATACGGTGTGCACAATATATGATATATGTTGTGTACAACATATAATATATGATGTGCATATTATATAATATATATTGTATATAATATATTAACTGTTTTGACTATTTTTTTATTGTATGTTATGCAGGTATGAAAATGATATATATTCAGCAACAATAAATTTTGGTTGCAGATGAGGAAAATAGAGGGCAAATACGTGGTGACAGTTTATCCTAACTTCATCAATTATGCAGCATTCATAACGACACTAATTATCATTCTTGATAAGATGTCCTATATTGATAGCGTGTCGCGCACCACACTAAAAATTGCTAGAATGATGATGGATCCATTTGACATCTCGGGTTTTTTCCTCGATCAATTCGGTGAAACTATTACGGAAGCGATAATGGATCTTATTGTTGAACAAATTATGGAAAACAATAATAATGGTACAAATTGAGGAGTTTTTTTTTCCAGTAATGTTCATTGTACATCGAAAATATATTCATCGAATAATATTCAATGCGTGCTATAAATATGACACATTACATATAATATAAATTACGTATGACATATAACATATGTTAGATACTCGTTGAATGTATTTTCGATATATAACAAACATGACTGGGTTTCTTTTCTACATGCATGGTTCTTGCAATAATAATGCTCAAGGTCAAGGCTTATTTGCTTCTCTTTTAAACTGGCTCGGTCCATGACCACTTTAATTGGATGCAACTCAGGCCTTCGCTGTGTTTGATGTTTTAATTTATGTTTTGGTCTGAATTTGTAGGTGTCTTTTTTTTCGCTTTGGCTCTGTGTTAATTGCTTTTGGATCATACGATCTTTGTTGTTGTACTTACATCTTAGCTTGTTGGTCTTTATCAATAAAAGATTGAGGAGTCTTTCAGCTTCTAGGACTTGGATCTACATCTCTTTTAAAAGTTATCCATGGTTTCAGCAATTAGGCTTTTTTTTATGTTCTAATTTTAGTTTGCTTCTTGTATTTTTATTATATATTTTAGCACATCATAAATAAGATAAGGTAATCAAGGGTTAACACAGGTGGTAAGCGGCTTGTTGTCCCTTAAGCAAGGTCTCGGGTTCGAGCCTTGTGGATGGAAAAAATTCTCGTTGGGAGCCTCACCTGTCATTCTCAGGTACGCGATCCGGAACGACAAATTAGTTGAGGCAAAGCTCCGGACACCGTGGGTAGTAACAAAAAAAAAAAGATAAGGTAGATAGAAAAAATAATATTAAGATTTTAATACTAGTTAATAAAATTTGTTAGGGGTGTAAGTAGATTTAGGTAACTTGACCAACCCGAATAGAAAGTGAGGTGTTTGATTTGAGTTGCGGAACGAATCATGAGATTCATTGTGAGTAAACATGATGAAAAAATCGAGGATATATTATTTGAGCAATCATGTTACGCGCACAACGAAAGTAAGTCAACAAGACTGTCAACAATTAAATGATGTGCATATAAAAGAGTGTGTAATTAATATGATAGTAATTAATTAGTATAAAAAATTTGATCACACAATATTTTAATTTATTGCACAATTAATGATGATTACAATTTATTTTAATAAATTTAAGATATGATATTATAAAGATCCTTTTACACATTTAATGATTTCATCTATCTAAAAAAGGATTTTTTATTAAAAATAAAATAAATTATTTTACCTCAAATCGCCTTAATATATAAAATAAGGGGAATTACATATACTAATAAAGGAAATTACAATATCAAACATAAAACACACATATCGTATAAAGGATGTTACACATACCATAGAAAGTGAATTACACATACCTCATAATAGGTATTACACATACCGTAAGTATGTAGGGTATTACACGTGCCAAATAGAGGGTATTACACATACACCATAAAGGATATTACACATACTCTATAAAGAGTACTACACATACCAAACTAAGTGTATTACATAACATTAAAGGATTACACATACCATATAATACATATTACACATACAAAATTAAAGGATTACACATCCTATATAGTACATATTACACATACAAAATTAAAGGAATATATATAGCAAATAATAAGGATTACACATATATAAAATAAAAGGATTACATGTACAAATATAATTGAATTACACATACCACATAAAAGGATTACACATATAGTGAAAAAGTAGAACACATACTAAGTAAAAGATATTACACAACCTAAGTAAAAGAGATTACACATGTTTGTAAATATCAATAAAAAAGAGTGTAACAATCGTCAATGATATAAGAAGATAAAGTCATCTTATATTAAAAAGATTAAAATAAATGTGCAAAAAAATGAATAAATCTCTGTATACGGAGCATTGAAGTCAATATTATTATTAATATGATGTGCACTAGATTATTCAATTGGAATGAGGAGTGTAATGATGCGAATTTGAATAAAAAATTAAAAAAAAAGGATGTTTGTTAATTTATTGAATTTCTTTGTAAAAAAATTAAAGAAAATAATGGGATGATAAAAAAACCCAAGAACATTGCATCCGAAAAAAAATAGTAATCAAGTTACTTACCTCTGTCTCTCTATTTGAATCCTAGAAGAAAATATGGATGGCGTGCTACTTACCTCTGTCTTTCCATTTGAATATCCCAGAAGAAAGTATGGATAGCGTAAGATGACAGAGCAATTTGGTGAAAAGAAAGGTCGCACCTCATTATATTATTTTGGGCTAAATTGCTCAATCTTGACACATAAATGTTTTATATTTAATTATTTCAAACGAGATATTCATATATTGAATCAGATTTAATTTCATACTATTATGTTCTTTCTCATCTTAATTACATAATCTTTGTTTATACAATCCTGCTATGATGTGTACAACAAGATCATCCATCACACCTATCATCAAGTTAATGAACTGTAGTTAAACTGCAGTATTAATGATATAATCATGTAATAAAAAGGAAATAAAATACACACCTAATTAATTGTGCTGATATTACACATCTTTACACAATCAGTATTTAAAATAAATAAAACAGGAAATATCATTTGTGATTCTCTTTGAAATTGTTTCACATTACACAAAACGGAAGAACACAATGAATCAATCTCGTGAGCCTCTTTCATATGGATATTACATGTAAAATGCATAAATGATATTACATAAATTACACATACAATGTAATGGTACTTACACATATCTCCATAATAATATTATACATACATACCTATTTATATATCTCTTACATCTACCCCTTTGAGGTCATTACACATATAGCTTCACAACAATTATACATATACGGTTACACATACCAACTGAAAGCTATTACACATATATCAATTGATCAATTATACAAATATTAATTGAAGAGTTACGTGTATATTTATACACGGAAAATACCTACTAAGAGAATGCTATTACATATACTTCTTTAAAGTTATTACGCATATATCACGTAATCAATTACACATTAATAACGATTATACATATGGATAAATTACACATACCACATAGAGAATATTACACATATAGCTACGCAACAATTACACATACTTTTCTAATGATATTACACAAATATCAATTGATCTATTCCAAATATTACATATACAATGTTAAAAAATATTTTAATAGATGTATTTGAGATATAATAGAGGATAACTAAACCTCGATATACGGAGCATTGAGGTCAAAATCATTATAAATATGCTTGTCAATGGAATCCTCTATTTGCTTGTGTCTTTGAAAAATGTTTCCTCTGAGAAAAGAAAAATATTGAAAGATAAAACATGAATTAATGAGATAAAAGTGAGTAGAGTGAAATGAATATTTTTCCATAAAAAAAAACACAGAAGATCGAGAGCAACATTGCGATGACGGGAATGAATTTCTACCACATAAACACATGTGTGCTTTGAACGTGGTCATTGAAACGACAAAACAAAAGATAGAGGATAAACTGTGCTTTGAATGATATTACCTTTCTAAAGCTGTGAATGTCACATGTGTGCCCAGTGAAGAATCAC
Organism: Aeschynomene evenia; assembly: GCA_013621005.1. Classification (NCBI taxonomy): domain Eukaryota; kingdom Viridiplantae; phylum Streptophyta; class Magnoliopsida; order Fabales; family Fabaceae; genus Aeschynomene; species Aeschynomene evenia. Next base: position 31,962,134 of record CM024268.1, on the reverse strand, counting down.
GATGAACAGGAAAAAATCGCCTCCAGAGAACAAAACAACGCTAAGCTTTCATCTCAACGGCCGCAGCATAATGGAGAAATTAGGGTAAAAATAAATAGCAATAATGAAACCTGATTGTATATGATATTTAGTATGTTTATTGCTTGTTAATTATTATATCATTTTTTAATATTTTCATAAGTATCTAGATTTATTTTTGGAATATAAGTAGTTGCATTAAATCACCGGCTGATCGTTGGCTACTTTTCGTTGTACGACCAGACTTTTTGTTGTTTATAATATTATGGCTTGCATTAAATTGTTGGCAGGTTGAGGGCTAATACTTGATGTACAACCAGACTTTTTGTTATTTGAGATATCAATTTATCATGAGTTAATTTTGATGCACTGTAAAAATATTTTACACTATTATTCAATTAAAACATTCTATTTGTAATAAGACTTTTGGAGAAAAAAAATATAATCATGACTAATATAACAACACATGATTGAATGACTATATAAAAAAATAGCACAAAAATTAAGTTCATTTATCAAAATCTAATCTTATTATAAAAAAGAATTATCAAAATCTAACCTGAATACCTAATGACTTGACTCGATCAAGGTGATGTCTACAAACCTATTACCCGTTTGCCTTTCAAACTCGATCTCTTCGAATTGGAAGAAATTATACAACAAATTCACTCAACACAATTTCTTTATAACAAACAAATAAAACATACTCCAGTTCTCATACTCATGACTTCTAGAGTGTATTTGAATATAAAACTATTAGGTGACAATAGTTATAGTATTTTCTGTTCTTTCTTTCAATTGAAAAAAAAAAAAAACTGATTGCTGGAAGATGAATTTAATTTGTCCATTAGGGTTTTTTTGTGGGTTTGCATTTATCGAAATTTTAGGATAAGAACAAATAGGATGGACACTTTTTTTTTTTTTAATTTCCGAGGAGAATATGAATTTGATATTTGGGTTAGAAAGAAGAGGATGAGCAAGTTTAGAAGATACTCCCTCCATTTTTTTTTCTATTTATCCACTTTATATTTTAGACTTATTTATTTTATTTTTCCATTAAATAATTTTAGACAATATTTATTAATATATTTTTCTATTTTATCTTTATTTAATTCATTCTCTAATACCAAGTAATTATTATGTTATGTAAAATAATGTATCTACTTTAATTAAGAGTAATATAATAAAATATATTAGTCTTTTGTTAAGTTTTATAAAATACTTTAATTAAGAGTAATATAATAAAATATATTAGTCTTTTGTTAATTTTTATAAAATACTTTAATTAAGAGTAATATAATTATTACCTAAAATATTATGAACATAGAAAATGGACAAATTAAATAAAAAAACCGAGGAAGTAATTAGGAATTGATCAATACTAAATAAAATATTGAAATATAATTGAGGACTTCACTACTAGAAACTCTCGGATTATCGACGGATTTTATCGACGGATCCCGTTAATATCCGTCGATGAATCACTGTATCGACGGATGTATCTACGGATAGTCCCCCACGATTACTTACTAGTCGGAATTCAAGTATCGACGAATTTGACCAAAATATCCGTCGATATTTTATCGATGGATATATCCGTCGACATTCGTCGATATTATTGACGGATGTGTCGGCGGATATATCCCTCGATAATGTTATTTTAAAAAAAATATAAAATTATTAAATATTTGTATCGGCGGATACTTATTCGTCGATAAGTAATTTTGTCCAAAAAAAATTAAAAAAATAATTTCGTTATCGACGGATACGTCCGTCGATAACAGTGGCCGAAAAATATATATATATATTTTAAAATATCTGAATTAATAATATTTAAACTAAATCAAAATTTATAACAAAACGATCGATAATCTCCATAAATAAAACTATAATGAAATATCATAATGTATATATTAATCAATATTTACAAAATAGATAAAATCTAAACACTATATAAGTCAAGTCATAAAAAATTCAAAACATAATGTCTAAACATCCAAAACATAAACGATAAAAAAAAAGTCATACAAAATCCATCGTATCAATGTCACAATCATCATCACCATCACCAGCATAATCTCTGGATGCATCTGGCTGAGTAGGAGGAGTCTGGGCAGGAGGAGGTCGAGGAGTCGGTGTGTGGGCGGCGGCGGCAGCAGCAGGCTGAGGAGCAGGCGGTGTCGTCTGGGCAGCGGCAGCAGCAACAGCAGCAGGAAGTGGAGGTGGTGTAGAATATGCGGATGTGGATAGCTGATGATATGCAGGTGGAGGAGGAGGCCAGAATGCAGGGTATAAGGCGGAGGGGGATGATGATACTGTGGGGAATGAGAGGGAAGGGTGATGGCAGAGAAGGTGGTGGTGGTGTAGAAGCGCCAGCAGCAGCCGACGATGACCCGCCAGATGACCCGTCAGCCGCAAACATCCCGTAATACTGGGACATCTGCTCTCTGATCTGCCTACTGACCTCCGCAGCAATCTCTTGCTATCGGGCGGTCCGCTCCTGCTCAAGTTGCGCCTGCAGCACCTCGACCCGAGTCTGTAGCTCCAGGTTCAGATTGTGAACCCGGTCACGGACCTCAGCGTCGCTGCTCTCGCCTGAGACTCCTGGTGCTGTAGAAGCAGATGCGTGGGAGGAACGGGCAATGGGGTTCGCGACCGCGCCCCGCCCGTATATGCGGCCCTTGTAAGGGCCGCCCACAACCTCGGTCCACACCGCCTCCTCATCGACGGGTGGGACGGACTCACCGGGCTGTGATGCCTTTGCCAGCTGAGTGCGGACCTCATCTAAGCGGCGCGTATAATCAGCCTACAATGAGAAGAATACATAATCATTTTAAATGGAATACATAATCATATTAATTAAATACATTTATACAACTATGATGAAATCACTTACATGAGTGCGCTGCGACCGCTCGTCTACCCACGTCGTCTTGTCGCCTTTCTGGTGTGCGTCTCCTGAACAACTCTCTGCGTGGGTGTCTCTTCAGCCTCTGCTCCTGTAAGTTTAAAACAATTGAAGAACAAAGCATTACTTAATCAATTCATATATAAGAAACATAAAATTAAATGTATTGCAAATATTACGTATCAGCCGTCTCTTAGTGGAGTCCATAGTAGCGGATCCACCACAATGAAGGGAGCCACCCCTCAATGAGGCCCTGCTAGCCTTGGCCTTCTCCGACTTGGCCTTAAACCTCGGAGAAGACCAATACTCCTGCAGCACACGGTGGTGTGCATCCGACATCCACTTGTGATCCTTGTCCTTGCCATTACGGATCCATAAGTACATGTCACCGAGCCTCTTAGTTGCCCGATGGCAGAAGGCACGGTACAGTACTGGATCATCGGCAAGACTAATGGTGAAGTGAGACTACAATATATAGACAAATTTAATTTGTTAGTTACCACAACATAATTAATTACTAATTACTAAAATTGAAGAGTTCATATTACCTTCCACTCCTGATACCATTGTCGCCTCTCCTCCTCGGTCAACTTCGAGAAATACTCGATCGGCCTATGATACATCTTCTATATCGTGGCCGTGATCTGATGAGTGTCGAGGGTGGCAGGCACAAAACTACATTGTTATAAAGAATTAGTTTCCATTTTATATAATAATCACTTTTACATATTTTATTTATAAAAGATTGACATTTATAACAACTTAAATCATATACCTTAGACCGGCTGGATCCGGTCTGATGGAGGGGAGAGGACGTGTATCTGAAGCTGCTGATGCAATCTCGACCGGCACCTCATTACTGCCCCATGTCATGTGGGAGCAGTAATGGGTGATGATGGTCCCCCAGCAGCAGATGGTGATGGTACTGGCTCATAGTCTGGGTCCTCCTCTGTCTCTGGCCTCGACTCACGACCAGGGATGTCATACAACTGAACAACCCTCGAAAGATAACCACGAGGCTGGGCGGCGGTCTTCCTCCGCCCTCGATCTCCTCGGCCTCTGCCCCTACCCTCACCCCTATCATCATCTGCCATATCCATTCACAACAAAACAAGTTACTTTTCATTAATTAAAGTGTTTGACAAAGTATCTTAAAATGAGGTAGTGTTATTTGAAAACAAATTGAATTGTTAAAAACCATTTATTCAGAAAGTTGTGGACTGTCTTCACTCTCGTCTTCTGTATCGTCACTACCTTCAGTGGAGTCATCACCCTGACTTGTTATGTTTTGGCGAGAACCCATCTGACCAAAGCCCTAATCTAACATTCCGCGGATCATTTGCAAATTGAGGGTGACACCTATCAAAATGCCTCCAAGCTTCACCATGAGAGGGATGCGTCATTATCCCGTCACTTCTCCTATTCTCATAATGCCACCTCATGTGAGGTGCAGAGCTCATAGAGGCATACAAACGTTTTAACCTAGGGATTAGGGGAAGATAGTGCATCCTTTTGTTTGGAATATGCTTATACCTCCCATTACCCGCTCTTCTAGGTTTGAACCTGGGGGCCTGACAGAATTTACATTCATCTAATTCAATATCCTCCTTATAGTACAACATGCAACCGTTCATGCAACAATCAATTTTCTCTGATTTCAACCCAAATTTTGAAACTAACTTCTTTGCCCTATAATAGTCCCTAGGAATTGCCTCTGATCGTGGATTAGCATCACTCATTAAAGTAGCCCATCGATCAAAAGCACTTTGACTCTCGTTTACCTCTGACTTGATAGACAACATCCTAACTGTCACTGACAACTCAGAAAAGGCTGAACCCTCCAAATGGGTGTCTTTGCAGATTTTAACAAAGAAAAACCTCTGCGCTTCAGGATTTGGTTCCTCTCTCTTGGTTCATTATAATTTTGATCATGTTGCCCCCCAAAGGCATCATGGATCATTTCCTCATAACACCCACGATTATCACCGCCCCAATTTAAATTACGATCCCCATATTGTTCACCATCAAACCCACTTGAACTACCTCCGACAAACTGATCCTACTGTACTAACACTGACTCGACTTCCCCATGGACTGTCCATACATAATAATTATCCATAAATCCCTTTTTGTACAGGTGAACCTTAATCGTGTCAACATCGTAGAAAAATCTACAAACACACTTGGCACATGGACACTTGACTTTTCCCTCAGACCTAAATTGTTCAGACATAGAAGCAAACCCACAAACTCTTCAACTCCAGCATAGAATTTCGGCTTAATTCCCCCCTATTCGGGTGTAACCTATCATACATCCATGATCTATTTGTTGATGACATTGCCCTTGAATATTGGAGAATCCTAAAATGAGAAGTTTAACTAGGACTAATTAATAACAGATTTTTAGTTAATCTAAATTCACATTAATACGACACTAATGATTTTACAAATTTAATTTGTTAAATTTTGACTCAAACATAATTTCGACAGAGTTTCCCTTAGTGTTAGATAACTTAACAACAGTTATTTAACTTCTCAAAATTTTTACTTCACAAAATTTTGACAGAGTCTCCCTAAATTTTAAACAAACTTTCTCATTTAATTTTACAACTCAATCAACCAGTATTGCCGGAGTTTAAGGACCGGTCTCAGACTAAGTCATCTACCTAAGGTTTTGCACAATAACAACAGAATCATATCATTAAATTAAAATTAATAAATAACATACTAATATAAACGTAAGCTCCTAAAAACCGTAAGCTCCAATCGCCCGAATATATCAACAACTGTTCTCATATATATCATTTAAATAATATATTTGTTTACGTTATTGAAAAATTATTTACTTTAATAACATATAAGTTTGTTAAATCTATCTTTTTTGGAATAACGTTTTCTATTATTGTTTAAAACAGTTTTCCTTTTAAAAAAATTAATATATTTATTTTTAAAAAACAGAAAGTTTAACATATTAATTTTTTAAATAGAAAAAATAAAAAAAAATAATAAATACAATATATAAAATACCAAAACAATGAAAAATTAAAATTTAACAAAAATACCTAATGGAAGACCAAGATATGCTTCCTGGCGGCGGTGGCAGCGGAGGGTCGTGGCGGCGGCGGCGGCGGACTGCCGGCGACGGCGGTGGCAGCGGAGAAGGCGGAGAATGCTACAAACAATGAGTTCTCATTAGAGACCTCAAACAAAAATTCTAAACCGATTAAAATGTAGAGGACAGAGAGACTAACCTGTTGGCACTTCCCGGAGGGCGAACGGGCGGCGGACGGTGGCGGAAATGGGGGGTTTTCGCGGCAGAGAGAGAGAGAGCAGAGCAGAGAAGAGAGAGAGAGGAGTTTTCGCGAATGGGGGAAGAAGGAGACGCTGTCTCCTCATATTCGCGTATTATCGACGGATGCTTTAAACCATTCGTCGATATTATCCCTCGATAAAGGGCACTCGATTTAATGAAACGGTGCGTTTCAATTATCGAGGGATGAAAGCATTCTTATCCGTCGATAGTTGTCATCTAGGGTTAGGGTTTAGGGTTTAGGGTTTTATCGGCGGATATTTTCATCTTCATCCGTCGATAACATCAAACCTGACCAAATTTTTTTTTTGTTTTGAGCGGGAACAAATTATCGACGGATATTTTCTAAAATATCCCTCGATAAATATATTCGTTGATTAAAAAATCCCGCTAATGTTGTATCCGTCGATAAATCCGCCGATAACCTTGGAAAAAACGTCCGTCGATAATGTCGGTCGATAATCCGATAGTTTCTAGTAGTGCTTGAAGTTAAATAAAATATAATTTTTTAAAAAAAAGTACAAAGAATTATTATTTTTTTCTCAAATTGTACTAACACATTAAATACACATATTGTACCAAAGAAACATCTATAACTTTATTCTCAGATAAATGTTACATAAGAAAATGATTACACAAATAAACAATTATTATTGAAATAAACATAAATATCTGACTCATTTAAAAACACATTGGGAGCTCCATCCTTTATTAATTATGATGCTGTATCATCACCATCATCTTCACCAATCATTATACATATCCACTATTTTAGATAGAGCTTCACCCATAGATGCAACACGAAGAACGCCCGCCTCAAGAGCATTTTGGGCGTTTTCCATGACTTCACCCATCATGACATTACCACCAGAGTTATTATTGATTTCATCAACAATAGTAATTAGTGCCACTATGAATGCATAGTCAACATTGGGTTGGACCTCTCCCTCGAAAGTATTTTCATTTATCATCATCTACATCAATTTACAAAATATTTCATAGAGTAAGAGCAATTACATTAAAAAAAAACCACATACATTTTTATAATTAATAGAATATAAAATTATTATTAGATCTCATACTATCGTATTAAGCTTTTAGATGAGATGATTCCTTAATATAGAATTAGGGCCAGTTTAGATAAACAGCTTAATTAAGCTCTTTTAAAGAATGAGCTTATAACACAAGTGCTTACCGTAAAAATAGCTTATAAATGAGTTATTTTGTGTTTGGATTTTTAGTTACATAAGTGCTTATTTTAAAGTTGTAGTGTTTAATTAGATAAATAACTTCAAAAGGTATAATTTTTTTATAAAAAGAGAAATTTTAAACATTAATACAAAAATATATACATTTTTGTGAGATTGAACCAATAATGATAAAATTATTTTTATTTTTATTTTTAATAAAGAATGAATGATGAAGAAGAGCTTTTATAGAAGGAGAAATCATTCTTTTTAACTTCTCCATAAGCATCTAAAACAACTTTTTGAAAAGTCACAAGTTAATTGTGAAAGTCGTGCCAAACACTAATGAAGTGACTTTTAATTTCATAAGTCAACTTCTACCCTTATCCAAACTGGCCCTTAGACCGACCAAGTGGTTAGGGATCGATCTAAATCTCAATTCTAATAAAAATGAAAATAATTGAAAAAATTAAGCACAAGACTAGACGAACCATGCTTTAAATCCGAAAGAGACATTTGTGTGAGGGGACATGATAGAATATAAAATCATTATCGATGGGCCTCAATTTAACAATTAAATTTTTAGGTGAGATGATTCATTAATAATAATATAAAAACTATTCTTGGCTCTATTATATATATATGTTTGTAGAAAAATTATGTAGGGCTATGTGGGATCAATTGATATAATAATGATTATTTTTAACATGTAATTGTAAAAAACTGTTGATAAATGTATTGTCACATAAAGATATATATATTGACATTTTTTCACCGTTGAAAATAGTAATAAATTATTCTTTAACAATTAATGACCATTAAAAATACTCATAAACTAATTTTAAGTATTTTTGGCAGCTACTAATTGTCAATATTGTTTTTATTGATATATTTTTATTGACACATTCAATATTGAAAATACTCACTTTTCTAACCATGTGATGATGATAGCCAAGACTATACCTATTTATTTAAATTTAACAACTTATAAGTGTAAAATGTTGATTTAATTAAACATAAAACTTGATTTAATTTATCACGTCTAATAATAGTGTAAAATGTTATATAGAATTTATCAGTGATTGAATTAAACATTATAGTTTCTGATATGATATCTAGCTTGATCGAGAAGTTGCACTTATTACAAGCACTATAAATGAGATTGTTAAGCTCATTTAATCACGCTAACTAAATAAAGTCAATAATTTTTTTTTTAAAAGAGTAATATCTTAATTATTTACTTACATTGGCAAAAATGGTAGAAGAACCATGAGCATAAATATCACAAGAGGTTTTCCCAGAACCAGCGTTGACCTTATAGTCAAAAACACGTTCTTCAGTATTGTTGGCGAGGAAGACTTCTAAAGCAATATTATTTTTGTTGGGAGTCTTAGAAGATGTTCGTTTGACTGAAAAGATCAAATCATCACTATCACATTTGAAAACTTGCCATCGATCATGCAGCGTCGCATGCTGCACCCAAAAAAAAAAAAAATGAATGAATTAAATTATAAATCAATTCTATTATTCTTAGCGCGGCTAGATATACAATCAAAATTAAGTCAACCATGACATGATATTTATTGCAATCTATATTCAGTGTGCACACTAAAATTGGGTTGTTAGCTGGTTTTTTATTGTACATCAATAATTATTGTATTTAAAATGTAAAGATAAAAGAAATCACAGAATCATATATATATATATGATTTTTCTGTAAAGGGAAAACAAATAAATTTAGGTCTTTTTTTTTTTTTAGAACATAACAAGAATATTAAAAATAAATAAACTTCAGCTGCCTAAGAAACAAGTGAACAATCAACATGTACACTGTACTACGTTTTATGATTAGTTTAGCCTTTTTTGGGGTGGGGAATTCTATGGCCCTCATCAAGGTAAATCATAAGTTTTGATATACTCTGAACTTATTACATGGACCAATAAAAAATATTAACATTACTACATGTAAAATTAAAAAATAGTTAAAATAATTAATATGGTATACAATATATATATATATATATATTATATAATACGTATAATATATATTATATGTTGTGCATAATATATATAGCATGTTATAAAAAAATGATAATACCACTTGTGATATATATATATTATGCATAACATGTTATAATATGTAATATATGGTATGTATGTTGCATATTATATGTTTACATATTATAACTGTTTTGATTAATTTTTCATTGTATGCCAAAAATTTCTAATAAAATGTATCTTTAAAACAAAAGATACACATGGACTTTTCATTGATAATATATTTTACTTTTTACCAAAATCATATTCGTATTATAAGAAAGGGTTCATGCAAGCAAACAGGAAGGGATACACGTTATGAGTTTTTGGGGCATATATATATATATATATATATATATATATATATATATATATTGTCCCCATAATTAATTAAACTATCTTTAATTTGTCTCCACATATACTTCCTCCATTCTATTTTAGTAGTCTTTTAAGATTTATATACATATATTAGAAAATATATTAATGATAAAATGATTATGTTAGTATCTTTCATACTTTTCAATTACATTTTTTAAATAAATTACATTGAAGATTATAAATTGGTATATTGTCATTAAATCTATTTAAAATATTAAAAGTGATGAACATTAATATAAAATAAATTTTGTTACCTTAAATGAACATCACAATAAAATGGAGTAAGTAAGATATGTTAAATTTCATGTTTTACTTATTTATTATTATGTTTGTTCTTATCACTCAAATTTTCTGGATCCCATTATTATTGTAGGAAAAGTTTCAAAATAATATTGGTTTGTAACCCTACATATATACGAAAATTATTTACATATATACCAAAATGATTTTGCGGAAACGGAAAAATATAATCAAATAATTAAACAAAAGAATATATATATAGAAAGAGAGAAACAAGTTTGTGATGTGTTAATTTCCAAACCTTCTTGTACAAAGTGAGAACAGGTTTTCCAGAAACATCACAAAGAACACGACGCCTATGATGAGGGAAAGAGGGTTTATCAACTTGAAAAATCCATTCATTGTTGATGTGAGTAACGCCCTTGTCCGTATCAATGACTAGTTTGATAGCCTTAGGAACACAATATTCAGAGCCAATAATTGGGATCAGATTTTCCATTGTGTCGTCCCAACAAGTGAAATATTATTACGTACACTACTAGATAGATAGGTGTGAGCAAATATAAACAAGTGCTTTTGATGAGTATATATGTTCTTATTAGTCCCTTTCCTATTTATACACTACTTTGTTCTATCCATATGGCAATAAATTCATTAGCTAGATATATTTTGTGCAAGTTTCACAAAAAAATATTTGAAATTCGATTGGGAAAGTTCCTTGATGTTAGTAAGATGTCAACTCTTAACACATGGTGTTTCCATGGTCTTAAAAAACTATAATAGATATAGTGTTATTCGATAAAGTTATAAAAATTATTCTCAATAAACAAAATTAATTATATTAATATTTGATAAATATATTATGAAATTGGTCATGAAGAGAATTACCCACCTAATTTAGTGGTAAAAATAATAAAAATGTATTTTTAAATATAATTAAATAATTAGTCATAGATATAGTATTACATCCATTTCAAAATAATAGTTGTTTTGACTTTTATGGTACATTGAAAAATTAATGTATCTAAAAAATTAAAATGACCATTATTTTGAAATATAGAAAGTAGTTACTATGTATATTATTAATTACTAATTAATAATAAAATCGAAAACCTAATTGATGAATAAGTATAAGTGAGATTTATTTAAGATATGTTCATATAAAAAAGTCTTGTATGTGACTTTAATATAGAAATTTTATTTTAAATATAATGGTTGAATCTCTCACATGGTCTTCTTAGTATAAATTTAATTTGTTTCCAAAAGCAAGTTTAACTTTTAAAGGACAACTTGGTTAATTAGGGGTAGGGTGCAAATTGATTGATTCATGAGTTTTTCTATTAAAAAAAAAAAAAGTAAATGTTCCACTTCAATTATATAATTTAGAATGTCAAAATAACATCAATGTTGGTTCCTATCGGAGCTCCTTCTACTTCTAATAGGCCATGAACTAGGTCAGAATCATGGGATCCTTTTCTGTTAGATAGAAAGGACTATTTTGAATTAGCAAAAGTAATGTCTCGCCTTGCATAATATGGATTCCAAACATTCATGGATGTGAATAAGTACGTCGAATTACTTACCCCTCGGTCCCAACTATATATCTAACCTGACTTTCTAGGAGGTTTGCTTCCTAACCTTATTATGCTCCTTCCATACTTCTTGACTTTGAACGAGGTTTACTTGCGTACAATAGAAATACGTTCAATTAGTATATATTTAAAGTGGATTATACATAATATATATTATATTGTGTATCATATGTATATAACACGTGTATGTATGATACACATTACATATTATATATAATACATATTGAATATTTGTTAAATGTATTTCTGTTGTACAGTAAACATTATTGACAGTATAATTTGGCTCATGGCTTCCTCACAAACTTTTGTGGATCCCTCGCAGAATTAATATGGCCCCTACTTGGACAATGTTCACACTCGATTTAACAATAAATAAAATATTAATGGACACAAAGTTTGAAAAGAATTTTTATAAATAAAATAATTCTACAACTTATTAACAAGACTGATCGAACTATAAGATGATGTCAGCATATGTAGCCCAAGTTACGTCATGTACTTCTTAGGTTAGCATGTATATACAAGTTATTAAATATATTTGAAGACATTTTATGATGATAAACACATGTATATATAGCTCAAGTTGCCTTCTTTTCATATGCACTCCTCCTTTAGAAGCAAGATTCGCGGAGTGAAGAATTATTCTGATATTTGAATTTGTATACTTGCATTAGTTTAATCTTTATAATTTAGAAATTAAGAATTTATTTGTTAAAAAAATATAAAACTTAGGCTAGTGTTTATGAATATTATTAATCTAAAGAAGTTTAAATATGTTTTAATTTTTTAATGACCAATTGATGATAAACGTGATATATATATACATGTAAATAATTTGAGGATTAAGATAAACATGGCTACTTGCTTAGTTGTTTTGATTAATTCAACATCATCTGAGAAGACTAACGCAGAGAGTTACATCTGACTATCTTTGTATAGAATCTTTGCATGTTCGCATGAAGATTAAGTTTCGCATACATATTATATATTATATGTCATAAGAAAGATGATGCTGCAACATAATATACATAACTAATATATGTGTTAAATAATGATTGATTTATAAATAAAATTAATTTAAATCTTTTAAATTTAGATAACTGATAATCTGATACACATATAATCTTCAAAAATTAATTTAATTTATAATTATATTATCTAACTTTATCAATTTATAAAAAAATTCAATCATAATCTGCCACTAGAGAGAGCATTGTGCGAGGGAGAAGGGAAGATGATGTGCAATCGGAAATGAGGCGCCCTTGGAAATGCCGCAATCCCGACCACCGTGTTGTGTTATGTTGGTACTGAATTAATATTATATTTATCTTAATATGTATTAATAGGTTAAAAATACAATTGATCAAATACCGGTAACTAAAAAAAATATTTAGTAATGTAAATGTCCAAATTATTTATGTAAGCTAATCTAACAATTTATATATTTAGAAGAGATAATTTTATACACCACTATAATTTCATTTGTGACAGGAATTTAATTTTAATTGAAAATTTTCTGAAATTAGTACAAATTAGTCACTTTCTTAAAAATAGTTATAAATGGAAAGTTGTCATTTAAAAGAGAACATACATAGAAAATAACATGTATGTTTCAATGGTCTCTTCCTAAATTCCCTTATAACATTGTTTATAGAGTCCGGAACTTTCCCTTATACCTTGTCTGGGAGAAGGGAAACTATCATGTGCCTCCGCCAACAAATATTATTGTCCCTCCGAAATGGGAAAAAATGGTTTTTTCGATTCTTTTCATTAAAGTCATGGCTGACTATAAAGAAATAGTTGTTCCACACGTTTCCTTAGAGAAATAAAAAGTCAGCGTTCTCTCAAACTTAGCTGCAAAGGCCCACAAAAATTTTTAATACGATATTATTTTAATACTTAAATTTTTATTCTCCATCTTTAAATTTTTATATATATTTATTATACATACAAAAAGATAACATACAAATATCATAACTCAATTATTTATCACCACTGACAACAAATTTAACTGAGATGAGCTTTTCTATAGAAAAGCTTTTAGAGGACATACATGCATCTTCCTAGCTTGTGTATATATAGCATTTAGATTTTCTTGATTTATATCCCATACTTTAGTATTATCATAATGTATTATAATTAAGTTAATTGTCTTGTTGACCTTATAAAAAATTTCCCCTATTTATCTAAATTCATTTTTCAAGAGAAATGAAAATATTTTCATTCTCTCGCACCATTTCTTTAATTTTTTATTTGAATATCAAAATAATTAAGAGTGTCATCACGAAGATTAATTTCATGGAGAAAAAAATGCAATATGATATGCATCTATCTAAGTAAATATTATTTTAGTAAAATTCATCTCACCTACTTTTTATTTATAAAATTTGCTGAAATAGTTTCTGAGTTTATAAAATAGATTTTGATTCGATACCCAATAAAAATGTAGGTACCGATATCCAATTGATGTATTTGTTAAGAAGAGATTGATTTATATATAAAATTAATTTAATTTTTTTAAATTTAAATAACTAATAACATATTTGACATGTAATCTTTAAAAATTAATTTAATTTATATTAATACTCTATAACTTGAGCATAATAAGACCTGGATGGTTGTCGATCTTCCACCTAATAGGAGCATTGAGAGGTTCAAGGCTCGGTTAGTGGCAAAGTACTATAATTTGAAGGCTTATTTTTATACTTACTCCCTTATTGCCAAAATTACCACCATCATAATTCTCTTAGCTCTAGCATCGTCCAAGGGCTTTAATTTGTATACTATGAACTTTGTTGCTCCCCTTGTACGTGCTTCTGTACTTGGGTTTGAGTTTAATGTTATGTGTACAATGAAAATTGTATAATATTTGTACAACAATCCAATGATAGATGTAATTCTTGTATAAGCGCATTTCTCTTTATGAAATAATTCAATCAAATTTTCTAGGTAACAAGATAACAATTATGCGACACAAAACACATTAAACCATCATTTTCGGGTTGGTTCAACATATTATGCACAATATGTATGATATGTTGTGCACAACATATATCGCATTGTAATCATCTTTCCTTATAACATGTGATATATGATATGTACAATATGTAATATATATTGTGTAAATATAACATATTAGTTAATTTAATTGTTTTTTCATTGCGCTCTATTTTTTCATTACCGTTACTCTTTATTTGGTTTGTTTGAAATATCTATTTTTACTCTGTCTGAGCTGGAGTATCAATAATGCTAAGTGTACAATGAAAAATCAGCCCATACAGTCAACAAGTCTAATTTGGTTTTAATTTTGGCCCAAATGATCATTGAGATTGTAATGGATTGAATAATTATGGTCCAAAATCTTATTTATTAGCTGGTTTGACTGGTTTTTTATTGTGCATTTAGCATCACCCTAAAATATATATAGGCTTTAATAAAAAGTAAGATGGAATGGAATAGATCAAGCAAAGTTTTATTTCAAGAATCTTCTACCTTTCAATCGATGCTTTAGTTTCTTTCCTTATTTAGCTTCCGCTCACAGTATATATATAGTTCATTTCACTTCCAAACTTACTTGTGCCAGTTCTTATCTTGGAATAGTCAATATTCATCTTTACACATGGAAAAGTTGAAAAAGTAGTTAACATTTTAGGCCAGTTTGAGTAAATAACTTATTTAAGCCCTTATATAAAAATAACTTTTGAAAAGTAACTTATGAATAAGTTATTTTGTATATGAATATGATATAATAAAAATTTTTATTTCAATAATTTTGAAAAGTGCTTATAGAGAAGTCAAATATTCCAACTTCTTCAAAAGCACTGAAATAACTTCCGGAGAAGTCATAAGTTATATAGCCAAACAAGACAGATATAGTTTCTAATAAATCAGAAGTTCAAATAAGTCAGAAGTACTGTCATCCAAACTGGCGCCTAAATTTAGGTGCTGATTGTTGAAAGAGTAGCAAGCACTGATTCAAACCCCACGTCCACGGCGGATAGCACGAAATCATTATTACCATCAAAGTATTTCAAGCGATCAACCATCATAAGTAGTGCCACTATGAATGCATGGTCGATGTTAGGCTGGATCAACACCTCCAACATTTCATTATTCATCTTCTTCGTCTATACACATCAAAGAAATTAAACAAGGTTTATATAATTTTGATATCGTTAATTTGAAAGGCAATTATATTTATATTTTACTCATATTGTATATTATTATTTTTTATTTTTAGAGTAAATAACCAATTTAATCCTAAGATTTCACGGTAAATAAAAATTAGTTCTTATAAAAAATTTTACATCAATTTAATTTTAAAATTTTTAAAGTTGACATCAATTTAATCTCGATCGATCAAACCTAACCTTTTAACAATAATATTTAGGAAAGGTGAGTAAAAACAAGGCTTGTTTCGCAAGAAATATTGTTATTTGTTACTATTTTTTATTATACATATAACAATTATGTTATATTTACTATATATCTAATCATATATTATTATAGAGCATTGTTATATATACGATGAAAAATTCAGTCAAAATATTATACACAATAAATATTATGTAATGTGCATAATATATATTACTTGTTGTGCATAACATATATCACATATAATAATGCACAACATATATCATATGTTATAAAGAAAGATAATGTTATAACATGTGATATATGTTGTGCACAACATGTTATATATGATGTGCATACTACTATGTAATATATGTTATGTGCATATTATATATTATATATTGTGCACAATATATTGACTGTTTTGACTGACTTTTTATTATGCACCAAGATTTTTCTATTATTATATATGAATGATAATTACATGTTAGAAAAATAATAAATTAAACCAAGCATGTCTTGGAGTTAATGCTATATCATGCTTTGTATTTAATGTTTAGCATGCTTTGACTATGAGAGATTCTATTAGGTGAAGAAAATTTCTAAAGGTAAGATCTTGTTCGCCATGCTGATATATAGCATTAAATAAAGGTAATTAATGCTTTTGTTTTTTATTAACATGTAAGGTTATATAAGAGTAATGCTTATGTTGTATAAGCAATATGAGTGCAAATAGTTAGTACGTGGGTGTTTGTAATTTACAAAAAGCATAAAGCTTATGTGTTGTATTTCATGAGTGATAAATAAAATTCCTCTTCCTATATTGAGCTTTCGTTGTGCAATATTTTGTGAGTGATTGTGTGTTTCTGATATCATATTGGTATCAGAGCTGGTTAAAACCTGCGCCAATATTTTATGAGAGTTTGTGAGGAACAAGAGTGTTCTCATACAATTAATTTTTCTCGAGTCAATATGGCAAACAATTACAATATTGTTTACACCGGTCCCAAACTAGATGGGAAACTTGATTATTACTATTGGGAAACTTTAATGTGCACCCATTTGAAGGCTCACAATATTTGGAGCTTTATTGAACCAGGCATCCAAGATGGAGCAGATCATGCAACTCAAAGGAGAGATCAATTGGTGCTGACACAAATTCATCAAGGAGTAGACTATAAGGTGTTTGGCAAAATTGCAAATGCCAAAACTGCCAAAGAAGCATGGGATACCCTCAAACTCTCTCACAAATGTGTAGAAAAGGCACAAAAGGCCAAACTACAGTCTTTACGCAGAGAATATGAAAGGTATGAAATGTCCAGCTCAGAAACTATTGAACAATATTTTTCTCGTGTCACTGACCTTGTCAACAAGATGAGAGTCTTTGGAGAAGATTTTCGAGATAGTAAGGTGGTTGAGAAAATTCTTCGAACCATCCCAATCAAATTTGATCATGTGGTGACTACAATAATTGAGTCACACGACATAGACACAATGACAGTTGCTGAGTTGCAGAGAAGCATAGAAAGTCATGTCAGCAGGATTCTGGAGAAGACAGAAAAATCAACATAAGAAGCCTTGAAGAGTCAGGTGAATTTCAACAAATTTGCAGAGTCTAGCCAAGATGGAGAAGACAGAGGCTATGGTCAAGGCAGAGAACACTTTAGAGGCAGAGGCAGAAGCAGAGGAAATTTCAGAGGAAGAGGTCTTGTCAATAATTTCAATCATGGAAGAAGCAACGATTTCAGGCCACCAAATCAAGGCAGAGGAGAAAATAACTTTGGACCTGCAAACCGTGGTAGAGGAAGAGGTAATTTTCAAGAAAGAACAAATTTTAATTGTTTTCACTGTGAAAAATTTGGGCACAAAGCTGCAGATTGCAGATTCAAGCCAATGAATCAAAATTATTACACTCAAGCACATGTTGCTGATAATCAGTACCAAAACAATGGTGAGGATTCTAATCCACAAAGTCTATTTTTCACAAGTAGTTCACTTACAGAAGATGATAATACTTGGTATTTAGACACTGGTTGTAGCAATCATATGTGTGGCAAAAAGGAATTATTTTCTTCACTAGATGATATTGTGCAATCATCAGTGAAGTTTGGCAACAATTCAAATATTCCTATTTTGGGAAAAGGTCAAATAACAATCAGATTAAAATATGGTTCTCATAATTTCATTTCTGATGTATTTTATGCTCCTGGTCTTCATCACAATTTGTTGAGTATTGGACAGTTAGTGCAGAAAGGCTACAGTATTCAGATTCATCAAGGATATTGTACACTGTTTGACAAGAATGGTAGATTTATAGCCAAGGTAAAAATGACATCAAACCGACTTTTCCCATTGAAAATTAAACATGAGAAATTTTCTTGTTTGAGTTCAGTGATACCTGATGATAATTGGTTGTGGCACATGCGCTTTGGACATTATCATTTTTCTGGGTTGAATTATCTATCAAAGAAAGAACTTGTTTCTGGTTTGCCTGTTGTTAAAATTCCTAATTGTGTTTGTGAGACTTGTCAATTGGGAAAGAAACACAGAGAATCATTTCCAACCGGAAAATCCTGGAGAGCAAGAAACCTGTTGGAGATTGTGCATTCAGATTTATGCACTGTTGATGTTCCATCACATAGTGGAAGCAGATATTTCATAACCTTTATTGATGATTTTAGCAGAAAGACTTAGGTGTATTTTTTGAAGCAGAAATCAGAAGTTTGTGATGTCTTCAAGTCATTCAAAGCATTTGTGGAGAAACAAAGTGGTTGTAGAATCAAGACTTTGAAAACAGATCAAGGAACAGAGTACATTGCATGTGCAGATTTATTTAAGCAGCATGGGATTCAACATCAGATGACAACCAGATACACTCCCCAGCAGAATGGAGTAGCTGAAAGGAAGAACAGGACAATCATGGATATGGTGAGGTGCATGTTGCGATTCAAACAACTGCCTAAAGAATTTTGGGCAGAAGCAGTTGCCACTGCTGTGTATATTTTGAACAGGTGTCCAACAAGAAGTGTTCGTGACAAGACTCCTGAAGAAGCTTGGAGTGGAAGGAGACCCTCAATTCGCCACCTCAGAGTATTTGGGTGTATTGCATATGCTCATGTACCAGATCAATTAAGAAAGAAATTGGATGACAAAGGTGAGAAATGCATTTTCATTGGTTATAGCACCAATTCAAAGACATATAAATTGTATAATCCAGAGACAAAGAAAGTGATCATCAGTCGAGATGTGACGTTTGATGAAGAAGGAATGTGGGAATGGTCTTCCAAAACTCAAAAGGAGCCAATGGTGATCCCTGAAGGCTATGAAGAAGAAAAAGAAGAAGAACAAGCAGGCACATCAACTCAGTTAGAGTCATCTAGTCGTCCTCAAAGGAGTCATCGATTACCATCAACACTGGAGGATTATGTTGTGAGTAATGATAATGATCCATCTGAATAGGAGATTATCAATTTTGCTCTATTTACAGTTTGTGAACCAGTTAGCTTTGAAGAAGCTGCCACTAACAAGAATTGGAGAAAAGCAATGGATGAAGAAATCTCTGCAATTGAGAAAAATGATACATGGATGCTAACAGAATTGCCTGCAGATAAGAAGGCTATTGGAGTGAAATGGGTATACAAGATTAAGTATAAGCCCAATGGTGAGATTGATCGCTTCAAAACAAGGTTGGTTGCAAAGGGATACAAACAAAAGCCAGGTATTGATTATTTTGAAGTATTTGCTCCTGTTGCCAAACTAGATACCATTCGAATGATTATTTCACTTTCTGCTCAAAATAAATGGAAGATTTATCAGATGGATGTCAAGTTTGCTTTTTTGAATGGTACTTTGGAAGAAGAAGTATATGTTGAGCAGCCTGCAGGTTATGTGATCCCTGGAAAAGAAGACAAAGTGTACAGATTGAAGAAGACACTGTATGGCTTGAAACAGGCACCAAGAGCATGGTACAAGAAGATTGATTCTTATTTTATTAAGAATGATTTTCAAAGATGCCCGTTTGAACATACTTTGTACATTAAGTCTGTTGAGTCTAGTGATATTCTCATTGTGTGCCTTTATGTTGATGATTTGATTTTCACTGGAAACAATTTGAAGATGATTGCAGAATTCAGGGAGGTCATGGTGAAGCATTTTGAAATGATAGATTTGGGATTAATGTCATACTTTCTTGGAATTGAAGTTGTCCAACAGGAACATGGCATTTTCATTTCTCAAAAGAAATATGCTAATGATATTTTGAAAAAGTTTCAAATGCAGAATTCAAAGCCAGTCTCTACTCCAGTTGAAGAAAAGTTGAAATTGGTGAGAGAAGATGAAGGTAGAGTTGTGGATCATACTCATTACAAGAGATTGATTGGGAGTCTAAGATATTTGACAGCTACCAGGCCAGACATTGTTTTTGGAGTTGGTTTACTAAGCAGGTTTATGGAGGAGCCTCACACCGGTCATTTGCAAGCTGCTAAAAGAGTACTTCGCTACATCAAAGGTACCATAAATGATGAAATTTTTTATGGTGATACTAATGATGTTAGACTTGTTGGATACACAGATAGTGACTGGACAGGTGACATTGAAACAAGAAAAAGTACTTCAGGCTATGTTTTCCATCTTGGAACTGGCGCAGTATCTTGGTCCTCAAAGAAGCAACTTGTGGTTGCACTCTCCACAGCTGAAGCAGAATACATTGCAGCAGCCAGTTGTGCTACACAAGCAATATGGCTGAGAAGAATTCTAGAAACATTGAAGCAGAAGCAAGATGCTCCTACAACAATATTTTGTGACAACAAGTCTGCTATTGCACTTTGCAAAAATCCAGTGTTCCATGGAAGATCCAAGCATATAGATATTCGATTCCACAAGATCAGGGAATTGGTATCTCAGAAAGAGGTGTTGATTGATTATTGTCCAACTGATGAACAAATTGCAGATATTTTTACAAAGCCATTGAAGACTAAGTTATTCTACAAATTGAAGAAAATGCTTGGAATGAATAATGGTACATGCTTGGTTTAAGGGAGACAATGTTAGAAAAATAATAAATTAAACCAAGCATGTCTTGGAGTTAATGTTATATCATGCTTTGTATTTAATGTTTAGCATGCTTTGACTATGAGAGATTCTATTAGGTGAAGAAAATTTCTAAAGGTAAGATCTTGTTTGCCATGGTGATATATAGCATTGAATAAAGGTAATTAATGCTTTTATTTTTTATTAACATGTAAGGCTATATAAGAGTAATGCTTATGTTGTATAAGCAATATGAGTGCAAAGAGTTAGTATGTGGGTGTTTGTAATTTACAAAAAGCATAAAGCTTATGTGTTGTGTAATGTGTTGTATTTCATGAGTGATAAATAATATTTTTCTTCCTATATTGAGCTTCCGTTGTGTAATATTTTATGAGTAATTGTGTGTTTCTGATATCATTACATACCTTGGCAATGATCCTAGAAGATTGGGCAGCATAAATTTCACAAGAATTTTTGTTTATGCTAAGGTTGACTTTAAAGTCAGAAACCCTTGTTTGGTTTCTATTATTAGCCATGAAAACATCAAGATCAATCACCCCAGTGTGGCGCACGGACGATCGCTTAACCTGAAACATCAATTCTTTGGGATCCTTGCTCTTTCCCTTGAAAACTTGGTACCGATCATGCGCGCTCAAGTTCTACACAAACAAAAACAATTCTAACTCTACGAAAATAGAAAAAAAAAAAAAATCAAACTAAGGGTTCTGGTTTAAAAATCAGTTTTTATTTTCAGGTTTTGAATATTTTTCTATTTGTAAAATTTAGTGAAAGAAATAAGAAACATTAGATATAAAGTTTAGATTTTTTTTCTCCAATACTCATGAATATCAATACCAATTGTACAATCAATAATTGTAATTTAATGATTGACTTGATGAATCTTAAAAATAGATTCATTGTACACTTAGCATTATTGTTACAAATTTTATTGGATATCAAAGAAGAAAAATTGAACATTGAATTTCATAATAATGTTCTTACTTATTCAATCTTGGTGTACAATAAAAAATGAGTCAACACAGTCAATAGACTGTGCAAAACATATAATATGTAATATACACACCATATATGACATATTGTGCACACATATATCACAAGTTATAATATCATATTTCATTACAACGTGTGTTTTATAGTATCTATGCATAATATGTGATATATGATATGTACACCATATGTAGTATTTTGGTGTGCATATTATATAATATATGTTGTACAAAATATATTAACTATTTTAATTGTTGTTTCATTTTACAAATAATATTGCTTTTTGCTGATTGTTTCATAAAATTATGAGAAATATATAGAAATCTAGCTAAAGACAAAACAAATATCAAATAAAAAGATTGAAGATGAAGAATAATAAAAATCACAAAAACTACAGCTACAATAAAATAAAAACAGAAAATTGAAAAATTGTTATGAACCGAAACACTCCGTGAGACTTTCTTAATTAAAAAGATAATAGAGGAATAAATTAAATTTCTCAAGAGTAAATTATGATCTATCCAAACCTTCCTGTAGAAAGTGGCAATTGGGTTCCCAGAAACATCATAGAGAACGGGATGGTTGTTTAGTGTGAAAAACGAATCCTTAACTCTGAAAACTACTTTGTCGTCGTCGATGTACGTGACACCTTTCTTCACATCAATTTTCAGCTTGAGAGAGTCACTATAACAGTATTCAGAGCTTATAACTTGGACGCTCTCTTCCATTGAAATTGGAGAACAATAATTATGAGTTCTCGTTTATATTCTTATTTGTGGACTTTGTAATACTTAGTATAATTCAAGCATTGAAAGAGAATATATGTATATATATGCTAATCATAATAAGGGCGATATTGAAAATGATGATTGACTAGGTAGTTATATGCACTTAGTCAACAGTTGAATGATTCCTATAAAATATTAAAAAAGAGTAGCAGGTTTAATTTTCTTTATGTTGTTTTACTTCTTCAAAAGCTTGTATATTTATTTCAAACTTTCTATGCACGTATCGTTTAATTGAAAGTAGAGAAATTCTAAAGTACGCATAGTAAATTATGAGGTTTGAAATCTTATTTAGATGGACTAGTAGAAAGTGTTCGATTTAATTACTCGCTCTCATCTTATTTACAATATATATTATATAATGTACACACCATATATAATATGTTGTACACACCATGTATATATATCACATATTGTGTACCTCATATATTATATATTGTAAAAAAAAAAATTATGTTGCATGCAACATATGATATATAATGTGTACAACACAACATGTCATATATGATTTGTATAATATGTAATATATATTGTGCATATTGGACATTATATATTGTGTACAATTTATTGACTATTTTAATTCATTAATTTTTTATTGTCATCAAGACTTTAGGTAAAATTAATCACCTATTTTAAAGTAAACTTCCGCGGAAGAAGACAATGAATCTTTATTTGAGCGGTGAAATAAGTTCTGGATTCTGTGTAATAAGTTCTGGATTTGAGCCTAGGAGAAGAGTTAGGGCGGCTCTCATGGCTATCAGATCATTGACTCTTCCAAGTATATATTACATTGTTGATTGGCCTTTACTTTTTTTTATTACTGTTATATACTTGTATTGTTGCATTCAAACTTTAGTTTTGGTATTTGAATAATTCTTGGAGTTGTTACATGGTCAATAAATTCATGTCTTTAAAAATGATGTAAATTATCATGATGTGAGAAACCATATTTTTGTTTACTGTATTTTATATTATAATAGTTTTTTCTTAATTTCTTTTATATATGTTCTTTTGTGAGATTATATAGTTAAGGTTTTAAAAATCAGACTAAAAATAGAATTGAACAAGGGAGAAATCCAAAGATTTAAAGGTTCAATCGGTTTAATTAGTTAGGCCAATTCAAGTATTCAATAGGAGGTCAATCATCGGGTACAATAAAATATATATTTGTCTATAAACACATATACATATGATGAATTATAAGCTACAAAAAATTAAAATATATTAAAATTATTGATTGAAAGTTAAAATATAAACTACATAATTGTAATATCTTATATTATTATTATTATTATATACTATCATTATTATTTAATAACCCTCCCACCTACCATTTTCTCTCTCTCACTCATTTTCTCTCTTTCTCTTCTTTCCACCCAAGAACTCCCTCTCTCTTTTTTCTCAATTATTTTCTTTCTTTCTTCTTCCATTCCCTTCTCAAACAACCCCAAATAATCCTCACCTCCCTCCATTAATTCTTCAACATTTCTTTAGTGTTCTTGTTCCTGGTAAGTGGGTTAAGTTATATTTTTGTTATTGAGTGGTATTTTTCTCTATTTGGGGGTTAGGGTTCCAATTGGGGGTTTATGTTTTGGTTTAATTTTTGGATAAATTGATAGTTACTCTAGGTTCTAATATTATTAAGGAAGCTCAACCTAGCTCACCCAAGTGATCTTCAACTTCTAAAAGTTCATTGGTGAGTAAAGGGATTATTTACATTTTATTTTATTTTATTATTGTTGATTTACTTGATAAATAGTATATGTTTTTTATTAAATATGAGTAGTTGTGGCTGATTTGGACTGAATATGTATATTAGTATCTGATAGGGTGATTAGAAAATTATAGTTGGATGTATATATGTGAAAAATGGTTGCTGGAATAGATCCTGCGCAGCGACGGGCCGCCGGGACACACTAGTGCGTGCTGACGCGTTCCTATTTTCGTTCTTTTACTGTTTTAAGCCTTGTTCTTGTAATTATATGTATGTTGTAATATTGTATGGTTGAAAATATTATGCTGTGTTGGAAATATGGAAAATTTACAATATAATGAAAAGATTAAAGAAAACTATACAAAGATTGTTATGGTGGATGATATGACCTTGGAGTCTGAAGATGGGTTAAATCCCTAAGACTACCAAGAAGAGGCTTATGAGCCTATGCCTTGATATCTGATGGTGGATTTAGTCACTTGGGTTATCAAGAAGAGGTTCGAAGAACCTAAGGAACCTTTGATACCTGATGTCGGGCTAAGTCCCTAAGTGATCAAAGAAGAGGTCTAAAGAGACCTAAGAGATAAAAGATAGCTAACCCACCAAGAAAATTATATGCACGATGTATGATTAGTATTACTTTGTTATGCATATCCTGTTTATATCCATTTATGTATAATTGTTTGCAGGATGACGATTATATTGGTAAGTGTAGTGTAAATAATACTTTTACTCACTGAGTTATATTCGTATAACTCACCCTTTCCATATCTACCATTTTTCAGATACAGGTACCGGTCAAGGAGGAGAATCATCGGTTCCTTCGAGTTCTTAGATTGGTGAGCCTCATCCTCAGGGAGGCCTAGATATTATATATGTGTGTTATTGTAGAGTTGTCTGGCTCCATTTGTATTACAGGCAGGATCTTGGATTGCGTTATGTATGTTTAGGAGTTTATAAGTATAGAATGGACTCTAGTATGGAACTAATGATGTTGTTGGATCCCACAGAGGGAATGTTGGATTCCTATATATATATATATATATATATATATGATGTTATATGCTGTTTAATTAAGGTCATTGTCATGATTATTCTTGAGGTAAGGCTGACATGGTGCAAGGGAGTGCCATGTGCCGGTCAAGGCTCGGGTAGGGTCGTGACAATAATAGATTTAGAGACTTAATAATTCATAATTTGAATAATTAAAGTGTAATTTATATTATATTTTATAAAAAAATGTTATTAAATTTAAAAACTAAAATCTTTATTTTTAAATCAATTTATCGGTTTAATCGATTCATATTGAGTCTTGACTGGTTCATTTTTTTATCAGTTTTTCTGATTTTTAATCGATTTTTTAAATTCCATTACTTTCCCCCACTCACACTGAGTAGGAATCTGGTTCTCGTCTTCTCGTTAATTAGTCGGACTCATCAATCTGATTCGATTTTTTTAGAATACTGATTATTATATGTCTTAAATTTACTATACAATTTTTTATTTTTATTTCTATATATTTATATTTGGAAATTTTTTATAAATTATAATTAAAAATCATCCATATAATAATTATTCACCCCTGATTCGAGATGTTTCTTAAATTTTTATTGTTTAATATTGTAAAACAGTTTTACACTATTAATGTATAGAAATTAATTTTATTAAATAATTGTATAAATTTTTCTTTGATAATATCATCATCACAATTAAAATTACATGACTTTTAAATAAGAAAGAATTTGCAGAGAATTGAAAAATAGCAATACTATCAATCTCAATTATCGTCATCCTTACATATGATGAAAATTAAAAATAAGAATTAATACACAAGCAAGTAGATGAAACATATTCATACATATATATTAACCCAATTGAATTCAATTAATGTACAATATATAATCCCAAAGTAAAGCTTAATTATTTTGACTTCGCTGTGAGCTTCCTAGCAGATGTCATCAAGAGTCACAATTAGCGCCACTATGAATGCATAATCAATGTTAGCAGATACTCTCACTGTAAACTTCTTTGTGTTAAAAAATATAGGCGCCAGCTCCTTCTTTATCTGCATCCCATCATATATACAATAATTATTATTATATCTTCACTAATTTCTAATTTTAACATTATTTATTATTGGGATAAATTATATATATTCATTTCTGCGTCAATCCATTCTGATTATAAAATTTATTTAAAAATCCCTCAATTTAATATTTTTTTTACAAACTTCTCCTAAAGACTATGTACAATTTTCCTACCCCTTCTTTTATCATCACATGTGTATATATGTGCCAATGTAATAAAGTATAAAATTATTAATGAGTTTTAATCTAATATATTCAATTTTTAAAAAATATAATTTTCTTTGTAGGACAAAAAGAAAAAGTTACAGAAAAAAGTTTATCCTAATTTAAGGTCAGGATATATTTTAAAACTCATCACATTTATAAAAATTCTTACATATCAGTCGCCAACCTAAACAATATAGGAATCAAACTCAAGTTATGCTTAACCATTTTAGCAGAAAATATTTTCATGCTACTAGAGTTTCCAAACAAAGTAAATAAAAAGTTAATTAAATTAAGTACAAAGCTAAATATATTTATACGCATTAGAGTATAAAATTACTAGTAAACTTTAATCTAACAAATTAACCTGAGATAAAATAAATAAATTTCAACAAGTTTTAGGAAGATATATAAATGCATAACACATAATAATACGAAATATGCAAAACTTATATTACAAATCATATATAACATATTATACAAAATATATATCACATATTGTAACACCATCTTTCTATATAATATGTGATACTATTGTACATAATATATGTTATGTACAACATGTAATATATGTTATGCATATTACATAATATTTGTTGTGCATAATATATTGACTGTTTTGTCTGTTTTTATTATACATATAGCAATATTCGTATTATTATATAATTAGCTCCTCTAGGCTTCTAAATATAAAAATAAAATAAAATAAAATAAATATTGAAATTACCAACAATGTAGCTCAGAATAATTCATAAACTTATACAAGACTACAATTATTTGTTAATAATATAATTATTAGGTGATCAGAAAATCAAACCTGGGCAACGACAGTGTCAGATTCACCGAGATAAACAACGGAGGATTCTCCGAAAAAACCTGATTTGATCTTGAAGTCACAAAGTCCTGTAGCGTTATTTGCCAAGAACACATTCAATACAGCCCTTGCTTGGAACGGTGATGATCGAACATGAGAAAAGATCAGATCCCTTGATTCCGAACTTTGGCCTCTATATGCTTTCCAACTATAATCCATTAGCTGCATTATTATTCAACAACTTAATTAATTACTCACTTGAAATCAAATAGCGAAAATATTGGCAGATTTTTTTATTATTTTAATTTCATCAATCCAAAACAAAATAATTTATATAAACATCCAATTATTGATTGACATATTAATAAAAGTCTTTAATTTAATCACTTATCAATTACTCCCTCCGTCTATTAATAAATGACGTCTTAGACTTTTCACGGTTATTAAGAATGTAATTAAAGCACACAACTTCATATATAAAAATAATATATAATGACTAAATTATCCTTTTAATTAGTTTTTTGTGTATTAATTATTATAAAATATATGAGAGAGAATGCATGTGAGGATAAAATTGGAAAAAGAATAATAAATGCTTTCTTAAAATTCTAAAGTGACAAATAATATTGGACAAGAGGATTTGCTAGAAAGATAATTATTTGTGGACGAATGAAGTAAAAAATTACATAAATTAATGTATAATTTTTATACTATATCATAATTAATTATTTTAAAAATATTATCAAAATTTGTGAAAATGTGTTTTTATATAAAAAAAATATCTTATCCAGATACACCGACCTTAGCTTAAAATTCAAGGTTTGTATTAAATTATTACACGAATGTGGTGAGAGAGACTCTCACACTGGATAAGGATGGGACTTTTCGCACCAACAAAATTTGACTAAACTCATTCTATGAAAATGATGAGCCAAGACTTTTCACATCAAAATTTAAATTGATTTAAATTACAAAAATTATTGATTTATAAGTGAATATCTTGTTCACATTATATATTATATATTATAAATATATATATATATATATATAGTAATATCATTTTTTTACTTGATATTTTAAGTTTTTAACTGTTTTTGTTAAAATTTTATTTTACAACTAACATTAAGTATTAACTATAGTATATTTTATATTAAAGTAAAACTCTATCTCATATACTACTACTACAGATATAAAAAATGAGGTCTAAAAGTACATCAAGTCCAACTTTAACTCTAATTCTATGCTGGAGCTGAACATAAGTGGACAACGGAGGAATATAATTTTTTTAAAAAGAAACGATTGGAAAAAATAATTGAGATGGAGGAGTTATAAAGAGTTTGATAAAGAAATGAAAATATCATTACCGATTTGCGAAGATGTAGAATGGGGTTTCCACGAGGGTCACGAAGGAAACGGTGAGGGTGAGGTGCCAACATGGTGACTTGAGTACTCTCGACCTTGAAAACGACGTTGCCGTTTGTGTCCTTCACAGTGAAGGATTCAGCAAATATACTGTCCTTCTTTATTACCAAATCAACGGCATGCGGAGCACAGTACTTAGCGTCGATGATGGCAGAGCCTTCTGATTGTGCTGCTGGGTTTGCCAACATGCTCGCTCGCTACGAGAGTGCCAGAAAACTGTATGTTCTTTGTTGGCTCTTAAAAATGAATGATTAATTCTTTGTTCAAGTGAATATCATATATATACTCAGTATATGGTAACGTGAATGTTTGACTTTGGTCAATTAACTTGTTCAACCCATAGTTTAGAAAATCTATCGACTATGTCAACAAATGCGCCGCCTCTTGCATTATTTAAAATAGCATTGCTAGAGACACAACAAAAAACTAGTCAAAACAGCCAATAAATAGAAATTTGGGCCACAATCATCCAGCTCATAAAAAATATACTCATCATTAAAAGTGTTATTTGGGTGTTAAATGGGCTTTGTTGGCTGTTTTGACTGGTTTTTTGTTGTGCCCCAAGCATTTGTGTATTTAAAATGTAACAATGTTCATCGTACAATAGAAATACATTCAACTAGTATAACGTGTGCTATTCATAAGACGTAATATATGCTATATAATGCATGTTATACATATAGCACACATTAAATATATTTTCAGTCTAAGTCATAGTAGTAAGAAATTAAAGAAACAGAAAGAGAGATGCATGAAAGAGAGATAATGCATCGTGTGTTTACATATATCAATACTCATGCATGTATTTAAAATAAGAGTTTATTTGGATGCGTATGACAAAGGGGCATACACTCCCTTTATATAGAAGACAAATTACAAAGAAAGTAAATGCAAAATGATGAAATAAAAACAGACTAAAATAATAAAGCTAATCCCAAGCAATCTTATTTAAAAGGTCGCCAATATGGGGAACCATGAAATTATTAGAGTAACATAGGGTTACGAGGGATTAGCAATCAAGTCTTTCCCTTTTAAAAAGAACAATGTTAAAATGATGATGAGCAAAGTAAAATTCCAATAACAACATTCCCTTCTCTTCCTTTATTATTTACGTTTTATTTTTTAAAAATTCTTAATACACAATTAAAAAAACAGTCAAAATAATTAATAAATTATGCACAATAATATATATATATACATATTTTTTGTATATAATATATTATCTATTTTAATTGTTTTTTTAACATGTATCAATACTCTTTATTTTTAAATCAAACTTAGGCACACATTATTTTCTACCAATTTGTTCAACGCGGCGGCAACCAAAACAGCGAAATAGTTTTCTTAACAAGCAAAAGACCAAATCGGTGACAATCCCAGTCGGATCTACCATCATTTTAGCAAGTTTGTATGTTGTGGTCGCAAGTTTCAATGTTATGGTTGTCACTTTATCAAAACGGGAAATCTTTGTAAGAATGATCACGAGTGCTACGATGAATGCTGAATCAATGTTAGGATTCAAATTCACCTCGTAGTTGCCACCTTTCATTTTCATCTGCAATCAAATTATATTTTGCTGAATCATTTTCATGCTTCTTTGCTTAAACAAACTCATCAAAATATATATATTTGTGTTGATCAAGAATAATTAGAAATAGAAATATTTGGGGCACAATAAAATTTTGGACAAAAAAGTTAATATAGTGTGCACAATATATATAATATAAAATGCACAACGTAATTATATGTGATGCATAACATATACCATTTATTGTGCACAACATAAATTATATGTTGCAGCATTATCTTTCTTTGCAATATGTGATATATGTTGTGCACATCATGTAATATATAACGTGCACAATATGTAATATTCATTATGCAACTTATATTATATATATTATGTGTACAACTTATTAACTGTTTTAACTGTTTTTTTTTTATCTCTCAAACTCAAAAAAGAGAATACGTACACTCGCGCACTTGTTTGGTCTCCCAAGATTTTTTAGTTTGTTTGTCATCATGACATTTCAATTCAAGAAGAAAGAAAAAAAAGTGTATTACTTTAAAAAATAATTAATTACTCTATTTTTTTTTAATAAGTGTTCAATTTTTATTTTTTATTATTTTATTAATATTTATTTATTTAAAAATTTTAGATAATATTAATTATTGTTTTATACCTTTATAAAAGAGAAAAAATTATAATATAAAATTAAATATATAAGAAATAATATTAGTAAAAGTAATTATGTAAAATATATTATTACAATTATTTATTTTCAAATTTATTCAATCATTTCATTAATAAACATGAAAAGTGAAAAATAAATACTTATTAGAGAATGATGATAGTATTTATATATTATATTTCCTTTTTATGTAAGAAAATAATTCTATATCTCTAACCAATTTTTTAAAGCAATAATATTTGATAATAAATTTCAGCCAATTTTCAGCAAGCATTTCAAAAAATAAAAAAAATATTCAAAACATTGTTCATGCGCATTCATATTACACTTTTACTAGTGGCTGGATGCACAACCAGGGGCGGACCCTCATATATTTGAAGGGGGCAATGGCCCCCCTAAAATAATTATTTTTTTTTTATAAAAATTATTTATTTTATTAATTTGGCCCCTTCTAAATTTTTAGAAGAATTACTTATATCAACTTTATTAGATATTAGAAATTATAATAATACTATAATATATTGTATGTAAGTATATATGTGTGTATTTTCTTTAATTTTGATGATAAAGTATTACTTTTTTAATATGTAACAATTTTTACGCTACTAAATTCTTTTAAGAATAAGCAAAAATATTGATATTTTATTCGGTACTTAATAAAATTTATGGTTCCGATAATCATTAATTATCATGTGAATATAAAAAATCATGTGTTCCATTATAAGTCCATCAATTAAGAAAAAATAAAAAATATTAAATATACATTTTTTTTAGAAAACGAGTTACTAATTTTAGCCCCTCTTGAAATTAGGGTCTAGGTCCGCCCCTGTGCACAACATGCACAAATAAAAAGGTTGCACAATATATAATATATAAAATGCTTAATTGTACTTGAATCTTTTTCGATTTTAAAGGCTCAACTAACGACAGTTATACAACAAACATATTCAATAATGCTATATGCATAATGAAAAATCAGCCAATGTAAACAATAGACTCATTTTGACTTTGGTTTGAGTCCAAAGAATTATTGAAATTGTAATGGGCTGAGTAATTGTGGCCTAAAATCTCATTTATTGGCTAGTTTGGCTGATTTTTTATTATGTATTTAGCATCACTCAAAATATTTTGATATGAAATGTTTCAAACTTCTTTATCGGTGCCCACTTCCAAAAAATTCATACAAAACTTAGTGTCCGTTGGATGATAATTTTTTTTGTATTTGAATCCTTCTTTATTTTAAATTGTCAACTAATAAAAATTGAAAATGATATCAACTCATAGTTAGTATTTAGTAATTATCATACTACACGATTTAAATGATAATTTATTATATATTACTTTTTATATTATTATTGGCTGACAAAGTGATAATATGTATAAAATAATTTTCTAGTGTCAATAAATACAATAAATATGATTAATTTTTTTAAAACCGCTTTCAAACATTTTAAAATCAATTATTCTAATATTAATCATTTCAAATTCAAAGCAATTCTACAAAAAATTAGAGAAATATTCATGTATGTAGGTGCATTAGAATAATATATACCTCAGCAATTTTAGTTCTGGAAGATTGATCTTCTATAATGCAAGACTTTTTCCAAAATCTAGTAGTGACCATAAAGTCACAAACACTTTTGGCTGCTTCTTCGTTGTTAGCTAGGAATACTTCTAACTCAATCTTTCGCCATTGGAAGATTGATTTACGCTTCACTGAAAAGATTAAATCCTTCGACTTTGTACTGTCTCCCTTGAAAACTTGCCATCTTTCATGCGTTGTCATAATCTGTACACATACGCACGCACAACGATACTCCTATTGTTTGTAAGCTATAGCTAATTGATTATAAAAAGGAAAGTAGGGACACAACAAAAATTCAGCTAAAATTATGCACAATATATATAATATAAAATACACAATGTATATCACATACGGTGCATAATATATCACATATATTATGCACAACATATATCACATGTTGCAAACATGTGATATATGACGTGCACAACATGTAATATTCGTTGTGCAATATATATTATATATGTTGTGCATAACTTTATTGACTGTTTTGACTGATTTTTTATTGTATCTCTAGCAATGTTCATTAAAATTTAATTATATAGATAAATATTATAAAACATTGCTAGAGATACAACAAAAATCCAGTCAAGAAGTTGTACACAACATATATAATATAAGTTGCACAACAAATATTATATATTATTGTGCACAACATATATTACATAATTGCAAAGAAAGATGATGCTGCAACATGTAATATATGTTGTGCACAATAGGTGATATATGTTATACACAACATGTGATATACATTATGTATTTTATATCATATATGTTGTGCACAGTATATTAATTATTTTAACTGAGTTTTTATCGTACACCTATTATTTTCCAATATTATATAAGTATTGCGCAAAACATTTTAATGTAAACTTAGTTTTCCTGATCACAAACCTTTCTGCGCAGAGTGCATATGGGATTCTTCTGATCATCACGAAGGACACGACGCTTTTGAAGAGGCGAGAAAAGTGCCCTTTTAACATTGAAAAGAGCTTTATTGTCGTCCTTGTTTGACTCTTTACAACAACAACAACAATGGCAGCAACAACTTTTCTTTTTTCTTCCCATTTTCAGATCCACCGGGTCAGCAAAACAGTAGTGTTTATCATCAGAACCCAGAATATTGGAGATGGAATTAGCTGCCATTTCAAAAGGACAATCAATTTCTGATTAAACTGCAAAATACATACAAATTCAAGTTTAATAAGCTTTAGAGGACACAACACTACGCTTGCTTGATTAGGTGTTAGCTAGGTCCATTGATATTTATAACCACTTCTAAGTATATATTATAAGAGAAAATCATGGTACACGGTAAAAAGTCACTCAAAACAGCTAATAAAGTAACACAATATATACTACGTAATATGCGTAACATATATTATATATTATGTATAATATATATGATATGTTATGCACAATAATATATCACATGTTGTAATGTCATCTTTATTTATAACATGTAATATTGTTATTCATAATATGATATAGATTGTGTGCAATATATATAATATATATTGTACATATATATTATATAATACGTACTTGTTATATATAATATATTGTTTATTTTAACTATTTTTTTTTATTATACATGTACTAATGCTCGGACATTTCCTTACTTATTGCCTAATAAGAGTAGTTTATTACCACTAGACATTGTGAAACCGTGGACCCATGATTGACACTCATCACAACATTTTTTACTACAGATCTATAATTTTTTTTTTTTCCTTATATCCTTCTTCAGATTATATAATTATGAATATGATAGTTTATTAACAAATTGTAATTGAAAAGATTTGACAGCGCAATGTAACATCAACAATATACTCCATGACGTGAGATCAACAATATTCGATGACGTCTTAATGGTTTTTTTTCTAGTCGCATTGTCGTTTTAAGTAACCTTAAGATTTTCAGTCTAGTGACTAATCCTGTCCAAAAATAGAGTTTATAGGCATGAATTTTATCTCTAAACACCAAGTCATGTCAACAGATACAATAATAATTATCATACAATATAAATACGTTCAATTAGTATTCTAAGTGTATTACTATATATAATATGATATATATGCTTTATGTATAACATAGATACTAGTTGAACTTATTTATGTTGTACAACCAACATTATTACGATAGATATCATCAGTAATTAGATCTCTTATTAGATATTTAAAAGGTGACAAAGTACCTAAAAGGAATACGAAAGATATTTAAAAGGTGATGAAGTACCCCATAATTTCATCAAATTTTTAATTGAATATCTAGTTTAAAAAGTTTTAATTAGATTCTTACATTTTTCAAAAAAAAATTAATCAGGTCCTTGAACTCTTTTAGCATTACAAAAAATTAAATTAAATTGAATATTATTGGAATATTTTACAAAGATTCAAGTAAATGAGTCTTGGAACCTTAATGATTTTTTTAGAAGTATGTGGGAACTCAATTGAACATTTTTGAACTATAGAAATTCTATTGAGAATTTGATGAAATTATAAAATAATTTTATTATTAGAAAGTCTTATTGTATATACTAAAAAGTTAGTCAAAATATCCAACAAATTGTATACAATATATAATATGCATGTAATGTATGTGTACACCTATATTACATATTATGCACGAAATATATGACATGTGTACACATTATATATCACATAGTGTAATATCATTTTTTTATAACATGTAATATATGATTTTCACAATATGTGACATATAATATATACAACATATTATATATAATATTCACATTATATATATTGTATATAATATGTTGACTGTTTTAACTATTTTTTTAATTGAATATATAACTTTTTTTACTATTTATACATGAACAAGTGAATTTTCTATTTCAACATCCATATATATATATTTGATGAAAACGTCCATATTATCATCCCTGCCTAAAATAAGATTTTTATTTTTCATTTTTATTCACCACTTACTGTCACGTTTTTCTTTTTTATTCGCCTGCTGTTGTAGTGATCACGTTCTCCACACAAAACTCCTCTAACGAGTAATTCTTATATGAGTAGTATTGTATCTACAAAAAGAATATCATCTATATATACATAATGTTTGTCATATTAACGTGTGTCTTACATATGTGAAACTGATTGAATAAAAATATAAAATAACATACAAAAAGTACATTATATATGTGTATCATTATTAAAATATGTAATATATGTCATTTCATTTTTATAATATGTGCTATTTGTTTGATATTAGTTGGATATATTACTGTTATATAACAAAAATTTCTTCTTAATTATATTATGACTTAATTAGTACTACGGTAGATAGTTGACATTATTTCTTTATGAAAAAAACTTTTTGAGCACCGATAGGGAAAATAATTTATTTGTTCGGTACTATTTATTAATATTGTTCAACATATATTCAAATAGATCTACTAGAGGGAATGGTTTAAGTTACAAACATAAATATATAAATATATAATAATTGATGTGTCAAAATATAAATAATGCATAACAAATAAATTTTTTATCACAAGTGCACCTAATAATTTCTTCTTAAAAATATTTCATTTGTTCTCTAATAACTGTTCATTTACACTTTTTGTTTTTCTATTAATATTTTTTCATTTAAAAATTCTAAATAATATTAATTATTTTTTTTTCCATTAATACCCCTACAAGAAAAAGAAAATTAAGATATAAATTAAATATAAGAGAAAATATTAATAAGGATAATAATATAAATTATACTGAATATTATCGATTTTCAAGATCATTCAATCATTTCTTTAATAAGTGTAAAAAGTAAAAATACACACTTATGAGATAAATGGAGGTAGTATCTATTACAATAATATTTGTTGTACAACAGATATATATGTCCAACAAATATCCAATATATGTTATTCATGATATGAAATATGTGCTATTTGTATAGTATGCGTACGTATAGCACGCATACCATATTATGTATAACATATATTTGATACTTGTTAGACGTATTTCTGTTGTACAATAATTATTATTGTATCTCTATTATAGAGATATTAAGAGATCGATGACCCTTAATCGTAACTTGCAGTAAATCATGAAATCATCTCATTAAAAAAAATAGTTTATTAAGTTCAAACTCATTAATAATTTTACACTCTAATATATTCATTCATCATCTTAATGCCTCTTTTTTTTTTACTTGAATTGTGACCGAACAATGAACATGTCTAATACCTAACCTAGTGCTTAATTTGATTGTTTTCATTTTTTATTCGAATGTGGTTTTAAACTCTTGACTACTTGATGAATATCCAGTTACCATATTAGAAATCAAATGATGAAAAAAATTAGAAACATTTGTAGAGAATATGCTATAAAATATATGATCATTATACTATTATTGAGATATTGTTATTGTTGTTCCTTAAGTACAATAAAATTGTGCCTATACAAAGTACTATAAGAAAAAAATCTCTTTCATGCGAATTTTCCTACAAAATTTTGTTAAAAATTCACAAGTTTCGTGCAGATTTACTTGAAAATGAATTCGCAGTCAAAACCTTCGTTAATAATTTGATAGTTGTGAATTCTGAAATCGCAGCTAATGTTAAAATATCGCAGCAAAATATGACTATAAAGAAGGTAGATTTGCAACTTTTTTGCACAAATTAAAATTTTTCATAGGAAGTAAACATCAATTCAATATTTTGCAAAGAAAGATGATATTGCAACATGTGATATATATTGTGTATAACAGATGATATATAGGGTGAACGACATGTAATGTACATTTTACATATTATATTATATTATATATGTTATGCACAATATATTACATGTTTTGACTAATTTTTTTTATTGCATACCAAATATTTTACTTTGATTTATCACTAGTCAAAGTGTATATGATGATTTTATGCACACCATGTGCGTATGTGATAACAAACAATGCTTTAATTAGTTAATCAAACAACTTGGTGGTTGCAAGTTGTTAATTAATACGAAGTTTTGATAATATTAGTAACAATACTTAGTTGATAATATTAGTAATTAACAATACTTAGTTGATTAATATGAATTTCTTCATGTTTTACAAGTTCCACTCATCTAATTAATTAAGACCCAAAGACCATTGACTTCCGTTTGGAAAAAAGCCACATTCATATTTTCATGTTGACCTGATTTACTTATATCATCCTCTAGAGTCCAGCCTATCATATTTCACAAAATGATTGGTGTACAATCAAAGTGAAATACTTTGTCTATATAATAAATGTGAATAAAGTTAGTCCTCCATTCATTTTTTTTCTATTATAATTGTGTTAACTTTTGCTCATATGGACCGTTAACTGCTAATTTGAAAAGTGACATGTAATCCTGAAAATTCATCTCATATCAGTTCTTCACTTTACTTATTTTGAATAAAAATAGTTCTCGACTCTTATTTAAGGAGGAGTGCATCTTCTTTTTCTTCATAGTCTTTTAACATTTTCAACTGAATTTTTTCTATTTTTTTCTTTTTTATCTTAAAATAGTTATTATCATCATCAACTTCTCTCTCTTCTCGTTTCTACGGTACTATCTATATTGTCCTTCATTATTTTGTCTTCTTCTACTAAAATAAATAAAAAATAAAAAATCTAATAATAATTTTATTTTTTAATAAATTCATGTTACACAACCATCATTATTCTCAAGATTTCGAGACTTGGTTTGAAATAATTGAAAATAAAAAATATGAAGTTTGATATTTGTATATATGATATGTACATTTTACATATATTATGGACTTAATTTTAATTTATTGTCACTGTAAAGTAATTTTATATTGACATCCCATCATGGATTGACATATCAGCAAAAGTCATTAACTCAACCATCTACTAACTAAAAAGTCACACAGATAAATGAATGTGATTGAATGACATTATAAAATGTTTTACACTATCATTGCATCATAATAATTAAACTCATATAGTATATTTAAAGATGAAAATTTAAAAAAATAATTATAGAAATATTATCACATCAAAATTTAAAAATACTAAAATGTATATATAAAAAATGTGTAAGAAAAAAATATACAATTATTATGGTTGAAAAATTAAAATGGTCTTCAAAGAGGGGTCCTTGCAAACATGGACTATATTATATATATACAATAATGGTAGCTTGACGTACTACAGAAATACGTCAAACTTGTATCTAACACGTGCTATCTATGTTACAGGATGTGTGCTATATGTATAGCATACATCTTGTAACATGAATAACACACGTTAGATACAAATTGGATGTATTTCTTTTGTACTTAAAGTATTATTGATATTATATATCCTCTCGCGCCTTAATCTCGAGTACAATCACAAATAGCGCCACTATGAAGGCATGATCAACATTGGGAAACACCGTGACGATGAAATTGTCTCTCTCACTCGCGGCATCCTCAAGAATGTGCTTTCGACATGTCTGCAGTAACATAATTCCCATCACTTCTGTTTTTTATTATTTAAATTGAAATTGATCATGTGGCAAAAATAAGTTATAAAAAATTAATTATAATATGGATTTAATTGACTATGGCTTGATGTACAATAAAAAATAAGTCAAAATAGTCAACATACTATATATACGTCATATATTACATGAATGTGCACATCATATCACATATTGCAAAGAAAAATTATATTGTAACATGTGATATATGTTTTGTATATCAATAATGCTAAGTGGACAATGAAAAACCAGCCCATACAGCCAATGGGCCTATTTTTGCTTTGGTTTTGGCCCAAATAATCTTTGAGATTGTAATGAGCTGAGTAATTATGGCCCAAAATCGCATTTATTGTCTGGTTGGGCTGGTTTTGTATGGTTCATTTAGCACCACCCTTTATATATACAACATGTTTATATGTTGTGCAGAATATGTGATATATAGTATAATAACATGTTGACTATTTTGAATAATTTTTTATTATATATCAAATATTTATTATTTAATTTTATGATGCACCAACAATTCAGTCAATTATAAATTATCATATTAATCATGACATTTCATTATTTTTTCACTATTTGTAAAAATTATCAAAATGAATTATTAATAATGGATTAAAATTAAACTCTTATAATATATGTAATAGTAGTGTAAAATAAAAAAATATATATATGAATATGTGATAATTAAACTCAATTTATATGCAATTTAAACTCAATTTATATTCAATTATATATTGTAACACAAGTAAAAGTGATTGAATATATTTTTTTACCTAAAATGTCATAGAAAAGAAATAATTTAATTGGATAAGAGTGTAAAAAAGTTTAATAATCCTATATATACGAAGATTAAACTCAATAACTAAATTAAAGCTAATTGTTTTAGTTATCTGAATAGATGGAGGAGTTTTAATTACCTTGGCAATGGCGGTGTGAGAATCATCACCAGCATAAATAGAGAAGCATGATTTTTTTATCAAACTAGATTTTATCTTAAAGTCACAAAGACGACTTTGTTGAAGGTTATTGCTGGTGCCCAAGAACACATTATGTTTTTTCTTAATATGGATTAAGGATGATTGCTTTACAGTGAACAATAGATCTTCATGATGAGTATTGCTTTCATCCTGATCATGATGATGATGATGATGATGAGAAGGTTCTCTTTCACCCCCAAAAACATCCCATCGATCATGCCTAGACAATACCTGCACAAGTGGAGATTAATAAAGGTTATTAAGTGTATTATTTGAAAAGTTATAATGTCAAAACGTGTATGGAAGAACAATGATACTTTTGGTGCATATAAATTAAACTTATTAAAGTAATAATCAATAAAACTAAGTTTATATTGGACAATAAAATTAGATTGTATATATTTTAGGAAAATTAAGTCCGAGTATAAACATTCAACAATGAAATAAATTTAATTTTCTTGTTTAATTTATATATTTGTTAGGGTGATATACTGTTTAGTGGAGGTTATTATTGTAATTTTATTAGAAAAGTTTGATATAATTTGGAGGCGAGTATAATTATTTTACGGATTTAATTTTCATCCATGGACAATGTACAATCTTTTTACACAGTCATTCAATCATGTGCTATCATATCAGCCATATATTTTCTCTCTTCCACTACATAAAAAGTCATATAAACAAAGTGTTTTGATTGGATGATAGTGTAAAATATCTTTACACCGTCATTATATTAAAATTAAACTCTTATTTTACACGCTTGGAAACTTCTTAAACTAAATTTACAAATAGAGGAGTCATGAAATGTAAAGTAAATAATAAATTTCATAGAAAATCAATGTAATTTAGCCTAGTTTTTAATCATTTGATTCAACAATTCCAGCTCTAAAATTTGCCAAGTTAAGGATCTTAATGTCGCAAATAATTATAAAATACTATTGTATTCACAACATGAATAATAAAGAGGAAAGTTAGTAGCAAACCTGTCGTTGGATGGTGAGGATTGTGTTGCCGGAATGATCAAGCAAGGTGCGAGTACCTCGGAGCAGATCATGTTTCAGTCTAAAAACGATGTTGCCATTAGAGTCAATAACCTCGTACTTGAACTCCCAAGATTTCTTCACAATGTTAAGATCCAACGTGTACGGTGCACAGAATTGTGGGCCCACCACCACCACCGTCGGATCCTCTGCCATATTATTATTCTGATGAGCAATCGATGGTGGTAGAACATCATAATGAGTAGTACTATCCATATTCATGTCCAACAGAAAATTATATATAGAGAAAGTGGAATTTATGATATCTTTCGTTTAATTCTCGAGGGTGAATGAATTGAGACTAGTTACGTTCTTATATTATGGAAAACGAAAACGGTTTTGTAGTCAAAAAGTGGTAAGAAAAATGAGGTGTTTTCCGTTGGGTACTTAGAATAAGTTGTTTATTATTCGTTCTTATCAGAGTTTTTTGTTTTTAGTATGCTGTATGGAACCATCTTTTTTAATTGAAAATGTGGATGGATTTATCATATAATAACTAAATAAATTAAAATGTCTTAATTAAAAATTCATTTTTAAATTAAGGATTTATCTTTTTTTTTTGTTGCATTATCTTTTCAATAATTAAGTGGCTGGCCTGGTACACATAATTATATACGTACGTGTGTTATACATATGTATGTTATACAAATAGCACACATTCTATATCATATGTATAGCACAAGTTGGATACTTGTTGGACGTATTTCGGTTGTACGACAAGCATTATTGCATAATTATATGTAACATTTTAAAAAAAGATAAATTCAACTAAACTTTTTTTCAATAAGTGACAGGTTCACATAAATAATGCAACAACGTAAGTTGATTATCCTTAATTATTTTTTTTCAATAGTAAATGTGTTTGACAACACACAAAATTAAAAAGATATCCACAAAAAAACAAATCCAAAACGAAATTGCTTATCCCTTTCTTTATGACTTTTTGTTAGTTTAGTAGTTAAGATTGAGTTTGGTGTTGTAGATAACATTCTTTTTGTTAGTAAGTAGTTTTTCTGTTAGTAAGGCCCATATGCAAGATAAGAACTGATGTTATATGAGATTTTAACCAAATCAAAGTGGATTTTAGTTCCAATAATATAGCACGAGTAATATAAAATTTACAAAATCATTTAAGAGTAGTAATAACGGCAAATAGATTAATGGGAAAAAATTGGATGTTAAAGTGAGGATCACATTTGTTCTCACCTAGAAAGTAGGATTAACATGGTAATCATCGTCGTCTGAAAAGGTTTCAATGTCAATATTATTACGATCTCTTCACAGAGGTAGCCGAGCTCCAAGATATGGGGGAGTTCCAAAAAAGGAATTCTGACGCCTAATGTATGTATTCATTTGTCACAAAGAGAGTATGTAATTGAATTATAAGATAAACTAAGAGTTTCATCTACAGATATTCTTAATTTGGGGATGTAAAGGGTTGTGTTAATGTAGCTTACTCGGTATGAGAGAGGATATATAACATAAATAATATAATGAGTGTGTTTGGAATAGCAAATTTATAGAATTGAATTGATTTGTAAATCAATTCTTATGTTTGAAATTTTTAATAATGAGAAATGAAATGAATTATAATTATTAAGAAATTCTAACTTTGTATTTTAAATTTTTTTTTTGTTTTTGCTTGGATTTAGATGGAAATGATTTGTGATTCCATCCAATCCATTTCATTTCTCATTTTTGTTACCTTCCAAATTGAATGTTATTCTCATTGATTGAATGAATCTGACGATGATTACAGAAGCAATCGTGTAATACATATATATACAAAAGTGCTTGCTCACATGCAGACAAACTATCTTGTCTGTAGGTAAAGACAAGCTTAGCCACACTTTGAAAGTGTTGCTAATAAATCTAACATTTTTATACTTGGACACATGTTTGTTTTTAATTGGTTTGCTCTAGGTAAAAACATGAATAATATCTTCATATGAGAACTCCCCATATACAAAAGGGAGAGTGTAACTCAAGTATAAAGGAGTAGGTACATCGTACCATATTATTCTAACTCAGAATTGACTCTCTAATGGAGCTCAAGCTAAGATTCAATCTAAAAGCATATTTCAAGATTAAGTGTAAGGTACATACATAACCAAAATCTAAGATTTCTGCAAATGACATTTGATGGTGACATTTGCTTCTTATTGTCATAACATAAAATTTTAATTAGTGAGTTTGTATGAAATTGGAATTGTGAACTTTTTCGATGAGAAAATCGGTGAAGAAGTGGTGGAAGAGGTGGGAGATTCAACCATTTGTTGTTGATTTGGTGGAGATTCCATGGATCAAGAATGAAAAACTCAAAAAGCAAGAAACTCTATAAGTTTCATACCAAGTAAATTTGTGCAGCTTTTCTTTCTCTCTTTCAAGTCTTTCTTTCTTTCTTCTTTCTTTGAAACCCTAACAGAGATCTCTTCAATATTGTACTATCACCCGGTCAGAGATCTTGTGCATAATATATTGACTATTTTGATTGGATTTTTATTGCGCTTCAAGTATTTCCCAATATAGAGAGCATAGACCAAAAAAATGATATATATAATGATAAAAATTAAAGAGAGACATTTATAAATATTTTTTTAGAGGGATTAAAATTAAAATTTCCCCTATTTATAAGATACAAAATGAGGATTTATTCTGTAACTAATAAATTCATGAATACTGATACTCATTAGTCATTAATTATCATGTGATTATAAAAAAATCATACGTTCCTTTTTAAAATTCATCAATAAATCATCAAATTACAATAAATAATTCTACAGTAGATATAAGTATCTATCAACATTAAAAAAAAATTCAAAAAAATATATCAAAAGTCTTATTTTGGTCAATTTGTCCATTTTTTTTTTACATCAATTTGTCCATTTTCATTCATGGCTCCTGATTCTTAAAGGGCTCTCAGAAAAATAGAATGAAATTAGCCCAATCATTAGGCCCAAAAAATAGAAAACTATCAAAT
The DNA here is from genome assembly GCA_013621005.1 of Aeschynomene evenia. NCBI lineage: Eukaryota > Viridiplantae > Streptophyta > Magnoliopsida > Fabales > Fabaceae > Aeschynomene > Aeschynomene evenia. Next base: position 31,917,799 of record CM024268.1, on the reverse strand, counting down.
TCCAAAAAGAAAAAGGCCCAACATAAAAAAAGAATTTGTATGATGTTAATACTCAGCCGGTAAAGTATTGTGTGCATTAATCAACTTGAGTTAATGGAGTTGTCACTTGTTCGCTTAAGCTAGATTTTACAACAAACACTCTTAATTACACCTTTTAAATTCAATAATGTTTGACGTATAACAGAAATACGTTCAACTTGTATTCAATGTGTGCTATCCATATTACAGGATATGTGCTATACGTATAGCACATATACGTATAGCACACATCCTGGAACATAGATAGTACACATTGGATACAAGTTTGACGTATTTCTGTTGTACGTCAAGCATTATTGATTTAAATTTGAGGTTTGATTAACTGTTAAAATGTCAATTTGTTTGGGCAACCGGGCAGATGGAGTACTTTCTATCTGAACATGTTTGGTCATAGAAATGTCGTCCATTGACAAATTATAAGCCTCCAATATAATAGATAAAAATATAGCGAATAGAAGGACTTCAGGAGTAGTTCCCACCCCAGAACTACTTTACCATATTCTAAATTCAATAGTTTCAATAAACCCCCCAATAACAGTTCGTCTAAGACCAAATTTAAAACTACCTGAATGGTTTGTGTAGTCATAAATCATTTTCTTATTCATTGAGATCTCTCTGTCTTTGTACACCAACTCGCAGGAGTACATCCTAAACATTGGTCCCTCACGATATCTATAGTTTGAATACATACCTTGTACTTATAATTTATAGTTTTGGATTCAGATAACTAGATCATGTTCGCTATTTGGTTATCGCTCGATTGTATTTCTTATTTCTTATTTTAAATTTTTATATTTTGTATTTTAAGAATTTCATGAAAAAATATTTAAAATAGTTGAAATAATAAATTTATATTTTCTCTACATTCAATATTTTTTCATAAAATTATAAAAATAATACAGAAAAAATGGAAATCAAATAGCGGTTTTCAAGTTGGTTAGTAAGCTATTGGAGATATAATTTCTCTGTATATATATTTAAGCACGTGTTGTAATTAGATTAGTTTCACTGTATTAGTTAGTCTGTTATCAACTGAGTTAGTTAATTTGTTAGCTCAGTCTTGTATCATGTACCATATAAAAACACTCTCAATGAGTGAGAAGGATCAATGATATCAATCATTTTTCCCCAACTTGTTCTTGCTCTCATATCAGTTTCTCTGTCTCTCTTTGCTCTGCCGCCATAGCTGCAAGCTTGCTGCCATCTCTTATGGATTCTGTTATGGTATCAGAGCCCTCCATGTAGGGGGGGCTCTGCTGCTGCAAACTCTGATCTCTACCTCTACTTCCTTCATTCCTTTTCTTTCTCTATTCTTTCTTGAATCCTTCAACAATGGCGGAACCAATCCCACCAAACTCTAATCCCTTTGGTGGTGAAGATTTAATCAGAGCACTTCTTGCAGTGGTGAATCAAGCAGCGCAATCACAGCCTGCTCATTCAAACACTGCCATGGCTGATCCAATGAGCCCGTTCTACTTACATCCAGGTGAGAATCCAGGGATAGCACTAGTCTCCACCCCTCTCAATGAGAACAATTATCATTTTTGGTCACAAGCCATGACAATGGCATTGGACTCCAAGAACAAGATGGGATTCCTTGATGGAACCATTCCCGAACCGGATGAATTCGATCCACTGCGAGCTTTATGGGAGAAAAACAACACTTTCGTTCGATCTTGGATCGTGCGCAGCCTCAACACTGAAATAGCTTAGAGCGTCATGTTCGTAAAGAAGGCCTCTGACCTGTGGCTTGAGCTCAAACAACGCTTCTCCCAAGGACACCACATGAGACTCGCAGATTTGAATGAAGAACTCTACTCTTTAAAACAAGGCACACTCTCTGTCACAAGCTTTTTCACCCATCTGAAACAGATTTGGGGGGAGATTGAGAACTTCCGTCCAATTCTTCCATGCAAGTGTGGTCTTCAATGTGTCTGCAAAGAGTATCGAGAACAAGACTTCATATTGAGATTCTTAAAAGGACTCAATGACAGATTCTCCGGTGTAAGATCTCAGATCCTTCTTATGGACCCTCTTCCCTCTATCAATCGTGTTTTTGGCCTTGTAGTTCAACAAGAAAGACAACTATGTACTGAAAATCAAGAAGAGCACAAAATCCTTGCTACGACCAATTTCACAACTGCAAATTCCAGCAGCAGAGGCACCAACCAAAAGCAGTTTGGAAGAGGGGGAAGATCAAATCATTTTAGAGGAAAACAAAATGTGCAGCCACTGTGGACGCAAGGGACACACAGTGGATGAGTGCTTTCATAAGCACGGCTTTCCTCCCAATTATAGAAAGAAAGGATCTGGCTCGGGATCTATCAACATAGTGACCTCAGGAATTGATGATAATGAGGATCACTCAATCAATGATGAAGACAACTTCTCCAAGACTGGTTTGACAAAAGAGCAATATCAAAGCATTTTGGAAATGATAAAGAACACTCCTCAACCCTCCAAAACACAATACCAAGATTCTCACATTAACCAAATCACAACCATTGATCCCAAGACAGGGACATCCCATACTATCCTCTCTGTTCAAACAAACTCTGGCCTATGGATAATAGATTCTGGAGCCACGGACCATATTTGTAATGACATTACCTTTTTTCAAAAATATTTTTTAACAAAAACTATTTTCTTAAAATTACCTGATGGTTCAATTGCTGAAACCAACACTGCTGGTTTTGTTCTGTTTTCTAGCAAACTCCAGCTAGAAAATGTCCTCTATCTACCTGATTTTTGTTTCAACCTAATCTCTGTCAAGAAACTAGTAAATTCCTTAGATTGCATTTGCATTTTTTCAAAAATTGGCTGTGATATCCAGGACCTAGTCACAGGGAAGAGGATTGGATTTGCTAAAAGTCATGACAATCTGTATGTTCTTGAAAGTTCTTCCCACAACATGCATAATGCTGCTGCTGCTGCAAACACCACACATACACTTGCCACAAATTCTTGGCACTCTAGATTAGGTCATTTGTCCAAAGAAAAGTTACTTCAATTACAAAAGTTGTATTCCTATATCAATGTACCAAAATTCAGTGTAGATTGTAACATCTGCCCATTGGCAAAACAGAATAAATTGCCTTTCACATTGAGTCAATCAAAGACTGATAACCCTTTTGATTTAATACATGTGGATCTTTGGGGACCAAACACTCTTACATCCATTCATGGCTATAGATATTATTTGACCATTGTTGATGATCACACAAGACATACTTAGGTTTTCTTTCTCAAAGCAAAATCAGAAACATCTACATCTCTAACAACCTTCATTAAAATGATTGAAACTCAATTTAGCAAGAAAATAAAGTGTGTTAGATCTGACAATGGATCTGAATTTTTCATGTCTTCTTTTTTTGAAAGTAAAGGCATTTTACATCATAAAACATGTGTTGAGACTCCTCAACAAAATGCAATTGTTGAAAGGAAGCACCAACATATCATGAACATTGCTAGAGCCTTAGTTTTTCAAGCAAATATTCCAAACATCCTATGGCCCTATGCAATTAGTCATGCAGTTTTCTTAATAAACAGATTGCCAAATAAAGCCTTGAATGGAGATGTTCCCTTTGTCAAACTTCACAATAAACAACCTGATTTGAGTTTCTTAAAAGTGTTTGGTTGCCAATGCTTTGTGTCCACTCTCTCTGTTCATCGAAAGAAATTTGACCCTAGAGCAAAGAGAGGAGTCTTTTTAGGTCATAGACCAGGGGTCAAGGGTTATATAGTCTATACACTGGATAATGGAGACATTTTAGTATCTAGGAATGTCACTTTCAATGAATCTCTTTTTCCTTTCAAAATACAATCACACACAACATCACAACCTATCCTACCTATTTCAAACAATTTTTCAGCAGCAGATTCCCTTCATTTTCCTCCCTCTCCTCAAGTTCCTATCCCACCTTCAGAAACTCAGAACCATACTAACACACACAACACAAATCATTCACAAAATGAGCTTCAAAACACTCAAATAGTTCCCCATTCAACCATATCCACATCTGACAGCACACCTATTTTTCCCCTGCATCAACTAGAAAGTCCACTAGAATTAGGAAGCCACCATACTACCTAAAAGACTTCCATTGCGCTTTACATACTGCATCAGCAATCCAATCCTCTCAAAATGTGAGATATCCTCTTGAAAAATACATTTCATATTCGCATTTATCCTCATCACACAAACATTACACCCTCAACCTATCCCAAATAAAAGAACCTACCTCATATACCCAAGCTATCAAATCCGAGGAGTGGAAAAAGGCAATGGCAATTGAGATCAATGCTCTCAGTCAAACTGGAACTTGGGAGTTTACTGAACTTCCTGCGGTAAGAAAACAGTGGGATGCAAATGGGTTTACAAGGTTAAACTCAAAGCCGATGACACTATTGAGAGGTACAAAGCCAGACTTGTGGCAAAGGGGTTTACACAAACAGAGGGCATTGACTATCTAGAGACCTTTTCTCCAGTAGCAAAACTATCTACTGTCAGATTACTACTAGCCCTGGCTGCCAAAAATGATTGGTTTCTTGAACAACTTGATGTCAACAATGCATTCTTACATGGAGATTTATATGAAGAGGTCTACATGGCAGTACCACAAGGAGTGTCTCCCCCAAAAGCTGGCCAAGTATGCAGATTAAAGAAGTCATTATATGGTTTAAAGCAAGCAAGTCGTCAATGGTATGATAAACTCTCTCAAGCTCTCTTTACTCTTGGTTATAAGCAATCTCAGGCAGATCACTCCCTTTTCATAAAAAATGCATCCCCTTCCTCTTTCACAGCCCTCTTAGTATATGTCGATGATATGATACTTGCTGGAAATGATTCTTTAGAAATAGCAGCAGTCAAACAGCACCTAGACACCATGTTCAGCATTAAAGATCTTGGTCCTGTTAAGTTTTTCCTAGGACTAGAGATTGCTAGGAGTTCCAAAGGCATCTCCATATGTCAAAGAAAGTACACATTAGAGCTCCTAGAATCTGCAGGTCTTTTAGCCTGTAAACCTGCAATCACTCCCATAGTTCATACACCCAAATTGCTAAAGGATGATGGTGAACCCTTTGAAGATATTTCAGCTTACAGGAGATTAGTTGGACAATTATTGTACCTCACAAATACTAGGCCAGATATATGCTTTGCTGTAACACATTTGAGTCAGCTCCTATCGAAGCCTATAACATCCCATTATAGAGCAGCCACCAGAATACTTAGGTACCTCAAGAACTCTCCAGGCAGGGGACTCTTCTTCTCAGCCAACAATGACTTTCAGTTGAAAGGTTTCAGTGACTCTGACTGGGCTGCCTGTCCAGAAACTCGAAGATCAGTAACTGGTTTTTGCATCTACCTTGGAGACTCTCTCATTTCATGGAAGTCCAAGAAGCAACACACAGTCTCTAGAAGTTCATCTGAGGCAGAGTATAGAGCTTTAGCCGCTGCAACATGTGAGATCCAATGGTTAACCTACTTGCTCGATGATCTATGCATTCAACATACTGCTCCAGCAACTCTCTATTGTGACAATCAATCTGCACTCCATCTAGCTGCCAATCCCACTTTTCATGAGCGCACCAAACATATTGAACTTGACTGTCATGTAGTGAGGGAAAAAGTCAAAACTGGCCTACTCCATCTACTGCCAATTAGCTCTCAGTCCCAAATTGCAGATATTTGTACTAAAGCTCTTCCTCCTAAATCATTTTTATCTTTGGAATCCAAGTTAGGACTGCTTGACATTCACAGTCCAACTTGAGGGGGGGTATTGGAGATATAATTTCTCTATATATATATTTAAGCACGTGTTGTAATTAGATTAGTTTCACTGTATTAGTTAATCTGTTATCAACTGAGTTAGTTAATTTGTTAGCACAGTCTTGTATCAAGTACCATATAAAAACACTCTCAATGAGTGAGAAGGATCAATGATATCAATCATTTTTCCCTAACTTGTTCTTGCTCTCATATCAGTTTCTCTGTCTCTCTTTGCTCTGCCGCCATAGCTGTAAGCTTGCTGCCATCTCTTATGGATTCTGTTATAAGCTATTGCAAACTATGTCAAATGCAAATTAGGCCGAAATTTGAGGTTTGATTACGTTTATAGACACACCTAATATTTTTATTTTTATTAGTCCTTGTCTTATTATTGTAATTTCTTTTTCTATGTGCTACTTAAGCATGCATGATCAATGACAATTTTTACCGGTAAAAATATTTGTTGTATAACAGAAATACATCAAACTAGATTTCAATGTATGATACACATTATGCCTGACATATAATACACGTTGAATACTAGTTGAATGTATATCTGTGATACAACAAACATTACTGAAATTTTACATCACGCCAAGAACATTTCTATCATATTAAATCTCCGAAGTGTAACTATCGCCTAGTCATGATTTTTTATAATGTGCCTAACTTTCCCCTAATTTCTTTATTTTGTATTGATAGCAACTCAGTTAATTTATTTTTCCTTTCCATAAAAAGGCTTTATTATGACTTTCCGCCTCTGATATATGATATTGCCGACAATTACTAGTCTCTCACTTTGTTCACATCATGAGCTTGAATTTACAGCACATATTGAATTAACTAATATCGAAATCTGGTAATACTAGGCGGTGAACAATAAATTTTCAAACTAACACCACCAGTCAATATATAATTAATGATTGTATATTTATGTGTATTATGTGATATATTTTTTTTTAATATATTTATGTTAATGTATATTATAAACAATAATACATGTGTATTATATATTAACTAATTGATGTTAGATTGAACTTTAATTTTGTTGTTCATAAATCATTTTATTGAAATCAGAATTTAATTTTTGCGTCCGCCTTTTGGTCAAATATAATTACACATCTAACATATGGACATTGAGTTTTTTTTTCACAACCAAGGTAACTCAGACGAAAATATTGACTAATTTCCTTGAGATGTAGAGCTCATCATATATAGATGTGGTTTTTGCCTTTGGTTTTATTTATTTATACCTTATTGAAGCCTTTTTGTCCTATATTTATTTTAGGTCATTTTCTTGGTCTTGTTTCAACTTTCAAGCAAAGGCCTAGTACATGAGGTTCTTATTGAATCTTCGCTTAACAATTACAAATTTGTTTAATTCAAAATTTCTATTATTAGTTCCAAAAAATTCAAGATTATTAGCCTTTTCTCTTCACTCTTATTTTTCTTTAATCAACAAGAGCCTTAAATAATATAGTATCCATTTTTTAATGTTTTGAATTTAGAAACTATAATAAGCCAAGTTAAAGTACATACATAATTAATGAAAGATTAATTCTACATGTACATCACAAAATCAGATTCTAATATATATGCAATAATTTTTTTTAAATTATTAATCTAACTTTTAAAATATTAGACTAATGTATAATATTAAAAATTGAATTAATAATTTTTTAAAAAATATATTATTGTATATGATAATTGATTTTGTGATGTATAAAATACATTTCCCATAATCAAATCACTATGATATCTTTTATGTCAATTTGAGTGAGTGTGAGTTAGTGGAAGAAGATTTTAATAAATTGCATGAACTCTCATATATATCCTCATTACATCAAAGCAAAATCTGCAAGATCTTATCTGATAATTAATATCTCATACAAAAATTGAGGTTATTATAGTATTGCAATAATCCACTTGCACTCTGGTGTTTATGCTTTTCAATTTGATTTGTTATGTGTGAATCATATTATTAGAGACGATGTTTTCTCACAATTAGTTAAGATTGCTTAAAGAAACCTACCACCACAAATTAAATTACATTAGTTTTCAATGGTTTTATTATTTATGGACCACATCCTTAGTCTCCATCAACCTCTATAAATTATGAAAATGAAATTGATTGCAAATTGGAAATTAAACTAGAGCCAGCTCACTAAACCAAAAGTAAAGTGTGATTGAATAGCGTTCGTTTTGGCTCTGAAAGTGATTTTTAATTTTATGTGTGTGGGGTAATTTGTTCAAAGGTATCCAAGATATTATTTTAGACACTATATATATATTGGGTATGGCATATGTATAATTTTATTTATGCTCACATGTAACCCAACATTTAATTATATGTATGACATTTGTCATTTATTACATAGTCAAAAAAATATATCAAAACATATACAATAAATTACATTGTCACTTAAATTTTAATTTGCTCATAATATTGCAAGTTCAACATTAATTCGGAAATGTAATGGAAAATTAATCGGATACTAAAAACTAAATTATTATGATGAGAACATTTTAACAGACATGTTTCATAATTAAATATTGATTTTAGATTTTTTTTTATCTTTTCAACTAAAATAACATATAAAAAGAATGAGTTTTATTATGATACATACTGTTACGTGTAAAAAAATTATACACTATCATCTGCTAGTGTATTATTACATTGTCCGTCAATGTATTATAATTAAATTAAATAAGAATCATGACTACTTCACATTACTATTTATGACCGGGCAAGTTATGATAAGAAGTCATTTTTCCTCTTCAATGATGTGAAAGTAAAAAAGAGAACATTAATTGAAATTTTCCTACAAAAGCATGTGAGCCAATCACTAATTAACCAAACATAATAAGCATCATGTGACATCAATGTAGAAATAAAGGCTACTAAATAAATTTGGGCTTTTTATAATTGAAAGTATCCCTATATATATTGTGATACGAAGTACACCCAAATGTATGAGTGATTTAATGAATCTTATCATAAAATGGCATCTTAATTAAGATGGCAAAACAATGATGACAAGCTAAACTCACAAGTGTTAATATAGCCCACTCCATGACCCCATGTGTTGTTCTTAGATGCTATATATACATATATGTTCAAACAAAATGGACAGTCCCATTGAAACAATAGGGTAATCAAATCACCACACATTTCCAAAGTTGATTCAAAAGCTTCTGTGTGGTTAATTAAAGCTAGACAATCCTTTAATAAGTATATATATATATATACACGAAAAAATTTAGTAATAATAATAATAATAATAATGAGAAATATTTTTCCTACGAATTTAATTTTGATGCACTGACAGTGTAAAGATGTTTTACACTGTCATCCAATCAAAATTCTTCATCTGTATAACTTTTAAGGTAGTGGAAGAGGGAAAACACTATCTTAGCTGATATGACATCACATGATTGAATGATAATGTAAAAAATTTGTACGATGTGAATGGATGAAAATTAAATTATTTTTATTTCTACACCACTAAATCAGTTATCACATCCACCATATGCAATAATTAAACTTTTTAAAATTATTAATCTAACTTTTAAAATATTGAATTAAAATATAATATTAAAAATTAAATTAATAATTTTAAAAATTTAAATTATTACAGATAATAATTGATAATGACTTATTTTATCATATACGTGTAGCATTGATCTAATAATAATATAAGGCCAAAACATAGTATGGGGCTACTATTCCATTTATATGTGCTGTCTTTTGGATTCATTGTTGTTTTAACCTCTTTTAATTTACTCTTTTCCGAAATATCACTATCAAATATTATTGTTGTCACAGAAACAATGAATTTCGTAAATGTGGCCAACTCAATTTGTTCTTGTGAAGAACATCAAGGAAGAATAAGAAGATTGTTAAAAGAAAAATAGCAATAATACTCCAACAACGATTATAGTTCCAGATGTCCCTAGCTAATTGATGACAATAATTATTCCACATTATATTCTTCAACTTTTCAAAAGTAAAAGTAAATAAAGGTATATTTTATGGATTTGATTTTAATTTATATACAGCATACAAATCTGGTTATTATATTTCCCCCTCTCTATATATATAATTATAAAATCGATAAATATGATTATTTTTTAATCCAATTATTGAAGTTGAGTAGTAGAGATTTATTCAACATTAATTAAATATCGAGGATTCAATGCTATTTTAAATATGAAAAAATTTTAAAATTTTTATAAACTCACTTACCGTGGTGTTTATAAAAATCAATGAAGTGTTAGCTAGTTATCATGATCAATAATAAATATCTTAGTTATGAATTAAAAAATATGATTAATTTTTATTATGAGATTTGATAGGCAATAAGTAAAACAAAATTAAATTCATATTTTATTTTATTTTTTAAAATTTAAATTGTCTTTTGTCTAGACATATTTCGCATCTTCTCATGCTGGACTTTTCTGTCTTATCAGAACATAGGATACTAAGCAATATTTTACTGTGCAAACCCACGTATAACCAAAGATGTCACTTTATTTCTTATAATAGACTACTAGACTTTTTTTAGGATGCATTTAGAATTGAAAAGTATGAAAATGAATTGAACGGATTTGATTGCAAATTAAATATTATATGTTTGGAGTCACAGAAGAAAAAGAAATGAGTTAAAATTAAATATAATAAATGTGTTTTAAAAGATAAAAAATGAAAATGAATTCATTTGATTTTTATGCCAGTTTTAAAATATATTTACTTTACCCAAATTTCATAAAAGAAATAAATTAAAGGATTTAAAAATTAAAAGAGTGAAATTGATAGAATTACATTAATCAATTAATTTTATACGTAATCTTTTCATCAATTACAAACAAAAAAATTAATTTATAAATTAATTCATTTTTATTATTTTGCCATTCCAAATAAAGCCTTAATGTAAACAATATGAAACTGAAGCTTGACAAGAATCAACGTGGCATGCATATGCGATATATATGGAAATAAGCACAATAACTAGTGGGGAATGGAATACATATATACCTCCATTCTTTTTTTCCCACCTTTCTCCATTTTCTATTGATATATTATAAGAAGACAAAATTCCTTCTCATTTTTGTCTAGTCTATGAAAACTTCTTTTTTAATTGATTTCATGAGTAAGATTTGAGAGACAGAGTAAGAATATAAAGAAATCTCAATTAAGAGTTATAGATAAATTAAAATAAAATATTTTACTAGGATTCAGAAAGAGAAAATGATTTTATAATTGTTATTATGACTACTTTTTCAAATTAAATACAATTATACTAATTTACTCACTAAATTAACTACTTTTTTAATTAGACTTATGGTACAAATTAGACTTTCTAACGTACTCTACCTCTCAAATCTTACTAATAACATTTCAACATGATTATTGGTAGAAGAATTTTGTTGCATGAATTGTTTCTTTTTTTTCCTTGATTTTTTAATCAATTTATATCTCATTTATTATTTAATTGGATGGTGTATTCATTCTATGATGATCGATAAAATGTGAGTCAATTTAAAAATACAGTTCAACTAATATTATCATCAGTAAATAATAATAACTATAAGAACTTATTTAATTATTGAACATGAATTTATTACAACAGTGTGAATTTCAACAGCATACATAAATAGTAATAAGAGATTTCTCCAATGGTATTAATTAACCCATGAATAGCATGTCACTATATAAGCCAACAAATTGATGAGCATTTTCTTTTGTGGGGGATAAACCAGCTACTATATGACTCATATACCACTTTGGTCATTTTCAATAATAAAACCATATGCAATTGAAGGTGAGACAAGGATCATTGATTAGAATAGTGCTCAGTTGAGAATGACATTTTTTAAAAATTATTATTGTGAAGTAGGATATAGAATTGAAATCAAAATTACTTTTTTTCTATGTAAAAATCTTGATGTACAACAAAAAAAATCAGTCAAAACAGTCAATAGACTGTAAAAACATATAATATGCAATATGTATAATGTATATTACATATTATGCATATCATATATATGACATATTGTGCACAATATATATCATATGTTGTAACATCATGTTTATTTACAATATGTAATATATATTGTGCATATTACATAATATTTATTGTGCATAACATATTGAGTTGTTTGCTATTTTTTCGTTGTATATATAGTAATGACGCTCTTTTTCTATATATAAGGTGCTAATTAATTATTGTAATAGCATCATGATATAAATCTCCAAGGGTTCTCTTTCATGGTGATGTTCATGAGATATTTGGTTTTATTTCAACATCAAAACATAAATATATCTGGTTAAAGATATGATTTTGCTTTGAGTGAGTGATTGGGGAGAAGAGAGAGAGAGAATGGGAAACCTACGAGTTTAGACTAAGACTCACACACCCTTCAATTTCATCAACTTGATCAACAAAATTTAGTCCATAATGATTACTCTTAATATGTCATATTCTTTGATTATGACACAATAAAAGTGGTTCAGTCAATTGTTTATTTATCCACCATAATATTTTGTCAAACACACACCGACAGTACTACTCCAAAGCCACTCATCACTTAATAATATCCTTAAGTTTTTTCAATGTTTATCCAATTGCTTTAATTTGACTTAATTTATGCTTATTATGATTTCAATATAGTCTTTCCCCAACAATCTCAACATTTACATATTAATAAATAATGTACAAGAATAATGGGAAGGAAATAAAAAAAAAAGGAAACGATGAAAATGATATAGCTAGCTAGTGTGATTGTATAGTACTACTCACCTTCTATGTGGAGCATAAACAATTTGAAGAAGCCAATAATCAAATTCTCCTTTCTTCAGCATTTCCAAAATTGCTATGAGGTGCTGTTGTCATGATGGGGAAGAGGGGCACATGAAGGACTAACTCATAGCTGTAAATAACAAGATCTTCGAACTCTTCAAACACTTATAGAAATTCTTACGTACCAGTTTGAACCTACATCCTTGTGGGATATATGCAATGTACTTGACGAACGGTATTCTCCAACCTAATAGGCAAAAGACTCTATTTTTAAGGGTTTAATCGCGGATCAACGAGTTACTGCATACACAAGGCGGAGATCAAACCTTGACCCTTACTTAAGCGGACAAGTAAGCTAACCACTTAACCAAACCCAAGTTGATTTATGCAACGACTTTATAACTACATATGTACCGCTCGTCGTCACAATAACTCTAAATTGATGAAAATTGAAGCTAAGAAAAATAATGTGATTATCTTGGCTCACTATAGCTACTCTTGTGTTCATGAGTTAGTATTGCACGTGCCCTGCTTCTCCATCTTGCTCAACATGCACCTTCTCATCATCATCTTCATGGTAGTTATTAGTATTAGGACTAAAATTCTCTCAACAAGAATACATACATATGATGAACTAGAGAGAGAATAGAAGAGAAAGATGTGAGAGAGAAAGGTTAATTTTAAGAAGTAGAAGTGGGTGGATTTGATTTTTTGAGGGGCTCCCATCTCTTATTAGGTGCTTCAAGCCTACTCATCTATTTATGACAAGAGAGGCAATTGAGAGTAGTGTTTTTAAAGAGGAAAATGGGAGCAACAAAAAATTAGAAGAGCTTAGTTGGGTGTGGGGCCTATTGAGTTTTTAACCCAAACTGCTTGTCACAATTCACAAACAGGACCACTTATTCATTCACAGACCAAAGCATATATACATAATTATAAATTATAATATATATAGTTTGAATTACGTTTATACCCTATCATGTACTTCTAAATTATAGGGAAGCAATGTAATTTATTTGTATATACCCCCATTATACCAATGAAATTTACTTTATGCCTATACCCACCTGAACTAGACATAGACATAAATAATTTTTTATTAAATCAATAATATTTATTGTAAAATAAAAAGACATCTAATTTGTATTCAATGTGTGCTATATATATACGTAATATATGTTATATGTATAACACGTTATGTAGGACACACATTACGTATGGTATATAGCACACGTTAAATACTAGCTAGTTAAATATATTTAATTTTTGTTGTACAACGAGTATTATTGTTTATTAAACCATGTTGAGTAGGTATAGTAGTATGCTATGGAAAGATGGTAGGAATCTACACGACATACACATAAATAACCATTAATTATAAGACTTTTCTTATGTGAATTTCATCAAATTAAATGCTTTAAGTTTGGATTATTCCCTGTCAGATTCATTTAATTAATTACTAGCATTTCATCAAATAATAGTTATTAGGGGTATCTTAGAAAATAAAAACAATTAAAACCAAAATGATGTAGAAAACATGTGCGAATTATATAGTTTCTATTCTAAGAAATTAAAATACGGAGACATTGAGATAGAAGCATATATAGTTGGAGAAGAATTATTATAGATCGAGGAAAAAACTCTAAAATTTTTGCTGTTCTGGAATTTAACATCTGTCCCTCTATATTGATCAAAGGAAAAGTGTTAGAATAAAAAAATTTAAAAAAGAAACTTATAATATGCGAAGGTATATATATATATTATAAGAGAAGTTATTAGGTTCGCTAATAACAACAAATTTTTTGATTACCACTTATATTTTGACATATTAATAATTTTATTTTTTTGTTTAAAACTTAATATCGTCTCTCTTCATTATAGTTGATTTTTTAGATTATGTGTTATGTAATAGAACAGATTACTTTTAATGTACCTAATAATTTTTTTTGTTATAATATGGTAAATTAATTAAAGAAGAAAGTAGAAAGTGTTGAGATCGCATATGATCATCATCACCTTAGTACTCGGATTCCAAGAATAGGGCTAATTTATGAGAGAGTGTGGCCAAAATCCAAAAGGTTGTCATTTTCATATCTCAACGTGATATGTACATAACATAACAGTGTGTAGGTAATATTTTGGAGGGAACCGCTAAAGCTTCTTTAACCATCATAATAATATAATTGTACCCGTAGGTACCGCTATGTGTTCGAGTATCACATATTATACAAATAAATACATAATACGATAATTGTATAAAATAAAAGATTGTGCTGACAAGTGTTCTATCCAAGGACACTGGTTGAGGTAATAAAAAAGAAAATTTTTATATTGAAAAGTGTCATGTACCTTTCACCTAGGTTAATATTGTTATTGGTTTCTAAACTCCTCTTGCAACTCCTTTCTAAGGGGTCCGGAGTGTTTACCTGAAAATGACTCTGAAGCTTAAGTCAGTGAGTGTTATAACTTGAAAACGTACCTGATATACTGAGAGTGATACCTTATTTATAGAGTGAGATTCGAGTCATTTCTGCAGTAATCAACCATCTCTGGACGTCTCGGAATAATGCTCATCCCACATTTCTCGACATGTCATGTCGATCTTCGTAGTGCCCGTTGTGGCCCCAGTTTCCTCGGCGTCATCATCCACTATTAGCTAGACTCCGGCCTTAGTGGAGGAATTCGACCTTATCCACCTCGGGTCGGGTCCCATGATCTGTACCTGGGTTCGACCTTTGACTCATTCTTATTGGGTCATTCAATGTTTATTGGACTTTAATCTGGATGAGTTCTATCAAGGTGGCGTCCGGGGTCCGACTATGAGCCGCTCAGTTAAACCCCCTATCGTGGGTTAGACTATACGCTTGGACTATCATCTTGGGCTTCATAATGATGGGCCTTTGGTATTGAGCCTTCGGGTACGAGGTATGAACAAAAAGATACACTTTTATGCTTTTAATGCATTGGGTCCATCCTATTATTTAAAATTTTACCGAAACTTACTATTTTAATAATCTTTAATGTGATGAAGCATATTGTCCAAATCTCAAATGTATAAACGTTGTCCACATTTAGACGAATGTTTAAACATTTGTGGGACTATAAGGATGAGAATATTACATTTATTTTACGAATAGAATAAATATTTTTAGGAAAACATTGAAAAACTATTATGATCGTTGAGCCACCGCCACCTTTAAATCGAACCACCACCATCGTTGTTCGATAATCTATATATACCATTATTATCGAAACATTGTCGTCGAACCACCATCAACTGTTGTCGAACTAGTGTCACCGACGCTAGACCACCATCAGGCGACTGACACCAGATCACCACTGACAACCAAAATCTCAACTACTGGCCACCATGCATCCACCTCCACCAACCATGCATTGAATCACCACTATTGATGACTGTTGGAAACACCACTAACATACGCAGGACCTGCCCCAACCAACAACAAATGTCGAGCCCCACCACCACAGACTTCTGAACCACAACCAACAATGAACGTCGGTCAACCTTAGAAAATCACCACTGCCAAAGGACCATTGTTGCCGACTGACGTCAGACTACTTTACCATTACCACCATTAGATCTAAACATATGTACATGATACATATCATTTGATATGTACTCTTCTTACTATTGAGAGCTACTTTTACATTATGCTTCTTTGAGATCATCTTTTTTAAAACACATTTTTATGAGCAGCTTTTTGAGATCATCAAATATAACCGTATATTGACAACTTACAAAAAAAATTGTGCATCATAAATGCCAAATATATTGGTCTGATGCAAATTGGCAAGATGTATGTGAGAATCACAAGAGTTTTGCCCCTACAGAGAAGGCATTATTGCTCCATAATCCGAGTCCAACTTTTGAAATTTTATATCAATTTGTACATTATTATTATTATATTATGTCATCATCTATTTGTTGATAAATTAGTTGGAAGGAGCTAGAAAGATAGTATATCTAGTAAATGTGGGGAAAGGGAAGATTATGAATAGACTAATCCTTTATGAACCATATTGTTGCCCCGATTGAGAAGTGGACAGTGTTTATGATGGACCTTTTTTTTCTTTTGCACGAGGTTGTTAGCATATTGTTTTCCAATGATACTTGTTGTACAACGAAAGAAATACATTAAATTAATATTCAACATGTGCTATATATTATATGTAATGTGTGTTATATATATAACATACGTTAAGTATTACACACAATATATATAATATATAGCACATATTGAATAGTAGTTAAATGTATTTCTATTGTATAATAAATATTACCGAAAAATTTTCATGTCCACACATTTATACGGCAACTTGCCACATAACATGCCTCAATTGTGTGTCATAATCACAAATGTTGCTGTCTGAAGTTTGGCGACACTTTGGTTCCTCCATAAATTACTACGCGTGAGAGATGCTATCACATCATCACGTTTTTAGCTACATTTACTTAACATGTAGCTAAATATATTTTTGCCTGCAGTTATTAAATTTAATCATATTGTTTTTAATATAATTTTAATTTCAATTTCGCTACATTTTTATGAATTGTTTTAACCATGCCGGTTAAATTTAGTCATATATTTTATTTTGCAAATATAGCTAAATTGGTGTTTAATTATAGTATATGAAATTTAGCCACATTTGAAAATGTGGTTAATGCCAGTTCCATCTGATTAGAATATGAATTTAACAAAAATGTTTGGTGTACAATGATAAATCATTCAATACAGTTAGTGGATAAAAATTGAGATTATAATAAGCTGAATTTTGACCCAAAATCTTATTTATTGATTGATTTGACTGATTTTTCATTGTACATTTAACATCATTCTAAATTTAAATTAAAGAGGGGTGGGGTTGTAACTTCATTGAACAGTGCAAACTATTTAGGCTCTCAAAATGAAAAAATATTTGGAATTTTATTCGATATTAAGAAAATTATAGGGTACCAATATTCAGTAGATTTATCTGTCAAGTAGTGATTGATTTATAGATAAAATTAATTTAAATTTTTTAAATTTATATAACTGGTAACCTGTTAGGAAAGTAATCTTAAAAAATTAATTTAATTTATATAATTAGTATTATCTAATTTTATCAATTTATGAAAAAAAAAACTCAATTCATAACATGCGGCTAGAAAGAGCACTGTGCGAGAGGGAGGAAGAGGAGGTGCGATCGAGAATGAGGTGCGTACAAGAAGGTTGAGACCTTGATCACCATATATTTACTTTAGGATGTACTAATAGATTAAACACACAATTGGGTACAAATACCCAACAAAAATATTGGGTACCGAACAAATTAAATGTCCAAATATTTGATGTGCAACAAAAAGTTATTCAATACTTATTCAAATGTCATTCTCACTATTTGACTTTAAGAATTTGCATGTAAGAATGAATCAATATTAAAATTTAATTATTAGAATAAATATTAAATAAGTATTGAATATATAACTTTTTATTGTATACTTCTTTAAAAATTGTCACAATAATTTATTATTCAAAATGTTTTATATTTAGCATTATTATTATTATATTGTCCCACCAATTGTGGTTTGTAGCGATTTTAGTGCTGTGCAAGGAACTGCGGGGTATCAAGTATCAACCATGAGTTTATCACGCTTTCAACATTTACGCTTAATTTGTCACATATATATCTAAAGCAATTATTATCATAGTTATAAAACTCGACCAGGAAATTGAACCGGTGGAGGCATTGGGTTAATGGGTTAATGGTTCAACCGGTGGGTAAATGGTTCAACCGGTCAGTAATTGAACCGGTGTATTAAATATAATTTAATAATTATATATATATTAAAAAATTGACATATATATATAAACTCATAAAAAAATATAAATTACTCCTAAATTTTCAAATACCAAAATATACTTAAACAACTACTACAATTAACAAATTCAACATAATAAAATAAATAAAGTTCACAATGCATATTGCATAATCTTATCATAATTCATAAGCTCATAACACCACAAAATACAAAATAATATTAACCTATCAATATTATACAATTAATCTCATACAATTGATATTAACCTAACATTAAAACATAAAACTTAAACTTACTTACCTTGAAGAATAGAAAAACCAGCAGCAGCAGCAGCCGGAGGAAGAAGCACGCGGCCGAGGTGGAAGAAGCAGCAACAACCGGAGGAAGCAGAACGCGGCCGAGGTGGAAGCAGCAGCAGAGGTGGCACCGTGGCAGAAGCAGCGGACAGAAGCAGCGAGGACGGTGAGGCAAAAGCAGTAGCAGAAGAGAGAGAGAGAGAACCGGCGGTTGGCGGCCGGCGACGCAGTCGATCTTAGTGGTGCGATGGATGTGGCTGCCGGTGGAGCTTCAGGGATTTTCCGATTTGGGCAAATGGGTTTGGGGCTTTGGGCGTTTGGTAGCTAGGGTTAGAATTAGGAACATAATGTGTTTTTGAGGGTGGGTTGGGTCGGGTCCTAGAGTGTCGGGTCGGGTTGGGGGTGTTTGGGCGCAGGTTTGGGTTGGGTAGTTGGGCTGGGCCAAAAAGACGCATGACCCGGTCCGGGTTATCAAACCCAGCCGGATCACCGATTCTGATGGAAACCGGCCGAGTCGAACCGGTTTTTACTGATTCTGTTGCATGTCCGATCCGACGACTGACTCGCCCCGGTCTGGTACCCGGTTCGCGGTCGAACCGGCCGGTCCGGACCGGGTTTTACAACACTGATTATTATAGTGGAAATTCACTTTTGTATCAAATTTCAATAGCCACTTGATAGCTTTTCGCTACTTTTTTTTTTTCCCTTCCTTTTATTTTAATGTAAAATTTCCTTTACATTAATCAAACCTAAATGCGGCTTCCATATCTTTGATCTGAATCATTGAGAAGATCTCATAGAAATTGTGGGTCTATATGTAGCATAACATAGAAAATAACTAACATTTTATAATAGCATGTGATGATTTTTTTCCCTTCTTAATCTTACAATTGAGGAGGAGGGTGATGTGAAATTTTCGAATCTTTAGTGATTGATGGTGATTTTATTATGGGAGAGCATGAGCAATAAGTATAGTTATCACCACTTAGGACTCGCACGTGGATAAAATAATGTTCATTGTAGAAATACGTTCAACTAATATCAAACGTGTGCTATACATATATAATATATAATGTGTGTTATATAACACATGTACATATAACATACATTCTATTTATGTATAGTGCATGTTAGATACTAGTTAGACGTATTTTTATTGTACAATAAATATTACTTCATGTGGATATGGGTCATATATCAAGAAATTAATCACTTGGCAGCACATTCTTGATCTTGTGCAGTGCACTTCAAACTGCAAACATTTCATGCCCATATGTAACATGTTACATGCACTAGGCTATTTATGCTACATGTCTATAAAAAAAATTTAAAAAAAAAAAAACAAAATCACATGTTAGTTGATTTTTAAGTGTGAGATGTGATGTTTCATATCGGTTAATTAATAATGAACTAAGTGAGATGTTTATAAGTTAGGAAATCCATAAACTCATTGCCTTAATAAGATTTTGCTTCAAATGTACCATCTGACCCACTTGTGCGGTGCTCACTTGATCCATTGATTGTGATCTCCCAAGTTTTTGGATTTTTTCCGATCCTAACAAATGGTATCAAAGCTATGGTTTAGGCGGCATGATAGTGGTGTATTCGGAAAAATGACAGGCTTGCCATTGAATATATATTTGGGCCACTGCGAGCGATGGGTGGAGATGTGTTGGACCTCACACTTGAGGGGAGATTGTTGGATTTCAAATATGAGAGGAGATATCCCACATCGGTTAATAATGGACTGGGTGATGTGTTTATAAGTTGGGAGACTCATAAACTCATTGCCTTAAGCTAAGGTTTTGAGTTCGGACATGGCGTCTGACCCGCTTATGTGATACTCACTTGGTTCATTATATTGTTTGTGATCTCCCCGCGCGGTTGTTGAGCTTCTCCGACCCTAACAAGTGATATTAGAGTTATGATTTAGACGACCTGATAGTGGTGTATTATGAAAAATGATGGGTTTGTCATTGAATACTTGAGTCGATGATGTGGTGGTTCAGATGTGTTAGACCTGACATACACTTAGGGGGCGTTTGGTACGAGGTAATCTGGATAGATTACCGGTAATCTTGCAATTAAATTACCTGGTAATCCAGATTGATTCGTTTGTTTTGACAAAAATAGAGGTAATGTGGATTACTGGGTAATCCACATTACCTCCAAAGTGGTAATAATGTGGATTACCCCCATATCAGGTGGCAATCTGGATTACCACCCCCAGGTAATCTTCTAATTTATTTTATTACACAATTACCCTTTAACAAATTACACTACTATTACTAATTTTATAACACAAATCCTAATCTATCAATCTTCCTAATTTTTTTTAGGTATTGCATTTGATTTTCTATTTTGAACTATTTGCAAAAATATTTCTTGTTGGTGTTTTTTTTTAATTTATTGTGTTATATTTGTTTTTTCTATGTTGCACTCTTTGTAAGAATATTATAATTATTTTAATGCATTTTTATTTTTAGTAAATAATTATATTAATGTCAAAATTGAAAAATATTGATATTAAATTTAAAATATAATTATATTTAATTAATTAATTTTATGTGTATTTTACGTATTTTAATAATATATATAATATAATTATATTTGATTAATTCATTTTATAATTATTTAGAGGGTATTATAGTAATATATATATATTACCTTGTAAGGTGGATAATATACCAAACAAGGTAATGTGGATTACCGGTAATTTAATTGGAGGTAATCTATCTACAAGGTAATCTAGATTACCGGTAATTTTTCACGGTAATGTACCAAACGCCTCCTTAGGGAGATTGTTGGATTTCAAGTGTGAAAGATGATATCTTTCACATCAGTTCATTAACAATGAACTAATTAAGTGAGATGTTTATAAGTTGGAAGACCTATAAACTCATTGTCTTAAGGTTTTAGGTTTAGATGTGGCATCCGACCTACTTGTATGGTACTCATCACTTAGTCAATTGGTTTGTGATCTTTTCTATCGGTGGGCTTTCTCAGCCCTAACAAGGTCCTAACAAGATTTTTTTTGTTTTTTAATATGGTATTTATAAGTTATATATTAAAACATAGGATTATGTGAAAATTTATATAAATATGATGCTAGGTTTAATATTATATTTTATTTAATCAAACTCGAGTTTGTGTGTTTAATTTGTCATTTGGCGAGTTTTGAAACAAAATAATTATTTAATTATATTTCTCAAACTCATTTTTTTGAAATGAATTCACATCAATGGAAATTGAGTAACCATACCAAAGGTGAGGGACATAAGTTCGATTCCTTTTCCTCTTGCCCTTTTTTTTTCATATATCAATATTCAAAAAAAATATTTGGTGTATAATTAAAAATTAGTCAATGTTTAATAAATATTATCTATTTTTATTATTGAATTTTAAGAGTTTACACTTAAAAGTAAAATCTATATTAAAATACAATAATTAAAATAAATACTAACTAAATATTTATCAACTTTAGTTTTAATTGTACACTAAACTTTTTTTCTATTTAAATTATCAAAGAAAAATGGATCATGTATATCTAGCCGCTTATAAGAAGATATGCACAAATAAAATATTATATAGTTATAGACCAAGTTTCATAATTTACTTTGGTCACATATCAACTAGCTAGGGTATGCCTATTAGGCAGAAAACAAGGACTAGCAATGCCCAATATGGAGCAACCTATATCTATAGCCTATGTAGAAGCCGGAGAGATCAATAGCCATTTCTAGGTTACTTTTATTTTTTGTTGCATTGTATATGGTTTGATTTGGAAAAAAGTTTGTGCTATTCCACAATGATATATATACATATAGATGCTAAGATCCTGCCATTCTTTAATTTTGGCTTCAATAAAAAAAGGGTCGTGGTAAGTAGTGTAAAAGGCATTATATTGGTGGGGCTAGTTTTCTACCATCACAATCTATTTTCGATATGGTATAACTTTTTAAATATTTTTAGAACATATTTAATTAATATTTTAGAAATTCTTTTTTAATAAACATTTAGCATGACTCTAATTTATAATAGAGTTTAATTTTAATATATTAATATTACACTATCGACTATGTGTATTAGTTTATTAGACTTTTTAATTAGTGGATAATTTAGTCAATTTCTTTTATTATCATGAAAATAGATAATTGATTAATAATATAAAACTCAATACATTAAAATTGAACTCTTTATAATATTTAAAAGTGCAAAAATATTATTTAATATTTTAAAAAATTAGCTTCTTAGTGGCACGCCATTTTTTTTACCATGGAAATTAAACCGCGTGTAAAAACTTTTCCACGCACTATTGTTAGTCAAAAACTATTATGTGTTCTAGCTATTTTAGATTATTGGTACATGCACAATGAAAAAATAGTCAAAATATATATTATGCATAACATATATTATATATATATAATATACACAATATAATGTATATTATATATTATACAAAGTATATATTATATATTATGTATATCATATATCACAACATGTTATAATATTATGCAATATATTATGTAATATATATTATTATGCATATTATATATTGTGCATAATATATTTACTGTTTTAATTGATTATTTATTGTGCACAAAAAATTTCTCTCTATTTTACTACTAACTAGCTACCACATAAAATTCTGAAAAACTACCTATTAAGCAGGAGGGCTGGTGTATTGAACTATAGTTGACTGATAAAAAAAAAATTATTTATACTATCATATCATAGTATTGTAATCCCTATAATGAATTAGTGAGATACTAAATGAGATTTATCATCGGTTTCAATGGTTCTAATAGCATATTTATTTTTAAATGTTAGTATAATAATGCTCTAAAAAATTATATAAAAAATTTAAAGTGAATGTTTGTATATTCACATAGCAAACATAAATTCATTTCTCAACTATATTTGTGAAAATTAAGATTAGTGCGTATGTGAAAACATTCCTTTTGTTCGTGCAATAGGGTTACATTATCACACGCACGTCGTCTTAATTTTGTGATTTTGGAACCAACCAACTAAGACATGACTTTTGGCAAATAAGATAATGAAAAACCACCGACCAGAGATAATTGAGATCATCGATCGCTGCAATGGTTATGGCCTAACCTAGGTTTGGTTTCATATTATACCCAAGAGAAAATCATCTTTGTGTTGTCATTTGATCTTTGGCAGGTTGATCTGATTAATGAGGTGTTTGGATTAGTCTAGAACATATATATTAAAGGCAAATATTTGGTCAATAATAAAAAATTCAGCCAAAACACTCAGTAAGTTGTGCACAACATATATAATATAAATTGCACAATAATAAATATTATATATCGTGCACACCATATATCACATGTTGTGCACAATATATATCACATGTTGTAACATCATCTTTCTCTACAACATGTGATACATGTTGTGCACATCATGTGATATATGGTGTGCACGACCTGTAATATTTGTTACGTTGTGCAATTTATATTATCTATGTTGCATACAATTTATTGACTATTTTGACTGATTTTTTATTGTACATGCTATAACAATGCTCTATATTAAAGCCATGACAAGTGTAATTGAATATTAAGACGTATGTGATTCTCTTAATACTAATTTTTGCATACTAAGATCTCGAATCTTAAAACTACAGATAAGAAAAAGAAAATGGAGCACTTACTCTAGCTAACCGCCCATTATTCTAATTAACCTTTTCATATTATTAATTGTGATTAACATAGTCATCATCATTATGTTAATTGGCCGCGTATGTTGTTAATAGTTTCAAGGTCCAACCACATGGACTACTTTTTCGGCTCGATGGTTCGTGTTCTCATATATGCTTAATGAAATTAATTAAATAGAGAAATAAATTTTGAATTCAATTTTTTCGGTCTCTATGTTGATAAAACTTCATCTATTATTAATAAAACATAGTCATATTTAAAAATAATTCATACTCAATCTATCTAATGGATGAATATTGTTCATTATTGATATGAAAAAAATCGAAAAATTAACATAACTTAATTAAATATGTTGGACGATGCAACCCATTGACCTGGAATTCCACTCCACCATGACATTGATAGTGATGTGAGTAGTAGAAGACAATATTAACCTATAGATTATTATATTGTATAATAATAAAAGATTGGGAGTATATGAAAATAAAGTAAGATACATTTTTGAAAGTGCCTTTGGATTTTACAAATATAAAATCTCAGATACGTCAATTTTGCAAGCTACATTTGACATCACATTCTAAAAGTATTAGTTAATTAAATATGAATTGAAATTATTAGTGGTGTATGCGGTGTTAATCAAAACATAGGGTTGGACAAGAGAAGTAGGTAATGTGCCATTAGACTCGGTTTAATGGGCATATCACTTACAAGCACAATGCTTAATGATGGTGAAAATAATAATTAAAACTAGCTTAGTATTAATGAGTGGGAAATAATTAACATTTTTGTGAAAACAACATTAACTATACATCATCATGTGAATATAGTACATTTACTACTATCAAAGTAGCGTAATCAACATTCACTGCAGTTAATTAACAAAGACTAAGATTTAACCATGTTTTTCAATACATAATAATAATAATAATAATACTCGATGAACAATGAAAAAATAATTAAATCAGTAACTTTTTTTATTAAAATAAAACTTCTTATTGAACCCAATAATATGGAGTACATGGGAGTAAATATTTAACTAATACATAAAAGTGGATATTTGAGAAATATTTACTCTCATATACTCCATACATACAAAAATATTTGACTAATACATGGGAGTAAATAACCAGCAAACACATCTAATTAAAAATTAATTTGTAAAAAATAATTTTACCAAAATGGAAGTGGATATCTAATTGAATCCCAAATTCACATAATCTACCCATATATTAGTATGAACATGGTTTTATCTTCTTTCAAAGCTTAGAATAAAAAAGTATGGCTCAGCACCTGCCACCATCATATCGTCATGATAGCGCAATCATGTAATGAAATCGAGAATGTCCTCCTAAAATTAGGGTGCATTTTTTTTTTTAGATTTTCAAAAATTAATTATACACTATAGATTATTTAATATGTTATAAAAAATTAAAATAATTATTTCAAAAATCATTCTTTTTTTATTCACCAAAAAATTGAAAATTGATTTTTCCAAAAGAAATATCAAAACATAAAAAAGATGACAAAAGAAGTAAATTTTTAAGTTCAAACAACACACTCCATCCTTTTTGAAATTGTTGATTAGAGAGTAGAATTAAACAACACATTGTAGCTTTTAGGGTAGGGACATGAGGCATTTTCCTAGTGAAATGCATGATTGCTAATTTTGTCCAATCACAGAAAAAAAAAGGTAAAAAGAGATTATTCAAAGATCTTATTTTTCTCCTTTCATGTCTCTAATAGGTAGTGGCTCACTCAACTAATAAGATGTAAAATACAACACCAGATATTTAACCATATCTATAAAGTACATATGATCAGATGTATTTATAGGTGTAATTAACAAATAAATTTATCCTCATTTTTCAACAAAGATAATTAAATTTAAATGTATTTAGATTCTCTAAATGTTTTGGGACTATATGTCCAATGTGATACACCATTTATACTTCAATAAGAAATGAATAATGTAAATTAAAATAAAAACACTTCTTAATTATTAGAATAATTGTAAAAGATTAAGTAATAAATTAAAGATTTGTAATGCTATATATACAGCAAGAAATTAGTCATTATCACCATTATAACAGCTTCATTAATAATTTTAAAAAGGATAAATTATTATATATAATAACTCACAGTGACTAATTTTATAGTGATAAAAAATATTTCTCTAAATTAAAATAGGATTTTGTAAAAATGAATGTCTTAAGGACACTTTTTAAGCATCCAAAATTAGAAATATTTTTAGATAATGTTATTTTAAGATATTTAATACATTCATTATATTGAAAACTTCAACATTTTTATTTTTCTATGTATGTACAAACCTCTTAGTTTGTTAAAGAGTGTCCTAAAGATACCCATTAGCAAAATACATTAAAATATAACAACCGAAAGATTTTTAAATTTATAATCACTCATATTTTTCATGAAACCACTTAATTTTGTCATATATAATAAGTGTCAATATATATATATATATGCCATATTTTAAATTCATACAATTTATTGGGGTCAAGTGCATTATTGCTGAAATCAGAATTATGTATTGCATGACCTCATCATAATGTGTATCGTAGTCAAATGAATCCATTGAATTATGATTGTTTTTTTTTTTTTTGGATAAAATTGAGTATGGGAATCTGGTAAATCATATCTCCATTAATTAGTTTAGGTTATAGATTAACTAATTAAGTATTGTTGCCATATAAGGAAAGGTACATTTATTACCTGAATTGTGTAGGCTAAAGATCATCAACATTTTCAATTCCTATCAAAATAATGTTAGAATGGAAGATAATTAGTTTCTTTCAATGCAAGACCTTTCCGTCATTTTTGTTAGTTCCATGAGTTAATTAGACCAAGATAAACCTCAAGGGATGGCTCAAGTGAAACATAATAGATCTATTGGTACAGCTCGTATTTGATAAATTATAAGCTTAAATTTTCACTAATCTCTGATCTTTGAGATTAGATAGATATAAATTAGTACTAATTTTTTTTTTTTGCTAACAAATACTTTAAAAGAATATGTTTTTTTGTATTTGTTTATGAGTTTAATTATGATGCATGACAGTGTAAAATTTTTTACAGTATATATCAGTCAATTACATTCACTTATTTGTGGAACTTTTTAATTAGTAGGTGGTTGAGTTAAAGACTTTTGTCGATGTGTCAATCCATATTTGGATGTTTGTGTAAAATTACTTTATACTTACAGTGGACAAAAATTAATCTCTTTCTTTATATAGAAAATTCATCAAAATATTTTAAATTTTACATACTAAATTTTAATATATTAAATATGTTAAATATCCTAATTCAAGACAATTATTCTTGGAATGAAATTTTTTTTTATGCATAATAATAAATCAGCCAAAATAGTCAATAAATAGTGCACAACATATAATAATATGTAATCAGATATTAGTGAAATTATTTTTTATACAAGTATGCTTGAACTACAAAAGTAGCTAGGCCTTTGTCCATCATTCTCAGTCTCATTATCATCTACAAAAGTATATTATACAAGTATAGATCATATACCAAACAACTAAGTGAAAATATAAACAAATAAAGCTAAGGTATTAAGATCCTATTGATTTTAGTTAATTGGTGTTGAAAGGTTATGAACTAGTTCAAGCATATTTCTAAGCATATAATTCAATTGCTTTAAAGATCCTACTGATTTTAGTTAATTGGTGTTTAAAGGTATATATAAAGTAACTACTAAATTTGGAAATTGTGTTATATGTGAATGAGTGGTTAAATTGCACGTTTTAAAACATACAGGGTACCGTATTACCCGTTTTGAAAGTTCAGAGACTAAATTGCAATGACCCAAACATTTAGAGCGGTAAAGTGTTTTTTTATTTTCGCAAAAAAGGGTATTTTAGTCCATTAAATATGACATGTGCACTGCATGTGCTTATATAACGGAGAAATTGATGGAGTTGTGACGGATGGGTAAATTGCACGTTTTAAAATATATAGGGTACCGTATTGCCCATTTTGAAAGTTTAGAGACTAAATTGCAACGACCCAAACATCCAGGTAGGTAAAATATTTTTTTTCCCTTTTATATTTTAACTAATACTAATGAGGAAGTAGAAAAAATATTAAGCGTATTTTCGATAACCTACATTTATTCAACTTAACTAACAACTTGTATCTTGTTTGAGACTCCATTTATAATCTTAATAAATTCAATCAAACAAATGTTATGAGAAAATGTTATACTTATGCTCAAATTCCTAGGAGATACTTAGTGTTTGCAAGGTCTAACATTTAAATTTACTTTTACAAAAAGTTATTGGAATGATAGAATGTTAGTATATCTTCAAATTTTTCAATGGGAATCTATCGGGAACAAATATATTGATAAAAAAATTTATATTTGGTTTTGTAGCAATAATATTCAATTATTTTCTTTCGAGCAATTATTCTAATTTTTTTTTGTGGACATGCTATTTACCATCATAATATTTGTGCATTTGAAAATGGATAAACATAAAAGTTCATACATGTGGCATTTTTTAATAATAATAATAATTTTCAGCATAACATTTTTAAAAATAACATATTCTTTAACTAGATTTTAAATATTTCAACATGCCAACTACATTCGAGTCTTCAAAAACAAGATGTAAAAAAAAAAACATTTTATCCAAATCTTGATAGTAGCTGGTATAAGGGATAACTTTCAATTCTCTATTTGTCTCAGTACTGCACCGAGATATGTATATGCCTATGAACATGTGATACACCCAATATTCGATTTATATTCATCAGAACGTCTCTCGAGGTAACAAAATAAAAATATAATTTACAGTTTTTGACGATTGCATTAGAACTTAGAGAGCTACCGCTTTTACTTGAAATATGTGTTCTTAAATGTTTAGAGAATTCAACTCCTCGAAATTTTTAAAAGAACACTATTTTAAAAAAAACTTATGAATTTTTCAGTACCGGTTGTGTAAGATGAAATTTTATAGGATATTGATTGAAACAAAAATTCTAAAGTAGATTATTCTTTGTATAAGCATCCAAGTAATGGAATCTTGAAACAAAGATGTCCTCAAATTGATGATGGCGACAATATATGCAAATGTAAAGAAAGATTGTTTCGCATTGATTCCTTTTTGTTTTACAAAAGATTATTATTATTTTTATTTGCTATTGAACAATACAACCATTTATGACCGAACATATAAAAATGTAGATTCCATGCTTTATTATTAGAGGCATAACAGAAGTAAATGACTATTATTCTTAACCTATTGATTCTTAGAGTTTTTGGCATTATTATCATCGTCTTCGCAACAATGGATGCAAACCCTTCGATTGAAAAGATCTTGAGGACCCCATAGACAACACTCACAACCATCACCTAAAAACATCACAAAGAAATTAAATAATTACTTTCACTTTTTTCACACACGTTTCTTGTGAATTAGACATAATTAAGAGTTTAATTTTGATGCACTGACACTGTAAAGATATTTTACACTGTCATCAAATCAAAACACTCTGTTGGTATGACTTTTTAAATAGTGAGAGAGAGAACACACAATCATGACTGACGTGGCAGTACATGATTGAATGACTATATAAAAAGTTGTACACTGTCAGTTAGTGGATGAAAATTAAATCCTAGAAAGAAATGGGAAGATTAATTTCAAAATCATGAAGAGAAATTGACTTTATCGATGCCACCACCGTGCTGGTTGGTCTCATCCTTTTGAACCTCTGAGTTTTTCACATTACCATTGTCTTCACAGCACTGGACGCAGACCTTTGGGTTGAAAGGATCTTGAGAACCCCATAGACAACACTCACAGTCATCACCTAAAAACATCACAACAATAGAGTTAGTTTAAATTTATTCACGCACGTTTCATGTAAATTTGAAATAATTTGAAAGTTTAATATCGAATTCATGAAGAGAAATTGACTTTACCGATGCTACCACTGTGCTGAGTGATCTCAACCTTTTGAATCTCCGAGTTTTTCATATTACCATTGTCTTCGCAGCACCGGATGCAGACCTTTGGGTCGAAATGATCTGTGTAACCCCATAGACAGCACTCACAGTCATCACCTAAAAACATCACAACAATAGAGTAACTTTAAATTTATTCTTGTTTCATGTGATTTAGCAATTGATGAAAAGAATTGTTTCAAATAGATGAAGAGATATTGACTTTACCGATGCTACCACCATGTTGACTGATCGAAACTTTATTTGATGAGACACGATTTTGAGCACTTGCAATGTCTGCATTTGTAGATATGAATATGAACCGCACAAGCAAAAGGCATGAGAAATTAATGATAAAAACTCTGTTTTTTTGCCATCTTTATTATCTTATATGTTCTCACCTCTTTATGAACATCACATATTTATAATTACATTTGCTTTCACAACCAAAGCACATTTGGAATTCTAGACCTATGATTAATGCATTTATTTTATGTGGTCTCAAAACCTTAAAAAAAATATGGGAATGCCAATAATTAGTCAATGTATTTAATGAGTTAATTATGTTGACTAAAGTTTTTGAATTACAAAACCTCATTTAAATGTATATAGATATAATTACAGTCAAAGGTTAAAGAAGTTGACATATATATATATATATATATATATATATATATATATATATATATATATATATATATATAAAATTATTCATAAATAATTAGATACATGGTATCAAAGCCTCAAAATATTTAATAAATGAGACATATTTATTTAGTCAATAATATATCGCTATAATTTTTGTTGATTTAATTCACATAACAACGATAATCTTATATTATAATAAAAGATATTACAGATTTATCAATGAATACATCATATTAGAAAAATGGGAATAACTATTATATATTGTATATTGATTTTGAATTATGGATAAGATGAAATATTTTATTTTCATATTATCATACGCTCATACACTCTTCTAACGAGCTATTTCATCTAATATAGTAGTTGACTACCATTTTATGATTACAAAAAAAGTTAATTAGTAGAAGAATACTTATTTTTTCTAATGCGAAAAAGTGTTTCTGATAATGACTTAATAAGTATGTCGAGATAACGAAAATGTCTATATTGATATTTTAATAAACTAATATTACTAATGAGGAAGTAGAAAAATATTAAGCGTATTTTCGACTACATTTATTCATCTTGACTAATAACATGTATCTTGTTTGAGATTACATTTATAATCTTAATAAATTCAATGAAACAAATGTTACAAGAAAATGTTATACTTATACTCAAATTCTTAGGAGATACTTAGTGTTTGCAAGGTCTACCATTTAAATTTACTTTTACAAAAAGTTATTGGAATGATAGAATTTTAGTATATCTCCAAATTTTTTAAAGGGAATCTATCGGGAACAAATATTTTGATTTAAAAATTTATATTTAGTTCTGTAGCAATAATATTCAATTATTTTCTTTCGAGCAATTATTCTATTTTTTTTTTGTCGAGGTGCTATTTACCATCATAATATTTGTGCATTTGAAAATGGATAAACATAAAAGTTCATACATGTGGCATTTTTTAATAATAATAATATTTTTCAGCATAACATCTTTAAATTCTTTAACTAGATTTTAAATATTTCAACATGCCAACTACATCCGAGTCTTCAAAAACAAGATGTTAAAAAAAATACATTTTATCCAATTTTTTATAGCAGCTGGTACAAGAGATAACTTTAAATTCTCTATTTATCTCATTATTGCACCGAAATATGTATATGCCTACGAACATGTGATACACCCAATATTCGATTTATATTCATCAGAACATCTCTCGAGGCAACAAAATAAAAATATATTTTACAGTTTTTGACGATTGCATTAGAACTTAGGAGCTACCGCTTTTACTTGAAATATGTGTTCGATAATGTATTAATTCGATAATGTTAGTTAAATTAAAATTATTAGAATTTAATTTTAATATATTAATAATACAAATGTATTTTACATATTAAATAATTTTAATATCTTAAAATTTTCATTTATATAATTTTTAAATATTATTTGTGAAAGTTAATAATCATAATTGGTATTCATAATTATTTTACCTTAACATTTTTATATGTACCTAATAATAAACTTTAAAATAAATCACAAACAAATAATTTTTAAGAGAAGGGTTAAAAGATATTGTTAATTATAATAAGTGCACTCTCCTTTAACACATATAGGTAGTGTTTGTTTTCAATAACTATGAAATCAGAGTTAAGAGAGTCATGAGATCAGTATCACATGAGTTAGAGTCACAATGACTCTAAAATTGACTCCGAACACTCTCACATATTTGTGTCTCTCTTCCAGCACATAGTGATTCCCTTCCAACACACAATTACTCCAAAATTGGAATGAATAAAAAATTAGCAGTTTTGTTCACTAAGTCACAGTGACTCTATTCCTATCTGCACTGTGACTCTCATCCCAAACACTTGATATAATATTTTTTTCATTCTTATTGACTTTGATTACAGACTCAGAAAAATCAAACTCCAGCCATAATAATGTCACCAATATACAGCTTATTTGGTTAAGATTTTATCCAACGCAGTGCACGTTCCCATGCACTTTTTGTGAAAGGAACAAGAAACTTGATTTTCCTCAACTCCATCGGGACGTGATTTTTGGTGTTAAACAAACAGGCCAATAATCTTTTCCTAAATAAAGTGTGGTATTCGGCAATCAATGTCGCCACTTGCATGTAAATGAAGGATAGATCTTGCAGGGGAATCCGAAGCAAAATACACAAATGTTCAAATTTATTTTAGCCGATTGGCATAGGGGGATTCATTATTAACCTAGCTATAGTAACAAATGACACTATTCACAAAAGAAACATAGAAGAGATCAATAAAGATATGAGAGGTTGTCACCATCGATTCACAATTGTATATGTCCTCACTCATATATAAAACCATTGAAGAGGCCACTATCACAATACTTGGACTGATCATTACCAAAACAAACCCCACCAAAGTTGCTATATGCCCATCAAGATCAACTAGATTAGTATATTCTTTCATAATGAATAGTTTAGAAAAAGCAAAACGAACCATTATGCTATATGTTGTATTATTCATTAATTAACTCATTATATTGTGAATTACCATAGGGATGATATATAACCAACTTATTTAGTCACTATTTTATTAACTTCATGATTTCATCCATCAAAATAAAATGCAAGAATTTTGGATGGGTAAGATTATGAATTCTAATGCAATAATAGTTAATAAATAAGATAGAGTGAATGTTTTGGGTTGCTCTCGAATTTCTAAAAAGTTATCTTCTTTTATGTTTTTTTGCTCTTTTTTTCTTTTATTTATTTTAAGTGCAAACTGAAATTGTTTTAAGGAAAAAATGAGTTAAATTTTAAGGGTGTGATTGGTTTGAGCATTTTCTATTTTCATTTTCTAAAAAATTGAAAAATAATTTTGAAAATGTGTTTGGTTATATTTTTAGAAAATGTTTTCAGAAAATGTTTTTTAAATTAATCCATATTTTGGAAACAAGATTTTCTTGTTTTCTAAAATCTTGTTTCCTATCTTTTCTTTGAAGTTTGAGAATAGAAATAGAAAACATTTTCTTAAAAAGAGCGGTGACATACTTGTAAATAATCCAAACTTTGTTTTAAAAACTGAAAAAAGCGCACACTCTCTCTCTCCCACACACAGTCTTCTAGGTCGCGCTCTCTTTCTCTCTCTCTCTCTCGGTGCTCTCCCACACGCATCACTCTTTCTGGCGGCGACCACTCTCCTCCCATCATCACCGGCGTAGTGGTGGCTTGGGAAGAGACGAGATCGCAGTGGTGGCACTGGACTTCGATTGCTGTCGAAGGCTGAATGAAGAAAGGATATCGTCGTTGGTGCTGGAGGCTCGATTACGAAAGGCCGCCGTGGTGTGAAGAGATCACGCTACGGAACCCCACTTATAGGAATTCTCTTTTCTACCTCCGGAGTAATCTTGCTCTCATGGCTGAGTTTTCAAGAAATCGTAGCAGCCGAAAACTTCCTGTACTGTTTCGGAATGATACTGGAGTTTATCGCGTTCGTATGGCTGAGGATCAAACAGCCCAATGCACCTAGGCCTTACAAGATACCAGGGGGAACTGCTGGGGCAATTATCATGTGCATTCCTCCAACAATATTGATGATTCATAATCCAAGGAATAACCAAATTCAACAATTCGATGATTCACTTTTATATTTTATAAATATAAAATTCAATTTAACTTTAAAAATTATAAATAGAAAATAGACATATCAAACATATTTTCTATGTTTTCTCATTTTGAAAACAAAATATCTTTTTATAAACCAAACACGTTTTCAAAAAATTAAAAAATTGAAAATAAAAAATTATTTTCAGAAAATAAAAACAGAAAATGAAAATAGAAAATATTTTCGCAAACCAATCACCACCTAAATTACTCATTTACTTTGTATGTATGAGTTATTTTAGTCGTTAATTTTCTAAAAGAGCCAATTTGACCTCGACATTGTCAAATATTGACATATGACATTGGAGAGTGATATCAATTCTTCATATACTTGTAATTTAATATTTCATCTATTAAATGATAATATATAAGTAACTTATGACATATTATCTAATGTTAAATGTGGAATGAAGATTTAAATAAATGACTCATTTTAGAATTTAAAATTGCAAACATATAAAGAAGATATAAATGACTCATTTTATTCAATTTAAACACTAAAATGAGTAATTTAAACCTCTATTTCATGCTCTCTATGATATATGGTACGTCAAATGATCACTTAATTTTGGATATCATAGTTTATTTGATTAAATATTAAATTCAATTTGTTGAAGGACTATTATGATTCATATTTTGTAGTATTGAAGACCAATTTGACTCATTCTAAGTAAGGAACTAAAATAACTTGCACAAGTAAACAAGATGACTAAAATAATTATTTACTCAAAAGATTGATAAATTAGATCGACCTCCCTCATAATTTGGCGAAATTAAATTCACTTAAAGTTATTTTTTATTTATAAATTTTGCTTAGAAAATCTTTGAGTTTGTAAAATTATAGCACAAATCTTTATATATACATTTTCTCTGAAAATTAAAAATTAAGTTCACCTTCCTCCTCTCAATTAAACCTAAACTATTGGCCATGTTTGTATAACAAACGACCAATCCCGATTATAGGGAATCTTTATAGCATGTAATGAATATAATCTAGGTGAAAAATTTTTGGACGGTCCTGAGCCATATTTAATACATACGTGGTTAAAAAATATTCACAATTACATACTTTTTTTATTTTTATATAATTTTAAATATTATAAATCAAATATATATAGTTATAAATATTTTTAGATTACACATTAAATATAGTTTAGTACTACCAAAAAAAATTTCTCAATTTTTGTAGTGCCTACTAGGTCCTACTTGAATCATGTGCAAGTGTTGGTGCATGGCCAAAACGAAATTAAAATCTACATGATCATTACTAGATGCTAGAGCCACATTGATTGTTTTCACTTCCTTATATATGAAATGAAACATTGGCATCCGTATAAGATCCATTTATGTGAGTACATAATTAGGCACACAAATTGGTGGTCCTATCCTGCTTGTACTGCACCAATGTAGTGCCCAAGTTATTTTCAAAGTCAAGATTATGTGATCTTATTATGATTTTGATATAACACTTTCACGTTGTACACATTTCATTTTTTAAATTCAAATTACATATAAGGTCCCTGGTTTCTTTTTCCACAAAAGAAAGTGCGGTAAAATTTTTCATTTCTTAGGTGCAAAGAGGACAAAAAATTTAGTAAAGAAAGAGAAATGGAGAATAATTTAAGACTTCAAATTCTTGTATGCTTCTCCAGATAATTTAATTTAATAATGGAGTGAATGATCAAGTTAGTAAAAAAAATTTACTCACACAAGTCATTTTGGTCCTTAAAATTTTTTTTTTTAATCCAAATTATAGTTTCATTACTCTAATGTTACAATTTTGTTGATATATTACATTTATTAACATGCCAATAATATATATAGATAACATTCTACTTCATTTCTGTGAATTAGATAATATGAAGATAAGGATAATTAAATTAGAGTGTAAGTTTATGAACTGACCATGTAAATGAATTTTTACACTGTATTCTAATCAAAACGTTATGTTTACATGACTTTTTAAGTAGTGGGAGAAGAAAAATACAATTATGGTTGAGGTGACAACATGTAATTGGATGACTGTGTAAAAAAATTGTACATTGTCAAGTGAAAATTAAATCCATTAAATTAAGTAAAATGTTTATATATAGATAATTGACATTATTCAATACTCCTTTCTATGAAAACTTCAAGTTTATAGAAAAAGAAAAGCCTGTAAAAGACATAAATTCCAGTTTTTTGCTTTGTTAATATTTTGTCTGGTCCGATCTTTATTTTTCTCTTTCGTTCAAAAATACCTGTTCTGAAAAATAATAGTAGTTTGATTTCGAAGGTGATACCAGTCCAATACTCTGGTTAGCCCAGTGTAATAGCCCAAGTCAGTATATTTTTGTCAATGGTCTATGCAAATTGACAATATTGCATTGGGCCGATTTCATCTTTATTGATATATATGTTTTAATTTTTATGAAGATATCTACTATATTTTGGATGTGTAAATTTGTAATCTCGATGAGATATAATTGTCATTTACTTTATGAGTTTAATTTTGATGTGTATAAATATTATCATTCAATTTATTACTTTTTGGGTAATAGAAGAAAGAAAACATAATCTTGACATGACAGAATATGATTGGATTACGATGTAAAAAAAAAAGAAATGATTTGTATATATCATAAAATTAGCCATAAAAAATAATAATTCAACATTTTAAAACTATAAATCCAACTTTTAATATTATACATTAATCCAACATTTTAAAAATATGCTTAATAATTTTAATAGTTGAATTGGATAACTAATTTTTTTTAATATATATGTTCTATTATTCTTAAAAAAAAATAAGGATAAAAGTTAAACCCTTATTTCACCCGGAAAAAAATAATTTTTGTGATTGGTTTATTTTCTGTTTTCATTTTTTATTTTCATTTTTAAATGAAACAAAACCTAATATTTTCATTTGTGTTTTCTAATTACAATGAAAATGAAATTGAAAATTAGAAAATGTCAAATTCTTATTTTCTATGTTTTCAGCTAAAAGTGTTAAAATAGAAAATGAGTTGAATGAAAATACCATAGCTATTACCCACTAGAACAAGTAAACAACATCTATACTTATATAAAAATAGAAAATGAAAACATAAAATAAAAATGTAAACCAATCAACACCTTAAGTTCTCTACTTCATTGATGTCGCGGACATAGTTTAAGTAGCATCTACACTTTATTTAGTGTGAGTTTGGTAAAACTTATTGAGCAAGTGCTCATCCTCTCAAATAAGTTCTCTACTTCATTGATGTCGTGGACATAGTTCAAGTAGCATCTACACTTTATTTAGTGTGAGTTTGGTAAAACTTATTGAGCAAGTGCTCATCCTCTCAAATAAGTTCTCTACTTCATTGATGTCGTGGACATAGTTCAAGTAGCATCTACACTTTATTTAGTGTGAGTTTGGTAAAATTTATTGAGCAAGTGCTCATCCTCTCAAAAAGCATAAGTTCTCTTTTTGTGTTTGGTAACTCAAAAAGTCAAGAAACTTTTGTTCCTAATTTTTGAAAATCAAGGGTGCTCCTAAGAACTACTAGGAGTACCTTTTTAAAAGCTCAAAGAGCTTAGCAACCTTTTAAGCTTGAAGTAAAAAAATTATTTCTCATATTTAACCGTATTTAAGAGATGGTAATATCCCTGTTCATGTTAATGGTGAGGAACTCAACAACTAACAATTCGTGGCAGAAAAGGAAAGGGTGGTGGAAAGTTGGAGTGATTGCAGTAAGAAGCAACAATGGATTCCATTCCCAACATCCAAACAATGGAAGATCACGATCACATAGCGAAGGCACAACAATTCGCAAACAAAGCTGAGAAGAAGCTCATCTGTGGTTGCTGCGCCGTCTTAGGTTCCAATTATGAAGAAGCCGCTGAACTCTTCCACAAATCTGCTACTTCCTTCAAACTCGCCAAATCATGTATGTCTGTGTTCTTCGCATTTCACATTCTCTGATTTTCTCACACTCTTTCACTTTAGCTCCCTTATTAATTATTATTTTTTAGATAAGTTTCGTTAGACATGTTGCAAAATCAGCATAATCGTGATCGTGGGTGTTTGGTGGCTACACACGATTTGGGGATTTTTGGGGACTCCCAAACGATCAAGTTTGGATTTTTACTGTTTTGCTACCGTTTATGGTGTGTGGGCTTGAGAATCGCACTTTTGCTTTGTTTCAAATTTTCCGTTTTTGTAATCCCAAATGATCAACTTAAATATTTACATTTTTGGGTACTTTTTTTTTCCGGAAAAAGAAATAATAAGAAGAAACTGTTATGTTTATCTTGGGTTGTTATGATTAATTTCCTTTTTGGTCTCGGTTCCCTGCAATGAGGCATAACATTATGGGAAATTGTGGTATATATGTTTATGTGTTTGATCTTTGATGTATGTGTTTCAGGGGACAAAGCAGGTTCAATGTACATCAAATTGTCAAAGTGCCATATGAAGGTTAGAAACTAAGAATACAAGTGTCACTGAATATTTCAGACTTATTGAGAAGTGAATTTGTGCTTTTGGGTTTAACATATCATAACCACTTGCAAATGCTTATGTGAATTTGTGCAGTTAGATAGCAAGTATCAAGCTGCAAATGCTTATGTAGATGCTGCCAATTGCTACAAGAAAGTTTCCAACAAAGGTGCTCTTCAGCTTCTCTTTGTATGGATGCACGATGAATGCGTGTTTGGTTGTTTTTGGTTCGTATTGTATACATGACTTCTTTTAGTGTTGGTGAATGAACTTGAAAGAGTGCTGAATCTTAAATGATTCTATTGCTGTTATATTGAGTGAGATTTCATGATTGCAAGGCATAACCCTACACTAATACCTACTTCTCTGTCTCTATTTCAATAGTATTATGAGGGTTGTTGGTATAATTATTTTAAATTTTAAATGCCAGTGTAGCTTAGCTAACACTTGCTGCTTCTCTTTTGATGTATGAAGGAGCTATTTCGTGTTTAAATCAAGCAGTAACTATTTTCACAGAGATTGGTAGACATTTGATGGCTGCAAAGCATTGCAAGGTACTTCTTATTTTTATGAAATTTTCTAGTCCTTGATGATGTCTTTGTTATGTGTGTGTGTCTATATATATATATATATATATATGAAACCTCTAGCATGAACATCATCTGCATCAACATGTGCTGTATTTTGGTGTCATATGAGCTACAAGCTTGTCATATACCTTCATTATTCTATTCCTCAAATCTCTGACAAGTTTTTTGCATACATGTACTGTTATCTTATTAGCATTCTGCCTCACTTGTTTCTGCACACTGAATACTTTCATTGTTTTTGAGGTTCTAATAGGGAGATTAAAATATTAAATCCTTCAGAGTTTTCGAATACTTACAAAGAGTTAAATTTATCTTTCTGGATCTAGGAAATAGGTGAAATATATGAGCTTGATCGAGATGTAAAGCATGCTAAATCATATTTTGAGAGGGCTATTGAACTTTATGAACTTGAGGATCAAACGTCCGTATTAGCAATCCAATGCAAATCAAAAGTTGCACAATTTTCTGCTCAACTTCAACAGTGAGTGCTGTTCTTCCAGTTCACATTTATGCAAATTTTCTTTAGTACATTGGGATCATGCTTGTTTTACTTCCTTTTGCCTACACATCACTTGGAATTCCATTTAACGACTATCCTTAAAATGGTAGAAGCTATCAACTAATTGCATTGGGATATGCATGTCACCTAGGGATTTTTTCCTTTTTTCCTCCTCATTTATAATTATCAATGACGATGATTGAAATATATTGATTACTTTTTATTTACCAGATATCAGAACGCAATTAAGATTTACGAAGATATTGCCCAACAATCACTCAATGAAAACTTATTGAAATATGGAGTTAGAGGTTACTTGCTTAGTGCTGGCCTTTGTCAGCTTTGTCTAGGGGATATAGTTGCAATTACCAACACCTTGGAGCGCTATCAGGTTCATTTTAGTGTTTCTTCTTGCTATTGAAATGGTATATTAATACATACTTTTAACATATTTCTCTTTGATTGTGCAGGACTTGGATCCAACATTCTCCAGAACTCGTGAATACAAATTTTTGGCTGTAAGTGGTGCAGATAACTAGTAATGTTGGCGCTGCAATTTTGTTTGTTTAAAAGAACTCCTTGTCCCCCTTAAATGCCAAAAGAAAAATGGTCTTGTTACTATTAGCCTTTTTCATGACCTTTGTTTATTTTTATTGATTGACATTATCAAATTTCAGGATTTGGCTGCTTCAATTGATGAGATAGATGTTGCAAAGTTTACTAGAGCACTCAAGGAGTATGAGAGCGCGACCCCATTGGTATATATCTATGTGAAGAAAAATTAAATTCTCTTATTGATTCCCTGCAAACTTGAGGATTAGGAAACATAGTATCACAAGACAATCTCTTCATTGTTTGTGGTAATTGGTAAATTATTAAAAACACATTATCCTAGTATTTTTCCATTTGTGGTAACTGGTAGGATGTAAGATTGAGTAATGGATTAAATTTGTACTATAGATCTCGCCATACAAGTTAGCCGTGTTAGATAAAGATGTCACAAATTCTATTTGTCTTGACCTAAATAAGAGTTTGATTGATTGCTTTGCAGAAATAATGTACTAAAGATTCAGAACATGCATTGTGTTCTCATCTGAAGATTACACAGTGAACTATTTATGCCATTTTCAGTAAACCTTTTCCTATAAAGCCAAGTTCTTGGACTCTTTCTACATGGATCCCAATTCAAAAATATCTTTTATATGCTTTGTTTGCAGTTGTTCTTAAATGCTGCCAATTCTAGTAATCCTTTTGACAGCATTTCTTTAATTTA
Organism: Aeschynomene evenia; assembly: GCA_013621005.1. Lineage (NCBI taxonomy): Eukaryota > Viridiplantae > Streptophyta > Magnoliopsida > Fabales > Fabaceae > Aeschynomene > Aeschynomene evenia. The sequence continues at coordinate 31,876,291 of CM024268.1, read as the reverse complement.
CTTTTTAAACTCTTCTATGAGATTTTCTATGCATATTTTTCCTCTTGATGAGAACAGATTGTTTCTCCATTAGATGTAGCCAACCAACCTTAGTTGATTTGTGTTCATCTTTTTTTCTGTCACAAGGTTACCATTACCTTCTATATGACATCTTCCTTTCTATCCCCTCTACTTCACATGCGTCAATATCTTTACTTTAACAGGTTTCTCTTTGTCGCCTTCGTATGTTTTATGATAGCGCATGCTATAGTGCACATCATCAGCATTTTTTTCTGAATATCTTGGACCTATATGACGTACACAATATTAGTTATATTTTTCTGTGTTACTCTGGAGTTTTTGGATATGACATGGTTGTATGTATATGCATCTTCTCCTTACCTTGGTCATGATTATGTTTTGTGTGACTTTTACAATGTCAATTGGGTCTATTACTATGTTAGGTAACTACATTACATTCCCCATTACCATTTAAATATGCTCCTATCTATCAACTTAACCGAAATGGCGTTTTGCACTATATTTTCTTTTAGATCAAAAGCCAAAATTCAAAATTGTGCTTTCAGTTTTGTCTAGGGACATATTTCCATCCCCCTATCAAATTCTACACGTTTCTCAAGTTTCGCGTTGCCTGATTGTGATCGTTTTCAATGTAGGATTCCTGGAAGTCAACCCTTTTAATGAGAGTGAAGGATGCTTTGGAAGCAAAGGAGAAGGAAGATGATGATTTGTTATGAATCAATCTCAATTGAATTTTCTACCAATGAAGTAACTTTCAGCTTTGTAAATTCCACTAGTGGAGATATAACTTTTGTCATGGTTTGTTGCCCTATTTTTTTTATTGCCTACCATAGAAATGATGATATAATCTCGCCCAAGGTGGTTTGAATGTGTTTGAAGTAGACCTTTAGATGCACCAACCACCAGTAAAGAGAGTAATCTAGTGGAGAATGATACCCAAAAATAGAGGAAGACAGAAAAATGATTGGAGAATCTATCAGAAGGGATTTAAAATCTTAATGAATTTAACATGAATATGATATATCATACAGCTCTATGGCGTCACTTGATCCATGTTAGTCGATCCCACTTTATGGGACAATGCCCAATTGTTGTTGTTGTAGTAGTAATAGTAGTTTTGTTATTTGAAACTGAAGGTTTTCCTTGCTTCAGGCTTGTATATGCAGAGAAATTGACAGAAGGTTTATTCCTAAATTTTATACAAACAGCTGTAGTGTTACCACTTATGATACTATGTTCAAGGTTGCCTGAGTTATTGGCTCATTGGCTGTCATTTTTTGGCATTATGATGTATGTGTGAGATTTGGTATCATTGTAAAGATATTTGCTGATCTATATCTTAACATAATTCACGATAAAGCTCAATGATGTAATTTGATCCATGTAGTCGACCTCATATAATGGGATAAAGCTTGTTAATATTGTTGTATAAAGATATTTGCTATCAGAAAAATCATCAGTTGTCTTTTGGTGGCCACTGTCTTAGATAATATTAAGATAACAACTGGGTGTGGTAGTAATTTTTTAAGTCATTAAAAACATAAGGTGCTATGAGTTTGTGATAAAAAATGATTTTATAGTTTGTAAATATGGATCCCATAAAAAAAACTTGTAAAAATTGATTCTTTTACTAATTTTAAAGAGTATTCTTAGAACACTTATTAACAAAATCTTTAATTTAAAGTCTTATCTTTTACCTAACTTTTCAAATAGTGGAGTTATTATTCTTATGATTATTATTGATAATTCAAGTAGTAAAATTATATGATTATGATTATAACGATTGTATAAAATATTTTGATATAGAAAGTGTATTAAAATTAAATTGTTAATAATAGGAATTTTGCATCTTGAGGACACTTATTAAGATAATAAAAAGTGAAAGATTAATCTCAAACATATATTTTTTTATATCTTCTATATAATTTATCTACTATAATTTATTTAATTTTTTAAAAACATTTTTTTTAGAAACCTTAATAAATAAATTAGGGCACTTGTTAGCAAAATCTATAAAATAATAGTAAGACATATTTAAGTAAACGGCAACTCGTTCCAAGCACTTTGGAATCTAGCCTTTGTCTAGAGAACAAGGTTATAACTATGGCAAAGTATCGATATGAGAGAAACACAAAATCAAATGCCAATTAATGCAACCAAAACCAATGAGGACAATCTGCTAAATCCAACAACGTAGTATTTTAGTAAAATCATAATTGATCCCATCCAAGTTCCAACTAGAGACAAACATTATATGATTCAAATCACATTGTTTCATATAATTGTACTATTTCATGCTTCAACTGCATACATGTTTTATTATATAAGAGCATCTTCACCAAATGATAAGACCAAGGAGAAACAAATATCCAAACTCTTTCAAATATGTATGTTCGGATATGAAGCGCGTGCAAAGATGCCTACATTTTTTTTGTTAGTTTTATTTGTTAAGTGTAATTTTAGGGTTCGTGACCTTAATAGCTTGATTATGATGTCTGAAATATGCATAAATAAAATTTTACCATTACTAACATTTTTTTTATAAATAGCTTGAGTTTTCAAAAATAAGAGAAATTATTCATGGTAGAATTTAACGATTTTTGACAATATAAAGTAATTTGATAGGGAAATTTGATAAAAATTGATGAAAGAATCGGGAAAATCGATCAAATAAGAATTCAAAAATTGATCAAATTGATTTTCCTAGTTCTTTTATTAGTTTTCATCAATTTTCCTGGTACAAACCTAAACCCTAATTAATGATAGGAATAATATTGTAAAGTAAGATAAAATTTCTCAAAATTGAGAGTTCTTAATTTCTTTCTTAATCCATACAAATTTAAATTTTTAAAATTGAACGATTAAAAGGGACTCCCAAATAACTGATGCCACTACGAATTCAATGTTTTATATTTGTTTTTAGGCCAAATGTTTACCAAATGACCTATTCACTGGTCTTCCTTATTTTTTTTGTTTTTGTTTTAGCAATTATTTTCCAACTAATATCATACGAGGAATGTGATGTGTACAATATTTATATAATAATCATATTATTATTGAATTGTATTAATTTATAAATTTATATTACAATCCAACGGTAGATATAATTATTGTACAAATGTTATATAATTTTTATTCTACACATAACATTAATTAATGAATATCATATATATTCATTTTATTCGATATCAAATATAGAGTGATGCTATATGTACACCATAAAATTAGTCATCATGTATAATAATTCAACATCAGTAATCCAACTTTTATTATTATACATTAATTCAACATTTTTAAAAGTTGAATTAGTAGTTTTAAAATATTAGATTATTACACATGGTGGCCGATGGTGAGTGATTTTGTTTTGAATAAATCATAGTATTAAATTATCTTAACAATAGTTGTCATTGTAATTAATCATTATCTCCTCCTTGTCCTCCTTAATGTGCCGTCCCGAATGTCATTTTCCTTTTCTATTAGCTCCTAAACAAAACACTGCTTATGATGTCAGCAACGTAATTCCACTTCCAAGTTCCAACCACCTTTTCTTGTTCTTGTTCTTCTTCTTGTGCTCTGTCTATTAACAGAGCATTAGCATTTTAGCACCACCATGCTCTCACTCAAAACCACTACTACTACTCATTAACCTAACCTTCTCTTCTTCCATTCCAACTATGTCATCAATTGCTTCCACCAACTTGTCCCTTCTCCTCCGCCCCCAAAACGACGCCGTATTACTGGACTCTGGCAGTGCCCTGTTTTGTAGTGCTCGCGTTTTGAACTCTCCGAAGGTGTTGAGGCTGAAGCACAAGCCGAGAAGATGGTGCGTGACTGGCTGTGCTTCCGTTGAGCAAGTGGAAGTGGTTGGTGTTGAGGAGAAGCGAGAGAAGGAGAAAGGGACAGTTTTGAGGGTTGGACTCATATGTGGTGGTCCTTCTGCTGAGCGTGGGATTTCCCTCAATTCAGCTAGATCAGTTCTTGATCACATTCAGGTATTATTACCACACACATGATTAAACACTCAAATTTGTTCATCAATTTCGTCCTTTAATTTGTATAATTGCTATTTAGACATCAATTTGGTTCTTAAATTGTATACTAAACTAGTGTAAAAATGACTTCTTTCGAGGACTAAGGGTGAGTTTGGACAACATTTCTTATTTCTTAGGACTTCTTCTAACTTGTCACAAGTTAAAAGCTATTGCATGTATCTTTGGATTTGGATTAATTTTTAAGGTAACTTTTACCTTTTTAAAAGATTATTTTAAGTACTTATTGAAAAGTTAAAATATTTAACTTCATAAAAAAAAAATCTTTTGCATAATTTTTTAAAAATTAGTATTATAAACCAAGATAAATATTTTTATTATTTTATTTCCAAACATAAAATAACTTTTTAAAAATTTAAGAAGTTATTTATATATAAGAACTTAATTAAATTCTTTATCTACACTCATCTTACCCCTGCTCTCTCCTACTATAATTGGCTTATATGCTTATGTGTTAAAAATTAAGTGGTGTAGAGAAAAAAAAAAAGAGCACCTATGAATTTTTCTTAAGGGACTAGTTGTCTCTTGGGTTTGCTTTTTTAATTTTTCCCTATCTGTTGAAGTTGCAACAGTATGTTTTGTGCCTTTTTTTCCCCTGTTTATAGAAAGAACTTCAGGCATTTTATTTATTTTTTAATAAAGCAAACTAAAGAGGTTATGGTTATTATGTAGTACTAATTTCAGTGAACAATTTAGAAGTGTCTTTTTTTTTCTTTTAATTTTCTTACTCTTCAATCTAACTATATATATATATAATTTTGTGACAGGGAGATGATTTACATGTGAGCTGCTATTATATCGATTGCAATCTCAATGCACATGCAATATCTTCTGCTCAGGTTAGATGAATGTGTAGCTGAGAAAAATTGTGATCTGAATACCGATAAATTCATATTTGGAACCAAAATAAGGATAGATAGTTCACATGTATTATGCATACTAATAATCTACAGTATTTAGCACTACTACATACACATGGCAAAATATTAGTTGAATAAGGTTCTTCATTGCTCTTAATAAGATTTTTTGTTTCCAATTTAGTAAGATTTGTTGATATACCATATAAGTTGTTATCTGTGTGATGATCACATTTGGCTGTTTGGCATGAGAATTTCCATTGTCTCACATTGGTTTGATTTTGTCTTGTTTTCTTGTGAATGTTGCAAGTTATTTGCTTGTTGCTACTGAGTGAGTTTTGAGTGCATGAACTTTCTATCTTGTTTTGTGAATGCGTTGTATCGACAATCTATCACTGAATTGATCACATTCTTGATGTTAAAAAGGCCATGCTTCTACTGTCAATTTTTCAATTACTTAATAGCAAAGTGAAATGGTAAGAGAGAAAAATAAAATAGAAGAAACAAAAGGAACAATATTTCTCACATCCAAGCCATTGTTCTTATTTCCATATCCATTTCATAGGTATACTCCAACACCCCTGCAGACTTTGATTTTAAACTTGAAAGGTAAGTAAATCCTTTGTTTCCTTTCAACTCAGGGAAAATTATAATGAACGAATTCTTGGTAAAAGTATTTCCAATTTAGGAGCAATTATTCAGTATTGATGTTCAAAGAGTGGTTTATCAATAACCTTTTTTTGACAAAGTAAATCACTTGTGTGGCTACTTGTTCCTAAACTGCAAATATATTTACTAATAAATTTTCTCTGTGATTTTCCCTTCAAACTATGCAATAAGTTCTACTAAAATTATAGCATGGAATAATTTACATTTGATATTGTAAATTAAAGATGGACGGTGGTTTGTTTTGCAGCCTTGCCCAAAGTTTTAGGAGTTTGGATGACTTAGCAGAACATCTAGCTACAGCTGTGGATATAGTGTTTCCAGTTATACATGGTCAATTTGGCGAAGATGGTGGCATTCAGGTGCAGAATATATATATAATAATTTCTTGTAGATTATTGTGAACCTGTGCATTCATGATTGATATTCCTCTATGATAATTTTTTTAGGAATTGCTGGAAAAGTATAATGTTCCATTTGTTGGCACAGGATCAAATGAGTGCCGCCAAGCATTTGACAAGGTACAGAACTTGTGTATTTTCTGCTTTTTATCATAAGCATTATGTAGTTTCGTAGCTAAACATTTAAGCTTGAAGATTGATTTTCAATTTTCTACCAAGTACAGTTAGAGTAGGTTCTGTACATTTCATGGCCATCATTTACTAAGAATTAAATTATTTGAAGTCTTAAACTGAATCCTTATATATGCTGGACAGCCTCATTTAGTATTGAGAATTTTAGATGTCACAAACTGATTAACTTTTGCAGTGCAAATTGTGAAATATCAGAAAGTTGTTAGGAAAACTTATATGGAGACTTAAGAAAACTAAGAAATACTCAATATATACTTCTAATTCAGCATGATTACCTTTATCTTTGCTGTTATGTATTGACATTTTTTTACTTATTGGTTTTGCTATATCTCTGCCAATAAGTTTTTTCCTTAAAATTTTGGCCAGCATAAAGCATCATTGGAGCTCAAGAATCTTGGATTCATAACAGTACCCAGTTTCTTAGTTCAGGTATTGAAAATTGTGTTTTGACAAGGTTATTATGTCACCTTGTAGTTCAGCAATGAGAATGGCTAATAATGTTGTGCGTTATTGTGTTTATTATATTTAGTATCCATTTTCTGGTGTTTACTTATGTTTATTATGATAAAGCATGTTTCACTGTCTGATCACAATGGCCTAAATTTTCTTATGTACACAATATTTGATTTTATGTTATGATGATAATCAGGGGCATGAAATGAACAAATCAGAACTATCAGAATGGTTTAAAAGACACCAGCTAGACCCTGAGTTGGGGAAAGTTGTGGTAAGGCACTTGATTTAGTTCAGTCACTAGACATTAATCATTAACACATTCTGAAGCAATGCTTATTGATGTATTAAAATTTTGTCTCAGGTAAAACCAACAAGAGGTGGGTCAAGCATTGGTGTGAGAGTTGCATATGGTGTGGACGATTCTCTTGTAAAAGCCAATGAAATTATGTCTGAGGTACTTTTAGTCTACTTTGGCACCAAGACCAAAATTGGTATAGACTATAGACATTGGCATATTTTAGGAACCAAATGTCATTAGTATTGTAGATGAGTATACAAACAATGAAAGGAGAATGTTGATGAAGAAAATTAGAGGAATTCTTATTAACCAAGTACTTAAACTCATCCATAAAAATTTATACCCGTTTTTTACCCCCAACCGAACATACCCTTGGTAGAAATATACACCTCTCATAATATCCTTTAGCTTTTGGTTTTGATCATTGATTTTAAATGTGATAGGGAATTGATGACAAAGTGCTGATAGAAATATTTCTTGAAGGAGGGAGTGAGTTTACAGCCATTGTCCTTGATGTAGGATCTGGTTCAGATCGCCTTCCTGTTGTACTACTTCCAACTGAGGTATGTTTTGTCTTTTCTTTTCTTGTTCATTGACTGCAATTCTAAAATCTTCATCATGTTTTAATCACTTTGGAGTCTGGAGGGGACTGAGTGGATTGAGGGTGGTGACTGGTGAGAATGAGAAAGAGAATAGGAATGAACTGAAAAGTTTGTTTGACAAACTTTGGAATGAGAGTGGTCTTGTCTTAAGGAATGCCTATTTCACCTTTCCCTGCAATATTTGATGAATTCCATATAACAAAAATACAGGGTTGGAATGGAGTAGTCATTCTATTATTGACTGAATGATGATAATGATTATTCTGCTCCTTCCATCCTCATTCCCACTTAATCATTCTGGTGACCTAAATTGCACCTTACCAAACTCCTTTTCCAAAACTAAAAGACGGAAAAGAGGAAAGAGGCAACAATTTACAACTTGAGCAAGTATGATGTACTTTGCAATGTAGCTCGAGGCCATAAAATGACTGTGACTTGTGATAGAAAGCTCAGTTATAATAATTGAGATCAGCTGTATTTTTTAAGAAGTTTCATTTCTGTGGCTGCTACTGTTAACACGCAAGTCAGACATGGCAATTGCAATTGGCTGTTGCCCGATGAATATTTTTTACTCAATAATAATAGTGCATTTTAGATGAACAGGTGGAGCTTCAATTTCGAGGCGCGAATGATGTGAAAGAGAATGATGCAATATTCAATTACCGTAGGAAGTACCTTCCAACTCAACAGGTCAGTACAGCAGTAGTATTTGTGCTTCCGTTATATATGCAGACAAGTGCTGATCTTAAATATAGTGCATGAGGTGGTTGGTTTTTTTAATGCATATTTTCTTTCAGCGACTGTTAATCTTTCTAATCAGCTGAACTGCTGAAGTATATATTTTGTGCAGGTTGCCTATCATACTCCTCCTCGATTTTCTTTGGATGTAATTGAGAATATCCGAAAAGGAGCGTCTCTGTTATTCCAACAGCTTTGCCTGCAAGATTTTGCACGAATTGATGGGTGGTTTTTGCCTAATACAGCTTGTAAGTTACCATCTTCAGAAAATGAGTTTGGGAGGACTGAATCCGGTACCATATTATTCACTGACATTAACCTGGTGAGATGATTTTCTTCTTGAAAAAATTTGGATAACTTTTTTAGCAGTTTCACTTCTTCTGTTGGTTGTTCATTAGAGCTGATTATTAAAATCATTGCATATTTCAGATCAGTGGTATGGAACAGACCAGTTTTCTATTTCAGCAAGCTTCTAAGGTATTGGTGGATCTGTCTGCATCATATTTCATGTGTTAAATATTTTTATTCACAGTTTCTTACATTTTCATCACGTGTTGCTCCTTCATGGCTGTGTGTTTCTCTCTATTTCTGTGTGAATTTCATTCTTTCTCTTAAGACATGCCATATTGCTTATTTGTGTTTAGGTTGGCTTTTCCCATACAAATATCCTTAGGAGCATTATTCACCATGCTTGCTTGCGGTTTCCAAATCTTGCATCAGTTAGTCGTATATCACGTCAGGTTTCAAGCAAATCTAAATTGTCAAAGGTTAACAAGTCAATTCGTGGCCGTGAGGGAGCTCGAAAAGTTTTTGTCATTTTTGGAGGTGACACATCAGAACGGCAAGTATCTCTTATGAGTGGTACTAATGTCTGGCTCAATTTGCACACTTTCCATGATGTAAGTGTCCGCAATCAGGAAGATCATTATGTATCATGTGTGCTGTCATTGCTGTGTTAGAGACTAAGATCATTTTTATGACAGCTTGAGGTTACTCCATGTTTGCTTTCCCCAACGAGTGAATATGCATCAACAATGGATACAAAAAAGAGGGCTGATGATGTAAGGAATAGAACAGTTTGGTCATTACCGTAAGTATTGTACATTTGTCACTTTTTCTTCCTTGGAATAGAATAAGTATGACATATTTGTCCTTGATCTCTGAAATATGCAAATCAGAACTTTTTTATTTTGAGGTTGTCAAAGACATAAAACTACTTATCAGCCGATACTAACCAACTTGAGCTTTTAGTTGAATTGGTAGTTGGCAATGTATCCCTAATGACCAAGTGGTCAAGGTTGATCTTGCCACCATCAATCTTCATGAGCTAATCAAATTTCCACACTGGTAAAGTGGCTCTGTGCAGTTTAAGCATAATCTTGCATGAGAGATTGATAGAAATTAAAACCATTTTATCCTTCACCTAACCGCTTAACCTTTTAACCGAGTTGGTCCTTCACCAAAAGAATCTTCATCATGGATCAGGTTTCCTTTTTGAATTTCGCTTGTATGCATTTTTTGAATTTCGCTTGTATGCATGGATTTCTCTGAAACCATTTTGTGCTTAAGAAAGCCAAATTTTAGTTTTCTTCATTAGGATTCTGAAATTAACAATTACAAGCTAGAAATGACTCCAATTATTTGTACACTACAGTTTAGAATCAAGCTTTTATCAAATGTAATTAAATGATTCAATTTTTAGTTATCTTTTTTTTACAGTTATTCTCTTGTACTACGACATACTACTGAGGAGGTGCTTGATGCATGCATAGAAGCAATTGAACCAGATCGGGCTGCAATAACATCTGACCTACGGAAGAAAGTAATGAATGATCTCATGGAGGGATTGAAGGATCACAACTGGTTTACTGGGTTTGATATCGCCGATGAACTGCCTATGAGATTTTCATTGGAACAGTGGATCAAGCTGGCCAAGGAGGTCCAGGCAACAGTTTTTATTGCAGGTATTAAAAGGTTTTTCATTTGTTTGTCAGTACATGATAAAAGGTTTTGATATTCATTATTTATATATTATTTGGGATGCATTATTAGTTGCCAGTGTTAAAATGGACTGTGCTTCATATCTTATCAAATATACTGTTCGGTGATCATAAATTATAGTTATAGATCACAATTTTGTTTTTCTTTTTAGAGGTAGATCCAGAAAGGTTTTAGGGGAAAAATGGTTAGATAAAGCCATTTGGTAAATCCAATATGCTTCATAAGGGTATTTGTTTAAAAGTGCAAAGGCTAACAGTCCAACACTATTCGTTCAAATGGTGATATGATCAGATTAGGATGCATTTTTTAACATTTTTTCCCAGTGTTTTGAATTTGTAGTTCAACTTTCTATGAAATTGTTTGTATCTCTTTACAAGGTTTATCATTTGTTACTTATAGTTCATGGAGGCATTGGAGAAGATGGTACACTTCAATCATTGTTGGATGCTGAAGGAGTTCCTTACACAGGTTTGTTTGTAATATATACTTAATATATGGGACTATTAGGTATAGTGGTATTCGCTACTTAGGTTCAATTTTTCTTAAAAGAATCTATTTGTCATTTTTTCCCCCTCTTCAATCTTCTGTTGAAGGTCCTGGTGCAATGGCATCAAAGATTTGTATGGACAAAGTAGCAACATCAGATGCTTTAAAGCATGTATGTTTCCCTAACTCAATTTTTTCTCTTTAGGATGATCGCTCCTCTTATGTTACTTATTCTCTTTTTGAGATGGTTCTATGACTATTCTAATATGTTGTTAATAGCTTGCAAATTCGGGAGTTCTTACCATTAATAAGGATGTCAAGCAAAAAGATGATCTTTTAAATAGGCCCGTAAATGATATATGGCACGATCTCACTCAGAAGCTACAATGTGAAACATTGTGCGTCAAGCCAGCAAGGGATGGATGCTCAACCGGAGTTGCAAGATTATGGTAGATTTATCACTTTGTTAGTACCTCTTTTTAATGTTATCAATGATTTAAAGGTTATGAAATATTGCATTATTCATCATGACTTTATGAAGGAAGGTTGTTTTACTACTTTACGTGGTCATTCTATTTCCATGCAGCTGTTCCAACGACCTTGCAGTGTATGTAAAAGCTCTGGAGGATTTTCTACTAAGGATTCCTCCAAATAGCTTATCAAAGGTATAGGATAAGGATTATCATCATGCAGCCATCATGATCTCATTTGTTACAACCAATACTTTCCTAATTAGTCAATTTCATTCTTTTCCTTGTTCTCTTTTTCCCCCCCTAAATGATTATATATGGAAATATTAACACACTAATAAATTTGCATTGACTTATTTCAAGTGTTGCTTCATTTTGCACTGTACATGAACTCTTCAACTTCTGATTTCATGATATTGTATCTCTTTTGATTGATTTACAGGCTCATAGTATGATTGAGATGCCCTACCCTCCTCCAGAACGCTTGATCTTTGAACCTTTCATAGAGACCGATGACATAGTTGTGACTTCCAAATTAAAGAATGAGACCGGTAATGGCCTTATGTGGAAAGGGGACAGTAGATGGGTAGAAATAACAGTTGGTGTCGTAGGAAAACATGGATCGATGCACTCATTAAGTCCTAGTGTAACTGTCAAGGAAACTGGTGACATTTTGTCACTAGAGGAGAAGTTCCAAGGTTTGTCTCTACTCAAATACCAATAACTTAATTGTATTTGTAGTCTTCATTTTGTAGATGGATAAATGCAGTTGGCATGACATATTGTCATAGCTAATTTGCTTCAGTATTATAGTTAAAACTTAAAAATATCCAGTATCCACAATTAGAGGAGCTCCATTGTAAATTCATAAATTGAAGTGGACATAACTTAGAAACTATTGCATAATTGTAAAAATTAGTGGCCAAGCTCCTGCATACTATTGGTTTTGTCGTTTTGTGAAGTTTCAGATTTCTCTTTAGAAACTTTAGCATAATGGTAAAAATATAGTGAATGAAGTGCTAGTGCAACACAAGGTGTGTTAGAGATATAATTAGTGAGTGCCTCATGTGAGAGCAAGTGATCGAATAATATGTTTAGTTAGAGTATATGGTAGTGTGCACTAAGTGTTATAAGATGTACTAGTGGTATTGAGTCTTGTTGTGAAATTATTGTAACTCTAAGCTTTTGTAAATTAATAAAGTTCAGTTTAGTGCCTCTTTGCTCTACATGTGTGTTGATGTCTCTTATCTATCTTAATCTTTTGTTTGTTTTTCCTTCCTTTGTAATGGCTTAAAATTTTCACAATAGCTCATCTTTATTCGGTAATGCTAGGTGAACAATAAATTTTCAGCCAACCCCATTCAGCAACATATGATGTGCATTTTATGTGTAATGGGATGTGCATATTATATAGTAATGCACGTGCATTATATTCATCAATGACATTCATGTGTGTTATGTGATACAATTTTCCTGATATTAATTACATGTGTTCTCTGTTGATGTGCATTTTACGTATAATATAATGTGCGTTATATGCACTAATGTATGTGCATTATACACACTCTGTGTTGACTGTTTGTTCACCAATCATTTTTTTTTATCTTTATTCACAACTTGTATATATTCCTTGGCAGGTGGGACTGGCATCAATTTGACCCCACCTCCCTCGTCAATTATGAGGTATATCGATGAGATTCCACATCCATGTTACGAAAACCTCTTCATGGCTCATAATTTCTTGTTTATCTTATTCTTGAGTTCTACCACTATTCACTACATTCTTAGTGGCGGTAATATTAGATGAGGGCATGGCCTTTTGAGGTGATAAGTGTGTCTTTAAGAGTTGATTATATGCACAATTTGTTGATGTTTAGGTTCCTTACAACTCATGGCCAGGTTGATAGTTTGATTAGTTTCTAAGAATGTAGAAACTCTATCTTGGTGTCAATTTTATTACCTTAACTGCCATTTACGTTTTTATTTGCTGAAATACTATTTAAAGAGAGTGTTGTTTCTTCACAATACAATGATGTTATATTGGCCTATTTGTTTCTTAGTCAATTTTCTCTAAGTTTACTTGATGCAGCTTTAAACCATATTTGTCTTCTTCTCTTTAATAGTTCACAAGCTTTGGAGAGATGCAAACATCATATTGAACTCATTGCGAACACTCTTCAATTAGAAGGATTTTCACGCATCGATGCATTCGTCAATGTTGACAATGGAGAGGTTTGTTGATTATACTATGGACATGTTTTCTCCCTTTTCTTTCTCCTAATTGATTTATGGTTATCTCTTTGAATTTTAGATTATAAATTTTGCAATTGATTCAACCCGAAATCTACGTTATTCTGTTGTGGAATAACTAGAAAAGGGAAAGGTGGGAAAAAATTAAAACTTCACACATGCTTGGTAGTTGATACACAGAAGTATATGGTAAACATAGCCTTAGTGATATCCATCATTTAATTAAAAGAAATTGTTAATATAACTCTGAACTATTTTACATATAGACACTTGAGTTGTTAACCATTTTGTTTTGCTGATATATGCTGATAATACATCCTTGTTCAAGTGCATTGCAGATTGTTGTGAGTGTCTATGTTCTTAAGAAAATGTCATAGCAACTCATAGAAATTAATACAATACTTGTCTTCTCATGCATGAAATTGTGCTTCAATGATTAATGGTCATCTAACTTTTTAGATAACTTTCAATATAATTTTGCAGGTTTTGATTATAGAGGTAAATACTGTGCCTGGAATGACTCCTTCCACTGTCCTGATTCATCAGGTAAAAATCCTGCAATCATATAATTCCTTTTCTTTCTTAATCTTTTCAAGTGTTTATTCTATTCTCCAACAGGTACTCATGAAAAACATGTTTTTGTCACATTAAAAGTCAAATTTGGGCATTATATTAAATCAATTAGTTTATTGTAAAAGATTAGTGACCTGAGCTTGAAGGACACATGGAATTGAAACCTGAAACCTCACTTTTATGAAGCTTTTACCAGAGGAAGAAAAATAAGATACAAATAAGAATCTAAAATATAAGTATATAAAGTATCTTTATTCAAGTGATAAGACACAGAAACATCAAAATGCAGTATTATGATTCTAACTGTTTAAATCATTCCTTGTGTATCTCAGGCACTAGCAGAACAACCACCATTGTATCCTCACCAGTTCTTCCGCACTCTTCTCGATTTGGCATCCGAAAGGTCGAAACAATCTGTTTAAATGATGGTTTCCATTGTTTTCATCAAATGCTGTTATCAGATGAAGTTAATGTGTAGCAGCAGATAACATTCAGATTCCAATGTGGAAGTTGTTGCCCTAATAAAAACTCAACTTTCATTTAGTTGTTTCCCTTCCTTCAAAAGCCAATTATAGATTATATAGTTTGTGTCATGGTTGTCGTGAAACATTTCTCAAGTTTGATGGGTAGGCATATGAATGATTTTTCATATTTTATTAATAGTAATAGTAATGTTTGTTGTACAATATGTCCGACTAGTATCTAACATGTACTATATATAACATGTAATGTGAGTCATACGTACGTGTACTATACATATAGCACACATTACTTATTATGTATAGCACTCGTTGGATACTAGTTGGACGTATTTCTGTTGTACAACAAGCATTACTGTTTTATTAATGCATCAAATCCATGTATTATTCCTACAAATGCTCTATAGCAGAATTCCATGACCAATGAAACTTAAAACTTATTGTGATAAGTTTCAATTAGCACTTTTAGAATATACCTAAAACTTATTCCTAGACACCCACACGCATCCTAAACAACTTATTCTCAGTTTAAATTTAAAAAATATAATAAAAATGGTTGTATACCAAATGAAGGGCGAGTTGGCTCTTGTTTGGGATGACATCCGTTTTTTATTATATCTGTCGATTTAAATCGAAAATAAGTTGTTTGGAATGTGTGCATGTGTGTTAGCACATAGTATCATGATTGGGCATGACGATAAGGTTCAGACATGAATTCAGTATATTCATCGTCGGAAGTATTGATTAATCCTCTTGAGACAACATGGAACTCAGACATAGATTATAAAGATGGAAAGTGATGATCTTGCAGGGATGGAATGCCAAGTATATATGAATATGTGAAGATGTAAATGAAGGACTAACAGTTGGATGTCCTTAAATTAGGCATCTTGTTGATTAGTGTTCAGACAGTGTCCTTTTTCTTACAGTCAAATGCAAATGCCTTTTTAATAAAGCATCTTCTTTTCTTAGTGTTTGCAAACAAGTAGAAACTCAATCATCAAAATGCTTTATGATTGTTTGGCTTTCAAAAGCATCTCTTGTCAATAACTATCGCCAGCATACATAAGAATAATTTAATCAAAACTTCTGTATCTGCAAATTGAATCGATAATAATATAATTGAATCAATAATGTAGGCATGTAGCCTTGTATGTATGCTAGAATTCAGACACCTTTTATCAAGTTTCATTTGAGATTCTCTCATATTATGGTTACTGCATCTTGTTTATCAAATGTGTCTTTCAATTTACTATAGCGAATTTGGTATTATTTTTGTAGAATTGATTCCGAATAAAATTAATTTTGAATTAAGGTAATTTTAATTTCAAAAGCTTTTGGTGGACAATGAAAAATCAATCAAAATAGTCAATAGGTTGTGCACAATATATATAATATGTTGTATACAACACATACCACATGTGGTAACATCATATTTCTTTACAACATGTAATATATGTTGTATATATTATGTAATATATATTGTGCATATCATATTGGTTATTTTGGTTATTTTTTCATTGTATATATATCAATGTTTTTTAATTTATAACAGAGTAAGAAATTGTTACTTCTTCTAGAATCATTTCTAGAGCAAAAAATAAATTTTTATCATGAATATGCTGAAAATTTATTGTAGAATTAATTTTGCACCCCAAAATCAATTCTAGACCTCAAAAATGGATTTCCAAACACACTAATATGTCCCTAAGCAAGCCAATAATTAATTTGGATCTCTGGTTTCCCTTTCTTTTTTATCATTTCCATTTTGGGGGTTCTCTTCCCTAAGCCATTCTACAAAAATAAGAAGAAACAACAAATGGAAAGAAACAAAGCATTAAGGATATATTAACATACATCCGTACATATTTATGTCCAATTTTTTCCCCCTGACCTTTTTATTTGTTCCTTTCTCTTCCAATTTCATAATCATTTATCAAACTACTGACAATTCCACAACTCAAATATCTACCATAGTTCAGTGTGACAAAGTTTAGTCAAATACAAGTTTAATCAGAAGGACCACTTAAAGTACATTAATATTACAGTAAAGGCTGCTTTTAATCCTTCAAGGTGTACATGTATTTCACTTTACTCTAAAATTAAAAAAGAAAAACTTGAATCACGAAATAGGCCGTTTGAATTATATTTTGTAATTTTAGGTGCGGATTGATTTTTATTTTCTGTTTTTTTTGTTTTTCAGAATTTTGTGAAGAAAATAATGAAAACAGACCAAACATATTCTAAAAATAGAGAAGACAGAAAATGAAAAATGGAAATCAATCCGCACCTAAGGGACTAAATCGACTCTATCTTAACTTCAAAGACTAAAGTGAAACATATATACACTCCAACACAAATCAACTCTTAATCAATAGTATCATGAATCATATATATATATATATATAAAAAAACTTTGCTATGGGTAAAAAATTATACCAGCCAAAATAGTTAAAAATAAGAGTTTGAGTCTAAATCTTTCAGCCCATTAAAAATCACACACGATTAAAATTATTATTTAACCAAAAAGTGTTAAAATTGGACTTTTTGACTGTTTTGGCTTGAAAAATATTGTTACCTAACATTTTATATATATATATATATTCCTAGGTGCCAAATTTAACCACAACATCATGAGTTATTGTTTGTGGCTAAATGGCTAAAACAAGTGCTGGCAATGACCTTCGGTAAAGATCACGAGGCTGACTCTGCCACACAGTCACATTCTCTTGCAGCCTCTGATGAGCAGTGTGTCTCTCTTGTTCCCACCCAATTGGTGGCCTCAAATCCCTCACAACAAGCCATGTATTGAAATACTCTCTGAACTGAGTAATTACTCCATTCTTCAGTGTCCAAACATGCACCCAATAGGCCTGCCCTTCCCACCCTTCGGCGATGACGCAGTCATCGCCGATGGCCGTCACGCCCCTCGGCTCGAACCGGAAGCCCTTGTTGTGAGGCTTCTCCCCTGTAAGAAGCCTCATCATGTGTTGGCAATGTGGTGGTCCATGGAACCACCACTCAAGGTCACTTGCTACCAATTTTGGAACAAGTTCCATCATTTTCTTCCCCTGTTCCAATAGTGCCTTGTAGAGCAATTCAACTGTGGATTTGTTCTCAATTTCCTCCATAGATTCTATGTTGTTGCTTGGTGTCATTTTTTTGAAATTAATTTATGAAGCTCTAGGCTTTTTTGGTTTTGGGAAGTGGTATAGTTTGAAAAACAAATTCACTAGTTATGGAATGGAAGGATTGGTGGTGTGATGACAATTTATAGGCCTAGTAGTGAGGGATGTTGATGTTGATGTCCTAAGTTTAGGTTCCTCAATAATTATTGGTTCAAGAGAGCATAGACGGTTGATTTATGAGGTGGGGGAATTGGAGGGTATGGATTATCTCCTAGAAGTAGTGTGATTAATACTGTATATAAAATAATGAAAAGTTTTGATTCACAATTAAAAAATCAGTCAAAACAATCAATAATAATAGTGTATAATATATAATATGCATAACGTATATTTCATATTATGCACACCATAAATGACATGTTGTGCACAATATATGTCACATGTTGCAATATCATTTTACTTCACAACATGTGATACTGTTGTGCATAATATGTGATATATATTTTGTACAACATGTAATATATGTTGTGCACATTACATAATATTTATTACACAAATGCTTGGGGCACAACAAAAAAAAAATCAGCCAAAACAGTGAACAAAGCTCATTTAACACTTTATGGTCCAAATAACACTTTTAATCATGAGTATATTTTTAATAGGCTGAGATTGTGACCCAAGTTCCTATTTGTTAGCTGTTTTGACTGATTTTTTGTTGTGTCTCTAGCAATGCTCTACTTATTATGCATAACATATTAACTATTTTGACTATTTTTTTCATTGTATATATAGTCATGCTCATAAAATAATTCATCATCCTTAAACTTTTTAGGAGATAATTTTATGACACGATATCAAGCTCAAAAAAAAAATTTACGTGTATGAGAAAACATATTAGATATAAAATCATCTATACCTTATCACTTATCATAGTTTAAACTTCTCGGGTGAAAAAAAGTTGCATTATTCACTAATTTATTTACTGAATACATTAATTTTATGGGTCATTATTAATTTTTCCTACCCTCCGAAATTTTTGTATTTACCTCTGTCTTCCTATCTTGTATCTTCGTCTGACATAGAACGTCCAAGCAGAGTCTTGAGGACAAATTTAGAGTTTTTGTCCTATATTTTCAACGTTATATTTTTTTTATATGAAATAATGTTTCCTATTTTAAATGACAAAATGTGTCACACCCAAATATACATACAACAATTATAATAAGCTATTCAAGTTGAAATGCTATTATGAGGAGTTAACTATGTGAAGTTGTACATATATATGATAGAGCCAAAACCAATTAAGTTTGGGGATTGATCTAGAATGGGTAATTAACTGTCATGTAGAAGAGGCCTAATGATGTCACTTTCTATGAATATCTTTTAGGTATATTCTAAAAGTGCTATGAACAGACATGATACATAGATGCTTTTGGAATGAAAAAAATTATTAGGACCTTCACTTCCTTTTGTCTAGCATAGGGAAATTGCTCCCATGATCAATGAGCATCTGAAAGTTGAGTCAGTGATAAATGAATATGCCATTTTATTCCATAGTCAATATAATTCAGACAGTTGTCTTGAGCATAATGGGGACAAAATAACAAAAGGGAATGAGATTATTTAAATAATGTTAACTCTAGTGGGCGTTTGTTACGAGTCTCACATCAGGAAGGCTAGAGTAAAGCATAGGCCTTAAGGCTTTGGGCTCTCCCACCTTAATAGCTAGCTTTTGGGGTGTTGATTCTCTCAAGGTCTTATGCTCGTAACAATAGTGCTTTCATTGAGAGCCGACTAACCGGAAAGGGCTACCGGTGAAGGGTTCTGACCAGCGGAGGGGCTGACCGTGATGAGTGAAGCGTCGCCGAGTGAAGTGTCGTTAAGTGATGGAGGGTTCTGACTACGAAACGAGTGAAGCGTCGCCGAGAAGTGTTGTCGAGTGAAGCCGTCAGGACGCCGACTTTCGAAGGGGATACTATTTTACGAGTCCCACAGCGGGAAAACAAGAGTAAAGCAAAGGCCTTATAAGGTCTTGGGCTCTCCCACCCTAGCTAACTTTTAGGGTGTTGGTTCTCCCAAGGTCTTATGCTCGTAGTAGTATTAGATATTTGTCACAATGTTGATAATGTTTTCATTCATTTGGGAAGAAAATAATACAAAAACCAACAATTGATAGATGAGTGGTAAGTAATTTAGTCCTTCATAAAGGATGAGAATATAAGTTCCAATCTTAGAAAGCGCATTAATTATGAATTCTCTCGCTTTAAAGTATATAACATTCAATTTCGATTATATGTGAAAAGTTCATGTGATTCAATATTAAAAGTTATAGTCTTTATTTTATAATACAACCAAAAAATTGAGAATACTCATTTTAAAGTATATAACCTTCAATTTATATTGTATGTGAAAAATTCATTTGACTCAATATTTTAAAGCATATAGTTTTTATTTTATAATAAAACGAAAAAATGTGAAATCTAATATTTTAAAGTATATAGCATTCAATTCCTACCTTATTTAAAAAAATTATCTGATTCAATATTTTAAAGGCTATAGTCTTTATTTTGTAGTGTATAAAAAATAGTGAAATCTCACATTTAAAAGTATATAACTTTCAATTTCTAATATACGTGAAAAAGTTTCATACAATTCACTACTTTAAAGTATATACTCTTTATTTTACAATACAACAAAAAAATTGGGAATTCTCTTATTTTAAGTATATAGCCTTCAATTTCTACTATACGTAAAAAATTCATGTGATGATTCATGATAATATTTTAAATACTATGGTTTTTATTTTGTAATGTATCCAAAAAAATAGTGTAATCTTATATCTTAAAGTATATAGTCTTCAATTTTTATTATATGTGAAAAATTGAAGTGATTCAATATTTTAAAGTCAAACGTCTTTATTTGATTATTTGATAATAAACCAAAAAAATTGTGAAATCTCACATTTAAAAGTACGATTTCTAATATATATATAAATTTCATGTAATTCACTATTTTAAAGACTATAGTCTTTATTTTATAATACCAAAAAAATTGTGAATTCTCTCATTTTAAAGTATATAGTCTTCAATTTCTACAATATGTGAAAAATTCATGTGATTCAGTATTAAAGGCTATAGTCTTTATTTTATAATACAACCAAAAAAATTGAGAAAACTCATTTTCAAGTATATAGTCTTCAATTTATATTATATGTGAAAAATTCATTTGACTTAATATTTTAAAGCATATCGTTTTTATTTTACAATGAAACGAAAAAAAATTGTAAAATCTCACATTTTAAAGCATATAATTTCACTAATCTCCCATATTAAAAATTGTGAAATACCAATAAAAAACCAATAATGCTAAGTGAACAATAAAAAACCAGCTCATACAGCCAATGGGCCTATTTTGACTTTGGTTTTGGCCCAAATAATCATTGAGATTGTAATTGGCTGAGTAATTACGACCCAAAATCTCATTTATTGGCTGGTTGGGCTGGTTTTGTATTGTTCATTTAGTATCACCCATAAAAAACTGTACAATAAAAAAAAGTGTATAGTTTACACATCATAAAAATGTGATAACTTGCCTACATTTGTCAATCCAAGGACGACTAAGTTTTCCCAAGATTTGTAACTTCAATTTGGAAACCAAATAATTAATTTTTCAACTTCAAACATTAAAATGAAGCATGTTTGCCATGACCAGTGCATAATGAGCTCCATCTGCCATGCCAATATATATATAGTTATGCTCTTTCTCTATCACTACTATATAGCTAGTATGGATAAGTTTATGAAAAATGCTAGGTGAACATCTAAAAATAAATGTTCTATTAGGATATTTACTTCTTAATTTTTATATAATATTGATAAATAAGATAAATAAAAATTATAATATTATTCAAGAATTAAGCAGGAGAAATCCCAATATAATATCACTTTTGGAAATTAATCTAACATTTTTTTTCTAAATCTCATCCACCTTTGGCAAATAAATTGACCCCATTTTGCATTTACTTCAACTCCTAATTTTTAATGCAAGAAGTGGTACCACACTTGGGTGTGGCCATCATCACTGAAACTTGCTTTTCAATACATTTAATTGATTGGTTCAATCATAGTTACTGTACTTTAGTAGGGCCACATAGGCCATAGAGAACAATCAAGATGTCACTGATTATTATTGCTATTGCATGCATTGACCATTCAATTAACTCTTTTAAGACCTAACACCATCATAAAATCTTCTCATTTTGCAAATGATTATTTTTAATATATAATTGTCAAAAAAGATATATTGATATTTGTTCAACGTTGAAAATAGTTATAAACTATTCTTTGACAATTTATATGACAATTGAAAATGCTCATAATAAACTAGTTTTAAGTATTTTCGATAACCACTAATTATCAATAATATTACTTTTATCGACGCATTTATTAACGTTGAAAATGTTAATTTTTTTTAGTAGTGTTGTTTGCATTTTACTACCAATAATTCTCCTTAATTGTTGTTTTTTATGGTTAAATTGATGTATCCTCTATCATTATTGAAAACGAATTCAAAAGAATTAGATCAAAGAAATCGAAAATAGATACAATTAAGGAATTGAGGTCACTATACTTTTAGAGCAAAAATAGTTTTAGCTAAAACATTAGGAGATTTTTCTTATTCACATATATCTCTAGCTAATTCTAATTTTTGCCAAAGAGAAAACACAGGTAATATAATACTCGAAATATAATTCTTATAATATATGTTCGTTGTAAGATTATAATTTCTAACTACACCAAAAATTGTGTTTCTTATGAGTACATAATAGGAAATATGTTTGAAAAATACTGAAAATAGGATGAAACAATCCTACACACATTCAGGTGGCTCCAAAAGCATAGCAAGGAGAAAAGATGAAGAGGTGATAAAATTTACACTTAGTTAATCCTTTGTCCACTTATTCTTATTTTCTTATTGATTATCTGATTGTGCCAATATAGGAAAGGAAGCGTGGTGGATCTATTAGTAGAGGAGAGTTGTGGGTTATGTTGCATAAGAAGAAGGATGGTTCTTATATTCATGATGATGCTCAAGTTATTGGCGTAAGTATTATATCCATGATGTTAGGTTCTTTTAATTTATTTTATAAAAAGAATTTATAATGCTTAAAATCTAATGTATATAGGAAAAAATCATGAACATTGAGAATCAAGATGAATCATCAAAGGAAATTTCAAAAAATGATTCCCTTTCTCAAGCACTAGGGAAAGAGCACTCGGGGCGAGTTCGTGGTGTTGGTTCTGGGTCATGTCCTACTCAACTATTTGGCCAAACAACACATCAATTTGGTGGGTCTTCACATGCATCTGTTATCCAATCTGAGATGAATGAGGTAAAATCTCAATTAGAAGCTGAGAGACTTAAAAGAAAAAATCTAGAGGAAATTGTGGAAGCAGAAAGAATGAAAAGGCTAGCTGTTGAAAGTGCTGTAAAGTATATTCTACAATTACAAGGAGGCAATTTACCACCTGAGTTGGCTGTTATGATCAACACAGTGGTATCTATTTCAAATTATAAAATTATCTATATGACTATTTTTATATTTTTCAATTCAAAGATGTGATAATCCATGTGAATAATATAGTTACTTATTTATAATTGTTTCTAGGGTCAAGATGAAGGGAGTGGACTAATATCTCCAGGATCAAGACCATCTTCTTCTGCTAGTCATGATGCTCAACGCCAATCTAATCAAAGCCCAAACTGAATTGTCTACTTTAATATTTATTTAAACATAAGAGATGTAACTAGTTATTCTACCGTGTGGATCAATTTTTAAAATAGTGCACTAGATCTTTTGGATACACTTGTTTGAGATTGTGATACAATACTATTACGATTAAATATATATCTCTATTTGATTTGTGGAATTTTAAGAATTTCATTTAATAGATTAATGTAAAAAAAAAGTTCTTGTGACAAATCAATGCAGTTAAATACAATAATTAAAGCTGGCAGTATTTTGCGGCGGTTTGTCCGCTAAGTTAGAAAAAATCGCCGCTAAATCTAGTTCTAATGTCCCTTAGTAACCGCCGCGAAACCTAGCAAACCGCCGCTAAAAAACTGTCCAAAAATAAGCCTAACCGCCGGAAAACACAGGTAACCGCCGCAGAATAAAACCGCCGGGAAAACATAGGTAACCGCCGCTGAATAAAACCGCCGGGAAAATAAATCAAACCGCCGGAAATACAAATCGCCGCGAAACATGTCTTAACCGCCGTGAACACGAACTGCCGTGTTAACCGCCGCATCGGCGGTTGTTCCGGCGGGTGATAGAAACCGCCGGAAAAGGGTTTAAGGACGGAGCTATCAGTGGCGGTTTGCAAACCGCCGAAAAACGGTTTTGCGGCAGTCGCAAACCGCCGTAAAACCATATTTTAAACCGCCGCTATCCCGCGCTTTTTTGTTAGTTAACAGAATAAAATCTCTCTCAATAGGATTCTAAACTTATTATTGGTGAGAATTGAAGAAAATTAAGAAGAAATTTTAGAGGCCAGGGGCAGTATGTAGTACACGTGTCTCGCGCTTTACCTTTTAATTCATTTTTTTAAAATGTAGGAAAAATATATGAAAAAATAGAAAATTTATGTGATATATATATAAAGCAATAATTTAACCAAATTAAACAAAGATCAAAGGAAACGAGTGGTGAACACAAACTACAGCATATATGTGTGTATATATGATCCATCAATCAAATCCCTCTTATGTAAATGATTGGAGTGGAGCCCCTTCCACAGTTTAATTTGACTCTTTCTTCCTAACCTGACTAATTAATTGGTCTCTATATTTCTTCAACTATAAATGAATAAGTCCAAATTGTACCGATACTCAATTAAATTTGTTAAAATTTCCATTGTATTGTATTCTTTCAATCCATATATAAGTTTTATAAAATTATTACACTAATTAATTTTTTAAATTTATAAAATTACTACACTTCTATTCTCTTTATTGTATAAAGAACCCAGTATATAACTGACACTACTAGAAAAATGAGTATTTTTAATAAATTAAGCATTAAATGTGTCAATAAAGTATTGTCAATAAAAGTAATATTGACAATTAGCGATAGTCGAAAATACTTAAAAGTAATTTATAAGTATTTTCGATATTCATTAATTGTCACAGAAGAGTTTTTAACATGTCAATATAACTTTTTTTAATAATACTTTTATTAATATTTTTCGATAATTAAATGTTGAAAAGAATTATTATTATTATAGTGTGAGATCTAAGACAAAGTTAGGAGAGTTTAATGTGATTTATCTAATGAAAAATTGAATAGAAAGGACAATAATAATAATTCAGGATTATTCAAGGGATACATGCAGCTACGTAACCCCGCTACATTAATTAAGATCGAGCGATCAAACAGTTGGATCCAACAATGCCACTCGTGTACATGGAGTTAGGGCATTGTCAATAATAAATAAACAATATATATATATATATATATATATATATATATATATATATATATATATATATATATATATATATAGCCCACATATACAGTGAAATTCAATTGACAAAACAACGATGAAAGATACTTGTAAAAGCTCGTGGATGAGGATTGAGAACCAATCAACTCTATTATCGTCCTCTAGCTAGCCATGCCAGCAACAATTTCCGAGACTATTTATTAATGTTAGTATGGTATGATCGTACCTCTTATTTAAAATTATTGTCTCTTTTTTATTTTTCATTTTAATTCATAGTATCTTTTTACAATTCATAGGCAGTACTAAGTACCAAAACAAGGGTAGAAGATGGAGAGTAACAGGATTCATATCTAATAGATCGCATATTCATCAAATTCTAACTTAAAAAAGTAAATATCTCTTTTGATCCCTCAAGATTATCATATATGAAGGGCAAAATAGTCTCTCAAGATATGAAAATGACAATGTGGTTCCTCAATATTTGATTTGATGGACAATATAATAGTCTCTTGATATATGAAATTAAAGTGACAACATAGTTATTCAAGATTGAAATTTTAGGATAACATGGTCTCTCAACTTGTCTTAAATTTTCAATTTTGATGGATCACATTATCCTAAAATTTAAATCTTGAAGGATCATATTATCACTACTTTTATATTTATTTTGAAAAACTATTTTATCTATCACGATAAATTTAGAGGGATCATATTATTATTTTCATATCTTGAATGATTATTTTATCCGTCACGTTAATCTTGAAAAATCATGAAGTATCTTATTTAAAAAATAGTGAATAGAATAGATAAGAATATGGAAAATCAAGTGTGTTTGACATGCATTAATGGGTAGTCATGGTATCTCTAGCTCCTACCTCCATTATTGGTCTATCAAACCCTAGCTAGTTAACTACATGATTGAGACGGTATTGTTTGGAGAGGCATCGCTTTCAATCCAGAGAGACTTGATTGTACTCTTGCCACTTTAATTGATATCAAGTTCTTGGCAGAATTCATATAATTCAAACCATTTCTCTTTTTTCTTTTTAATTCTCTATTTGAAGCTCTCATCTGATCGAGTCTTAATAAGGAGAGTGTATTAATATTAGATAAAGAGTAGTTCTATATATAAATAATTAATTATAGGTAGAAGATCTCTAGGAAAATGATATAAAAAAAAAACATTTTAAAGATAATTATAAATGTTAATGATTTTAAATTAAATATGATATGATAGATTATAGTGTGGTTTCTTCATATAATCGATTTTGTGAGATAAGACTTATTTGTTGGTATTGATGTTGTAATATATATAGAAGCTCTTTAGTGGAGGTAGGAAAATGTAGAAGCTAAGGAAGGGGCAAATTTAGACTTAATGGTTTTTGTATACATTTTGGTGTAGAATGAGATGTACGTATATAACATATACATGACTCAAAATTTTACATAAAATTTATATATATGTCAAAATTTTGTACTTAAAATTATATTTTAATATTTAGTAAGGGATTAAAAATAGACAGAAAATTTTATGAATGAGTACACATGTGTGAAATTGCACATTAAAAAGCCTAATGTGTGTTTTGATTGGAGCTTGTAAATAGGATATTTTTACACTAAATTGATTTTGATCAAATATAAAGAATTAGTATTAACATGATTTATGTTTAAAAACTTTTATCTTAAAAATAATTATGATATGTGTGAACCATGTCAAACAAAATCACTTATGAAGTTACAATAACTAAAATGAGTACAAGTTCGCTATACTATATATTTTATTAAGCTAATAAGATAAAATATTATTTGTATATTAACATTCTCAATTGAGATATGCTATGTGTAAAAAAGAAAAAGTCAAAAAAAATCAACATATTAACTATGCACACTATATATCATATGTTATAAAGAAAAATAATTTTATAATATGTAATATATAATATGCATATATAGTATAATATATGATGACGTGCAAAATATTTTAACTCTTTTGACTAATTTGTTTTTGTTGTATACTAAATATTTAAAAAAAAATGCGCTTATTCATTAAACTTCCTTGTCTTTTATTTATTTGGTAGGGAAATGATTGGTGAATAATAGAAAAATAGTCAAACCAACTAACGGGCCTATTTGATAATATTTTGGTAAAAAAGAAACTCTTTTAAAGAGATTAATTTTTAGTGGACTGAATGATTATAGTCCAAAATCTATATATTGACTGATTTTGACTAATTTTTTATTGTGCAAATAACTACATTCTATTTTGTACACTTTCTTGCTTTATTTTTACTCCTATATGCAAGTACAATTATACAAAAGTACCAATTTCACCCATTCATAAGGAAATGTGTAAAAGGTATAATCTCTATCCGAAAATGTGTCACTCTATATTATTCTTTCAAAAGGTTTTATATGAATGTTAATTGTTATTGTATAAAATTTACTTAAAAGTTGTTCAGAAGCTGGTATTTTAGTACATAAGCAATAATATAATGTTTATCGTACAACAAAAATACGCCCAACAAATATCCAACGTGTGCTATACATGATATGATATGTGTGCTATTTGTATAGCATACGTATATATAGTATACATCCTATATTATGTATAGTACATGTTGGATATTTGTTGGACTTATTTCTGTTGTACACGTAACATTATTGCATAATTAAGAGCCACATTCCATTCATAACAAGCACATTCATTTTTTTCTTCTTTTTTTGGTCAAATAATATGCACAGTTTGGAACTAATTTATATTCAAAGGAAATGAATATATATTAGAACCCGATACGTTTTTGGTCAATATAACCCAAGTATTTGAAACAAAAATAACATTTATTGTCCTAGAACGGGTTGCTTGAGCCCAAGTATTATTTCTTGACCAAGCAAGTCATTTATTCATCAGAGTGACCTTCAAACAAAAGAAAAACAAAACCATATGCCCAAGAAAACAAAAATTCAGTGATCACCCAAAAAATAATGCAGAGTAAGAAATAGGGGAAAAAACAAAGAAAGTGCTAACTAAACTAAAATAAAATTGCAGTCATGACAAATTTGGTATGAGAATGCCAATGAGCATTAGCTCAAATGGCAACTCCCTTGGTCCAAGTGACTAAGGGATTTGTTGTTCTAGGATCAAGGATTTTATTCCTATATGCCCACCCCTTCCCCAATTTTCCCTAGCTCCACTAGGAGCTCCTTGTAAACCAAAGAAAAAAAAAATTTGGTATGAGAATAAAATTAAAAATAAAAATTATATGATCAAATCTATGAGTAAACTACTTATACATAATTCAATTCATAATTTTTGTTTTCTTTTTCACTTTTATCCTCTTACCATCGATATCGGTATACAAAATTTTACACACATGCATTATTATATCTGTGTCTGCTTATATAATATAATACTCGCAAATGTCAAACAATTTTGAGTTGTGTTTGTGAATTTGTGCTATATATAAAAACAAAAAAAAAAGCATTTTTATATATACAACAAAAATAATCTAGTCTAAATAGTCACCATCTTATATACAACATATATAATACCATGTTATATATAATATTTATAATATAATATGCATTATGATATAGTATGTTATGCACAACATTTATCACATATTAAAAAAATAATGTTATAACATGTGACATATGTTATGCATAACATGTAATATATGATATACATAATATATAATATATGATGCACATACTATATTATATATGTACAACATATTGACTATTTTTTATTGGTTTTTTTATGGTATAAAAAAGAATCTATCAAAACGAAATCCTCACATGTTGTTGTTATGAAAAATACATTTTGTTCTTCAAACCTGAAATTTCGCATATGCTAATTAATTACTACATTTCATAAAACAGCCAAGTATTGAAACCCATAAAGCAGGGTTTGAGAGCAAACACCAAACCCATTTTCATACCCATAAATTTGATGGGGACATGAAAAGTTTGCTATAGCACCTGAGAAAAAACTGCAGTTTCTAAAGTGAAAAGGAATGTTGAAAAGGAGAGAAAAAAGAAAATTAAATGAAGCAGAAAAGAAAGTAACATTCCTATATTAATAATCTTATATAAGAAAGCACATCAATTAATTTGCTACATCAAATTAGCAAGAAGAAATTATAATTATTTTAAAAGAAAAAGACCAATTTTCTTATGGCATAACAATGTCCCCAAAATCCTTCTCCATTGTTGGAACCATCAACCAATCATCAGGGCAGAAACAACAACTAAGATCCATTGAATCCACAAATTGTGATTCATTGTCATTTTTTTCCACAAAAGGGTGATCCAATAAAATCTCCTCATTGTTCATAATATTGCAATCCAAACCATCAAGAAACCCCATCCACCAAGAATATGAAGAGCCCTCTTGATTCTTCTCCCCAAACTCTAGTACTCCCAAAGTGCCTTCAATTTGAGGTGTTTGTGATAATGATGATGGTAAATTTGGTGTTGGCTCAACCAATACACAAGAAGTAGTAGTTGTAGACCATGTTGGTTCTGGCTTAGGCATTGAATCCAATAAATAGTAACAATAATTTTGTGCATCTAATGAAAACATTGACACAAAATCAATATCAATATCAATATTATTATAATCATATAGTTGTTAGTGTTAATGTTACCTTGTACTACAGAACACAATTTCTCTGTTGATGCTTTATGATATTGTTGCAAAGCATAAGCAAAATCAACTTCCTCTGTTCTATCATCATCTGCCACATTCACAAAAGAATGAACTTGATGAGGAACATTGGTGGTACCCTTTGAGCCAAATCCTTCTTCCATGGTTCTTTCTTTTTTTCTATGAGTTTATTTAGTGGGGGCAAAAGAACCAAAATCCCCAAATAGGTATTGGTCTTTTTTTTGGGGTTGTTGGGAATTGGAAGAAGTTACTAGCTAGAGTTACTGGTTATTAGGCACTAGCAGGTGATGGAAGGGTCTAAAAGACTAAAAAGTAAAAACAGATCATGACATGAGTGAAGTGACAGATATAATAAAAAGGAGAAAAATCCTAATTTAGTCCTTTGTGAAAATAATATGAAATAAATAATTAATTTTTTAAGAAAAAAGTGAATTTTTTTTTCATTTTCTATAATTAAAATATATGGAATAGATTAGTAATTATTTGTAAAAAATAGGTTTATGGTCACTAGCAAATATATAAATAGGATAATAAATACATTATTAAAATATTGAAAAATAATTAGTTATATATTTTTGAAGTTTAATTTGTAAGTGTTCATAACTAAATTTTATTTATACAATTATTCAATTAAGTTATCCTATTTAAAATATTTTTTCAACAAATTAAAGTGAGATTTAATAAATATATATATGTATATACGATTAAATAATAATATAATTGATTTTACAAGATCTACATATACAAATTAAGCTCATGTTTTATATTTTAGAAGATTAAAAAGTATATATATATATATATATATTTATAACTAATATTATTTTATTTTTAATGAAAGATGGAGTTGAAAATTTACTTTAATAAGAAAAAAAAGGATAGGGTGAAAAATGGAGTGATGAGAGAGATGAGCATGAGCATGTAGACTGACACGTAAGTGGTGATTGTGATTGTATTGGACACATCAAATCTTTGTATAAGCAATGTAGCCTGCGTGTCTGCAAAGTCTTGGCCTGGCCTCTGTGTTACCTTCCAACACTCTCTTTATTGTCTACCTTTTTTTTTTCTTAATTAGGGTGAAGTACAAAAACAAATATGAAAGATTTTATCATTTATAAATTTAATTGAAAGATATTTTAACAAAATAATTCATAAAAAATTGTTCAAAGATACGTTAGAATTTTATGGATTTAGAGTAAATATAAATATGTGTTATTATAAACTTTAGCCCAATATTAAAGTGATCTAGTAAATTTAAATTATTATTAGTGTATGAGCATAAATATCTTATTAAGTGAGTATGAGCTTTTATATATGTAGATACCATTTGGGTCCGGTTACTAATTTTATGATGGACTGAATTAGAAACTAGGGTTATGTTGTTTATATAAAGAGGTTATGGTCCCCAAACTGTGGGTGTTGCCTCTGTTCCTGTTATCCCATCAGCAGAGAGGTAGAACCCTAAGGAGCACTCACTAGTTTGGAAGATCAAGAACCAGATTAATCAACCTTGTAGATCAATTGTAGATCAAGAACTAAAGAGACCCAAAGCATCAATCGATTTCTATGGCATCAGGTACGTTTCCGCTTTTGATTTCTACATCTTCTTTATGATTCAATATGAGTGGTCTTGGGCTATTATGGATTCAATGTTTTCCCAACAAGTAGTATCAGAGACATTCATAATTGAATCATTGAGAAAATAATGGTGATTATTGATGTTTGAAACATTTTATTCCGTCAAAGTTCTTTGATTTTTTTTTTATGTGATTCTTTTTTCGATTAAAAAAAAAAAAGGGGAGTCACATGATTAAAGAAATTAGGTTGCCGACGGGATTGTTTTGAATTAACGCATACTAATTATATTTTAAATATATACATATTTGAGTTACTTCTCTGCACTGTATACATATATTGATGTTTGGGTATAATGGCTATTTATATGTGTGTGCACAATGTGTACCTACGGGAATCGATAAGATGATATTTATGTATATATCAAAGAGTTCAACCGTGGATATATATGTATATTTGTGGATTTGAGATTTTTTATGATTTTGAAATTTTATAATTCATATTGTGTATGAATTTGGAATTAAGTTGTTGTTACTGTTATGATTTGATCAAGTTTTAAGTTTTTGAATAAATTAATTGAAACAATATGCTGCCAAAGTAGTCTCTGTTTGGTAGATTAATTTATTCTAAAACATTTGGATGATTATGATGATCTAAAACGTTTGAGTTTTAGAATGTGTGCTCTCCTATTTGGTTTGACATTGTGTTAATCTCCCATTTGTTTAGGCATGTTAGTTCTCATGTCTCTTTTTCAATATGCCAATATAAGGATTTAACTCTAACATGTGTGATTCCATATTTTTAAAATATCTGAATTGGAATTAAAAATATATATATATATATATATATATATATATATATATATATTTATTTGAGGTACTTTGTTTTGATATAGTACTTATAAGGACTATTGGGAACACATGATAGAGTAACTATGGTGATTGTTGCATTAGGATTTGTAACTAATTTTGAATTTTGGAGTAAATTGGCTAAACAATATGCTGCCAAAGTAGCCTCTGTTGTGTAAGTCAATCTATTTTAAAATATAAGGATAATTGTTGGCATGTAATTCGTTAAGTATTGATCAGCCCAAAGGAGAGTCAATACATTTGGTGGCGAATTTCCTGCTCACTTGAGTAATGAATATAAATTCATAACAGTGTTACATAAGGATTCTGGCAACAATCGTATGAGTTCTATAATAGATTGATTGAAGCGATATGTTGCCAAAGTAGCCTCTATTGCTTAGGTTGATTTATTTTGGAACATAAGGACAATTAGGAGTAAGTAATTCTTGTGAATATTTGTCGGCCCAAAGGAAGGTCAATATTTGGCTTAATTACATGCACACACTTGTAGTGATAAATATGTGATAATTGTTAGGTTCCATGTGAATGATAAATCGATCCAAAGATGAACTTATTGTTTGACAAGATTTATTATCAATATTTAACTACTATTCAAAATTCATAGGGTATTGATCGGCCCAAAGGAAGGTCTATACCTGGCTGAATTATAAGGAGTAAGTAGTTATTGCAAATATTGGTCGGCCCAAAGGAAGATCAATATTTTGCTGAACTACATGCACACACTTGTAGTGATAAATATGTGATAATTGTTAGGTTCCATGTGAATGATAAGTCGATCCAAAGATGGACTTATTGTTTGACAGGATTTATTATCAATATTTTACTACTATTCAGAATTCATACAGGTATTGATCGGCCCAAAGGAAGGTCTATACCTGGCTGAATTATGCTTAAAATTGTGGCAATGAGTATGTGGTGGTTATTAGGCTCCATGTGAGCAACATGTTTGTCCAAAGATGAACTTGTTGTTTGACAGGAATTACTATCAATATTTCATTACTACATTGAGAGTACCACTTACAAGTTAATATTTCTGTCCAAAGACTAAATATTAATGTTGTGCTAGGTATCTTGTGATGGGCCCACCGTTATTTGAATTTATAAAATTTGTTTGAGTATATTGTTTTGTTCTCATTATATTTTTTTTTTATATATGTTTGTGTTATCTGCCATTATTAGTCTACTCATGCGTTGAATTACACTAGCACTAAGGAATAGGAATATGATAAATTATTATTTCTATTATAACTGTTTGATCTTGGATTGTGCACTAAGGTTTGAATAAACTCATTTCTCTTATGGATAAAGGTTCTCATAAGGAAATAAAAATAAATAAATAAAAAAAATGGAGGACTTTGAGAAGTGAGACTATTCTGATTGCACAAGTCTTATGATCTTGAAGCATGAAGTTATATAAATATTCATGGGCTATTTGTCCGAAAAGGTATTAGGTGTCAAGATAATTATTATTTTCTAAGGGCTTTATCAAAAGCAATAAGGTAAAACAAGTGCGATTTTATCGAACTTGTTTTCAATAAAGTGTTAAGGTAAGGGAGTACATCGTGAATATGTCTTTATCTTGTTTTGAAACTAAATGCATTAAAGTTAGAGTTATCTAATGATGTGTCTATGCATTTAGTTTTGACTTCTCTTCAAACAGAATTTATTTGGTTTAATGTCAGTTATTGTAACTGATAAAAGGAAAAATAGCTAAGCTATTTTTTGAAAAGAAGAGAAGTGTGTTAAGACTAGAATAAAAGTGCTCATTTGGCAAACACCTTTAAGGACAAAATATAAAGAAAGGAATAAAGTTGCTATCATTAGTCCACTTTAGAATAAATAGCGCAGGAAACAAAATTTATATGTATATATAAATTTTGGCTATAACTTCTAATAATATTGGGACACATAAAGGATGAATTGTCGAATGCCATATTTGACATATGAGGAAAACTATACTTCTCTTTTGGGTATGGTATTGGGCTATTTAAGTCGCAATATCTGTTTAGAAAAATAAATAATCAGGAAGAGATTAGATGTCAATAAATTCTTTTTGGAGCTCTTTTTTTATTATTATTATTATTATTATTATTATTATTATTATTATTATTATTATTATTATTTTGTGAAAACATGATCCATTTAAGTTTATGACACCTTTACCTCCTATGAGAAGTCTTAGTCGTAAATATATTTAAGGGGTAAAATATTGCAGCTTATATTCTTAATAAAGTTTCAACTAAGGTAGTGACCAAAACTCCTTATGAACTTTCAGACTGGAAATATTTTTTCAGTATAAGGCTTTTATATATTTGGAGTTGTCTGATTAAGATATATTTTGTCGGTC
Source organism: Aeschynomene evenia (assembly GCA_013621005.1). Classification (NCBI taxonomy): domain Eukaryota; kingdom Viridiplantae; phylum Streptophyta; class Magnoliopsida; order Fabales; family Fabaceae; genus Aeschynomene; species Aeschynomene evenia. The sequence continues at coordinate 31,841,665 of CM024268.1, read as the reverse complement.
AAATAAAGAAAAATTGGACATAAAGATAGTCAACAACTGCTTAGTTGGATAACTTTTTTGGTATATGGGGTATAAAGTTATTATGATCACACTGCATCATTGAGGATATTGAGTTTGAGGGGAGAGATAAGGTTAAAAAAGAATGTTGATAACTTTCCCCAATCAAGATAAAGAAAGTATACTTGAAAGTAAACTCAATAAACTCAAGAACTTATGTCATGAAGACAGTCCAATAGAGAAATAAAAAAAATTATGTTATTATGTTCCTCTAGGAATATAAGAAAGAAATGGATTGATGAAAGAAAATGATTTAATCAACTTTCATCAAGACATGAAAAGTATATTCATTTCTCGAATGTGAATTGATTGTCAAGAGTGAAGAAGTGAACAATGACTTTTAGGTACTTATCTCATTACTTGAAGGTATGAATCTCATTAGTTACAGATTAATATTTAAATCTGGAGGTTCAAAAGGTAATGTAGAGAAAGATAAAGCATGTCTTGTTCTAAAAAGGTTTCACTCTGACATATGTTGCATATTAATATCATAAGTTTCATTAGATGAATATAAAGAATATGGTTTAATCATCAATGAACTTATGTCAGATCCCAAATTCTAGTAAAGGATATTACAAATATCATTAATCATTATCTTATTTGGCTCTGAGATAAATGAGAACATGATTTTGTAATTTATAAGTTCAGTGGGAGAACATATATTTTGACATTACATGTTGATAATATATTGTTTGCTAATTATAATAAAGTTTTGGTTCACAATATCAAAAGGAGTCTATCAAAGAAATTTGATACGAAAGATCTTGGGAAGTCTCTTTTGCATTAGGAATTCAGATGCGTCGAGATCATCTCGAGCTATTCTTGAATTGTCGCAAAAGAGCTACCATGTTAGTTAAAGGACTCATGATATTTGGCATTTAGAATTGCAGAACAGAAAATGCCCCTATTGCTAAGGGAGACATGTTTAGTCTCAATTAACGTCCTATGAATAATTTTGAAATTAAAGAAATGCAAAAGATTTCTCATACTCTAGAAGTTGGAAGTCTGAGGCATGTTCAATTTTGTATGCGTTTGGATATTGTGTACATTATTGAGTGTTAGGCAGATACTTGAGTAATGTGACAATAAATTATTGGTTAACAACCAAGTAAGGCTTATGGTTTCATTAAAGAACAAAACATCACATGCTCACATTCAAGAAGTCGGGTGAAGTTAGAGATAATCAAGAATATAGATGCCGACTTTGTCAGATGCCAAGAGAATTATATTTTCTTTTTGGTTATATTTCTATGCTTGTTGGAAGAGCAATATTTTGGTAGAGTGTCAATCACACACTCATTGCTCTTTTCACTAAGGCAGTTGAACTTATTGCTCATTAAGAAACATCAAGTTAATATGATTATGTAATTTTGTCACATAATTGCAAATTCTTGAATAAAGTTGAAAGACCACTTAAGTTATTTTGTGACAAATTGTTTATAATCATATTATTTAAGGAAATACAGAGTGATTAATGTGTTTTTAGAGCATATTAACATAAACTCCATAATTGCGGATCCGCTTACTAAGGAAATCAAACCTATAGTCTTTCTTGAGTTCAGTACTCATTTTGGTGTAATATCATTTTATATGATATATTGTTTCAGTGGGAGTATGTATTTGGATGCTCATGTGTTTCACAGACACACCTTAAGTTTATAGATTTTTTCTGCAGAAATAAAGTATTTGGTTTTGTTTATCACTCTGGATTATTTAATTTGATATCATAAAGAATAAAGTTTGGACCAGTTGGAAATAGGCATGTGTGATCACATTACGTGTAATTTCCATGCTACATATTCATGCTTGATCTATGTCATTTAATTGTGATGATATTTGTGATCATGGAAAACTTAGTTATGAAAAAAATATGACGAAAATTGCCTTGGTCCTATATCAACATAGTTGATGGACGAGATTGTTTGAAGATGTTTTCGACATAATAGCAAATTTAGAGCTCATAAAGTTACAGTTTTGTATTTATATATACACATATGTCCAAGTGGGAGATTGTTAGAATTTTATGGACTTAGTGTAAATATAAATATGTGCTATTATAAACTTTAGCCCAATATTAAAGTGATCTAGTAAATTTAAATTATTATTAGTGTATGGGCATAAACATCTTATTAAGTGAATATGGGCTTTTATATGTGTAGATACCATTTGGGCCCGGTTATTAATTCTATGATGGGCTGAATTAGAAACTAGGGTTATGCTGTTTATATAAAGAGGTTATGGTCCCCAAACTGTGGGTGTTGTCTCTTTTCCTGTTATCCCATCAGCAGAGAGGTAGAACCCTAAGGAGCACTCACTAGTTTGGAAGATCAAGAACCAGATCAATCAACCTTGTAGATCAAGAACTAAAGAGACCCAAAGCATCAATCGATTTCTATGGTATCAGGTACGCTTCCGCTTTTGATTTCTACATCTTCTCTATGATTCGATATGAGTGGTCTTGTGCTATTATGGATTCAATGTTTTCCCAACAAGATATTAAAGTGTCAAGTCAAAAGATATTTTTTATATAATTAGAATACTTTATTAGATTTAAATAATTTTTCATGAATTATTTTGTTAAAAAAAATTTTGTGGTTGAATTTTTCATTTTTTTTTATTTTAACCTCTTAAATATCACGATCTTTCAGTATTAATATCATAAATAAAATAATTTTCTCAAATACAAAATGATTATTAATCTTTTAAATTTTAACGTGATAAATGAAATAGTATTTTAAAATATGAAAGTAATAAACTGGACTAATAACATTGAAAATTTAAGATAACGTAGTCTTTTAAAATTAAAAATTTTGAATAAATAGATAAAATTATATTTTCCTAAATTTCAATTTTAAATGACTATGTTGTCATTTTAATTTTGATGGACTATTTTATCATTTATATCAAATCTTGACATACTATTTATATCAAATCTTGACAAACCATATTAATCTTCATTCATTGAACAATGTATAACTTTTTTACACAGTTTTTTACATAGTTATCCAATAATTATGTGATACAACGTCAGCTATGAATGTGTTTTCTCTCACTACCTGAAAAGTCATATAAATAAAGTATTTTGATTGGATGACAATGTAAAATATTTTTACACTGTTAATGTATCAAAATTAAATTCTTTTATTTTTTGTAACTTGAAAGACTATTTGATCATTCATGTTAATTTTGAGAGACAAAATAAAATATATATTTTTTTATATTTTTCTGAACTTTTGCCTTTAATCTGAATTGATCATGCATGCAATCTAAGCACATTATAAAAAGCTATTTAAAAACGCTCTTTCTGTCTTCTATGAGCCTAAACAATGAAACTAGGATTAAAGCTGTAGCAAGCAATCAACTTTTTAGTACTTGACAAATTAATTTCAATGAATCAAGTAAGTGAACACGTACGGCTGCCTCATCCTCTTATCTCTTTCTCATACAGTACAGGATTCAGAACCCTGAGTTTTTTTCATTATTTTATTATCTCAGTACTTTCTGTTTTTATTATATTTATGTTATTTATTTTTATGATTTTTTATTATTTTGTGTCGATAAATATTTTATTTATTTTTAATAAATATAAAAAATAAAAATAGATCTATTATTTCATCAATTAAAAAATATTCATAATTATTATAAATAAATAATATAGGAAGTAATTGCAATTATCATTCACCATGAGTATCACAAAGTCACATTTCTCTCTTTATTCGTAATTGGGATTCTTTCATCTCAAAAATGATCCTTAATTGAGATTTTTTTTTTCTATTTTGTTCTCTAAAATTTTAGTTCTTATAATAAATTCTGTACAAAAATTATTTCTGTTTTTATTATCTCATTGAAAATTTAACCTCTTTCTGCACTAAAGAACAAAAGACAAAACCCTAATCAGGGATCAGATCAGTTTCAGGATAACTTGAGCAAGAACTTTTTAAAAGGAAAAAATTAATTGAAATTAAAACTGAATACTTTTAGGTTTTTTTTTCTTCTCAAAATTCATGTCTTTTTTAGGAAAAACTTTGTATCAACTTTTTATAATGATTTTATTTATTTTCTTAAACTAAAGAATGACAAGGAGATATTTATTTTTAAAATAGTGTATATTTTTAACTTTTAAAATTATTCATTTGAGAAAATTTTCTTATTTTATTATTTAATTTGAGAATAGATTGAAATTCTTAATACTACTCGCATCATTTTCTAAATATTTCAAGACCAATTTGTTCCAAACTTCCAACGACTTTACATGCCTAGATTCACAAGTTTTCACAAATATTTTCCTCATGTGGAAACACTCACTTCAATTTTTATTTTTTCTATACATATAAATAAAGGTAATGAAATTTGTATTTGTAACCTCATATTAAACTACACAAACCTATATCACTAGCCCAATTCTAGTGATTAGAACACCTGGTCCTGTTTGTGTTTTTATTTTATGTTGGGTTATACTTTTCAACAAATTTATGGGAATTTTTGGCCAACCAGCAGTTTGGGGCATAGGATTCTTTTTAAATAAAAATGTGTTATAATGAACACAAATGCTTGGAGAATAATAAAAAATCAGCCAAAATAGCCAACAAAGTCTATTTAACATTTTGTGACTCAAATAGAATTTTAATCATGAGTATATTTTTAATGGGCTTGGTGATTGTGGCCCAAATTCCTATTTGTTGGCTGTGTTGACTGGTTTTTTTTGTTGTACCGCTAGCGATTATCGCTCAATAATAAAATAGGATATTAAGATAAAAATTTCTCCCAATAATGTCTTTCTATATCTACTTTTACATTTTATCCTTATTTTCTTTGTATTTGCTTCATCTCTACAATCAAATTAATTAGAAATCTTTGCCTCTAACACAAACAATTTTAATTTTTTTGGTAAATTAACTACATTTAAGTTCCCTAAAATTTAGTAAATTTCGGCTCGACTTCTTTCTATTGGTTCAAGTAACGATTTTTTTCATAAATGCCTTGTTCAAGGGATCAATATGAGAGTCAATGTAATAACTTTTACAAACTCGTTAACATTTTGAGCAAATTTTACTATGAAAGAGAGATGAAATGAATTTTATGGAATCTCAAGAAATGTTAGTATAAATTTTTTCACTATAACACTTTAATTTACATACTATCATGGCCCAATTAATTACTTCTCCCTGATGCCTGACCATAGTCCAATTAAAATCGTTTTTCTCTGATCATTGTCCAATTACTAATTATTGTTCGTCGTATATAATTGGGTTACTGGGCCAAGTTTAAACTTGAGTCTATGTTGGGGTTTTGCTTGAATGTAAGTGTAAATTTTTTTTAACTAAATATGCTCGGAAATTGAACTGTCATTTTATACTTTTCTTATACATCAAATCATATGGTGGTTATTATAGTGGATTATTGATTTTTAGTGATAAATTGTTACTTTCTTAAATTTCTATTTGTTGATACAGTGTAAAACAACTTTACGTTATTAGTGTACGAAAATTTTATTTCTTTTAATTATTAAACATTTATTTTGAAGAAAAATCTCAAATAATCCCAGATGTATTCCTGATGATATGATAATTTTTTGAAAACATAAAGAAAGGGATGAAGCAAACCATGAGTGGTGTGCTTTGTTATAGAGGAATGCAGAAAAATCTGTAAAAGAGATATGGTGGTTGGAAACAAATTAAAGGATTTCTCTGACGGTTGATCTCTTCACTCAATAAAGGAGTGGCATCCTTAATGTTTGGACAATCTTCACATAGAATCTGATTCTATTAGTTGTTGCTGGAAAAAGGCAAAAAATGGAAACTGCACATTATTGAGTACCAATCATCATCATATAAATTAGAGCATTACTAGAGACACAATAAAAAACCAGACAAAACAATCCACAAATAGGAATTTGGGCCACAATCACTCAATCCATTAAAAATATACTTATGATTAAAAGTGTTATTTGGATCATAAAGTGTTAAATGAGCTTTATGACTGTTTTGACTGATTTTTTATTATGTCCCAAGCATTTATGTATAAATTACAATAAAAAAATTTAAATTGTGAACCACACAATTACATCACGTGATATAGTCACAATGGCAAATAGCAAATGTTGCATTTATATCACTAATTCACCATGGCAACCATATACATATCATTATTACAATAATGTTGTGGTACAACTAACAAAAATACGTTCAATTAATATCTAACATGTAATATATACATGATATGAAATATGTGTTATATTTATGTATATTATACATGCAACATACATTATATATCATATATAGTACACGTTAAATACTAATTTAGCGTATTTTAATTTTATTGTATGACAAACATTATTAGTTGCTATTGTGATATTTATATGAAAATTTCTCGACCACTATGTCAACAAAAATTTCATCCATCTTCAAATAAAGTATATAGATTCTATTTAAATAGAATAGACATTTCACATTCAATAGGACTGACACTCAATGGAGTATTCGTCCATATGGAGAATGAGAAATACGTAGTACAGATATCATTTCTGGGTCAATAATGCTTGACGTACAACAGAAATACGTCAAATTTGTATCGAACGTGTGCTATCCATATTACAGAATGTGTGCTATATGTATAGCACATATACGTATAACATATATTCTATAACATAAATAGCACATATTGAATACAAATTAGACGTATTTCTATTATACGTCAAACATTATTATTTCTCGGTAATCAATCACAATATATAACAAGTCAAACTCACAATGAGGTATACTACCCACAATATGAATCACAACAATCGCATTATAGACAATCACAACTACGTCCAGGGCCATATCTGCAATTTAAATCACAACTTGCAACTATATAATCACAATCATGAATCTAGAATATCAAAACCAACTTAGGTTTTGGTCGGGGTTAGTTCATTTGTCCGCTTAAGCAAGGGTTGGGAGTTCAATCCTCACCTTGTGTATGCAAGTATGCAACAACCCCATAGTAGCTCAGAATGGTGTGTTATGGTATGGTGTGCGCATTTTTTGTATGTTTGAGTGCAATTGGGTCATTCAAGTAAAAAAATTTAAATTATTATCATTCATTCTAATTCACAAGTTTTAAATATAATTCACCATTTTTTTCTTTTCTTTTTTATTTAATTTGATTTTATTATATATTATGGAATACATTCTCTATTTGTGATATTAAATATTTTAAAATTAAAAGAAAAATAATTTAGAAAGTTAACAATTAGTTATCTTTTTAATTAAAAAAAGAATAAATAACATGAGCACTCTTGAAATTTTTTCAAAAGCAGCACTTCACTCCAAATATTTGAAGAATAATGTCAGTGTTCTTGTTAATTGATTTTCTATTAATGCCATATTAGAAGTTTTTTTTTTGTTTTTCACGGTATCTATCGGCTCGAAAGATCAAAGACTAATTTGTCACGGATCTGAGCATTTAAGGGTTTGCTGCTGGCCAATAGGTTGCTGCATACACAAGACGAAGATCGAAACTGCAATTAAGCGGATAAGTGAGCTAACCACTTGACCAACCCAAGATGGTTTGTCATATATGGAGAATATTTAGTGCCTATATTCTCTATATAGAGAAGTAGTATTATTATTAGAAGAGGAAAGTTATAACATATATTAAAGAGAGTAAATATTTTGGGAATACTCGATCTTTAATGCTACTACTCGATAAGCACTAAGTGCGTCGGCAAATGGGGTCCAAAGTCCAAACCAAAACAAGATACGAGTCATAACCCATAATTACTATCTTTTATTATTCAAAAGATGCTGATCTTAATAACAATTAATATTAGATAGACCACCACAATGCCCTGCATCTGCGTACTTGTGTCCATGCTTTCATGGCTGTAAAATCTGACTTTTTCTTCTAACTAATTCATTTTTAAATTCACCAATAAAAAGTAGTTTAATGTTTACATTTTCACTTATATTCGATCAAGAATTGTTTAATTTTCACATCTTATTTTCAAAAAGAGATTGTTTTTAAATATATATATATATATAGCAGCACCAAATTGAATTCTAATGTACGTAAAACTTCTCTTACATTGATAATACCTAGCTAAAACATTAAATTCTTTAAAAAAAACCTAGTAAGACTTATAAAAGATAGATGAATGTATGTTGAATGAATAGAGAGATTAATTTTAGTGCACTATTATTAATATCTTTTTACTTAGTCATCATTCAATTATATTCATCTATTTATGTGATTTTTTTTTAAGTGAGCTTGGATATATATATATATATATATATAATTTAATTACTTATATTGATATGTAAGAGTTTAATTTTGATACATAATGTTACAAACATTTACATTTCAATAAAATATATAGAAAATTTAAAGTTAATACAATTGATTTTTATTATTGAAATACCTAAATATAATATATTAGACTTGTGCTCATCATCCAAAAGCAAAACTACTCTTTCATAATATGCCTTCACATAATCAATGATGATTTGATTCCCATTGAATGGGAATTATTGATGAAGTCAACCAAACACAACACTTACTTAAAGGGTAAGAACCTGACCATGTATGTCCATGACAACTTAGATTAATGTCAATTTAATTTTAAAATATAATCTCCTCTCTAAAAAGTTAACAAACAAAGTGCACTTGAAAAAGCATAGTAGTGTGTGAGATGACAATTATTAATATTAAAACTTGTGCATTTTGATCAAGTTGCTTATTGTAATGTACTTTTTCCTTTTTTTTATTTATCTAATTAAAAAATGAACTTTTCCTTTTTTATTTCTCTATTTAAAAATTCTAAATAATTTTTATTAATTTATTATAATTATACTTTTAATTAATAGAAAAAGAATAAATATAATGAGTAATTAAGAAGAGATAGAGATAATGAATATTAAAAAAATATTGTCCAATATTCTTAAATTTTTTAAAATTAAAATATTGTAAAACACATCTTAAATCTACATACATAATTAAAACTGAACAAATAAAAAAATGAAAAGAGTATTAACTAAACTTTGGATGAGTCAACAAAAATTCGGACATCTCCTAAATTATGCATATCATATATACTAATTAATATATATAATGTAATATAACCCACCCTTTCCAAACCTTGGGCACAAGTATATATTGTTAGAAATCACTTAGTGGAATAAACCCAAGCTTCTCCTAATAAATTTTATGCATATCATATATCATATAATATGATGTAATATAATCCACTCTCTCCAAATGTTGGGGACAAGTATAATTGAAAGTGAGTGGTATAGAGGGAGTCTTATTAGTTGCCAGTCACCTAATAATTAGTGTTTGCTATACAATATTTAATACAACTTTTAATTAAAATAGAGCATTGCTATATTTACAATAAAAAATAGTTAAAACAGTCAACAAGTTATACACAACATATAAAATATAAAATACACAATGAATATTATATAAATTACACATTATATATCACATAATGTGCACAACATAGATCACATGTTGCAAAAAAAGAAGATGTTGCAATATGTGATATATATTGTGTATAACAAATAATATATTGTGTATATTTTATATAATATATATTATGCATAATATATTAATTGTTTTGGCCGTTAGTTCTTAGTAAGATGTATAAGATAAAAAAAAACATATAAATATTAAAATAGTAAGGATAATAAATTTTTCATCCTAATTAATTTTATATCATCTTTGACTCAATTTTTCATGAATATAAAAATATATACAATATTTTTATATATCCAATTATACAAATTTTTTATTACATCTCTCTCACTCAATACCAAACACCTAACCAATGGTAGTGTTGATGTGTAGTGTAGGATCTAAATTTCCTAATTTTTATCATACAAAGTCGATTGTTCAAACTTTTAGAAAAATATTCTCTTAAATCGCAACATCGATCATCTTAAAGAATAAAGATTAAGATCTTGAACCATATAAGAAATTCATCTATCATAAGCTTGTTATGATAGAGCTCATAATTAATATGCTCTCTAATTCAATAAGAAGAGAGTGAAAGTAGTTTAATGCTTATTAAAAAAAAACATTGCAACATATATTGAATTGTTGATCAATAATGTTGGTCATACAACAAAAATACGTCCAACTAATATTCAACGTGTGCTATATATAATATTATATATATATATACTATGGAATATGTGTTATACGTACGTGTACTTTACATATAGCACACATTCAATGTTATGTATAACACACATTTCATGTTATGCATAGCACACGTTGAATACGAGTTGGACGGATTTCTATTTTACAAAGTATTATTGATTATTGATAGAAAATCATTATTGTACAAGATTGACACAAAGATATGTCCCTAGTCCTACATTCAATCCACAAAAGAAATAAAAAAAAAAAAAAACTAACAAAAGCAACAAGAACATAACAAACATAATTTAGAGGCCAACACAATTTCTTGAGGAAGTGATTCCACCATCCACAACAAGATTATGACCACTAACATACATAGACTCATCACTAGCAAGATAAAGTGCAGCCTCAGCAATATCCTTAGGCCTCAAAGTCACCCCTCTTAAATTCCCAAGCCCTCTAACAAACTCCTCCATCTTCTCAACTTCCTCATCAAAAGGCAACCCAAAATTGATCATTCTTCCCTCATCATCATCACCACTATTATTTGGCCTCCATGCATTAACAAGCATTGATGTTGCAACCCCAAATGGTGAAATTGAGTTCACCCTTATCCCATACCTCCCCAATTCACAAGCAGTGTTCTTTGTGATCCCAACAATTGCATGCTTTGAAGCTGTGTAAGAATGTGGACCAAGGCCCCCAATTACACTAGCAACACTAGCAGTATTGATAATGCAACCACCAATCCCTCTTGGAATCATAGCCTTAGCTGCATATTTTGTACCTAATGCAACACCCTTGACATTCACACTCATGATCATGTCGAATTCATTCGGGTCGAAATTGAGGATGCTCTTGCTCTTGTTCTGGTTTCCTAGTACACCAGCATTGTTGAACATTATGTCAAGGTGTCCATAGTGTGAAACTGTGAAATTTACCAAATTTTCTACTTCTTGTTCATTGCTGACATCACAGTGGATGTAGGTTGCTGAAGGAGATAGTGTCTCTGCAAGAATGGTTCCTAGTGAGTCTTCAATGTCTCCAATCACCACCTTTGCTCCATGCTTCACAAATACTCTCACTGCTGCTTCACCAATTCCTCTGGCTCCCCCTGTTACAATTGCAATTTTGCCTTCCAACCTATGACAAAATCAAACATTTCATAAGAACATAGAATAAGCAACAAAAGAAATCAAAATGTTTTAGTATGTTAAAGTATAATCTTCTTCTTTGCTTTCTTATGTGCATAGAATTAGATAATGGCACAAAATATACAATTTATTTGGCATTGTTTGTTTCCCTTACTCTAGTATAAGAAGTTATAGTGGAAAAATGACTCTATTAAATTTTTGGAGTTATGTTTGGGGAACAACACTTTTTTAGTCAAAACGGCAATAAAGCCCATTTAACATTTTATGGTTCAAATAACATTTTAATCATGAGTTTATTTTTAATGGGCTGGGTGATTGTGGTCCAAATTTCTATTTGTTGGCTGTTTTGACTGATTATTTTGTTATAACTCTAGCAATAGCAATGGTTAGGATTATTTTATCTCTGACGACTCAGACTCCTGTAATATTTACTTAATGACCCCTTAACTCTGCCTATTGAATGAAAACAAATGCCTTTGTATATGCAAAACTAATCATAAGGTACCTTTTTGCTTCCTAAAGAGTTCATTGGGCAGAACAAGAATGAACATAGAGGGCTATCTATTAAGAGCAATAGTAGACACATTGTTATAGTACTACATGTACATCAAGCACACAATCATCAACCATCCATCAAAGTATTATGTGATTTGTGGGTCTACCATTTAAAACAAAAACTCAAATCCGCACACATATTCATACTCTTTTAATGGTAATAATCTCTTATGGATGCTTGATGAATGAAATGTTGACGTACGCCAGATTTTCGATTAATAAATACGTCATATCATCATTCCGGCAATTTTAATGTGTTAGAAGAAGAATTAAGACATTTTCATTTTTCATTATGATTCCCAAATTGAAAGTGAAAAGAGGGAACAGAGAATCTAAAGGTAGTAATAGTGTACTCCATTATTATGCATGATGATGGGTTTGGAAGCATAAGAAAGTTTTGGTACCTTCTAGAAGGAAGAGTCAAAGAATTGATGTCTGTTGGTGGTTGAAGAGACATTACTGCTTCAGCTGCTACTGCAACCATGGTTGAGATCTTTAGAGTGATGGTGGGTTCCTTGAAACAGAGCAAATTAAAGGAGGGAAACAAATAAGAAACAGAGGAAACAGGGGAGAAAGAGAAAGAGAGAGAGTTATTGTTGTTGTACGTTATTGCTGGCTTAACAAATACCAAGTAGTCAAGTACGTGTAGTTACAATAGCAAAATCAGGCATATATATATAGTGCAATTTACGTACAACGAATATCCAATGTACGCTATATATAAAATGTAATGCATGCTATACATACGTGTGCTATATATATTACATCTTATATATAATATATGTTGGATATATTTATGTTGTACGACAAGTATTATTGCATACAATGTGTATGATTGTGGATTGGATCTTGTGGGATTTTTTTTTTGTAAGAAATCTTGTGGGATTTGTTGTATCCAAAATTGATTCTTCTTTTCTCCTAAATTAGGGATGATACATGTACCACAATTAACCAGCTAAGAAACAATTAACTATCAATAAACTAGCTCGCGCATATTTTATATATCTACATGTACAACATATATTAGCAATCAGACTAGCCATCAATTAAATAACTTAGAGATCAACTATGGAACTAGTTAATAAAAGGAAATAAAATACACATATTGAATACAATGCAGATTGCATATCCTATAAAAATCAGTATCTTCAAAAATTAAAATGGGAAATATAATATGGAGATCTAATAGAATTCCCAATTACACATATCCAGCAAAATCTGGAAAGAAACAAAATGCATTACCATTAAAATATATTATACTTACTAAATAATTGGTTATTACACGTACGAACCACAAATTAAAATGGGAAATATAATATGAAGATATGATAGAATCCCCAATTACACATATCCAGCAAAATCTGGAAAGAAACAAAATGCATTATCAGTAAAATATATTATACTTACTAAATAATTGGTTATTACAAATACGAACTACAAATTAAAATGGGAAATATAATATGGAGATCTGATAGAATCCCCAATTACACGTATCCAGTAAAATCCGGAAAGAAACAAAATGCATTACCATTAAAATATATTATACTTACTAAATAATTGGTTATTACACGTACGAACCACAAATAAACTTTATAAAACATGTATCACGTAAAACAAATATTACACATACCTAATAATAGTGTTTACACATACTTTTTTAATACTATTACACATAAAAATATCCAACAATTACACATATCCCTTAATGGTACTTATTACACATACCTCTATTACACATATAAATGTCTTAATAGTGCTTACACATACGTAATAATGGCTATTACACAAATAACTATACATCAAATACATATATCTCTTAATAAAGCTTACATATAAGTCATGGAAGCTATTACACATATAATTATTCATTGATTACACAAACCACTTTAGGTAATTACACATGTATCAAATAATTGATCAAATACACATACTAAATGAAGGTTATTACATATACCTCTTTAACTCTTTAAGCTTATTACACATATATCAATAGACCAATTATACATACTAAAAGACGGATATTACACATACCTAATAAATGGTATTACACGTGACACTTTATAGATATTACACATATAATATAAAAATATTTAATGAATGAATTCGTGATATAAAAAAACATAAATAAACCTCAATATATGAAGTATTGAGATCGAAATTATTATTAATAGGTTGTTGATTAGATTCCTCTATTAGCATGTATCTTTGATGACCTCTCTGGCGAAAAAAATTTATAACAAAAAGTAGGATTAATGAGATAAAATAAGAAATGTATATTGAATAGAATAAAACTAAAAAAAAGTAAACATTACTTGATCACAATTTACGAGACGAGTCAATGAGAATGTGATCAAATGCGGGTATGCTCTCACAAAAGGTATAAACACGAGTCTGGACTCAAAAGATATAAAAGACAGTGATGACTTGTTTACAGTGCAGATCAATTGCGGGCTCGCAATTGCGGATTGCACTAAACTAATTAGTAAAAATTAGGGTGAATTTTTACACATAATAACTTATTTGTTGCTCATTAATTTTTATATCTTACTATTATCTTTCCGTAATTATATAAAGTTATTTTGGGAATATTATTAGTTGTAATAAATCGTTGGCCGGTCGTTGGCTGATACTTGACGTACAACCAGACTTTTTCTTTATATATTAGTATTGCTGTAGATACGACAAAAAATTATCTAAAACAGTCAATAAGTTTGTGCACAACATATATAATATAAATTGCATAATGAATATTACATATTATGTACATGTCATATATCACATGTTGCAAAGAAAGATGATGTTGCAACATATAATATATATTATACACAATAGGTGATATATATTATGCACTGCATGTGATATACATTGTGAATTTTATATTATATATACATTGTGCATAATATATTGACTGTTTTAACTAAATTTTTGTTATGCTGCAAATATTTTTTTTTTTATATATAATTTGTGATATTTAGTATATATAGCATAAACTATTTATGTATATATAGTTTGTAGTTCTTAATATATATATAATGAGTAAATAATTAATTGGTAAATTGTTGATTGATTTTCATTCTACACATAGAATTTTGACTTTTACATATGAGTATATTTTCACTATGAAAAATAGGAAGCATGCAATATAAGGTGCCTTTGATAAGCATGCAATATATTTTCATTACTCCTGAAAAGTAGGAACAGAGGAATCAAACATCAAATTAAACAGAATGAAAAAAAATTATTATCTTTAAATTAATCTAAATATGATATAAATAATTTATATTTTTTATCTGTGTCAAACTGTCAATTATCTCTATATTCTTGTAATGTCTTTTTGTATAATGCATATATATATACCATAACAAATTCAATATGTTTTTAATGCCTGAACATGTCTTCTGATCTGGAAACACTTTACGAGACAAATAAATAGTACATGGACCATGCACCATCAATGGAAGGTGCATGACAAATATCTTAATGAAATGTTGCTTATATGCCGCCACAGTATTGCGCTTCTGGTCCCCATAAATATATTATAAGTACTATTAGTACATATAATAATATCATCTATATCTTTTTTATTTAATAAAGTATTGATAATTTTACGAATATGATGACAAGTTAATATATTCATTAAAATTATATATATAAAAGGTAAATATTACTATTGTATGTACTGATAACATTTAACATTTTTGAAATATATATATATTCTCATAGAAAACTGAAGGATAATGAAGGAAAGTAGATGCATACAATTTATCGAGTTGGACCCTAGCCCAAGCACTAACCTTTGCTTTGTCATTTTGTAATGCATTATCTTCATCTTCATAAATGACCAACTTTCGTTAGGAATTGACACTAGCTATCACTTTCTTAGGCTGCATTTAATTTTTGGTTTCAATATATATAGTTTTCAATTTTTTTTAGAAATTTTGTAGAAAATAATGAAAATTGAAAATAAAAACTAAATACTAGACTTTGTAATTTTCACTATTTATGGTATTTTTTTATATACTTCAAAATAGGAAAACATAAAATGATAAATTGAATAAAAAAATTCCTGAAACCAAATACACTCTAGCTTTTCTTGTTTTTCATCTTTTAAATGTATGTTTTTGCTTCAATGCCAACGTGTTCAAAATCTAAAATTAAGAACTTGGAAGCTTTGAGCAAAGTCGGCAGGGGTGTGTATAGGCGGATTGGATTTGGTCCGATATTAAGATTGAGTTTTTTTTTAACCAATTATGCTATATTATGTCATAATATTTGTGGTACAATAAAAATATGTTTAACTAGTATTCAATGTGTGTTATACATGATATATAATATGTGCTATATGTATAAAATATATACGTATAACACATATTACGCATTATGTATAGTACACATTGAATACTAGTTAGACGTATTTCTATTATACGATAAACATTATTGTGTAATATTTATTGTAAAGCTATAAAATACTGTAAGCAAAAAATAAAATTTAAGATCTATTTTATAATATACGTTTAAAAATAAAACTTTAAGTAAAAAATTATCAATAAAACTTTAAAAATTTATGATACGTTCCTAATTATTATATAAATGTATCTAAACAAAAATATATATATCTTCGGACCAACTTAAAATACGACCAAATTCAGCCCAAAAATCACATAATCCGGGTCAAAATTCATTACTCAAACTTGAAAAAAAATGCTTTCGGGTCAGATCAATGACCCGGTATGGGCCGTGAACAGTGAACACCCTTAAAAAATGGTACATCTTGGTGCTTCTGGAAAGCCACAACGCCCTTAAATATTTTATATATTAAGATATTTTCAGATGATATGTTATTATTATTAGAACAAATTAGATAAATTTAATATCTCTAAGTTCATATATAAAAACGAAACCTTTTAATTGTTCAATTTTTTTTAGCATTTTTGTATATTTTATAGACCAAATTAATTTTTATCAGATATCAACATGAAGTATATTATATTTTAAAATTGTTTAGTTAAACAAAAATTAAAAGATGTAAGTTGTTAAGGACGATGCATTTGACTCAAATATAAAATTATTTTAGGATGCATTTGATTAAAAGATATATTATTATTATTATTTTAGGATGTATTTGATGAAAACATATACATATTTCATATATAAATTTAATTGTATAAAACTATACGATAAATTTACTCTCTATATATTATTTTTTTCTTTAGCTAAATAGTATTGGCCCCTCCTGAAATTATTAGCCCCTGGCTTTGAGGCCATGCTAGAATAAAGAACAAAGAGTGTTATTGTGATTGTGATTGTATTATAATAAGAGTGAGATTAACATAAAAGGCTATTAATACGAGTCGGCATATATATAATAATACAACAAAGTTTATTAGTGGCCAAAAGCAATTTTAATTAATTTTTAAAGTATAGGGACGTGTTTTCATTCACTGTGTGGTTTGCGTCCATCGTGTTTCTGTCACTGGCCATTTAGAAATGTTTCATTCCTCTCTTTTTTTTTTTCAGCGGTGAAAAAAATGTGTTTCATATTTTTGAAAATTGAAATGTTGTCTTTTTTAAATCTTCAATCGAAAGCTTGGAGGATACGCGTAGTTTTTAGTATTTGTTTATCATTTTATGCCTTTTGTATTGAATAGCAAGTAGAATAATTTTTTGAAAAAATTAAAATAAGGGGAAAAAATACTTTTTTCTTTTTCTCTTGCTCAATGACAAAGAGATCACCGAGACCAGCATGCCTATTCATATAATCATATGTAATTGTCTTTGTCCCCAAATTTAGGGTGGAGATAGATATAAAAATAGGTAAATTATCTCTGCCGCTCAAAATAAACAAAATAACATTTGAATTGTACATCTAGTGTCCGTTTGGTTACTGAAATAAAAATCCAGTTGAGGTGAAAATATATAATTGGATTGAAAAAAAGCAATGTTGTTTGTTTTGCATTTTTACTTCCAATATAAGTATCTAATTTTGAAAATAATTGATTCTAATAGAAGCTAAAAGTATTAGCTTTTACTTTTAGTATCTCACAACAACTCTCTCAAATCCACTTTTTCAACATCTTTTCCAAATGCAAATCAATTTTTTTTTACATTAATTATTTTAAACACAATTCTTCAACATCAATTATTTCAAAAACAATTCTACCAAAATCTTAATCAAGGGACTCTAGGTATATTCAAACGCAGTCTTAAGATGCTCTCTTTCTCTTTATTTGTGGACCATAGTATTCACCAAAGCAGATCTAATAGTGATTAATCTCTCGAGTAGTGCAAAGATCCATTACGCGAGCAAACTCTTCTAACCTAATTTTTTTATTCACTAATCAAAGAGCAGCCCTTCTTTCTTGCTTAAGGACCTACCATTTTATTTCTCAGTCACCAATTGGTTATTTAAGGTTTAGGGTTCATACTCTTGTCATTAGAAGTGGTTGAAAATGCTCTTTTATTCTTTTTTGTTTTTTTTACTGGACCAACGGTATCCCACAGCCCGATAGGCCAAGGACTAATCCGTCGCAGAGTGGAGCTCCATTTAAGGGTTTAACCGTTGGCCAACGGGTTACTGCATACACAAGGTGGGGATCGAACCCTCGACCTTTACTTAAGGGGACAAGTGAGCTAACCACTTGACACTTAACCGTTATTTTTTTTCTTAGTATTTCTTTACAAGACCAGAGAGAAATTCTTCTTGCTATTTTTTGGATCAAGATGGCCCAAAATGCTGTACTTGATATTAGTAAACATACAAAAACGTGGGTTTCGATCGATTGCTATTCCTATAATGGGCTTGGAGTATATATATATTTTTGGTCGTGAATGTGATAATATATATTTGAAACAACAATTCTTCAAGCAAGAAAAAACATTAACTCAATAATTCTCTAGCATCCTACCCATCTTTTAAAAGTAATATGTTTATTGTACAATAGAAATAATATATTCAACTAATATTTAATGTGTGTCATATATTATATGTAATATATAATATATGTAATGTGTTATACATACGACACACATTACGTATTTCTGTGGTGCATTATTGTTTTAAAAGTGTTATCATGTCTATCCAAAAGTGTTCTAACAACTTTTAAAATACTTGTAGAAATGTATACTCACAAATTCATCATGTACTTTTAATTATATGTAGGTAATAATTGGAGCACACTTTAATTTTTATTTTTTTTATCAAATATATAAATTTTTATAATACAAAATAATAAAAATTGGTTGTTTCCAAAGGACTATAATTAAAAGAAAATGAATGGGAATTATTCAATTATACTACTAAAAAAATAAGTAAACAAAATCATTCAATTTAAGAAAGAAAAAATTTGTCTGAATTCATCAATCAACAGTTTTTGTGATGATCTATCATCCAACTACACTTCACTTACATTATAACTTTTTTCCATAATGGTTCATAATGTACTTTGAGCTAGCATGTTTTTCCTTTTCTTTTCTCCATTTGGTGCTTGACCTAGTGTAACTAAATTATATATTGACTAAAATAATAGGTACAATATAGATATTTAAATGCATATATGTAAGTTTTTTTTCTTTCCCACGGTATCCTAGCCCGGAAGATCAAAAACTAATCCGTCGCAGACTTGAGCTCCATTTAAGGGTTTACCGTTGGCCAATGGGTTACTGCATACACAAGGCGGAGATCGAACCCCCGACCCTTAATTAAACGGACAAATGAGCTAATCATTTGACCAACCAAAATTGGTTAATGCATGTGTATGTAATAACATTAATTCTTTTATTATTCAAATTGAATATAGGTATGTAAATAAAGATTTAATGAGCATGCAAGTCTATAGTTTAAAAGAGATAATTAAAAACATAATCAATGTTTTATTAATGTTTTAATTAGTTTTTTTAATCAAACATCAATAACATTTTTCTAAAAAGTGATAATTAAAAAATGTAACCTAAACTTTTTTTCTTTCCACGCCCACTTTCATATTCATCATTGCTATCAAGTTAGGCGCAACTATTTATCTTGATTACTTTCACATGTACTCTTATAGTGAAATTAATTAACAGGAAGATATGAGGGTAAAATCCTGAAAATGACAACTTGAACAAAATGTCATGTACTATGTAAGATGATTCCTAGGTGTTCTTATTATTATCCCCAGCATGTGATTCTGCCAACAACTGAATACTAATTTTTTGTTCTTCTTTTTGTTTTTATTTATGTATTTATTTATGGAAAAAATGTACCCTTTTAAGCCCAATAATATTTATTATACAACTTAAATAAATCTAACTAATATCCAAAATGTATTATATGTTATATATAATATGTGTTATACATAACGTATTATACATATAGTACATATTATGTATAATATATAGATTATGTTAGATACTAGTTGAATGTATTTCTATAATACAAAAAGTGTTACTAAGTCATATGTTGAGGCTAATTAATGAGTAATAAATTAAAGTAGGTTTTATTAGTAATTATTTTGAGCACTGGTAACATCGTGACACATATCAAGAGTAGTTCATATATAATAGTAGGTCCAAGTATGCTTCACTCAGTCCTGATCAGCAGGTAAAAAGACAAAGTAAAAATTTATATTTATATATATATATATATATATATATATCATATAAATATATAAATCTTTTACATTAATAATATAAAATTATTTTACACAGTTAGAGAATAAAAACTCAAGAAAATAATAAATTATTACTAAAAATTACATACTATAATAATCATTTATTATGATTTGACTTGTTTTAAATTTCTATTAAATAGTAATGTAAAATAATTTTTTAATTTAAGTTCATAGAAATAATTAATCTTTATGATACACACACCAAACAGATTTGTGGGACACAAAAAGAGTATTGCAGTTTCTCTTAACCAAATCCACTACTAACTAAATGGGGAACCAAAGAAACTTATACCAAAACCATCGATTTAACTTGAGAAATAAAGAACCAAAAAGGTAATATTACCCTTTTAAGGGTTTAAGGATACTATAAATAATAAGTTTTAAAAATGTTTAAATATTATGATGGGTCCATTGCATAGAAAGTATAAAAATGAGTGTTTTCAAGATAAAACATTCCTATTTTGCTTTCTTAACAAGTGCCATAAAGACACTTGTTAGCAAAACCCTCATATTTTTAATTAGTGTTGAAAACAAACACATAATTCAATTCCACTACCACATATGTAGCATTAATCAACCAACCAACCATGTTTCTTCATAGTGCCTATACCGTTTGAAAAGAAGAAACAAAAACAAAAAAAGGTTTCTCAATTTTGTACTCCCACCTCCAAATTAAAGCAATATTGCCCAAAGCTTTTAAGCAAAGTTTGCATCATTGTATGCAATTACATACATGCTCAGATTAGCTAGTAGCTACCACCACTCAGAAGATCATCATTTTATTTTTCACTTTCTTGAAATTAAAATTAATAATGATAGAAATTATAAATTCCGTTAGGTCAAAATAAATACATACTATTTAAGTGCTCCTACCTACTTGCCGATTAATTATAAATCAATCTATTTAGTAGAAAATTATATTATAAGATCAAACATTTTGTCACTTGATAACAAATATAATTATTTACAAAAAGTTTTTATTAACAGAGCAAAGTATCCAAAGACGGGTGGTCCCATTGATAATGCATCTTATTAGTTTTGGTGCTAATAATTAATTTTATATAAGAATGGGGCAGCTTCATTCCCTCCCTAGCTCCCCCATGATTTGGGCTATCCGCAACTTATTAATGATTAAAAACAAAATATTTTAGTAGAGTATATATTCCTAAACCCAAAGGTATAATATTAAAGTGTATTATATATTTATTTTTATTATTAAATAGTTATTAAATTTAAAAAAATTAAATATTTATTTTTAATTAGTTGACATTCTGTTAACTGATTTTTATCAGTTTTTGACAGGATTTTATCATTTTTTACCAATTTTTAAAATTTCAATTTTTAAGACTCACTCAAATTCCGTTAGGTCCAATTCAACCGGTTTTTAGAATAGTGATAATTACCCACCAGAAAAAGGAAATATGTAGTAAGTACGTGATTTCCTACGTCAAAAACTCTCACCTAATAAGCTATTAGACTATACTCACCTCGTTGAAAATCTTAAATGGACCTAATATATAACTCATTTACTATAGGATTATAGTACATATTGTTACTAGAGAAATGCTTTTTGTATGTCATAAAATTATCCACTATATGTAATAATTTAACTTTTTAAAACTATTAATTCAACTTTTAGTATTATACATTAATTCAACATTTTAAAAAATTGGATCAATAATTTAAAGAAATTTCTTTTTATATGGTGACTGATTCTATGGTGTACATGTAACATTACTCTTGTTATTATGATATATATCTATTATCATGAATAATGCCTAATTAATGACTACCATGTAGGACCAGATAACATGCATGCATGATTTTTGGTTGATCAACATTTAACAGATAGATTAATTGTAAGGATTAAAACTAATTAATTTAAAAATATTTGGATCAAAGCTAAAATAATAAATTTTTAGGGAAAACATATATAATAATAACAATAAAAATAAAAGGCGTGGAATTTTATTTATTTTTTTGTGCGAAAGGCGTGGAGATTGAAAAGGGAAAATAGTGTGGCAAAAAGCCAAAAAGGCAGGTCCACAGTCCACTCTTAGTGTTGGAAATTAAAGCTCTTCTCAATTTCAACTTCAAACGTACCTAACAAAACCAAAACCTTTTTTTTAACAAAAAAATAAAATTCGCTCTCTTTTTGATTTGGTTGTTGAATTTTCGGTAGTTCAATTTCCGTAAGAATCAAAGAACCTTTGAAAGGTATGCAAATATCTTTCCGGGAAAATGCAAGGGAAATGGGACGCTTCTTCATTAGTGTTCTTCAGGATCAGTTGTATCCAAATTAAAAATCAATTATTACAATAAACTTAAATTGGTCGAATATAGTCAACTTATTAATTAGTTCGCTTAAATGGGGCTGAGAGTTTGATCCTCGCTTGCGACAAACTTTTAATGGGACTCAGATGCAGGGCAAATTAATACTTGACACGTCGAGTCGAGGATAACATGAAAAAAAAAATAATCATTTTAATCATGTATAGTTCTGCATTCAAGTTTGAAACATTGATTATTACACTTTGTTTTATTAGGACATAAATACATCATTTAAATTCTCATTAGCACATCAAGGGAATGTTTAATAAAAATATAAATAATTCAAGTATGTAAAGTCAATATTTTGAGTTTTTGAGAGAAATAGTTTTGTAGCATTCAAATAAAAGATGCGGATTTAAAATATAAAGAAATTAAATGTTAAATAGACCAGTTAATTATGTAAATATATTAAGATGCATTAAAGAAACACAAATTACAAAATTAAAAGATTACGGATGAAGTGGTTTAGTATTCCATTTCCTTTTATTGAAGGCTAAATTGGCATCAGATCAGAATCTTAGCATTTACAAAATTATTTATTGTTAAATTACTTAAATTTTAAATTATATTATCGTGCAATGCATTATTAATTAGCAATGTGAAATATCTTTATGATATTTTATGTGAAACTATTTGATTGTTTGGGCTAGAATTTTGTTATACACCAACAATGATGCTTTTATATATACTCATCAAACCCATCCATAATTGGTTTTCGATCCTTTCGTTAATTCATATTAGTATATTACTAAGCATTAGCACCAAAAATAAAATATTACTAAGCATTAGCTTTCATTAAAATTTGAATTATAGTTAGTTATGAAATAAGTTATATATGTGACAAATTTTTTTTTTGTTATCCGATATATAGTTAAACCCTATTACTTATTGTTGTTTATTTGTCTCAAATGTCTTCTATATAATGTCAATGTACATGATATAATTAAACTCAATTACTTATTGTTATTAATTTGTCTCAAATATCTTCTCATCACAATCAATAATCAATATTTTCTGAATATATAATAAGGTGATGAATATTGTAGGTGTGTCCACAACATTTATGAGATATATGATAAAGACAATGTATCATTTATTTTCAATGACTCTGAGATTAGAGTTAAGGGAATCATGAAATTAGTGTCACATAACTCAGAGTTACAGTGACTTCAAAATTGATTCCGAACACACCTCACATATTTGTGCTTCTCTTCTAACAGACACTAACTCCTTTCTAAAACACGGTGACTCTAAAATTGGAATAAACAAAAAATTGACAGTTTTTTCACTGAGTCACTGTTAGGGGTGACAAATGAGATATGACGGGACAAAATGGGATATCCCGTTGCAGGATGGAATAAAAACAGGACGGGACGAGATGTCCCGTTTTTATAAAAGGGATGTAAATATCACCCCGTCCCGTTTCCAACAGGATGATGGGGTGACTTGAAAAACCGACCTAAAATTCTATTTTTTAATAAAAAAATAAAAATTAGGATTTCATTTTTAAAAAATTAAATGCTTAAATTTATTACGTTTTTTGGGTTAGGTTCTAACAGAGTTACTGCAATCTTTCTTATGTTGTCCTAACTCAAGACTTTGTCTATCTTCATCATCACCGGAAGGAACAACTTTTGATTCCATTTGTTATCACTGAAAGAAAAAAAATAAACACTGTGAATAAAGTTTGTACATTCCTGAGTACTACATTAAAAAACATAAAACACTTCAGATTTGTTAATTCAGCAAATAATTTGAACAAACCCTAAAAAATTAATTATTTGAATAAACGCTAAAAAATTAATTTGAACGAGAAATTAAGTGTTAAAAAAATAATTACCTGGCAGAGAGATAGAGCAAGGCTGGCGGTCGGCGGAGGCAAGGCCCGAGGACGAGCTCAGGGTTAGGAGTCGGAGAAGAAGGGCCGGGGGAGGCGAGGCGATGTGCTCAGTGTAACACCCGGACTTTTATTAGGTTCTAATTAAGTGAGATTAAAGGTAATTGACCTTGGTTGGAATTTAATTAAGTTTGGGTGTACAAGTCTCTTTTATTAAATCATTATATGTTATGTGGTATAAGTGTATGTATATGTGTTATATGATTTATGTGTGTGTTCATCATGTGCTATGTGATTTAGGTGTATGTTCATGTGTATTCATTTTATGTTGGGTGATTTAGGTGCATATATGTGTTTTAATTGATGTTTAGATGATGCATGATGTAAGGAATGATGTATGGATGTTTATAGCACGAGTTGGGACGTTTTTGAGGTGCTTTGAGGCTATTTGGTAGCCTTCTAATCGATTACCACAGGATGGTAATCGATTACAGCCCTTTGGTCTTCATATCTGGGCATTTTTGCTGTCGGTAATCTATTACATCCTGTCTGTAATCGATTACCGTAATCGATTACATCCTGTCTGTAATCGATTACCGTAATCGATTACCATTTCGTGGTAATCGATTACGACGTGCGCAGAGTGCGTTTTTAGTACGTTTTAAGTGTCATTCGGGCCCCACGATGACTCTAAACCATATATAACCGAGCCACCACATCAGAAACCCTAATCCTCACTTCAGAAACACTCCAAACACTCTCTCTAATCCTTGTGCCTCCATTGTTCTTCCTCTCTCTCAAGAACTCAAAGCCATAGCTATTCCACAACACCCAACTCATATCAAACCTTACTCGATCACAAAACAAATTACATATTCTTAATCCTCTCATCAAATAGGACCCTTCTACCGATTGCAATTCTTGAAAAGGAGCCATCTTTGTATTCCTACCGTTCGTGGGGCTAGTGAGAGAAAGTGAGAACGTGTTCTACGTCGGGAAAGGGTGTCTCTACGCATTACATAGGAAGTCTACAAGAGGTAGGGGTTCTAGGCATTCTTTATTCTATGTAATTTCATGCATGATGATGTGTATTTGATGAGACTATCGTTGTTGTTCGTTTTTTCCATTAAGGTTCATGAAAGGGGTTATGTCTTACGAAATTAATTTCAAAGAAAAAGGGTTTCATCAATTGAAAAGTGTTTTTAATCATGTTTTATCAATGAGTTTTCATGTACCTATGTTTTCTATTGATTGGGATGATTCTAGATTAAAGTTTTAGCCATTGGCCTATGAAAAACGTGTTTTAGAAACTCTAGAATCTGAGTTTTCGCGTTCGTAATCGATTACAAGAGGTTCATAATCGATTACGAGCTGAGAATTTTCAATCGCAAGAAAACATAGCTCTCTGTTAATCGATTACAGAGGGGTGGTAATCGATAACAGTAATCGATTACAGCACTGCAGATTTTACGAAAATTAACTGTTTTGACCCTTTATGTACCCTAATGCGTTCTACGACTTGTATAAGTGTTATATATGATTTATGCATGATTTATATATGATCATATGAGTTGTAATATATGTTTACATGTTGTCATGATATAAATGTATGAATATATGTTAATATATGATATGTATGATTCGTATGTGATTATTATGTGATGTTGTGTTATAATATTATGATACAATGCAATGTATATGCTATGTAAAGAGATTAATGTGCAAAGTGAAAAGAAAGTTAAGACACACAGTGTAGCCTTTCCGTTCGTGATGAACGTTGCAGAGGGCTGGCAACCTCGGTTGTAACGACTCACTAGCGGAAGGTGAATTACCCCCTCTACCTATATGTATAGGATAAGCTCATACCTAGGGTCGGCGATGCGGAGGTTACAGGAGGGTGGGCAGGCCAAAACAATGTAAATGATCCACGGGCACCAAAAGGGCGTGCTTTAATTAAAACGGATCCACAGGCATACTAAATATGCTTAAAAGACTCAAGATAATTTAAGTAAAGATATGAGATATACGTTACAGACAAAGAATGTCATTTTACTGCTATGTTTATACGTATGATAGTCGAGCACTTAGTACACCACACATTGATGATTATTTATGTTATGTATGTATGTATGTTAATTTAAAAGGAACAAGACACACTTAGGTAAGACGTTCCGGGAAAAGATTGTTTTTAACTTATATCTGAACTGAACTCATTCATACTTCACTTATTTTATAATTAAACTCGGGGCGACTTCCTCTACTGAGATACATTATGTACTCACCCTATGTTTTCCCCCACCTTTTAGAGGATCTGAACGAGCAGGATGTCGGAGCAGACGAGGAGCCTGTGCAGACTTAGTTTATGATATAGTTCCTTATATATCAGAGACATGTTCTATTTATTTATGCATATACGATAGTTTTTATGCTTCCGCTATATTTATTTGTTTATATTTTCTGAGTCCGGACCTATGTTAGCAGGCAGCTATTTATTTTACTTGTATTTATTGTGGAGTCTCATGAGTCTTGATTTTGGGCTCACAGGATTACACCTAGTATTTAATTATGTTTTGGTACTTTAAGGGAGTTTATATGATATGACGATGTTTACTCAGTGTATGTTTTGTTATGTCGTTTTATATTATCGATTACGTATTACGCAAAACCCATATTTTTGTATCGTAACGAATTGCGAAAATTTTACTCCCGCCTATTTTCCGTGTATGATATATTAAATACAAAGATAAAACACGATAACAGGAGGTAACCCTTATGAAATAGCCTAAAATGACTTAAGCGTTAAGGGCTATCTAGTAGGGTGTTACACTCAGCGCATGAGCTAGAGGCTGGACGGTGAGCGCAGTGCGCGCATCACATGAGCTAGAGAGCGCAACCTGAGTGACAGTGCAGCAGCCGGCATAATGTAGAGCGACCGAGTCAGTGACAGAGTGCAGCAGAGCAAGGCGGTGTTCTCGTTCTTTTTCTGTGTGACTTGTGAGTGTGTGTGAGTGGCTGAGAGTCTGATAAAAAGAGTGTCAAAGAATAACTATTTTTAGGGTTAGGGTTGTTATTTTGGGTTAGGCCTATGAAATATGGGTCATGGGTTCGTTATTGGGTAGACTGAATAATATTTTAACTTTTAAATATTTTTATCCCAACGGGACAGCTCGTCCCGTCCCATCACGGGTTGGCGGGATGTCCCGCCTCATCCTATATTAAAAATTTAGATTGCAAAATACATCCCGTCCCGTAACGGGATGGCAGGACGAGATGTATTTTGCAATTATGACTTTATTTTCATCTTTACTTTGACTCTCATACTAAACAATTAACGAAGTCTTCTCTTCACTGACATGTTGACTATGTCACCATAGCCGTTGAAAATAAACTCTACCAAAAGAACTCGCTTCCATGTCATATGGTTAATTTAGAGTAATGCTTCATGTACTCCTAAAATACTTACTCCTAATTGTACTCCTTCCCTTTCTTCTCCTCCTTCCCTTTCTCTTTTGTCTTTCTCTTTTTTTTTCTTTTACATTGTTACTTTCTTCTTATTTTTTTTATTCTTATACTAATTTTTTTCTCTTCCTCGTATTCTTTATTTTTTTGGCATTCAGGATTTTTATTCCTCTTGTTATTTTTTTAAATTATTTTATCTTATTTTATTTTCATAACTAATTTTATAATTTTTTCATCAAAATTATTTTTATTTTTTATAGAAATCTTTGATTATTTTTTTATAATCAAATTTATAATTTTTTCCATCAAAATTATTTTTTTATTTTCTAAAAAAATCTTTGATTATTTATTTTTATTTCATTTAAATTTCTTAATTCTCTTAAAAAAAACATGAATAATTATTTCAATAGACATATCAAGGGATTTCTTTGATCACCGTCACATTAATAGTCATTCTCTAAATTTTAACGGTTATGATGAAAAGGCTGTTGAAGCACCAAATAACAAATTGCTCATAATATAATAAAAATTGGTCACACAGTTTATATAAATTGCTCATAATTTTATAATTCAATTTTTACATTATCACAATGTAACACAATTTTACTTACAACATAGTTCACATTTTAACAAATTGTTACTCACATTATAATGCATGTTTGCTCATTATTTATTACAAATTTGCATATAAATTTCACACAAATTGCTTACAATAACATACATGTTTACTTGCACTTTTTATATAATTTACTCAATTCATGATTGCTCACACATTTTACAAATGTTATTCACAATATTATAAAAATTTGCTCACTTATTTTACATACATAACCTGCTCACAAGTTTCAATCACAATCACAAATATAAGATATATGGCTTACAATATAAAACAAATTGCTCACGAATATTGAGAAAATCAATTACAATTTAACATATTATGCACAATTTATTGGCTGTTTTACATCAAAAGTTGACCAGTTCAACCGATTTTTAGCCCCAACCCGGACCGGACAAGGGTGCGATTCCTAGTTCAACCGGTTGGATAAATTAGTTTGATCCGATTTTCAAACAATGCTTATTTTACATAACTTGCTCATAAGTTTCACTCACAAATCACAAATATATAGCAGATATTGCTTACAATATAAAATAAATTACTCATAAATATTGAGAAAATTAATCATAGTTTAACATATTTTTTGTTCAGACAATGTATACAAATTGTTCACAATTAATTGAAAGTATGCTCACATATCTCACACAATTTGCTCACAGTATGATATATGTTTACTCACAAATTTTATGAATATTGCTCATATTATAATGGAAATTTGCTCACACATTTTATAAATTTTGCTCAAGGTATAATGAAAATTTTATCACACATTTTATATATTTTAAAAGAGTTTAATTTTGATGCAGTGACAGTGTAAAATATTTTATATTGTCATTCAATCAAAACACTATGTTTGTACGACTTTTCAGGTAATGAGAGAGAGAAAACACAATTATGACTGACATGATAGCACATGATTGGATGACCGATTAAAAAAAATTTTACACACTGTTAGTGGATGAAAATCAAATTCATTTTAGAATTAAATTTATAATTTTTTTATTGACAGATAGTGCATAAATTTTTTACATAATTAGTGCATGATAATTTTTTCCATAAATAAATGAGAAATGATAGAAGTATATCAGATTTTTATCCATCAAGCATCCATCAGATATTATTTTAATTGGCAGTTGAGAGATATGTGTAAGTTTTTTTGTTTTTATTTAAAATGGTGGGCCGAAAATAGCATAATATGATTGATGGATGGTTGATGGATCTATATATTGATGTACATGTAGTACTATTGTAAATAAATATCAACTAATCTTTATGATTTAAATCTTAATTTAAATTTCAAAATTATAAGTAAAGAATATATAAATATACAATTTAAAATAAGTACATATTTATTATGGTAATATAATCTAATAATTTCTTGTAAATATATAAATATTAGTGGAATGCAAGTTAAATATGATAAATATAACAAAAGATTAATTATTTAAAAAAAATATAACAAGAGATTTTTTGAGAAGGAGAAGCTAGAGCCACTTAAATGTGAGATTATAAAAATGAAACAAAAGAAAAAAATGAACAAAGTGGGGTTCAATATAGGGATGGCAGTGAAAACCCTACCCGCGGGGCACCCACCCTACCCTACCCGCTCGGGTCGGGTTAAAAACCCACCCCGCAATGGGGCGGGTTAGAGCGGGGCGGGTTTTGGTTGCGGGTCGGGGCGGGTGCGGGTTTAGAGTGAACCCCTACCCTACCCTACCCGCACCCTATATCTATACAATATATAATTATAATATATAATCTTCTATTAAAAAAAAAATGTCCTATACTTAAATTTTCTAAATCACCATGTCACATTACTACTCTCACTCCTTACCACAATTTCACAAAGTCACAAACCTAATTTCCTGAGTAAACCTCCAAACTGGTCCCTGACAATTTTCGCGTCGAACAAGTTGGTCCCTAACAATTAGAAATACCCTACTCAGTCCCGCACAATGTCAAACCTCGGACACGCTAAGGTCCCTAGACGAATTCCGTAACGTTTGTCCTACGTATAAGTCCAGCACAGTGCACCCATGCTGACTTGGCCGTTTAATGCTTGAAACGACGTCGTTTCGTTAGAAATAATTAACATTAAACATCTTTTACTACTAAGGATGGGGTGATTTGTGACTCAAATCCAATAACAAACATGTTTAATGTTAATTATTTCTAACGAAATGACGCCGTTTCAAGCATTAAATGGCCAAGTCAGCACGGGTGCACTGTTCTGGACTGACACGTAGGACAAACATTACGGAATCCGTCTAGGGACCTTAGCGTGTCCGAGGTTTGACATTGTGAGGGACTGAGTATGGTATTTCTAATTGTTAGGGACCAACTTGTCCGACGCGAAAATTGTCAGGGACCAGTTTGAGGGTTTACTCTAATTTCCTAAACCCCTTTTATGTTTATGTTTATTGTGGTATACTTTATATTTATTTTATCCGTACATTTTGTAATGAGATATTCATGTTTATGTTTAGTTTGGTCTACTTTATCTATGTTTAATTAATATTATTGTGCAGATCCATATATTTATTAAATTTTATAATAATTAAAATGTTATTTTTTAAAAATTGAGGGGCGGGGCGGGTACCCATGGGGCGGGTGCGAGTTTTAATGTTTTAAACCCGCGGGTAGGGACGGGTCGGGTTAAGATAAATTTTAGAGTGTGCGGGACGGGGTCGGGCTCAGGACAAACCCACCCCAACCCGCCCCGTTGCCATCCCTAGTTCAATATGTGCAAATCTGACTTAAAAAAAAAACAATAATGCTAAGTGAACAATGAAAAATCAGCCTATACAGTCAATGAGTCTATTTTGGCTTTGATTTTGGCCCAAATAATCATTGAGATTGTAATGAGCTAAGTAATTATAGCCCAAAATCTCATTTATTGGCTGGTTGGACTGATTTTGTATTGTTCATTTAGCATCACAAAAAAAAGCACAATTTAATAGTCAAGAAATACTATTGAAATACGAGAATTGGAAACCGCATATGAAAAGATGCATGCTTTGAGCACTGTGTACGGAATATGTATTTCCGAAGTATACAACCCTTTTTCGATAAATTTATGGTTAAAGGACGTTTTCGATAGGTCTTCCTCAACAAACGCTTTTTCCATGTAGTCATTTTGTGAAGGAAGCTAGTTCTTGCATTATATAATTTATTCGAATCTGATTTTAATTTTAATAATTTAATTAACATTGAGATACTATTAAGCAATTCAAATCAAATATATATATCAATAATCTTGGAAGAAAGTGGAGATCTTATTTGTTTTATCATTTAATAATTATGCTATGATGTGAATTATTTTTATAATTTTTTTATATTGGCAAATATCTAACACTAATAAAAAATTTCATATATAAAAAGTGGATGATGGGATGACTTGTCATCATGTGATTAGATGATTGTATAAAAAAGTTATATATTATTATTAGATGAAAATCAAATTCTTATATTATTATCACAAAGATAATTTTTGAAACACAGATGTTTGGGGCACAACAAAAAATCAGCCAAAATAGCCAACAAAGCTCATTTAATACTTTAGGGTCCAAATAGCACTTTTAATCATGAGTATCTTTTTAATGGACTTGGTGATTGTGGCCCAAATTTCTATTTATTGGCTGTGTTGGCTGGTTTTTTATTGTGCCTCTAGCATTGCTCTTTTTGAAATCCCTCGTAAAATAATATTAAAACGAACCATCAGTTAATGTTAAGGCTTATCCCCAACTTGGCTATAGAAAAGGGTAAAGGAATTGATGTCGGATCTACACAGTTTGTCAAAATTAGTCTTCGATAATCCCTAATTAATCAAAATCATTCTTTCACTAATTACATCTTCTCTCTCATGCTTATAATCTACCCTTACTTATTTTTATTTATTTTTTCATTATATATTTGAAAAATATTAATTCCATATTCATATCACTTGTATTTATTAATTAACCAAACAAACATATAAATAAAATTATAGGTTTTTATATAAAGTTTAAAATTAATTTTTTGTATTATTAAAGAGTTCAATTTTAATGCATTGACACTGTTATCCAATCAAAATATTCTGTTTGTATAACTTTTCAGGCAATGAAAAACAAAAAACACAATCATAATTGATATGATAACACATAATTGAATAACTATATAAAAAGTGGTACATTATCGGTGGATAAAAATTAAATCCATTATCAAATTTATAAATTAAGTTTGGAGTATAGTAAAAATAGAAAATTCATCTTAAAAAAATATTTTTATATTTTCTATAAAATGAGTTCACCATAAAAATTAATTTTTTTTCATTTGAAGTAACTTTACTAAATGCCCTTAGGAAACTTCTTCGAAAAATTCATTAAGTTTTTATCTTTCAAAATTTGTGTAAACCAAAAGAAAAAAGTATAAACTAGAAAGTAACGTATAGTACTATATTCAGCAATGGAGGGATCATTTTTTTAAGGATTAAAATTCATTGTAATCACAAAAGCCAAAACTGACATGATCCAATAGCGCCTGCAGCTTGCATAATAAGCGCCACAAAGCGCGCAAATCAAAGATTAAAAGAATTATTACCTCCGTTATAAAATAATAGTCATTTTGACTTTTTTATTTATTAGAAAACTAATGTACCTAGACACGAATTTCATCTAAATACATTAGTTTTCTAATGAACCAAAAAAGTCAAAACGACTATTATTTTGAAATGGATGGAGTAGTTTTTTTGGGGTTAACTTTCAAATACAAGGAAGTCAAAGTACATTAATCCTAAATAAATAATAATTTATCCACAAATTACAAATATTTGGGGTACACCTTTTTTCAGCCAAAACAGACAAAAAATCATTTTAATACTTTTGACTTAAATAATATTATTAATCATGTATGTTTTTTTAATGACGAAGTGATTTAGATCCAATTTCCTATTTTTGATTATTTTGGTCGGTACAATTTTGTATCTCTAGTAAAACTATGTATCTGTTCATACCTAGCTGAAAAATACCAATAAATTTTGGAACAATAGTGATATTCGTACATACGTTTTCTCTTACATATCTTTCTCCACCCACTTTATTATTATTGAATTTTGATGTGACATCACTCAAACACTTCAACTTTAATCTTCACCCTTTGATTTACATATATGTTTATCTTACATACAAAAAAGTATGTACAAATATCATATCTCATTTTGGAATTAGCCGTAGAAAGATTTTTCATAATTATTTTTGTTTGTCTATTAACTATCTCAACCCCAAATACTACTAAATTACTAATCATAAAAATACCTAATATTACTTCGAGTTTAGTTTTAAATAAGCAATAAAAATATAAGATGAATCGTAGAAAAAATCTGATCTACGAAGTTTTGTTCTTTAAGAATTAACAAGTTCAACTTCGAAATTGTTACGAGAATAAATTAAATTAGTTGTCCATTGAAAAGCTTCTTATATCTATTTTATACATTATAAATATTAAAAAAACTATTCCATCCATTCTTTTCCTTTTTAAAAATTTTTGTTTTCCATATATAATTGTTTAAGTAAAAATTCTAAATCACATTTATTTATTTTTCTATTTTTACCTTTTATTAATTGAAAAAAAAAACGAATAATAAGATGAATAATTAAATAAAATAATTATTGCAATAAATAATATTATTAAATATACTTAAATAGTATATAAAATTGACAAAAAGTATAATTGATTCACATGTACATTTAAAATTGAAAAGGAATGTTCATTCATGATTGTATTCTTACATTGAACGATTACGTTTATAAAAATTAAATTAACTTACAGATAAAGTTATGATCAGTTTTGTAATACTAATTTATTATTTATTATTAATAAAAAATAATAAATGTTCTGACATGAAAAGAGAATATTTGGGCAAATAAATTAAAATCCCCAATTCATTCCTTACTTCACTCCACGTCACTGATTCGCACGCTCACCACCCTCAATCACCAACAAGTACTCCTCATTTCTCTTTTAATTTTTTTTTTCATATTTTCATTTGATTTATCTATTTTATATATTTTAAAATATTTTTTTATTATATTTTTTTTATATTTTTATCTATTTGAAGAAAAGAAAAATTACATTAATTAATAATAGAGAAATATTATTATTATTTTAACTTTAATATTTAGATTTTTAATAAAATTCAATAAATATTTTAATTGACATACATATTTCAAAAGTGACATTTAAAAAAAATAGGAGGAAGATAGTTTATAAAAAAAATAGCATTATTATATACACAATAAAAAAATCAGTTAAAATAATTAATATGTACGATATATATAATATAAAATGCATAATATGTATCACATATCAAGCATAACATATATCACATGTAAAGAAAGATAATAATATAACATGTAATATGCGTTATGCACAACATATAATATATATTGTATATAATATGTGATATATATTATATATTTTATATTATATATATTCTGTATAATATACCGACCTTTTTGGATATTTTTTTTAACACCAAGTATTTCCAACAAAAAAATAATACTACTCACTAAATTTCACATTTTCCCAAAGTTTAATATAAACAAATAAACCAAAACAAAAAGGGAAAAAACGACTCTCCCTCTCTCTCCGATTCTCTCTTTTGTTTCCCTCACTTCTCTCTCTTCTTCTTCTTCCATTTCCAATTTTCCATGGTAGAACGAACCAAGAACGCAGCGTCACCGGAGCTTAGAAGATCGGTGATCCGAGCGGAAAACTAGGGTTCCCATTTCCGAAGACTGTGCCTGAAACTGAAACTCAAGAAAGAAGAAAATGCCGATTTCGAGGTTTCACATTCGGAGCGAGCAGAGCTTGGCGGATCCGGAGCTCCACCGCTCAGCTGACAAGGAGGATCCAGAAGCTCTCCTTGAGGCCGTCGCCATGGCCGGACTCGTCGGCGTCCTCCGCCAGCTCGGCGACCTTGCTCAGTGAGCTCTCATTCTCTCCCTCTCTCTCTAACTTTCTCTCTCTAGAGCTTCGATTGCTGCTTCTTGAGTTTGCTCATGCGGTTGAAGTGGCTGTGCTCGCCGTTTTCGTGATTACGCTGAGTTTAAAATGAGAGTTTTCAGTTTGAAAAAAAGAAAGAGAAAAAGAAAAAGAAGAATAAAGTTTATGCGATGTTTGAATTTTTGCGGAGAGTGGTTGTTTGTTATTTGAGTTGTTAGAAACTGGAGTGAGAATGTGTTTCAGCTAGGTTTTACTGTTCTGAAGTTTGTTTTTGTTGAGTTCGGAGAAAACGGCTTTCTAAATTTGGTGGTTGGATTAGGTGGCTGAATTCAGCTTTACGAACTATTCTGATTATTACTTAATTTCGTATCGCAGCATTGAATAATTAAAACTGGTTTATGGGAATACTCGTTGAATCTTATATTCGTTTCCTTTTCTTTTTAATAATCATCGCCTTTTCTTCACGCCTTCTACCTTGATCGTTGAGTAGCTTTTGGTACCTTTTCTTTTTATGCAAAGAATTTTGTCAGAAAAAAGGGCCATTAGTGGTAGATTGGCTTGAATTCCTGTGATGATAAGATATCGGATGAATTTGTATGGACATGGTATTTGATCGATGGTCTGAGTTTGATTGCATTATGCATAGACTACATTTTTTGAACTTGCTAATTTTCTGGGCAGATTATTTATATTGGAACATTCAAGTTATTTGTTTATGGATGAAATTTGCATTTAACGTTTCAAGTGTTCAGTTCTTTGATTTTTAAAATCATGTAGACCCTGTCATAATTGAGTAGTATTATTAATAGATACTTTGTTTTTCACGCTTGATGGCGTCGAGTGAGTGTTAAGGATTTGAGGGTCAATGTTAGGATCTGCCATCCACAACTTCGTCATGAATCACCTGAGCTAACTCTACGTGGCTTAATGTGGTAATGCTTCTGGAAAATTTTATGTATCTTGCAAGAGTTGCAATGGTCCTCGCAATTTCATTAGTGCAGTTAATTATTAGATTGCTTGCTTCGTTTGTAGAGTTCCTATCGTAACATCAACAGTTATCATTTTTTTTTTAATTTTTTTATTCTGTACATTGTTGTTTTTAGTTTTTAGTTTTTACTGTCAACTCTGCATTTAATTATATCATTTTTGGGTTAGGTTTGCTGCCGAGATCTTCCATGACTTACATGAAGAAGTATTGGCTACTTCTGCAAGGGGTCACAGTCTTGTTTCTCGTGTTGAACAGCTTGAGGCTGAAGTTCCCGCACTGGAGAAAGCTTTCTTGTCGCAAACCCATCATTCCTCTTTTTTTACTAATGGAGGTTATTTACTCATTTTACAGTCTAATTGTTAATTATTTGCATGTAATCTGTAACCTGTATCTGTAGGTGATATTAATTTCACTTGACAAATATTAACATGCTTCTTTTATTGCAGGGATTGGCTGGCATCCTAACCTTAGATCTGAACAAAATCTGGTTACTCGTGGAGATTTGCCTCGATTTATAATGGATTCATATGAAGAATGCCGTGGGCCCCCAAGACTGTTCCTTCTTGACAAGTATGGTAACCTGATTCATAGAAACAATTTTAACACAAACAAAAACTTATCATTATTTTATAGATATTTGAATATGTTTTCCTTTTGGGTTTTGGCTCTAAAAGGTTTGATGTGGCTGGGGCTGGGGCATGTCTGAAGCGTTATACTGATCCATCATTCTTCAAAGTGGACGCAGCTTCCTCTGTCAGGACAAATGTAGAAGTTCACCGACAAAAAAGAATTCATAAAGTCAAGGTATTTTAGTGCCTATTCTATTTGTTAATGGCATAATTTCCTGGAAAGTTGTTTTAAACTTTTAATTGGCATAAAAGCGATTCTAATAAATGAAAATTTTCTTATTTCCAGCAGAAGAAAGTAGCACAACCCAGGAATGGTGAATCTCCTGTATCATCACATGCAAAGTGAGCTCTAATAATTTAATTTTGGTGCATTATTTTGTTATTCCTACTTTTCATAATGCCAAAAGGTCTTGAAATGGTTTGTTGGTGACTAAAGTCCATTTCACTTATTGCAGACTTCATCAGTTATTTCTTGAGGAACGTATTGAGAATGCTTGCAGGGATCCTGCACGTCTTGTGAAGTTGAAGAAAAAACAATTGAATGGATCTGCAGTTGAATCAAAAACGGGAAAAGGTTACATGGAGAAAATTCTGGATACTTCCTCTCCTGATCATAAAATGGTTTATGAAACCTCAACCTCTTCATTCCCTGTGCAATTAATGTCAGATGATACTAGGGGAAATGGGATTAAAATACTTGAGATCAGTAGCGTTAGTCCTGTGAAAAGGTCATTGGGAAATGAAAGCACAAATTCATCACCAGGTGAGCAGGAATTAGAATTGAAACCATATTCCGAAATGGATAGAGAGACAAATGGAGTTAATATGCAGGTGCATGAAGAAGTCTCTGCGACTGAGAGTGTTACAATTTCCAATCATCCCAAGGTAGCTGATGATACAGAACTGAGAGTTGATGAACAAAAGAAGAGAGAATACTGCTTAGATGGCTACCATTCTGATGATGCGACTAGTGAGGTTGACGATTATATGGATGCCTTACCTACTATGGAAGAATTTGAAAACGACATTGAGTGCAGACCAAAGACAAGCTTATTTCCTATTCAAAAGGTAACTGATTCAAATGGAAAAGAAGAACATCAGCTGCAAGCTCAGTTTTCAGATTCTCAATCTTTTGGAGACTCTTTGACATCTGAAGAAATTAGTTCATTCAATCAAGATATAAATTTGGAACATACTGAAGGGCAGGCTCCATTGTCAGATTCTCACTCATCACGAAGCTCCAGTGCATCAGAAGATAATAGATTGACCAGAAGAGACAGAATTGAACATTACCAACTGCAAGCTCAGTTTTCGGATTCTCAATCCATTGGAAACTCCTCAACATCAGAGATTGAAAATGTGCCATCCAACCAGCTTTTCCAAACTGTTGAGTTGCCAAAGACTCAATTGGGTGAGTTTGTCATGCATGATGATGAACATGTTCACGAGAAAGAGATCTGTGATTGTAGATCAGTCTCTTCTGGTTCAGGTCTGATGGATTCAGGATTGTTATCTTCAGATCTTGGGTCCACCTTATCCCTTCCTACAGGGACTCAATCAGGTGAAACTCCATCTGGCAATGTTGAAATGCTTTCAAGGTCCGGACATGAAGACAGGAAGTCACATGTTGAATCTATATCTGTCATACCTGATGCTCTCTCCCTGATAAAAGATGATGGTTGCCATATGGTTTCTTCTGATAACAAATCTTTGAATAACATGGATGTTTGTGATCCATTTATTAATTCCAATGAGTTGAACTTAGCATATGAAGATGAATATGGTGATCATTCTACGACCGAACTGTTGCCAGAAGAGTCTCCTAATCAACACATTTCTGAAATTTTGTCAAGTGGTGATATTGGTTCTCAAGGAGAGGATCCAATTTCCCCATCCATTGAAGCAGACTTTAATTCCGGAACTAAGTTGCTGCTTGATGGCCTTGACTTAAAATCTGAGAATGGTGTTATGGCAACCCAACATAATTCAGAAGATCCATCTCCTGTTGTGGAGACTCCACCAGTGAGTAGCTTTACAGAGGAGCTCTGTTCAGATTTCACTCATGGAAAGCCACAGGGCGAACCAGATTCAGCAGAAGCTGAAGTTTTGTATTCTGTTCGACAGTCAAATTTTGATGAGGTACCAAGGATGATGGTTGGTGATGAAATACCTGGATTCACTGTTGAAAGTGATGGTCTTATTAAACATCTGTCTTCTCCTGATATTAGGCAGGATAATCTTGTTATTGTAAATGATGTGTCCACTGAAAATGTTCATTCAAAAGATCAGCCTTTATCTGCTCTTCCTTTGGTTGATAGAACTGAAAATGATGCAAGTATTTTTACTTCTGAGGCCTCAGGTTTATTTTCTTCTCCATCAAGGAATCTTTCAGATTTGCATGAACCTTTCTCCAGTCCATCCAATTCTCATCAGATTGTAAAAGAATCCAATGAGGCAGATATCATTCCCTCTCCAACGAAAAGGCATAGAAAGTTGGAAGAATCTCCTACTTTTGCAGATTCACATGAGAAAGAGATGGAAGTCAATGAGGAAGTTGCTAAGGAATCTTTGACAGAATCAATGGTACCAAAGCAAGTGGATCAACCAGAAATTGCTTCTGCTGATGTACAGCCAAATCTGAACAGATCAGTGTCCTGTGATCGTTCTGATCGTGAAATATGCTATCATAACCAAGAGGATGACACTCAATGCAGTTCTAATGTCATTGACATGAAAATGGTGTCTGTAAATCCAGAGCTTGACACTCTCAAGCCTACCAATAATCATGAGGAGATACCACCTTTGCCCCCTCTACCACCAATGCAATGGAGAATGGGAAAGGTTCAACATACTTCTCCAGTTTCACAGAGAGAAGAAACAGAAGGAAGTCAAACTTCATTCCAACCAATACAGTCAGTTAAATCGGATGATACGTCTCAATTTGGTTCGTCTACGCCTGACAGAGATACCATATTTTATCAAAATCCATTTTTGCCTTTCATGGCTGTGGAAAGCAATATGCTCCAACATTCTTCTGGGTTTTTAGCTGGTGCTTCAGAACATCCTGTTGCTATTCCTTTGCAATTTCCTATCATGGTAAATGAATCAAATGGTCAATATAATTACCTGGTTATGGAGAGGAGCCAAAACCAGAGCCCTTTCTTAACATTACCAGTGGTATCTACAGGCAGGCCCCCCCATGGATATGTAATTGGTTCACCAGGAGAAATGATACAGGATTCAAGTCCAAGCCCATCAACACCACCTGCTGAAGGCTCTGTTGCTGGAGCTGATTCCATCTCTCCTCAAGAAAAACTGACTGAATCTCCAACTCAATTAATGGAGAAGACTAGTTTGCAAGTTAAGGATGGACCTGAAGAATTGCATCCGGTGCTACCAACTGAATGTGCTGTTTCTGAAGACGATCCCATCTCACCAAAAGCAAGTCCGCCTCCTCTCCAATTTATGGAAGAGACTATTCTAGAAATTGAAAAAGTTGAGCAGTCTTCGATTGATTTGGAAAGCGCACAAGAAGGAGATCCTTCTATCTCAACCATGTCACCACCAAGCATAGAAATCAAGCAACCCAATGACAGCCCACAACCTTCAAAGGGGGAAACGGCATTGCCATTGGATGCATCTGCCCAAGCATCAGAGCTTGATAGCAAAGTGCCAAATGGAAAGCGAAAAAAGCTTCCTCCTCCTCCTCAGAATCCTTTAATTGATATTGTTGCTGCAATTGACAAAAGCAGGGTAATGACAGTTTTCCAGTTCTCATGCAATGTTCTAGTATGCTGTCTTAATTCTTGCATAACACGTCTTTGATTCACTGCAGTTGAGAAAAGTTTCTGAGCGAGTTAGGCCGCAGATAGCACCAAAGGTAGATGAACGAGATTCATTGTTAGAACAAATAAGATCAAAGGTTAGAACTGGCAACTTTCATCTGTTCCTGCTGTTTCTACTTTTTTTGTATTACATTCTGCATTTTAAAGAACATTGTTTTCTTTCAGTCCTTCAACTTGAGGCCTGCCGCTGCTACACGACCCATCATTCAGGGTCCAAGAACAAACTTGAGAGTTGCTGCTATATTGGAGAAAGCAAATTCAATTCGCCAGGTCCATCAATCTTTCTCTATTACACATATTGCAGTGGATTTTTCTAATGAGTATCCACACTCATTAGAGATCCAAAATTGAAAGACTATAAGAAAGTAAAACATTTGAAGTTTTCAATGCATTGAATGCATTAAAAGCTCAACAAATCTTTCTACTTTGGGCTATACATTACCATAATCTTTCTCTTAAAAAAGAAAAAAGTCCTTTATACCACTTCTCTCATTAAATGATGCTAATTATTGCTGTAGGCGTTGGCCGGAAGTGATGAAGATGATGATGCAGATAGCTGGAGTGATTCTTGAATTTACCATGATGTTCTTCTATTGTGGTTCTTGCCCTGAATCAGGTGTAAAAAAGTCATTCTTCCATGAATTGAATAGCAAACATAAGCTATTCATATGATTCTTTATCCCTCTCCAATCCCCATGTTCATATATCTGCTCTAGAAAACTTATATCCGCTTAATTCATACACAAATAGATGCATGAACTTAGGAATGCAGTGTTAGAATTATACCATCCCCTCAAAATTCGGATCCTTTATTGTTGGAGGTGAATATCAATTTAGTCGAGACAAAGGCTCAGCGTGCAAGCGCTGCACCAATATATCTGTGTTGTGCTTGTTATAGTGTTTTTTTTTAATTTCCCTGTTAGTCATGATTTCCCAATTTTGTTGTAATTTTGTAATGTAATGGTTTTCGGTAATTGCCTCATGTATCATCATATTACACATTTGTGTTTCCAATATAATAGTGTGTATATTTACGCTTGAGTAAAATACTTTGAATGTACAGCCTCTATCATTGCCTTTGTTCACATATATACCTTCATTTTTTGTTGTTATTTATTTTATTTTTAATGCTCGGGAAAGAAAGTAGACGCCTTCTTTTCTTTTCGTTTTTTAATTCGTCTTTCTGGATTGCTAGATAGGTGAGACTCTAATGAGGATCTTTTTATTTACAAGGCTCAAACTTGAGACCTTGTGACCTTGTTTAAAGATAATAAGCTATTTGCTACTTGTGCCAACTTCCATTATTTTCTTTTTCTTATTATTTATTGTATCTTTTGTCTCTCATTTGTTCTGCTATTATATTGCTACGTTGTCATATTATTCTACTATTGAAAGCATTTTTAATATTATTTATTCAACATTTTAAATTTGAGCAAAATATTTTAATTTAATCTCTGATAAAGTTAAATCCTTAATATTTTTTTCCACTCAGGATAACCTTTTGTATCATAAGTTTTAATTTTCTCTTCAGTTATTATATATATATAGGAAATGTATCTAGAATGCTATTTTATATATATGGGATGTATCCAACACTAAGGCTGCTAATAGTAAAATGATATTTCTTAACTATTTTTTGTTTTTGCTACGGAAGGTTCTTAACTATGATTAATAATGATGGACACGTTACTTACTAACATGAAATTACCTTCCCGTAGCCAATAATATTTACATTCATTATAGAAAAATAAACCTTTTTGGAAAAAATAAAACCTTTACATTCATTATAGAAAAATAAACCTTTTTTACTAATTTCTTTTCTTTAATTAAGATGATCTCATGATAAAGAAAAAATTATTTTATCAACAACTTAGATATTTAGTTATTAAAAAGACCATGAAGCAAAGAGAATTTAATCATCATCCAAGGATAATAATATTGGGTATTTCACCTATTGGGTGTTTTCAAAACAGCTCTTTTTTCATAAAAGAATGTCAAAAATTTTGCTTAAACTTATTCTATCAAAAGAGCTTTTTTATCCCCTAAAAAATAGCTTAAATTTTGCTTTTACAAAATATTTTTTAACAAACAGCTTTAATTTCTGTTGTATTTCTTTTTAAAAAGCGGATGATCCTCCTATTTTTATTAAAAATGTTTTACACAAATATCAGAAAATATAGAAAATATTTTTTAATGGTCCCTAATTAACGAGCACGTATTATTATTGGATAAAAGTGTAATTTACTTTTTTTTTTGGATTTATTTATTCCTATTCATCTAGGCATAAAATAAACATTTACTAATTAATATACAAATATCATTGTTTGGATCAAATATAATTTATACTAATATACTAAAAGTTAATCCTGTTAATTTAATTTAAGAAGAGAGTAGCAAGAGATTGGGTAAAATTATGGCAATTAAGAGGAGAGTAAGGTATTTTCTACAGAATGCAAGGCATCCTAAAGCAAAATATAAAGATTAAACTACGACCAATCTTTCTTAAGACGGTAGTTTTTATTTTCCTTTACGATGTATAAAAAAAAAAAAAAAAAAACTATGACCAATCTCACAAATAACACTAAAAAATTTTGGTAATTGGGAGTAAATTTGAATAAGTTAAAAATTACTTATTTCAATAATTACTTGTTTGAGGATAAATTTATTTTTGAATATTTTAGCTGAAAAATAACTATAAGTTATTGGGGATTTATTCGGTACCCAATATTTTTGTTGGGTATCGATACCCAATTGTATGTTTAACCTATTAATATATGATAAAGTAAATATAATTTGGTACCAACAGAGCACGGTGGTTGCGGTCGCAGTCTTCTTAGATGGGTCTCATTCCCAATTACACATCTTCTTCATCTCTCTCGCATAATGCGCTCTCTCTCTCTAGCGACAGATTATGGATTGAATTTTTTTCTTAAATTGATAAAGTTAGAGAATATCAATATAAATTAAATTAATTTTTGAAGATTACTAACCTAACATGTTATCAATTATATAAATTAAAAAAATTTAAGTTAATTTTATATATAAATCATGACAAATACATTGTTGGGTATTGATACCCTATATTTTCCTGGATACCGAATCAAAATCCTAAGTGATTTAATATTCTTTGAATTGTTAAAAAGTAATATCTTTTTGTGGTGAATTATTAAAAAGACCATGAAGCAACAAGAATTTTTTTTTTTTATTCTGAAGCAACAAGAATTTAATCTTATGATGTTGTGAAAACAGTTTTTTTTTCCTTAAAAAAATCCCAAAGTTTTACATAAACTTATTTTATCAAAAGTCCAAATAGCTTTTGGACCAAAAAATTTAAAAAGAGAGTCAAAACAGCTTTTTTATTTACTAAAATAAGAGCTTAAATTTATTTTTTCCTAAATCACCGAAACAAAATTAATTTTCACAAAGATTCCCACCCAAACATGCACCGACTTTGAAAATATTGTTAGTGAATTTTAGGCGGGAGATGTCCAATTCCAATTGGTTGAGTGATAAAAAGCGAAGGAATCACACCACAAACCCTCACACCCTCACACACAGCTAGCGTAATCAATCTCCCTTACTCGCCCTCGTCCCTCAGCGGAGCACCGCCTTCACTACCG
Organism: Aeschynomene evenia; assembly: GCA_013621005.1. NCBI lineage: Eukaryota > Viridiplantae > Streptophyta > Magnoliopsida > Fabales > Fabaceae > Aeschynomene > Aeschynomene evenia. The sequence goes on along the minus strand of CM024268.1, from coordinate 31,796,820 downwards.
CCGCGGGCCGCCAGACACCACCGCCCTCCTCTGCTCCAGCCGCCTCCTCTGTCTCACCCTTCCCTTCACTAAGGTCGGTGACGATGCTGTATATACCTAATGTTCTGCTGATTTGCTTTCTTTTCTTTTTTATTTGGGAATTGTTTAAAATTGGAGGAATGGCAAAACTTTATCTTTAAAATTGTTTAGGTCATAAAGATTGTCTTGTCTAGTCTGCATAAGCATGAAAAATTCGATCAAGAACACTTTGAAAAGACCTACTCCCAACAATTGATCCTTCTAAAGATCAACATTGAATTCTGTGTTTGACAATACTCATGATTCAAGAACTAATACCAAATAAAGGACAAGTTTATTGATCAAAAGTTTCTTGCCTGACAATACTCATGATTCAAGAAATTTCGTTATCTCTTTCTTGCAATTGGGATTGAAGTTTCTCAACCTCAGCAAGGAGACTAGCGGACAGGTGATGAAGCTCATCAAACTTGGTTACGGTGATCGAAAGCTTCTTCACAACCTTACCGCGAGAAGCATCAAGGTTCTCAATCTCTTGATTCTTCTGCTGAACAAAATTTTCAAGTTCCTCAATCTTCTTTGTCAATTCGTCCATTTGTAGCTCTTCCTCATCGAGTGCATGCATTAATGACTCAATTTCTGTAAAAACCAGCATGTTCCAGAAATGAAGCAAGTTCTCATTTATAAAAAGAAAATTACAAGTTTATTTGTTAAAGACACATGGAATAAGACAAAGCTCACCTTGGTCTTTGGCAGCCAGCAAATCACTCTGAGATTTGATTTTCTCCTCTAAGTCAGCTGCAATCCCTTGACTATCCACCAGCTCATTCACTCTCTGCTCCAATATCTTCCTTTCTGCCTCAACCTGTTCCACCAGCCTCTTTAAATTCTGTTCTTGAATCCTCGAAGATTGAAGATCTAGAGAGCAACTCTTTCAATCTATCGAGAGAAAAGAAATTAAACTGCAGAAGATGAGAGACCTGTAGTTAACTATAAAGTTAGGAAACAGAATGTGAAACTATCAACTTTCTCTTGGTCAACTCCATTGTATTATTATTTCCTTTGATGGGTTAAGGCTTGGAATTGCCTTTTTGGTTTATTTAAGAAAATGACATATTTTTATCTTGCTGTACAACAGAAGTACTTCCAACAAGTATTCAATGTGTGCTATACATAACATGTAATGTATGATATACATATGTACGCTATATATATGACACATATTGCGTATTAGATACTAGTTGGATGTATTTTTGTTGTATCACAAACACTATTGATATTAATTTACTTGGTTGCTGAGTAAGTGGAGACCATGTAACACATGCAATTTGTGTATAACTGTTAATGTGATTCTTTTTATTTTGTTATGATTTGTGGTTTTGGTAGGTTCTGCAGTGTTGGATTGCCAAGTGATATTATTGTTTCCTTCGAGAGACTCACTTTCCATCTCCATAAGGTATAAGCTTTTCCTTACAATACTCTTTTAGATGAAATGTAGTTGTTGAGCATTTTTTATGGTTCTCGAATGATCCTAATTTTTCTTTGGGGTTTGATTTGAAGTTTGGTTCATTTCCAACTTAATTGATGTGCTCTTGACATATGACTTATGATCTTGCTGTTTGCTTGTTCTTTCTTTGTTTTCTAAGTGCAGCCTAAGATAATTTGTGGAGGTGTTGCAATATGAAACATAATTAATATTTGTACAATTAGCATTTCTAGTTTAAACAAAAAAACAGTCAAAACAACTAATAAGTTATGCACAACATATATAATATAAATTGCACAATGAATATTATATATTGTACGTGTCATATATCACATGATGTTGCAAAGAAAAGATGATGCTGCAAAATGTGATATATGTTGTGCACAATATGTAATATATATTGTGCATCACATGAAATATACATTGTATATTTATATTATATATATTTTGTACAATATAATGACTATTTTGATTGAATTTTTGTTATGCCCCAAGTATTTGGACAAATGATTGCACAATACATGAGGATTTGTATAATAGTGCTGATGGTCCTAATTTAAAGCTCTATCTACTTCCTGATTTAGGAGTTCAGAGCACAAGCTTCTAATTTTCAAAAATAGTAACTATTACTTCTATTGATTTATTTATGTATAGATTTGGTAATATGAATTTTGCAGAAATTAATTATGCAATTAAATAGAGGACTGCTTTGTCCTCAACGGTCAAAGATGATGATGGAATTTGATTTTGTGTTGTTAATGGAATTTGGATGAAAGATTGTTAAGAGAAAAAAGATATGGATTGATGCCCGCTTCTGTTCACTCCTTTTGTGCCTTTATAGCATAATTTTAACTTCAAGCATATTATGTTATGAGATTTTTTTTTAATCTTGTCTCTTTTAATCTGTTTGATTGCTTTCTGATATGTAATGTAATCTCTCTATGTAATAATTGTTAACGTTGATATATTTTATGGATAATTTTTGTTTGCTAAATTTTATAAATAGTTTTGAAAGAAATACTCATCCAACAAGCACTGCTCGGTTTTTTATATATATTTTTAAAGAAATTCTATGATACAAGGTTTTTTTTTTTAAAACCCTAGTTTATATAGATCCATAAATTTTTTCAAGAATGAACGATTTAATTTCCAAGATCTTATATAGCATATATGTAAAATTTTTCAAGAATGAATAGTTTAATATCCAAGATTTTATATAGATCCATAAATTTTTTCAAGAATGAATGATTTAATTTCCAAGATCTTATATAGCATATATGTAAAATTTTTCTAGAATGAATAATTTAATATCCAAGATTTTACATAGATCCATAAAATTTTTCTAGAATGAATGATTTAATATTTAAAACTCGAATCTGAATGATTTAAGTTACGTTTATCCATGTAAGTAGAGATTTTAAAATAAAAAATTATCTTGGGTGTCATAGTAAAATCCTCTCTTTAATAAATATACATTCTTTGCTATGCTATTTATTAATGTTTTGATTTGAAAATATTTCACAGCAATATCTTTTTAAGTGAGAAGAATGGAAGCACTTATTATCCGTCATCATCCACCTCTAGGATTGAATAAACCCAAGAATATTCCTCCCGCACATATTCCTGCTTATTTGCTAGTAATTGGAGACTTCAAGGTATGAATATATACTCATCCATAAATGTTATTAGTGAATGTTGAAATTAGAAATTTAATTATTTTTAATCAATAATGCTAGATGCACAATGAAAACCAGCCAATATAAACAATGAGCTCATTTTGACTTTAGTTTGAGCTCAAATAATCATTAAAATTGTAATGAGATGAGTAATTATGACTCAAAACCTCATTTATTTACTGGTTTGACTAGATTTTTATTGTGCATTTAGCATCACTCAATTTATTTATTTGATATTATCCAATTAAATTTATGAATAGGATATCATTAGCTATCTTATGATTATATATAATATATGTCCTCCTTATTTTAAGACTTCTAGTCAATTATCAAATCAAAACCTTTATAAGACTTATCAAATCATAATTATTATTGATTATACAATAAGAGTCTGTACACATAGTACAAAAGAAAAAGCCATTAGTTTTACTCCTAAGAAAATACAAAATTTCAATTTTAGTCATAGAAATATTTCTTGAATATTATATAATTAAATGAATTTCATACACATGTGTACAGGCTGCATCATCAGAATCAAGTTTGATGGCAAAGTGTTACTATGCAAGGCAAAAATTTGCATGGGAGATATTAGATAGACGCACTATGCGCAAGTACAAAATTGAAGTCCCTTGGGAGAACATTTTGGCTATTCGTGCATCTACTCAAGAAATGTCACAAGGATTTCTTGAAATTGAGGTGAATTTTTTTTCATTATCAATTAATTTTATATTTTCCTCCATTTTTTAATTCAAATTAGTTAATGCAATTAATTGATATATATTATATTAACCTTTGCTTATTCTATTATATATCAGCTGGGAAAAGAACCAAAATTCTATCAAGAGGTTGAACAAAACTCATGTATAAGTAACCGTTGTACATGGGAGTTAGCTCAAGACTTTACTGGAGGCAATGCTCTGAAATACAGGTATTATTTTATGAAATTATTTTATGATAGATTATAAAGTAAATTTAAATTTTGATGTAGTAATTACTAATAGATTTAAACTTTAATTATATTGCAAGTCTCTATAGTTTTATTAAATTTTCAATTTAGAGTCTATCTAGTTTTATTAAATAATAAAATATTGCTTAATTTTATTTATTAATTTTTTCTTTTTTATATTATATTTATATATTTAATACACTATTAATTTTAATTATTTCTATATATGATAGGAGGCATAAACTTATATTTCCTGTTGAAATTCTCAAGATACACTACAAAAGGATGCTAGAATCTAATGATAGGTTGTTCCAATTGAGCCAACAACCCTTTCCATCATTAGATTCTCCATTCTTTCCTGTAATTCATGTTCATCATCGTCAGCCTCAACAAGCAGCACAAGCATATAGACATTTTCCTGCATATCTTCTGACTATTGGAGAATTCAAGGTATGATATTGATTAATAAATGCTTAGAAATGATTAGCAAGAAAATTTAATAAAGTTTGTATAATTTCAAGTTATGTTAAAGTGGATATTAATGTAAAATCGTTGTAAAAACTAATAAGCTCAATGGAAATATTTGCTAGAGGGGGTGAGAGAAATTTTTTTTGAATGAGTTTCATGTGCAATATAAAATTACTCATTGAATCCATTCACAAAAATTTCTAATTCATTTTTAAACCAAGTTAATTAAACAACCCACAAAAATGAGCATTGCTAGAGGCACAACAAAAAAACCAGTCAAAACAGCCAACAAATAGGAATTTGGGCCATAATCACCCAGCCCATTAAGAATATACTCATGATTAGAAGTGCTATTTGGGCCATAAAGTGTTAAATAGGCTTTGTTGGCTGTGTTGGCTGATTTTTTGTTGTGCCCCAAGCATTTGTGTATAAAAATATATTCATTAAATTTAGAAATTAGGCTTTTACTTTGATTCTTTATATAGTATTATTAGTACTATCATGTAATCATTGGTCATAATTTAATAATTGGTTTGATAAATTTAAAACATTTGAATTAGTGTCACATGTGATTCAATTTTTTTTAGAGTACCAAAAAAATATCATATAATAATTGAATTTTATCCATGTTTGCATAGGTGGTTGGTGCATTTGAATCATCAGATTTGGTGGCAACATGTCACTATGCAACTCGAAAACTTGCATGGAAGATGATATTAGATAAAAGCATTGGCCGCAAGTACAAAATTGAAATTTCTTGGGACAACATTTCTGCTATTCGTGTGACTACTGAAAAGGACATGCCTGGACATCTTGAAATTGAGGTGCATTTTTCTCATCTTTATATAAATTTGATTTTGTTTAATTGCCTCTTTAATATTCAATTGTGTAAGTGTAATCAATGTATATTCACTTTCTAATTTTTTTTTTCCTTATATTTCTCAGCTGATAAGAGGTCCAAAGTTCTATCAGGAGACTGATCCAATGTCAGGTTGCAATGGAATGTGGGAGCCATCTCTTGACTTCACTAATGGTCATGCATTGACTCAAAGGTATATATGCAAGTATTTGGATTATTTAAGACTCATTTAGATATTGAATGTTCTAGTATATTTTTTTTTTCTTTCTAAATGACCTTTTTAAACAAGGTATTTTGAAATTGGTGAAAATAATTTTATTCTATTTAAATGATAAATTTAAAATGAATTAAAGATGGTTTGTGCACATATATTTAATTAATCTCTATCATCTCTTCTGGGCAGGAGGCATCGTCTTGTATTTCCTATTGGAGTTTTGAATAAACTCTATGAGAGTTTGATACATTCAGAATGTCGATTCTTGCCATTGACTCAGCAAATTCCATCTCCAGATTTTTCATCATTATATTCAAAGTTATTGAATCATCCCGTCATTGATCAATGTATTGAAGGTAACAATTAGATATATTGATTTTTTAATATGAAAACATTTCTGTTTTATTAAAATATATTAATGAAGCTGATATTTGTTTTTATTTTTTGTGGTAGGCAATGATCAAGTCAACAATGGTCAACTAGTTCAAGATCCAAATACAAGCAATGATGAAGGATTTATGATCGATGGTGATGCAAATCTGGCACCTATGCAAGCTGAGCCTAATCCTCCAGAATTTTGGGAGTCCTTATGTTTTCTTGAGAAAGAACTTATGGATGACTAGGGGTGTTAAGTAAAGAAAAAAAAAAAAAGATGAGACTGATTGTATGGATATTTTATATAGTGGATTATTTTGCTGGACTAGGTCCCGTGGGTTTTTTGTCCCTCTTTTGGGGGTTTTCCCACGTAAAAAATTGTTGTCTTCTATCTCAATTTTTTTTTTTCTCTTATTATTTTCTTATTTTTCAAACTATTTGAAAAAATGGCTAAAACCGATCGTAAGAAAAAAGAGAAGGATAATACAAAAAAGTTACTCGTACAACGAGTATACTTTACAAATCAAAGTAGTTACATTTCCACATCAATGTAGTGGGCCCGATCAGCATATATTAGAGGTTAAATGCTAGTTAGATGGTATATTGATTGTACATATAGCACTATTGAGAATAATAGTATGAAATGAAACTCATTCCCTCTTTTATGAGCATACTATAAATTTGTTGGTTTCGTTTTAGTATATTTACATCTTCTACAGGTAAAGAGAGAATTTTATTCATTTTCCCATCACTTGTTACTAATTTGAATCTATTTTGATGCTATCAGTTTGTGAATGCATGGAAGAATTTGAATGACTAAAGCTTGGGTTAAGTCTTCAGTTTGGGAAGTTGGTGATAAGTGTCCAGGTAAGTCCTCCTTGTTACTAGCAGTATATAATCTCTATTTAACTTTGGAATTGAGTCTGAATGCTCATTTGCCTCTGGTTCTTGTATGTTAGGTTATAATGCCAGTGATTCTGATGAACTTAAGGAGGATTCTTGAGCAGAGTCAACAAACTAAAATTGCTCTCATCCATAAAATTCTGGAAGGTGAGTTTATCCTTATCTGTAAATGCCTTTTTCAGTCTCATTGCATCTTTATCAAATAAAAAAAATTGAGGCTTAAGTTTTTAGGAGATGTATGGTAGAAACATGAGTGTTGGCCTGTTAGAGAGAGAGAAAACACATAAATGAAATAGAAGTGAATATTCATATTATTGATTGAGGTGTTAAGCCATAATGTTGCTACCAGTTCTTGGTCATTTGTAAATGAATTCCGGTTAAGTAATGGTATTATGATTTCCTACATCAATTCCCCAAAATGTCAGCACAAGTAAGTCTAGAATTATCTACAATATGCTAGTGTTGGAAGATACTTTTAGTTTAGTATTAATTAATTATCTACAACATGGTAGTTAAGAAGGAAAATTCTCATAACCCTAAACACAGTACAAGAGGCATGACACATCTACCTAGATCAGTGCAACAAAACCTTAGAAGAACATGTTTGAAAGCATAACTATAAATTAGATTGTGTGAGTGAACATGCACATCCACAAGAAGGCATTTCAACTCTTGCAATTTCTAGCAGGTTCGGTTCACACATGATTTTATTGAAATCAAAACCTCCAAACAAACTGTTGAAGGCAAACTGCTATATCATAATGAAAAAAAAAAATAAAGGTTCCTGATAGGAGCTTTCAACATGGCTGCTGATTCTCATGATATGTAGAGAAAAACAAAAATAGCACTGAAGTCTTCATTGCACATAATTGATATAGAAAAATTGGTAATGTACTATTCTCTGGATAATTTTCGAAGAAAAATACTTGATAGTGAAATGACAAGTACCTATGAAAAATTTAATATGGCACATTCTGTTTAAACAGCTGAATCATAGCTTGTAGTTCTCCAAGTACCACTTATAAGTATCAACAAGTCCATCCTTGAGTGAGATCTTTGGTGTCCAACCGATGCCGGCGAGTTTCGAGCTATCCATCAACTTTCTTGGAGTCCCATCAGGCTTGGTTGTATCCCAAACAAGATCGCCCTCGAACCCAACCACTTCCTTCATCAACTCAGCCAATTCCTTAATGGTAACCTCCTTCCCACTTCCTACATTCAAATGCTCAAGCCCACTGTACTTCTCCATCATAAAAACACATGCATCGGCCAGATCGTCAACATGCAAAAACTCTCTCAATGGGCTCCCGGTACCCCACACTACCACCTCCTTGGCACTGTTGACCTTTGCCTCATGAAACCTTCTCATCAAAGCAGGTAAAACATGTGAATTCTCAGGATGGAAATTGTCATGTGGTCCATATAAGTTGGTGGGCATTCCCGAAATTGCATCCCACTTGTACTGAATTCTGTAAGCCTGACACATTTTGATCCCAGCAATCTTGGCAATCGCGTACCACTCATTTGTGGGTTCTAAGGGGCCAGTAAGCAAAGCATCTTCTGGGATCGGTTGAGGTGCAAACTTGGGGTAAATGCAAGATGAACCCAAAAACAATAGCTTCTTAGTGCCATTGCGATAAGCAGAATCAATGACATTGGTCTGGATTTGGAGATTGATGCTAATGAAATCAGCAGGGTAGGTGTTGTTGGCATGGATACCTCCAACTTTTGCTGCAGCCACAATCACAAAATCAGGCTTTTCCGTGGCAAAGAAGGCTTCAACATCAGATTGGCGAGTGAGATCAAGCTCAGCATGAGAGCGTAGTATCAGATTAGAGAACCCAAGTTGGGTAAGCTTGCGAACAATGGCCGAGCCAACGAGACCCCGATGACCAGAAACAAAAACCTTAGCAGATTTGTCAGCTAAAAATGAGTTTGATGTCAATGCTGTTACAAATATACAAAAAGAGACAGTTCAGGATTTCAGATATTCAAAATCTAAGTGGTGAAAACAATAGGCAGCTAGAAATTTCCTCTTCGGAAAACTGAGTTGCCATCATTATCCACTCTTGGATGCAAAGTAGTTCATAGTCCATATAGCATACAACTTCAATTTATCAAACAACTACCCTTGAATCTTTGTCAAATACTGGGTGGAATAATGTTAAATCATAAGATGTGAAGTGATGTGTGTAAGTTAGTGTACAGCATCACTGTTCTGGTTGAATTCAGTTAACTAATCCTAAGATTGTTTTTACGAACAATTTTCTTAGCAGTGGAAAACAGCAAAGACATGAACAGAAGACAAACCAGAGTTGTCGTGGCTTCCCATGTCTGAAAGTATAGCAAGATCTATTTTTTGAATCAGCCCCTGGTTTCCAAGTTCAAATCAAACCTGAAATGAATCAACAACATGACCAAAATTAAATAAATAGGTAAAAGAACAGAACTTTACACCCCTATCAATGAACAACAGTGCCTTCAAAATTTAGATTACATTTACGATTTCTAATTCCAACAAATACTCACTTCCGAAATGTCAAAATGAGAAGATGGGAGGGGGAAATTTTGAAACTTTACCTGGGATTTAAAGCGAAACAAGGAAACCAAAGCTCTTCTTGTATTCGGAGGATGGAAAAAAAACGAGAATTTGTGAAGAGTGAAGTGATAAGTGTAACACCCCGACTTTTATTAAGTCCTAATTAAGTGAGATTAAGGGTAATTGACTTTGATTAGGATTTAATTCGGTTTGGGTGGACAAGTTTCTTCTAGTCAAACCCTATGTGTGACGTGATTTAAGTGTGTATATATGTGTTCATTCTATACTATGTGAATTACGTGTGTAAATTATATGTCATGATAATTATCTGTATTTATGTGAGTGTTCATTGTGTGTGGAAGAGTATGTTGGATGCATATATGAGTTTTAATTGATATTTAGATGATGCATGAGGTTAGGAATGATGATATAAAATATTTATATGAGTTACATGATATTATTAGATAATGTTAGTGTTATATATTATTATTTATTTTATTTTATTTTATTTTATTTTATTTTATGTGCCTATGTGTGTATTTTAATTTATATTTAAATATTAGAAAAATTATATAAGCATTATAGTATTATTTGGGGGGTTTTGGAGTGTTTTAGTATTTTAAGTGGCGATGGGCCCCACAATGACTCTTGACCTAGTCACTCCCTATATAAACACTAGTAACCCTCTCCAATTGAGAAAAACACTCTCCTCCTTCTTTTGAGCCGCCATAGTCATCTTTCTCTCAAGAGCTCTCTAAGCCATTGATACTCCAAACCACGAAACACCCATCAAACCTCACTCAATCCAGAAAATATATTCATATTCTTAATCCTCCCATCAAGCCGGAGCTTTCTACCGATTCTGTTTCTCCGTTAAGAGTCTCCGGCGTCACCGAACCGTTCGTGGGGTTAGAGAGAGGTTTCCAACGAGAGCAACGTCGGATAAAAAGGGGTTTCTCTTTGCATTCTAGCATTTTGTCTTCAAGAGGTAGGGGTTTAGACATTCTATTTTCATGCATATTGATGATGATTTTATGAGATTAATGTGATGGTCGTTTTTTCCCATTGGGAATTTTTGTGGCTTATTATTATTATTATTATTATTATTATTATGTGGTTCTATATATATATATATGTAAGGCTGCGAGCACTTGGTATGGGCATCAGCGCATGGCTGCGCTTGGTTTTTTTGGTTTTATATATATATATATATATATATATATATAAATAAAAGATAGTTTATTTGTATAGGTATATTACTATTACATATTATTATTACATAAACTTATACCTATTAGCATGTATATTAATTAATAATAGGTAGATAACAGGTAGAGATAATAATAAAATATTAACCCTAATAATAATAATAAAAGAATAATACAGTAAGAACAACAACATGTATAATATATGATATATAATAATAATAGTAATAGTAACAATAATAGTATAGAAGACAAGATTGGTGATGAATAAAATATAAGAGTTTACAAGATACTTAAGGGTAGAGTATAAAGTACAAGTAAAACTAGAATAAAGTATAAGTATGAAATAATAATAAAATAAACAAGATCATATGACATGAAAGGTATAGAAGCATTGAGAATAATATTTATAAGTAGTTGTATATCATGTTTATTTGATAAAGAGTTGTATTTATTTATTCTCCATGATGTCAGAGTAAGTAAGTGAATGTGCTATGTTTATTCCATGATGTTAAAGAGTATAAATTGACATGTTTTTACCCTTTTATGTACCATAATGCGTTCTACGACTTGTATAAATGTTATATATGATTTATGCATGATTTATATATGATTATATGAGCTATAAAGTACGTTTATATGTATGTTTAATTGCTATGATGTATATATAATTATTGTATGAGATATATATGTTATATTGAGTATATGTATTGCTTTTATGATGCGTTAAATTGTTTATGTGAGTATATGATATATATTATGATGAAATGATCTGAATGAATTAACTCTGTCACTCGGTAAAAGTTAAAAAATGTTCTGAAAGATATTCTGGTGCTCTGAAAGATCTCTATTAACTCTGAAAGATTTCTGATAATTAAAAGACGTTCTGAAAGATCTTTGAAACTCTGAAAGATAAAATACCCTGTAGCCTTCAGCTTGTGATGAGTGTTGTAAGGAGGAGTGGCATCCTCGGCTGCAACTCCTTCACTTGAGGAAGGTGAACTGTACCCCCTCTTCCCCGTATGTTTTAGGATGAGCTCATACCTAGGGGCCGGATTGTAGGAGTAAGGATGGGATGGAGGCTTTGTCATGTCTGACAGATTTAAAGTAAAAGTTAATGATAAGATGCTCTGAAAGAAAGTTCTGATAAATGTTCTGTTATGTTATATTTTCCCTGATTGTGATAGAAGCACATAGTACACTACACATGGACCTTTAATTATGATATGTTATACGAATTAATAAAATGGACAAGATACACTTAGGTAAGACGTTCCGGGGAAAGATTGATTTTCAACTTATATTCGAATTAAACTCATTCATGTTTCACTTATTTTATAATTAAACCCGGGGCGGCTTCCTCTACTGAGTCACTTCCCAGTGCTCACCCTATGTTTTTCCCACCTTTTAGAGGAGCAGACAGAGCAGGATGTCGGAGCACACGAGGAGCCCGTGCAGACTTAGTTTATAATGTAGTTCCTTAGATATCAGAGACATGTTTTATTTCCTTATCAGATGTTATGACTTTTATGCTTCCGCTACGTTTATTTATTTATTATTTTTTTCTGAGTCCGGACCTTTGTTAGCCGGCAGCTATTTATTTACTCATATTTATGGTGGAATCTCATAGGTCACAGTTTTTGGCTTATGGGGTGAGACCTAGTATTTACTTCATGTTGTTACTTGATGGAGTTATATATGATGAAGTATTTAGTATGTTTGTATCGCTATTATTATCGTTGTATTTATGCGCAAGGCCCTTATTTTCTATACCGCAAATGATTTTCGAAAATTTACTCCCGCCTATTTTCCGCGTATTATATTTTAAATATAAAGATAAAACATTATAACATAAGGGAATCCTTAAGAAATGGCCTAAAATGACTTAAGCGTTAAGGGCTATCTAGTAAGGTGTTACATTTTGGTATCAGAGCAGGTCTATCCTACAGGGCTTGGGGTAATGGACCTGTTATGCTATTATGGCATGTACGGTAGTTATATCATGCATATAACCTCTTATGTGTCTTAGTTAGTGTTGAGGTGCATGATCGTTTCGCTGGACTGTCAGAGTAATTGTGCATACTTAGCATTGATATGGAGCCTGATCAACTCGATATTCATTGTTTTGTGTGCACAGGGACATGGCAACTAGCAGACGTATTAGGAATGTTTCTTCCACCATGAAGGACCAAGGAGTTCCAGCAAGGACATTTCATGGCAAGAAGTACGTGATGCAATGCAAGAGTCATGATAGGCAACCTGATTGTTACAGTCAGGAAGAGGATTCTCAGCACCTACGAGTCTCCGGTTCCTGTGAGGTTAATTCCCTCATGTACGCCGGGTCTCCCGATCCGAGTGTGACTATCAACTGGATCCTCAAGATGGAAAAAGTGGCTACAAATATATCATATCCAGAAGAACAGAAGGTTGCGCATGCCGCCTTGATGCTAGTGGGTGAAGCTGGAGTTTGGTGGTCGGATGTATGCAGGGTCTTGGAGGTTGTCGGTACCTCCATTGATTGGGAACAATTCAAGGTCCTCTTTCACAAGAAGTATCTTCTGGAATCAATCATGCACGCCAAGGAAAGGGAGTTTCTCGCACTAAAACAGGGTACGATGTCTGTCCCGGAGTATACTGAGAGGTTCAACGAGTTGATTAAGTTCTCCCATTTTCCGTCGAGTGATTTGGTTGAGGCCACCAGGTGCAGCAGGTACTTGTGTGGGTTGAGGCCTGAGATACAGAGCATGGTGATTCCCTTGGAGATTCAGGAGTTCCCCGATTTGGTGGCAGGGTGTTGTGCTCTGGAGAGCGTCCAGGAAGTGATCAAGTACACCGAGACTGAAGAAGTGGTAGCAAGCGCAGACCCACCAGGCCAGAACTTACAGTCTAGGCGCCAGCCCCGCACCCGTTTTCAGCCTTATGGTCAGTCACCAAGGACCAGGTCTCATCCTCGACTGCAGCAGCAGCAGCAACACCTCAGGCGTCGCCCACCATACCACAATGTGCCACGTGTGGCAAGCTTCACACTGGGGCGTGTCGCCTCGGTCATAACGTTTGTTATCGCTGCGGCCAGTCAGACCATTATGTCAAGGATTGCAAGTGAGTGAGATTCCAGCCTTCTTCCTCCTCTAGGCCACAGCGCCAGGGACGTGTGTTCACAGTAGGTGCAGAGAACGTGGAGCGGTCAGAAGTTCTCATCAGGGGTAAGCGTTTATGTTTTGCTTGTTCAATTTATCACGGTGATGGCTAGCCTTAATCATCATTGTTTGGAAACCCATTTAGTGCGTGAGTACGGTGGGAATTGTGTGATGCATGTCTAGGCCTGACGTTAAGCTACTTGTAGTTTTGTTAAGGTCTAGATGAGGTTAGTTAGGGATAGTCGACCTTAGTTAAGAGTTGACTGCCTTGGCTAGTTAACCATGGATGTTTACTCATCTCTGGTTGATCTTGTCCTCCATATGTTTTCCTGTGTATTAATCACACCCTTGTGTTTTGTTTAGAAAACGAAGTGAGAAGTGTTTTCGAAAAAGGGTTTTTCATGTTAGCTACAAGACCTATTTTCAAACTTGTTTTTCACCTTTGTTTTCAAAAGAATGATTTGCGAAAGTTTGTTAAAATGACGCTCGGTTTTCAACTTGGGTTTTAGAAAACGATTTCGTACCTCATCAACCTTAAGATACGAAGTTCCTTAAGGCTCTTTTTGCAAACCGTTTAGTTGTGAACTTGAAAATCGTTTTTGTTTTGTTTGAAAATACCTTGGGGATGTCTTACGGTGTCAGTCGTAATTATGATTCGTAGGGTCCAATGTGTTTTCCTAGTTTTGTGGTTATTTAAATTATGTGTTTTGGGCATGGGTAGATGATTTCTAAAGTAACGATATAATACAAGTTGAAAGAAGTTTTCGAAAGTGATTTTCTTTTTTGTCATGTGAAATTGTATGTGATTAAAGGTCGTAGGTGTACAGACAATATGTTTCCATTAGAGTGGATGTGAGAAATCTGAAATCTATTTTGAGAGCATAGAATTGCCTTTGACCGCAAACAAGAAGGTTTTGAGCTTTTATTTAGTTTTTGAAAATTAAATAAACGTGTTTTGAACTACTAGGGATTGAGAATTAACTTGGATTTTCGAAAATTCCTTGGATGATGTTTTGAAAATAGAGATGAAGCTTTTTGAGGAGAACATTGATTTTGGATCATGGACCCTAGGAACATAAGGATCAACTTGCCTTGTAAGATTACGGATTCATGTCTTTATCATGGAAAAATGTATTTCAATTATTTTTATGTATTTGCAACAGATGTTTTTATTTCTTGAACTTGTTTTCTACACGACCTGTTCATTCAGGTTAGCTGCTTGCGTGTGGACCTTCCCTCGAGTCTCCGCGGGGGTAGGAGCTGTTATGTTTTGTGTTGTTTCTGTGTTAGAAGTGTCGAATTTCGAGGACGAAATTCTTTTTAAGGAGGGGAGAAATGTAACACCCCGACTTTTATTAAGTCCTAATTAAGTGAGATTAAGGGTAATTGACTTTGATAAGGATTTAATTCGGTTTGGGTGGACAAGTTTCTTCTAGTCAAACCCTATGTGTGACGTGATTTAAGTGTGTATATATGTGTTCATTCTATGCTATGTGAATTACGTGTGTAAATTATATGTCATGATAATTATCTGTATTTATGTGAGTGTTCATTGTGTGTGGAAGAGTATGTTGGATGCATATATGAGTTTTAATTGATATTTAGATGATGCATGAGGTTAGGAATGATGATATAAAATATTTATATGAGTTACATGATATTATTAGATAATGTTAGTGTTATATATTATTATTTATTTTATTTTATGTGCCTATGTGTGTATTTTAATTTATATTTAAATATTAGAAAAATTATATAAGCATTATAGTATTATGTGGGGGGTTTTGGAGTGTTTTAGTATTTTAAGTGGCGGTGGGCCCCACAATGACTCTTGACCTAGTCACTCCCTATATAAACACTAGTAACCCTCTCCAATTGAGAAAAACACTCTCCTCCTTCTTTTGAGCCGCCATAGTCATCTTTCTCTTAAGAGCTCTCTAAGCCATTGATACTCCAAACCACGAAACACCCATCAAACCTCACCCAATCCAGAAAATATATTTATATTCTTAATCCTCCCATCAAGCCGGAGCTTTCTACCGATTCTGTTTCTCCGTTAAGAGTCTCCGGCGTCACCGGACCGTTCGTGGGGCTAGAGAGAGGTTTCCAACGAGAGCAACGTCGGAAAAAAAAGGGGTTTCTCTTTGCATTCTAGCATTTTGTCTTCAAGAGGTAGGGGTTTAGGCATTCTATTTTCATGCATATTGATGATGATTTTATGAGATTAATGTGATGGTCGTTTTTTCCCATTGGGAATTTTTGTGGCTTATTATTATTATTATTATTATTATTATGTGGTTCTATATACATATATATGTAAGGCTGCGAGCACTTGGTATGGGCATCAGCGCATGGCTGCGCTTGGTTTTTTTGGTTTTATATATATATATATATATATATATATATATATATATATATAAATAAAAGATAGTTTATTTGTATAGGTATATTACTATTACATATTATTATTACATAAACTTATACCTATTAGCATGTATATTAATTAATAATAGGTAGATAACAGATAGAGATAATAATAAAATATTAACCCTAATAATAATAATAAAAGAATAATACAGTAAGAACAACAACATGTATAATATATGATATATAATGATAATAGGAATAGTAACAATAATAGTATAGAAGACAAGATTGGTGATGAATAAAATATAAGAGTTTACAAGATACTTAAGGGTAGAGTATAAAGTACAAGTAAAACTAGAATAAAGTATAAGTATGAAATAATAATAAAATAAACAAGATCATATGACATGAAAGGTATAGAAGCATTGAGAATAATATTTATAAGTAGTTGTATATCATGTTTATTTGATAAAGAGTTGTATTTATTTATTCTCCATGATGTCAGAGTAAGTGAATGTGCTATGTTTATTCCATGATGTTAAAGAGTATAAATTGACATGTTTTTACCCTTTTATGTACCCTAATGCGTTCTACGACTTGTATAAATGTTATATATGATTTATGCATGATTTATATATGATTATATGAGCTATAAAGTACGTTTATATGTATGTTTAATTGCTATGATATATATATAATTATTGTATGAGATATATATGTTATATTGAGTATATGTATTGCTTTTATGATGCGTTAAATTGTTTATGTGAGTATATGATATATATTATGATGAAATGATCTGAATGAATTAACTCTGTCACTCGGTAAAAGTTAAAAAATGTTCTGAAAGATATTCTGGTGCTCTGAAAGATCTCTGTTAACTCTGAAAGATTTCTGATAATTAAAAGACGTTCTGTAAGATCTCTGAAACTCTGAAAGATTAAAATACCCTGTAGCCTTCAGCTTGTGATGAATGTTGTAGGGAGGAGTGGCATCCTCGGCTGCAACTCCTTCACTTGAGGAAGGTGAACTGTACCCCCTCTTCCCTGTATATTTTAGGATGAGCTCATACCTAGGGGCCGGATTGTAGGAGTAAGGATGGGAGGGAGGTTTTGTCATGTCTGACAGATTTAAAGTAAAAGTTAATGATAAGATGCTCTGAAAGAAAGTTCTGATAAATGTTCTGTTATATTATATTTTCCCTGATTGTGATAGAAGCACATAGTACTACACATGGACCTTTAATTATGATATGTTATACGAATTAATAAAATGGACAAGATGCACTTAGGTAAGACGTTCAGGGGAAAGATTGATTTTCAACTTATATCCTAATTAAACTCATTCATGCTTCACTTATTTTATAATTAAACCCGGGACGACTTCCTCTACTGAGTCACTTCCCAGTGCTCACCCTATGTTTTTCCCACCTTTTAGAGGAGCAGACAGAGCAGGATGTCAGAGCACACGAGGAGCCCGTGCAGACTTAGTTTATAATGTAGTTCCTTAGATATCAGGTACATGTTTTATTTCCTTATCAGATGTTATGACTTTTATGCTTCCGCTACGTTTATTTATTTATTATTTTTTTCTGAGTCCGGACCTTTGTTAGCCGGCAGCTATTTATTTACTCATTTATGGTGGAATCTCATAGGTCACAGTTTTTGACTTATGGGGTGAGACCTAGTATTTACTTCATGTTTGTTACTTGATGGGAGTTATTATATGATGAAGTATTTTAGTATATGTTTGTATCGCTTATTATTATCGTTGTATTTATGCGCAAGACCCTTATTTTCTATACCGCAAATGATTTTCGAAAATTTACTCCCGCCTATTTTTCGCGTATTATATTTTAAATATAAAAATAAAACATGATAACAGGAGGTAACCCTTATGAAATGGCCTAAAATGATTTAAGCGTTAAGGACTATCTAGTAGGGTGTTACAATAAGAACTCGACCCAAGAAGGGTCGAAAGATTGAAGGATTAATTGAAACTTGAGTGAGTCAAATTCCGAGTGATCGTAGCTGAGATCTGAGTGATTCAGGTGAAGATTAACTTAGAATCAGAACCTCATTTGTTCGATGCTCTTATGACTGAATGTTTATTCTTTATTATTATTATTAGCCGAAACACCCAAATTTATCCTGACAAAATTTATTATTAGCCCAAACACCCAAATTCAGAAATGAAAATTCAAACAAATCTCTCCCAAATTAAAATCACCCGACAAATTAACTCTCTAAGAAAAAAATCTGACAAATTAATTAAGATTTATGAAAATGATTAAATTAGTATCAACTAATTAAAAGATATTGGACAAATTAAACATTCTATTAAAAATATAAAGTTGAGCATTTTCATGAATCATTTTCCTAATCTTTTATTGTTTTAGAAGTAGCAGCTCTACTACTGCTTGTTGATATTGTTCCTGTTTCAATCCCTGACCCAATACATCCTATATTTCTATTAACCTAAATGTAGAATTAAGAACTAGAACAGAATTCAGACCCAGAAATCACAGAATTAAGAACCAGAACCAAAACAAAACCACATTAGAATTCAAAGCATAACTAAACCAGAAAGCACAGATTCAAAACTAATTCAAGAACAGATTTAAAACTAAACAATAACTAATTCAGACCAAAATGATTAAGATTCAAGAACAAATTCAGAATCAAAAGTGAAATCAAGAATAACCAATTTAGAACCATTTCAGAACTAGTTCAAAAATAATTCAAGAATAATTTCAGAACTAAATCAATTAATTTCAAAACAAATTCAGAACTACACAAGAACTAAACAATAACTAATTCAGAAAAAAATGATTAAGATTTAAGAACCAATTCAAAATCAAAAGTGAAATTACGATTCTGATTTCTGATTGTAAAATTAAGAACCAATTCAGAATAAAAAAGAACTTACCTTCGCCAAAACCAGAACCTGCTGGTGTTTCTGGTTTCTGAGTCGTGAAGAGGGAAGACAGAGCCCGAAGGATGCAATGGCGAGACGGCGGCGTGAGGCGGTGAGGAGGCGGCGACTGGCGTAAGGCAACAGCAAGACTCCTTGCTAATTAGAGTCAGAGGAGGCTACTGAATCAGAGGAGGTGACGGCGTGAGGCGGTGACCTACGGCGACAACGTGAAGCGGCGGTGTGAGGCGGCGACGATGAGGGACAGCAACGGCAGTATCTTGCCTCTTGAGATTCCAAATCACAACGACACAGAGGAAGGCGCGAGGCGGCTTCGGTGAGAGCTTGAGGCAACACAAGACACCAAGAGAGAGAAGAGCAGCGGCGACTGGACTCGGAGGTGAGGCGGCGGCAGGAGGGGAGAGATGAGGCGGCGTAGAGGGGAGAGGTGATGTCCGCAGCCGTGAATCAAAAAGTGAAGGGGGGGGGGGGGGGGAGGAGATCGCACATGGGGTTGAGAAGCCCTAAATCTCTTTAAAAAAACAGGGGCATATAGGTAATTTTGAGTGTTAAAATCATAACATTTTGGTAATTTCACAAAGACAGTGAAAACTCGTAAACTCACCCTTAAACTCGCGATTTTAACCAAGTTTGACCGAGTCCAGCCGAGTCTACTTAAAAATGAGTTTACATCCGAGTCAACTCGATTCTATGGTCTAGAAACGTAAACTCGTGCGAGTCTACGAGTTGACTCGCGAGTTTGACAATATTGCTTTCAAAGTATATTGCCATAAATTTTGTATTGTTTAAAAATGAGTAATTTTTAATTTCAAAGTGTATAGTCTTTTGTTTATAATCTATCTAAAAAAATTGTATAATCTCATATTTTAAAATATATAGGTTTCAATTTCTATTTTTATATACTAAATCCTAAAAAATTAATATTTTAAAGACTTTAGTCTTTATTTTTATATATATTCCTTGAAAAAATTATATTATATCATATTTTAAAGAATATAGTATTAAATTTTGTATTATATAAAAAAAGAGTAATCTCTAAGTGCAAATTTTATATGCACAACATACATACTATAAATTGCATAATGAATATTACATAGTGTGCACGTCATATATCACATGATGTGCATAACATAGATCACATGTTACAAAAAAGATGATGCTGCAACATGTGATATATTGTTGTACACAATATATTGACCGTTTTGACTGAATTTTTTTTATGGCCAAAGTATTTCATTAAAATCAAATCCAGATTTATAATAAATAAAAGACAAAACCCCAAATTAGTCCCTACAAAATTTACAATAATAAGTCCGACATCTGCATAGACTAATTTTTACTTTCTCATTTTAGAGGGACTATAATGTCCGATTGTAAATTCTATGGGGACCAATTTGGGAGTTTTGTCTAAATAAAATTTAGCAAAAGGTTATCATGACTTTATATAAACCCAAAATTAAAATAATAGGTCCTACCGGGAGTCGAACCCAGGTCGCTGGATTCAAAGTCCAGAGTGCTAACCACTACACCATAGAACCGATTTGTTCTTGCAGCAAAGTACCTTTTATAAATCTATTTTTAAATAACGTTGTATATCTTTTATTATTCCAAAGCAAAGTGTATGTTTCCTGAAATGAAAACCTAAGCTTAAATATCATTTTAGTCCACTAACTTCATATCAATTCTGATTTTGGTCCACTATCTTTAAATTTATCACATTTAGTCCACTAGCTTTCAAATTGTGAGCAGTTTTGGTCCACTATTAGTCAATTGGCAAGTCAACGGACACGTCAGCAAAAGTCAACAGCCACGTCAGCAAAGTCAACCAACACGTCAACAAAGTCGATGCCATGTTAGCTAAGTCCACGTCAACAAAATCAACGTCCACGTCAACAAAGTCAACGTCCATGTCAGCAAAGTCAAGTGTCACGTCAGTATCGTTAAGTCCATGTCAGCACAGTGGACTAAAATTGACAATTTTTTAAAGCTAGTGGACTAAATGTGACAATTCTAAAGATAGTGGACTAAAATTAGAATTTGTATAAAGGTAATGGACCAAAATGATATTTAAGCCAAAAACTAAATACGATGTTATTGCATATTAAATTCTACAACTGTTATTTGTTCAATGATTAAGTTGCTATTTTATAATTGTATTATTATATTTATTTTCACATTAATCCAAGAGGTGTAATTTATGGATCAATATATCCCTCTATGTCGTGAATTGTTATGATGTGAGAATGTGAGAAACAAACACTTCATATGATTTTAATAAACAAATTCAGAGAACATTGTATAACTCGAAAAAATTTCTTAACTTAATTGAATTCGCATTGGATATTTACAAATTTGTTCCCCGTTAGCTTTGGCAGAAGCTTAGCCTAAAATGATAACACTATGATCTATATATATACATAATATAATAAGAAAATGACAAGAAACTTAACATTAGCTAATGATATTTGTGCGTAAATAATTTTTTACAAATTGTATCCACTGATTTCATTATCCTTAAATTTTAAGTGACCTCACTTCAATATTTAAACTTTTAGTATTAACCCTTAAAAGTTAAATCTACATGTATATTATGGTTTTAGATATTTAAACTTTTAGCATTAACCCTTAAAAGTTAAATCTACATGTATATGTATATTATGGTTTTAGATGATGGCCATATAATCTAAAATATAAATATTTGATTTTGATTATTGAAGAGCCCGTATGTAAAAAATTTTGTGATCAACTATCTGAAAAAGTGATTTAGAGATTAATTTTAAATTATCGTTTGATGAATATCATAGAAAAAACTCATTAAAAAGATAAAGTAATATTATATATATTGTTCACACCTCGGATTGTGGCCCAATCCGGCGGCCCAATTCAAGACTTCAATAATGAGCCCAAAAGAAGGCCCAAGGTCGAACCTCGGACCCCACGAGGGGCGAGTCCAGATCGAGGCCCAATAAACCCTCAAGGCCCAATAACCATCAGAGGCCCAAAGGACTTGGATCCGGAGCAGGACCCGGGAACCGGCCCAAGACCCGACCCAAGGTCGAATAAGTTCAAGCCCCCGATTAGGGCGGCTATTAGAAGCGAGCGGATAGCGAAGCCGAAAAATCCGGAGTCACGATCGACACGACGCGGGACGTCACAACGCGCCACAGAAAGCGGGAAGGCTGTTATCCCGCGTCGTGCGGCGTGAGCGGCACGGAAATGGCTCTAATCCCCCTCTATAAATAGGGTGTCCCATCACAGTATCAGGTACGCTTTCAGTTGAGTTCTCATTCTCACACTGATTTTGACTTAAGCTTCGGAGTCCTTTCAGGAAAACACCCCAGCGCCTTGGAGAGTTGTTGTGCGAGAAGTCAGATTCCGGCGACAGTTCATACCTCAGCCAAAGGTACGGAACATATATATATCACAAAATCAGTCATCCAGCATATATAATAGTCTAATAATTTAAAAAGTAAATTAATATATAATATTATAAATTAAATTAATAATTTTAAAATATTAAATTATTACATATAATAATTAATAATGATTGATTTTATAATGTGTAAAAAATATTTTAAAAAAATATAATACATTACATAGTTGTACAATTTCAGATGATGGTGCCACATAACCGGACAGTGAACATAAACCCCTCTATTTATAACACATCCTATGTCTGCAGCCGCCCCCTACTTAAATGGAGAATTTTTATTATAAAAATTAAATATTTTGGTAGACATTATAAAAATTAATATGATCTCTGTACTGTAAAAACATTTAATTTGATACTAATATTCAATATAATACTTTGGAAGAAATAAATAAATATAAAATAATTGTATATCAATAATATATTAAAACTAATTTTGTTGTCTATACAAATAAAAGGGAATAAAAAATGGTTATCAAATTGGTCTTTAAAAGTAATAATTAAAAATTGAAAAAATAAAATAAAAAATGGCAACACCAATAACAACTTAGAAGCAATTTTAAAAATCTCCATCATTTGAAAAAAAATCACCCACTCCAATGTGAGATTGATATAAATAATACTACTAAGAATTAATTAAAAAATCCCTCCCAAAATTAAGAAATTGAATTGAGGAAGGATAGTACTTATCAAGTTGCTAATTATATAATTGTTTAGATGAATTTAATTTTAATACACTAATTGTATAAAAGTATTTTACACTGTTATTTAATCAAAACACTAATTTTATATAACTTTTTAAAATAGTAAAAAAGAGAAAACACAATCGTGACTTATGAACCATATATAAGATATAATATTCGCACGAAAAATCAGATTCTTTTATAATAGCTTAGCATTCAGATAAATAATTTTCAAATATTTATATCATCATATGAACCATTAATGAACACTTCAGTTTTATTAAAACTAAGCACTTTTTTGACAAATAATAAACACACTCAAATTAATGTTATACAAATATATTTCACAATTGAACACACTCTTATTATAACGACTAAATACTCAAATAAATATTTTTTAAATACTCATATAAATTACTAATCAATACTCAATTTTATCAGAACTAAACACTTTCCTAAAATATTTAACAGGGGTGCGATTTAATATGAGTGCCTCAACAACTACTATACTCTCTCCTTCGAGTAAAGTCTAATCGAAATAAAGCAAAGGGAAATTCTATTTTAGTAAACATCATTGTGTTGATAATTCAAAAATTATCTTCATCAACTAAATTTTAGGTTTAAAACATTAACACAATTTGTCCTTTTGTATTTTAGACTTATTCAGTTCAAATACATTTTTTAAAACTAGTATGATGATTAATTTATATATGCTTTGAGGATCACCAAACTACTATTATGTCATCAATACACGTCAAAAAGGAAAAAAAAAATTCTAAACGTAATAAAGTAAAATTCTATTTTACTAACATCACTCTCTTAACACTTCAAAACTTATTATCATCAAATAATAAGTTTCTCAAACATTTAAAACACTTAAACAAGTCGTCCTCTTGTATTTTATTCCATTTTATTTTATTTTTTCACTTCCCATTCCTTTAAAAGGATACAAATATAATGATATCAGCAAACTTTGAAAGATTAATATGATATATATATGTTTAACTAATATGCAACAAGTCCATATATATATATATATATATATATATATAAAATTTTATTAATAAATTTTCAATTAAATTTATATAGTTTTAACTAAAAATTTTAATTGGATCTCTAGACTTAAAATAAATTTTTAATCAGATTCTTAGGTCCATTTGCCATTACCCCAAAATTAAATCAAAATTAAGGAAATATTACAAGGAAAAATCAAACTTATCAAAATATTCTTTAAAATATTATATTAAATATTATATTTTTGTATTAGACTATTAGTAATTAGGTTTAAAGACTGAACAATTAAAATTTTTAAAATACAAAATTTCAATTAAATTTCTTCAAACTATAAAAATTAACTAAAAGTTTAATGAAATAATAAGATCTTACAAATTAATTAAACCTTCAACAACATATACACTTATGAAGGATCAAACTACAATTTTGCATAAATATAAAATAATAGTTGGTAGGCTATCATATACAGTCCAGTCAAACCCACAACTCTTGACCAAACTTGGTTTTTCTTTTTTTTCCACAGTCAAACTTCAACCCCCCTTAGCTTCTCAGAAGCACCTTCCATGACTTTTGCTATGGTCACTATAAACCCTTTTGATGCTTCTTCCCCTCTTACAATAAAATCATACATCAAAATTCCTTCCCTAATATATATATATTCAAACACAATCCTTTTTCCTTCACTTCCAAGTCCCAATTTCATAAAAAAAAAAAAAAGGAAAATTTCATATTCATGAGGATATCATCTTTCACTGACCTTCTTTCCAACAACAACAATAGTAACATCATGAACATGGATGATGATAACTGGGGAAATTCTGAATTTACTAAATATGATGATCAAAACCATGATGTTGGAAAAGATGTTCCAAAATTCAAATCTGTCACACCCCCTTCACTACCCTTATCTCCCTCACCAATTTCCCCTTCTTCTTATTTGCATAATTTCTCACCTGCTTTCAGCCCTTCTCAATTTTTGAACTCATCTCTGTTCCTTTCATCTCCAAATGTAAGTTACAAACTCACAAAGCTCAAAAAAAGAAGAAAAAAGTATACTTTATGTTTTGGGGCATCACTAATTTTGTTTTTATTTTTTTTTTGTTTTCTTTTTTCAGTTTTTGGCATCTCCTACTACAGAAGCTTTTGCTAACCAGAGCTTTAATTGGAGGAACAGTTCAGGAGAGGAACAACAGAGTCAGAACAAAGAGGATGAGAAAAGTTTCTCTGACTTTTCTTTCCAAACACAAACTAAGCCTTCATCTCTGTTTCAAACAGTAAGTACTTTTCTTTATTTCATTTTTTCTTTCTTTCTTTTTTTGACCATTTGACTTAAACAAGTATTATCTTGTGTTATCAGAGACCGGTTCTTGTTCTCTCTGTTGTTCTTGACATGGTCATGTTTTTTTTTTTTCCTTTTTCCCTCATTAGCTTCTTCTGGTTTGGTTTGTGGGGTCATGTTTCTTTTTTATTATATGGTCCTTTGAATTGTCTTCTTATTCTTTAATTTATTGTCTAGTACAGTTTGGATTGTTAAACTAGCATCTTTTAATTGAAGTTGAAAATGTCAAACTTAGAAGTTTTTCAATGTTTGTTTTGATGATTATCAAAGTGCATAATTACAGTAAACAAAGTGTTGTTTATTTGATTGCCTGCAACTTTTTTTATTCATGTCACTTATTTTTTATTTGTAATTTTGTATTCCAGGAAGAGCCAATTAAGAAGCAAGACATGTGGAAATTCACTGAACCTATTAACAATACTGATTTCTTTTCATCTGAGAGGGCAGCAACAAAATCTGAATACCCTCCTTCAACTCAGAGCTTTTCCTCAGAAATGGAAGCAAGAAAACCCGAAATTCAAAGCAATTCAGTTCCTGAGTCTGGTTCTTACAACTATGCCAATGCATCTCAGCCTGTTAGGGATCAAAGGAGATCAGAAGATGGTTACAATTGGAGAAAATATGGACAGAAACAGGTTAAAGGGAGCGAGAATCCGCGAAGCTATTACAAGTGCACGCATCCGAGTTGCACGATGAAGAAGAAAGTTGAGAGGACTTTGGATGGACATATCACTGAGATAGTATATAAGGGTACTCATAACCACCCGAAGCCGCAGTCTACTAGAAGAACAAGCTCTCAACAAATTCATCAGCCTTCTTCGTCGTGCACCAATTCGGGGATTTCTGATCAGTCAGTGGTGACTCTAGGCAATGCTCAAATGGATCGTGTCTCTACACAAGAAGATTCTTCAGGTTCTGTGGGAGAGGAAGAGTTTGAGCAAACATCACAAACTAGTTTTTCTGGAGGAGATGAAGATGAACGCGGGCCGGAGGCCAAAAGATGGTAAGATCAGTAAATCACAGTCTAAATTACATGATGAAATTTCATAGGATGTGTTTGGAACTTCAAAAAAAATGATTATAAGACACTAGTCATAATTGATAGTTAGAATTGTTTTGTCAGAAGCAACTCAATCTGGTTCTAAGAAAAGCAGAAAACCGATTATTTTACAATTATGGATAGTTTTAAGTAATCCTATCCGAACAGTGTTACAAAGACTTGAGTAGTAAATTTTTATAACTGATTCTGGTTCTTCTTGTTGCAGGAAGGGGGATAATGAAAATGATGGCTATTCAGCTTATGGGAGTAGAACTGTTAGGGAACCAAGAGTTGTAGTTCAAACTACGAGCGAAATCGATATACTTGATGATGGCTATAGATGGAGAAAATATGGACAGAAAGTAGTTAAAGGGAATCCAAATGCAAGGTAAACTCACTGATGGAAACAAAAGCTTTTTTAGTTATTGGTTCTCAGTGTTAGAATTCTGAATGCTTCTTGTTACCAACATTGTAACTAACTCAATTGTTCAAAATATTCTATCTGCAGGAGCTATTACAAATGCACAGCCCCTGGTTGTTCAGTGAGAAAGCATGTTGAGAGAGCTGCACATGATATAAAATCAGTGATCACAACTTATGAAGGGAAGCACAACCATGATGTGCCTGCAGCACGCGGTAGCGCGGGCTATAACATGAACAGAAATTCTCTGAGCAGCAGCACCAATAGCAATGCTCCAGCGCCTATAAGGCCGTCGGCGGTGAACGGCTATTCTAACTCACAAGGCTTGACGAACTCACTTTACAATGCTCGGCTTCCGACAACAGCCGGAAGTCAAGAATCATCTTTTCTTCAGGACATGTTGCTGAGCCCTGGAAGTTTCGGATATTCGGCTCTTGGCAGATCGGTTGGTTCATATGCCAATCATGCACAATCCTCAGATGCTGCATACCCTAAGGCAAAGGATGAGAAGAAGGATGACTCATTCTTTCAATCTTTTCTGTCAAAGAACTTCTAAAATTTGGACCTTAAACTTTTGCATGCTGTATTTGTTAAGTTTTTTTTGTATAGCATATAGGATTTTAGTTATTCATAGCAGAATAGAAACAAAGAATCATGAATATTTTACTTGTTTTCCACTGTTAGATTAGAAACTGGCACTGCAGCCATAGTGATAGGAAATAGTTTTACTACCTGTTAGTCAAAAAAATCTCCCTCCAAAAAAAAAAGAGGAAGAAAAAGAAGACTATTTAGAGCTTGACCAGAAGGAGGTGCTATTTCAGCTTTGTTGACTGATGAATATTGTTATTCTTTTGTTGTATTTGTTTCATTGTAAGAAAAAGAAAAAGGTTTCTTTTCAAGAGTCTTATCTGTTACTTTGGTAAAAATATGTGCTAGTGATAGCAATCTCAATTTTCAAGTATGCTATTTCTGATCTTAGCTTTCACTGTAGATGATTTGTGATGATTGGTGAACACAAGGACTATGATAATTTGCACAAATATCATCACTCATCACTTGGATTTCAATAATTTTTTCAATTTATAGTCCTTGATAATGAAACAACTCATCATCCTTATTAAAATGTGAAAATTTTGAAGAGGATGAGATGTTTAATGATGTCTGGTACTCTGATATAATTAGAAAAAGAAACAGAGTTCAGAAATTTATACTGCTATGAAATTGGTCAAAAAATCACAAGGTCAAAGATTAGAAATTTGAAACCTCTAAGATCTTAAAGTCAAGATATTCTTTAATCTTTATATGATATAACTTTACATTGACTCACTTTCTCAACATAAATTTACAGAGAAGAAAAATGGAAGTGTGAAACAATGAAAGTGAAAATTGTTGTGTGCAAATTAAAGTTGATCATATATAAGGTTGAGTTGATAGTTTATAGCCTGAAATGAGTGCTGATACTGCCATACACAAGAATGCAAAAAAAGACATGCTTATGGCTGCACTTGATGAGTCTGTGAATGCATTGTTTACATCTTCAGACATTCTATCTGTATTTGGAATTGCTGAAGATGCTGATGATATCAAAAGATATGCCATGATCTGCAAAAACAAAGACATTCATTGCCTCTGAAGATACTCATAATCAAATTGCTATAAGGGAAATGTTTTAGTATACGAAAAGCGAAAATAATCTCATCCTCCGTATCTGACACTATTTTGTATCCAATGTTGAATAGAATGTGAGTCCTAGTTGAATATGATTTCACGCTCCATTTAATGATCAATATAAAATTATTGACACGAAAACCGAGATATTGTAGTTCAGATAATATAATTGTTGCTATAACTATTTTGCACGGATATCATCACAAGTATTCGCTATGCTATAAATATGATGAAGGAATAAATTGTAAATAAAAATTAAAAAAATGTAAAATACAACTAAGATTGTATAGAAGTAGTGAGTTTAATTTCAATCTACTGTCAGTGTATAGTAATTTTACATAAACAATCAATTATAGATAGATACATCAACAAAAGTCTTTAACTCAATCACTCATTAACTAAAAAGTCACATCAATCAATTAATGAGTATGAGACTAACAGTTTAAAATTTTTTACACTGTCAGTATATCATAATTAAACTCTAAAATATTTAATATAATATATATTTGGCATGAATATGAAGACAATTTTAAAGCATTTGTAAATATTTGACCATTTATGGTCCCTCAAAAGTTATGGTCCCTCAAAAGCAAACATAACATGATTGAAGAATAAAAACAAATCACATGTCTTTGAATAAGCCATATTGTATATAATAAGGCTTTGAACTATTCAAAATCGATGCCTCTAAATCAATCCATGTGGGTCCCATCAATTGGACTATGGCACATTAACTTCTCCAACGCAATAGATTGAGGCCACTAGAGTTTCGAAACGACATTTACTAACTTTTTTATGTATTCATTTTATCAAATTCTCGAAAAATTTATTTAGAATTTTTTTTATTGATTTGTTTTCTAGATGATTGAATTATAAATTATAAATGTACTTAGATAGTCCTCGAAAGTTCTTCATCCTTTGAAAAACACTTTTTTATATTTGATTATTACTTGAAGTTACATAGGCTTTCATTTTCATTAGTTCCGAAGAGTTAACTTAAGGGAGAAGTTTCATGTTTTTCACCCAAACTCTTCAACATTGCCTATGAATATATATATCTCAACCATATATAAAAACGAGTTTTTCTTCCTTAACTATTAAGGGACAAGAAATTAATGCAATATTACACGGTGCATCTTATTCTTATCAACTGCTACTAACAAAAGGAGATCAATAAAAAATAAGAAATTAATTATGTACACTAAAAAATCAGTTATTATATATAATAATTCACATTTTAAAATTATTAATCCAACTATTAATATTATACATTAATTCAACATTTGTAAAAGTTAGATTAATAGTTTTAAAATATTGGATTATTGCATATGGTGGCCGATAGTAACCAACTTTTTGATGTACACGTAGCATTACTCATAAAAAATATATCATTGCCATATGTACAATGAAAAACAAGCAAAACAGTTAATATGTTATGTACAACAAATATTATGTAATGTGCACACGATATATTATATGTTGCACACAACATATATCATATATTATGCACAACAGTATCACATATTGTAAAAAAAAGATGTTACAATATGTGATATATGTTGTACAGAATATGTCATATATATTTTTTATAACACAAATGTTTGAGGCACAACAAAAAAACCAGCCAAAACAGCCAACAAAACTCATTTAACACTTTATGACCCAAATACCACTTTTAGTCATGAGTTTATTTTTAATGGGCTAGGTGATTGTGGCCCAAATCTCTATTTGTTGGCTGTTTTGGCTGGTTTTTTGTTGTGCCTCTAGCAATGCTTTTTTCATAATAAGTAATATACATTATGCACATTATGTATTATATGTTGTAATATTATATGTTGTGGACAGTCTATTAACTGTTTTAGCTGATTTTTTATTGTGCAAAAAATTCATTCAATATAAGTAATATACTAATACGAATATAGAATCATTATTATGTACATCATATTGCATGTAAAATGCAAATAAGCAAAATAGAATAATGTTATATCAATTATCAATGGACACAATATGCAATAATCCAACTTTTTAAAACTATTAGCACAACTTTTAAAATGTTGGATTGATGTATAATATTAAAAGTTGAATTTATAATTTGAAAAGTTTATTTACTCTATATAGCATAAAAACAATATTTTTTAATAAAAAAATATATGTAATTAAGATAAAAATATAAGATAATATACATAAATGCACAACTATTAAAATATATATAATCCACATATATTATTATATATTATGTACATTCTATTACACGTAAAATACATATTCTATACTATTATCGAATATTGAGTAAAAATTTGTTATTCACCTAGCATTACCGGGATATTAATTTATAATGAATTTAAATAATGAAATTCTATTGACAAATCAACTCAACTTCAAGACACTGAAATTGATTTGATTCCTGAATCCCTCACCAGCCAAAGAATCATAATTTGGGTTGAGAAAAAACAGAGCACGACACAGGAACTAATAATCAACGTGATGATTAACAAAGAAGAATGATGGATGGAAATGAAACAAACCTGATCTCCGGAAAAGTCAATGATAGCAGCCAATCTTGGCTTAAGCAATTGTTTTCCAGTGGAGAGTTCCCAAACTTGAAGAATAGCTACTACTCCACAGTACAAAAAGGCAAATATTGCAACAGCCAACAGGTACCTATTCTCCCAAATTCCAATTTAAACCTCATCAATCATCACCACCCCAAATGATGAACACCAAACCCAAAAATTAAATAGAGAGAAAGAAAATGATTAAAGAGTTTAATTTTGATGTACTGTGATCCGATTAAAATACTTTGTTTGTATGAATTTTTAAGTAGTGAGAAAAAGAAACAAAATTATGATTGACGTGGTAACACATGATTGAATGACTGTGTAAAAAAAATATATATTATCTGTGAGTGAAAATTCATGATTAAAAGCCTTTATTGTTTATCTTTGGTTTTAAGTTGTTTCAGTCCAAATCACAATTGCACTATGGTTGTTCAAAAGTCACTAAAGTTATAAATTTATTATTCCAACAATGATAAAAAACTTAAAATATAAGTGATATAAAATAAATAATTTTTTTTATCGATGCACCTAAAAAGCACTCGTAATGGAACCATAAAAATATTGTGGACTGCAATTTTAAGGGGAGTACTATTAGTAAATAGTATAGTAATTCTTGATGCATTGACAAGTTATAAATATATTTATCAAAATTGTTAACATTTAAATGAAATGGAGGAATACTGTACTATTTACATTTACTACTTTCCTAATTTGAAACCCGGTGGTAGATTCTTACTTGTACTCTTCATAGTCATCGAAGTTTCCCCCATCACCATGTTTGTTGCTGGCCGTGACAATGAGTGAAATAAGAGAGAAAATCATAGCGGAACCTCTCAACCCCAACAACACTCTCTTGAGCAATTCCTCCCTCTTCGACCGCCGCACGATTCCCGAGACACCGCCGTCGCTGCCGCTGACGGTTGCCTCTTTCTGGTGGTCTCCACCTTCAGTAGTAGAATCTGCCACTGGATCAGGCTGAACATTTATCTTTGTTGATGAATTGTCTTCCAAATTCGACATGTGTATGTCTGGTTTTTCTAATTACTCTTCAAATTGAAATGTTTTTGAATGAAGGTACAAATGAATTCAGGAACTAAAATATAGACAAGAAGAACAATACCATTGTACCAATGAAATCAAAGTTTTTTTTTATATAAAAAGTAAAATAATTTGGCTTCGTTTATATTAAGGTGGCAATGTCGGTGAAATCGTTAAGGAAGTTAACGAGGTCCGGCGCCAATTAGAGCGCATGAATTCACCGAGGGATGACGTGACGTGAAGGATTGGTTAGAGGAAAAAATTCTTAGGTGCATGAAAGAAAAATATTATTTACTCTACATCATTTATATTATTACACATAATTAAATAGATCAATTATAAGAAAAAAAAGAGGATTAAGTTTTTAATAAAGGTATATAATTTTTAACTATAATACTGGTCATACAATAAAAATACATCCAATATGTATCCAACGTGTGCTATACATGTTATGGAATGTGTGTTATGCGTACGTGTGCTATACAAATAGCACACATCTCATAACATGTATAGCACACGTTGTATACTTATTGGACGTATTTATATTGTACAACAATTATTATTATTATTGTAATTGTTAATGTGTTAAAATATGAGTAATGGAGAGCGGGGATGCCTCAGAGTTGCCAGCTACTATAGTTATGGCATTGCCGTATTGTTTTGTGAGAAATTATTATTGATTAAAAGAAATGACACTTTCTCTCTTGCGGCATGTGCAAGGTGTTAGAAAAGGTTAGATAATTTTTTTGTTTGTAGTTTGTGATGATTAAATTATATATATTGACGCTAACATTGAAAAGAAACTTGACTTTAGGATATTACAAGTGGGTAGTGACCCTTTTTATGAATATTTATTTGCTTCTTATATTTATCTACACTAATTAAAATATTAGAGTTAGGGATGGAGGAAGAGATTGAACCCAAATGCTATTATGGTAACAATTCTTTTAGCATAAGAATAAGGAGAGGGGCATCACTTGAGTTACACCTTAATGGAGAATCAACTTTATAAATTCATATAAATTATAGGATTTTTATACTATATGTTTTGGTGATAAAATAAAATAAATAATTTTTAGTACACTTTTACATTTTTTTATGACAAGTGTCATAAAATGTGTAAAATAGTAGTATGCAATGTTAATTTCTATTAGAAATTTATGTTCCATATTGTGTAGGTATTCTGTGGACAAGGTGTTTATAAAATGTTTATTTCGATAAGCATGTTGTTGCATTGCTTGTTCAACTAGCTATATTGTAAATTTAGTGACATGCATATAATTTCCAAGTTGTAGGAAAGATTAAGCACAATTGACAAGTGTATGTTGAGGAAGGGAAGAAAAAAATGGGTGAACATCAGAACATGTGGGAAAAAAGCCTACATATTTCTACTGTTAGAGTTGTTTCTTTCACTTTCTAATTTCTGTCATGTTGATTGGTTTAAACTTTAAAGACACTTATCACATTCACATCAATGCTGGGATTTCATCACTTGGTTTCTCTTCATGGCAGATACTAAACAATTAGAACATTATAATCAGACATGATATCAGGTATGAGGTCTCATTTATGCTCTACCATTTTCATCTGCTGGATTTTATATAATGTGGCTTTGTCTTTATAACCTTAATCACTTGCCACCGAGTAATGTTATATTGACATCCATAAAGAGGATGTTTGTAAACATCTATTCAAATTCAAGAGAGGAGAGTAAAATAAATATTGTATAAGTGAGAGTCCCACAAAAATTAAAGATGATAGATTATATGTATACACGGTGTACGAGACAATGAATGTTAAATAGTTTTATTGTTTGTACCACCTACATACTCACTTCTAATAATTCTAAAGCCCATTGTAGGCCTAATTAAAATTTGTACCTTCTCTCAGTTAACAGTTAACACTTTACTCAACTAGTTTCTAAATCTTAACATAATCTACCTCAGAACTATTATCCTTCACAGTTCACATTAACCATAAAGTTAATCAAGTTATTGTGCAGAATTTTAGTTCTGATTCTCTGAATAGCTTGCTAGTATAGAAGTTAGATGAAATTTTGTGCTTAACGAAACTAATGACATGTTTGAGCTTAACTCTAACAGCTTCCACAGCTTTTGAGATGCCAACTGACTTTCTTTCAAATAAATTGCTATTATAAACCATAAGCAAACGGCTTGATATAAAGTGATACTTGAATCTTCTTATATTGTAACAATCTACAAGTAATAAGCTTCTGAAGCACCAAGATTATTACAGCATTTCAATAATCTAATTTGTTTTCTCAACTGCTTTTGATATCTTAATTGATTTGAGCTCTTCCATTAACTGCATCAAGTTGCTGTAAGAGGATCCACCCTCCTCTATAGTTTTCTTCGCAGCATCACTGAGTTCCCTTGCCCTCCTTCTCATTCCTATGTTCTGTTCTTCACTTCCCATCAACATCACCACAGCCTTCACAATCTCTTCCCTTCTCACCAATATCGAATCCTCACCAATCCAAAACTTGTTTTCCTTAGCTCCCACAGGGACTCCAATCTTCAAAACATCAACCAGCAACTTCTCATTGTAAAATTGCTCAGCGAACATAGGCCATGTGATCATTGGCAAACCAACACTCAAGCTCTCGAGTATCGAGTTCCAACCGCAGTGAGTCATGATTCCTCCGATTGCAGGGTGGTCCAATATGAGCAACTGTGGTGCCCAATTCCACATGATGTAGCCCTGGTTGCTTTCTTTCATCCTCTGCTCAAAATCTTGCAGGAAACTACCGTCTCCATCATCATCTTTTTTGTCCTTTTTCCTAATGACCCAGATGAAATTATGGCCAGAGTTTTCAAGGCCATGAGCTATTTCAATAATCTGTGCATATGGAAGCCTTGTTAGGCTTCCAAAACTCACATACAATACAGAGTCACTCTGCTTTGAGTTAAGCCAATTCAGCAACTTAGCCTCTTCAGCAGGCTCCTCTTTGTGTTCCCTTTTGGCCTTTTCTTTGCCATTCTTGTTAATCCATGCTGAAACAGGTCCTACACTCCAAGATTTGATCCCTATTTTGCTCTTATAGAGTTGCTCATAATTACTTTCAAGTTCATGAAAGCTATTGAACAGAGCCCCATAGCTTCTACTTTCTGATTCCCATATTAAATTCAAAAGGCGTCTCATCTCATTCTCAGTCTTTATATACTCTTCTAACTGCAGTCTTGTCATCTCTATGTTATCCGGAAAATCCGGAATCCGAAACTTCTGAGTATCAGAGACTAACCCCTCATGAGGCCTATGCTTCCGGATAGAATGACAAGCACAGTTGGAAAAGTAGCTTGAGCTGTAATAGTATATCCTTGGAATTCCTAACTTAGCAGCAGAATCCACTGTCCAAGGATAAAGCATATCTGTGACAAGACAATCAGGTTCAAGATCCTGAAACACAGTCTCAATTCGATCTTGAAGCATCGATATCCCATGGCTGATTTTACCAAGCATTTCTGGGGAAGTGCCATCTTTGATGTTCTCAATACCATCAGGGAGACCAACTTGTGCTGCAGGGAATTGAACAACATGAGTTCTGATAGAGTATCCAGAATTGAAGTCATTGTTTATGGCTTTTTGGATTGCCAAAGCATTGGCTTGGGTAGTGATTATGGTAACACTAGCACCATGCCTTGCAAATAGCCTTGCAGTGTCTACCATGGGGTTCATATGGCCTGGTGTAAGATATGGAAGAAAAATTACATTGACTTGGTGACTTTGTGACCCCATGAATATGGCAATCTCTTCTTGTGTTCTAGTGTCTTCACTCTTCACTCTTCAAAAGTTAAGTTAGCAAGTTGATATTAATAAAGGGGCTATATAACACTTCAAATTTTCAAAGGGTCATTCTTTTTAGGGAAAACAATAAAAATACCCGTCAAATCAGACAATATATTGAGCACAATATATATAATATAAAATACACAATGTATATCACATACGGTGCATAACATATATCACCTATTGTACACAATATATATTACATATTGTAGCATTATCATTCTTTGCAAATATGTGATATATGTTATGCACATTATGTGATATATGACGTGCACAATATGTAATATTCGTTGTACAATTTATATTATATATATTGTGCACAACTTGTTGGTTGTTTTGACTGATTTTTTATTATACATGTATCAATGTTTTTCTTTTTATATATTAATCATTTGGCTTATAAGTAACCATTTTTTGTTTGTCTTATTTGGTTATTGATTTGATCGTATTATTCATCAAGCCGGTTTTTGTTCTCTTCGTTCCTCTTGCCATTTGGAAGTTTTAGATTTCTTTTATGAGCTTTTGCTATGTTCGGTTTATGGGAATATATGAATAAAGGTTCATTTCGGTACCTCAAGTTGGAAATGTGATTCATTTTAATCCTTAAAATTTTGAAATTAACTATTTAGTCCCTTAAATTGCATTTCGTAGGTCAATTTAATCCCCGGTCAAACTTTCGTTAGTCAACTGTTACCAATTTGCTGACGTGACAAGTTAAGTGACACGTGGCACGCCACATATTAATGACGTGACATATTTGGTACACGTGGCATGCCACATGGCTATTGATTTGTCATGCCACATGTACCAAATATGACACGTCATTAACACGTGGCGTGCCACGTGTCACTTAACTTGTCACGTCAGCAAATTGGTAACAGTTGACTAACGGAAGTTTGACCAGGGACTAAAGTGACCTACAAAATGCAATTTGAGGGACTAAAAAGTTAATTTCAAAATTTTAGGGACTAAAATGAATCACACATACAATTTGAGGGATCAAAGTGAACCTTTATTCGGGAATATATAGATGACTTTGTTTTCTTATGGCACTTTTAAATTTGGATTGTCTCGTTTACTTGTTCTCTTTTTTTCCATGCCGTCTGGTCGTCATGAATGAGGCAACTAGACCTTCTTAATTATCCTTTCCTTTCTTTGTTCACATAGCTTCAATTCTTTTTTCTTTTTTCTTTCTTAAGTTAGGACTAGTCTTCATCACTAAAATTGTTTGTGTAAATGATTTTGGTATCTGAAGTTTTAATCCTAACTCATCTGTCCAGACTTAATAATCATGAATCATATTATTACTATGGGGTGCAAATATTACTATTGGACTTATTTGAGTTAAAGATTGGTTCTAGTGACTAATTTGATTTAATAATATGGTTAGGAACCAATTTTACTTTATAATGAATAAGTTAGTGATCAATTTTACCTATGATAATTGAATTATTATATTGTCGTTAATGCTATTAACGTTTTTAATTCAAGGAGTATTGAGGGTTTGATTTTTAATATAATTATGAACTAGATTAGAAATTTTTAATTGATAGAAATAATTTTATCTGATTCTAAAATTATTAGGAATTAAATTGAGATTCCTTTTGATCAATATTATGGGATATCATGGCATGTATCAAATTAGACCTACTTCATCACACACAACAATACAGAAGTATTTTATTTTAATTTTTTCTTTTTTTTTTATCTATTTTTGTTATCGTAAAATCGAATTATATTTCTCAAGCATAATAGTTTTAAAAAGAGTTTCACATATTTAAAAAATTAAGTTATTTGCAATACTCTTTTCAATGGACATCTCAAGAGTCCCATAACACATCATTAAGATATATATAATATGTATATTACATATTATATACATCGCATATGATATGTGGTGCACAATATATATTTATTTACAAAACATGTGATACATAGTGTGCATAATATGTGATATATGTTGTGTATAACATGTAATATATATCATGCACATTACATAATACTTATTGTACATAATTTATTGATTGTTTTGACTATTTTTTTATTGTACATATAACAATATTCATTAATTTATGTCTAAATCTATGCCTAAACCAATATTGTCTAAATTTATGTTTGAACCAATATTGTCTAAATAGCAATTTCTTTATAACAAAATAATTAGCCTTCAACTTTTGAAATTTGTTCATCTTTTTTTTTTAAGAAATCAAAACCTTAATAGTAGAATCATAAAGTTGCATGCATGCCCTAGAGCAACAAGATTACAAAACCCTCCCATCTCAAATTCTCAATCATCCACCATATTGTTGCTGCTAAGTTCTCTTGAAATCTTCAATGATTTGATCTCATCAATCAACTTCACCAAGTTATTATAAGATGCACCACCCTGTTCTACACTCTTCTTAGCAGCATCACCAATTCTCCTTGCTCTCTTCC
This sequence comes from Aeschynomene evenia, assembly GCA_013621005.1. NCBI lineage: Eukaryota > Viridiplantae > Streptophyta > Magnoliopsida > Fabales > Fabaceae > Aeschynomene > Aeschynomene evenia. The sequence goes on along the minus strand of CM024268.1, from coordinate 31,758,263 downwards.
TCATTTCAATGCTCTCTTCATCATCCATCAAATCCATCACAGCTTTTGCAACCTCTTCCCTCTTAACCATAGCATCATCACCCATTCTAAGCCAAAACCTGTTCTCTTTAACCCCAACTCTGATCCCAACCTTCAAAACATCACTCACAAAAATCTCATTGTAGAATTGCTCAGCAAACAGAGGCCATGTTATCATTGGCAAACCAGAACTCAAGGTCTCAATTATGGAGTTCCAACCACAATGTGTCACAACACCTCCAATTGTAGGATGATCCAATATAAGCAATTGTGGTGCCCAATTCCATATTATATACCCCTTGTTGCTTTCTCTCATCCTCTCCTCAAAATCTTGCAAGAAACCATCTCCACCATCATCATCATCATCTTTTCTGTCCTTTTTCCTAATGACCCAGATGAAATTATGGCCTGAATTTTCAAGCCCATGTGCAATTTCAACAAGCTGTGCATAAGGGTGCCTTGTTAAGCTACCAAAATTCACATACAAAACAGAATCATCTTGCTTTGAATTAAGCCATTTTAACCAACTTGGCTCTTCTTTATTAAAGTCAAGTTTTTTCCCTCTATTAGCCTTTTCTGCAAGATCTTTGTTAACCCAAGCTGAAACTGGTCCTATACTCCAAGCTTTAATCCCCAACAAGTTCTTGTAATATTGCTCATAATCACCTTCAAGTTCATTGAAGCTATTGTAAAGTGCTCCATAGCTTTTCCCCTCTGATTCAAATATTGCATCAAAGTATTCTGCTACATCATCCTTAATCCTTATCCATTGTGGAAGCTGCAGAGGAGTCAACTCTGTCCTATGAGGCAAACCAGGGATTGAAAACTTTTGTGTATCAGATTCCAACCCCTCAAAAGGCCTATGATTCAGAACAGAGTAATTAGCACAGTTTGCAAAGTAGCTTGAGCTGTAAAAGAAAATCCTTGGGATGCCAAGTTTTGATGCAGAGTCCACAGTCCAAGGATGACACATGTCTGTGACAAGACAATCCGGTTGAAGATCTTGGAACAGAGCCTCAATTTGGTCTCTGAGAATGTGAATTCCAAAGCTGATTTGTGTGAGCATTTCAGGGGATGTTGCATCCTTGAGATTCTCAGAGCCATTAGGGACACCAACTTGTGATGCAGGGAAATGGATCAAATGGGTGTTGATGGGGTACCCTGAATTCATGTCACTGTCTATGGTTTTTTGGAATGGTGAAGCATTGGCTTGGGTTGTGATGATGCTCACATTGGCACCATGTCTTGCAAATAGTCTTGCTGCATCTATCATTGGGATCATGTGGCCTGGTGTTGGGTATGGCAGGAAAATTATCTTCACTTTAGACTCCTCCATTTTCATGCCAATCTATTATGGAGAAAAAAATGTTATGGGTACGAAAAAAATCTTGGTATCGATGTCGATGATTTCAAATCAATTATTAGATGAAGTGTGAGTTCTACTTAAATGTGGTCTCACACTTCATCTAATGGTTGATATGAAATTATATGTAAGAAAATTAAAATTTTTTACCTATAGTATTGCTGTTAATTTATTTTTAACGATAGAAATTCTTGGGGAATAAAAGTTTAACACATCAAATTAAGAAACATGATGAAGGCATACAGGGACTGAGCTCTAGTGTACCATACACTTGTCACTTAGCCACACTAAGTGTGATTGCATTCATATTTCATAATGTATATAACCACATTTTTTGCATTATTTAGCAACACATTGTAATAAAAGCGAGTTTAAGTAACCTTATTCATCATATTCTCACTCTTTCATGAATCACACACTTTTTTTCTTTGTGTCCAGGAATATATCCTTAGACTTGTGTAAGAAAAAAAATACCGGTATCATGGTAGAGCAATGGCTTTTTCTTGCCAATAATGTTATTTAAACATTTATCATTTTTTACTCATTTTTTACTCATTTTTTCCATATTTTTTCATATAAATCGATGTCTGCATCAATTTCAGATGTCAAAACATAATTTCCTCTGTATAAGAAGAAAATAGAGTAGTTAATAAGTGGCATAGAGTAAGAGATGGTTTGTTCCGGGAGCACTTAACAATAATATCTTTCTTGTATAAGATTTTTAATAAAAAATAATATTTTAATGTTTTTTAATAATAAAGGATATGAAATATAGTAAAATTTCTTTAAGAAAAATATGAGTGAAAATTATACAAATTCTCATGAAATTGGTAAAATCTATCTTCATTTTCTTCTATGATATTCATCCTTTTCCTTTAAATTATTTGTGTAACGTATAATGAAGGAGAAAATGTAATAATATAATTATTTCACGAATTATGCGATTTCTAAATAAATTTTATAAATAAAGAGTAGTTTACCAAACTTCTAAAAGGCGAGTATAATTTGGGTTTGGGGATAATAGGTGATGATTAGGCGTTGATATTAGATGATACAACTAATCAGATGTAATGATATGTATGGGTACTATCTAATTATTGAAAGTGTCCAAGCAAACATCATAATATAATTTGCCCAAAAATTTTATGTTTGAAAGTGAAAATTTCAGTAAATGATGCACATCTAAGTGTTCAAACGATAGTTCACTTTTAGTTTCGATGCACAAATTTATGAGTTTCAATTTATTTAAGATTACAATGATGAAAATGTGTATGTTCTAATCATCATTTACTCATTTAACTTTTGTTTGTTAGAAATTAAGATTTTTATCGTGACAATAATTACTAGTCCTTTATCACAGTTGACTATAAAATTTACTTCATTCTTATGTGAGGATTTCAAGTCCCTCCACCGTATAATTAAGATAGTGATAGTTATAGATTTAATATAATACAATACGGAAATACAATTACAATACAATACAGAAAATTTTGTGTATTTTGTTTTGTGTTTATTTTAGTGTGTATAGAATAAAGTTGTACCTGTATTTATACTACAAGTTATTTTGATACTTTGATAAAAAATTAGAAAGGCAAATGGTGGAATTATAAAAAAATAATAGGGATAAGTTTGAAACAAAATTTTTATTAAAATTTCTGTATCAACATCTGTATTTTGTATATCTACTCTGAGTGTGGACACAAAACACAGAAAAAATTTGTACAAATACAGTCTATTTTATATATGTCTACATTAAACAAATATGTCATTTTATATTTTATATTATATTTTCTGTTTTAATAATCGCTACATACGGAACGAGGTAAAATACCATCACGTCATATCTTATTGTATTTGACGCGGAGAAACTCATAACATATTAAGATTCAATTATCTCATAACCTTATATGACACTATGTTTAACAATAACAAGACATCCAAAGCAATTAGAACAGAACCCTTGATTCTGATCAATCAAAGGCCTAACCAAGAATTTATCCAATTAACAAATGAAGTCAAAATGATAAAGCAACATACATACCAGGTCCTGAAAAACCCTTGGAAAATTGTTCCTCTTCCTTGTCTCTGTGTGTGCTGCTTGAGCTAATAACGTTTTAGAGCCAGACTACAAGAGAATTTGTATTGTTTTTTTATCACTTTTAAAATATTTTTTCGGCAGTGAAATAATTAACTATTAAAAATATTTTATATGGTTAATATATTTTAATTAAAAACAGAAACCTAAAATAAAAGCTATGAAACTCTAAAAAATCATAAATTGTAGAAGAATAACTCGAGCAATACCACAAAATTCTTTAGTCATTAATCACTCCTTCAAGTCATGCTTTTCTAGGTCTTCTTGCAAATTTCTCAAATGTATCAAACTCACATCTTAAAAAAGTAGAATAATTACACTAAAAAAAATAGTTTATATATAACTAATTCTTCCCTTTGAAAAGCATTCCATAAATATTGGAGAGGATAGAAGAAGAAGAAGAAAAAATTCTATTGGACTTTGAGTCTTATATTAAAATTGTTTTGGTGATACTATTTGTTCACTTTGGATGGTGTATTTTTTTCCTCACTAGGATAGTTTTATTTTAGGTTAGGAGGTGCTTTTTTAATGAGATTCTGTTCCTTTCGGTTGTAGTTATCACCGATTGAATTTCTTTTATTTATGAGCTTATCTTTTGGACTCTCATGATTATTTATTGAAAAAAAAAACACACTTCAGATAATAGAATTGGCCTAATATTAAAACCAAAATAATGAAAAAAAAGGAAAAAAAATAAAAGATAGTATATAAAAACTCACCAGGATGGATTCTTTCCGTATAAAGAAAATTTTGAAGATGAGAAAAGAAGAAGAAGAAGAAAAAAGGGTGCTGAACTGCTACGGATGAGAATGAAATACGTACAGAAAGACTTGAAAAAGAGATGAGAAATATTTTCCTATGCTACAAATTCAGGTATCTTCAATTATCATATACAACAATCTAAATTTTAAAAATTATTAATCTAAATTTTAATATTATATATTAATTTAATATTTTAAATGTTAGATTATTACATATTATAGTTTTGATATAGTGATCGATTTTGTGGTGTACATGTAGTGTTATTCAAAAAGATAATGAAGGTTTGATTGGAAAGGGTATAATTTTATTGAGAAATGATTTAAGTACACTAAAAAATCAGTCACTGTCAGTCACTATATGCAATAATCTAACTTTTTAAAATTATTAATCTAACTATTAATATTATACATTAATCCAACATTTTTAAAAGTTGGATTAATAGTTTTAAAATATCGAATTATTATATATGGTGACTAATAGTGACTGATTTTGTGGTGTACATATAACATTATTCATTTTACTTCGTGTATTAGTTCAAGAATTACTTATTAATATATACATAGAAATTATGTAGAACAGGGAAATAATTTAATACGAAAAGAGATCGATCTTTTTAAATATGCTAAGTATTTTTTTCTTTGAATATAATAATCAATTTTTCTTGATAAATATTCATAACCACTTTGTTCAAGTATAGGAAATTTTTTAAAGAAAAAATATCCATGTCTTTTTATTCAACCATGTTTAAAAGGTATAAAAAAAATAAATGAATTATATACGGGGTATATTAGTATATGTAATATATATTGCATTTTTTATTTCAATAATTTTGTAAATATGAATTTTTTTTTGATTATTTGATTCCCTATTTAGTGTGGTTTTTTTTACCTAATTAGGTAGTATAAAATGATTAAATATGTATATAGGTAGTTGAGTGTGATATATAGGTAGTATAAATTGATTAAATATGTATATAGATAGTATATAGGTAATATATGTATATAGGTTTTTTTGCCTCGAGAAATTGAGTGTGATATCCAAGCATTATATTGACATCTTCATCACTGCAAATGTGATATTTAGTGTAAAGGGGTTCGGTGGGACCCATACTCATCGGCATTCTATACAACATTTTCTTGATCTGCTTGTCAGCCTCATCAAGCTTTTCAAGAATTATGCTTTGCAATTAAAGAATATTTATGTCTTCCGGCACTACAATACAGGGGATGTACAATTGTGCTTTGCTGTTGTTATTATATTACAATTGTGTATATGTTTTATGGTTGTTATTATATTACAATTGTGATGTACAAAAATATAATAACATGCAGTCATTCTTTCAGTAAGAATTTTAGTCGAATGGAGAAGTGTGTAATGAATTTTTTATGTATGAAAACTGAATAAAAATCAATCTAGATCGACTATAAGCCCAAAAAAATTTAAAGTTTTGCATACTAAAGTTGATCTAGATAGAATTTCATTAAGAAAAACAACATATCTATTTACGTAACTAATTCTACAACTATTTATATACATATTTAATTATTTTATACTACCTAATTAGGTAAAAAAACCATTTAGTGATGATATTTATTTTCTTATGATTGTTTTAAAAGCAATTGATTTCCCTATTTTGTTAGCCAATATTATAATTAATAAATAATAAATATTAACTAATAGTAATATATTTCAACTTTTATATTTTCTATAGTAACAATTTTAAAATTTATTTATTTGATCAAATTATTTGGTTTTGTGTCACTATGGCAAAAATTACAGGTCCTTATTAAGAACTTGGTCAAATTACATGAATCCTATCGACACTATATGAATGGAAATTGTTAAGAATTGATTAATGTTTGTTAACATATATGGTATATATCAAATATACGGATGCTATATTTATAATAAAAAATCAGTTAAATAAACTAATAAATGGGATTTTGAGTTATAATTACTCAATTCATTAAAATTCTAATAGTTATTTGGACAAAAAAAGTAAAAAATAGGTCCATTAAAATGTATTGGTTTGTTTAATTGTACATCAAATATTGTTGATATCAATAAGTTTCAAACATTTTGATTTTTATTTTTTGCTTAATGGTTACACATATTTCAACCCTAGACATTATTAATGCATTTTATTTAATGTTATTATTTTTACAACAATGTTAAATGAACAATGTCATACCAGTCAACAACAGTCAATGATTCTTATTGGACCAATTTTTGTACGGACTTCTAAACCCACCTATCAAGACATCTTCTCTTCTCCAATTGTTTTCCACAAGCGCGTGAAGTGCACGAAAATGTAAAAATAAATCACCTCTTTTGTATTGTGCACATTATCTCATCTTCTAGAAAACTACCTCTTCATTTATTCTCCACCATTTTTTAAAAAAAATTCAACTAGAGAGGATTTTTCTTTTCTGCCGTACTTGATCAAGGAGGTGACTCAATCAGTACATTCTATTTCTTCTACCTTTTCGCATTTCTCCATCATCCCATTTCATTTTTACTTCTACAGTACTTGTGTATAATAGTCATAAATGATTGGTGTTTGATACTATATTTTTTGTTGCTCTGGTCCTTTTTATTTTCTATTGTTGAAATGTTTTTTTATTGTCTCTAATACAATGTATTCTTTTTTTTTTTGGTACATAGTGTTGTGCAAATCGATCGTATTTAATTGTGCTTCAGTGATTATTTGATTATGCATTTATTTAAAAGTTACGTTGTGCACACACAAAAGAGTATATTGTACAAATCGTATATATTTGATTGTGTATTTAAAATATACATTATTTTTTTCATGTATCTCTGCACCTAGGGATTCCCATTGAAAAATATAAAAATGAGGAGAAGTAAAAAAAAAAATGGGGAGGTGGGTATGAATTATGATGACGACGTAGAGTGATAAAAGGCTAAGAGTGTACAGTTAAAATGAGGTGGAGGCACGTGGATGTAAGTTTACTCTAAAATTAAAAAAAAATAAATAAGAGACTGTCAGGTAAATCTCAATTGATTGGTTAGGGTAGTTATGTATTGAATTACTGTTATTTTTATTTTCAAAGAATTCTAAAACATATGCTTGACATAACATTCAATACTTAAGGTTTCTATGCATTCATCAAATCTAATTTTTTATCTACATGGTAATAATCGTAAAAGTTAATTATATTTATTATTTTATTTATTCTTTATTAAGTATCCATTTTTTATTATTTTATAATGTTTTTTAAGAAAATGATTGATTTAATTTGTATTAATTTAAGAGAATTTTCAATTAAAATTATTACAATGCTCATATATTAATATCTCTCTCCTACATTAATATCAATAAGGGCACAATTGAAAACAAATATTTAATATGACATAGAAATTTAAAATTGACAATTATTAGTAGAAATACAAAAAGTATAAAATAAAAGGATAATAGAGAACAAAAAGAGTAATATGATACTATATAATGTTTATAAAAAAAAATATATGATACTATATAATTGAATAATAATATAAAATGAATTATCATATAAAACTTTTTTATATCCCAATGCATTAAAACTAAATCCGAAAACATTACACAAGTGATAAGCAACTCAAAAACTAGCTTAGGGGCAAAAGTTTATTTGAATATTGTTTAACTGAAACACTTATGTATGTATATATATATATATAGATTAATTACTCCTCCAATTGGATTATATATCTAATTTGCCTCTTTGCTAAGTGCTCTTGATATCTTCAATGATTTAAGCTCATCAATCAACTGCATCAAATTATTGCAAGATTTTCCACCTTCCTCTATAGTGTTCTTAGCAGCATCACCAATTTTCCTTGCTCTCTTCCTCATCTCAATGCTCTCTTCATCATCACTTCCCATCAAAGCCACCACAGCTTTTGTGATCTCACCCCTCATCACCACATCATCCTCACCAAAACTTGTCCAAAACTTATTCTCCTTCACTCCAATGGGGACCCCAATCTTGAGCACATCAACCACCAACCTCTCATTGTAGAATTGCTCAGCAAACATAGGCCATGTGATCATTGGCAAGCCACAATTCAAGCCTTCAAGCATTGAGTTCCAACCACAATGAGTCACAATCCCTCCAATTGAAGGGTGATTCAATATCAGCACTTGTGGTGCCCAATTCCACATGATATACCCCTGTTTCCTCTGTTTCATCCTCTGCTCAAAACCCTGCATAAAACTATCTTCATCTCCATCTTTTTTCCTAATGACCCAGATGAAATTATGGCCTGAATTTTCAAGCCCATGTGCTATTTCAACAAGTTGAGAAGTAATAAGCCTTGTTAGGCTTCCAAAATTTACATATAACACAGATTCATCTTGCTTAGAATTAAGCCAATTTAGCCACTCTGGCACTTCTGAAAGTTCTTCCTTGTGTACCCTTTTGGCCTTTTTTTCTGCTTCATCCTTGTTAATCCATGCTGAAACTGGCCCTATACTCCATGCCTTGATCCCCATTGTGCTCTTGTAAAACTGCTCATAACCACCTTCAACTTCATCAAAGCTATTGTACAGTGATCCATAGCTTCTGCTTTCAGAATCAATCATCTGATTGAAATAATTTGCAGTGTCATTCTCTGTCCTAATCCAATCTTCAAGCTGCAAATTTGTAATCTCTATTTTATCATGTAACAGACCAGGAATTGTGAACTTCTGATCATCAGATTCTAACCCCTCATGAGGCTTGTGCTTCCTAATTGAGCACCTGATCATATTTACATGAATTCACCAGTTAGACAACGTATCGCATATCAATTTATGCGTACCGATTCACGATTCATTTACGTACCAAAACATCACTGATAACATACCAAAACATTATGAATAATTATTTAGTTATAATAATAATCATCGTAAAAGAATATTAATAATAGTTTTTAATCATTAAATAACATAAAAATTGAATTTTTTAATTAAGAATATGTTGAATTTTATATTAGAAAGTACTACGTACCAAAGTACCTACCAAAGTACCTGACACAGTTTGAGAAGTAGCTTGAACTGTAAAAGTAAAGCCTAGGAATCCCTAATTTAGCAGCAGATTCAACAGTCCAAGGATAGAACATGTCAGTGACAAGACAATCTGGTTGAAGCTCTTGAAACAGGGCTTCAATTTGGGGTGTGAGCATGCGCAATCCTATGGAGAGTTTTGTTAGGGTTTCCATGGAAGTTGCAGATTTGAAATTCTCAAGACCATCAGGGAGACCAACTTGTGAGGCAGGGAACTGAATCAGATGAGTTCTGATGTCAGTGTGTTTGATGGCATTTTGGTATGTCAAAAAATTGGAATGAGTAGTGATTATGGAGACAGTAACACCATGTTTGGAAAATAGTCTTGCTGTGTCTATCATGGGGTTCATATGGCCAGGAGTTGGGTATGGAACAAAAATTACATGCAGCTTTTGCTTCTGCTTTTCAGACCCCATATCTTATCTTAATGTGCTTTCACTGTTGAAAAGGTTACTTGCAAAGGTTTTCAGCAGTGGCTAAAGTGAAGGGTGTGATGTATTTAGGACTGTGTTCATTTAATTGCAGAACTCATGAGCTGAAGTTATAATATACAGAAATTCTTGGCGTATAACTTAAAATTAATCAAAACAGTCAATAAATAATACACTACATATTATATATAATATATACAATACATATTATATATTATATACAATATATTAAATATGTTATACATAATATATATCACATATAGTAGCATTATTTTTTTTTATAATATGTAATATCTGATTATTTGGTTTTCTTAGTGTACATATAACTCTCTATCAAGTGACATATGATATATGCAATTGGACATGTGGTGGTGTTAATTTGTTTGATTTTGGACTTTGGAGATAGAGGAATCCTATTTACACATAACTAGCTAGTAGCTACTCAATGATAATGACTTCACCTATTCACATAAAAAAGTTCTCTCGCATTCCACGTGGCAAATTTTTTAATCGCCACAACAATAACTCAAAATGTGCTATCTCCCATGAATGTTTGGTTAGGAAAAATGTTGTAAGAAATTCGAAAAAAATTTATGGAAAAAATAATTTTTATGATTAGTTAGTACGTGCCTTAAAGATTCTTGAAAAAATTGTATTTTCCGAAAGTAGGATGTTTGATGTTTGAAAATGTTAGAATGTGTAAAGAAAAATGATAATATAGACTTGAATTTATGATAAATCTTACATGTGATAATATATCAATTAAATATGTTATAATATTACTATAATTATAACATTTAATTAAGTTTTAAATGGTTGATATATTGATATTTATATGATTCACTATAAACTCGAGTAATATTAGTACTAGTTGAGAAATGTTTTTTTATACCACAAAATTAGGCATTATCGACTATCATATGTAATAATCTAATTTTTTAAAATTATTAATCAAACTTTTAAAATTGTTTGATTAATATATAATATTTAGTTGATTTAATAGTTTTAAAAAATTAAATTATTACATCTAATAAATGATTATGAATGATTTTGTGATGTACATTTAATATTAATTATTAAAAAGAGTTTGGAGAATTTAGAGTCGTTGGTCATTATATTTAAGAAGGGTTTGACCATTTAGACACGTATGTCAACGTACTTGCATAAATGGATCAAGTTGGGTTTCTCCTCGGAGTTTGTTTTGCTTATGCATTATCACAAAGGCTGTCAAATGGGTGGGACCCGCTCATTTAGGCTCGTTTTGTAAACGGGTCGAGTCGGTTTATCCACCAAATATAAACGTTTTTTTTTTTGGATTGATCCGTTTAATGAAAACCCATGAACCGACCTGGCCCGCCCGTTTATTTTTTAATTTTATTTTTTACTAAACAGCAAGTATTTTCCATATACAAAATAAAATTGGGTTGTGTATGAGATTCCCCATCCATGGCTTAATGTGTAAACTAGATTGGACACCAACCAAGAGAAAGTGAGCAAAGCAAAATACATGTGGATTGCCAAATTCAATAATTTGCAAAGAGAGTGTCGCTGGTTCCAAATGGGTTGGGTTAGGCAACAAATTATTAATTCAACCTTATCTTACTCCTATCATTGGGCGCTTTCATTATATATTATATTTTGTATCATTCCTCAATTGGGCCTTCAACACCAACGACCCAGGTACTTGGTAGTTGGTTCACACCATCCCTCAATGGAATGATATGAATAGATTAGTAAGATTACTATATGTATTCATAGAAATTAAACTCTTATATTATTAATAGGAATTTTCAACAAGTGTCAAGGATTATTATATGAGTTCACTCTCAGCCAATTACATTTATTAATTTATATAAATTTTTAGTTAGTAAGTGATTGAAGTAAAATTTTTTGTTGATATGTCCATCTATGATTGAATTTCTATATAAAATTACCTTACACTGACAATGGATTAAAATTAAACTCTCGTTATAACGAGTCATATGAAAGAAACTTATTAAAATAATAAAAATAAAAATATTTATCTTAAAAAGATATATATATTTTTTGTTTTCTATCTGATTAATCAGATATAATATTTTAAATTTTAAAAAGCTTACTTGATTTTAAGTGTTCGATTTAATTTTCATAAACTGACAATGACAATGAATAATTATTTTACACAATCATTCAATCATGTGCTGCCACATCAGATATGATAATGTTTTCTCTCTCACTACTTAAAAAATTATACAAATAAAATATTTTGATTGAGTAACAGTGTAAAATGTCTTTATATTATCAATATATCAAAATTAAATTTTACATTATATTACACCAAATAATGAAGAAATAAAGTGAATTTGGTTGCATTGGAGATTGGTAACACTAGTGTATGCAACTACCACCTTCCAACGACTAAAACCAAACAAACGCACGTGATAGGTTTTGCCGTCGCTCTCATCATCTGCTTTTCCTTTCTTCTGTTCTGCGCACCGTTTTGCGGATGAAAACAGTACAGACTCAAAACGACGTGCCGTCTGACCCGTGCTCACCGCCCACAGAGAATAGGGGTAGCTTTGGTATTTCATTTCATGTAACGGCTATGTTGCGCGTGTATTATTACGTTGATTGTTGTGTTCCCTCTCTTTTGCGCGTCTATTATTCAACCCGTGACTCACTCACTCATCAATTCGCTGCTAACTCGGTCACGTGAGGTTCAAAGGCTGACACGTGCATTTCTACCGTTTTCATTGGCTGAAGGTTTTGACTTCCACATTCCATTTCTCTAGTTATGGGCAACTGGAGTTGTAAGCAGTCTTGTGTCATATGTTCAGATTCTTCTTTACATTTCTTCTCACAAATTTAATAATCTTTTCAGGAAATTATCACACATTTTTATAAAAAAAATACTATTAGTAGACGCAGTATTATCATATATCATTCTCTATCATGTCACTTTGATGATCAAAGTAATATGAGTGGAAAAATATATATGACATTGTTTTATGTACTAGTAGTACTCCTATTTTTATAAATAAGGTCTATATTCATAACAAGAATGATATTGTTTTAATTAAAAATGAATGTTTAATCTATGGATGTGATTACCCTATGAAAATCATCCACTTTATTGTACACAGGTGATAGAATGGATAATATTGACTCTTGAATGTTAAAATAGTATTACTCTAGGTTAAATGGACAATGAAAAATCAACTAATGTAAATAATGTGTCCATTTTAGTTTTAGTTTGAGCCCAAATAATAATTGAAATTGTAATGAGTTGAGTAAGTGTGGTTCAAAATCTCATTTATTGATTGGTTTGGCTAGTTTTTTATTGTGCATTTAACATCACTCTTACTCTATTTAATATTTATAGTACTTCATTTGGTCACTATAAAAATGAATTATATGTACCAATGAAGTAAGCACAAATGATAAACGACTTATTGTCTTTTAAGTAAGGTCTTGAGTTCGAACCTTGTTGAAGGAAAAAATCATTGCTGGGAGCCTCATTCGTCATTCTCAGGTATGTGACCTGGGACGACGGATTAGTCGAAGCAAAGCTCCGGATACCGTGGGCAAAAAAAAAGAAGAATTATATGTAATAATTAAGGTCATAAACTCATCAAAGGTAACCTTTATGTTTTATAGTTGATACAATATAGTTCGGAAATACATTTTGTGTATTTTGTTTTGTATTTGGTTTAGTAGGTACAAAATAGATTTGTACATGTATTTATATAAAATTTTATTTTGGGACTTTGATAAGAAAATAAGAAGGACAAATGATGAAATTATGGATTTATAATAGCTAGGAATAAGTTTGGAGCAAAACTTTTATTAAATTCATGTATCAGTACTTGTATTTTGTGTATTTACTTTGAATGTAGATATAAAATACAGAAAAAATGTGTATAAATACATTGTTTGTCTTGTATATGTCTGTACAAAACAAACATATTATTTTCTGTTCTGTATTATATTTTGTGTCTTAAATAAATGCTACCTTAGTGATATATATAAGAGAAAGCTTAAGAGAATTTTTTTTGTATTTTCTAAAATTCAAATGTACATATACTTTTTTTGCTAATTTATAACTATAAATGAGCTGCATGTCATAATAATTTTATTTCTTAAATTTATTGACTTAATCATTAAATCAAAATGGTTGATTACCTAAAAATACCATTACCTTGTAAGATATTAAAGTAAAGAACCAGAGTTTTAATATAGTTTATTTTAATGTCTTAAAATTTTTTTGTCCAGTTAAATTTGTTCATTCATATAATGTTTAAACTTAATTATTTTATAACATAATATAAAATTGGATGATATAGTTAAAAACATTATATATAATTAGAATAAATAAATTAAACTCGTTTTTATTACTATTTAATTACGATTTAGTTGTGATAATCTTTTCAGTAGCTTTACTTCTTTTTTTAATGAATATGCACTTTTACTGTGGAGGCGCGGAACTCATGATCTAAAGCCATACTAATCCTAGCATGATAGCACGGCTACACTTGATGACTTGATGTTGATGGCCATAGGAATCTTAATTTGGAGGATCGCTTACAAATTAAGACTCCCTTTTGTATAGTTTTTTTTTTTTTTTAATGAGTTTTTCCTCATAAATTTATAGACCTAACTGTAATAGAGATCTTCTTTCGGTGGATATAAAAATTGTCTACAAATGCTCATAAAAAAAAAAGAAATTGTCTACAAAATATTCTGCATATATATAGTTCAAACAATCAAATTTAAATCATAATACTTAAAATTTAATTTTGATACATTAATAATGTAAAAATATTTTATATTGTCATCTAATCAAAATAATTTATTTGTATGATTTTTCATGTAGTAAGAAAGAAAAAATATAATCATGACGAATATAACGGCACATAATTGAATAATTGTATACAACTATTGTTAATGATAAAAATTAAATTCTAATGCTTAAGTAGCTCAAGTATTTATCACTTATATTAACCATGTGATTTTTGTATAATTTGTTAAATGATTTAATTTTCCATTAGCTGACCCCATAGATTTGTAGTATAAGAAACCAATTTGAACAAATTTTAAAAATAATTAAAATGACTCATATGTGTAGAATGTGCGTGACTATATTGATGTTTAACTCTTAACACTTCACTAGATATAGGTTATCATTCCTGACACTTTCAAGTAGCAAATCTATAAATTACACTTGCACAAATTTAGTACTAAACAAATCTTTTATTTAGATTAAATGATTAAGTATCTTGTTTCTTCATACTATTTATAGAAAATAATAATATTATCAAGGATTTTGCTAATCAATATCTAAATGATATTGACTAAGTAATTTATAAATAATAAGTTTAAAATTTAAATAGAAAAAAATTAATGGATTGAATGCATGAGAACAAGTAACAACCAAGGGACTGAGTGACTAGTAAAATCCTATAACAAATTTTTTATATAATAATTTTATAAGAATATTACAAATATTATAAGATTTATGCAAGCATAATTGTTCAATTCAACTTCAAACTTTTGCAATAATCTCTGGCACATTCAAGGATTTTTATTTTTTTTTCATTTGAATTTGATGATCATCAAACTTAGTAATCTTCACTTTCTAAAAGTTGGATATGAGTGATGACAGTCTGATAAATATTTTCATAAATATCGTTTTAAATGCTGAATATATTTGGATCATTCTAAATATTTTCATATATAGAGTGTATTTGGACCGGATGAAGTAAGAATCAATAATTGTGGGGCCAAAATATCATTTTGAGAAAAACTACTAAATAGAAGTAATTTTATTTTAAAATTAATCCTAGTTAAATCAATTTTAACAAACCAATTTAATCTTATAAATTAATTTTGTAAAAGAAAAATCAAATATTCTAGTAACCAAAATGTAATTCATTAATTCTTTTTTTCATTTAATAATTAAAAAGATGTTTACAAGCATTTTTAATATAGATAATTTCTGATTATTTTTAGATAATTTCGGGTTATTGCAAAACAGGAATGGAAGGCAATAATGCTTCTTGTACATCATTTTACAGTCACCATCAGCCACTCCTTCAATTTCATCAAATATTACTTTTTCATTCTGATGGGACCCACTATAAAAAAGTGAAGGGTGGCTGATAGAAAAGTGTACATATAGCATTATTGATTGAAGGACGAAAAAAAAACATTGGATGTCTAATGTTATTGTACAACAAAAAAATAGAATTAATATCAAATTTATGATATAATATTTCGATATATAATACACATTAAATATTAGTTAAATTTATTTTTATTATATAATATAGATAGGAAATAGGCATAATAAGTCCATAACAGTAGAAGATAGTGAAAATAAATAACAATTGGCTTTGTGTGCTGTTTGGAGTTTGGACATGACTAACTCACAACGGAATATTGTGAGGTACAGTACATACAGACTACAGTAGTGCTACCTGTGCTTGCTTATCCTACATACTGACATAACCACACAGACCACTCTGGATTCTGGAACTTTATATGCAACTCTGTCTTATCATTGGAATATTAATAATGCATAAAACGGCGCAAATTATTATTATTATTATTAGAATTTTACTCATAATTTTCTTAAAAGTATTTATTTAAGTTGTAAAATAAGAAAATTTTAACTTTAAAATATGGTAAATTACAGTCACCTTTGTTGAGTTTGATAAAATTACACATGACTTTTTTATTTTAAAATCTTGCACATAAACTTTTTTATTTTATATAAAAAAATACATTTACATCTTCTTAGAGTAATTAATTGGTAGTCAAACTAATATTTTTTATGATATATATATATAAAAGATATACATGACTTAAAACAACATATTTTATAAATAATATACATTCTCTTTTAAGTTAAAATTAAATGAACAAAATGACTATATAATAAGTGATAAAACTAAGTATATGAAAAAATAAAATAAATAAGTTTCAATATATCTAATGAAATATTTTATCATTTTAACTTTAGAAGAGTGTGTATTATTACAAATATGTAGTTAAAAGTTATATATCACTCATATATTATAAGAATCATTAGTTTGACTAACACTTATAAGTTGAAATAATTTTTATGCAAGATTTTGAAAATAGAGAACAACTATGTGTAATTTTGTCAAATCTAAGAAAAAGTGTGTATAATTTATATTAAAAATATTTATTTTTATATTTATGCAATAGACCCATATCATAATATTTTAAAACGATAGTATCATTAAGGACACTTATTAACAAATTTTTTTTATTATTATTACTCCTTCCGTCTCTTTTGTTTGTTCCCTTTCACTTTTCATGAGTTTCTAAATAATAATTGATACAATTTTAAAATTAATAAAATATTACTGATATATTTTATTATAATGTTCTTTTATTAGTGACAAAATATAGTTTATATAGTCAGAAGAGATAGAATTAATTAAGAATAAAATAAAAAATAAAATAATAAATATTATCTAAAATTTTTAAATGGATAAATAGAAAAACAAATTAAGTAGACAGATATAAAAAAATGAATGAAAGATTATTTAGCAAAATCTTTTCACATGCTTCTAATGTCTCAAAAGGAAAAAAAAAAACATGAAGCACACAAAATAAATAAATATAAATTTGTATAAATGACTCCTAAAGACTTTTTTGTACATTAAGAATTTTCTTAAGCGGTATAATTCATTGTTTGACTTTAATGCATCAATTTAGTGGACTACTTCACCTTTATCACTTTATAGAAAAAAGAATTTGTAAATGTTATTTTTCATATTAAAATTTTAATAAAATACTTTTCAATTTTTCCCTTACACATTTTTCTTTCATACTTGCTTGTCATAATAATTATCGAACAATAATTTATACAGATCTAAAATTTATATATTAATATATATACATAATAATTTTAATACACTTTCTGTGTGAAAATTCATCATATAATTGTATAATTACTAGATACATATAATCATGTTATGATAAAAGTATTAAACTTTTATAGCTTTTTTTGGTAGATAAACTTTTATTTGTAGTTAATATCTAAAAAGTTACATATAACTAAGGAAGAAGTATTTACAGTACATTAGCATATTAATCCTATACCAAATAAAAACTCATATAAATCCTATTATTACTAGTATTATTATAAGAGTAAATATTGTTTTCCTCAATATTAATACAAGGAAAAAATAACTCATCAAAATAGGAAAAATAATAATGTGATATCTTAAAATTTAATGTAATAATTAAAATAGTTGTTCAAAATATGAAAGTGATAACATAATATTTTAATATTGAAATATTAGGATAATATAGTCATTTAAAATTAAAATTTTAGGACAAATGAGATATTATGTTGTCTTAATATTTTAATCTTTGAAAAGCTATGTTATTACTTTTATATTTTAAAAATTTATTTTATTCATCACCTGAAATCTAAAGAAATTTTATATATTGTATATCTCATTAATTTTGAAGGAATGGTATTTACTCTTATTATTAGGATTAATAAATGAATATTGTTATATGTACAATAAAAATAAAAAAAAGTAAAATCAGTCAATATATTATGCACAACAAATATTATGTAAGGTGTACAATATATATTACATGTTGCACATAACATATATATCATATTATACATAACAATATTATAAAGAAAATGATATTATAACATATGATATATATTGTACACAACATTTTATATACAATGTGCATAATATGTAATATACATTGTGTATATTTTATATTATATATAATGTACACCATCTACGAAAATTTATTACGTGCATCGAGAGCAAGAGATTTATTTACTCAATACGATTCATTGCATGATATATAATCTAAAAGATCAACTATAATAAGAGAGATAATTAAGTTTCAAACAAAAAAATAAAATAGTTGAACTATCAAAATATAAATGTTCAATAATAAATAAATCACTAACTCTTATTGCACCTGATAATCTCTAGTATCCTTGTAATTGAGGAAACTCCTGGGCCCAACTCGCTCAACAAGACATATCACTGGCTACTGTCCATTCCCTTTATCAACGCAGCTCAATCCGCCTCGCTTTCACTTTATACTTTTCCCCGTGAACCGGCTACTCCGGTAACCCTCTTTCACACACTTTCCTCTTTATCTCTCTCTCTCTCCAGAGTCCAGTCTCCACTCTTTCCCTGCAATTCTGCAAACGCAGAAACACCGCTATCACCGAGTCACACTTCCCGAGTCATGAACTCACTCTCCATTCCTCCTTAGAAACACTCAAACACACACACGAAAACTAAAAAGAACACAAAAATTCTTTCACAACCATGATTTCCTGTTTTGCCCCTCACCCCCTCATCTATTTCCCAATCTTTGCCACTGCACAAAAGCCTTTAATCGGAGCAAACCACACTTCAGCTCGATTCTGCTCCCGATAACAAATTAAAAGAAAAAAAAAAAAGCATTTTTTCCGTTATTTACTTACTATTTTTTTTACCATTTTTTCATTTTTCTGTGAAGAGAGAACAAAAAAAGTAAGTGCACAACGGCTATAATGGAACCTACCGCAGGCAAGCCCAGCTCTCTCCGGAACGTTCTGATACGGTTACTCCTTTTCGGAGTTTTCCTCATCGGAGTTCGCTTTGCTTACGTCATCGCCGTTGCCGGAGAATCCTGTACCCTCGGCGACTTCTGTTTCTTCTCCCTTCATGAGACTCTCAGCCTCGTCATCGCCGGCGCCGGAGCCGGTCCTCTTGCTGTCGAGTCCACCTCCGCCGCTGCCTCAACTCCATCGCGACCGGAGATTTACACCACCAAGGAATGGACTGACGGCGTCCGGTTCTACTCGTCGGTGTTCCGCGATCTGATCGCTGGCGGTTACCTCTCGCCTGAGTCGAAGTCGCTGTGCGTGGAGACGCCGATCGGCCGCGACGTCTTCGCGCTGAGAGAGATCGGCGTTCGGAGCGCCGTCGGGATAGCAAGAAAGGCGGCGAAGCCGCTTGTGAAGTTCGGCCGCGGTCACAAGATTCCTTTCTCCGCCGGCGCTTTCGACTTCGTGTTCTCCGGCGAGGGCTCACTGGAACAGTCCCCGTTGCCGTCGAAGTTCGCTGCTGAAATCGCACGGACGCTCAAACCCGAAGGGTTTGCGGCGTTCCATTTGGTAAACCCTAAAGATACTTACAGCTTCAATTCGTTCCTTGATTTGTTCAATTCTTGTTTTGCAGTAGTGAAATCGCGTGATATAGAAGGTTTTGATTCTTCAATGCCTCATATTCGTGAAATTGTTTTGAAAAAAGAGTGTGAGGATGATGATGATGTTCTTAAGCTAGTGAAATTAGATAATTTTGATGGTGATGATGATTCAAATGTGAAGTGTTCTGTTCCAAAGTATAAGCATGAATTGGTTAAGAATGCTGAGCCTTTGATTTCAAAGGAGCCATTGAAGCCATGGATTACTCTGAAAAGGAATGTGAAGAACATAAAGTACCTTTCTTCAATGGTTGATATAAGCTTTAAGAATAGGTATGTGTATGTGGATGTTGGAGCCAGAAGCTATGGGTCTAGTATTGGATCTTGGTTCAGGAAACAGTACCCTAAACAGAACAAGACCTTTCATGTGTATGCAATTGAGGCTGATAGGACTTTCCATCATGAGTATGGGTTGAAGAAGGGGCTTACTTTGGTTCCTTATGCTGCATGGGTGAAGAATGAGACCCTGACATTTGAGATTCATCGCGACCCGGGTGAGCATGTTGAGGTTAAAGGCAGGGGGATGGGGAGGATTCAGCCGCTGCAGTCTTCGTCGGGTTCAGAGGATTTTGATGGCGAAGTGGAGAAGATACAAGGTTTCGATTTCTCTGACTGGTTGAAGAACACAGTTTCAAAGAATGATTTTGTTGTGATGAAGATGGATGTCGAGGGCACGGAATTTGATCTGATTCCGAGGTTGTTTGAAACTGGGGCTATCTGTTTGGTGGATGAGATTTTCCTTGAATGTCATTATAACAGGTGGCAGAGATGTTGTCCTGGGCAGAGGAGTTCGAAGTATGAGAAAACATATAAGCAATGCTTGGAGCTCTTCAATTCTCTTCGAAAAAGTGGAGTTCTAGTTCATCAATGGTGGTAATTGTTTGATAGGTGAAAATTATTTACTTTTTCTGTAACATTCTTTTACATTTCACTCTTCAAAGGTTTTTTTAACCCCAGCCAATAGGGAAGATGATTATGTTTTAAATTTATTTGCATGTAGCAACATGTGTAACTGAAAATGAATTAGTCCATTTTAAGTCAATGATATTTGTTGGAAGAATCTCTTTTACCTTATTTAGATATAGGAATGAATAGATGGATACTGTAATATCATACTTTTTCTCTGAAGAGAATTCGATTGCTCTTTTGTTAGTACCAATAAATTCATTTAAATGTATGAAAAATAAGATTGTTGAGATAATTGATAAAATCTTCTGGATTATTTTTGACACTTGAGAGTGAGCTTTCATTATGCTCAGGATTGTTTTGTTCAGTGAGAAAATTGGATAACTATTGATTGTGTTTTGTGAGACTTGAGGTCATTGTCCTATACAACTATTGGCATATGCTCCCTCTGTTCATGAACTCTGTTTTTAAGTTAATGTACTCAGTTAATTTGTTGGTGATTTTTATTTTTTAGATGTCAATGGTCCTAACTTGTTATTTTATTTTTGATATACTAAGGTACAAACTACTATAGCATTTAGGTTGGGAAAGGGATTGGTGGCCTGGTGGTGAAGTGAACCTCTTTACATCATTTTCATGCTTAAGTTTTAATGACTTGGAAGTGTTAATTGAACAAGCTCGTTTCATAAATTAATGTGTTTGTTAGTTTCTAAAGGTTTAGGCCTTATCTTAGAAAAGGGAAAGCTAAATTTGAAATGTCATTAATAAATAACAACACAATGCTAGATTTTATAAGTGCTGATTAAGTGAGATCTATTGCAAAAATGGTTGTTAAGTAGGTAATTTTCATTTATAGGAACCTATTAAGCATAGTCATTATTCCATTGGGTAGCACATGGATAGGAATGTTGCAACTATCAAATTACTGTTCAGATTGCTAATTCAATATTGCAGCACAATAACAGAATATTAGAAGTGTCGACATATCTCACATTAACTATTTTAGTATAATGACTTACAACAAGGCTCATCCTCCCTGAATCAAGTGTTTAGGATTCGATCCTCGTCTTGAGTATAAAAAAACTTTAAACTGAAAAAGGATAATGGCTTATAACATCAAGTATTAGTGTATTGTGTTCAACAAACGGAATGAAATCAGAGTTTTTTAGGACAAGCAATGATAAATTAGTGAATTAGGATTTGGATCTTTATTCTCACCTTAGAGAGTAAAGTGAAGGTTTTCACCTGAATCAAAAAAATGAAAATGGACAAGTTTATTGATTCAAGGTTAAATTTCCTCACTTTACAATATATCCTTTTCTATATTATTATATCTGTTTGTTATGCTCAAGTATTTCTGGCTGTGGATGCGCCAATGAAGCCTAACAAAATTAGAATACTTTTAGAGATAGTTTTCAATAATATTTATATTTTTCTATAGACTATAATAATTTTGCAGTTTAATTTAAAAGTTATATTTTATCTGTATTGTGTCTTTATCTGTATTGTATACGCATCGAATGCTTCATATTATTATTATATAATTGAAGATAGGCATTACGTGTAGCCGCAAATGAGTAGTATTTGTGGGGTTGAAGAAGAAAGGGAAGAGACTAAAAATGCACGAGAAAGAAAACGATAATAGCTATGTGGCTGTTTCAATTATTAATTGGTGACAGCGAATACAGCGACCAAAATTCTTAAATTATTTTGGTTGCAACTTAGCTGGATCTATATATTGATTGCACTCAAGATTCCACATTCATATCAAGCACATGTTAGCAACTAAAAAGGGGTAGAAAAATAACGATGCAAGATAGAGGCAACAAAGAAAGTAGAAAACCATCTTATCAATTATCATCTTCTCATCATAATATCATGGGAGAAAGAAGGAAGTGGTAAAAAATATATTCCCCAAATGTTATGAGTATCTAGTTTTTCAATTAAGATCACCATTATATATATAAAAAAACAGTGTAGAATCCGTATTTATTTTAGCGTTGATAATACGTGTACAACATGAATATTATCCAACTAAAATGTTAAAATACGTAATGTGTGTCACTTCTTTATTTGTAACGTATGTTACAAACATATTTTATACGTTGGATATTAGTTGGATGATGTACTCTTATTGCACAATAAATATTTCCCTTATTTTAGTCCTTTAAAAATACTATATCGAAAAACAAATTAGTTAATGGAAGTTAAAAGTCTCATATTGATAATTTAGAATCATAAAAGCAGGTATCAAGTTCTTTATATTAATTTTAACTAATTCTTAAATCAAATAATGACACATATTGGGTATTTAGTAGAATGTATTTTCATTGGTTCATTGCCATAGAATAACAATGATGAGGAATGGAGAATAAAGATATATAGGGTGGTGGGGGCATGAATAATGAAGTTCTTTTAATATTGGTCCAAAATAACATAAATAATGTTTGTTGTACAATATAAATACATTTAACTAGTATCTATCGTGTGTTATATACCATGTGTAATATGTGCTATATGTATAACACGTTACGTATGACACATATTATATATAATATATAAGACATATTGGATACTAGTTGAATTAATTTCTACTGTATAACAATTATTATTGAAATAACATAGCTAGCGCAGATGCTGGGAATTCAGCTTCTTTTTGTAGCTATATCTCTGGACAGGTTGGGACATATGTGTTGGTGTATTTTGGAGATTATAGTTTTGTAGTGTCTTCTTTTTTGTGTGTGTGGTTAATTAGTTTTCAGAAATCTCTGCTTTCACATGTTTGCCTTTGACTTGAGGAGTTAGTTTATCTTGTGCATGTTCTTGTACAATAATCCTTCAAATGATTAATCATAAATTAGCTAAAGTTGTCTTTCTTAGGTCAAGGATTTTCATTGAGTTTCATGAACTGATCAAAAATTACTAATCACTTGAAAAATTACTTATGTCAATTTGGATAACAATGTTTGTGATTTATTTTAACTTTTTAAAAGCTAAAAGTCATAATTTTTTTAGAGCTTAATTTTGATGTACGAACATCATCCAATCAAAATATTATGTTTATATGACTTTTTAAGTATTAAGAGAAAAAAAACACAATTATAATTGATGTAACAGTATATGTTTGAATGATTATGTAAAACGCTGTAAATTGTCAATAAATAAAAATTAAATCCTCACAATATAACTTAATAATTCTCATAAAGTTATTTTAATACATTTTGATAAATTAAATATTATGACTTTTTAAGAAGTACTTTGTATTTACTTTGTTTTAAATTTAAATATAAAATAATTTATTCATAAATTATTTCTATATAACTATCTAAACTATCCCTTAGAAGATATTAATGTATATGTCATTTGCATGCACATCTCAAAGTTTGCTCTTGATTGGCTTTCTAAGGCAATAATGTAACATTCCAAATTTCCAGTAAAATTTTTGTGAGAAGAAAGAAAAACTTTTGTTAGCCAAAAGTAATTCTGAAACTTAAGCAAACATGCACTTAATTATTGAGATTTTGTCAAAAGTTACATGTTTGGCTTTCAAACATGCGAATCAATTATGAAATTTAGATTTAATTATGAGAGGAGTAACCTTTTTTAATATTTTTTTCAAAATTAATATTAAAATAACTACTAATTATAAATAAATTTATCTTAAAATCAATACTAACTAAATTAATTTTAATAAAATCAATTCTATCTATAATCAATTGTATAAATTTAAAAACCAAACATACTAGTAACCTAGTGATATATCATTATGAGTTTCTCGATCATATACCTCAATAAAACCCAAGGATACCAATGCATTTGAGTTATTTATCATTAAAAATGAATCACATATCCTACTAATTTAAATCATTAGTAGGGCTCTATAAAATAAAAAATTAAATTACAACTGCTGAACACATAAAGATATATACCAATATCCTATGGATAATGAAAGGAAAAACCGAAGTTAATTTCAATACATATTGAAAAAAACAAAAGAAAATTCTTGATAGGTGCTGTTGGCATCTTAATGAACTTTTGCGATCCATTTTGGGGAGACCTCCGCCAATAAAAGTGCTAGCCTTTGTGTCAAGTTCATTATCATGACTCATGAGAATATGACGGTTCAATTATCTATTCATGGAATTTGTAATCAATAATTCTTCTCGTACAATAAAAATACGTCCAACTAATATATATTTAACGTATGTTATTCATGATATAGAATGTGTATACTGTGATTTACATATAACATACATTCCATATCATAAATAACATATGTTGAATACTATTGGACGTATTTATATTGTACAACTAACATTATTAATTTGTAAAAGTAGTACTATACGTATAATAGATAAGAGCCAATAAAAAGTTAATCAATTATATGAATTATTATTGGCTCTATTTAGTTGTATATAGAAATTTTTCATAAAAAAGCTCTGATGAAAACGTATCCAATCAATTAATTATAATGGCGGATCCGAGCAAAAGTTATAGATTAATATAAAAGAAATAAAATACAGGGTGATGCTAAATGAACAATATAAAATCAGCTTAATCAGCCAATAAATGAAATTTTGGGTCATAATTACTCAGCCAATTACAATCTCAATGATTATTTGGACCAAAACTAAAGTCAAAATAAGCCCATTGACTGTATGGACTAGTTTTTCATGGTCCACTTAGCATTATTGTAAAATACATAGTATCTTAATATTTTAACTCGTATAGAATTAACGTGAGGTTAAACTTAATACTAGAATGAAGAGTAAAAAATAGACACGTCTAAATAATTATTAAGAATATTTCAAAATTGTTATGAGGCTATATGCCTTCAATACATCTCACAACATGCATCCGTCACTAATCAAATACAATTGTCAATTTCTAGGGTATTGGTTATGTGTAGTATGACAGAATTCGTACATGACAGGCTAAAAATTTAAATTTCACTTATTTCTTAAATATGAGACAAATGTAAGTTTATTTGTAAATTTTCATTGAAATAAGGGACTTCTTTTACCCTTAGACTAAGACACTATCCTTTCACTCTGAATTTATGGTTAGCTAAAAAAAAATAACTCAAATCAGTCTCTCAGAATAAAAAATTCAAAATACATCTTTTATAAATTAAAATATAAAAAAAATTCATTATTCAAGAAAAAAATAGACAAATTAGTCCCTCAAGATTTATGAAAATGATCAAATTGATCCTTAAAGATAATGGGAGGATTAATTTGTCCAAAATTTTAAACTGATAGGGACTAATTTGACCATTTTCATGAATATTGAGGAACTAATTTGTCTAATTTTTTCTTGAATGACCAATTTATCTAATATTTTAATTTAAGTGAGATATATTTTGAATTTTTAATTCGAAAGTAACTAGTTTGTTCTATAAAAGTTTTGCAGTTTAACTAATTTGGATGTTTTGTGAAAGAAAAAAAATCAATTACAATTAGACAAGAAAGAAAAGCAATACTTAACTAAGAAGCTACCACAAAAGGTGACACAAAAATTGGTTAATTGGGAGAGTAGGAGCCATAGACATTGTTAATAAACGCACCCATTAAATTAAACCAAAAAATGAAAAATCACCCGATTGGCCCATTATCTTGCCAATTGGGCCATGACCCATGAAATTCACTACCCAACTTACCAAAATTGCCATTTAATTTTCGCAGCTGAGGTTTGAAGCAAGTTGGCAATTTCCCCATCTCACATTTATTTTTTTTTATATTCAAAATTTCGATATTTTTATTTTTCTAGATAGAATTAATTGTTTATAGATATTTAATTCATGTAACAGATATTTTTAAAAGGAAAAAAAATTGTGAGATATTTATCTAATAATAATTGAAAAGTATGAGAGTTAAAGAGGGACGGTTGGCTGTTGATGAACACTTCTTTTTGGATTATAAATGCCTGTATTGAAGAGTTATTGGGGACTTATGTGAGAGGGTGAGTGGGACACTATAGGAATATGAATATAGTGATAGATGATTAGGGAAATAATTTGAAGTCAACTCTTTTAATTAGATTTTTATCAAAATTTTTGCTTGTATATTTTACGGATTAAATAGGGTCGTCGATAAAATATTGACTAAAAGAATTCACTCCAATTCATTAGCAATGTAGCAACGTGGTATTCACATAACACTGTCTTGCAACATTGATTTGCTACTAAATTTATCTCTTATGCCTAAAGTAGGCATGTTAAAAGTCTATCAAAAAAAATGTAGGCATGTTAAATCAAACTATATATTATTATTATTATTTTATTTTTTTTCAGCTTTTTGTGTTCCTTGCCCAACCCATCTGAAAACTCAATTATTATTAAATAGATGATCAAATTTCCAAATGAGGTGAGAGTGGGATAAGATGGGTAATGCTACGTGTACATTATAAAATCAGTCATTACATATGATAATCTAATTTTATAAAATTATTAATCCAACTTTTAAAATGTCGAATTAATTTATAATATTAAAAATTGAATTAATATTTTAAAAAATTAAATTATTATATATGACGACTAATAATAACTATGTGATTTATAAAAAAAAATATTTTTCTGAAATGATAGCTCATATCTTTCCTGAACCCACCCATTATCTTGATGGGTCATTAAATTCAGAAAATGGTAGTAGATGGAATATGGAACTTATGGTTAAGAATTCGTTCCATATTTTATATGAGTGTGATTTTGATTTTTATTGACTATTGTATGATAATATCTTTATTAGAATCAATTATGATTTATTTCGGTGGAAACTAACCAAACTTTTTATCTTTCAATTATTTAAAAAGTGAGAAATCAAATTTTAGAGTCGACATAATTAAGAGGAGAGTATTGTTTATAATTCTATCATTGAAGAATAGGTGTGTCAACTTACTCATTATTTTAAGTATAAAAAGCAAGATGATATGAGTAATCAAATAAAAATCCTTGAAGCACTCAAATAACTTAAGATTTGTACCTTGACTCTAGTAGAATTATGGACACAGAACCTATCTAAATTTTCAAGTAGAAAAAGTCAAAATGGTCCTACTAGATAGTTCATACCTTCCATACTATAAATTGAACTTTTCTTGGTTGAGATTACTCATACATTATTTGATCCAAGAAAAAAAAATGTATCCATACGTTAAAAGACTTAAAAACCATGAACCCTTGACCACATAAAATGTCATCAATTTCATTATTACAAATTTATTTTATTTTAACCAAATTTTCGTTTACCCGATTCAATTGAATTCATACACGTCTTTCCTGTTGCTTCTAATCTAAACTTTAAAATTCATTAGTGATATTTTACCTATTACTACTTACACGATATAAATCTCGTTAGCAAATATAATAATAATTATTATAGAAATAAATATTTTAACTGATTAATTAGGTTATAGTTATTATTGAATAATAATAAAACTGATAAATTAAATATAGCTTTTGAAATTATTCATGTTTTGATATCTCTGTTAATTAATTTTTAAATCTCTATTTTTATCTACTCCTTTTGGTAAGTATTTTTATCCACTCTTAATCCAAAAGTTTAATGAGACATATAAGACAACATTGTATGATCATCTGATTCGAGCTTAAACCTTGATAGGTTATCCCGACTAGGTATTCGAATTAAAAGAGAACACTATCAAAAATCAAAACAACATATATATTAAGATAATAAAAAAATATATCTAAAAAATTGTATAACATTACACGAATTAATAAAACTTTGATTGTATGAAAAACAAAATTCAACTAGTAATTATACTTCCAATACTAAGTATAAATCTTTAATGTTTTTTCATAGAAATTAAGAGAATTCGAAGATGAATTTACGAAGAAAAGTAAAAAACTCATTAATATCATCACTACTTAATAAAAAGAGTCTCGTTAAAAACCCTCCTAACCGACACAACTTTTAATACTTTATGCTTGCATTTAGAGTATATTGTTCCCAAAACAACATCTGGAACCTGTCACCACATGTATCCTCTCAATCCTCTTATGTATTAAGCATTTCTCCCTCCTTGCGTAAAAATCCCCCACCCTGCACCTCCAAGCCTCAGTCCAAAAAGACCCTAAGAGGATTAATCAACACATTCAATTTAAAATTATGATGATGGACATTGTAAAATTTAGTATGCTTGCATCTTTAATAGCTTTTGATAGAATATATTTTTGTCGATCCAATCGTTGAATTATAATTGCATATCGAAGTGATTATATGTGTCAAATTTCAAATAAATTGAACAAGATCAACGTATTCTAAGTTATACATATTTGCGAATTATTTATTACGTCGATTTATAGATATACAAAAAATGTATCAAATAGTTTCTGATTAATGTAAAATTTATTAGAGATGATCTATAGTATATAAGTTTTCAATCCAACAGTGGATTTTGAAAAAAAAATATATTCAATAAAAAGTTATAACTGGTATAAAATCAGTATTATATCTTACACTGATTTAAACGGATCCCTCCTCTAAAATTATGTATAAAATATTAATACTATTTAAATATTATAAGATACATATATTTTAAAACATATGTAAGGGAGGGAGTAAAGAAGAAATGAAAATTAAATATGATGTGAGCTTTTGCACTTTAAAATGAGGCATGGATCAAAATCAAAACTATATTTATTTGGAGGTCATGGTCGCTGACTCTCTTGTATACATCAACCCTTATATCTTATGGTTTTGGCATTAATTGACAAATTTATTATTTGGTGGGAAAAAAAATATTGATGAGACAAAACTCAACTTCGACAAAGTAGTAACACATACATGTGATACAGTTATGTTGTTCTAAATTAATTAGAAGTTTCAGGTTCAAATTTGGGATACCTAGCTGAAAATAAAATTTATGAAAAAGAGTTTTATCAACTCAATAATTCCATGTAATTATAATACGAGTAATTAGATTGTCGACATAACCTGAATTTCTAGTAAATTTCTTTTATCAAATTAATTACAGATTAAAATTCAGGAACTAACTGATTTGAATAAGATACTTTCAGACTCTCCTGTTTCACAAAAAAAAAAAAAAATTATGTGGCTATATCTAATTAAAAACTATTTTTTATGTTGCTATATCTAAATAGATGTAAAGTAAAACTATTTTATTATGATAATATATTATAATTAAGAGCATTACTAGAGCCACAATAAAAAATCAGTCAAAACAACCAACAAATAGAAATTTAGGCCACAATTACTCAGCCCATTAAAAATATACTCATGATTAAAATTGTTATTTGGACTATAAAATGCTAAATGGACTTTGTTGACTGTTTTGACTGATTTTTTGTTGTGCTCCAAGCATTTGTGTATAATTAAACACAATATCTAATTTGCAATTGTTTTATAAACCTTCTAAAATATTGCCTTTGAATAAATGTATTAATTGTTTATAATTAATAGTTAAATCAAATACTTTTGTCAATTCTTTTAACGTCCATTAATTCATAATCTGTATAGATATTGAATATATTATTACTATTTTTTGGGAACTCTTATTTATATATCTTTTATTTTATTTTATACTATTGGATATAGATGGGTGTTTATACTTTATAGACATAAAAAAATTAGATGTCCACATAGTAACAATAATCTCTATTTAATATTTTTACAACAACAATGCCTGTATATCAAATTCTTATACTTTATCCTTACCAAAATAAAAAAAACTCTTATACATTATTTTTATTTAATACTTTCTATTTCTAATTTATTCTTCAATATTTTGAAGGCACTAGTTGGCAAGTTCTTTATGTACTTATTTATCACAAACTTTATTTGTTCAATTTTCCTTTAATTTTCAAAAGGTTATCCATATTCTTCTTTTCTCTTATTTTTTTAATATTTAGGCCTTTTTGACTTTAAACATGGACATCATGCCAGCTGAGAAAAATGATAATAACAATAATATTAATGCTACGTGTACAATGAATATCTACTATCAAATTGTAATATGAATTTATAAATTAATATAATTCAATAATAGTTATAATTATTATATAAATATTGTACAATTTTTATTTTACACATAGCATTGATCAAAT
The DNA here is from genome assembly GCA_013621005.1 of Aeschynomene evenia. Classification (NCBI taxonomy): domain Eukaryota; kingdom Viridiplantae; phylum Streptophyta; class Magnoliopsida; order Fabales; family Fabaceae; genus Aeschynomene; species Aeschynomene evenia. Next base: position 31,727,315 of record CM024268.1, on the reverse strand, counting down.
AATAATAAAACAAAAAACAGACAACAAACAAAACCACCAAAGACACAGACAATAATATGTAAGTTTCAACCTTTGCTCTTCACATTACAACCTCTCTTCCATCCATTTTTGGCCATTTTACAACTTTTTTTTTGTTTCTGTTATGTTCTTCTCATCATGCTTATTCACCAACCTGTAAAAACCTGATTATCACATTACTACAACCTGAAATAAATAAATACAAGCAAAGAAACGACGGAAAAGACAAGAAAAATCACATTTTTCTTCACTTTCTAGCTCTTTTTCCCCAGAAAATTAAATTTTTTTTTCTGGGTTTTCAAACTGGGGAAATTTGGTTTTGCTAGGCTTTGAAAAGAGGAAATGGGTGGCTGTTGCAGCCACGATGTTGCTGTTCGAGGCATGGTGGAGGGCGATTTTGATGACTTGTCATCATTTGATTATAACTATGAGAATGATTTTTCTTATGGATATAATGGAGAGATCATAAGGTTAAGAGGGTTCTCTAGGTTTGTATCAATGTACTCACAACAGGGTAAGAAAGGTGTGAATCAAGATGCTATGGTAGTTTGGGAGGTAAGAATATGACTTTTGAATAATAATTCTTCATATCATGTCATTTTTATAAATTTATTTGTTTGATTCCCATTAATTTTGTTGGTTTTGTCATTTTGATATCATTTTTTTTGCTTTCTGTCAATTCTTGTGTGACCTGGAATCTGTTCTGTATGATCACGGGTTTTTTGTTTAATTTCATTAATCATCAACTTTAGTTCATCTTTTTAGGTGAATTTAGAGGATGGTATATATTTTAAGTATTTATCTATGTTCATGCAATGATGAGTTTATTAGTTCCCCAATTTCTTTTTTTCTTTTCAATTTGGTGTTTCCTTTATGATTATTGTCTTATCAGTAGTGACTTTGATTACCTATGTTCTGTATCTTCCCCTGTTTTTTAGTTGTCCATCATGTATGTCCTTATCATATACTAGTTTTGTATATTTTGCAAGGCTAATGATACTCGTAAACAATAATTCTTGGTGTACAACAAAAAATCAGTCAATCCAGCCAACAACTCAATTTTGGTGTGCACACTGAGTATCGATTGCAGTGCATATCATGCCAAGTTTGAATAGTTGGCTAGATTGACTGGGTTTTGATTGTAAACCTAGCAGCACTCATTTGTAAAATACCTTATTTTTAAGTTATTCATAAGAAAAGTTACTTTTGTAAACAAAATAGTAAGATGATTTATAAAAAATGACAGAAGGTTAGAATTGCAATCTGAGTGCACCTTTGATGATGATAGTTTGCTTTCTCCTCTGTTCTTGATAGTTCTTGTTAGCTTTATGGTTCTACTAATGATGGAATTGAATGACTCTATCCTACATTTTTTGTTACCTTATTCATCAAAGAATGATACTGGTTCTTATCTGATGAAATATGTTAGCTTGGATTAATCTTGTATGTGCTATATTTTTAGGACTATACCGGAGAAAACGGCATGATCTTTTGCGGTGTGTTTGATGGTCATGGTCCTCTAGGGCACAAGGTTTCACACTATGTTCGCGACAATTTGCCTACGAAACTGTCTGCAGCAATCAAATTGGCACAACAGAAGGCCACAGCCAGCAACTACTATGATGCTGATGATGCAGATTCAAGAAATTTTGGTGAGACTAACAAGAACATGTCCCTTGCTTCATGGGAGGCATGCTTTCTCAAGTCCTTCAGTGAAATGGATGAAGACCTTGCCAAGGACATCAATACCGACAGCTATTGCAGCGGTAGCACCGCCGTAACCGTGATCAAAAAGGTATAATATAAGTAGACATTCACATTTGAATGATGATATTTGTACATATGTCTAAAGTGATGATACATTTGATCACTAACTGTTGTTATTCGGAATTGCATTACTTCCTTGTCAGATAATTTTATAAACTGCAATATTCAATTAGTTTGCATTGCTTTCCCCCTATGAATTTCAGGGTGACCAGCTGATAATTGGCAATGTGGGCGATTCTCGCGCAATTCTTTGCACGAAAGGGGATAGAGATCAGCTTATTGCTGTTCAACTTACTGTTGATTTGAAACCAGATCTTCCAGGTAGGATCTTGTTGCATTGATTTCCTTTGTTTCCAAGACTTGTTATCCCATCGAGCATCGACTCTAAGAATAACCAAGTTTCCTCTTCGATGTCTCTCAGGCGAAGCTGCAAGAATCGCGAGCTGTGAAGGCAGAGTTTTTGCTGCAGAAGAAGAACCTGATGTTTACAGAATATGGATGCCAGATGATGACTTCCCTGGTCTAGCTATGTCAAGATCCTTCGGAGACTTCTGCCTCAAAGATTACGGCCTCATCTCGGCTCCCGACGTGTTTTACAGAAAACTTAGCAAGAATGATCAATTTGTGGTTTTGGCAACTGATGGGGTAAGTGATATTAGAATTCCAGCAATTCTAAGTCACACAATTTTCCAACCACATATGCAAACATTTAATCAAACAATGGAAGCAATGAAATAAGCTTCTCATTGAATTACTTCTGATGGGGAAAAATTTTCTTTTTTTCTGCAGATATGGGATGTGTTCACTAACCAAGAAGTGATCAGCATAGTTGCTTCAGCACCAAGCAAGCCCATGGCAGCCAAATTGTTAGTGAAGCGCGCTGTTAAAGCTTGGAAATACCGGTATCCCGGCTCCAAGGTTGATGATTGTGCAGTCGTATGTTTGTTTTTGGGCGAAGAGCCTGTTTTATCCCATTCACAATCGAAAAGGGTTGTAAGCAATAGACATAACAGCAAGCACGTTCATCGCATGAGATCGACCAGAAATGAAGACAATTCGACTGTGGCCGGAAAGGTTGGGGTGGAACTAGATGAAGAATGGAGAGCTCTTGGAGGGTTAGTTAGAAACAACTCTATATCGAAACTTCCAAGGCTTGCTAGGGATTCGAGTAAACGACAATCATCAACATCTAGGTTCCGTTAAGGGAGTTGAAATTCACTAACTCGCAGCCTTCTCACAAGCTTAATAAGCGCGGAAGCAATTCTTGTATGGTTATGGAGCACCGACAGATTACATTCTACTCAAGGATAGAGCGATATTTAAGGTTCAATTAGCATTAAAACCTGCATTTTATCTTAAATATCGCTTTATCATTTGGGTAGAACACAATTTATCTGATGCTTTGTGACAAGTGTGGTCACATATAAGACCTCAAGTTGTACAAGGTGGAAAATGAAGAGGGGTTGAGAAGTTTTGGACCATTTTATTGTCCCCTGATAAAACTTGATTGAAAGATTTAATGATGATTGAACTAACTATGTGGAATAAGTCAATATATGATGAATTCATTTTTTCTCAGCTACTTTTTCTTTTAAGGGGATATCAAACTGCTTGTACCTCAAAAGATGCAATGATTGTGCCTTCTCAAAACATTCATAGGGGCAAACCTTAACTAACTATTCACCATTATGAACATTATCAATAGCAAGATTTATGTCTTACCCGTTTTATAGAGGGTAACTCCTAATGTTATATTCAATGGCAAGTAATTTTTGTTCCAAAGACTTCTTATGGTTTTAGTCAAAGTTTAGCTAACTATAAATATATGTTTATCTTACGTACATAACCACACATTTTAAGTTATAATGTGTAAAAATTAAACAAAAAAACTCAAAATATGCGATTAAATATACAAGGTAAACACATATATTTATTGTGCTCTATGTGCATCCAATAATTTCTCGATAAACTACACCAAATGCTTAAAGGAGAGAATTGTCTTTTCGCCCCATTAAGAAATGGAGCGCAAAACATTGCTAGATGCATACACTAGGCCTCACAAATTTAGAATTTCATCAACCAAGGAAAACTTTGTTACAAATTATTATATGTAACTGATGATGATAAATAACATTGGACACTAACTTAAATCAGTAGAACTGAAGTAGTTAAAAACTTAAAATGAGGAAGGATCCCTCTAAAGTAAAAACAGTATAATTTGTTGATTATTGAAATAAAAACAGTATTCAACATAATAAGGTCCTCAATACCAACAAGGATTGACACAAGTGGTAAGCGGCTTGTTGTCCCTTAAGCAAGGTCTCGGGTTCAAGTCTTGTGGATGGAAAAAATCCTTGCTGAGAGCCTAACCTGCCATTCCCAGGTACGCAACCCGGAGCGACGGATTAGTCGGGGCGAAGCTCCGGACACCATGAGCAACCAAAAAATAATAAGGTCCTCAAAACTCAAGATCAGTTAGTCTTCATTGTCCCAAAGATCAGCCACACTCCTGAATGGCCCTGCTTCTTTGTTCACAAAGATATCGTCACCATCCATCACTCGCTTCTGCAATCACAATCAAATAAAGCACAAGACAATATTGAAACAGTGGGGACAATGCACAATGCACTATATTTTCAAATTATCAATTTAAACAGTAGCACAATGCACAAGATTCCCATTAAATGAGGTTTGGAGAAGATAGATTTATGCAGTCTTATCCACAGATCAGAAAATTTTAACGATGGGGACAAGAATCATATATCAGTATAAGAATTTGAGAGTTCTACTGTATTTTACTATTTTGTCTCACCTAGCGTTTTAACAAACCAAATAGTCATAATCATGTGGTTTACTTTGTCACGGTTTTAACTTTTAATGCTATATTTCATTAACAATAATGCTAAGTGGATAATGAAAAATTAGTCCATACAGTCAATGAGTCTATTTTGGTTTTGATTTTGGCCTAAATAATCATTGAGATTGTAATGAGCTGAGTAATTATGGCCTAAAATCTCATTTATTGGCTGGTTGAGCTGGTTTTATATGGTTCATTTAGCATTACCCTTTCATCAATCATCTCTAATTAAAGAATTTAATTTTACAATGCACAATTTACACAATCAGCTAATTATGTATTGTCATATTATTTTCTCTCTCACTATTTGAAAAATCATACAAACAAAATATTTTAATTGGACAATAATGTAAAATATCTTTTTAAATGTATAAAATTAAACTCTTAATTAAATCATCCAAACACACACAACATCTTAATCAACAAATCATCCAAACACACACAACATCTTAATCAACAAATCATCCGGATCTCACTATTTTTGTTTCTTACTTTTTCGTTCATTTAAATTCTCTCTTGGTCCATAATATATTAATATCATGGTCATCAAGTAAGACTTAGAACAATTAGTTTAATTAGTATCATTCAGTTCCCACCACTGCTGCTTCTATATATAAACCAATTTAATAAGAGAAAATATATTTTAACATCTTCATAATTTCATAATTTATATAGACATCTAATCTACTATCATTTATTTTTATAGAACTCTCACTTACATATTTTTTCTTTTACTAGGCAAATAGCAAAACTCATTCAATAATAGTTGAAGGCAAGCTTTGTCATTCTTCAATTTTCACTCTAATATTCATCATTTTCATGACAATCATCAACTTCTAAATAATCAAGTAGCCATTTCATCTTGTAAAACCAAGACAAATATAATATTAGTAATATATTATAGGAAAAACAAATTCCAAAAAAACAAACAGTGCCTGACATGAATAAGTATAGTAGTAAAGCACGTATTGCAATTTATGTCTCAACAAAGACTACATACAGAGACAATTTGAACCCTTTTCATCAAGAACTACTAGTCCTTTAATCTACACTCTCTACAATGCCTTGCTAAATAAAATAAAGAAACAAACTGCTTGATGCATGTGTGAGCTAATCTTCATGATCCCATATTTCTGCAACACTTCTGATTGGTCCTGCACTCTTGTTCACAAAGAGTTCTCCACCATCCAGAACCCTCCTCTGCATGTATCAATAACCATAGAAATTATGCACAAGAAACATCTCGCCCCGCCCCATTTAGCCCGGATTCCCATTTAGCCCGGATTAAGCGGAGCGGGCTAAACGGACTTTGGCCCGAAAGACTATGTCCGTTTTAACATCCCTATATACTTCCTACATTGTCCTTAATTTTATAATTAAGAAGGCTCTAATACATTCTTTAGTTAAAAGGGACTTAAGGACCCCAAATTAGATATCTTCATTGCACATATGAAAGGGTCAATATAACAAGAAAATAAAGTGTTAAGAGTTTAATCTTCCAATAGAGGAGTATTAGGGCAAAAGACAATTTTCTTGGAAATATCAATCAAACATCTCTTATATGATCTAGGATCAAGAAAAATACTCTAAACAGTGTACTATTTGACACATTAGTTCTGTAGAATATTATTGTGTTTCGATTTCTACATTTCAACTTGAGAAACGTGTCAAACGGTGAAGGATACATAACAAAGTTACATCTAAGAATTTATCATATCTGATATACCATATTCGTAAGTGATGTATCCCTAATATTAAAGAAGACTAAATACAAAGATTCTCCCATTAATCTCTTAGAAATTGAATCTCTTCAAAATTGAATTAGTCCTTTACATTGCAAAATGGGACAAATTGATCATTCTGTACATGTTTATCTGTACATGTTTGTATCATGTACTTGTACAGACATATATAAAATGATGAATTTATCTCATTTTTGAAGTGTAAATGATCAATATTGAATTAATATTTTTAAATTATTACTGACTAATTTATCAGTAACCAAAGCTAAAATGGATATAAAAATAGGACAAATTGATCCTTCTTCTATATATATTTATATGATGTAGTTGTACGAACATATATATATATAAAAAGACAAATTTGTCTCATTTTTTAAAATTTTTAAAATATGAATGATCAATATTGAATTTTTAAATTATCACAGACTAATTTATCGGTAACCAAAGCTAAGATGGATATTTAATAAAAAAAATTGACTATTTAGTCATTAAAGAAAGAATGGGTATTTAGAGTCCGTTTGGTTTATTTAGTCATTAAAGAAAGAATGGGTATTTAGAGTCCGTTTGGTTTAGATTTTAGTAGAATTGCTTGTATTTAAAATAATTAATGTAGAAAACATTGATTTGTGTTTAGAAAAAAATGTTAAAAAGTGGATTTGAAATGATTGTTGTGAGATAGTAAAAGTAAAAGCTAATAGTCTTAGCTTCCATTAGATCAATTATTTTTAAAGTGATGCACTTTTTTCTAAAAGCAAAATGTTAAAATAAACACATTTACTTTTTTTCAACCAAATTTTTTCAACACAGCGTGATTTTTCATACAAACCAAAGAGGCAGTTAGTCATTAAAGAAAACAAAGCCAAAACCATTCAAGATGGCCAAATGTAATTGCTTACAAATAAGACATGCACACTTTATCAAATTCATAGGCCTAGAATGTGTAAACAATAGTGAAAACCCAAGTTCATGTGACTCTACCTGATCTGGTATGTTGCTAAGGGTTATGAAATCTTGCTCTGGAATTTCCCAATTGAAAACACTGATATTCTCTCTGATCCTCTCTGGCTTGGTTGATTTGGGAATGACACTTGTCCCTCTCTGAATGGCCCACTTCACCAATACCTGTCCAGGATTCTTGTTCAGCTTATTTGCTATCCTATCAACCGTTTGATCATGGATCAGATCTCTCCCACCATCTTGTGATCCCAATGGTGAATAAGCCTACATTGCATACCAATTTCCTTTTGGTAATTCCCAAACATTATTGTCTTCCATCACAAAATTATAGAGACAATGCAAATAAAACTAAGAATAAATATTTAGTGTGTTTATTACAGTGACATGGATGTTATTCTTCTTGCAAGCCTCTAGCATCTTATCATTTCTCCACCCTGGATGCATCTCCATCTGTAACAAAACATCATCAAATGCAGAACATATCAGAAAAGAGGGAAAAAAAATCATAACCATGGTTATCAATAAATATATTTTTTGAATCCTGAATACTCATAAAAATGAGTATAAATATATATATATATATAAAAAGATCATATTCCCGTATAAAAGACTTCTTTCATTTCTAGGACTTAGGAGCAATATAATATGAAACTTTAATTTCAGGATAATAGAAATCGAAACAACCAAATAGAACACATGTTGAATCATTTTCCGATCATACATGTATAGTAAGATACATGCTCATTTTAGATACACTATCATTGAGAATCATTAATCTGATATACTAACTAGAAAAATCATAACAACAATAAATCTTGTTCGAACAATTGAGATCTCATATAAGCATAACTATAGAGAAAAAGGGAATAAGAGGAAATCTTGTTTAAAGAATTGAGATCCCAAAGAAGCATAACTCTCCTAACATACACTAGCTACAATATACTAGTTTTGATATGGAGGATATTTTGGATGTGTTCTGAATATCAGAAGGAATTGGAATCAAGTTCTACAAAAAGAGATTAGAGAGAATTCAGAGAAACTCCAAAATGATCAATGCTGAATCCTGAATTCACTAAACCTCCAATTACAATTTGGGCTATCCCTATACATAACACTTAGTATCATTACATTGTTCCTAATAATTGGGATTGTTCCTACCAAGATTAGATTAACATTGAGTACTAATCCTTCTAGATGTATAGTGTTTTACCTGGCACACTGAAGGCATTATTTGAGAAATGCTTATTAGCTTATCAAGCTTTTGAAGGGTGAAATTGCAGATACCAATGTCTCTAACTAGGTTTTCCTTGACAAGCTTCTCCATTTCTCTCCAAACACCTTCCATGTCAAATTCTAACACATCCCCTTCTTTGGGAGGTCGGCTTGCGCCGTCTTTCAATCGAAACGGCCAATGAATCTGCATTTATATATTAGACCCTCTTTTCTCTGCTCTTGCACTTGTTAGAAAACAAAGGTAGATAGATAGATTTCAAGTATAATAGTTGAAGCTTGTTTACCAAGTAAAGATCAAGGTAGTCAAGTTGAAGTTCTTGAAGGGTGTTGTTAAGGGCAGGTCTAACCCTTTCAGGGGTCAAGTCAGTGCACCTAGAAAATTTAAAATATCACACACACACACAAAAACTAAGCAGCATGAGAGTTTCAATCACATGTTGAAACAATTCAATTCAATGAAACAATAGAGCTAACATTAATATGGCCTATATCCTTCTTTTTACTTTATTCAGTGTATGCACTTTCCCTTTAAAATAGGGAGTTTTATACTGATATCCAACAAGTGCGACACGTAAGTAAAAGGGCATTAACGATAGATGTCACTGTAAATCGGGTATATATAGAAATTAAGGGTCTGAGAAAATAACAAAATTGTGGTGAAGAAAATACTGAAAGCAGATAAAATAATAAAATTACGTTTTCTCTATTTCCGATATATTTTCTTTGATAGAAAAAATGAAAAATAAAAAACAGAAAATAAAAATGGAAACGAATCATGACGTAAACATCCTTTTAGTGCTAGAATATGATGTTGTATATATTAGGTTGCAATAATGTTGCATAGTTACCATATCTTGGAGGTGACGAAGATATCCTTCCTGTCAACTCCTGCTTGCATAGCTGTCTGAAGTGCAACTCCAACCTGTAGATATATATAGAGAGATATTGGGGACAAGCAAGAAGGGGATTAAGGGAGAATTAAGTGTAGATTAGTTTGAATTATGAGCTAATAGAAGTTTAATTTATGAGGAAAGACAAACATAACATACTTCTTCTTGAACTCCATACTGTGCAGCAGTATCTATGTGTCTGTAACCAGCCTGCACCAAAATTAAAGGTCCTAATGTCATATCAGTGCCTAAATTGGTTCAAACTGATGAATTTTTTTCTTCAAAGCCTTAATTCATCACTGATTATGCTATATCATACATGTAGGGATATTTTAAAATAATTGTACCTTTGTAAGATTGCAGATTGTTAGAAACTTTCTAATTATATTTTAGATAGTTTTAATTCAATTTATAAAATATTTTTGTATTATACTTATATCTTTATTAGAAACTTTCTAATTATATTTTAGATAGTTCTAATTTAATTTATAAAATATTTTTTTTCCTCAAGAAATGAAAGGTCAAGTCCGAAATGACCAATTGATTGTTTTTCTTTTATCATGGTGTTTCTTTTATCATGGTGTCCGGAGTTTGCCTCAATTAATTCGTTGTCCCGGATCGCGCAGTACTTAAGAATGATAGATGAGACTCCCAACGAAAATTTTTTTATCCACAAGATTAATTCCAACCCGAAATCCGAAACCTTACTTAAAAGTCTTGTCAATGATGACTAATTGATTATTACATATACAAGACAAGTACTGAACCTCAACCATTGCTTAAAAAAAGGTAAACCTATCACTCAACCAACTCAAATAACTCAAATTGATTACTACGTTTATATCTATCCAATATAGCTCATAATCCACGCTCAAAAGTGAAGCAATTGGAATGCCAAGGGACAATTAAGGATGTAAGCAAATTATTAAAATAAAATTACCTCAACAATGGCAGTGAAGACAGAATCACTGGCCTGTGAACCAGATTTCCAGGTTCCTAATCCAACAGCTGGTATTCGATGACCACTCAACAGAGGAAATGACTGTGTATTTGGTTCTTGTGGCTTAACTGCTTCTGCTTGTGCCATCTTAACTAACTGATTAATTAGTGTCACTAAAATAATGCTTCAAATTTCATTGTTATGTTATGCTAGTGTTATTATAGCAAAGACCATTTCTAGAGAACACACGGACATGTAGGGAAACTCATCTGAGACATTGTTACGTGGCTTATTTGCATGAGAGACACGTTCATAGGTGTTTGAGGAAAAGATGCGTGTACCTTCTAGGCTACCTACCTCTTTAACACGTTTCATACTTTATTTTTCTCTCCATTTCTCTTCAATCTCCCCTCACCTTTTTCATGCTTAAGTAAGTTCTATAGTTTGTAATTTTTTTATCAAGTAAAGTTTAGGTGAGGGGAAACGTGCCTAATCCAGAGTGATTAAAGAGGGGCAGGGTATACTCTGCTGTGATGGAGGCGGTGATTTGGTGATTTGGTATATGGTGAGAGGTAGTTGTAAAGTCTGTATTTTTTCAGAAGATAATAAAAAAATTAAAAAATAGTTAAACTTTACTATAGTTAAGCTACATTAAAATGTTAGGTACATAAATAGTGCAGAGCTCTCAGAGCAACTAATAATTTCACATACGACGCTCTGTCTCCATATTAAAATTACTATCCCGGTAACTGTTACAGGTACTAGTGTAAGTGGTACTTGTTCCTGATATAGAACTATTCAACGTAGTACCTTAATCCATTTAAGTTTGAGCAGCGTAACATTTATTTCAGACGGAAACTTGTAACTCATAGCCCCTCAAACACGGACCGGACCTCTTCTGCAACTTCATCAACATTCAATTCCATTGCATTCATTGTTCTTCTCATTTCCCTCTTGCTAAAATCGTACACAGGCCCAAGTCTCCCCCTCATTAGTATTCTTGACAAATCTGATACTTCAAAATTTCCTCTAGAATATTCATGTACAAGTGCTTTAGTTTGGTTATTTGTATGGAATTTTATCTTAGAAGCACCTATTAATTGTGATCTAGAATCTCATTTTTAATCACACACAAAATTTTAAAATTAAAAATTAAATAAAGTGTGAATCTTATTTAAATATGACTTGTATATATCTCAATAAAACAAAATTCATATTTCTTTTAACCGTAAGTAGAGTGTTTATTAATATAAAAATTATTTTTAGTTTGAGTCAAGTATGATGGAGTGTGGTTCACCAAGGACTTAGTCACTCTTTAAAAGTGTGATTAAATGATAAAAAGTGCAGTTAAAAATGTCTGTTCACACTCTACGATAATCCTAACTTTTTCGCGATAAAGTATATAAAATTAGATAGAAAATGAAACCACCACTCTTTAACATAAACATATTGCTGTCATCTAGAACTTTGTGATGGAAAAGCATGATAATAATATACAAGCTAAGAAGAGAATGATGATAATAAATATAATAAATTAGGTGAATTGTTCATTCACCAAACCAACCATGAAGTGATCGAACTGCAAACACATCAGTGTCAAAACCGGCAAGGAAAGGAAGGTGGCTCCAGTATTCAATTAGCTTGTTGAACACGTTAGCACTCGTGAAAGTACTCTTTTCTTTTCTTTTCTTTTGGTTCATTGGAACTCACAATTCACTTGCTGCTGCCACAGTGCCACCCTCCCTTGCCCTGCCCTGCATGGACCATAAATTGTACCACCAAACTCACACCAAGCACCTATTTAGTCAGTTTGGATTAGCGTTTGAAAACTGGAGTTGAGATGAAATTGATTTTGTAGAATTGATTTTGGGTAAAAGTAGGTTGATGTTAACGTGATTTATGTTTGGATACTTTTATCTTAAAATTGATTTTGATACAATGAATGTTGTTTGGATAATAAAATCAAAATCACTTTTAAATGTGTAATTACCAAAAAGGATATGAATTTAATATTTTGATACATGTATTATTTTTTATTTGAGTTTTATTTTAAATATATCAATAAAATAAACTATATTTATAATATTATAAAGAAATATATATTATTTAAATTAATATTATTATATAAATATTACAAATTGATAAAATATTTAAAATTAATAATTATTATTACATAAAAATAAATAAATATTTAAGTTTATAAATTTATATATATGAATTTTATATTAAACACTATTAATATTATTCTTTTTATTTCTCACTTTTATGTAAAATATATTTAATAAACTATATTGATATTATTATAAAAATATATATATTATTTGAACTATTGTGTAAATATTACATATTAATAAAATATTATTATTATGAATTAGAGTATATATAGTATACATATGAAAACATAATACTATTTTTATTAGGAGTGTATAAATTTGTTTTCAATAAATAGAAATTAAGGTCAAAATTGGTAATTTAAAAAATTGTTCTTATTTTTAACATTGAACTGAAAAATATGGAACCTAAAAGCATGTAAAAGTTGCTTCTATCTAACTATGGTTGAGAATGGAAATTACATTCACGTTGAAGCAACACAAAAGCATCCAAACATACATTGTAACTTTCAAGAAGATTGAAACGTGGGTTGGGTGGTGGCAAACGCCCACCCAAACACACTCTTAGTATTCATTCACCCACCATCACTCACTACTATTCCCAGTTAATATATATATATATATATATATATATATATATATATATATATATATATATATATATATATATATATATATATATATATGCTTCTCAAGTACTTCCCATTCACTAATGATAATCGGGTTTTTTTCGGTATTAAAATACAAAAAATTATTAGATTAAATACATATTTTAGTCATCCAGAAATATAATTGCGGGACAAATTGGTCTTTAGAATTGGAAAGTCAAATTTGATCCTTCACATTTAAAAAAGAAGGACAAATTCGTCATTCCTTACAACAAAGAAACCATTGTACGAACATATACGAGAGGACGAATTTGTCCCATTTTTTGAAGGGCACTACTATAGTACAGTTGCTTGACAATGTTAAAATACGAGTGTTTTCTCAAAGTCTCACATATTGCCAAGTGTCCCCCTTTATTGTGTTGAATGACATTTTAGTCCTCAACTAATTTAGCTACATAACTCACTCTCTCTCTCTCCTTCTACTCTCTCTAGAAGACCAATAGGTTCACCACCATTAATGAACCCACTACCCAACTTTATTATTATAATTTATTAATATAATAGTATTTAAAGTGTAAATATTAAAAAAAATAAGGTCCTCTTGCAAAGAAAAGAGAACAAATAATAGGCAGGAAGATGTAATTTCCCTGTTTCTTGAACCCTTAATCCTGTAGCAGAGCTCGTCCCTCACCTTTTTTTTTTGTGCTACAACATACCACTTTGGAAGCGACGCCGGAAAATGCAGAACAGGCAACAACACCGACGAAACACCATCGTTCTGATACAATGATGAAGGAAGAATCTTGAGCCACCATTGAAAATCAATTTGAGAATATACTTATTTTTTAGGGGTTTAAGTTTTTTTTTTTTAATCCATGGAGAAAAACGGCCGATGTGTTCTTGTAGAGAAATAAGAAGATATCAACAATGGTCCTTGGAATTGCAACCCCTGTGTGGATTCTGTTCGAATTGCTTGAATACCACCTCCTCACTTTGGGTTTGTCACTTCTCGATATTAGCTCTGGTTGTGTTGTTCTTGTGGTCCAATGCGTCGACTTTTATCAACAACAACAAGAATCCACTAAAGATTCCACAAGTCCACATTCGTGAGAAGCAAGAATCACTAATTGAGGAAGCCTTTACTTATTTTGGGCATTTACAATATTGGAAACATAATTTTGAAGTTGTGTTTGATAATGCGAAAATTAAAGAAAATGAATAAAAATAGGAGTTCTGAGAACTCAGAAAATGCAGTGAAAGAGAGAATAATTTTAAGGATGATCATGTGTCCTACTTGAACCCTTAATTGATTTGTTCTTTTTTCTCTGCAACAGTAGGTTCATTAATGGTGGTGAACCTATTGGTCTTCTAGAGAGAGTAGAAGGAGAGAGAGAGAGTTATGTAGCTAAATTAGTTGAGAACTAAAATATCATTCTACACAATAAAGGGGGACACTTGGCAACATGTGAGACTTTGAGAAAACACTGGTATTTTAACATTGTCAAGCAACTGTACTATAGTAGCGCCCTTTTTTAAATGTGAATGAACAATATTGGACTTTCAAATTCTGAGGGACTAATTGTCCCGCGATGTATTTCTGGAGGACCATTTTGGATATTTAGTCAAACACAAATGCTTGGGGCAAAACAAAAAACCAGCCAAAACAGCCAACAAAGCCCATTTAACACTTTATGGCCCAAATAACACTTTTAATCATGAGTATATTTTTAATGGACTGAGTGATTGTGACCCAAATTCCTATTTGTTGACTGTTTTGACTAGTTTTTTTGTTGTGTCTCAAACAATGCTCTTAGTCAAATTATTATTATCAAGTATAGAGTGAAATATCCTGATTTTTATCTATATCAAAATAAGATTCCTACGATTTCTATTATGTTTATTTTAAAATATATAATATTTAATATATCTTATATTATTACCTTTATTAATATTATTTCTCTCATTATCAAACAAAAATATCATCTCTCTTATTTAATTTTATATCTAATTTTCTCTCTCATATAAAGATATCAAAAGAAAAAATTAATAATATTACCTAAAATTTTTTAGTAATCGAATATTAGTAGAAATATAAAAAATAAAAAATAGACAAAGTAAGGAGAATAGTCGATAATATTAACTTATTGGGCTTCTTTTATGGCTTAGATAATATTACTTCTCCACCATACAGGAGAATAGTCGATAACAAATACCTATATTTATTTTAAAATTAATATAATATATACTATTTAATTTACGGAAAGTCACAAGGAACTGGTCAAAACAATTAAAAAAGTCCACTTAAATATTTTATAACCCAACCCAAATAATATTTTCAGACATATGTGTACTTTTAATTGATTGAATAATTGTGATCTAAACTCTTTATTTTCAATTATTTTAACAAGTATAATTTTGTACCCATTAGAGTTTAATTTATGATGCAAGACATAAAACTGTGACAACATTAACATTCAGCAGTAACATTAAGCAAATCTAATTGCTCTCTCTTCTATACCAATTTCCAAATGATGATGCAGTACAACCATATTTGTCCTCAATTTTTTTTACATTACACCAGCACTACACTTCTAAGTACCTTTCTAAGCAAGCTCCAACAAGTTCAGAAGCATATATAATAAACCAAAACAACTCTAGAAGCAAACATCACAAAGAAGCAGAACAACAATCAAAACAGCCTTTAATTTCCTACAAATTTATTACTTGATTGATTCATTTGCGGACAAAATAGCGATAAGCAGCAACTTTTTTCTTCCTTGAGGCACAATTATCAACAGAGAGTACCAATTTGCCAGATTCTTTAGAGGTGAATGTGTTGTGTACTGCTTCCTCTGAGGACTCAATCTTCCTTGCCTTCTCAACTGCTATGGTGTAGCTTCCTTGTGCTATTGGGACAAACTCAGCACTGTACTCTAAGTCCCAACCTCCTACCACAATGTCCCATGTGATTGTTGCGCCACTCTAACCACACAATAGCAACTTATTAACAACTCATTATTTTTGAGTCAAGGTTGATTTTGATCGAAGAATTTGAGATTAAGTGCTTTATGTTAATCCTTTTAGTAGTAATGTTTGTTGTACAATAGAAATACATCCAACTAGTATCCAAGATGTGCTATGTGTCATACGTAATGTGTGTTATACAACATTACGTATGACACATTACGGATGACAGTATAACACATAGCACACGTTGGATATATTTCTGTTGTACAACAAACATTACCGGTCCTTTTAGTGATGTTCAAAAGAATTAACTTGAATCACTACATTGTTTGGTAGCAATGATAGAAACACAAATACTAAGATGGAGAAACAGTAAAGACAGAGACACAAGTAGAGACACCGTAATAATAGGGGCAATGACTCAAATTCAAAGACAGTTATAAAACATTTGAAGAAATTTTCGTCTCAATGTACTATTTGTACCTATCTCCGAAACCAAGCAATTTCTCATCTCTTTTGACCATGTATTTGTCATTTTTCTCGGTTACCAAACATGGTTTAGAAGAACCAATTAGTAATTTTTTAATTTCATGGACTAAATTGTTAATTTCTTAATTTCTAGGACAAAAGTGAAATATGAACCAAAATATGTCTTTTAGTGATGGAAAGTAAGCCGAAACACAAGTAAAAAGACAAATATAAATTATAACACAATAGCAAGTAGCCAAGTACAAATTAACAACAAATCCTATTTATACACACCAAAACATAACTTTTGGGGTTAATTAAGGCTATCTATTACTTCACAAAATTCTAATCCAAAAAAGACAACTTTTTTTTTCCTCTAAAGTATGAAGTGACAAAGACAAACCGTTGTAATAATGTTCATAGGGAAGAGTACAAAGTGGAATGTGGTAATTAAATTGATACCTCAATTCCTTCTATTTGTATGTTCACTTTTTCCCCTCCTTTAATTGTGAATTCAGAAGCAGGTTTTGGGGGACCATTCTGCAAATCGCTGGGTCGCCCTAGTCCTCCATACCGAACAGGAATATCCTCAGGCCTTATAAATCTGAAACAATAGACAAAACAACCCCATCTCAAAAATCCAAACCAAAAAGAGAAATTGTGAGGTTAAGAAATAAGATGTAACACAAATAAAAGCCAAGAAAAGACAGCTAGAATTTAAATTAAGTAACTAATGACCAGAACACAATAAACAATAGAGGATAGATAATCAAGTTGAGAGTCATTTGTTAATTTTTTTTAGATAAAAATTGGGAGAAGGAAGAAGCCAAATCTAAAGAAAAAAACAGAGGGTCTTAGGGAATAACATTTTTCAGCTAAAAGAGCAAAAAAAAAAAACATTTTAACATTTTTGGCCCAAATAACATTCTTAATCATGTGTACTTTTTTAATGGGTTGGGTGATTTAGACCCAAACTTCCATTTTTGACTGTTTTGGCTGGTACAATTCTGTACCATTTTAGACCCAAACATTCTTAATGAAAAATGATGAGTACAATTTTGTATCACGGTTAGATAGAGTGTGAGTCATATTTTAGTATGGTCCCCCACTCAATCCAATGGTGGAAGTGGAAAGGCCAAAACTTTTTCATTCAAATAACAAAACTAAAATCTAAATTTTCTGAACTAGTTTAGGTGTGCATAGCACAAAATTAAAAGAATAATTATTAAAAAAAAAATGTACCAAGAAGAACCATTAGACTCACTTGTAGAGTGTCTCTGCTGCATTTCCTTCTTTAGAGATCACAAACTTGCTTTTAGTTCTTTGGGTCAGAAATGGACTGAACATTGAATACAACAAGCTGAAGTACCATGGCACATTGATGAAAATCTGAAACCCAACAAAGCATTTAAATTTTTTATTACATAAAAGGTGCAGTTCATATCACAATAACATTAATAACTAGCAACAACACCAATCTAATTCACCAAAAGGAAAAAGAAAAAGGAAAAAAAGAAAAAAGAAAACCATGTCCTTGTTTGAAATATAGAAAATGTACATATAAAAAGCACTCATTATTAATCATTTGTTTTCACCCGTGAGCTTCAGCTTTTGCAAGAAATAATTTCATAAAGATGATGAATACAAAACTCAGTATAAAATTCATTCATATTAACTTTTTTTCTCATTCAAACTCTTAAAATTCAACTATAAAAATGAATATTATACAAATATTATATCGGGGTTCGATCCTTACTTATCCCTTGCTAGTAAAGATGTGAAATACTCGATGTACACCAAATTAGACACCAAATCATTCACTCAATTCAACTATGATACGATCCAACCTTTATACTTACTTAATCAAATTGTTTGTACTTATAGATGATCTAGTGTCACTTTTAATGTATATGGTAACATTACTGAGTAAAGATTATTTTTGGTTCAACTTAACAATGACATAAGAATTAATTTACCTTGCGAGCGACCATTTCTGGATAATTATCTTGGAAGAGAGAGAGAATGTGATTAGAAGCAACTCTAAGCTCTCTCTTAGGCATGTCCTTAAGATCAGTGACCTGAATAAGAGAATTAACCCCACCAGGCTTAAAATGCAGAAGATTAATCCCTCTCTCAAGAACCTGAACCCTCCACCTCAAGAATTTTCTGAGCTTCTCCTCATCACCAAAAACCCTCTCATACATTTCCTTATCCTTGAAAACGCCATAAGCATTGTAACAAACAGGGTGTCCTTCCCTATCATACCCTTGCATATAAGCAACAACCCCTTCAAGCTCCTTGAACCCCAAATCCTCATTCACAACATTCTCAGCTCCGAATTCCTTCCTCCAAGCTAAGCACTTCACGAGCATGTTGAATGCGTCACAGACCCTGAAGTCCCTTGCTCTGAGGAACTTTAGGAGCAGAACATCGGAGCTTTCTCCACCGTTGATTAGAGGGACACCCCACATGGAAACAGAGTCTCCGATGGTGGATTCAGAGGAGGAAGCAGCGGTTATGAGCTTGTTTTTGAGCTCTTGGAGTGATTTTCTCTCTGAGGATTTCAGGTTGGAGATGAAGTATGTGTCTTCCCTGAAGGAGGTTGCGGCTTCCATTAAGGTTGTCACGATGCTTCTCTTGGTGTTGGGCTTTGGGGAAGGTTCTGGAAGGTTCCGGAAGGGTGTGGCGGTGGTGGACATTGGAGAAGGGGAAGAAGAAGGAGAGAAGGGTGTTGTTGTTGTTGAGGTTTCCATTGATGGTGAAGATGAAGAATGAGGGGTTTGAAGGAGACTCTGATGCTGAAATCTCTGCATGAAAAGGAAGAAAGAAAAATGGGGGACGAAAGTAGAGGTTTTTTTTGAAGATGGGGTTGTTGATTTCTCTGAAAAAGAAACAGAGCTTTATTTTTGAGAGGGTGATTGAGGAGAGAGAAAGTGAATGAAGGAAGAAAGAGAGGAATGGGATAGATAGAAAAAGACAAGTACAGTGAAAAAACAAGTTTTTATTGGTTCAGTCTCTTGTTGTTGTTCTTGTTCTTCTCTGTGTTGTTCAAATGGTGGAAGCAAATTTGAATGAGGGGCGAGGGAGAAGATGAAGCACGCGCGGTTCTTTCAGCGAGTGGGAAGTGCTTCACCATTTACTTCTAGACTCTGTTTGCTTAAAAATAATAATTAAATTTGGTAAATACGTGGTGTGAAAAAAAAAAAACCAAACTAGCTAAAATATCATACATATAGTATAATATATAAGGAAAAATATTGGTGCACAATAAAAAATTAATTAAAATTGTTGATAGATAGTGAATACATAATAGGTAGTATGTACAATAAATATTATATATTATGCACACTATATATTACATATTGTGTATAATATATATGAGTAATGTTATGTGTACACCATAAAATCAGCCACTATATGCAATAATCTATCATTTTAAAACTAGTAATTTAACTATTATAATTGTACATTAATCCAACATTTTTTAAAGTGGATTACTAGTTTTAAAATGTTAGATTATTATACTTGGTGGCTGATTTTGTGGTGTACACAAATCATTTCTCAATATATATCTCATGTTGTAATATCATATTTTTTATAATATGTGATATAGATTGTGAAAATCATGTAATATATAATGTGCACAATATGTTATGTATATTATATTATATATGTTTCTGTTGTACACGTGACAGTGCTCATAAAATTTATATAAATAATCTTTACACATAAAATTCTTAAATTAAATCTTACTATTATTTTAATAGTTTAATTTTGATATATTAATAGTATAAAAATATTCACCTAAAATATTTTGTTTATATGACTTTTTAGGTAGGCGAGTAAAAACACAAATACTAGTGATTTGGCAGCAAACGACTGTTATACATTGTAAGGGATAAAAATTAACTCTTATTTTAATCATTCACTAGCTAGATAAAAAAATGTTTATGTAAATAAAGAATTCTCATTGGATAGTTATTCATTAAATTAAACTTTTAAGTAAAATTATATAGCTTTTTATATTAATTTTATCATGTACTTTAATACTTTTTTATTATTTAATGTATTCACTGGTTCTCTTTTTCTTATAAAAATAATTAATATTTTTAAAATTAAAAATAGGTAATTATTAAAAAAATCGATCACAGATAGAGTTCAAGTGTAAAATCTACTTTTTTTCACTTACTCATAAAAAAAGTTGGTAATTTCGTTGATTAAATGAAAGTGTCATAGTTAAATTCGGTGAAAATCACTTTTATTGCAAATGCCAAGTGTTTATATATATATATATATATATATATATATATATATATATATATAATCACTCCGCGACAAAAACCCCTACTAACATGCTTTCATTAAACCATTCTATCCCTTCCATTTATTAATCCCCACTTGGTTTCCTTTTCATATTAACTACCTTCCTTTTTTCCGCTAATGATGCTCAAAATGTCACATCTTATATGATTAGAATTTGTCACATTCAACCATTAGCACAATTGGTAACGGACCAAACTTCTTAAACATCTAAGGGTTTAATTTCTAATAATATGTACGAATATATGATAAAATTTCTTAAACATCTAATTATAAGTTTGATTTTGTATGATAAGTATGAATATGATTTCGTGATAAGAGGTTTATTCTCCTACGAGAAAGTTTTTACCTAAAAAAGATTAATCAATGATTCTACACATACATACCTTCACCTATCGAAAAAGAAATTTTCCAAATCTTTCACCCAAACCAAATAATAATAATAAAATAAATTGGGCAATTCCTAGTTGCATTAGTGCAGTGCAATATGGTTCTTGTGGTCCTTCTCTGCAGATTACATGGAATTTAAAGTATAATGAGTATGCTTAAACTTTTGTATTCATCTTTTTGGATGGAAAATTGATACTCAAAATAAAAAAATAAACCATGCTTTTACCGTAGTTTGAAGCAATGTGCAAACTTTAAACAGAGCACAATTGATGTATAGCCAATAGTGTGATGGTCAAATACATGATGGTGTAGTGTATAATAATACTCTGTTTAATGGTCCTGCAACATATATACTTAGTGACCACAAAACAAGTGTAATGTCACTGAAAATTCTTGCTTTACTTAGTATTTTGGTAAATGATGCAAGACATGCGTAATCAATTATATTATTAAGCAGAGAGATTAGTAGTAAAAGCTTGCATATGATACATGATTAGATATAGAATTATGAATCTAAGGCTTGCCAATGTGGTAGTGAATGTTTCTAAGATCAAATAAGTAATTATATATCATGAATCTCTAAAAAGTGTGGCTATGTCATTTGCAACAATTTTGAGTCCATTTACCTACACTTTTAAAAATGTGTTTGATGTCCTTGTGTTGTTGTAAACCATGCTTAATTAGTTGATTTGGTGTATTATAGGAAATGTTTGTTTTCGAGACATAAATATTATGGACATGTCTATCTATATAAAATTGGATATAGATACTATGCCCAAATTTTATGAATAGACACGTTAGTTACAAAAATATTAGACAAAAATGAAAAAATATATCTCACTTTATGTAAGAAACCCTAAACACTATTCAAACACTTAATGTATGCAAATATATCATGTGTCCAATACACTCAAACTAGTTTTGCCTAGGTTAGCTTTTGCCCCATGGACAAGTGGAGTAATTTAATTGGAGAAAAACATTACTTTCAATTTAAATCTCATTTGCATTTTTTGAAAGTGAAATTGTGAATCCTTAATATAGGATTTCGCATGACAAATAGCCATAGACCATAGTCCATAGATAGTGTTGGGAATATGTTAAATTTATGTTATATAACAAGTATTATTGGATACTAAATATCTCATATTATATTAATATTATTATATTTTTTGGTTGCCCACGGTGTCCAGAGCTTCGCTCCGACTAATCCGTCGTCCCGGGTCGCGTACCAGGGAATGGCAGGTGAGACTCCCAACAAGGATTTTTTCCATCCACAAGGCTCGAACCCGAGACCTTGCTTAAGGGACAACAAGCCGCTTACCACTTGTGCCAATCCTTGTTGGTATATTAATATTATTATATAGTTGTTGAATAAAAAGTAAGAGCTATTGTGAGCGCCTATATAGTATCACATGCTTCTTGTACTCTTTATAAATAAAGCCAAGAATATCGCATGAGATTGGCATAGCCCATAAGGTATTCAGGCTTTGCCTGCCCCAAATACCACAAAGGACACAAAATCAGCATTTGTCGTTTGTTTGATGCCCCCTTGAGGGATCAATTTTGTCCCCATAACTTGAATGACATGATATGGTTAAATCAATTTAGCCAATAGATAGAGCATATATCACTTTCAATCCAATTTCTTTTATCAAGGCTCTAGATATTGAAAATTGAAAGTGATTGGCCATTGCATTGTAGGCTTGTATTGTCAAATGTGTCAATCAATTTCCAAATTTGAATCTATACACGTTCAAGAGTGGTCACTTGTTGCTACACTATTCTTGCAATTTGTCAAGATATTGAATTGAGTCATGCATGTATGAACTATCTTCTGTGCTAGGCCTATACCCAATTAAAGTCCATAGGCCACTGTTTATATGCTCAAGGCTTTGAAACTGAGCCTGTGATGTGTTGGACGATATTATTGCAATAGAGGTTTAGTTGATTGAGATTAGATATTGTTAGTTAGTTGTTAGTTGATATGCTTATATAAGACTAAACCCCTCTATATTTTCAATTACTTTTCATTCTAATCAATTTCATCCTATTTCATTTCACATCTTCTATCTCTCTTCTTCTTGATCCTTGGACAAGATACCATGAGTTTCAACATGGTATCAAAGCCATTTTGACCTAACCAAATATAAGAATAAAGAATCTAGGGAGTGGGTTAAGCTCTCGCGGTTCATCTTCTCTTAATCAAGTATTAGGGTTTGATTCTTATCTTAAGTAAGAAAAAAATTTAAGATTTTGAGTCAGTTGTCTCACTCTTCGAGATGTCGGGATTGGCTTGCTTGAAAGCAAGAATCAAGGAGTGTCATAATTAGAGAGGTCAGGAGGCGAATCTCTCAACAGTTTCCATTGTGGGGAGTTGAGAATATAGCGTGGCCCTGTGGCTGTGACTTTGACACACGCCAGGTGAAATTCATTAGAAAGCTTATGTAATTTGGATCTAAAAGAAAAATTGAGTAAAACTTATATAAAATTGCACATATTACCAACAAGTATTACCAAGAAGGGTTAGCTCTAATCAACCTTTATTTATGCATCGTTATGATTTCAGTTTGATTCTTAGGATTTTCCAATACACCCTAACACTAGATTGGGACAAGTCTTTTCTCAACTTAAATTTTTCGTTAAAAAAAATTGCACCTAGACTTTCTCTGATTCTCTCTCTCTCTCTCTTCAAAGTAGAAGTGACATTTAGGCAAACATTTTAGCTTCCATCTATAGTTTCTTTTTTTAAAAAAAAATTAAATTGAGAGGAAAACTCAGTACTAATCCATCTTGAGCTTTATTTTACCATATAAACACATTTTTCTCAAGTTATTTTAACACTTAATCCTATTAATAAAAGAAGAAGAAAAAAGAGACATGCTTGTTTTTCTGTCTTTAGTACATTTTGTACCTTTGAGCAATTAAAGCAAGAAACTGATAGAAAAGAACAAATAATTGAGACAGTTGCCTAAAGGAAAAGGCAAATGCTAGCACTAGCAACAAAGATTCAAGGCCTTTCAGGTAATGCTTTCATTTTTTGAGGTGATGACAGTGCCATAAGGGTACTAGTAGCCTTAGTCAGAGGAGAATTCAGATTTAAGAGACAAAATGTTCAAGATTCTTCCAATTTGTGTCCCCACCATAACCACTAAAGTTAGAATCATATAATGACTACGGAGTGCAGCTTCTGCAGAATCACAAATATGAGCATCTAGACTTTTGCATACATGCAAACAAAATTGGAAGTCACTGTTTTGAAGCATTAAAAGGTTAGTGATATCCAGACATGATACTTCCTGGGGGAAAAATCCTAAATGCACATACCCAGAAGGTCAGAATTGGTTCTTAGAGGCTAACTATGACCAATTTTGCCAGCAACAACAAGCAAATTAAGGAATCATTTCAATTTTCACATGTCAAGCACTGAAAAAGCTTAACTGGTCTGCTACTACTTGAGTTCTTTGTTTGTCCATGTATAATTGATGGAATAAAATCATTACCACTGAAAGGGAAAGTTAGTTTTAAAGTAAAGATGCGAATGGTCAGAATCAAAAGGCTTTGCAAACAAGTGAATGACTTGTAAAGAATTTGATTAGAGCTTCATTTTTAAGCATGCATAGAAACAACAATAGGTAAACACCATTTATAATAGCCAACTTCATTTCTTATTCTCCCATCTTAACTAAACATGCCTGTACTATTTTTGTTTCTCCTCAATGGCTCAATGCAATAGGCATCAATTGCCTGTAGAGGAGGACCAAGTTGGGCAATAAAATAACCTGTGTCTTATATTGGGTTTCAGGGGAGTCATATGGATTATGGAAGGAAAAGCCATTGTTTGTATTTCATTCTCAAATTTTGACACACTTTTATTTTTGGTTTCCCACTTGTATCCTCCCACATAGGACAATGTTATTAGAACATTTAAGAGCTCAAACCCAAGATCATTGGTTAAGGAAAAAGAGCATCTATTACTTCAAATAATCATCTGTTGGTACATTTTGACAAACTTAGGACGTGTTTGGTTTGGATATAAAAATAAGGTGAAATGTTTCATGGATGTTCTCTATATATAAAATTATAGATGAATATAATCCATGAAGTAATTGCAGCTACTTATTACAGGTGCTGCATGGATTGAATTTGGTGTAGAAGACTTCATCTCATAACTTCATTGTTGGAGCTTGTCCATTGGCTGTTGTGAATAAACTAGTTTTCGATACTTCATTACTTTGCATGCTTTCCTTCCTGCAATGTCACAGCCCTCTCCCTTGCTTCATAATCATTTCATAATTTAACTCATTCTTCACATTCTCTCTTTAAACTCTGATCCAAATGTCACATTTAATCATGATATGCACATGTCGAATTGGAAGGTTTAGTGACCCAGCTTCATCATTATATGGTAAAATCTAGAGCTTTACCCCTGATCTTCATTCATATTGCTCAAAACTTCAAAGTCAATAACTCTTTAGTTCCACTGAAACCAAACAATGACACACCAATTTTATGTCATTGGTTTAAACTACAAACCAAGTTCTATTTGCTTCATATCCTGACTTAATTCATTCTCCATGTCCTGCCCCTCATAAATTGTCAACAAAGTTGGATCTTCAAAACGAGTGTGCTTCCTCACTTTGCCATGTAACTTGTTAAGAATCCTCCATGTCACACAATCAGGATTAATTCCATTCCTTTTCATCTCTCTAACAATCTGGTAAGCCTCTCTTTTCAAACCTAGATTGCAGGCACAGTTGATCAGAATATTATAACTAAATATATTTGGAGAAACCTTGGAATCTACCAATTCATACAAAAAATGGCATGCCTCATTAAATTTTCCACAGCGACAAAGCCCTTTGAGAATTGCTGCATAAACAAAATTGTCATGAGTCCCTGAAGGCCATATAACATTGTGCCAAAAGCTTTTTGCCTCTTCTATTTGGTTAGACTCATATAAACCTTCTACTATCACTGTATGAGTGGTACTGTCTGCAGTAATACCATCAGTTGCCATACTATTGAAAACCCTCAATGCATCATTTGGTCTCTTTAGTTTGAACAGGCCTCGGAGAAGAGCATTATATGTGACAACACCTGGTCTTAATCCATTTTCTGGCATCGCTCTATGGAACAAATCTAGAGCTTCATCGACTTTTGCAGCATCCAATAACCCAGAGATCATTGTAGTGAAGGTCACAACATCAGGTGAGGAAAATTTACCTTTCAACATGTCATGCAATACCTTCAAAGCTTCATCAATCCTCCCCATCTTGCAAAACCCGTTGATAACCGTGTTGAGGGAAATCACATCAGCCGGACATTGGCTCTCAAGCATAAGCATAAGAACATTCAAAAGCTCTGTTGGGTTATTCACAAGACAAAGAGCTCTCAAGTAAATATTGTAAATCCTAGTCTTGTCAAAACTTTCCTTACTTAACATATGTTTAAGAACTTCCCTCGCCTTTTCTACATCCAACATTTGGCAAAGAGCTTCCACCAACACCTTATAAGTATGCTCAGACAGCAAGAACCCAAATTCAGCTCCTTCCTCCAACAACTGATAAGCCCTCATACAATCACCATCCTTGCTAAGCCCATGTATGATATAATTATACGATACAACACTAGGAATAAACCCTCTCTTCCTCATTAAATAAACAATCCTAGCAGCCCCATGATACCTCCCAAACTTGCATAGCGAATCAATCATTTGCCCATAAGCAACCTCCTCACTAAACCCACTCCCAAATGGCAACTCCTCTGCAATCCTAAACACTTCATTAAAGAACCCTTCCTTGCACAAAGAATCAACCAAATTCGCGAAAGCCGCAGTATTCACCGCAGCTTCCCCTTCAACCTTCATCCTCTCCCACAATTCCCTCATCAACTCCCTCCCTTCTTCCACATCCCTCATCCTAAAAACCCCGCGGATTAAAACACTATAAGTCATTGAATTCGCCACAATGCCACTCTTAAGCATTTCATCAAACACCTTTCGCGCATCACAAATTCCACCAACCAAGCAATACCCATTTAGCAAAGTGGTGTAGGAAACCACATTGGGACAATGCCCTCTAGCTTTCATGTCAAAAAATAACCTGTGAGCAAAACGGGGTTGGTGAAGCGCGCAAAACTGATCCATCAAACGGTTATAGGTGACAAGAGAGGGAACGAACCCTGGCTTGGCATGGATCAAGGAAAGGACCAAAGGCCATGTTTTGTGTGGGGTTTTGGAGTGTAGGAGGCGGGCGAGGAGGACGTTGGAGGTGCGGTGGTCAGGGACGAAGCCGGCAGCTAGGAAGAGGGAGAAGTGTTGGTGGGCTTCGAAGAAGCGATGGGAGTCACAGAGGGAGTGGAGGAGGGTGGCGAGGTTGCGGTGGTTGATGGTGGTGGTTGTGGGTTGTTGTGAGTGTTGGAAGGTCTGTTTGGTGGGTGGAAGAGGTGACAGGTGAGCAATGGTGGTGGTTGAGAAAGGGATGGAGAGAGGAATGAGGAAGGGTTGTTTGTGCGGAATGATAAAGGAAAGTAGTGATTGTTGCATTGTGTTGGCATGGCATCACTTAGTTACTTGATTTTTGCAACAGCCGCGCCAACACTTTTCTGTTAAGAAGCAGATAAAGCAGGTGCACCAGACACAGGAAAACCCTCCTTAGGAAACAGCCAATACCTATTGAGTAGACAGACTTCCAACTTAAAGGTTACCTTTGATAAGAATGGGTTGAATCACAATACTTTTCCAGCAACAAAGACCAAATGCTGCACATAAAAACCAAAAAAGGTCATCATATGATAAAAGACTCAAACATTGAGATCATCTTGCTGACTCCAACTCCAACATAGTACTTCATCAATACCGTTCGGATTAGAAAAGGGAAAACAAAATTGAGATGCAGATTACACACAGTATTATGAAGACTCAAGCAAGGTAATCAAACTAAGAGTTCACCTAAACTCATAAAGCTTAGTTATACTTGAGTCATATAGCTCTACTTGTAAACTTGTTCCACACAAACACATAAATTACTCATAAACCCGTAAGAGTTTGCGAGTTAACTCAAGGGTTTGATAAACTTGGACACAGGAACAAACCTCTTTTTGATATAAGCACTAAACACTCATGGCAGCAATTTAAGTATGAGCAAGGATAAGCCAATATACCAAACTAAACCATTAATAAGCCACATCTATGGAGTGTTATTTCAAAACTATTGAATAGAAAGAAAGAACATGAATTAAGAATCTAGAATTTGATCATAACTATAATTTTGAGGAAAAAGAGGTGGAAATATTATCTTTGCTCCAAATATGCACCAGAAACAGAGAAAAACTTCACAAGATTTTTAGTACTAGCTATATAAGTTCAAAATTGAAAGAACACCACAACAAGTAAACTAGTATAAATATCTACTAACCTATGTCTTGTATTGTGCTTAGAATGTAATTAGATGATTGAAATTTAATTTGCACCAGACGAACAAGAAGCAACAACAGCAGCTCGCGTTGCACGAACAAGAAGGGAGAAGCAGCGGCGATCGAAGATGGAGCAGCAGAGACGTGCGAGGCAGAGCACCGACGAGAGGGTGAGAGGGCAGCTCCTGCGAGGGTCTCAGATGATTAAGGAATTTTACTAGCTAGGTTCAAGTTCAAAGGTTTAGGATTTTAGTTTACTGTATAACAGTTTCGAGGTTTTAAAAAAATAAAGATCAAGAGAAAATACTCAAAATATATCTAGTCTAATTTAAAATGTAAGACAAAATGATGCTTAAAAAAAATATTAAATAAATTAATTTTTTAAGATTCATAAAAATGATAAAATTAATCCCTATTAATTAAAGATTTTGGATAAATTAATCCTCTCTCATTATAGGAATTAGGTACACTATAAAGTGCACAATATAATATGCAATGAAGACGTATAGCATTCGAAATCAGGTACACTATAAAGTTTATGAGTCTAATCATGTGAGGTTTCATTGT
This sequence comes from Aeschynomene evenia, assembly GCA_013621005.1. Taxonomy (NCBI): domain Eukaryota; kingdom Viridiplantae; phylum Streptophyta; class Magnoliopsida; order Fabales; family Fabaceae; genus Aeschynomene; species Aeschynomene evenia. The sequence continues at coordinate 31,698,067 of CM024268.1, read as the reverse complement.
AAGTGTGTGCAGTTTGAAAACAGATGTAATTGGGAGGTGAGAGTTGTCTGTCTTAAGAAAATTGGAATGTGGGAAATTAAGGAACTTGAGGAGCTGCATATGTGTGTGTTTGCTAATGTGGCACGACAACATCCACAAATGGATTGCCATGTGATATATGCAAACATATGTAACATGGTTTAACATGATCCGACAATTTCAATGAAAGTACTCCAGGCAAAGGTGGAGACAAAGCTAGCATGCAAAACTATATACAGGAAGGTATGGATGGCCAAACAGAAGGCAATCACACAAATATTTGGTGATTATTAGGAGGCCTCGTACAATTACCTTCCAAGATGGCTTCCTCGCTTACAAGCATTTATGCCAGGTACGGTTGTATTATAATATATTAAAGTCGTCTACAATGGCACATCTTTGGGCAAGTAACGTACTGCAGAGTCTGGTGGAGGGTCATGGAGACTCAAAAATCGTCTGGGCGAAACACTATACCAATCGACGTACTGTCGGGATGGACGATGATCATAGACCGTTTTTGTGCTCTTGTCTTGATGATTTTGAGTTGTCTTGAACAGTGCCAAATGAATATATTGAGGAGTACCTTTGTTGGATGTATCGTTGTTTTTTATTTTAGTTTTCTAATATTGGTTAAGTCTTGACTATTTGAATATTTATTTTGGATCATAGAAATATGTGTGTGACTTTTCACCTTTGTTGTGACATTGGTGTTGTAAAAAGTGAGCAATAGGAAGGTGTATAAGGGTAAATTGGTGCCAATTGACGATGAAAAGGATGAAGTTTTAATAAATGTATAAGATGAGAATAGACACAATTTTGATTAGTGGAAAGTAGTTGTTGTTTTCTTTTGGTTGAATTAATTGACTTGTAATGTTTCTACTGACATATATATTCCTGATTGAGGTTGGATGATATTTTTCTTGTTATTTTAGACTCTGATTTTGTTCATGACTATATTATTGTTGTTATCAAAATATGTAATTTTTTTCTTCTAATTTCAACTATATCAAGTTATCAACAATTCAATATGGTTATTCATGAAATTGAAAAGGAAAAAAAATAAAGAAAGTAAAACTACTGGAACAAAGCGAGGCAAATATATATTTTAAGAACACATAACTTTCTTGCAATACATAACAACATACATAGTTTCAACAATAAAACATACCAACAAGAAATGCAAATACACATCAAATACAAACAGAATTAAAAGCTCAAGGTAAATAAATAAAATGTAAAACACACCAAGCACAAAAGAGCACTTACTTATTTTACAAGCAAAGGCTTTAATGAGATATCTCATGCAATAATGAAGCTTGACAATATATATATATGTTCCTAAGGCCTTCAATTATTTCTACAGCAAAATATGCATGCTTCAGTTGTGCCATATTTTCCACTGCTAATTCACTCTTGCATGGTTGCCATGATGAATCCTTGTCCCTCTGCTCCTTCTTCTTCTGGCCCTTTTGTTTGGGCTATTACCTCCAAACATGCTCACAAGCCATAAAGGCTTCCCTATGAACAAGACCAACCATCCCAAACCAATTCCAAACAGAATTCCGCATCCATATCCTATTGCCACTGGCTTCCAACCAAATCCGAATCTCTCTTCCATCTCAGAGGCAGGTGGTGAGGATGGAGATTCAGGGCCATTGTTGCAGCATAGTTTTATCAATGGAAATCCACATAGGATTCATTTGAAAATGTGTTGAACTGTTTTCCTTTTGGTATTGGCCCCACAAGATGGTTATAGGAAAGATTCAAGACTTCAAGAAAGTTCAAATTGGTTAGCTCAACAGGAATGCCGCCAGCAAGGTTATTTGAGGAGAGGTCCAATGATTCAAGGCTTTTCAAATTTCCCATGGAACAAGGAATAGGACCGGTGAGTCTATTATGGGAAAGGTTTAGCCCTTTGAGTTCAACAAGCTTTCCAATAACATTCGGAATCCCTCCTTCAAATTTATTTACTGATAAATCAATATTTACTAACATTGCAGGGATTTTCACATAAATTACACGGATCCCTTTAAATATTACAACCAAACTATTCTCATATTCAGTTATGTAGCCTCTTTTGTATTCAATGCCAATACTTGGTTTCATGGCTTGAAAACTTTTTATGTAGTCTTCGGGCAATGGACCACTAAAATTATTGCATGAGATATAAAAAACAATTAGACTGGGGAATGATGGATGCTTTTTGAGCAAGCTGATAATCAGACCATACAACTTATTGGCTCGTAAAATTAGTATTTGCAAATCTTGAAGACTTTCAAGCCAATTGGGAAACAAATCATGTAATTGATTGTTGCCAAGATTTAAATACTCCAAGTCTGTGCAGTTGGACAAAGATTTAGGCAGTGGACCATCAAATTGGTTGTCATTGAGACTCAATATCTGGAGATTCCTAATCATTGAAAGGGTACTTATGGGCAAATTGCCATGAAGGTTGTTCATTTGTAGATCCAACATGGAAAGGAGTGAGAAGTTGGCAAAGCACTGTGGAAAAGTTGCAGTGAAATTATTGTGGGACAAGTTGACAATCCACAGAGAAGATGCAGCACAAATGAAGGAAGAAATGTCTCCAATGATCAAGGGAAGTAAGTAGGTTCCATGGGAATGGGCCATGAATTGATGTCAGCAAGTTATGTGAGAGTGTCAACTCATCTAAAGAATCAATGTCACGTATCCACTGCGGCACTTCTCCTTGAAGGTTGCTATTGGATATTTCGAGAGCAACTAACATTGGAAATTTGAGTGAGGCTTCAGCATAATCGGTTAAATTGTTAGAAAGTAAGTGCAATGCCTCCAACCTAGGAAAACTGTAACTCACATTATTGATTGCAGATTTTAGTGACAACCAACTATAACCTGAAAGGGTAAGAAACATCAAGTTTTGAAACTTGGAGAACAGTGGAAAGTGGACAGGAGCAGTGGAATTTTGGGATAGGACCATTAAGGTTATTTTGTGACAAGAACAAGGAAGTGAGATGTGTGAGGTTGGCAAAGGACGATGGGATTGACCCTTGGAATGAACATTCTGGAAGATCCAAGACAGTAATGAGAGAGGAACTGTTGCAATTCAACTGATGATCTGCTGGAAGATGAAGGACTTGAATGCCCCCATTACTTCCCAGAGAGAGCTCTTGAAGATTTGGTAAGCAGAGAATGTCATTTGTCAAGTCTCCCTCTATTCCAGTATCAGCAAGACTAAGAGTGACCAAAGAGGAATTAGACAGAGAGCTTAGATTGATTGAAGACATATCTGTATCATCTGATAGAATGTCTCTCAAACATGTAGCATTTTGCAGCAACCTCTTCCAAGTGGTTCTTGTCCACTTTAATTCAGAATTTGATGAGAGGTCTAGAGAGACTAATTGGAAAATGTGTGAGATTTGGGAAGGAATGGCAACTGAGACCCATCGCGAACCGGACATAGACCGGGACAAGTATCTAATCGGATCGATCGGATAAGCATGAAAACCGGTGTAACTCGGTGTGACCCGACCAATTTTTAGTAAAACCGGTGACCCGACCGGATTTCTAAACTCGGACCGGATTGTGCTACTTTTTAAAAAAAAATAATTCGGAGTCCGCCCATCGTCATCGTTGCAAGTCGCAGATCGGAGAGCATAAAATCGCCTCCCTCAGTCCCTCTTCCGCACCCACGGTCTTCTTGGGCAGCACCGGCATCAACGCCCTTGAACCGTGTTGCCCTCCACTTCAGCTGCCTCCTCATCCTAAACTCATAGTTGTCATGTGTGAAGGAAGAAAGTGGAAGATAAAAGGATGAGACAAGAAGAGAAACACAGAGAGAGTGAGAGAAGAGAAAAAAAAAAGCGGCGGCAATGTAAAAAGATAAGAATGAGATGATTCAATTTCTCCTTTAGGGTTGACATCTAGGAAGAAAGAGAATGGAAATGGGTCTAGCTCATTCTAGCCCAAAATATGATGTATTCATAATATTCATCAAAAAATAATTTCACAATACAATAGAATGAGGAGTAATGGGTGTTATATGTACCCAAAGGCCACCGGTCACAATCTTAAAAAAATAAGAAATTACAAATAATAGTCCAACATTATAAGTAATAATTTGACACTATATTTTGACATTTTAAAATTTATAGTAATATTATGTTTTTTTCTATGAGTTTATATATATTTTTAATTTTAAAATTTATATAATTATTAAATTATATTTAGCATACCGGTTTAATTACCTACCGATTAAATCACTGACCCACTGGTTGAACCACTAACCCAGTGACCCAGTACCTTGATCGAGTCGATTACTGGTTCGGTTCTAATAATTATGCATGGCAGCATGTTTACAAACATACAACAACCATAAAAAAATAGAAAATTCTTAGGTGCTAGATGAGTAAAAATTTTATTTATTTTGCATTATTCATTTTTATCACATAATTATATGAGCCGAGTATAGTGAAGAAAAAGAGAGGTTAAATTTCATCTATGAATACAAAGGCTTTTGATTATGCATTAAAAAATGAGTTATACAAAACAAATAAGTTTTAATCTCTCTAAAATATCACCAAGACTTACCAACATATTTACATTAAATAAAAATTTTGCTAACAAGTATTCGTAAAAAATAATAAAAGTAGAAATATTTATATTAAAAAGATATATTTTCATATTTTTTAATACGATAGATTCATCGCAATACTTTAAATTTTATTAAAATTTATTATTTAAAATATTCTTAATAAATGTTTTTAGAGCACTCATTAACAATACTCATTAAATAAAGAAAATTTATAATTAATTTTGCTCATACTATCTTTCCATTTTATTGAGATTAATTTTAAGATTAATGTATAAAAAATGATTCTATTAAACCTTTGTCAAGTAATTAAATTAAAAATAAAAGGATATGTAAATTTATTATTGGTCAACTTCATTATTCTTTTTTTGGTCCAGAGTCAACTTCATTATTCTTTTTTTCTTCGTTATTCTAATAAATTCAACTAATAACAATAATCATATATAACAACAAGTCTTATCCCACAATATGGGTACATAGATCAAACGATATCATTGCGCTCTATCACGAATAATGTTAGAATTTAGGCTATTAACTCTCAAATATTCCTCAATAACTCCTTTTATATAATCTTTTTTAGTTTCCCTCTATCCTTATTTATCGTGGTATCTCTCATCTGGTCCACTCTAAGGCGAGATGTTTCGCTGATCTTCTTTTCATATGGTCATACCATCTAAGGCGAGATTCCACCATCTTATATAGAGACTACTCCAAGTCTCTCTCTTATGCTTTCATTCCTTATCTCATGAGTGGTCACAAGAGAAATATAAGTGCAAAAAAAAAAAATCGCTTAACATCATAATTGATTTCTAATCGTAGAATTGACTTTTAAGCCCATAATGAATTATGCTTTTTTAAAGTCAAGCAGGAAACAAACATAAGAGAATTGATTAATTGTTGGCATATGCTATAGCCTGAATGTAGCTCCCGATAGAGTTTAGCAGTCTCACTGTTATCACGAAACGCCTCGAGTCCCACTCCAGATACAATTATGTTATGATATTATGTGTATGTTATGATCAACAAGGCGGTTCGTGTTCCGTCACATTACGAGTTCAGTTTATGTATGATTGGCCTCACCTGAGTGGTTGCGAGGTTCAAATCATAGATACAGCAAGACGGCCCGTATTTCGCAAAACATAAACAGTTTAGCATGGGGGCTCGAGTGCGATCCTCGACCGAATGCGTCCGTCCGAGAAGTGCAACTATATAGATAGGATATTGATTGTATGATTGATAACATGCTTATATGTGTAGTTTATGATGTGAATGTTGCATGACATGCATGATACCCCATCATTGCGCTTGCGACTTATTCCACCGCAATTTGGTTACAGAGTACGATCAAGACGTGGACGAGGAGTCGTTAATCCATTAGAGGTCGTGTTTGCAACAATAATTTCTGGTGAGCTTGCATCTTTCGTGAAGCCAGTTAGGATAGTTTATGTTCAATTACTATCAGTCAACGGAGGAAGAGGAGGATCCATTGGAAGATGTGAGCACGCGACCACTGTCTAGTAGCTGAGCGAGTGCTGATGTTCGTTGATATTTTTAATTCCGTTTGTATCTTTTGGTCATGTATTATGACCACCGTTATGATGTTTCCATTTTAGTCAAATATAATAATATAACAGGAACAATATATACACATATCTATAATTTCAAAAAAAAAATATTAAAAATTTAGTAAGAGCATAAGTCTCACATTAATAAACATAGATCTAGCCCGGTAACATAATATAAAAGCAAATCAATAAGTCTGATATTCTTTTGTCTTTAAATTATGTCTATATATTTATCGATCTTATTCAAAAGAAGTGATTAATAATACATAAAAGAAAACTCAAGCATAATTTTGGGACAGAGTATTATAGCATCTCATCAATAATGCAATACATAAATATTATACTCAACTATAGCAGCCTGAGTTTTTGGTGAGAACCAATGAGTCCTAAGTTGAGCATAACCCCTAGCAAACCGAAACAAGCCACTACCACCAATCACAGGCATCTCCCTAACCTTATTGAAAACAGGGTTCCTCCCTAATATAGTGATTGTGCTTCCATTGTACTTCCCTTCAGTGATTGCAAAATTCATAGCCATGAGCAAATCAACCTCACTTTGTGATGTTGATGCATAGAATCCTTGAGCCCTTCCCACAAGCTTGGAGCTCAACTTGGGTCCAAGAGTCAAAGGATTGTCAATCATTTTGACCAATCCAAAGGCTGAGATTGATGAGTAGTTCAAGATTGGTGGAACAATTTCCATGGATGTTGGTTTTGTTCCACTTGTTATGTCATGCCAATACACCTTCAAATGGCTAAGCTTTTCTAATTTCTTATTCTCCAATAATTCATTGTGATTTAATTGATGCACAAAATCATCATCATCATCATACTCTTGTGGTGATGAGGTAACAAATGAAATTGGACTAGTGTAGAAGAGGAGAATGAGGAGGAAGAAGAAGATATTGATGAATTGGGAAGCCATGTTATGGTTATAATAATAATGTTATATGTGAGGCTCTTATATAATAATATATATTGAAGTATTGAAGAACAAAAAAGAACTAGCTAGAAAAACATTATTAGGATTAAAATATTGAAGTGTGGTAAGGAATAGGGAGTGGAAATAATTAGTAAGCGACGATTTATAATTATTATGCCAACTTAAAAAAGTAACTTTCCTATTTGGTGGGTGGCATAATGATTAATTGGTGAACACTGTTTTATGCAACTAATAGAGAATGCTTCATGCACAAAAATCCTCTGAAAAGTACTGTAGATAAATTTCACAGGGCTTCGGGTGTGGGATAGATGTAGGAAAAAAATAGTCTCTCCAATAGCACAAATTTTTTTAGGACATGTATGAGATCATTCCTGTCGTTTGGGACAGATCTGTGAGGTGACCCTGTGATTTTTTTAAAAAAATAATACTATTAAAAAATATAATTTGGCCCACCTAATTTTTTAATTATATTATAATAAATAAATAAGAAATAGATAAAAATTAATATTTATATAGAGACAATGTAAAATATTTTAGTATTCATCCAATTAAATTAAAGTCATAAAAAAATTTATACATCTATCAATATATAACTCAATTTTATTGTTCAATTGTATTACTAATTATTTATTTAAATCTATATAAAGTAATTTAAATATATTTAATTAGGTTAATTGTTATAGACTTTTTACATATAAATTCAAATACTATATAAAAACTAATATGTTGGGAATTTTCATTGCAAACAACATATTTACATATATATTATAACTATATTTAAAAAACATTCACATTTATTCATGATAAAATTATGTATATAGTTAGTGGGAATTAAGATAGTAAAAAATTAGTTATTATATATTTATTATTTGTTTTATTATTTTTAATCTTTTTATATTTATTTTTAAAAAAATATAACTACTTTAATAAGTATAGATATTAAAAGATGGTTATTTTGGAAAATTCTCAATAGTATAGACAATGAAAAAACTATTTCAGGATCAAATTCAAAAGAAACATTTATACGAAGGGATATATGAATGACTTAAGTACAAATTCATTTGTTTATTTATTAATTACTTTCAAGAAAAAATGATTTCATAATCGTATAACCATTATATATAGTAATAGCAATTTTAATGGTGATGATGGACGAAAAAAAATGTATACCTACTTGTTTAAGAATCAGCAACCCTTCATCAAAAAGGAAAAACAAAAAGATCTTATGAATCAACAAGCATTGTTTTACATGGTTTTGATAAGGGTGTAAATAATGAATGGATTTGCTTCCAAATTCATTTGGTCACTTAGATTTTTTCTTTTTTTTGGGTGAAATCAAACCAACTAGCTATTATTATTACAAGTTATATTAGATTATAAACTTATAGTTTTTCAATTTTAATAATTCGAATATCTAACTCATTCATCCGGATTACTGTTTTTTATGAAAATTAAAGTTTCTATCTATAACCAAAAGAGTTAATAAGAAGTCAATGCATTTAAAATTATATATTAAAAATATCAAAAAAAAGTTCATTAAATATTTTTTTTATATTTTTTATGTATAACATTTAATAGGTTGTTTATTAGCTAATTTAGTTGTACTTATAGACATGTTTCTTAGTAATATATGTACAAAGCGTTGTTAGCATTGCTTTGCTAGAAATGAAAATAAAAAACACTAATATCAGGTAAAATGAAAATTGTACAATACTACTATTTGTGTAATAATTATATATATTCATTATTGGATTTATAAACTAATACAATCTAGCGGTGAATATTAGTAACGGATCCAGAAAATTTTAACTATAGGGACAAAAATACTACATCACTAATATATTAAATATAAGATCATGTTTTTGAATTTTTTATAATGTGAGGCAAATTTAATAATACAACGTGGGTAAAATATATACATTTATATATACTTTAACTAAAAAATTAAAAATCTAGTTGGGCATAAACCCTAAAGCTTTATACATAGATCCGTCGTGATGAATATAATTGTTCTACAAATATTATACAATTTTCGTTTGACACTTAGTATTCCTCTATTACTGAGTTCCTATCAAATTAAAATAGCTAAACTGAAAAGGACAATATATACATGTAAGTGTGTAACAACCACATGCACATGATGTGCTTTTGCAGGACATTAACGGGTTCAAGTCTTTTTGTGTTTCAATATTTGAGGTGAAGTTGCTTTTTTGAATATAAGTTTGAACAAATATCCAGATTTATCCTAAAAAAAATAAGTTGGCACAAATTAGTTTGTCTGAAAAAAGAAATATCGTTAACCATCAATAGAAATACAAGATAAGTAATTAGTACATTCAAAATATTTTGAATGAGTAATTTGTCTAATTTATATTTTTATTGGAAATCAATTTATTATATTTTAATCATTAAGAACTATTAATAATATTTCTTAGAAAATAATTTTTTTTAAATTATTTTATTAGATGATCAATTCGAATGTTTACTCAATAACTTATGAAAATTGAAAACATGTAAGCTAAAATAAATAAATAAATAAATAAAGAAAAATGAACTTTACTTTGAATTGAGGCAAAGGTACTTGTGTGGTGTTACTATGCGATGCACCGAGGTGTACATATATAGGCTATATATTCACTTTTTATACACGTATACACCTTATTCATAAAAATAAATGAAATACACTATTTATTATTATTTTTATTTTTTCTCTCTCTATCCATCCTCTTTTATCACTAATATGTTATAGGGAAATGTTTACACCTCTTCATATGTACAATTATCATTTTCTATGACCTTGTGTTGTCTTTTGAGTTTATTATTAAATCAGTATTTTACAGCTCTTGATAATCTATGTTCATTTGAAAGGGATCCCACCAAAGAATATATCTTTCTTTCGGTTGTTAAATCTTTCTTTGATCGATCAATATATGCTATTATAAATCCTCATTCCTAATGGAATCGAAATGATGATGGGAAGATTCTTTCAATTGACTTGAATTTGCTACTTGAATGAAATTAAATCTCGTGAAATCATATTGAATATTTGATGGTACATTTTATACTTTACCACATAAGTAATTCTTGTTTACCAACCACATATATAATCTATCATTAATACACCTTACAATATTTAGTAACATTATTTTACACATTCATAAACACTTGAAGACCAACAAACACTAATTAGTTTATTAGTTAACTATAAAAGACCTCCCACAACCCTCTCTATCTCTCGACACTCACTTGTTCACACTCGCAATTCTCACCATACTCTCTAACAAGCTCACACACTAACCTTTGACACAATTATTTATTTATACTTCTCACCCTGCTACTCAACTGCACACTTGATGGGTCCAACTACTTTCGGATGAGAAGCATGCTACATGAAAGGAATTAATTATAAATAAGTGTATAACATACTTCAATTAAAAAAATTAAAGATTCCCATGGCCAATAATGTATTAGACTCCTATAAATAGGGTTATCTACTGATGTTTTTGAAGCATCCAAGTCAAGTGAACACATTCGAGTGCATTTGGTTTAATTTGCTCTTTTGTAATTTTTATGAGTGTGTTGTGTATATACCGTTGTAAAAATATTGTGAAACATTTTATGTGTATTTGGGATTTGAGATTTGAAAACTCACATAGTCGAGTTTACATCACTTGTAACCAAGCTGAAAAATATGGGTGGGACATTCTCCGGAGAGCAACAAGCTATGATGTTGCTTTGTTCATTGCAACCGACGTGCGAGCATTTTCATGAAATGCTCATCTATAAACGTGAAAGTCTCAATATTGATGAAGTTCTCACTTTTGAGTCCAGAAAAGATAGAGAAAAATGTTGGTGATCATTTTGATACTACAAATTTGCCTTTGTTACAAAAGGGACTTGGAAAGATGCTGAGTCGAGTAGTTCCAAAGATAAAGGTGGATGCAAAAAATACTGTAAGGAAGGTGCTCACTTGAAAGCTGATTGTCCCAAAAATAGAAGGGATAATGATTCACTTGTCGCATCAAATGTTGTTGCGGATGTGGATACTGTAAAAGTTCTCTAGTGACAATACGTTCTCTTAATACCTTTTTCTACTCCCAAATGTACTATGGTCTTTCGGGCCGGGAGAATGTTTCATAAATTTGTAGAAGTGTATTTGTGGTGATTAAAAATATATTTGTCAAGATTGTTATCTATTTGAGGTAGCTCTATGATGTATGTTACAATCAGGATCACCTTCATTTGATTGGATCACTATATTCATCTTTGTGAAGTATGATGAATGTCTTTGTTATCAAAATTAAGATTGCCTCTTTACCAAAAAACAAAATTAGGATTGCCTGATTATTTTTATGTCTAATGAAAGGGGAGAGAATTGATGGGTTCATCACCTTCTAGATGAGAAGCATGCTACACGAGAGGAATTAATTATGCACAAGTGTGTAGCATGATTCAATTAAAACAATTGAAGACTCCCTTAGCAAATATATTAGACTCTTATAAATAGGTGGTTGGCATATGATGTTTTTGAAGCATCCAAGTCAAGTGAATACATCTGAGAGCATTTGGTTTAATTTGGTCTTTTGTAATTATTATGAGTGTGTTGTCTATATATCGTTATAAAAATATTGTGAAATATTTTAGGTGTATTTGGAACTTAAGATTTGAGTGGAATGTGACTACTTTTGTATCTTTATTATATTTCCACTCACAATTATCGGTAGATGTAAGTTATTTTTTCGATCCACGTAAATTTTCTTATGTCCTTTTGTTTCTACGTTTCTGCATATTTTTATCCTAGTGCTATTTTTAATCTTGTGGATCTGGCTATTTCCCATCATCAACACTCACAAAACACACACATATATATAATTTGTATATGTCGGTTGTCTTCATAGACTTCAATTAGATTTTTTTTATTTTTTACTCTTTTGTCCAATTTTATTTGTCTTTTAAAAAAAAATTGTTCAATATTATTTGTTAGTTGTCACTTTAGAGTATCAAAAAAGCATTTATTATTTTTTCCAATTTTATCCATACATATATTTTCTCTTATCTATACTATATATAAAGGGGATTGGAAAAAATAACTACTCTTTTGACGTACACACTTATTTAGATAGTTATTTTTTAATTTTAAAATTAAAATTAAAAAATTACAAAAATAAAATAAATGTAAAAGATAACCAACTTTATTTCTATGTTATTTCTTTTACTATTTATTTTACTTTTTTCTCCGTCTTATGTAAAAATTAAAAAATTAAATAATATAACTCGACAAAAAATAAAAAATGCTGCTTGACGGGCACGGAGTGGCCGACAAGACGCTAGTATATATAAAGAGGATTCCAAAAAGTGACTACCTTTTTAGTGTCCACACTCATTTGAATAATTACTTTTTTATTTCTAAAGATAAAATTAAAAAAAAAAACTATATTATTACTTCATTATATTTCCCACTAACATCATCTTTACTAAAGCTATTACCTCAAATCACACTATCTCTTTCTCAATCCTTCCTCTCTTTTTCTAACTCATTAAAAATAACGACTATGTTTTCATTATCTCAATCTCATAATTATCTATTTAAAGTTTTAATTTATATAACTATGAAATCAAATAAATAATAATAAACGTATAAAATTTAAATCAAAGTAAAAATAATAAAAATGCAACTTGACAGGTATCAAGTGCTGACAAGGTGCTAGTTATATATAAAGGGGATTGTAAAAGATAACTACATTTTTCGTGTTCACACTCATTAAGGTAGCCATTTTAAAAATATATATAAAAATTAAAAATAATATAATAAATAATAAATTATTATTATTTTTCCATTATTACAATCTCACTTAACAAATAATAACGTACTCCTTTCTCAATATTACAATTTCACTATTATCTATTTAATTTTAATTTATATTATTATTAAATTAAAAATCAAATAAAAAATAATAAAATTATGAAACTAAAATCAAATAAAATAATAAAAATGTGATTTGATAGTCACGGAGTGCCCGACAAGTCACTAGTCTCTTACAATAATTATTGCATAAAAAACTATAAGGACAATTTTATCATTATATATTACTTCTTATATAAATTTATGTATTTTAATTATATTTTTAATAAGTGTGAATTTTTCTAAAACATTAATTATTTCTTGATTGAGAAAGTAATATTTTATCATTAATTATTGCTGGATTTTTTAGTTGCATTATTATTACATCGTACAAGAGAGATCTAGATGTATGTAGATGTTTCTCAGAATGAATATGTTGTCCTTCATACTTATTTATTGCTTTCTTGATTGATCATGGCATTAAATTAAATATAGAAAATGTTGCCCCTACATTTATCAACAAAATCGTAAGGATGAGCAAAATCATAAGCAAATTACAAAAATAGGCTTGACATTACTAGTAACTGTAAATAAACTTTGGAAATTGGAATGAATGATGCTTTTACTAATGTCACTTACATTATAGATAGATTACCTTCATTCAATACCTCAAATAATATCCTAATCAATGTCACGCCTGCTGAAAAATAGGACCACTATTCTTCAAAATTAGATGCCTAACCGCCCACTACTCTTCAACACATTTTCATTTTATTGCTAACGATATGCGGAGTTTTACTTCAATTAATCCATTGCTTCGTGTATCTAGAAATAAAAGGAAAAATTTCTAGCAAAAACTTTTTTTATCCATAAAACTTGAATTCAGAGGACAACAAGTTGCGGCTTATCATTTGTGTTGATCCCCATTATTGGTGATGCTCCATCAGTTACCATACTCCTCACTCGTGTTGACTTTGTCAAAACAATCTTTCCTTTCCACCAACATGGGCCTCAACCTCAACCAATGCATTGTGCCAATTTCTTATAGAAGCATTTTAGAGGTACAATAAAAAATTAGTCAAAACAGTTAATAAATAGAAATTTTGGCTACAATCACCCAGCCCATTAAAAATATACTCATGATTAAAATGTTATTTGGGCTATAAAATGTTAAATGAACTTTATTGACTGTTTTGGCTAATTTTTTGTTATTCCTCCGGATAAACGTCAAGTATTATTGGTATTAAAACTGCACGGATTTAAAATCGCAAAATATCAAAAGAAAAAAAAGAAATACAATTTTATTAATTAGATAGATAAAACTAAGGGTGCGATTATTATCAATATTACTAACTTTTGAAAATATTTTTTTAATGAAAGTTACTTTTTTTAATATGCTTTACAGAAAACATTTTTAATATTTATTACTTATAATCAATTTTTATTCTGTTAATAACTCTCAATTTTACTCAGTTATATTAAATTTAAATTCTTATGTAATAATTATATATTAAATTTACATTGTATTTCTCTAGCATATGCTCATTTTTGCTCTATACGTCACTTTCTCAAAATGAAAATGGAAACTATAAACTTAGTTGAGAATGAGAAGAGAGGGCAGAGAGTGTATTTGTTTTCAGTGACTCTGAAGTTAAAGTCAATGGAAGAATGTAGTCAGTGTCAATCAAAGTTACAGTGACTCCAAAATTGACTCAAAACACACTCTCACATATTCGTGCCTCCCTATTAGCACACAGTGACTCACTTCCAATACACATACAGTGACTCCAAAATTGGAGTGAACAAAAAATTGACAATTTTGATCATTAAGTCACTGTGACTCTGTTCACAAATTTGTGACATTAATTATGACCCTCGCACCAAATACTTGGCAAAATTAAATTTTCAGTGACTCTCTGAGTCTGACCTTTGAGTCCGAAAAATAAACGCAACCAAAGAGTGTAGAAGAAAAAAAAATTAGAGAAAGTATAACAAACCGACACATAGAAGCTTGCAAATTAAGTTGTAGTTTGAATTTAAAATTTTTGACAAAATATATAAAATTTATTATTATCCATCAAAGTAATTTCTCAAAAAATAAAAATTTAAAATACATTCTTTAAAAATTAAAATATTGGACAAATTAATCCTTCAAGAAAAAATCAGACAATTAATCCCTCAAAATTTATAAAAATTGTTCAATTGATTTCTATATTGGATGATTAATTTGTTAAATATCTTTAATTGATAGGGACTAATTTGTCTAAATTTTTTTTTATAGAGCAATTTATCCGATATTTTAATTTTGGAGAAACATATTTTAAATTTTTACTTTTGAAAGAACTATTTTAACCAATGACAAATTTTACAGAAACGAATTTAAGTATTTTATTATCTAAATTTTTAAAAGAAGAAACTATTATTACAATTTAGAACTTTTTCCACTTTAAAAACAAAATGTCCGGATCAATTAAGGCGACAAAATTAATTTTGTCATGCTTCTTAGCTTCCGCTTTTAATATATCAAGTAGTAGATTCAATCAAAAAATATATATTAAGTAGTTTAGATCCAAACCTAGTAATATTAGACCACGTGTTTTGTTGTTGGACTTGCCAACTACCATAAGTTTTTATGTAAATAATTATTATTATTAGTTGATAGAAATAATTAAATGCAACATCTTGTTTTGTTTTTATATGATCCCACCTAGGGATAATAACGGGTACGGTGGGGCGGAGAGTATATAGTCCTCATTTTTATCCATGCTTTATGAAAAAATTCACATTCCTGTTCCCATTCCTTCTCAAGGAAAATTTCTCCTCTATCCCCGCTCTTCACGGAGATTGGGGATCCCGCGAGGCCCCAAATGGAGAATAAAAAATATATATTTTTATCTAAAATAAAAAAAATCTAATTTTGAGAAAACTAATATAATAATCATCAATTCTAAAGACATTGTTACATAAGTTCTAAAGGTCACAAAAAAAGTAAAATAAGTCTTAGACAAGTCATAAAAATAATAAAATATGTCTTTGACAGTGTCTTGGTATCAAGATATGTGTATGTATGTGTTATGGTTTGAGAAATATGAATGGAGAAAACGAGGTAAGGGCGTCGAGTAGGGCTAGAAGTGAGTCGAGCCAGCTCGTGAGTTTTTTTTTACTCGTTCATTAATAGCTTGATAAGCCGAGCTCGTGAGTTTATGAGTCAAGCTTGAGCCATGTTTTTGAGCTCGAGTATTAAATGAGTTGAGTTTGAGATTTCTATTATTCGACTCATTAGCTCGTGAGCTGGCTCAATAAAATATATATAATAATATTTATAAAATTTTATAATATTTCGATCTATATATTTTTCAAAATATTTATTTATATATTTCTATTTTTTAAACAATCTATTTTTGGTCAAGATCTTTTAAACAATCTTACATATTTATATTAATTTTATTTATATAATAAAATAAATAGTCCAAATTTACATTACTCACTTCACTTGGGCCACTTAATTACACGATAATAGTAATACTAAAATACTAGCAAACCCAAATGAATAATGACCAATTTCATAAACACAATTATAACTCTCCATTTCATAACTCTAGCCTCCTCCTTTAATCTTTGAGCACACAAACCCTTGCTTTCTTCTTCATTGTTCAGCGCCTCCATCACCGATTGTCTGATTCATCGCCGTGTTCAATCCCTCTGTCACCATTCACAGGTTCTTCACATGGAGGCTCCTGTGCTCTGTTGTTCGCTATTCGCCATTGACGGGTTCTCCATCACGGTTCATCGCCGTGCTCTGCTGCTCGCCATTAACGGGTTCTCCATCGGCGATTCACCGCCGCTCTCTGCTGCTCGCCTTCCATCTTCTTCTGTTCTGGTTCCGCTCCTCTCTGTTCGCGAGGGTTCTGCTATTCTGTTTTGGGTTATTCTGATATTTTGTTCCATTTTGCTTTGCCTCTGTTCTGCTCATTGCTGGTTTGTTCTGCTTCTACCGTGTTGTGTTATGCTCGATGCTTTTCTGCTTGCTGCTTGCTGCTGTTCTGCTCGCTGTTTACTGCTGTTCTGCTCGAAGTTGTTCTGCTGCTCGTCTGTTCCACTTATGTTTTGCTCATTTTCTGCTGCTGGTCTGTTCCGCTCGCTGCTTGAGATAGGAACCGAGCCAGGAATCGAGCTGAGCCAGCTCGCGAGCTCATAGCGAGTCGAGCTTGAGCCTTGAATTTGAGCTCACTTGTTATCGAGCTCGAGCTTGAGCCGAGCTCTAATCAGTCGAGCCGAGCTTGAGCTTGGCCCAGCTCGGCTCAGCTCGACTCATTTCCAGCCCTAGCGTCGAGGGAAGAGTTTGATTAAGACGTTAAGTTATTTTAGGATTTCTCAATTCTGCAAAAGTGAAATTATGTACATACATATGAAATTGTAAAAACCTCAGGGCAGGGTGCATATATAGTCCTTGTCCCGTCCTCATCCTCATTCCCGCAGGGAAAAAATCCTCAATTTTGGGGCTTCAAATTCGAGGTTCCCTTTGGGATCCCAACTTCCCATCCCCATTGTCATCCCTAATCCCACCACCTCTTAATCTTGACTTTTAAAAAAAAAATATTGAAAGGACATTTATTCAGGTTATTTAAATTAAAATATGTGAGCATATTTGAATTTTTTTTATAAATGCATTATATAAAACACAATATAATCTATATAAATGATTGAAAAACAATATTTTTTCAGTTAAAATAAAAAAAAATTATATTTAAAATTTTTAATGGTCCAAATAGTATTTTTAACCATGAATATATATATTTTAATTTTCATTGGCTTGGTGATTATAGACCAAATTCATATTTTTGGTTATTTTGACTGATATTATTTTATACTTCTTGCAAAACTCTATTATCTATTTTCAAAAATAATATCTTTCATTTATATTATCTTAATGAATTCCTTAAAGACATTCGTTAGATAACCCTATAATTTATTCAAAAATCAAAATAGTAATATTGTTGTGATATGCCAGCTGCCACCCATTTTAATTGATAGAGATAATTAAATGCTTCCTCTTATATATATATATATAAGCAAATGTAAATCTGCTACTAAGAAAACACCAAGCAATCACATCCTCCTAGAGATAGAGAGATATATACACTACACTCTACAGTCTACACATTAGTAATTTAGTACTATATATATATATATTAATTAATTATTGTCCCATAATGTGGATGCTGGAATTATTTGTCGTGGCTGTGCTTTTTATTTTTGCTTTTAATTGGATTTTCATGCGTAATGACCCAAAATTTAGTAATAGATCAATATCTCTCCCCCCAGGTTCAATGGGTTTTCCATTAATTGGAGAGACTCTTCAATTTATGATTCCTAGTTACTCCATGGATCTCCATCCTTTCATCACAAAGAGAATTCAAAGGTATGTGAAATAATCATCAAATGGAAAATTATACAATTAAGTTCCTAAACTTTAGGATATGTGTACTTTAACCCCTAATTTTTAATATGAACAATTTGATATTTTGTACTTTCTAAAATAGTGCAAAATGCACCATCTACTAATTTTATAGATGCCCACTAATCTAAAACCCAAATTCTTCTCCTATTCATGAAAGAGTCACTGTAACAATAGTGATTATTTTCAACATGTAATTATCAAAAAATGTTGATAAAAGTATTTTTAAAAAATATATTAATATTTATTAGCCGTTGAAAATAGTCATAAGTTTTTCTTTGACAATTAATGATCGTTGACTAATTGTCAATATTATTTTTATTGATACATTTAATGTTAAAACTATTCACTTATAGTGAGTTTAGGGTTGATAAGTCTTCCTCAATCATTCCCTATTTTATTAGATTTAGGGATAGTAACTAGGAATATAAAGGGATCGGAGAGATTTTATATATAAAAGTATGCATCTGACGAAATTATGACAATTTTGTCCAAAAATTTAAAGAGAAATGCTACACATCTAGAATTTAATTAGTGAAAAATTATGGGTGGTTTACTATTTATATATAACTACTTATTCAATGTAACACCAGTTTGGCATCTTGTATTATGGCTCATGTTATGGTTGTGGATCACTTTTTAAATTAGAAGAATAGGTATTTTGCACCATTTATAAAAGTATATATATGTTGTCTAATATAATTGCATGGTTTGAAATATCAAAAGGTAAAGTGCATATATATACCTTAAAATTTAGGGAGATCAATTATATTTTTTTTCTTATTAAATTCAGACACGTTGTAGACTCAAATGAGATATTGAGTTAGTAAATTATGTTGGTCTTTTCTTTTTTTTAAACAAAAAATATTTACAATCTTATGTTACAATAATAAAAAATAGACTGTGATATAAGGTGAAAAAAATGAGAATTTGAGTGTTGGACCGTGTGTTGTACCAAATCATCAAAAGATGATGATATGACCATTACACCATATTTATTCAGTAATATTTAATAAGGACAAGTATTGTTAAATTAAAACTTTTTAATTAATAGCATTTAAAAAATATTACTTAAAATATAAAAAAGTGTTACTAAAATTTTTTGGTAACATTTGTATAGGTGTAGCATATAGTATATGTTACTAAAGAGTTTTATTAATATTATTGTGTGGTTTATTAATAATATTTTCAAAAGTTAGTAAAAAGTTAGTGATATTGTAGTGGGTAAAAAAAGATCAATTTAATTTTCATCTACTAACCATAAGTGTACCATTTTTTAACACAGTCACCCAATTGTGTGCTACCACATCAGCTATTATTATTTTTTCTCTCTTTCAGTACTTGAAAAGTCATACAAATTGAACGTTTTGATTGGACAACAGTGTAAAATACATTTACACTATGATCAGAGTATTAAAATTAAACTAAAAAAAACATGTAAAAAAACTTTTATGACATTATATTTTATTTTTATATCAGTTTTAATTAATTTTATTTTGATTCAAGCATAGTTTTGAATTTTTGTTGTCATTTGTTTATTAAAACTAATACAAATTATATATATATATATATATATATATATAAAAGTTTAATTATGATGCACTGACAATGTCAAAAAATTTATATTTTCAGACAATCACATCCATTGATTTATGTAACTTTTTATTTAATGGAAGAATGAGTTAAAGACTTTACACTGATATGTCAATCCATAATTGAATATATGTATAAAATTACTTTGAAATTGAACTCTGCATATATAATATCCCTCTTCTTAATTTTTATCTTATCTTTGACAACATTTTTTGTGTTGTCAGATTTGGTCCCATATTTCGAACTAGTCTATTTGGTCAACCAATTGTAATATCAGCTGACCCAGAATTCAATGAGCACTTGATTCAACAAGATGGCAAATTAGTTGAATTGTGGTTAGGACCCTTATCAAAGGTTTTTCTACCAAATGGAGACTCTAAATTGCTTGGAAGTGGTTACATTCACAAGTATGTTAGAGGCATCACTCTAAGCCAAGTTGGTCCTGAAGCCATCAAAGAAAAAAAGCTTCTTCCCCAAATGGAAGAGATGATAAGAGACACCTTCAATGAGTGGTCAACTCATAACTCTATTGAAGTCAAACAATCTTCTGCTATTGTAAATTGTTAACCCCACAATCAACTAGTATATCACACTCTAGAATTAAAAATACTCGTTTTTAAAATATTAAAAATCACTGCAAGAATTATAATAGTTATTTTTAACATTTAAATTATTAAAAAGTGATGATAAAAATATTATAAAAAAATTATATTGACGTTTATTGACGGTTGAAAATAGGTATAAACTATTATTTAATAATTAATTACCGTTGAAAATATTTATAAACTACTTTTGAATATTTTCGACGGTCACTAATAATTGTTGATATTACTTTTATTGATACATTTAATGTTTAAATTGTTGAAAATACTTATTTGTTAGTAAAAATATTGTTAAGACAAATATCTTTTACAATTAGTAATTGTTGAAAATATTTATAAATTATTTTGTAAGGAAATTTTATATATCACTAATTGTAAAAATCAAAAAAAAAATATACAAGTATTTTTAACAACTACTAAATTAGTAAGATTAGTTTTATTGATAATACATTTAAAGGCACTATTTTACGGTCGGATTATTGAAAATTTTCATTCTTTTAGCAGTGAATAAACGTATATATTTTTTCTTTTGAATAAATACTATTTTTTTTTTCATATGACAGTTGATCTTTCGCTTCTTTGCAAAGCATTATTTTGGGTATGATGCTGAAAAATTGCCCGAGAGTGAGACGATAGCAGAACAATTATTTGCTAATTTCTCAGAAGGTTTTCTCACAATTCCCTTGAATATTCCTGGCACCACATACCACAAATGTTTGAAGGTAATAAACATTTCCCTTTATTTATATATATATATATATATATATATATATATATATATATATATATATATATATATATATATATATATGAGACTTATCAAAATGAGAGTAACATAGGAATCAATTTTCTATTTAATGTGATATTTTTATTTTAATTATTTATATATAGTTATACAGTTTAAATTTACTTTTTTACTGTATAAATTTAGTATTCTATATATATATATAGAGAAGGGATATGTTTATATTGGTGTAAAATATAATGTTGATCTTACACCGGTTCTAACTTTTTATTGAATATGTTTTTTTCAAAATCTACCGTTGAATTGAAAGTTCATATACTATAGACCATCTATAATAAATTTTACATTAATCAGAAATCATTTGATACATTTTTTGTATGTCTATAAATCGACGTAATAAATAGTTCGCAAATATGTGTAACTTAGAATACTTTGATCACAATGTTATAGTTGTTCAATTTATTTGAAATTTGGCACATACAATCACTTCCATATGTAATTGTAATTCAACGGTTGGATCGACAAAAAATATATTCTATTAAAAGTTATTGAAGGTGTAAGCGTCCTAAATCTTACACCGTTATCAAAGTCACATTACTCTATGATCTAATCTTGACCATCCAATAAGATCCAATGGTTCATATTTATTCCTCTCACTCTCAACTCTCTCACTTGATATGTCCCCTATATATATATAATTTTTATACACCAACGATTTTCAGTCAATTAAAATTAAAAAAATGACAAACCATCATCATTAAAAACCATTTTTTTAAATAATTATCCACTATGATTATTCATCGGTTCTCAATTTCTATCACATAAATACTTAGGTAACAATATTTTTTCAAAAAAAAAGTTCAATATAATACATTTTGTCCAAATAACATGTTTAATTATGTGTATTTTTTTAATTTACCGAGTAATTTAGACCTAAAATTCTATTTTTTTTATTGTTTTGGTTAATACAGTATAATTTTGTACTCCTAGCAAAGCTCTTTCTATTAGCTATCAAAGTAAAATAATTTTATAATGTTAGTGTATTTGAATTTAATATATATATATATATTATTCAATTATTGTATGTGACACTTAATAGCCTAGTTATTGAAAATTATATATATATATATATATGATGGGTTTAACTCAAAGTCTCCTGTGGGTTTGGATTGATATTCAGGAAGGAAAGAAAGCATTTAAACTAGTGAAGAATATTTTGGAGGAAAGACGGAAATCACCGGAAAAATTATATCGAGGAGATTTGATTGATCATGCAATAAAGAAGGATACGGAAACAGAGAAGACGTTGAGTGATGATGAGATTGTGCTGTTTGGATCAGGACTCTTGGCTGCTACTTGGCTCACCAATTCCACACTCTTGGCATTAATCTTCGCCTTCTTGGCAGACCACCCTTCAGTCATAGAGCAACTCAGAGTATGCCATAATAAACCAATTTTTGTGTTTGATTTCTATGTGTCAAGTATACAACTTTTTTACACAATTATATGATTAAATCAACTTATCTATGTAAGAGAAGGTAAATATTTGATATACAATAAAAAATGAATTTAATTTTCATCTACTGTACGTATAATTTTTTTATACAATTATTCAATTATATGATGTCATGTTAATTATGATAATATTTTTTTTTCTCTCATTATCTAAAAAGTCAGACAAACAAAGTGTTTTAATTGGATGAAAGTGTAAAATACTTTTACAATATTAGTGTATCAAAATTAAATTACAAAGCAACCAATATATTATGTAAATAATATATTATATAATATATACACCGTATGTTATATGTTATGCACTTCAATTCATATATTACATATTACAACATTATTTTTTTCTTAAATATGTGATATATTGTGTGCATAACATATATATATATATATATATATATTGTGCATATTATATAATATAGAGTATTGCTAGAGACACAACAAAAATCAGCCAAAACAGCCAATAAATAGGAATTTGGGCCACAATCACCCGCTCATTAAAAATATCCTCATGATTAAAAGTGTTATTTGGGTCATAAAATGTTAAATGGACTTTGTTGACTGTTTTGCTTGTTTTTTTGGTTGTACCCCAAGCATTTGTGTATAATATATAATATATATACTATAGTGTGTATAACGCGTTAGTTATTTTCAATTCACTGTTTTTGTGTTGTACACGTGGTTAGAAAAATGATTGAGAGTGGATTTATTTAGCCAACTATAGCCAATTTATTCATGATTAGCTCTCATGCATCTATATAGATTAATCTTTTTCAATTATTTATAAGTTGAGTATTGGCTAAATCAGCGAATTTATTTCCAATCATTTCTCTTTAAATTATACATTAAAGTAGTGGATATGATATCAAATAGTTTTACTAATATGATAACCAATAATATTCGTGGTATAACATAAATACGTTCAACTAGTATTCAACGTGTATTATATATAATATGGAATATGTGTTATATATGTATAACACATATACGTATATAACACATATTCCCTATTATATATAACACACATTGGATACTAATTTGACATATTTATGTTATACAACCATATAACACATTAGTTATTTACCAGTATGAGAAAATTAAACTCTTCTTTTTACAGCATATCATTACTGATAATTTTTCGTAAAAACCCAACTCTTCCTTTAAAAATTACGTAATTAATAGGTTAATAGTGTTATTTTTAGTTTAATTCACCAAACTTTTATTTCCTCTATTTTTTTAATTGTTCATTTTTTAAAATTTAAATTTTTCATATATAATTATCCATTTAGTAATTTTATATAACATCTGTTAATTTATTTTATAAGTACCCTTTATTAGTGGAAGAGAAAGAATAAATATAATGAATAATTAAAAAAATAACTGGTGCTAGAGATGATATTATAAAATATACTTCATTTTTTTTATATAATTAAGACTTTTTAAAATTTCTTTCCTAATCCATATGCACATTTAAAAAGTGGATAATTAAAAAGTATATTTTTGGTAAGAATTTCTTCAATAGTATAATTTAATTTCTATCTAACTATGAATATGATTATTTGATTTATCTATTTATACTAGGTCGAACACGAGGCGATTCTTAGGAACAAAGATGAATCAAGCTCATCTATAACGTGGAATGAATACAAATCCATGAAATTTACCCAACAAGTTAGTAAAAAATTATAATTTATTATTGTTCTTTCCATCTTAATTGAAATTAATTAATAATGGCACCTTAATCATGCTTAAGCTCCTGTTAATTATGGTGTGAATTTCAGGTAATCAACGAGGCTCTTAGGTTCTCAATTGCGATTCCTGGATTATTAAGAATTGCTTTGAAAGATGTCCACGTAAAGGGTATGTATATGCTCTTGTAATTCTTAAGATAGCATATGGAATTATATTATTAAAAATTAAAAACTGATTTCATTTACTTCTTTTGTTTTTTTATTAATTGACCACTTTTAAAATTTTAATTTTTCATATATAATTATACACTTATAAATTTTAGATAATATTTATTAACTTTTTCCCATTATACCCATTATTAATAAAAAAAGAGAGAAAATATGTATGATAAAAAAATTAAGAAGAGAAATAATATATTATAAAATATATAAAAAATTCTTTGAAATTATTGAGACTTTTTTTAATTATTTTCTTAATTCATTAAGTGAACAATAACAAAAAAAATCCAATTATACTTGTTATTATAGAAGAGAGGGATAGTATGAGAAATAGTTAGAAAGTGAAATAATTATTAGTATTAGAGATATTATTGTAAAATACTTAACAAATTAAAGTTTGATTTAACAAACTTCCAACATTTTGTAAGCAGTGATATTACTTATTCTATATAAAATTTACAGAATATACTATTCCTGCTGGGTGGTTCATTCTGGTTGTTACTCCCATACTTCATATGAATTCTGAGATATATAAGGATCCATTAACATTCAATCCATGGCGTTGGAAGGTATTACATGTCAAATTTAATTTCTCTTATTTATGAAATTTAGGTTTTGATTGATTTTGATGTTTTCTATTTTTCATTTTTTTAAAATTTGAAAAATAATTTTGAAAATATTTGGTTGTGTTTTGTAGAAATTTTTTTTAGAAAATATTTTATAAATTTAACCAAATTTTCAAAACAATATTTACTTATTTTCTATTTTTTTAGAGATTGAGAAGGAAAAGAGAAAATATATTTTATGTAAAATAGCGGTGATATACTAATAAATAAGTGAAACTTTGTTTTAAAAAGTATAAAGAAGGCTATCTCTCTAAAAAAATCTGTAATATAGAGATGATATACTTAATTAGTTGATTTGAAATTTATTTATTTCATTACATTTTTTGTCTTTTTCAATAATACATTCATAAATAAAAAATTAACAAAGTTGTTTTTACATAATAAGTTCAATTAAAAAAATTACTTTGATTAAAATTAAATAAAAATGAATGAGTTTTCAAAAATTTAATTTTAAATTTAAATTAAAAATCAGTTTTATATTTTACAAATGAGAAATATATGTTTACACCATAAAATCATCATCATATACAATTATTCAACTTTTTAAAATTATTAATCGAACTTTTAATATTATATATTAATCTAACAATTTAAAAGTTGAATTAATAATATTAAAAAGTTAAATTATTATATATATATATAAAGTGATTGATGGTGACTGATTTTATGGTGTACATGTAGCATTACTCTTTATAATAATGTAAAATTCAATTTAACTTTGAACATTAAAAAAATATATATATATACATATCAAATATATTTTCTATATTTTCTCAATTTGAAAACGAAATCTGTTTTCACAAACCAAACACATTTTCTAAAATTAAAAAATTGAAAAAATATAAAAATTATTTTTAGAAAATAAAAATAGAAGCTATTTTCACTGATGAATGGCCACCTTATTCTTTGAATAGCTCAGAATTTCCTAATGTATCATTCATAGTTATTTTATTTCAATCATGCTTTCTTTAATGCTTTCTTAGCTTTAATGCATTCATTCATAGTTATTTTATTTCACTCATTCATAGTTATTTCAAAGCTAGGTGCGGTCATCACAGTTTAAGACTGGAAAATAAAATTTGTTAAGTAAAGTTCACAGAAAATTTATTAAGTGTTTACATTCATAATTTACAAATATTCTACTAAAAAAAGTGTGTACATATGTATCATTATTGAAAATATTTTTGTTCAATTCAGGACCTTGATTCCTATACTGTGTCCAAATATTTCAAGCCTTTTGGTGGAGGAGGGAGACAATGTCCCGGAGCAGAGATAAGTAGAGCTTTCTTGGCCACCTTCATCCATGTCCTTGTCACAAAATATCGGTATATATAATACCTTAGCAAATTATTGTTTTATACTATAAAAACTATAAAAAAATATTAATGTGTTTCAACTCAATAATTTAATATTTTTAGAGAAATAATTTTATGAAATATATCATTAGATTTTCTATGACCTAAAAAGGATATGTTTGACCTAAAAAAATCTAAGAGAGACATTAACTTAAGAGGATTGATAATTTGCCCCCCTAAATTGATTATTTGATTAGTTCTCATGGATTATTATGGGTTTAATAATTAGATATTTTAGTATTATTATAATAGACCATATTTTTAAATTTAGATAAGAACACATTATACATTTATATTCTTTAAATATTTTATTGTTAAGTATTAGCTCAACTTGATAAAATTACCTGATTCCACCCCTGCAATCTACAAGACATTAGCAACTTATCTTACTAATAAATTGTAGCTTGATAAATTCAATATTTATGGAAATTTTGTTCAATGTTATAATTAGGTGGACAAAAATCAAAGGAGGAAGAGTTGTTCGGAATCCCATGCTAGGATTAGGCGATGGAGTTCATATCAAGATTTGGGAAAATAATAGCTAAAATCATCAATAAAGTTTTCTGTACATCATAGATGCCGTCTATCGTGTATTCTCTGCATAAAAGGTTGACGTGACATAAAAATTAATGTACGCACTTTTAATGCGAAAATACTGTTTATTATGCATTTCTGCCGCTTGTTGGTGTGTTTATTTCTGTATATTTTGGTGTGTACAATTATGAATATTTGGTGTGTGCATTTTGTATGTATTGATGCATGTAATTTTATATATTTGGTGTGTTTATTTCTGTATGTTTGGTATGTGTAAAATTATAAATTTTTTAATTAAAGAAATAATTAATTGTTAACCTTCCAAATCATTTTTTTTCTTTTAATTTTGAAGTATTTAATTTCATAAAGAGAGAATGTATTAAAAAATATATAATGATCATGAAATCAAATTTAATAGACAAAAATAGTGGGTTACATTTAAAACTTATGAATTAGAATGAAGGTGAATGATTCCATGAAATATCCTTTTATTTGACTTCAATGTAGATTCTCATCATAATTATAAAGTTAAATGAAATAAAATATTAAAAGATATATATATACATATATTGCATATATAGTCATTTTATTTTGTTTTTGTAAACACATCTCACCTCATTTATTTTATTGCATTTTAACTCTCACTTTCCAAAATTACTCCAATTTTCACACCACACCATCGCACCATTCACTCACATCTCACCACCCACTTGCAGCAAAACTTCAAGCACCCACACACCCTACCTCACACAACCATCCATACACTCAGCCATCATCCACATAGTATGTATATGTATTCGCTCTCCACGTTGATGGTTCCTTAAAAATTATTTGGGTTTAATGCAAACAAGAATGATTTCAAAGAGATAAAGGAAGAGAATAACTCGAAAATCATCACTCACATAACAAATAGAAGATAACTATTCAAAATTCTAAATATCAAATTCTAACCAAAAAATAGAAACACAAATCAATTCAATTTTCAATAATTTAGAAAAACTTTATCCATAATCCTCAATAAAAAATAGGAAAGATTCAATTATCTTGTTTTCCGTGTCTAAATATGGACATCATGAAATTGCATTAATAAAACAATTGCTTGATTTTTGTTTTTCTCTCAATATGAATTGCTCTCGTTAGGTTTTATTATAGAGGTTCAATCTCTTAAAGATTAACGAGGTTATGAGGGCTGAGATTTATGCTCGATTATATAGACCCAAATCTATGTAAACATATGTTAGTTTTGGATTATATCAAGTAATAGAATCAAGTGGGTGAGACAGAGAAGAATGAGAATTCACAATTAGGTATGAGCGAGAGAAAAATGAAGATTATTGAGTTATGTTTGTAAAAATATAATAAAATGATTATATATATAAAAATAAAATATATCTTTTAATATTTTAGTTCAATTTTATTATCACGTAGTTATATAATTTGATGGGTCTACGTTGGAGCCAAATTAAGGGGCTCCAACCGTCCTTCACCTAGAATGAAAGACAATAATTTTAAATTTTTTACTTGAATGACTCAATTGCACACATCAAATAACATACAGAAAATGCACACACCAAACATATCATATTCCACATATATAAAAATATACACATCAAACATATCAATGACACATACAAAACATACAGAAATGCACTCACCATACATACAGAAATGCACTCACCATACATACACAAATGCATGCACACACCAAACACACACAACTGCGTGCACACACCAAAAATACAAAAATATACACACCAAACATGTGAAAATAAAAAATGACACACATTACGTATAGTAATAATACACTTATATGATGTATTTTTTTGTGATATTTCTTATTTTTACTCAATGAATTTCACATATATATATAACACACGTTACATATAATTTATCTTGAATAATTATTAGATGATATTCATTATATATATATTATTACTATATTATTACTACTTATAATATACATGAGTCTCACCATTTTCATTACTTTTTTTTAAAAAATGATATATTGACTCTCCATATGAGTGTCCCATGGACATCTATATATTGATGCCAAATTATAATACCGTGATGTCAAAATAATGACCCCTGATACCAAATTCTTTTTAGATGTCAACATAAAACACTCATTTGGAGAGTACATATAACATCAACAAAGTACTATTAACCATAAACCGGAGCATGCAAACGTGAGTAAGAATAACATGGAGAGGAGAGGCTTTGATACTAGTTAACCCCACTTGTTCACCCATATCAACTGCCATCCCATCAACAGTTACAACCTCAAACCCATGCAACAAACTAGCAAGTGTAAGTTGCACTATCTCAAGACCAAAAGACAATCCAGGACACATTCTTCTACCTGCCCCAAACGGAATCAACTCAAAATTTTGGCCCCTAAGATCAACACTTTTATGCACCGTGAGGAACCTCTCGGGTCGAAATTCCAAGGGATCATGGTATATCAAAGGATCTCGTTGAATTTTGGAAAGATTGGGTAAGAGACGAGTACCAGCAGGGACATAGTATCCACCCACAACACAATCTTCAATGGACTCATGTGGTGCACTTAGTGGTGCTGGTGGGTACAAGCGCAATGTTTCTTTGATGATTGCTTGGAGATATACGAGGTTCTTTAAGTCTGATTGTTCTACCATTCTTTGCTTTCCAATTTGTGTGTCTAGTTCATGTTTGGCCTTGTTTAGAGCTTCAGGGTTGTTGAGGAGTAATGAAAGAGCCCAAGTTAATGTCCCAGTTGAAGTGTCTGTGCCCGCTAAAATTAGAGTCTTCAAAATATAGCAAAAGTATATGTAAGTTACAATAACAAAAACAATAATGCTAAGTGGACAATGAATAAGATTTTTTGTTATAACTACTTAGCCTATTACATTATTTGGGTCAAAATCAAAGCTAAAATAAATCTATTGGCTATATTGACTGATTTTTCATTGTACACTTAATATTATTGGAAAAAAAAAATACACCGTTCATATATATCATTACTAAAATACCTAATGTGTATTATTTTTTTATTTGTAATAAATGTTATATCTTGAATACTAGTTTTACATCTACAATTTCATACATGATATACACATCTAATCTCCTACTTTTATTTAATTTATAGTATCATTTCATCTAAATTTTCTAATTCTTTTAATCTCTCGTTGATTTTAATGAATATCTATATCTAACTCTAGATGTGAGAAATACATTACCTAATAAAAAAAAGAAATCACAAATGTTCGGAGAACAACAAAAAATAAGTCAAACCAGCCCATAAAATTCATTTAACATTTTATGACTTAAATAGTATTTTAACCATGAGTATATTTTTAATGGACTTGATAATTATGACCCAATTACTATTTATTACTCCCTCCGTTTTTTTTAATTGTCCAGTTTTAATCGCGCGCGCAGGTATTTAGGAAATAATTGGTGTAGTATAAAAGTTAACTAAATGTACACATACTTTACTAATTTACCCTTTGTTACTCATCTCTCCTCAATTATTATTGCTATTAGTGAGTAGTATTAAATAAGGGTAAAAGAGGAAAAAAATAATAAATGTTATCTCAAATTTTGAAATGGACAATTAAAAAAAACACACGCAACTCTAAGTTGGACAATTAAAAAAAAAACGGAGGGAGTAATTGTTTTGACTGATATTTTTTTTTGTTATACCTCTAAAAAAACTCAAAACAAAAAAAGTTACGATATGAAAAGGCACATACCAGGCATGTAGCTTTGACTGTAGTATCGATGTCGCGACCATCAAGCTCTTGATCAACAATGGAAAGAAGAGCGTCCATGAAGTCACGATCTGAACCACAATTTCTTTTCCGTTTGTGCTCTTCCAACCAAACTTGAGCAAAATGATCTAACTCTTTTGCCGTTTTCTTCATGGCCTTCTCTCCTCCGTCCAAATCCAACCATCTCAAATATGGCAATGCATCAGAAACCACGAACGATCCACTCAGATCAAAGAATACTCTCAGCGCTTCCCGAATCCGTTCATTCTCTTCGTTATCGCCATCGCTAGCGAAGCGTTTTCCTACCACCATTCTGAACATAACGTTTAGGCTTATCTCTCCGAACCATTTCTTCATCTCTGTACACTACAAAGAATAATAATTATTTTTAGCATTTAATTATAGAAAAAAATTAATAAAAATATTGCAAAAAAATTTATAGTAGTTGAAAATAATTATAAATTATTATTCGATAATTAATAACTCATAAAAATAGTTATAATTACTTTCAAGTATTTTTAATTATCACTAATTATCAATATTATTTTTATTAACGATACTTTTATCGAAATATCTATATATACTATAAAAAGAATTGCAAAAAAAAAATAGTTACTTTTAATCTTTAAAAATAAGATAAAAAATTTAAAAAATATATTAATTAAATAAAAAAAATATCTACTCTCTATTTAAATTACTTTAACTATCTTTTGTTTCTTTCTAAATGTAGATCTTTTATGATAATTTTTTCCTCTATATAATCATTTTCTATACTATTTGTCTTTTTTTTAACTTATCAGAAAAATTTAAAAAATAAATAATATAAGTTGACAAAAAATAAAAAATACGACAACACGAAGCGTCCAACAAAACGCTAATTTAATATAAAGATGTTAGTGGTGATAACCTTTTTTTCCAAACCACTCTTCTTCATTTTTAACCAATAATTGTAACTATCATTGATTGCCGTCTTCACTTCTGAAACCATAACATGCTTTGCCATCTCTATGCGGTGGGTGGAGAGCAGCTCCAAGATTGATATCTTGCGCACATGCCGCCAATAAGTGCCGTAGGGACTGAACGTCAATATGGAAAAGTTGTAACCCAAAACATCAAAGGCTATGGTTTTTGGGCGACTAGAGAATGCTTTGTTGTTCACAGTGAAGCACTCTTTGGCCAGGTCGCTGTTGCTCACAACCAAAGTGTTGTGAGCACCGATGCGAATGGTGAAGATGGGTCCATATTTGTCGGCCATGTCGCCCAATCTGACATGAAGTGGTTGTGATCCACCCAAGAGGTGGAGGTGCCCAATTAGAGGCCATGCGCCACCGGCTTCTGGTGGCGCTTTTCTTGTTAATGCCTTTGTTTGGCCTCTGCGCCTTCTTCTTGCTATGGAAGAAAAAATATAGAGAAGAAATAGCGGTAAGAGGCCAGACAAGGTAAATAGGGTTGAATGGGAGAGGAGGTTTTTCAAGTCCATGTTATTGACTTAAAAACTAAGTACTAAGTATGAATAAGGGTGAATATATATGAACTCTCAAGGGTTTGACTCACAGATCTCCAAGTCTAATTGATAGATAGGTATGATAGTTTTCTTTGAAAGAGGCTAAATATATAGGCGAATGTATGTTTATGTTGCACAAGTTGTCTGAATTCTTTAAAAGAAAATATTGTTAATGTTATTTAGTGGGTCTCTCTTATCAATGTCAACCAAGTCTTCTTAATTTAACCCAGCTTGATTCCCTAGTTATTGAATAATAGTGATCCATTTTAAAATAATCATCATTTTAAATTTTTTTTATACAAAACTAATGTATCTAGATAATAAAAATTATATAATATTTATACAACAATTATATACACAGTTGGATTGTAATATAAATTTACAAATTAATACAACCCAACAATAGATATAATTATTGTACAAGAATTATATAAATTTTATGGTACGCGTAACATTCTTTTTTTTCATAAACACAAAAGAAATCTTTACGTCAAGGCCCGTTTGTCAACGTCAACCAAGTCTTCTTTATTGCAATGATATTTATTGTACAACAGAAATACATTCAATTACTATTTAATATATATTATACATAATATGTAATGTGTGTTATATGTATAACACACATGATATATCATGTATAACACACATTAAATACTAGTTGAATATATTTTTGTTATACGACAAACAATATTATCTTTATTAATTCTATCTTTTTGTATACTGATTTCGTGTTACTATTATTTGATATATGTGTGAATTCAAGATGAGGATTACGGACATTATTGGATGTTTCATGTGCGCCAGATAATATTGTGATTATTTTAGTAGTTGATTCCATTACTCATTATTTAAAAAATTATATAAATAAAAGATTTTAATCAAATGATATATCGTGCAAAAATATTTTTTATACTGACGATAGATGAATTAGAATTAAAATTAAACGTATTAAATTATGTGAATTATATATAGGTGGAGATCAACTGATTCAAAGAGTAATCTTCTACACACTTATTATTTTAATAATTAAATATATAAGATGAATTATTAATTGATTATATCATTGAATTATACTTCATAATCAAGTAGATTAAATTTATAGAAAAAATCATACATTAACAAATATATAATATAACACTCAATATTGTATTTGTATGTATTTTTTAAATTATATTGCATGCAGCATTGCTAGATGTACAATAAAATTTCACCTAAAATAGTCAAAATATATTATGCACATTATATATCATATGTTATAAAGAAAGATAATATTGTAAGATGTGATATATGGCCGGTGGTGTGCACAACATACATGCATGTAATATATAATGTGCATAATATGTAATATATATTATGCGCATTATATAATATATGGTGTGTACAACACATTGACTATTTTGACTAGTTATTTATTGTACACTAATATTTTTTGTATTGTATAATTAAATAAAATAAAAGGATAAAGTATTAAATACTTTGCATATTTTATGAAATTTTATATTCATATGATGATCTATATTCTATAGGATGAAAACTTAAATTTAAAAGTTTGGATTGACTAAATTTATTATATACATAGTTATTAAATGGAGTAGACATATTAAAAGAAAGACACTTAGAGTAAGTTGATTGCAAACCCATTATATACATAAAATTATAATTGGGACATGATTAATTTATTTTTCTTGAAGATTTATAAGATTCGTAATTCAATTTTAGTTATGAGCATTGCTAGATGCACAACAAAAAAATCAGCCAAAACAGCCAACAAATAAGAATTTGAGCTGCAATCACTCAGCCCATTAAAAATATATTCATGATTAAAAGTGCTAATTGGGTCATAAAGTGTTAAATAGACTTTGTTGGCTGTTTTGACGAGTTTTTTTTGTTGTGCCTCAAGTATTTGTGTACAGTTATTGATCATCTTTTGAATGAATGAATAACAACCTCATAATTAAAGATAGTTTGCATCAAGGTGAGAATAAGCGATTTTTAGGGAAGCGTTTTTTTATAGACAGTACAAGACTTAAAATATAATACAGAATTATCTATATAATATTTGTTTAGAATATACATATACAAGAAAATTTGTATTTGTACTTTTTTTTATGTATTTTAATTTGTGTCCACAAGCAGAGTTAGGTACACAAAATATAGATACAGATACATAAATTTTAATAAAAATTTTATCCAAATTTACCACTTCAATTTTTAGATAGTATTTTAATTTAAGGGTGATTTGAACTTTTACTACAAATTATAGGTATTGCTTTCTAAAATAAACATAAAATAATATAAAAAATATAAGTACAAATAATTAATTTTGTACACACAAAAATAAACACAAAATAAAATACATAAATTTTTCTGTATTATATTATTCTATATGTATTTTTCTGTATTATATTGAATAAGCTTGGAAACAAATCTACTTGGGTGCTAATAATCTACATATAGTCGTTCCATTCCATTGCTTCAATAATTAATTACTAGCGGCGTCGGCAATAATGTATATTATTTATATAAATTATTGCCATGTGTGAAGGGACAAAGTCCAATGGAACGAGATATATATAATATATGATGAAATAAGGTGTAATGTCTTCAATAAAACAGTAGAAAGCAGAATAATGAAGTACAAACAAGGGTAATTCAGAGAAAGTTGCTGAAATTGACTAAATAAGAAAATAAGAATGGAAAGGTGATGTGTAATTAATTATATCTGATAGACCCACGAAATGAGAAATCTATTGATTAAGTAAAAGTATAAAGAAAATGACAGCATGTGAGTTAGTATAGAATCAGTATGCATATATATATATATATATATGAGTAAGCACAAAAGCAAATAACAATGAAGTAAAATGATAAGTTGCAGGTCCATATATATATTCTTGAACCACTTGGAATCCTTGTAACATCTGCAATTACAAAATAATTGGGATCAAGACTAGAGAAATCATACTTGAAGTAATGTACAAATTTTGTAAGCCCATTATCACGAAATGTACAAAATGCTAGAACAGATACTTTCCACAATCTTTAAGATCAATTGGCCTGGATCAAGCTATTGTTATGGGGAATGAATTACTATCCTATTCTATCTTCCACACAGCAAAATCCCATTCTTGTAGCTATATATAACTATTCACTGTCCTTACACTGTTGCAGAATGCTTCTTAGACCAGGCAGCAAGGAAACACCTTGAAAGGGCATTAGTTGCTGCATTTTCTACACATGGTTTGTAATGGATCTCAACGTAATATCCTAACAGCTTGTGTAACCATTTTTTTTTTACCAAGAAGAAAACGTTGATTTTATTATTTTCTCTGTTTTAAGTTTTTTTTCATAAAATTTTAAAAATAAAAAAAACAGAAAATGAAAACGAAATCGAAAACTAAACAGCAATAAATTTCTAACTAGTAGTGACTTCGGGCTTTACCGCTCAAATTTAGAATAAATATTTTATTTAATCCCTTAAAGAATAAATTTGAAGACAATTTATTCCCTCAAGATTTTAAAATAACAAAATAATATTTCAAGATTAATTTTACAGGACATGTTAAGTGATAATTTAGTCTTTCCGTTAAGTTTTTATTAATTGAGTTGCAGTTATATGCATGATATGTTGTATGACATTCACTTAAGTTGTGTCATATGATAAATTTTTTAACAGAAACTTAAGAGAGACTAAATTATTACTTAACATGCCATATAAAATTAATCTCGATGGACTATTTTGTTATTTTTAAATACTAAAGAACTAAATTATTTTTAAAATTAATCTTAAGAGACTAAGGCCCAGTTTGGATAAAGAGCTTAATTAAGTCCTTATATGTAAAAGACTTCTTAATAAGGACTTTAATAATAACTAACTTTTGAAAAAGTTATTTTGTGTTTGGAAGTAAAATAATATAAGTGCTTATTTTAGTTTGTAGTGTTAGTTTTTAAAAAGTTGTGCAAAGACTTTTTGAAAAAGTTTAAATATTTTAACTTCTTCAATAAGCACTTAAAATAACTTTTTAAAAAGTCAAAAGTTATATAAAAATTAATCCAAACACCTATACAATAACTTATAACTTATAAAAAGTTAAAATAAGTCATAAGTTTGCTATCCAAACTAGCCCTAAGAGCCCGTTTGGGTAAACAACTTATTTAAGCCTTTCTATAAAAGTAACTTTTGAGAAGTAACTTATGAATAAGTTATTTTGTATGTGGATATAAAATAACAAAAAATTTTATTTCACTTATTTTGAAAAGTGCTTCTAGAGAATTAAAATAGTCCGACTTCTTCAAAAGCACTGAAATAACTTCTTGATAAGTCATAAGTTACATAGCCAAATAGAACAGAATAACTTATAAGTCGGAAGTTAAAAAAAGTCAGAAGCACTATAATCCAAACGGGCCTAAATAAAATATTAATTCTCAAATTTAATGATGAAATCTCTTTCCTAAAAACTAGTGCCTGAATTTGGCAATAACTTTAGTGATTGCATATAACATCCTTGTATAAGCTAACTATCATTGCATTGTTGGTTTCATTTTCTTTGAAAAGTAAGCAATTAGATGTTTTCCTTGGCTTAACACAACTCTGGTTCCAACTCTTGATGCATCAGTTTCAACTCCAAATGGAAGATCAAAATTAGGTAATGTTATTATTCTATCTATTTATCGTTATTTCGTAACACCAAACATATTTTAGTTCTATTTTCTAGAAAATAGGAAAATGGAAATGGAAAACGGACAAACCAATCACACCCATTATTTTGCTATGCATGCTTCACTTTAATTTAACAAATTATTAATTTAGTTTACAAAATTGCAAAAAGTCATTTAAATTGGCCCTTTGGATAATGTTGGTGAAAGTAAAATTAATTATATGGTTTAATAAACGTACTACTCCCTCCATTCCAAAATATTAGTCGTTTTAGGGAGAAAAAAAAATTCCACAATGATTATCGTTTTCAACTTCCAATGCCAATTTAATTTTTTCATACCTATTATACCCCTTGTATCATTTCTCTTTCTTTCTTGAATATTACTCCAAGGGACCACTAATCATCTTTCTTTCTCATTAATGCTTTAGGTAGTTTAGTCATTTTAATATATCATTTTATAAAATTGAGAATATTTATTGAATTTCTTAATCTACGTGTAAAAACCTTAAAAGACTAATATTTTGGAATGGAGGGAGTAATTAATAATGTATTAATTTCATCAATTTAAACATACAAAAAAAATTTAATTTTAAAAATAAAATAAAGGTTTTTTATTTGATACACATGGGTACCGATACCCATTATACAATCAATGATTATGATTTGATAATTGACTTGATATATTTTGAAGATAAACATATAACTTTTTTTATAACCATGTGATAGCTAAGTTTTATCGATACTCATACATTGTTTTTACCGAATAAATCACCTAAAATTAAATTCTAACTAGGTTTTTTTTTTTTTGGTTAGTTAAACTAGGTTTTTATTTCATAAAAAATCTATTCTTAAAAAGGACTTTGATTGTTTTTTTGGTAACAAATAAACAAGGACTGATTTTGTTTTGTCACAAAAAAAAAAAAAAAAAAAAAAGAGAATGTGATTGATCAGCCATTTACGCCCTCAGCGTTTCCCACCGTAACATTGCTCTTTCCCTTTGGCGCTTCGTCTTCACTCTTCACCTCTCTCAAACTATCTCACTTCCTCTGTTCATCATTGGTTCTACTTCGCATGCTACAAAAATGTAAGAATCCAAAAATGCTGACACTTTCTTCTTCCCTCACTTCGTGATCATAAGCACAGTGAGCTTTTTTTGTTTGCTTTTTGGAATCTCCATGTAGCTTTAGAGATTTCGTGTAATTTGGTTAAACCCCATTTCATAAATTTTGGATTTTTGACTTGGGTTTGTGCTATTACTCTCTAGTGCTTTCTCTGTGTATATTTGTAGAGACTTGAAAGACTTTGGTGTCTTGTTCTGCATGATATGTTGTTCAATTTTTAAAAATGGAGCATTTTTTTGAAGTGATATTCAAATTTCCAACTTACATGTAACTGAAGTAATGCTACTTGTGATTTTTTTAGTTACATTAGTAAAAAGCTTCTCAACATGGGCGTTTTGTGTTTCTGTTCTATTGTTCCTTGTTTCATGGTATTGGTACTTATGTATTGGAATGTGTCCTTGGATCATTTTGTTGTACTGGGAAAGAAGCATCCTTTGCGCATTTCCATTGTGGTATTGCCATCATTTCCTGATTGGTTATCTTGATTTTTTGTTTGGACTGAGTACTGTGTTTTTTGAGGGTCTGAGTTAATGCTCAAACAGAATTTGCATTCAATACAATGACATCAGTGGATCTATAAAATGAAAATATCCTTTTTGTCATATATATATAAATCCTATATTACTTTTTCAAACCCTAAGTTTCTTTGTTGTCCTTTGAGATGTATCGTGAGCATATTGATGATTAGTTTCTTTTAGTTTTGATTGCTCTTAGTTTTGCCATAGATAGTGAAAAAGTCTTATCCTATTATTCCAGGATAGGAGCAGGGAAGAAAACTCAAACTTCTTATTTCAATGGGACGCGACCTGCATTTTCAAATGCAGCTGTAACTTCTATATGCGGCAGAAATTTGAGGAAGAATCAACTTGGCAGCGTTATATTTGGGTGCAAGAACAATACAATGAAAGAATGCCTATCTAAACAACTCTTCGGTCAGTCTTCTACATTTGAATGTTTTTTTTGTTAATAGCATTTGAAATAGTAATTGCTTATAAGTACAAGTGTAATAACAAACATGTGACAATGATATTCAGCATTATAAGTTTGACACTGTGTTGTACTCATACAAGTCTCCATTCTATATGGCAATATGACATGACGACAATATTAGACAGGAACTTAATGCTTGAAACTTGTGATACTAACACCATAAAATTGTCGGTATTGTCAATCACGTCGTCACTTCTAGGCATTATGGTGACTTTCACTTATTTTGAAGGTAGTGTTGTTGTAACCAGCTCATGGGAATTTTTTGTCTGTTTGAACAGGCTTACCAGCTCAGCATTTCTCTTACGTGAAGAATATTGATCCTGGCTTGCCTCTATTTCTGTTCAATTATAGTGACAGGAAGCTTCATGGAATTTTTGAGGCAGCTGGCAATGGGAAAATGTTCATAGACCCTTATGGATGGACTGCTGGTGGTTTAGAAAGAACGCAATATCCTGCACAGGTATCGCTTGCTATCTACATACTATACTGTAGTTGGTGTGGTTCTATTCAAGATAGTTGTGGTCATAATTCATGAACAGGCACACATGTTCATATTTTGCATTTTTTAATGTTCAAGGTGCAAGTATGGGTCCGGCTTCAGTGCCATCCACTGCCTGAAGATACATTTAGACAGGCAATTGCAGACAACTACTACAATACTAACCATTTCTGGTTTGAGTTAGACCATGCACAAACAAGCAAACTGATTTCTTTATTTACGCCCTCAGCAAATATTCCTGGTAATTCTGGCCCTCGGAATACACTTAAGTGGATGACTGTATCTCAACCTGTTCCATCGCATGAAACTCAGAGGGAAGGTGAATCATTTGAAACGTTCGAATGGGATGTAGAGCAATATACTCACTCAAGTCTGAGATCAGAATCCACTGAAAATGATTCTACTTTAGATGACAACATCCAGCCATTGGATACTCATTTAGTTGCAAAGGAAGCAAAACAGGATGAGAAGAACCTCATATTTGCTAAGCTACAGGATTTAGCTCTTAAATCTAAAACTCAAAATGTCTCTTTGCCAGATAATGTAAATGATACTCCTGATGCAAATAATATGTGCTTGGAAGAAAAGGGTAATTTGGAGATACCGGGTGGTTTAGAGAAGAAGGAAGAGAGTCCTAGTCCTCCATTGGAATATCAACACGACATAGCCCAGGTGGTTGAGGATGTTTGATGGAAAATATTAAAAATGTCTTAAATTTTGTTCACAAGCAACTAATTAACTTGTAGTGTATTTATAGTTGGTGCAAGAGGTCAAAGAACTCACGGCTTTCAAGAAAACGCAAACTGAGAGGACTAGTTTCCTGGAGCAGAAGCTGGTACTCTTTGCTACGTTGTAGTTTTATCTATAATTTATCATATTTCTTGGTTCTTTCTCCATCCCTAACATCTTTAAGTATATTGATAGCATGCATTAAAATAAATTCAGTCTTCACAGTTCACACCAATTGATCTTAGAACTTCTTAGTCTACCTTATTTACAGATGGTTGTTATGTAGTTATATCCTCATATTAAGTTTTAAACTTCTGCTACAGTGCTAGTGCTCGAAGTGGTTTTGGTTCTATTGCAGTGACTGCATTGATGCAGTGAGAGAGTGGAAAAAATAAAACAAATGGGTTTCCAACAATTTAAATATATTGAGAGACACCTTTTTTCACTCTTTCTCTTTCCATGTCCGTGTAGTGACTGCTGGAGATGCAATGCTAGATTTTGCTTTCCTCTTAAGTTTGAGTATACATAATTTAAAATAACCGGAAAAGCAAATTCATTAGAACATAGAAGCTAACTGAAGAAACTATAAGTCAAGACTTTATTAATGCATGGCTGGATATGAGTAGAAAAACTATGATTTCAAAAGTACATTGAAGAATGGCTAAGAAGCTTGCATTGATTATTTGAGAAGTTCCATCAGAAGTGAAAGCCCTGGGAGTGTAAATGACTGATAAAGATTGTGTTTCATTATGAGTGACATCATGAATTCTGTGAACCATTCTTTTTGGAAGTACTGTACTCAGTTTCTATTTTTCATATCTTGTCTAACATAGCATTTCCCCTTAATTATTGGCTTATTTCTATTTTCCTTTCAGATGGAGGCAGAATTGGAAATTCAGCATCTAAAAGATCGTTGTAGGGTGTTAGAATCTGCAAGTAATATTCCTTTGACACATGTTGAGAAGACATTTACCAAGTCATCTGCTGAGCTGAATTTAGATCCCAAAGATTCATTATTTTTAATTGGAGGCTTTGATGGAGAATCATGGTTAGCAACTATGGATTTGTATTCTACTTCCCAGAATGTGGTCAAATCTGTCAAGCCTATGAGCTCAGTTCGTTCATATGCTTCAGTCGTACAGTTGAATGACAATATTTATGTTTTTGGTGGCGGAAATGGTTATGTTTGGTATGACACAGGTATGCGATCTTGTGATTTTAAAAAAAATTTATTGTTTAACTTTAACTACAATGAAGGTTTTCTCAACCTTTTGTGTATTCTGTCTATATAGTTGAATCATACAGTCCAGTTGATGACAACTGGACCTTTTGCCCTTCACTGAACCAGAAGAAAGGAAGCTTGTCTGGAGCTGCTCTGAACGACAAAATATTTGCTGTTGGTGGAGGAAATGGAGTTGACTGCTTTTCAGATGTTGAGATGCTTGATTTAGACATTGGACGGTGGATCACTACGCGTTCAATGCTAGAGAAGGTAAAGTGGAACTATCAAATGGTAAATATTTCGGGGCTTGATTGAGATTTGAGAGGTATAAGTTTGGAATTTGGATAACTGTAAAACAAGAAAGAGAGCTTATGCCTTTTACCTTGATTTTTTATGCATAAACTTTTATTTTGAGTGTTTTAAAAAGTGCTTCTTGAGAAGCTAGATATTTTAACTTACCAAAATGCACGAAAAATAACTTAATAGAAAGTAATGAGTTGTATAGCCAATAGGGACAAATGGTTAAAAAATGTGACTTTCAATTTCTGAAAAGTTAAAAAATGTCATGAGTAATGTGATTGAAAAGGGATTAGAGGGAGACCAAAAAAGACTATAAAAGGGGTTATCAAGGAAGATTTGAGAGTTAATGGTTTAAATCCTAATATTGTTCACGATAGAACGCAATGGCGTCGTTTGATCCATGTAGCCGACCTCACATAGTGGAATAAGGCTTGTTGTTGTTGTAATGTGATTGAAACCTGCCCATGGGCCATGTCAATATGCTTGCACCAAGTACTGTAATCTACTTAACCTCTGTAAGACTTCTATCTACTAGTCACAGTTCTGCCTCACCTGAGTCGCTACTTCTCACATTACGGTCACCAAATAAGTAGATGATCATTTGGTGCTTTTCTTTGGAAAGCATACAACATTGTTGAACTTATTGCTTGAATGCTCTTTTAATTTTCAGAGATTTGCTCTTGCTGCAGCTGAACTCAATGGTGTGCTTTATGCTACTGGTGGATTTGATGGAACTGATTATTTGAAGTAAGATTTGTAACATAATTTCTGTTGAATTGATTCATATCCATTACTGAAATTTGTATTTCATATCTTTCAAGCATACTTGATCTAGACTACAATTTTTTTATTTATTAGGTATTATATCATTTATATCTATATCTATATCTGCTCTAATGTGAGTAATGCCTCCATATAACTGCAGTTCTGCTGAAAGGTTTGATCCCAGGGAGCATTCTTGGACCAAAATCCCAAGCATGAATACTAAGCGGGGTTGCCACTCATTAATTGTTCTAAATGAAAAATTGTGAGTTCAACTAATTAAGATGTGTGTTTCGCAAATTACGTTTAGCTATGCTGATATAGTGCAGTGCAGAATTGTCCTCTCTGGACAATCTTAATTGACCAAATCTTAGGGTTTTTGGATTGTCATATGGGACTTGTTTACTGCTTAATAGTTTCCAAAGTACTCTTTCACAAGTATAGTTGTTTTTCTACAACCATTTAGAATTTTGTGCTTAATTGAGAGATGTTTCACTAAAGCTTATTCATTCACTTCATAGGTACGCTATAGGTGGCTTTGATGGAAGCGCAATGGTTCCAAGTGTTGAAGTGTTCGATCCTCGTCTTGGGTCTTGGATGATGAGGGAGCCAATGAAACACCCTAGGGGGTATTTCGCTGCTGCAGTTATCGATGAATCGATTTGCGTGATTGGGGGAGTTAAAGTT
The DNA here is from genome assembly GCA_013621005.1 of Aeschynomene evenia. NCBI lineage: Eukaryota > Viridiplantae > Streptophyta > Magnoliopsida > Fabales > Fabaceae > Aeschynomene > Aeschynomene evenia. The sequence continues at coordinate 31,654,576 of CM024268.1, read as the reverse complement.
GGTGACAACATTGTAGATACAGTAAGTATATTAACAATTATATTTCGTCTCTGGCGATACCTTAAGAACAAGCTTCATGCTTATGTATCTATACTAAAATAAATTATGTACATTTCAGGTTGAGAATTATAAGGAAGGTCAGGGATGGTGCGAAACTTACAAAACAATCGCTGCGAAAAGGTGTTTCTTGTCAGCTATTGCTTGCGGCCATAATTGACAGAAGGTTGTTCAGTGTGGTTGGTTCTGTAAAGGCGCTTCATCACAGTCATTGCTTTATGTGAAATCAGAGGATAAAGAGATATTTTTGCATGACTCAGAATCCTTCTTTATATTGGCATTGTATTTTTGTGATTTACTTCAATGCCATTCGGCTTAATTTCACAGAGCAACTGAGAATTTTGTATAAAGTATGATTGATATGAAGCTGTGCAGAGTTATTGCTGCTTAGTTTGTGTGTGCAGATAAGATTTACTATGACATTGTATATGAATTGTCTGGTTAATTGTACCAGTTATCATTTTTCATTTTTAATCAACTTGAATTTTTTCAAGTTTCCCTATTCAACAAAAGTAGATTTATGTTAATGACAAGGTCAAAAACATGAATTGCCACTATGATACTGATACCAATCTGAATACACAAATATCTATATATACTTGCATGATGAAAATATCATTTTTGTAGTTTGTATAACTGAAAGATCCTCTTGAAAGAAATATACCATCATCTTATTTACATGAAATAAAAAGTTTAGAGATGAGAGACTAAGCCTCATCATAATAGTAAAGTTGTTGCTTTGTAATCTAGAAATTACAAGTTCAAATCCTGAAAATAGTTTCTTTGCAAATCAAAGCAAAGACTATATTCCTCTATCTACCCTTCCTAAACTTCAATTAGATCTTTACAAATTTTCCCAAGACATCAAAACTGGGTAAATTTCAACTTACTACCATAATTTACAATGTAATCACAAGTACATTGCTATCTAACAACCAGTAGTCCAAAAATGATAATTTTATGCTTTTTTGACCTGGGAGAGGTAAACTAATTGCTCTTTACAGAGAGGTACTAGTTCACGTTTTGGTCCCCCAATAATTTGCACTGGAGTAACATTTTCAAACACAGATTCTATACCAACACAAACATTCAGCATGAAAGAATCAGCTTCTGGGGTTCTATAATATGGAGCAACTAAAGCCAACTTTCCTACCTCTTCAGAGAATTCGAAACGGCTCAAATCAAGGTAGACATGGTGTGTTGCAGCTTCATCCATACACATTCTTATCCACACCCTGCTCTTACTAGAGATATTATGTAGAGTGATTTCACATGGTATACCAGCAGGTAGTCCTGGAACAAAGGGAAGAGGATGTTCAGAGTCATTATTGGGAATTCTTAGTTCTGCCCTTGTATATCTGATTGTTTCACTAAACACAAACTGCTTTAGAGAGAATAACTTTAGGCATTGATCAAATGGAAGTGAAGTGCAAGAAGCTGCGTCGATGGAGGCGCTACTCTCCGGCAATAATTTCCCAAGTTCAACTACGAAACTGGATTGCAAATCTGATTTTTCCATAAGGAGAGATTTAGCGCGAGAATATGCAGTGGTAAGCCTCTTGAATGTAAAATTGCGAGGGCAGATTCTAACTCTACATTGCCTGAGGGCATGAGCAAACAATACTAGCTCCAACACATTCAATTCCTCTTCTGCAGAGAAACCTACAAACCTACTCATCAATTCTTTTGCTCTACACTCAAGCTTTCCCAGCTTTAGTTCCAAGTTTCCCTTTTCAGAATTCGCCTCTTTTTCTAGCAGCAAGTATTCCCATACTTTTGCAAGCAGCTTTATTATCCGAAGATACAGTGAAGTAAATGCCAAAGCATCAGAACATGCTGGAGAATCGACTGTCACCATTCCCAGCTCTTCCTTCCAATAGCTGCATCATCATTATAATTATCCCACAAAAGGAAGAAATGACAAAAACCCAAGAAAAATTAGATGCATACATTTATATATAGAGAGCATAAGATGCATGCATACTAAATTAAACAGTCAAAAGAGGCGAAAAATTCCATTTCACGTAGAATCATTTTACAAGCGTGCAAGGCATCCTGAATTTAAAGCCTTCAAAACAAGATAAGCACCATCAACCAACAAGAAACCCCCCATCACAGATGCATGCTCATTTCAGCACAGAAACATAAAACAAGATGCCACAATCGAGTCAATGCAAGAGAAATCTGTACAAAGATCTGGGATCACGCGCACATTCTACATACATGTAGTACCTCAATGAATGCTAAGGAACAAATGTTAGTGAAGCTATTAAACAGTTATTACCTCAAGGACTGTTGCACTTCATCCGTACAACCTGATTGTACCATCTGCCATACATCAGGGAACCTCGCAAGGATGCAATTAGTGTAGTATATACCTTCACTGTACGCCAGTTGCTGTTGTTCTTCCGCTTTTGTCTCCTCCTTGACAGGGGGCTGAGTTTCAGAACCAACCATCTCGTCGCTGGCCAAGTTTGGAGCATCATCTCCAAATAAAGGTGACTGTCCTTCCACATCCTTAATATCTGTTTCACAACGCTCTTCGGATTTGCTTTTCTCACATAGGTAGGCAAAAAGGGCATCCCTATCCATGACATCACTAAAAGCACAATGAATTCTACCTAAGAATGTAGCTGCAAAAGAAAACATTACTGGTGGTGTCCTGGCTTTATCTCCATTCAAGAGTGGAGCAGATATAGAAAGAACCAACAGGGCAGCCATCCTCGGACTACAAAATTCCATACTGCCACCAAAAGTTGCTTCTATCTGTAATGATAACATCACAGAAGTAATCATTGCCACTCTTTCTAAGAAAAATAGGAATTTCTATGGTCAAAGATATACTATATGGTTGCATTGTAATCTAAGAAAGCATACCTCTCCATTGATTTCTTTCGCAATTAAGACCGTAAATTTCTTGTGATTCCGGCCAAGATGAGAAAAGGCAGAAAACAGTTCAGCTTCATCCTGGTAAGAGAACACTTAAATGTTAAGCATGGAAGCAACAGTTGAGAAGTGCTAAAAAGTGGTTGTGCTGAGTATCTTGCCTCCATTAGAACACATTCAAATCAAGAAGAATTGGAAGAGCGGATTCAAAACAATACAGTTAAACCATCAAGAAGAAAATGAGCAAACAAGTGAAATGAAATTTTCGCAAGCAATGCAATCATAATTTTATCTAGTCTGGTGTAAAACCAACTTGAATACTAAAAAAAGAATAATGCAAAGTAAACCTGTGGATAGCGGTCTAAATTTTTCAGAAGGCCATCAATAGCTGATTTGAACGATGCTCGATCATTTAGCTTCACTACTTTAAGTATTTCCCTTCCAGCATATCTTACATCCCTATTATTATCCACCAGAACACCATGAAACTGCAAAACAGAAAGAAACATATGCAGGGTAGCATTCAGAAATTGTCACATGGACTATTTGAAAAGAAAAAAGAAAAAGAGAGTAATGCCCATAGCCCCATACAGTAAGTCAGCAAGAGAAAATTTATTCTATTTGGCAATATAAGTTTACTAAAAAGGATTAGGAATGCTTAAGAATCCCACTCAGAAAAGCACACCGGATACGCATAACCCTTGACAAAATCCGCACAATCCAATCATGTAGGTTTTGTTTATTTATATAAAGGGTTTATCTTCAAGCTCCAGCTTAACAGAAATCTGAGACACATGTTTTTTAGTTGCAGAGTGGATTGCTTTCGAAATTTGCCCTACCTTAGAAAACAAGGGTAAACCTTTCTGCTTTTAAAAATAATACAAAGATTGATGTCATTAAATCATGATGATATAATGCAACGCATCATGCAGTTTCAAAGAAAAGGATAACTATAGGCAATTAGGCACCAAAAATTTGTACAGGACATCAAGCTAGAATGACCAGTGAAGGATGAGAAACAAACCATATGCACATGCTTTTCCTGAAGATTTAGACAACCATTGGTGGCCATGTGATGCATAGTTTCTAAAGCTTGTAACCGAACTACCACGTAGTCATCATTCAAGGCATCCATTAACAAGCTTAAGGCTTCAGAAGCAAACTCAACAGAGATTTTTGTCAGCGCACGCAAGCACCGACATACTGACATCCGCACCTTCAGTATAAGCAGAAATATAGTCATTATTTCATATATTAACATAAGGAAAAAGCATATAAACCTCAAAATATACATAGATTGTTTTTGGAATGATTAAAATAGGAATTGAATTGATTCAATCGGTGTTTTAAGTAATAAAACTAACTTGTTTTCGTCCAACTCCTATTAAGAAGAATAAAAGGATTTCAAAATCAAAAGAATGAGATTCCATGAAATTACAATTCAATTCATTAAATGATTTGATTTACAAAGCAAATCATTTCCCATCTTTTTTCATTCCAAACACACTCTTAACCTTCAGAAGATCGTAGCAAGCGGAAGAGCAATATACGAAGTTTTTACTAAGTTACCTCAAAGAACTCATCCTCAAGTCCATGAACTAGAGCACCAGCAACACTGCTTGCCAACTCCACAAATTGTCCATCTGAGTTCTCACCCAAAGAAGTTTCCTTTTTCCTTCCAGAAACTGAAACTCTCTTTGACAAGCTTTGCAAAAGAAGTTCCTCAGATACTGTTTCCATCTTTCCTAGACCATTAAAAGCTTCAACCCTGACCACCATACTCATATCTCTAGCCATAGAACAGAGCTACATGCACATTCAGGGATTTTAATATTATTGAGGGAACCAACCAAATATTATGATAGGTCAATTTCAATTCATTGTCAGTAGAGTAATTTTACACAAATATTCAATCATGCATTGACACATCAGCAAAAATTTTTAACTTAACCACTCACTATCTAAAAAGTCTCACAAACCAATGCATGTGATTGGTTGAAAATCAGTACATCGTAATTAAACTCTTATTATCATAAAAGCTTGAGAACTAAATAGAGACTTAACAAATATACCTACCTTAGCAAATACTTGGTTGGACCAATAAGTCTTCGTGTCTTTGTTAAAAGCTGCTAACAGTTTGCCCCATACAGCTACCTACAACATAACAAAGTTCAAAATTGATCATTAAGAGAAATTTTTTTTTTTACATTATAAAGTCAGTCATCATATGCAATAATCTATCTTTTTAAAACTATTAATCCAATATTTTAAAAGTTTGATTAATAGTTTTAAAAAATTAGCTTACTGTATATGATGGTTGATGGTGACGGATTTTGTGATGTACATGTATCATTACTCAACATTAAAAAAACTACCATCATCCCACACCTATGTCAAATCTATTTTGTAGGACTAAAAACAAAATATTTTTCTAGTATATTGTGTTGTAGCATCAAAATCAGCATTTTCCCTTTTTCTTTCTTCCTTACCAAAAAAAAAAAAAATCAGCATTTTCCCTGAAAACAAAATAAAAATAAAAATAATAATAAAATTTAAAAAACCTATCTTGAGTGAAACACACAAAATTTTTAGAATTTTGATTTTACGATTTCCGTCAAAAATCTTAAAAAGAATTTTGAAAACAATCACCTAGGTTGCATTTTTTAGTGATAATGAATAATAACAAACAAATAAATAAATAATCCATATCTCCATTGTCCGTAAATGTCCCAAAATATTTAGTTTAATTTCAACATAATCTAAAATTCGCTTTAATTCTATACATCACAAAAAAGCTCATAAACTTCAGAAATTATTATGATAAATTCCATATAATACAATTGACATTAAATATCCCCCATTAAAAAATTTAAGATGCACGGTGCACCTTGCAAAGTAAGAAACACCAAAGACAAAGCCTCCCAATATAATAGAAAACCCAAAAACAATAAAAAAGAAATTTTGAATTGGATCAAAATTATTTTTTTTCTTACCACGCGAACCGCAGATTCTCTCACGCAATCTTCCATATCCTCAAGAAGCTCAACACCAACCTCATAGGATCCTTTCACGAACTCAACGTTTTTGAAATCATCACATTCTTCACCCAATCGAACAAGCCCTTCCAATGAAGCTTCCCTCACGTAAGGGTAAGGGTCCATCGTGAACCCCATCATCATCGCGAACTGAATCTTGGGTCGGACCCAGAACCGATTACCCGCATTCCTCAGAATCCAAAGCTTTGCCTGAACGGAGCTGAATTCGAGACACAGCGACGCGAAGAACTCGTCCTCGAGCTGGATTGTCTTGTCGGAGATTGAGGCGAATGAGTCGATTAACTCGGCGGCGAGTCGAGTTTGCGCCTCTTCGGGTGGGGGAGTGTAGGATCGGACCGATTCGAGGGCGAGTTGGGAGAGGGAAGGGTGGTAGTGGGAGATGTCGGAGATGAGCTTAACGATGATGTGGTGGTAGTTGTGGTTAGTGAGTTGGAGGGAGCGAGTTAGGGTTTCGAGGATGGATGAAACGCTGCATTTTGGGGTTTCAGGGTTTGCGATTTGGGACCTCATTGAAGAAAAAGTGTGCAGAGTGAGTGGTTCTGGTTTTTCCGGTGGGTCGGGTTTAGGAGTGTTTTCTTGTTCATCCATTTTAGAGAGAGAAAGAGAGGATCGCCGGTGTGAGGAGAGAGAGTCGCCGGAAAATGATGGTGACGGTGGAGCAAGGGAACAGGGTGGTGGAGCTAATTTCGAATATTTTCTGCCAATATAGTTTTCTTAAAACCTTATTATATTTCTTGAACTGAATTGAATAGAAATGGTTAATTTTTGTGAATTTTATATTCATGGTGATTTTTGAAAGTATTTAATCTTGGTTTGCTAACAGTTTTATAATTTCATTCTTACTTGTAATTGGATTTTATTTACTAAAATGGTATAATAAGAAATGCAATTTTCTGAATAACAAAATAAGAATTCTCATTAAGTCTGAATTATTTGATTTCTTTAATGAAAATAATTACATAGTAAATTAATCATGGTGAGTTTTTTGCTTTTAAAGTATTTACATGGTAGGTACTATTAGAGAAAATTGTGAAAATGCTTAGAAAATTACTTAGAGAAAAAGGATTTTTATTCGGCAACCAAAAACAATATAGGGTATTAATATTCAATTAGTGTATGTGTTAAATAATAATTGATTTATAGATATAATTAATTTAAATTTAGATAATCGGTATCTTGTTAGATAATTAATCTTCAAAAGTTAATTTAATTTATATTATACTTTTTAACTTTATCAATTTATGATAAAAAAAATCAATCAATAATCTACCAAGAGAGAGCACTGCTCGAGTGAGAAAGGAAAAGGAGGTGCGACGTCCGGTAAGGTTGCGACCGCGGCTACCATATTTTGCTGGTACCAAATTATATTTACCTTAACATGTACTAATAGGTTAAACATACAATTGGGTATCGATAAAAAAAGAAAAAAATAGGTGTCCAATAAATGTCCAGAGAAAAATATTTATCAAATTTACAATTTAATTTATATTTGGATTTGAGTTTTTTTATTACCCCTGAATAAAATCATGATATATAAAAATTAGTTTATATAACAACCTAAGTTGTTTTCAGAACAACCAAATTACCTTTCACTAATAATTTTGGATGTGATTGATACCATATAACAAACAATGTTAGACCTCAAATTTGATCTTTGTAGTTTGTATCTATCTTGGTTATTCCACACAACACAAGTGCCCTGTTTCAAGAAAGATTTACCCTTTGGCTAGTCAAGACATCTAAGAAACTTCTCAACAACAGACAATTCTGCAGCATCTTCAACTTCTCAATCATCCCTATTTTTCCATCTCTTCCCTCTCATCCAATGGTGACATGAGGAAATTTAAAGCTGGAATATTCAAGTTAAAAGGCTCTGTTTCACTCTCCTTCCCAAGACTGTAAAAGAAACTCTAACTACTCCACATTATATTGGTACCAAGCTATAAAAGAAGAGTTCACAACATTTACGTAGAATCACATTTGGGATATGATATGGTTCCTTGTCCCTGCCACAATACACCTATAGGTTCTAAATGAGTTTTTCGTTAAAGAGTAATTCATCTCTTTTATAAGATCACATCACAATGCTCGATCTTTATAATAATCTATATTGATAATACTATTCTTAATTACTAAATCCTCTTCAACAACAACCAACCATCAGATAAAATCTCTTCAAGCAAGCTTTGATCTAACGGAACTTGGTCATCTTCACTACTTCCTTGGAGTAGAAGTAAATCATTTCATCTTCATCTTTCTCTCATATCATTTTTCTTGCCTTCATCATATACCTTCTAGAATGATATTTTGATCTTGTATGCCATCTTTACACAAACTTCTACAGCCACCCTTAATCTAATTGTATGCAGTGACACAACCATAGTGAACATTCCAATCCAATGCTATTGAATAAATGCTCCATCATGATCCTTATATTAGAGATAGTATTAAAGTGTAATATAGGATATTTTGTATTGTGTATATTCTTGTGTTTTGTTTTATTTTTTGTCAATTGTAGGTTATTGGGCCTTTCTCTATACAAGGCTCTTTCTTGTAAGTGATTCAATAACAATGAATAATTTTTATTATCGCTTACCAAAAAAAAAAAAAGAATAATTTTTATTATTTTTATATTTTGTGAGAATTGGGTATATGACACTATTAGAAAATTGGGCATTTTTAATATTAAATGTGTAAATGAAAGTAATATTGATAATTAGTGACCATAAAAAATACGTAAAACTAGTTTATGAGTATTTTCAACGATTATTAATTATCGGGAAAAAAACATTTTACCTCCCTCGATATTTGGGTCGTTGCAATTTAGCCCCTGAACTTTCAAAACGGGCAATACGATTCCCTGTATGTCAATAAATCTTTCTTTAACAATATTTTTATCAACATTTTTTAACAATTACATGTTAAAAATAATCATTATTGTTATAGTAGGGTTTTAATAGCTCTCTCTCATTTTCTTCTCTTTCTCTCAAGTTCTCACATACTCCTAACCCTAGCACAACATTACCTTCAACCATTGTTCTGTTTCAATTCAAACCTTAACCCTAAATTCATCATAATCCCAAAATACTAAGGCTCATTCTTTTCAATGATATTCCTGACAAGTTAAGGATTAATTTATTACGAATTTAAGTTCTGTAAGGTATTTGTTAATATTTGTCATATAACAGAAATACGTCCAACTAGTATTCAACGTGTATTATACATAAAACATAATGTGTATTATACGTATGTGTCTTATACATATAGCACATATTACGTCTTATGTATAGCACATGTTGATACTAGTTGAACGTATTTCAGTTGTACAACAAACATTATTGATTAATTAAATGGCACGAATCATGCTACATAAACATCAATAGATGTAAACCAAACCAAACATTTATAGTTAAAAAACATCACCGTTAAAAGAATAGGTGATTTGTGTGAGTTGTGTGACCCACAAAGAGGTCAAGCTGTTCATATTGCAATTCCAACATCCACACCACTACTTTTTGACTATATATATATATATATATATATATGGCTACAGTTGGAGGAGTTGATTGGCAAGGTATGTACTAATTCCCCTTATGATAAAAATCACTCATTAATTGTCTCTTAAGAATCCTAATTAGTGGTCAACTGCATGTAACACACTCTGTTTAGGAACATAATAATGCGTCATTGCTCACTTCATTCGGTTTTGTTAACAAATATTATAAAACTCTTGTTAAAGATATTTAATATAAAAAAAAAATTTAATTTCAATCCACATAAGTGTAAAGTAATTTTACACTGACATCTAATCATAGATTGACACATCAATAAAAGTCTTTAACTCAACCATGCACCCACTAACTAAAAAGTCACATAAATCAACAAATGTGATTGGCTGACTTACACTGTCAGTACATTATAATTAAACTCATAAAAAAATATCTTAAAATTTAAAATATTAAGATGAGTTCATAGTCTAAAAAATATAAAATAGTATATTTTCCAGATAAATGTTTTCTTTTTAATTACTTTAACAAATACTTTACAATATTTGTTAGCAAAATTCATATTAAAATTTCAAAAGTCAAATATTAACATGACTGAATCGATCAACTAGAAAATGAACTAGGCTCGTAGTAATAAGTATATATCCTTTCATAGTTAGTTTCCACAACGCAGTCATCTCATTGTGTTTTCAATTCTGCTCCATTCATTAATATTATCTACTCAATTTTCAGTAGTATAAGAAAAATTAAAAATGGCCAAAATAAAAGTTCTTAAGAAATAATTATGTGATTAGATAAGACTTTTATATATATTTTTTCTTTTATATATCTTATATGTGTATTTTATTATTTTTAAATTTTAATATAAGATATTTATTTGGTACTCAATATTTTTATTGGATATTGATTACCAATTGTGTGTTTAATCTATTAATATATGCTAAAATAAATATAATTTGGTACCAACGAAGCACGATGGTTACGGTCACCATCTTCCTGGACCCGTCTTATTCTTGATTGCACTTCCTCTTCCACTCTCTCTCACACACAACGCTCTCTTCTCTCTAACGACAAATTATGTATTGAGTTTTTTTTATAAATTGATAAAATTTGAGAGTATCAATATAAATTAAATTAACTTTTAAAGATTACTTACCTAATAGGTTACTAGTTATATAAATTTAAAAAATTTAAATTAATTTTATCTATAAATCAATCACTATTTCACACATATATCTGTTAGGTATTGGTACCATATATTTTATTGGATACCGAATCAAAATCCTTTAATATAACTTATTTTAACATCTAAATTTTTATTTTCTCTTCTTGAATGTGAAAATATGTAAAGTACCATCCATTACACATATTACTACTCAATTCTTTTGTTGAGAGTGTATATAGAAATTGAACTCTTATATATTAAAACCAAAACCCATGGTAAAAATGAATCTGTCTAAAAAGTTTAACTCAATTTTGAAGACAAATTAATCAACTCCACTAATTTTTGAAGAATATTCGCACTCTAGCTATCTTATCTTAGTCTAAAAGGGAAAAGAAATGAAGCACTAAAGAAGGAATCATTTAGAAATCAAAAGTGAGAGTTCACAAGGAAACATATTGTCACTTCCAAGGACCACCTCATCAAACCTGCAACCAAGTGTGTCTCCTCCTCCTTCAAAGATATTCATTCTACAAATAATGATTTTCTTTTTTTTTCTTTCTTTAAAAAATAGAACAACACTGTTATCATCATATAGTTGAAGGACTTAACTATATTTAATTGAAAGGAGTTTAAAGAAAAAATGTGTTTGGTTTAAAAAAAAAACAAATTTACATTTTGTTTTCTGAATTATATCAAGAAAATACTGAAAATTAAAATTGTAAATTTTGATTTTATGTATTTTTTTCGTAAAATTTTGAAAATAAAAAAATTAAAATGAAGATTATTTTTCACTGCAACAATAATAAGCATTTTTAACATGTAATTGTGGAAAAATGTTGATAAAACGTATTGTAAAAAAAGTTATATTGATATTTGTTGACTATTATTAAAAAAGTTATAAATTATTTTTTGACAATTAATGTCCGTTGAAAATACTTATAAGCTACTTTAAGTATTTTTGTCTGCCAGTAGTTGTTAATAATATTTTTATTAACATATTCAATGTTTAAATTGTTGAAAATACTTATTTTTCTAGTAGTGTTTGAAATCGGATGCACTACTTTGTAAACTTTTTAATAAATACTTCATTATGATGAGTACATCCCCATTATTATATTTCCTTCTTGTGGATACAAACCAGTTTAGCACTTTACATGTGTATGTGCATCAAATTAAAGTATTAAACAGGACTTGCCATAATTGATAGAAACAATGTTGACACATTATCATTAATTGATAGGAACCAACCAAAGAAGCACCAAATAACTGTTTCTCAATGCATGTATTCCTCCAATTATAAGTGAGAGGGACACACACAAAACATTATAAAAGAAGGAAGCATATATAACTGCACACAAGACACATATACAGTGCATTATAGAGACAAAGTGTATATTCGAATCCACATTATTAGTTGATGTATGTCTTTGTGTCAAATAGAGCAAAGTGGGAAAATATGTTAGAGTTGTATGTCATACATGTACATACAAAAATGACATGTACATCTACATATTTTTATATTTCGAGCTGGGCACAATAAAAAAAATCTGTCAAAACAGCTAACAAATATGAATTTGAGTCACAATTATCCAGCCCATTAAAAATATACTAATGATTAAAATGCTATTTGGGTCATAAAATGTTAAATGGATTTGTTGACTGTTTTTGCTGAAAAGTGTTATTCCCCAAGCATTTGTGTTTATAGATAAACAAAAATAAAAGTTATTTTTAATATTGTCCAAGTGTAAGTCTTTTTTTATTTCATTTTTTATAGAATTTAATTTTAATACACTGACAGTGTAAAAATATTTTATATTGTCATCCAATTAAAATCATTCATTTGTATGACTTTTAAGGTAGTGAAAGAGAGAAAAAACACTATTATAATTGACGTGACAAAATATGATTTAATCACAGAATAAAAAGTTTATAAATTAAATCCTATTTTATATGTATTCATTATAATGTATGGAAATGGTTGCTTGTGGAGTGGGTGTAGAACCCCACAATGGCACTAGAGTAGTGGCCTTAATTGACTAATTTTAGTCTCAACTAGTGTATGTTCATACAATACAATGCATTTATTTCAAGCAAAATAACACACCAAAACATTTTCTGAATTAAAGTATTTATTTATTTATAAATATGGAATAAATTAAATTATCAAGTTTTAATTGACATATCCATAACTATTGAATTTAATTGTGGAGTCCAATCACCTTCATTCTATCATTACATTCACTCTTTTTTTTAAGATAAGCAAAACAACATCTTAATTCCTAATACAGCAAAAAGGACAAAACATCCAAAATAAACTCACATTAAGATCCAAATCAGTATTACTTGTTATACATCGAAAATACATCTATCGAATATCCAACGTGTGTTATACACCATACGTAATGTGTGCTATAAGTATAACACATTACGTATAACACATATTACGTATGATATATAACACGCGTTAATATTTGATGAATGTATTTTCAATATAAAACGAGTATTACTAGATCCAAATACATACATAACCCCCTTTGAGATTATCCAAAAATAAATTACTCCACTTTAATTTCCTGCAACATCATGGAACACACTTAATTCCTTCATTATTATAGTACTTATTTGTGTTTCTTTCATTGATTAGACTTTGAAAATGTTATAGTTGTGAGAAAGATGTGCTCAAATTAGAAAACACGCAAAACTAAATCAAAATTGAGTTATATTCGAAATATAAATGTTTGGTGCACAACAAAAAAATCAGCCAACAAAGTCCATTTAACACTTTATGGACCAAATAACATTTTTAATCAGGAGTATATTTTTAATGGGCTGGATGATTGTGGCCCAAATTTCTATTTGTGGACTATTTTAACTGATTTTTTGTTGTGCCTCTAGCAATACTCTATTCGAAAATTGAATTGTGTGAACAAAGAAAAAACTACAGTGAAAATAGGAAGGAGTCGTAACTAAATTGTAAAGATATGATCAGTGATCACGCAATCTATGCAGGTGAGTGAACATGATTTGAGGATTTAATTTAACAACCATATTAATGTTGTATGTATATATTAGAAAATGATTTTTTACAACATAAAAGTTAATCATCATAAATAATAATTTAATCTTTTTAAATTATTAATACAATTTTTAATATCATGCATTAATATGATATTTTAAATGTTGAATTAATAATTTTAAAAAGTTTAATTATTTTATATGGTGGTTGATAGTAACGAATATTGTGGTGCACATGAATTAGTAAGAGATATTGTACAAGATATGAAGACTACATGTAATGTTTATTTTCAGTGACTCTAGAGTCAAAGTCAAAGGAGTCATGGAGTCAGAGTCATAGTGACTCCAAAATTGGTTCCGAACACACCCTCACTTACTTGTGCCTCTTTTCCATAACACATTGACTCTCTTCCAATACATAGTGACTTCAAAATTAGAGTGAATAAAAAATTGACAATTTTATTCACTAGGTCACTATGACTCTGTTCACTGAGTCAACAGTGACTCTCGCACCAAACACTTGATAGAGTCAATTTTTCACTAATTTCCTGACTCGTACAATAAAAATGTACTACACTTGTATAACATTTATCTCTATAAATTGTAACATGAATTCACTTTTTTCATCAGAACTTTTAAAATTTAATGATGAGGATGAATGTTGTATAACTTATTATTGTACATCACTTATTTTACGTGCTACAGTTATTGTACCACCAATATTTATGTATTAAAAGTTAAAAATACTAATTTTATTTCTTTAAAACTTACTTTTTTAATATAATTTCTAATACAAAAATGAATTATTTTTAAAATAAAATATTTAACTTAATTATTTTAAAAGCGCAATTATATTTTATGAAAATCGAATTTGAAGGAGAATAAAACTCAATTAAAGAACAAGCTTCATTGAGAACTGATGAGACATATGCTAGCAGGCAGCAGCCAAAAATTTTTAGGACAGCCATCCACAACTGCTAGCCCTTTTCACATCTAATTAAGAGCAAAATTAATTAACGAATCTGATACAATTTTTTCACTGTTGCTTACATATATTATGAACACTATAGAATTACTCTATTGTCTGTAGTCAAATTATTAAATTCTATATATATATATTCGTTTGGACCAAGCACTCACACCCCTTTTAATTACTACTAGTTTAGTTTTTTCTCACCTAATATATTTATTGTTAGATATTATATAAAATAAAAAATATCACATTTTGATATAGTTACGAAAATAATGTATTTGAAAATAAAAAATAAGTATATTAACTATTTATTAAAAATAATGATTCAAATATTATATGGTACTAAATTATATTTACTAAATAATTCCTCCAAAATTATATTTTCTAAAATTATGTTTTCATGTTTTACGTACATTATCAATCATATCACTTATGACGTGAGTACAGGTAATTAAAAATTTATTATTAATATTTTAAATGAATGGACCATATGCAATAAATATTAATTTTTTTTATTTTTTTATACATTCTTCACAACCATTTTAAAATATCTTCTCATTTGATTTTTAAAAAGATAAATATTTAGCCTACAACAAAAATAAAATCAGTTAAAATAATCAATATTTTGTGTATAGATAACATATATGATATATAATATATATATATATATATATATAGTGTATAATACATACATATTGTGCATACAATATATTATATGTTGCAATATCATATTTTTTTTGCAACATGTGATATATGATGTACATGCACAATATGTAATATATGTTACACATATTATATTATATATGTTGTGCATAAAAGTTGATTATTTTGACTAATTTTTTATTGTGCACAATGTTCTTTAAAAAATGTCTTAAATAGAAAAAAAAAAATATTAATTAGCTAGGTGAGAGAAAAAGCTAAACTACTACGTAGTAATTAATATGAATGAAATAAAATTATTAATTTATCCTAAAGCATGAATTTGTTTTAATTGTTTATATAAAACTTAAAAGGGATGTGAGTTTCTAGTCCGAGAGAAAATATATAGTTCGCTAATCTCAAGGTGTGGAGGATAATATTCCGATCCATATATATATACTTATATAAATATAACCTAATAAATTTATTTTTTATTTAGTCATCCATTCATTCATTCATACCTTGAGGGCACGTACGATATGATGCCCCTCTTCAGAAGCCGATAAAAAGAAAATAATAATTGAGCTATGTTATTCAATGATGTCAATTAATAAATACATCTTATAATTAATCATTATTTAAAAGTAGCATTATATGTTTAAATTTACTAGAATTAATATGCTCATCAATTTTTACCATTAAAAGCCTGTTTGAATTGCAATTGAAATATAATAATTGATTCTTATGAAAGACAATAATAAAAATCTCATCTCACACAAAACTCTGTGGCCTTGGAAGAGCGCAATAATGGTGACAAACCAAAAAAGGCATTATAAGTTAAAAAAAAAATCCTTCTAGATTTTTATTTAATTTTTACATAAGTTGTTTAATTACTATAAATCAAGATGCATATATATAACACAAATTACTATATTGATAAAGTTTTACTAACGAATATACACTAACTAGTTGCTATAATGATGAGAAAGGAAATAGTAATTACCACAATTTCATAATAGAATAATCATAAAGTATTGGTATATCCACAGTCAATATAATGAGTCAAAACATTTAACTGTTAGAATTTTGATCAACTTAATTAGCATAAATATAAATACGTGTTATTATAAATTAAATTTTAGTCAAAATTAAAATAAATATCTAAATAAAATTTAGATTATTATTAGTGTATGAGCATAAATATTAAATATGAATTTTTATATGTGCAGATGACATTTAGGTCTAATTACTAATTTTATGATAGGCTGAACTAGAAATTAAGGTTATAATGTTTATATAAAATTATTCCACAAACGGTAAGTGTTGTTTCATTTCTTGTTATCTCATCACCATTGAGGTAGAACCCTAACTTTCTACATAATGTTCACTAGTTTGAAAGATCAACCTTGTAGACAAAAAATTAAAGAAACCCAAATATCAATCAACACTACAACAATAATAATCATTATTTTCAACATGTAAATTATCGAAAAAAGTTGATAAAAGAATTATAAAAAAATTATATTGACATTTGTTGGCCATTAAAAATAGTTATAAACTATTTTTTAACAATTAATGACAATAATACTTATAAATTGCTTTTAAGTATTTTTGACAGAGTTGAAAATACTTAAATACTTATAGATTGCTTTTAAGTATTTTTGACGATAATAATGCTAAGTGGACAATGAAAAACCAGACAATACAGTTAATGAGCCTATTTTGGCTTTAATTTTGGCCCAAATAATCATTGAGATTGTAATGGGTTGAGTATTTATGGCCCAAAATCTCATTTATTGGCTGGTTGGGCTGGTTTTGTATTGTTCATTTAGCATCACCCTTTTGATGACCACTCAATAATATTTTTATTGACACATTTAATGTTTAAATTATTAAAAATAATAATTTTTCTAGCAGTGCAATTCCTATCTCGTCAAATATACGCTTAGACATTTTGTTCCTATACCAGCTTCTTCATGGTTTAACATGAAATAGGTGAACATGTGTTTCTTAATTATTAGATTTTGAGCGCATTTAATAATTTTATTATTTTGACTTTTTTTTTTGTTATACACGAAAGAATGCTCTAAAATAATATTTACAAATTAAAATCAATATACACATAGGAAGCATTTAAAACGAGCTTAGGAGAAAGTTAATTAAAAAAATAATTTATTTAGGTCTAGTTTTATATTGTTGTTGAGAGAGTGCTCTCATTTTTCAAGAATAGAAACTAATTTTATGTTTGATAAATTAAAACACTGAAGTTCTCCCAACTTTTAAGAGACCAAATGCTTTTGAAAGCATCCTTATAAGTGTGTTTTTTAAAGTTAATTTCTGCTTTTTAAAAGTTAAAAGATTAATATAACTCCTATATTTAATTAAAAAATTTAATGTAATTCTTAATTAATTGTAGATACTAATTTTTTATTCAATCTTAATAATATTTGTTATCATTATTTTACTAGCAATTTTATAATAAATTTATCAAATATTATTTTGATAAGCTATTTTGCACTAGACACAGGTGTACCAAACATATCACTGAAATGAAAAAAAAAGGGAATGGGAAGTTAGCGCGGGTGTGTGTGTCTCTCCATTATAAGTTGGAAAAACAAATAGTGAAAACTCTACAGCATTAATTATTTAATAATATTTATCGTATAACATAAATACATTCAATTAGTATTCAGCAGTTTTAGAACCATCAATGATTGGGGAACCCGCGGATCCATTGGCAACTCCTTTGAAAATTTTGCCTGAATGGTATTTCTTTCCTGTATTTCAAATACTTCGAACAGTACCCAATAAGTTATTGGGCGTTTTTTAATGGTTTTGGTACCTGCTGGATTATTAATATATGAGAATTAAAGAAGATATCATTATTTATAATCTACTTTCTAACTAATACATTCAATTAGTATTCAATGCATGTTATACATAATACAGAATGTGTGCTATATGTATAGTATGTATTCGTACGTATAACACATATTTCATATTATATATAGCACACATTGGATACAAGTCGGACATATTTCTGTTGTAAGATAAATATTTATCCTTAATCATTCATAGCTGCACCCTTCTATTATTCTATATCACTACTATATATATTGAAGGTGGGATATGCCATGAATTTGAACTTGGAGGAAGAAGATAATAATAAGAAACTATTAATTAGAACAAAAAAGAAAAAGGGTGTATTAAATATTATTAGAAGATGCCTTGTCTTTACATCACCACAAACCTTAACTTAGATGGAATTAACACTGATTCCGTTTTTTCTGAAGCCACCACTGCGGTCTCAACAATCATCGGCAAACCTGAAAAGGTACTTATCTATATATATATATTTATATGCCTTTAATTTCCTTCTTGTTTCTTTAATTCTATACCTAATTTTTCAGTGTTTAATTTGTCATGAACTGTGAAAAGATGACAAAAATCATGGGTTTATTTTGTTTTTCAGTATTCATCCATTTGGCTTTTGTTTTCCCTTTTCAATTTATTAGAATTCATGAAAGGAATAGAAAAAAAATTAAAACAATAAAATTTAGTTATATGTTTTTCATGTTTTTGATATTTTTACATTGTTTCCTACCCCAAATCTTGAAAACAGAAACTACAAGGAAATTAAAACAGAAACCAAACACACAAACTTGTCTGGAAAAGATATTATTGTCTTTTTAATCAATAAGTCCATTTCTATGGCTATGACTAACATAATAAAGCAATATATCGGAGACATGAATTGCATGTAGAAGTAGACCCAACTTCAAATTTGGCAGAATTTCATACATGGAATTGTGCCTACTTGAACATTCAAAATTAAATGATTCAATATATAATAGATATTCACTCTTTAATCATAAATGTTAGTTTGTACAACAGAAATACATTCAACTAATATTTAACGTGTGTTATACATAATTTCTGTCATACGTATATATAAACGTAAATGTGTTATACATATGACGCACATTACGTATGATATACATTAGATATAACACATGTTGGATAGTTATTAAATGTTATTCCTGTTATACAATAAAATTTAAAGAATGGGGCTACAATCATATTTAAGAATGATAAAATTGGTTATTGAAATAAGAGTTTAATTATGATCCGTGTAAAGAAATTTTGCATTATCATCTAATCATATAATATCACGATACTAAATATGGTTTATGTACTTTTATACCAACTTCTTAAAGATATGATTATTGAATGACAATGTAAATTTTTTTACACTATCGATATATTATAATTAAATATTCAGTAATTTTAAATATTAAATTAACATTTCTCATTTTCTTTGCACTGAAGATTAATGAATAGTTCCTGACGGTTTGTATTACATTGATTTAGTTTCATCATTACAACAAGAAAACTTTTCAGACTAATATAGCATATATAGATGTAGAAGTTAATATAGTCAAGCAATTTGACACCAAACAGTCAAGCATTGTAATGGGAATGAGTGAAGCACTTTATTAAATCATGGAGCTATATATGACTTGAGCTAAAAACAAATTTAAATCATGGAGCTAAATGACTTGAGCTAACAACAAATTCATATCATGGAGCTAATTGAATTCTGTTTAAGTAATAATGACACATAATTAGGGTGGAAAATTCTTATATGCTCATGGTCATGGAGTACATTCAATGTATTCTAGAAACATCTATAATTATTCATTTTGGTTTAAAATATTTACTATCTTCATTTTAAAATAATGATCGTTTTGACTATTTTGATACATTGAAAAACTATTGTACCTAGACATAAATTATATATTATTTTGAAATGAATGCATTAAAACTTATTAACTATAAAATTATTAAGTTGTTATAAATATACCTAATGAAATATACATTAAATATACCTAATGAAACATACATTAAATATACTTTTAAATCGTATAAAGTTTATTCTAATATGATACAATGAATCCTTCTAGGGTGATGCTATTCATAAGTACATTTTAGATTTATATTCATTTCTTCGTCCAACCAACTCATCAAATTTGCTAACATTTGAATGGGTGCAGAGAAATGTATGTATTGCACAAAAAAGATACGTACGAGTATCATTTCTAATCCTTCTAAAGTTCCAATACACACCATATTATGTATTGATGATGATATGATGTCACATGTGAAAAGGGATGTGGATAGTGGAGAGTGCTATACTCTTGCAAGTTGCACTTCATGTAGGAGGGACCACTACACCAACACCACTACTAATTTGTTAAGTTATTCACAGCAAAATCTCAATTTCATAACTCAACCTCAAGGAAATAATATAATATAGAATCATGATGATTGTTTTACTTCAATTACATTATGTGGTCTATAATATGATATATATAGTGACCATTTTATCTATACATGTTTAAAAAATAATTGTGGTGCATATATATATATATATAGTTTGTGATGGTGATTCTGAAGTCATCAGTGCCAATATCATTTGAGGGAAACAAAGAAGCAGCAGCATATGCAGAGATAGTGTCAATGGGAGGCATAAATAAACAAGTGAAGAGGAACCTTATTGCTACCATTGGCACCATATTGGAGTCAAACCTCTCTATCCCAAGAACTCGCTTTTTTCTCAAAGTCTTTGATACCACTGCATTTCCTACTCAATCTAAAATGTAACATTACTGCCTAATATCACATTATATTATTCTCACCATCATCATCACAAGCTGCATTATGATTGTTATTGAGCTCTAAAAAAACATTATGAGCACCTTTTTCTTGTGTACTGCTACAATTCTCATTTATATAAATATATGAGTTTAATTGTGACGCACTTACAGTGTAAAATACTGTTAGCCAATCACATTTATTGATTTGTGTGACATTTTGATTAGAGTAGAGGGTGGTTGAGTTAAACATTTTTGGTTGATGATGTGTCATTCTATGATTAAATGTTTAAGTAAAATTACTTTATACTGATAGTATATCAAAATTAATATCTAAATATATATACAAGTACAATTTTCTATTTGCTTGATTTGGTAAGTGATCAGGTTCATGCAATTTTCTATATACCCTTCCTAACATAAAACAATAATGGTTCTTGTACACAATTTTGTAGCCATCATCAGCCACTCTATCAATTTCATCAAGTGTTACTTTTTTATTTTGATAGGACCCACTATAAAAAAAGTGAAGGGTGACTAATAATGACTGATGAGAGAGTGTACATATAGCATTATTAAACTTAAAATTGGATACAAATTGTCAAACATGGAATTCAATAGGAAAAAATTGCTATACAAGTGAGTACTTTTTTTAATGTACAACTAGCGATTCGATAGACACTTTTTTTTATTTTTAATGAATATTTTATAAAATAATATTATTTAGTTTAAATTTATTAACAAATTTTTTATAAAATAATACTATTTAAATTGATTAAAGTTCTCTCAAATTTCATTTTTATTCATTAAAATATTACTATAGAAAGAGAGAAAAATTGAATAATAATAGAAGTTATAAATGGTAATTATTTTTAAAAATTTTTAATTTTTCTTAATTTTTGTTTAATCTATTTTGAGAGACAAAAAAGTAACCAACTTTTTGGATATTCTCTTTATAAGTAGTATAGATAAACATATATGAAAATTTAAGGATGAAAATACAAATTTAAATATTGAAGCTAAGTGATGACATATTAATATTCAAAAGTAATAAAATAGATAGAAAAGATCTATAAAAAAATACATGTACGAATATCATTATTGAATATGAAAATGGAGTTTAGGCCGGCTAATGATTATATATTTAGTAATTGCAGAAGTTAGAATCGATCGTAGTAGATACTTAATTAAGGAGAAAGGTCGTACAATTCACTAAATTAGCTTAATTAAGCATAAAAGGTAAAGTAAAAAAAAAAACACTGGCAAACTCTCATACTCAGCAAAAAGATAACAGTGCCAACCAAAAACCATATATATAATAACTTACAACTGAAAATAAAAGAAAAAAAGTACTCCTAGTCTCCCACACTCAATAATAATAACTATTCCCTTCGTTTTTTTTTTTAATTGTCCAATTTAAAGATTGTATGCGTTTTTTTTAATTGTTCATTTCAAATTTTAAGACAACATTTATTATTTTTTTCCACTCTTACTCTTATTTAATACTCACAATTTCTATTAATTGAGAAGAGATAATAACAAAGAAATAAAAGGGTAATTTAGTAAAACATATATATATTTTGTTAACTTAATTAATACTTCACTGATCATTATCTAAATTCTTGTGTGCATTTAAAATTGGATAATTAAAAAAAAAAAAAACGGAGGAAGTAGTTAATTAGTAGTGGCTACTCGCTGCGCAAATTACGAAAGTACCCTTGGATATCACGCTCAAAGTCACTCCTACGAATGCTATAGTCCCTCCGTGGAGTCTTGATGGTTTTTTCACCATCTGATGAACCAAACAGTTTCGAGAGAAAATAACGAGCGGCACCAATAACTACCGCACCTACGGTTACAATAACTACCGTAGATATGCCAAGAGCAGAAGCAGAAGAAGAAGATGATACCGTAGTAGCAGTACCACCTTCTCCTCCTCCATTAGTGCTAGAGTTATTCCTCCATTGCGATGCTCATTACTACCCATGATGATGATGATGATGTGGAAATTGATGTGAAGATACTATTATATGATAGATCAGTGTTGATCAGAGTTCAAAAGAGATGCATAATGTATTGGAAAGGAAGATGATTATAGTAATCTTGCAATATCAGTAATATAGAGTGAAATTGAGAACTCACAGAAAATTAAATAACAATCTCTACCAATCATATAACACTTTCCATTTCATAGTATCTGTAAAAAAAATCAAATAACAGCAACCTAATAACCGAAAACAATAAGTTTTAATTAAGTAAAATTAAAATCTTTTGTAAACATTAAATCAATCACTCAATTTAACTATGTTATAATTTAATGTTCACAACTATTCAATCTAATTTACATCATGACTTCACTCTTCAATATTAAATTCAATTTTTTATATTGAAAAAATGATATTTTCTATCTGAACATAATCAAACATTCATACTTACTCAATTGAACTTATTGTATCACATATAGTAAATCTTCTACCAACTAAATTACATTTTTAAAAGTAAATTACAATCGAACCTATATTGTTCATCAATTATAGCTTTAAAACATAGCAATGCACATTAACAAATACACCCTATCCCAAATAACAACAACCAATTATATATCCCGACAAAATACAAATTCTTATTAATACAATGTATAATCTCTCTAGGTCGAGAAATTATTGCATTTAACAAATTACCTGATGAACCAAGCACTTTGAGGATAAAAAAACCAGCGGAACTAATAGCACACCCAGCGGCACCAATAGAACCCAAAGCTGCGGCACCAATAGAACCCAAAGCTACGGCACCAATAGCTCCAGCAACAAAAAGAGATGTAGTTAATTCAAAATCTGAAGGCACAGAATCAGAACTACCTTCTCCTCCATCACTGCTAGAATTACTACCTGATTTCTTTGATGATGATGATGTTTGTTTCAAGTGATGAGTGGAAAATCAATTAGGGGGAGAATGTGTATATATAGAGAATTCTGGGATAATGTAACGGTTGCATTATGCAGTGAGTAATTTGACAATGTAATGAATGAGGAAATGTGTCGAATTAATGAACGGCACGCGTGCCTTTGGGTTTTCAATGTTTTGATGAGGATATACTTATGATAGATTTTACACAGCTAAGGATTGGGAAGATATATTGATGAGTTCATTCAGTTTAAAAATGAGCAAAATTACTTTTAAAATAATTAATATTGAAAAAATTGTGCTTAAAATAATTGATGCAGAAAAAATAATTTATATTTCGAAAAGATGTTAAAAAGGTAAATTAAAACTAATACTTCTAGCTTTGATTAAAATAAATTATTTTGTAAATAATATAGTAAAATAACAAAACACACATGTTTACTTTCAGAGAAAAAATGTACCTAACCAGTCGAGCACCAAATCTATTTTGATGTTTATCTTCACAATACAACGTCAGTCAGTTTATAGAGAATCAATGCCAAGATCCATTGAAAGATTTCAATATTCATGTTGTTCAAAAAATAAGTTCTCTGAACCAAACAGTTTCCAGAGAAGCCCAACAACTCCTACCACAGCACCAACAACAGTAATAACATCTGATCCCTTATGATCTTTTTCCACTGCTTTTGTTTGCTCATGATTTCTCTGACTTCCCAATACCATCCATTATACGTTCTGCTGATGTATATAACAATATATTTGATATTATGGTAAGTCATGAACCTTCTTCTTATAAGTATATATAGAGAGAGAATGTATTGTAGGGTCATGCAATAGAATGCAGAGCCTTTGGGTTTTCACTTTTCAATGTTTTGATACTAGTATTAGTACAAGTATATATATATATATATATAGTGGACAGGTTCATTGGAAACCGATGGTTTTACACTGCAAAAGTATTGGGAAAGAAGATGATAAGGCGTGGATTATTAGAGCTCACAAAATTTAAAAGATTATTGGAAAAATTGAAACTAATGGTTACACTTCAAAAGTTTTGTAATTTATTTATTTTAAGAGATTATAATTAACGAGTGATCGTAGAAAACTTAAAAACATATTTTTCTTAAGAGAGCTATTTTTATTTTTATTATCTTAAAAATATTTTTTGAGCAATTATCAGTATTTTTTTTTTCATTTTCCCAAAATGGACTTTTAGGCACTTGTTTTACAATAATGCTTGTCTCTTACGATAAAAATACGTTCAACTAACATTTAACGTGTGTTATTTGTATAGTACACGTACGTATATCACACATCTTATATCATATATAGCACACATTATATGTATACTTGTTGGACGTATTTTTATTGTACAACAAATATTATTGTTTATTTTATATAGGAATAATTATTTGGACAGTGTTTCATACACACAAGTATGAGGACAGGTAGAACATGTCTTGTGTTTGGTTCTTGAGATAAGATATAAAGTTATGGTCATTTTGGCTATGTTTATTTTTTATTGAATCTAGTAAGAGTTAAGAAGTTAGTGAAAAAAATGATTTTAGTACATGTTTGGTGTAGATATTATAATGGAGATGAGAACATAATCATTATTTACTCCAATTTTAAGATCATAGTATATTTAAAAGAAGACATAAATATGAAGAAAATTTTATATTCACATCACCCCTAACCTAATCCTTTTGTGGTTGAGTTTTTACCAAACATATAAGACTGTCATATTGTGGTATATCTTTGTACACTAGCGTCTTCAAATGATGATATGTGTTCACTCTTTGTGCAAAGACATACCTAAAGTAGTGTTTGTTTCATATAGTTGATATAATACAATACATAAATATAGATACAGTGAATTTTGTGTATTTTGTTATGTTTATTTTAATGTGTACAAAATAAATTTGAATCTGTATTTGTACATGTTACGAAATTATTATTGGGCCTGGAAACAGGAACCATGACAATAAACCGAATGGGTCAATACACTAAGGCCTAATCCAGGACTCCAAGTGAGGAACCTCGGGAGCCCTATGATCATCATCAAGATCGAAGGGTCAGGAGAGCCCCATGATCCTAATGACACAGATAGTGCCCAATCAAGGAGATCGTGGTCCCGCCCACGATCATCCACCATGGTGCAACCGTCGAATCCGTCGTCTATAAATGGGAGGTTGGGTACCCCAGCGAAGGTAAGAAAACAAACACATCACCTCATATTTTAACACTCTAACTAACTTGATCGTCAGAGTATCCTCGCAGGTACCCCCAACCAGTCTTGGGACTTCAAGGGAGGAGATTCGGAGTACGTCGGATCCCACATTATCCTACAGTAACAGTATAAAATTTTGTTTTGGAACTTTGATAAAAAATGAGAATGTCAAATGGTGAAATTATGGAAAATAAATAATAGGGGTAAACTTTGAATAAAATTATCATTAAAATTTATATATCAATACCTGTATTTTGTTTATCTACACCGAGTGTATGTGGATACAAAATACAGAAAAAATTGTATAAATACAGTCTTTTTTTTGTATATCTCTATACTAAACAAATAAGTCATTTTTTATATTATATTTTGTATCTTTTACACAATAAACAAACATTCTCTTAATATTTTATAGATAAAACTTTTGATAGGCAAAAATACTCTTAGTATTTTTTCAAAGTTACATAGGCTACAATATGTGTATTTTTATATTAATACATATATTTTTATATATATTATACACCTATATTTATTTTTTATATTTTAGTATATGGACTCATTTTAATAAAAAATATTATGTTAACATTTAAAATTAAACGTGCGAATAAAATATTCATCTTATTATCATTGAATATTATGATAATCCTCACTTATTTCACTCATCTATCTTATCAAAATACTCATTTTGATATTAACTCTATTTAAATAAGCGACTCTAAATCCTCAAAAAAATTTAAGAATGAATATATAGCATATTAAAAAAAAAAAGTAGGGAAGAATATAGAGCCCAAATTGTTTCCTAGCTTAGGGCTAACAACCTCTCTACTAGCAACCATAGGTCCATTTAACATATCATTACACCTTAAACCAAAACAAATTCAGTCAAAGATGTATACAAATAACATTAGGCGTAGAACTTTGTGAGGACATGAAAATGAACATATGAAATTGCTTTCTTTTATTTTTGGCTCATTCCTCCCCATTACAAAATAGTAAATAGTATTAAAATGTATTTTCTCTTTCTCTCCATTGCCTCATTTTGCCATCAAGTGAAATTAAAGGTTCTTTACAGCCTCATTCAATTGGACCCCACTAAATTTCCAAATTAAGAATTCATTGTTATGTCAATTTAACACCACCATAGCATATAATGTGAGGAAATTGAAATCATACATCTTAATCATCATGACAAATAATACTATAATGAAAATAAAAGCTGTATCAATCAATGTACATTCATATGGACAGAACAACTATACAACATGTATTTTACGGTTAGTAAACTAACTTAGCCATTACAGATTTGCAGGATTTTGTGTACTACTATTGGAGAACTAGAAAATCAGAATCACCGAAAATAAATAAATGAAAACTAACATATCAGAGATAAACAGGTCAGAAAAGTAAAAGGTCAATTGTAATGAATTTATATACTTACTTAAAATATAAGGATCAATTATAATAACCTTCTCTAAAATTTGATAGAAGTTATTATATTTTCTGTATGGGTAGTGTAAACTAAACAAATAAAGATCAATAGAATTAAAGTAAATTGAAATTTATCGAACTTCAATGTAGATAAGTTATAAGTATAACCTAATATAATGGATTGTAGCTAAAAAATTTATTCTTTTATATATTTTCTTTTTGTTGAAGCCGTATTTATTCTTTGATGTGCTCAAGTAAGTATTTATAATTGAAACAAGGATTTTGCACTTACTAAAATAGTAAGATAAAATTTTTACATTAAGAAGATACATTTTTATTCTTCCAATGCAATAGACCAATCATACTATTTTTAATTTTATTAAAACTTACTATTTTCATAAGAATTAATTTTCATTCGTTGACAATGTACAATTTTTTTATACAACCATCCAATCATGTCATGTCATATCAGTCATGATTGTGTTTTCTCTCTCTTACTGTTTAAAAAGCAATACAAATGAAGTATTTTGATTGAATGACAGTGTAAAACACATTTACATTGTCAGTTCATCAAAATTAAGTTTTTTTCATAATTCTTAACAGGTATATTTGTTAGCAAAAATCTCTTCAAAAGAAATTAAATTATATAAATATTGAGTTTAATTTTGGTGTACTGACAATGTAAAAATACTCTATACTGTCATTCAATCAAAATATTCTGTTTGTATGACTTTTTAAGTAATTGAGGAGAAAAAACACAATTATAACTGACGCAACGACACATGATTGAATAATCGTATAAAAAAGTTATACACTACTTACTTTACAGTATGGAAATTAAATTCCATAAATATTAAAACTTTCTTATTCTATCAATTCATACAAAATTAGAAATTAAGTTAGAGGGAAGATAAGTTCATTACAACACTACAAATTTACAAACATCACATTATAATGTACATATTCAATTACCTTTCCATTTCAATCTTCATCATCCTATTTCCTCTCTCTCCTCTTTCACTTTCATTACAAAAAACTCACAGAAAAGAAAAACCCTTCAAAAAGTTGAACCATTTCATGAATAAACAAACACATTTTCCACTCTCTCTTGATCCCCACCATGGAATCTCCCTCGGCACCAATCCTCCCCATCTCCACCACCGCCGCCACCGCCTCAGACCCTCCATCCACCACCGCCTCCCTCCGCGCCATAATCACCAACCTCTCCGACTCCCTCCGCCGCGCCCTCACCCACCGCCGCCCCTGGTCCGAACTCTCCGACCGCACCGCATTCTCAAAACCCCAATCCTTCTCCGAAGCCACACTCCGAATCCGCAAAAATTTCCCATACTTCCGCGTCAATTACTACGCCGTCGTTTCGATCGTACTCTTAATTTCTCTCCTCACAAACCCTTCCTCGCTCATACTCCTCTTGCTCCTCCTCTCCGCGTGGCTCTTCCTCTACCTCCTCCGCCCCTCCGATACGCCACTCATAATCTTCGGACGCACTTTCTCCGACTTCGAGACGCTGTCACTCCTAACCGCCATAACCGTCTTCGTCGTGTTTCTAACCTCCGTCGGATCCGTCGTCGTCTCCGCTCTCTTCGTCGGCGTCGTCGCCGTACTTGCTCACGCTGCGTTTAGGGTTCCGGAGGATCTGTTCCTCGACGAGCAGGAGGGTTCTCAGGGCGTTGGATTGCTGTCGTTGCTCCGTGGCGCCGCCGTTAACGCCGCAGTTTCTGCCGCGACTGCGACTGCGCCTCCCGCCGTCGCCGCCCGTGGTTGACAGTGATGGATCCTCCTTCTACGGACATTCTGATCCGTTGAAATTCTTTCTCTAAGCTTTTGGAGATGAATAAAATTTCAAAAAGATATTCAGTTTTTTTCCTTTGTTATTTTTCAGTTGATGATGCAAATTTTAAGTATACTCCAATTATTTATCACGGATAATGTCACGTATATATTATAAAATCAACCCTCATTCATTATTTATAATAATTTAATTTTTTAAAAATATTAATCTAATTTAAAAAAATATTAGATTAATTTATAATTTTAAAAATTGAATTAATAATTTTAAAAAATTTAATTATTATATATAATATACAATAATGAATTATGTGATATTCGTAAAATATTTTTTATTTATTACAAATGTTATTTCAACGTATATTTAAACCACAAATGAAAATGTATGAATGGATGAAAAAAATGAGCATATAATCAAACATACCCCTCATTATTTATATTATATAACAGAGGGGTGGAATTGGAATTTGATGGGATAGAGAATTGTATGGATCTGTTCCCTTTTTTTTCTTTATTATTGGATTGCTTTAATTAATGATTTGGCGTAAGATTGGAAGCTCTCATGGGTGATGGATCAGATAATGTTCTTACTTAAATTGATTTATTCATTATGTAATAAAAATATGGATTTAATTTTCTCCGTTCATAGTATATATATTTTTTTCACAGTCATTCAATCATGTGTTGTTATGTTAATTATAATTATATTTTTTCTCTTTCACTACTTAAAAAGTTATACAAATGAAATATTGTAATTAGTTTTACATTATCAATATATCAAAATTAAACTTTAAAATAATATTGTTATGTAATAATAATTTAGTTAGCAAGGATGTAGGGAGTGGATCTATAAAAGCCTCTTTCTTAATTTCATCGCAATGATTTAAGATTTTATTGTATCTAGTTTTAACATGTCCTAGAAAATTATTTGTCAATCTAATGGATAGAGAAAAATAAATTTTCTATTTTAAGAAGTTATAGAGTTGAGATGAGGCCATGGAGATTTTATGTTAATATTATTTATCGGACATATGAAATTTGCAAAATACACACAAAAAAACGTTTGGGGTTGTAGGGGACGAAAAACACATGATGACCCACACCGGCCTTGTAATTTGTCCAAATGTTGAATTAAAGCGTATAATCAAAGGATGACCTAAATCAAGTTATTTCCTTATGAGTGATCAATTGTATGTAGTTAAATTTTAATCTATTGATGTTTGTTCGATCTATGCTTGTTTGCATCTAATTTAATGGACAAGTCTAGTTAATGAACTCGTGTTACTTCTTTCTTAATCTTATTTGTCTATTTAAATTATATTTATAGTTCACCTTTATGTTTATGATATCTTATTTTCATATTATTTATACAAATGTTTGGGAAACAATAATTTTCAGTCAAAATAACGAAAAAATCTCATTTTAACATTTTATTCCCAAATAATATTTTTAATCATAAGTATATTTTTAATAAGTAAAGTGATTGTGGTCCAAATTCCTATTTTTGATTATTTGATTGATATTATTTTGTATCTCTAGCAAAACTCTTCTATTTATTTAGTTTCTAATATTACAATAAAAATGTCATTACCATATAATTGTTTTAAAATACTGCAATGTTGCTTAAATATTGATTAAGAAAATTATAGCAGATTATAAATACAAGTGATCTCTATCATATCAAGTAAAATTAACCCATAACCCAATGCAATGCAATGTAGCCGTTGTAAGACCAAGCCAAACCCCATCTTCTCATTTTGGTCTGTTCTTACAAACAAGTATCAAATTAACCCGTTATGATATACAGAATCCAATATACAATAATGATTTGCATTATTTCTGTCTCATTAGTCTAAATAAGTAAAACTAGCCGTTATAAACCTTATAATAAAGAAAAATAATAATGCAAAACCTTACTCATATGTTTTTTTTTTCATCTCTATTCAAAACAATAATTAATCTCCACCACCTTCTTCTTCTTCTTCCTCACTCACAATATCACTTCATCATTTGTTTCTTGTTACCAAAAGACTAAGAAACTGTAGATAGATAGTTTACACACAAACACACATAGAATCTGGAACTTTAAAAAAAAAAAAACAAATTTTTTGCTTGTTCTGTTATTCCAAGCCCTTCAGAATCAATTCCTACTTCATGGGTAGCAATAATTGGCGTTTAAAGGATTTTCCCACATACCCTTTTTGGTTTTTCCTCTCTTGTGCAACTAAATTCCCTGAATATTGCAATGCAGCTGATTATTACAGATGTAGAAAATGGAGCAAATGTAATAATTTGCTTAGTTTCATATGCTCTGTTTTCTTGCTGTTTCTTCAAGGTTTTGCTTCTTCTCAACCAGTTTCAGGACACCAATGGGACGGAGTTGCTGTAACAAAATCAGATTTTCAAGCTCTAAGGGCAATAAAGCATGATTTTGCTGACTCCAAAGGGGTTCTTAGAACCTGGAATGACTCTGGTTTTGGTGCTTGTTCTGGTGGTTGGGTAGGTATCAAATGTGCCAGAGGTGAAGTTATTGCAATTCAGCTTCCATGGAAGGGTTTAAGTGGACACATATCAGAGAAAATTGGGCAGCTTCAATCCCTAAGAAAACTCAGTCTCCATGACAATTTTCTTGCTGGTTCTGTCCCTTCATCTCTTTGGTCACTTCCAAATCTCAGAGGTGTTTATCTCTTCAATAATAAACTCTCAGGTTCTGTTCCTCCTTCTATTGGTAATAATTGTCCAATGCTTATGTCACTTGATATTAGCAATAATTTTCTTACTGGTATGATTCCTCCTAGTTTGGGAAATTCCACAATGTTATTTAGGCTTAATTTGAGCTTTAACTCACTTTCAGGAACCATTCCTAAGAGTCTCACTTTGTCTAATTCTCTCACTATTCTTGCACTTCAGCACAACAATCTCTCTGGTTCTATCCCAGATTCTTGGGGTGGAAGAATTGGAAATAGTAATGGTTCCAAGCTTCAGGTTTTGACCCTTGATCATAATCTCATTTCTGGTACAATCCCAGTTTCTTTAGGTAAATTGAGTTTGATTGAGAACATTTCATTAAGTCATAACCAGATTGTAGGGTCTATTCCAAATGAATTAGGTTCTCTCTCAAGGCTTAGATTTCTTGATCTATCAGGAAATGCAATAAATGGTACTTTTCCTTTTAGCTTCTCCAACCTTACATCTCTTGTTTCATTGAACTTAGAGGGAAACAAACTTGAGAGTCATGTTCCTGATACTGTGGAAAGATTGAAAAACCTTTCTCTGCTGAACCTGAAGAACAATAAGCTTGATGGCACAATACCATCAACAATTGGGAACATATCAGGCCTTACCCAAATTGACTTGTCCAAAAATAACTTTGTTGGAGAAATTCCTGATTCTTTGACCAAACTTGCAAATCTCAGTTTCTTCAATGTTTCTTACAACAATCTGTCTGGTCCTGTTCCATCACTCCTCTCCAAAAGATTCAATTTGAGTTCTTTCAGAGGGAATCTTCAGCTATGTGGCTATATCAGTTCAAAACCATGCCCCTCACCCTCACCTAAGAGTCTCCCAGCAGCTCCATTTACATCACCAAAGCCTTCTTCCAAGTCGCGCCGCCATAATAAACTAAGCACCAAGAACATACTCCTTATAGCAGCAGGTGCACTCCTGTTAATTCTATCATTACTGTGCTGCATTTTGCTCTGTTGTTTGTTTAGGAAAAGGTATTCCTCAAAAGGAATGAATGGCACTAAGGCAGCAGCATCAGCATCTGCTAGGAGTGTTGAGAAAGGTGCCTCAGGTGGTGCTGGAATTGAATCAGGAACTGAAGCTGGTGGCAAACTAGTTCACTTCGACGGGTCGCTGGTGTTTACGGCCGATGATCTTCTCTGCGCCACCGCGGAGATAATGGGAAAAAGTGCATATGGAACAGCATACAAGGCAACATTGGAGGATGGGAACCAAGTTGTTGTGAAGAGGTTGAGGGAGAAGTCTACCAAAGGGCAGAAAGAGTTTGAAACTGAGGTTGCTGCACTCGGCAAAATTCGACACCAAAACCTCTTGGCCCTTAGAGCATACTACTTAGGACCAAAAGGAGAGAAGCTTCTTGTCTTTGATTACATGCCAAAAGGAAGCCTAGCATCATTCCTTCATGGTAAGTATAAGCAGAAGCTCCTATCAGTTAGTATGTGCTTATGTTGTTCTGCCATTTAATATTTTTAGATCTTATTTTGGTCTACCACCATTTAGATTAAAGTTTTGATTTCTATACATTGTCACCGTAAAATAGTTTTAGACAGACATTCAAGTAGGTGTTGTCTAAAACAGAAATCACTTCTGCTTATGTGACAACACCTGATTAACTGTGTATAGAATTAAACTCTTTGATATTTTAGAATTTATGTTGTTCTACCATTAGTTTCTTATACTTATATCTTTATTGTATCCAGCTCGAGGGCCTGAAATTGTCATTGATTGGCCTACAAGGATGAACATAGCAATTGGAGTAACTAATGGTTTGAACCAACTCCATAAGCAAGAGAATATAGTACATGGGAATCTTACTTCAAGCAATATACTTTTGGATGAGCAAACAAATCCACACATCACAGATTATGGTCTTTCAAGTCTAATGACTCCTTCAGCCAACACCAACATCATTGCCACTGCAGGAACTCTTGGTTACAATGCGCCCGAGCTTTCAAAGACAAAGAAGCCTAATCAAAAGACAGATGTTTACAGCCTTGGTGTCATCATTTTGGAGCTCCTAACAGGAAAGCCGCCCGGTGAGCCGACTAATGGCATGGACTTGCCTCAATGGGTGGCATCAATAGTGAAAGAGGAGTGGACAAATGAAGTGTTTGATTTAGAGCTCATGAGGGATGCACCAGCCATAGTTGATGAGCTTCTTAATACATTGAAATTGGCTCTGCATTGTGTGGATCCTTCTCCGGCAGAAAGGCCGGAAGTTCAGCAAGTTCTGCAGCAGTTGCAAGAGATTAAACCTGATTTGGTTGCAGGTGATAATGATGAAGAAAAAGTTCCAACAACTGAATAAAAGGGATTGTTTATTTTATTCTGCATTAGGTAAAAGAAAGAGTGAAGGAGGTTTTAGCTACTGAATTTGTTTAAAGAGAATACATAGATATATTGGTATAGTTGTTTCATTATTTAATTCTTTGTGAAGTATAGGTATATACAAGCCATTGGAGAGGCTAATTTACAATTTTGCATAAAGTATTCTTTTTGATTAAGTGAATAATGTACTATTCTTTACGCAATCTGTGTGTATTTAGCAGATTTGTATTTGTATTCAATAAAATGTATGTGATTTTGTCATCAATAGTACCTACAACTAAGCCTCAAGTACTAAAATCCAGCTTAAAATTTACAAAGAGGACTCAAATTGCTCTTGTCAAAATTTCTTTCATTCCAACACATTGTTTTGAGCACATTATTATGCATATTATTGTAATGTAGACCCGAATTCTTTAATGATTGGTTCTTTGGATGTAAAGCTCAATGCAGCTGGAGAACAAAGTTCATAGCTATTCAGAAAAAGATTGTATTTTGTGAAGCCACTTTAAATGTTCAATTATTTAAAATACATTTTCCTCTTTTTTCTTCCTTCAGTTTCTTTATAATTACTTTTCTTGAATAGAATCTGCTATCAAATACCAATGCTATTACAGAGTTGATTGCTAAGAAACTTGAATATACAAAGTACAAACAACCTATTCAAAAAATGGGCAATAATAAACAAATACAACAACATTCCAAGATTTTTAATTGTCAAAACCTAGAAAGTAGAATCAAATTATTCATGCATATGAAAAATCATATGCAAATTGTCTCATTTGACTCCTCTCCCAGGAAGAGCATAAAATTCAGGATCTAGTCATTTGGATGAAGCTTCACCCTTCTTTTCAGAGAGGTACCTAATCAGAGCAAAATATGCATCAACTCAAGTCTCAAATCAAACATTCAAATATAGTAACAAAAATCACATGTCCTCAAATCATGTCCCCTTCTCTGTCTCAAAAATTAGTTCTTGTCACAGAGGAGATGAATAATATATATTAATAAATACCTAAAAAATTTTAAAGCTATCAAAAGCTCATCTTCCACGTGATAAAAAGTGATTGGTGAGACAGAGAAAAAACATGATTTAGAAACCGATGATTTCAGTGCAAAAAGTAGAAGCACTAATATATGTACTCATAAAGAAAACATGGAACTTAGTCAGATTCTTAGCTGCATACCCATTCCCCTTTGCCCAGCGAGAGAGTTGACACAGTTGCACAGCCTCATTGGAGGCATGGCAAGCAAGAAGCAGATAGTTTCGAGGTCGTACCATCCATGAAAATCTCATGAACAATAATGAATAGACACACATCACTGCAGCACCAAACACAAAAGCAACAAGTAGACATGAAATTTTAGCCACATACCATACATATGCTAAAAACATTCCAAGTTCTATAATAATGATAACAAACAGATATTTTGATTTTTCAACCTGCTGTCATGTTGCCAGAGATCATTTCTGGAGGTTTTTTCATGTCTGCCAATCCCTGAAACCAAACACACGACAAAGTTAGTCGTTAGACCTTTTCGGTCGTTTAGGAAGCACAGACACACCAATTTGGTGGGGTGATCACCCACACAAAAAGCACCTATACTTGTACATTTAAAATATTATTTTTGTTAGTTTCGTACATAAACACAAGTCTAATACATTATGGACATGATTTGGATACTCCTCAATATATTTTATGAACCAACATTAGCCGGATTAAACCCGAATCTATGTTGTGTTTATATCCTATAACTTAGATTAGTGTGGCTTCATGTTCATGTTCATATCAATGTCTATGCTCCAATCAAAATCTTTTTTATGTACAAGACATTTAAAATAGTGGATAATAAAAGGAGCTATCACGACTAATATGACAATATTTCATCGGAAGAATCAAAGAAGTGTTACATACAGCAGCGACGAAACCCCAATTGGCTACTGGTCCCCAAAAATGTGTTGTCTTTGGACCAACCGGACTGTTCAAAAATGCTCGGAATGAAGAAGCCATATTTGTATGTTAATCCTGCATAAAGCAAAAGTTAGATGATTGGATTTACAGTAAAATGAAGAAAGAAAAATATATCATTGAAAGCTAGTAGTTCTGGTATGATAAAGAGAAAACGATTTAGCATAATACCCAATTGGCTATGATTTGACCGTTTTTTATCATTGTCATGAGGGTAACAAAGAAAACTCAAGAAACAATACAACACAAAAAATTCCCAATCATCTAAAAATTTTGTACTAAATGACACATAAACAAAAGAAAACCTTAAAACTCAATGCAATCACACCTATACCATGTTGGTTATAACAGTTATTATAATGTGATTTTTCTATTAACTTTAGGAAGCACATGAAAGAAAAGTAACTCCACCTTATTATGGTTAAGGTTGCAGCTAGAATAATGTGAAGAGAATGGAAAAGGGCAGAGAGAAAGGAACAGTTGATTGTGGCATATTCATGGATGTTGGGAAGTAGTCAACAAGATTTTTGGTTGAATGGTAAAGAAAAAGAGTAGGGGTAGGAAATTGTGTAAGGACTAGGACCATACCAATAGGAAAACAAGGTTTACCAACAATGTCTATTTTTATTTTTCTCTTTGGTTATGAGATATGAGCTTGAATCTGTGGGCCTTTGTCATGGATTCATTGTGTAAACCCAAAGATTATGGTTTCTGACCCACATAATCAAGAAGAACATGTAAACTTTGACAGAAAAATACATTTAAATGGTTGACCAAAAAATTGAAGGGGATGTAAAATGTAGTATTCTATGATTTTGAATACTTTTATATATTTTCACTAAATTTTCAATTGGATTTATATATTTTAAAGGTTTTAAGTTGAATCTCTATATTTTTAAAAAATTTCAATTAAATTCCTGAACTCATTTACCATTACAAAATTTTCAAATTTAATGAAATATTTTGTTAAGTTTGGTTTTTTAGAATATTTTATTAATTTTTTTTCAATAACAATAAATAAATCTAAAGATCTAATTCATTTTTAAATTATAAAAACCAGAATAAAAATTTAATAAAATTATAGTGACCTAGTTCCGCCCTATATCAGCTTTTACGTTTAAGGTCATGCAAAAACTTAATAACAAAACTAGGTGAGATTTTTTGAAAAGAAAATATCAAATGAGGAAAATAGTATGATGTTTTAATGAACTTTGTTATATTCTTCTAAATCACAAGAAAAATATTGAATGTTTGCATATGTGTTTAAGATATTATTAAGTAAATATATTTACATAGCATTTAATTTTTCGTTCAAGAGTCAGAAATATTATTAAAAAAAAATATCCGACTGACACATATCTAATAATGTGCCCATTATCTTTTTTTTTTTTAAAAAAAAGTAAAGCAAATAAACAATACTTTTCTAGAAAAAATCTATCACAAGAATATGAGTGTCACACCCACCCTCATGAACATTAATAAGGATGTATACATTTTCTTAATAGAAGTATAATAGTATAACAAAGCATCAAATAAAATAGAGAAATGCTATATGTGTAATGAAAATTGTAAGATACTTGTACAAATTGTTAGATTATATTAGTTTGTAAATTCATATTACAATTCAATAGTGGATATGATTATTGTACAAGTATCGTACAATTTTATTATACACATAAATTAGTAAATAAAATATAATAGTAGCACAAAAGATCACATTAAAAAAAACAAAATCCAACAATAAAATAAAATAAAATAAATGAAACGAAGCAAAATAACTCAGAAAAATAAATAAATAAATAAATAAACATTAAAATGAATAAAATATGAGTGAGTAGTTTGCAAGAAGAGTGGATGGTAAAGAAGAGCTTCATGATGAAGAAAGGTGATAGCCTCTTGATGGCCATGAATTTCAAGCACCTGCCAGTTGCCACCATGAAACAAGCTCATGCCACGTGTCACAACCCCACATGCTCATAAGCATTACGTTAAGATTCTGAAAACGAGCCACGTGATTAACGCTTATCCAAAATCAAAATCTACCCTTTTCCCTGTTTCTTGGTCTCCAAGTCAAGACAGTGACATAGGCATAGGCATAGCCTCACCAATACAAAACCCCTTCTAAAACCCTCAAACACATACTGTTACATCCAACTGCACAACAAGGAACTGAAACTCTGTATATGCTGCAAAGCGCATGAAGCCTGAAACCATTTCTGGGTCAGTAGTTTTTGGCTTCTTATTTCTTTGCACCTATCTGTAGCCCCTTCCTATTGTTACTATTGAATTGTATTGGGATTTTTGCATTTCTGTTACGAACTATTTCTTCTAAAAGCTTAAGTTGTTAGTCAGAGAGTTGCGTAAATGATTTTATAGTTCATGCTTTTATGTTCCTTCTCAAGGTCCAAATTGGTGGTTGTTGGAGAAGCTTCTTTTATTTATTTTCATATGATTCTTTTATGTTTTCTGTATATAGATTTCTATACCTTGAAACTTAAGCTAATTAATTAACCATTTATTGAAGGAACCGAGTGAAACTGACAAGGATTTTTGTTTATTTGCTGCTTCTTGTGGCTGCAGAAATAGGAAATCACGCAGGAGACGCAGTGGGGGAAGTGACTCAGTTGAACACACTCTAGAGAGGTGGAAGGAGTATAACAGGCTACAACAAGAACAACAACAACTTGGGTCTGGAAGAGATGGGGTGGAAGTGATTCACAAGGTTCCTGCAAAAGGGTCTAGGAAAGGATGTATGAGAGGAAAAGGTGGGCCTCAGAACTCTGATTGCAAGTTCAGAGGTGTGAGGCAGAGGATTTGGGGCAAATGGGTTGCTGAGATTCGCGAACCGATCAACAGTAAGCTTGTTGGTGATAAACCAAACAGGCTTTGGCTTGGTACTTTCTCTACTGCACATGAAGCTGCTCTAGCTTATGATGAAGCAGCAAGGGCCATGTATGGCCCTTGCGCACGATTGAACTTCCCTCAGTATAGTGTGGAATCAGTAGGCTCGAATAACGGATCACCAACTAGTGCATCTGATAAAAATTCACCAAGTGGTTCTGCAGATACTTTGGATGGTAGTGGTGAGCTTGCAAGAACTCTAGGGTTTGAGGGGAATCTTCATCAGATTCATGAAGACAACACCAAATTTTCTGAGGTTAGGGGTGTCTCTGAGGAAACAGAAGAGAAACAGGTTGTGTCTCAGGACTCAGTGGAGATAGGTGAGAATTGGAAGGGAAGAATCCATCAAGGGCCTTTAGTGAATGTTAAGGTTGAAGTGCCGGGAGAAAGTGAGGGATTGGACAAAGAATTAGAAATGGTTTTGAAGAACTCTGGCATATGTGGAGAGGGTAATCACATACAGAAGGAGCCTGTGTGTATGGCCATGAATACAGGAGCTGATTGCAGCTCTTCTAATACACATGGGATTCTGGTAAAATGTGAAGAAACTGTGAGCAATGGATACTTGCATAATCCAAGACCAAACTGTGAGCATTTCAACATCAATGCCGTTTCGTCTATCACGACGGAACACATGGAGGAAGTAATTACTGAAATTCTGCATCTTTGTAGAAGCAAGCACGCGAAGATTAGCAATGTTCAGTCACAAAATGAGCAAAGTTCATATAAACAATTTGATGAGATGAAAACTGAGCTTAAAGGTTTGGACTGCAAGATGAGAGTACATTCTAATGATTGCAAGAATGAGGCAGCCATAG
The DNA here is from genome assembly GCA_013621005.1 of Aeschynomene evenia. Taxonomy (NCBI): domain Eukaryota; kingdom Viridiplantae; phylum Streptophyta; class Magnoliopsida; order Fabales; family Fabaceae; genus Aeschynomene; species Aeschynomene evenia. Next base: position 31,614,495 of record CM024268.1, on the reverse strand, counting down.
TTGGGAATTCCAATCATTCCATACAGAGAAGTCCTATTGTTGCTAGTGGCACTGTCGGATCAATTGAGAGAATGTCTGAAGTTGAGGCTTTGAAGATTAATAGTACTAATAGAGACTCTAAATTGCAAGAAAGAGGAAATAATGGAAATGCACTATCTGGTTTTAGTTCTGGGCAGAGTAGAAAGCTTTCTGATCTTTCTCAACAGTTACAGAAACTGGGTGGTTCCTTGCCTGAACATTTGAATAATGTTCAGTTTGCAGACCTAGAAGTGGGTTATGATTATAGTTTCTTAAGTCCTGATTATGATTTTGGTTTATTAGAAGAGAAGAAGCTACTTGATGTATGCTTTTCACATAGAGGGTCTAGTTCCTAAACACTTAGTTTGTTTTGTTTTTCATTGGGGTGGGGTTATTGCAGTATGTTTTTTCCCCATCTTAGTGATTCAATAAGGTCTAGTTTCCATTCTCTTTTTTCTATATCTCAGTCATCACAGATACTATGTAAGAACTTGCATTAAGCTATAAATGTCGAACTATGATACCTTTTTAAATTACTTGGGTAAAATGGCCTTTTTCACCTCAAGTTAAACAGGGGCAAAATGCAGTCACTTTTATATAATCTTAAGGATTTAATTTCTGATAGTGTATAAAATTTTTTATATTGTCAATGATAGAACATAACTACCCCTATCACAATCACCATATATTTTTCACTTACCAGAAAGTTATGATGGGTAGAGTTTATATCCAAGAGTGTATACTCCAATTAGAATATGACTAGTTCATAATTAACATGTCCAATTCCAACAGTTACAATGAAAAGGATTATACTCCATATAGAATAATCATATCCAAAGAAAAGTGTACATACTTTATCACAAATAGTTGCAACTGACAAGTCATATTACATTAATCCAGATGCAGTTTCCTTTAGTTATGACAATATACAAAGGCATGAGCAATGTCTAAATAAATACAGATTTCTAACAAAAGCTAGAAGGCTAAAAAGGACTTGGCTTCTATGAAGCAAGGCTGTCAATAGAACTGTTCTGTTCTATCCCTTGCAGTGTGAGTTTCGAGTTTTCGACCATCCAAACTCACTACTTCTAAGCAACATGTTTTTGGCGACTGGTTTGCAGCAATTACTGCAATATCCTAATAACTTGCTATAGTCCTACACTGATATTGTATTCTAATTAATTGCACTATTGCAGGGATCTGATAACCAGAAGAATGTGCACATCCTAAAGTATGAACAATATATTAGAGCTCTTTAGGATGATGTACTAACCATTCTGAAAATGGCATTTTCACCTGATAAGTGAATGTTGCAACTTGCCAATACTGAAAAGATGACCTCAAAAGCATGTCAATCAGTCTCCTGCTCCATCTTTATACCAGACCATACTCCATGGGCCGCTTTTGCTGCTCAACCTTAAAAATAAGACAAAAAAAAGATTAACTTGACGAAAATCTATGTGAGAGAATTTACACATCCCATTCAGAAAGTACCCTCTTCAACCCATTTTGTCCCCTCCCAGAGCAAGACAGGAGAGGGAGACAGTAAAACAAGCATGATTAACTGGCATATCCTGTATCATGTTGCCAATATGTTTAGAGAATAACAAGAAAACCAGGAATATGTGTGCACTAGATGTACAGTAGTTGTAGTTCAGGAATATTCAAGAAATCCTCTGCTCCTTCCTAGTTCTCTAACTTCTCAACTGATCCCTTGTTCTTCTCTAACACAGTAATACCTCTTTTACACCCTTCTCTTATTAACACTCCTGATTATTCCTAAGAAGCCCCACCCCCCTAGAGTACAAGAGATCATCCAAAGAAACTTTTTTTGAGTTCCACATTGGTTGGGGATATGGTCAGGGTAGTCTTTATAAGCACTTGGGCATCCCTCTCCCCCCACGACCTAGCTTTCGGGGTAGAGTTAGGTCCACTCAATTTTAATATGGCATTAGAGCTTATCCCCTTTATATTGGGCCATCTGTGGATGTACAATCCCACAAATACAACGAACAACTACAAAACAACATACTGTCACAAGGATATGACTTATTTTCACTCCCACAACCAACAAATCTAACAAGGAACCAGCCTAATTCTCTAGGACACCCTAATTACTAAGACCCCAGGTCCCTATCACATAATCCACAAACAAAGTGCCCCAACGATCATCATAAAAATTAGATGTGATACTACCTCCATGTTCCAGCTAGAACACGCAAAGTCATGAAGAGAAACAATCCTGCCCAGACTCCAGGAAGTCCAAACTCTGGAGCAGCGACCAGCAGAAAAACTGACGAAACTAGTCCAACTAGAATCTACCAATAACAAAAGCCAGAAATAAGAGGGAAGGAGATGGGTTAAAATAAAACATGACAAAAGAAATGATCGAAGAGAAAACCAATCATAATGAATTTTTTTAAGTATCTTTAACCATTGGGTATTTGGGTTACGTAATTACCATTGAGTAAGCAGCATATCCAAAGTCTGATACCCCATAGTAGAGCCCATCAATAACAAATGCCAAAGCATTTACTGGTTGAGAACCAGCTACAAACTGCACATCAGATATTCAAACATCAGTAGACAGAAAGGAGTATCACACTATATAAAATGAACATTTAACAGTCTCACTAGAAAGTTAGCTGACTAAAACACCCAACAACAACACAACTTCAGATCCTGTCAGAAAATATTCAATCTGTCCAAAAAGGCTTTGGCATGCAAGATTTGATTCATCAATACAAAACGAGGAATAATCTAATTTTTATTTTAAAATATATGAAAAGACAACCAAATGAACTTCAAATGTAGTCAAGCAACAATTAATTATACTACAACATCAAAAGAGTGGCATGAAGCATACAAAATGGAAATGTGAAGGAACATTTCTGCAAAGAATTGTGATTTCTTACCAATATGCCTGACTCAGCAACATTCAGAACTTCTGAGTCTGTGGTGAATAAGCTACAAAATGCTCCAAACCCAAAAAATAAGATCATAGACAAAGCAATTCCTGTTCCTAAACCAATCTGTTTAACATATAAAAGAGTAGGGGGAAATCGGGATGGATCAGTACAAGTTCCAAACTCCTTAGAAAAAAGGAAGGAGCTAAAGGAAGCATTTATGGCAATAACAATCAATAACCTGTAACACTCTATACACAATGAGACGTGCTTGCTCATAATTTCCCTGGGAGTAACTACCAGCAAGAAGTGCCTGTAAAAGAAATGCACTACAACAACATAAGGCAGGAACATGGCATCATTTTAAGCCTGCTTAAAAATTTGAAAACATTTTGTCTAATCACCATTTTGGCCATACCCAATCTGCTTGATTTATGATCAGGGGAAGCCCTAAATTTGATAGGTGCACTTCATAATTATAAAATTTTTATATTTTAGAATTCATGTGACTTGGAAATAGGATGAATAAAATAACACATGCGCTTTGATCATCTGATCTGGTGTGCCTTTGTGGCTTTATAGTCATATGTACTAGCATGATCTAACCTGACCAGCAAGTGCCAGAGCATCAGTGAGCAAAGATATTGACAACCAAACTTGCATGCAAATTTGATGACCAGCCATAGGTATAGGGCCCTGCTTAGCTGCCACAGATGTGGTCAGTGTCATAGTCAGGAACACAGCCAAGGTCCTGCCAATAAGAAGACCACCTACATGACAAAATGCAATAGTTAAAAGTAAAAACTAATAGCCCACTTAACTCTCAAGTCTCATCATATCTTCTATCAAGTCATAGATGTTGCTGAGCAAACAAAATCTTTTCAAAACTAATAAAAACCAAACTTCATTACTACAAGCACAAACTAATACATTATATTTATCATGCATGAACAGACACAGAAACCATGTCAAAAATACAAATGTAACCAAATTCCTCTATCAGAAGCAATGCAATCATACTGTCCTTGGAAAATGAACTCTATTCAAATAAAAATGATTAGTTATCACTTTATTGCAATTTTTAAATCAGTTAATCGCCTCTGGTTCTATCATCAAATCCTTCTAGTTTCTAAAAACTCCCATTCCATTTGACTAGTCATTAGAAAGCGAAATCCAACTTGAAGCATCATGTAAAGTCTCTCCCAGAGTGTCAAGCCATTGGTAGCAATAGATGCAAACCCGTAAACAGAACACTCTATGCATATTAAGCATAAAATCAACAAAAACTGAAAACTTATGTGATCCCCAACCTCACATTTAGTTGATTAGTTCTAAAGATATGGCATTACCACATTGTTAAATTTGTTCCCCGCAATCATGCAAATGTGAAGTTCATCTAGAAAATGTTCAATGGATAGTCCTGTGAAAGCTAGTAATCATTTTTCCATCCACTCTAATCAATTTCCATTACCTTTACCGAAAACACATAATTTCCTATGAAGGATAAGGACAGCCAAAGCAACAATATGACTTAGTTAAGAAAGAGTACCAGATTTCAGATAGCTGAAAAATTTTCTTCCATCAAAATCAACAGGTATTAGGAGCACATTGCCACTTAATTTCCAAAGAAGAATAAAAGCAATTACATATCTGGTGAGAAAAAGACAAATTATGTCAAAAGCAGAAGATTGCATGAATCAGGGTCATGTGCGAAATGCACAAATAATACTAAGTTTACCACATCATTGACGTACTCAGATATCACAGTAGCAGCTGCGGCACCACCAATGCCAAGTCCAAAGAAAAATATTAATAAAGGATCCAATATGGCATTAAGAAAGTTGCCAGCACCTGACAATTCAAGGCAAGCATTTGTCATTCATAAATCCAGCAATTTTTCCTAAAATGATCCAAAAGACACTTAAACAAGTTTCCCTACGAAGAAGAGCAATGGGTTGAGCAATAGCAGGCTGCGTGTGTAAGAATTATTAAAGGAAAAGCAACTATCAAATTAAAAGGAATGGAGGAAACTTAGTAACTAACAGCAAAGAAAATTCCTGAGAGAGAGTATGTCAGAAGCAAGAGATATGATAGTAACATGGCAGACAGCTGACACATGCTGAGTGCAAGCGGAATCCTAGTATCACACCAGAATGCAAGGGCCAGAATAAAAATGGAAAAGACAGAAAGAAATGTGAGAAAATAATTTTTGTAATAAGGAAGAAGTCTAGGTTGGGGTCTCCACATATGAAAGGCGCTGTTTCTTTACAAATTTCTTTCTGTTCCTTCTGAATGTTAGATTTTCACAGGTCTAACACTAATCCGTAAGGAAGGAGCAGGTCTCGAATTACCCTTTATATTGATGCCAGTTCCTATAGTCAAAAAAGTTAGATATTTTTGCATCTTTGCATAAAATATTAATCACTGGGGAAGGGCGCACTCAGTGTATCATTTCTGAAAGTAAGACAATTATGCAATCTCCATCAGCAATTTGCCTTATGGATCATCTATGCTGCTGGACATTTGATTGTAGTTCAAAATTTCAAATCATCTAAAACTTTGCTTCTTTCTTGATTATCAAAATTCAAAGGTATGCTTAGTGGTCAAGTTATCTAAAATGAAGTACTTCTAAGCTGTGTCATCGTAACTTAAAAAAGTTTAGCCTTCTTGCCTACTAAAATTGGTGACAAAGTACACTTGCAAATTGCAAGCAGCATAAGTATGAGTGAAACAAGATAAAGATAGGTATAGGAGGCTGATGCAGTACTTGCCAACAGCATATAGAGGCGTCTTTGTATCCTTAAACCCACGAAAAGTGCCTTGTGCAGCTAAAGCAATCACAATTGGCGGAGCACCAAAGGCCCTCAGCATAAGAAACTGCTCTGCAGGTTCACACATGGGAGAATCCTGCACAACATATAAAATGGATTATGGAATATGCAAATAAAATCCAATTATGAAAGATCAAATGCCTATGAAATAATCTTTTAAAAAAAGGCTCTGTTTACTTCCAATAACCCCAGACCAACTGGCAGCAGAAAAAAAAGGGGCATGAAAATGCCTAGTTATGCATGCTATATGACTGATAGCAGGGTAGCAGGAAGCAAGAGAAAGTAAATGCACATTGACTGCTTTTATATTTCTTGAATTGAATGCAACATGTATATAACTAATTGTTAGGTTACAACTACCTAATGATATTGGCATGAAAATTTTTCAAATTTGTATATAAAATAAGTTAGGAGCCAGAGCAATCACAAGGATATTTCAAATGCCAAATAAAAGTTCTATTAAAAAAAAGCATATTTTTACATCTGAAACTCATATTCCATTTTTTATTTTTCATCAATGTTTCTAATAATTCAAATAAAAAATATTATACATGACTTTATAGAAAAAAAAATAGAGAATTATAAAAAAAATCAAGAATGTTTTTTTTAATAAGTTTCTAGAGAACAGAAAGAAATATCACTGCAATTATAAGACAGAAAACAAGCTCAAAAGAAGCTAATCAAACTTGCATGGTTCAACCTCAAATATAAGTTTACAGCATCAGCTGGATATTGCATTCAACTAACATCATACATCGTAGCAACACAGAAGTTGTTAGAAACCTATGTGGAATTATACTTAGATGGAAATTACTCATTTTCCTGAAGACATTTATGCCAAAACCAGAATAAATGACTTTGCTAGTAGTTTTTGTGATAAATAGTTCTGGTTTTTTAACACTCCATATTCCTTGTGTTGGCTGGGTGGTGTTGTCCAGCCCCACCGAGTGCATATTAGAAATAACATATGATGTCCAGAAACAAAATAACAATATGAAGTGATGTACGGTTCAATAATCAGCCAAGTTTGACATACAGCAGGTATACCCATGATGTTCATAATAATGCCAGAGCCAAGGGAAAGAACCACAGTTTCAGCAATTCCAAGAGCTGCAGCAAGTGCTAAAGAAGTTGATACTGAAGGAAGGAGCTTCTTGCTGCCAGAGAAATCTAGATAATACCCATATGAGAGCAAAACTCTCAGTAGATATATATGAACAAGAAAACCTACAACCATGTCCAGGAAAAGTAGACAGACAATATTAAGAAAGTGATAACTCACTATTTGGATCAGTTTGACTGGAATCTTCCTCCTTGCTAATCAATGCCTGCTCCTCCGCAACAAAGGACGTAGTAATATTAAGTAAAGGAACATTGAATATTTTTGACACTAGATTAAACACAGAAGTAGAAACCCCAACTGCAGCCAATTCAACCGGTCCTGCATACATAAATCTAATCAAGGGAGAAATCTCTCTAAAACAACCATCATTGACCAAAAACGGGGGAAAAAAAAGAAGAATCCAAGACACGGAAAAAGTAATGAGTTAGAATGATTAGCTTCCAAGGTCACAATAAAGTAAGCCAATTAAGCTACAGCCAACCAGCACTCAATTCTTATTTCAGTGTTTGTTTGAGCTTTTTTATTTAAAGAACGTAAAAAAAAAAACACTTCCCAGGAAAATTATTAATCTCAACTTCTACTCAAAAGCTAAAGACGTTTTTTTTTAATCATTTTGAGAAGAAATTGAAATGAGTGCCTTATAAGAAAAGTGATATTTTGTCAAAAAAAAACCTGTAACTAAGCACCGTTTGTTCCCCATTTTAAACCAAAATTCCAGAGTCCATTAATAAAATCCATTCGAACAGAATTCTCATTTTCCAGTGATACCATATTGAATGAGAGAAACCAAAGATACATTGATCTGATTAGCTTACAGTTTAAATACAAGAGGAAGTTTGAGTTAATGATCTGACTTAGTAAATATTAACAAAAAGCTACCTAACTTTAACAACTAAATAATTAACTGATCATCTGTAAAAACAAAAGTACCTATGTGGCCAACAAACGCGGTGTCAATCAATGAGGCAATTGGGTCAGCCGCCAAAGCCAAAGCAGCAGGCAGAGCAATGGACAGTATTTCCTTCCCAAGTTCATCAAATCTAAGCCACCCATTTCTGTTTAAAGTCCAATACCAGGAAAAAAACAATTTCAAAACTCCATTTTACAAATAAATAAAAAATTATAATTTTTATATACTAACAGTTTAAAAGATCTTTATACTATGATCAAGTCATGTATTGTCAACTCAGCTATGATGGTGGACTCACATAGCCCCCGCTTGAAAACTTATGCAAATAGAAAGGTTTTACTAGATAATAGTATAAAAGATTTCTTACGTAGCAATGCATCAAAATAACCAAAAAAGAACCCTCACAATCTAGTCAAAATCCCAATTACTCAAAATCATGTTCAAACCAAGCAAAAACGGAATATTCATCAAATTAAGTCCTGCCAAAGAAACAAACTTAAAAAACCCCAAATAACAAATACAAATAATAATTAAGTACAAACCCTTAAAAGTCCAATTTTTAAAAAGCCCCAATGAAACATAAAATTGAGTTCACAACAAATTCATCAACTTTCACATTTCTTCAAACACCCAGAAAAAAAAACTTGGACTCCCTCCCAAAAAAACAACTAACAAATAAAAAAGAAACAAAAAAAAACAAACTAAAATCGATTACAAAATCCAAATTATGCATAAAACTGAATCCAAACAATGCATAATCCACAAAATGATCATGTTCAAGGCACCCATTTCAGCTCAAAGCCCAAGAAACACACTTTTAAACCCCAATTTGCAAATATACAAATCCTTATGCCAACTTCAAGCATGCATAAACTAAGCTCAAACAACCACTAAAAAGTTCCAAAATTCCAGCTCCAAAATAGGAATTCAATAGAAACAATACCCGAAACGACGAAACAGAGAAGAAAAGGAATCATCATCATCGGAAGACGAATCATCAGGAGGAGCTTTAGGCGAAACAGGTTCGACTGAGGTAGTTTCACCGGAATCAGCAGTGGTGACACTATTGTTCTTAGAAGAAGCTCTTGGCGCGATCCGAACTCGAATGCGAGGAACGCAGTAATGAAGCTTTGGGGTTAGCATCGGAGACATGAATGGTGGATGGTAGTGATGGTTTTGGGGTTGCAGTTTCAGTGAGTGAATGCAAAGAAAACGGTGAGAGAGAAAAGACGCCATTTTTTTTCACTCTGTGAAGAGAATAACAAAAAAAAAGTTTCAGAGTGAAAGAATGTTAGGACGAGAAAGGGTGGGAAAGGATACAGCATATATAAAATAACGGCATAACATAACATTCATTATTAACTTTTAATTATATCTTTTTATTTAAATTTAATAAAAGAGTAATCTTGTTACGTCACCAATTTAATTTTCATTCACTAATAATACATATATTTTTTTAATTATCATATACTGTTATATAATTAAAATTTTAACATGTCCATATAAAGTTGGTAGTTGATAATTATATAAGATATATGACAACTTTTGATTGACAGACAATATAAAATATTTTTGACTGCTAGTGAATGAAAATTATTATCTAATTTTCTATACAGTCTTTCAATTATAAGTTGTGACTGTATTTTCTCTCTCTTACTATTTAAAAACTCATACAAACAAAATAATTTAATCAAATGACCGTGTAATTTTTACATATTTATTAAAATTAAACTTAAAAATGTATATTCGGTCACTAAAATAAATTAATAAATATCTGTGTTGGTGGGGTCATACATTGTTTGGGCCTCAAATTGCTATGTGGTTAACAATTTGAGCCTCATGTCTTATTATTGTTGGTCAAATCTAAAAAATATCGCATAAGAAAGTTATTTTCTTGTGATGTTTTAGAATTCACCTTTTTATTACATAAAAAAGTATTTTTTTTTTTTAAGACATAAGTGATTAGTCCAATGTGTTCTATTTTTATGAATTAAATTCAAATTTCCGATCACAAAATTAAAGATAATTATGGTTATAAAAATTGGTTATAAACAGAATTATATATTATTCCAAAACCACATAGGGCTATTGGACCTAAAGGAGATGGTGAGTCCAAGGCCATATCGGGACTCAAACCAAAATGAGATAAGTATAGTACAATGAGTTAAGGATAGTACAATGAATTAAGTACAATGAGTTAAGTATAGTACCTTGGGCCCAAAGCAGATGTTTGGGAAATATGGATACGAATTATCTTGGGAAAATTAGATGAGAAATGATATTTCAAACATTAGAAAAATGTACAGTGAAGTGAACTAGGCTCAAAGGATCTATCTAGACTTGGTCGATATAGGCTGAAATATTTTAATTGGAATAACATTCAATTACTCGGTCAACTTTCACAATTCACAGAGTTGGTCGATCACTCGGCTGACACATTTGAAAAAAAAGATGGAAACATAGACTTTAATAATTAGAAAGGAGGATGTCCCAGACACTTGTGATATAACTAGATTTGAGAAGGAGATAATATAAATCATTAATTATGTTCTTTAGAAACTCTAATCATCTTCCAAGAGTCAATAATCGTCACCATATTTTCTTATCACATACTCATATAAACATTCCCCAAACCATACTAAATCAACTCAAGCACTCCTCCTAAACATATGACTGCTTGAGCTCCTTCTCCTCCAAGCACATAGGGGTTGTGAGGGGTGATTGGTGAGTGAAGAATACAATGGTTTGAGAATGAGCTTACTAACTAATAATGACTGATATTATAATGTGGATTTATACAACTAGTAAGAGATGAGTTGAAGTTAGTGTTTATTAGGAGGGGTGAGGGTTTGAGGTGGTGAGATGAGTGATGAAGAAGTGAAGTGGAGGAAATGAGTATGAAAAAATGGAAGAGAGGAAAATGTGCTTATGCTTCTGCACATTCGTTTTTACCTCAGGGCTATTTTTTCTACTTTTGTTGGAATGAAAGGGTCCATGGTGAAACTTATTCATATCTCCACCAATGTACCTTATTTTACATTCCTACCTTTGCCCATGTAGTTAGGTAAGTGTTAGCTACTATGGTTGGCTCTCAATAATATTACTGGTACAATCAAATGTATATCAACAATAATATGTCAACATATCTCATATATTATAGGGTAATGCTAGATATATAACACAAAATACATACAACATAATATTCATCTTATATTTAGGAGAATGGCGGAAAAAAAAGTGAAAAATGCACGTTTTGCATGCCCACACTTACATTTTGTCACATTTCGAAAACGTAGCTAAATGATGTTGCATGAAATTTATCCTCCATCATAGAACTACCCTCTTCATAATATCTCAGCTAAAATAAAAGAATATATATTTTCTGTAGTTATTGCAATAGGATAATTGAAGAAACGAGATTATGAGAACAAAATTTAAATTAGATCTAACAACTTCCTTGATGTTTAGCCAAAATTGAGACCTCTGATGGTGATAGCTCTCCAAAAGAATCGCTTAACTTCAAAATAAAAGTTAAATGACTTGCGGACCAAATCCAAGATGGAAAAGGATTTGCAACAGAATCTTGATGCCCCCACAAGAATTCCTTCAAAATCCTAGCTACCACAAAAAAAAATGCATCTTGTGACTGATGAAGATGAAGATTGATCTTCCTTGTGTGTCATGGAAATTCCAGACTTCTGAATTTTCTGATCAGGCTCATTCCTTTTAGAAAATAAACATTAGAATATTTTATGTCCCAATTCTTTCAAGATTTTCTGAGACAGTTTTCATTCTAGGCCTGACCTCAGGGTCTCCCTCAGTGCATGATAGTGCTACATGAAACACAGCAAGCACTTCTTTCTTGGCATGCACTTCTTGGAGCAGAGGTGGATCAACCATTTCAGATAAAGGGCTTTCTTGTTCAAACCCTTTCCTTACCCACCTTACCATGTCAGGGACTTCAACAGTTGAAGTTGATGGTGCAGGGGAAGAATCTGGGGACTTGCCGGTGAGCAATTCAAGCAACACGACCCCGAATGAATATACATCCCATTTCTGGGTTGGTCTGCTGCCCGGAACTCGAGCCTCGGGGGCTTTGTAATTGTTGGTTTTCTCTGTTTGTGATGACTTCAGGTAAGGAAGAGCTCCTCCCATAAAGCCACCAGATGAAGGGTTGTTGCCAGTGATGCTGATTAACCGGTTAAGGCCGAAATCCGAAATGTGGGATTGGAATTCTGTGTCTAGGAGGATATTAGAGGGTTTGATGTCGCCATGAACAAATTTTCTTGGACTGCATTCATGGAGATAGGCCAAACCCCTGGCTGTTCCTTTGGCAATTTTCAGCCTGGTTGACCATGAAAGGTTCATAGAAGGTTGACCATTTCTCCCTGCAGAAATAATTAGGATTGAATATCAGTTATTTGCAGCTGAAAAATGTTTATTGGGAAAACTATAGATGCAGTACAGATTGCAAATGCAGATTGAGTACTTAAGTTAGCTTTAATTGCAATTACCAATCTATGCTGTTGGTACAAAAAAGAAAAGATCCATGCAGAATTTATTATAAAATGATGATATATCTTCATGAGATAAAGGCATAAATAGCAAGTTAAACTAGCTAAATTCTAAAAATACTGTAAATCATACTTTATACAGTATAAACTTATGCTGTTGGTGCAAAAAGAATTCATACAGTATTTATTATACAATGATGATATATCTTCTTGAGATGAAGACATAAAAAGCAATTTGAACTACATAAATTCTATAAATATTGTTTCAAATACAAGAATCATCAATAACTGGTTACTTAATCTTAAATCATACTTAAGAAATTATTCTGTAGGCAAAAAGCTAAGACTCAGACATAAGTGCGGTTGATGCATGGAGGAGGAAAACAATTCTGGTAGGGCCCGGGTTGAAAAAACAATCTAGAGATGATCAAGTTGGTAGAGACTGCTTGAAAAGCAAGAAAGTTTGGCCAAAAGGATAAATAATGAAATAAGAAAAAGGCATAATTTTTCACCAAGAGAAGAGTCAACGAACAGGGAAGTTCAACAATGAAAAGGAGAAAAACCAAAAAGTCAAAAAACTAGGAAGTTCAACTGTGACATAATGGCACAAAAGCGGCACAAACTTGCAAGTTCATTTTTCTGCTTCTGCCTACAGAAACAAGAACACTTTAAACAAAGCTACTTTAAAAGATTCCGTTACAGTGTGTGACAAACTAGAGATATGCGTATGAAAAGGAGATCCAAAGTCCAAACAACCACCAATACTTATACATTTCAAAGACCAGTTTTAGTTTTTCTCATTATCCAAAAAGTAAATACTTGATACACAAAAAAAAAAAAAAAAAAAAGCTAAACCAACTAATACATTATACACAACATATATTATATGTTCTGCACATCATATTTCATCTATAATGCACAACATATATTACATGTTGTAACATTAATTATCTAAGTATGAAATATTTGAATGAAATATGAATATTAGATGTCAAAATATCATTTCTCTACTACTAAGTATCAAACACTGACATGTTAAAAAGACTAATTCTCTAATAAATAAAGAAAGGAAATCATTTGAAAATTAATAAAATTGATAACCCCCCATGTGGGGTTTCAGTGTCACTGCTTAAGAGAGATGGTTTGGACGTGTGAAATTGCAGCTTTTCCACCTAAAGTTTTGGTTTGTCTAGTGGCCCCATGTGCTGAGAGTGAGACAATGTGATAATGGTCCCAAACATGAATAGTATCCATATATATTGCCATCACATTTCCGGTGAATGTCTTTACTTTCTTTGTCATTTATCCCGCTAATAATTCCACTTTGTAAATTTAACTTGTTCTTAAAAAATTTAGAAAATATTGTTTTTTTTCTTAATATTTTTAAGAAATAATTTTGGTAAACATGAAAACTTAAAAAATTTTAAAAAGATAATATTCCTTCTATTTTGTATTTATCCAATTTAGAACTATATTTTTTATTTATTAATTTAGAAATTTTAGATAGTTTTAATTAATTTTTTATCAATTATACTCATAATTAATAGATGAGAAAAAATAGATATAATGACTAATTAAAAAGAGAGATAATGAATGTTAAGATAATATTTGCAAAATATATCTAAATTTTTATAAAATTAAGATATTACTATGAAACTAATTCTAAATTTGTGTGTCATTAAAATTGGACAAATAAAAAGAAGTAGGAGTTAGAACTATAACTCAACACTCAACGACTATATTATCATTAAATATGTATTGAAAAATTAAAAATGATAATAATATGAAATGAATTTATAAACTTTAAAGATCATTATTTTAAATTAATTAATGTTATTCGTACACCACTATAAATAGCTACTGTCCTTACAAGTAAAAAATTCAACAAAAATAAATAAATAACTCAATTAAATAAATAAAAAATTCAACTAAATAATAAAAAAAATCAATTTAGTAACAACTAAAAATTGATTAAAAATACATTTTATTCATTTTTACCATTAATATATATTGTTTTAATAATAAATATACTATATTTAAGAAAAAATAATGTATTTTGTAGTTTCTCTTCGTTCTCAAATGGTAATATATAGGCTTCTTGTCTCATTACTACTAGCATTCTTGTCTCACCAAACATTTTCCTTGGATCCAACGCCCATTGCTAATAATAATAAATGATCATCTTATCTAACTAAACTACTAAAGTGCTCTCACCTAGCAACACTCACCACAAATTAAATTAAAATACATAATTATTTGTTTATTTTATACGGCTTATTTGCACCGGTCAACAAAACCAACCATTTCGGCCCATTGTCCCACAAATCTACGAAGGAACAGACGAAAACTCCAAACGCATTGTCTTTTGTTATTTCCATGCAAGTACTACTATTTAGTATTAATTATTTTAAAAATATTAAATTTGTTTCTATTTTAACAGTACTTTCTTAGGGGAGAACTTTGGTACATTTGTCCCAATACAGTGGAATGATAAAATTGCAACACGTGCTAGCTTTTGTAGTGTACGCGCTTACGAATTTGCAATTGAAAGTGGTCTTGGCCAAAGGATTACTTTATTCACACAAAACCATCAATCACCCTCTCTCTCTGAAATATATCTATGGAAGCTTAGAGCTCATGAAATTTTCCTGTCCTTTATCATGTGCTTCATTGACGGTGCCAAACATGCCTATACTTTTACTTGAGCTAGATTACTCTATATATCCACATATTTTACTAATTCTAATTAAAGAAAAATTAATTTTTTATTTGATAAAAATTAAGTTTATTAAACAAATTTAAATAACATTTATAATAATATTAGAAGCTATTATATATCATAAAATATAATTTAATCTTTTCTTATTTATTATAGGCATTCTAATTTATATGATATAAGAATTTAGATTATTACTATATTATTAATTACATAGTTAGTTATTATTGTCAATGTTGACACACCTGATTCAGTCTTTCATTCATACTAGGCGTGATTTAGGTTCGAATCTTGGGAAACCCTCTTTGGTGGACAATATGCAAATCCCATCATAAATCCTCGTTGAGGTTAGTGGCATGACATGATCCTGTATGAGGGTGTGTCTTCCCTAATCTAAACTTTTGTTTATAAAAAAATAATTATTATTTAATTAAATTATAATTTAAAGAAAATTACTATATGTAAATCAAACATTATTTTTTAAAATAAAAAATATCAAATATTTATCCATATTTATAATTCATAACTAAAAGTAAAATTCAAATTAAAATAAATCAATCAATTTTTTTATTTATTATTATAAATTATTTGATATTTGATTTTAAAATAAACATAATAACTCACATATATAATGAATTTTATGAATAAAAAAATAGAAATTAATAAGAACTACTGAAAATATAATTTTTTTTATTATAGAATATATAAAAACAAAGTTAAACCAATGCTAATAGAAATAATATTATCATTGATTTTATAATAATGAAAAAGAAGAAAGATGATTTGCTGATATGATGGTATGTATGATAATAATATTTACTGTAATACAAATATATATTTTTGTTATTATATGTATTAAGTATTTGATTGGATTATGATATATAGAATTTTAATAGTTTAATTTTGTAGTCTGAATATCAGAATTGATATAACTTGAGCTAATAATTATTGATCAAAGCTGTGAAAAAAGTTTATTTTGATGCATTGTAACTTTATCGGTGTAAAAGAATTGATTAATTATTTTTTAGTTTAATTTCAATTCATTAATAGTGTAATGTAATTTTACATAGACATCCAATTATGGATTAACACATCAGCAAAAATCTTTAACTCAACCATCTAGCTACTAACTAAAAAGTCATATAAATCAATGGATATAATTGAATGGCAATGTAAAATCAGTGTATCATAATTAAACTCATTATTTTTTATGTAATAAATTACAATATTACAATATTTTTTATGTGTTATTTTTGCACAAGTATGATTTGACAAAAAATAGTTATATTATTTTTTATGTATTACTTTCTATGTATTACAGTATTTATTTTATTTTCATGTTTAACTTTATTATATTTATTTTAAATCAAATATCAAATAACTTATAATAATAAATAAAATAATTGATTGATTTATTTTAATTTGAATTTTTCTTTTAGTTATGAATTATAAATTTGGATAGATATTGTTATTGATGGTTTTGTGTGAATAAACTAATCCTTTGGCCAACCCTACTTTCAATTGCAAATCGTTAAGCGCGTAAGTGACAAAGGTTAGCGCGTGTTACAATTTTGTCATCCACTGTGTGTTATGATACATTGGGACAAATGTACCAAAGTTCTCCCCCTTTCTTAAAGGGGACAACAGTTAAATTGAATTATTAAACGCATGTGAAACAAAAAATAAATAAATAAATACTCCATATAACAAAGCAGAATAACATTTAAACCATACTGGAAAGGAATTAAAGAACGAAATTATATGCCAGACGAGACGACTAATATATAATATATAGTCAAAGGTACTAAATACATTATGCTAGGATTAATTAATCCACGCATCAATAGTCCGTGTAATAATGTAAGGATAATGTTATATTAAAATAATACTTCCTCCCGTTCACTTTTAATTGACGTTTTAGAGTATTGCACACTTATTAAGAAGGTGATGAAAATAAAAAAGTTTCTATAGAAGTAAATGTACAATGACAAAATTATCCTTATAGTTTTTTGTGCAATAATAATGGTAAGAGTTTAAAATGAATGGATGTATGGATAAAACTGGAAAAAGATTGTAAATGTTTCATTAAAAATCTAAAATGACAAATAATAGTGGACAAATAAATTTCCTAGAAATACAAATAAAAGTGAAGGGAGGGAGTAATTTCAATGAAATCAATAATCACGAAGTTTTCATGCATAAACTGTTTGTGTAGTTATATTGCACCACATCATATCCAAATTTCACCTAACTATCATTAGCTATCATTATTACTCTTTTAACACTATCATTATCACCTCTCATTAGTCATCATCATTATTCAACACTCTTTAGTACTCTTTACCCAAAGTCAAGCTACTTTGTTATGCAAACAAAGGTAGGATCAAAAGATGCAGGTCAAACTCTGTTCTTAATCTTTCCCCAATTCAATAAATTGAAGCCAAATTTACCCAAAGGAATTCCTCTTAGATATTAATATAGGTTGCCTGAAATATAGTTAAGTTTGCCGTATGTATAATAAAAAACCAATCAAATCAACAAATAATTCATCAATTATTCAATATACTCTTTCATTTTCATTATTCTCTTTAATTATTCCTCGATTAATGAATCCGATACCATAGATTGAAAGGAAAACATGAAAGAAATTAAGAAACTGACCTCTAAGAGCAGTGGCCAAATTGCCATTGGAGATGAAATCACTGATGAGTAACTTCTCATCAGGTGCCCAATAATATGCCCTAAGCTTGACAATGTTAGGGTGCTTAACCTTCCCAATGGCCTGAACCTCAGCAACAAACTCCTTATACCTCTGTTCCCCACCTTCCCCAAGCCTCCTCACAGCCACAGGAACACCATTTCCAAGCACAACCTTATACACAATCCCCAACCCACTCTTCCCAAGAACATACGCTGAAGCTCTCAAAAGCTCATCAAGCTCAAAATTGAAACCTTTATCAATTGCAACCAAATCCCCTTCACCTCTACTCCCACCACCACCACCACCTTCACCTTCCTCCATTTCAGAATCATCACTCTTTAATACTCCACCACTCAAACATGGCAAAGTACAACACCCACAAAAACCCGTTTTCTCATTGTTCCCACCACCAAACTTGGCCTTACCTGTGCAACTGCATCCATTGGACCCTTCTCTTTTCTTCCAATATACATAAACAATTAAAAGCCCAATTAGCGCCACACCAGCGGCATCAGCCACTGATATGAGAACAATTAAGCCTGGGCTTAGCCCTTTATTGGACCGTGCGGCGGGCCTGATGTGCGAACCGGGACTTGCGCCCGGTTCGCTTGGGGCTGAACCGCCGCACGGTTTCTGAAGGGGGAAACCGCAGAGGTTCGGGTTGTTGAGGAACGCGGTGGGTCCCTGATTCGAAAATGTTCCCGTTTGGGGAATCTCACCGGAGAAATTGTTGTTGCGCAAATCGAAGCTCACTGCCACGGGAAGCTTCCCGAGGGATTCTGGAATGTTGCCGGAGAGATGATTGAATGAGAGGTTTAGGGTTCCGGTGAGGGAATCGAGGTCTCCGATTTCGTCAGCGATGGGACCTTGTAGACGATTCGAGGAGAGGTCGAGCTGGACTAGGCTCCGGAGATCCGGCCAAGGACTTGCCGGAATCTCGCCGGAGAATTTGTTTCTGGCGAGGACGAGGCGCTGGAGCTGGGAGCAGTTGCGGAGGGAGTCGGGGATGGAGCCGGAGAGGGAGTTATCGGAGAGGTCGAGGTTCTGGAGGCGGCGGAGTGTGAAGAGGGAAGGGGGGAGGTCGCCGGAGAGATTGTTGGAATGGAGGTAGAGGGAGCGGAGCGCGGTGGTGGCGTTGAAGAGTTGGGAGGGGATTGGGCCGTTGAATGCGTTGGAGTGGAGGTTGAGGCGGCGGAGGTAGAGGAGGGTTCCGAGCTCCGACGGGAGATAGCCACGGAGGCCTCTTCCGGCGAGGGAAACGCCGACGACGCGTGGCTCCGGGTCGCCGGAGACATTCGCGCAGCTAACGCCGGACCAGCCGCATGGCGTCGCGTCGCCGTCGTTCCAGTTTGAGAGCGACGCGACGCCGGCGGCATCCACGGCGGATTTTAGGGTGAGGAGTGCGACGCCGTCGGAGGAGAGAGAAGTAACGGTTCGGAAGAAGAAGAAAAAGAAGGAAAGAAAAAGAGGAACGGTCATTTAGAAATGAGTTTAATACGGCACCGTTTTTGGTACAGTACTATGTACAATGAAGTGTTGAGGAAGAGAGTGAATTGGGAAGTGTGGTGTTAGGAAAATGGTTGAGGGACAGAAAAAAAATGGAGGTTGTTGTATTTATGAGGGAAAATGAAAAAATAAAATAAAAAAACAAAAAATGAATGAGTTGGGGGAAGATGAGATTTTAATTTGGTGGGGTCCAATTCCCGCCAAAAAGTCAGAGAGAGAGAGAGGACTTGCTAACAGAAGTGAAGTGAAAGAGAAGCGAACAAGGGTGAGGAAGAAAAATAGTTGTGTTACTTTGTTTTTTACTACTTAAAATTGGATCATTTGGTTTTGGAATTTAGTTATGTTACAAGTACATGAGTTTAAGGTAATGTTATCTGTATAATATTTTAGATAATGGAAGAGAAAAAATACAATTATATATAACTGACGTAGCAATATATAATTGGATGATTATGTATAAAAATTACACACTGTCAATAGATAAAAATTAAATCACAAGTATATTGTGAAATAGTGGAACTTTATCTTGCTTTGTGGAGTCACAAGTGTTTTTAAATGTTGGATTTAAATAGGGTAAAAATTATATGAAAATTGTGTTAAACGGTTGGATTTATTTTGCTTAATCAAATGTTGATGATTTGATTTTTTATTTTGTGTATTAAAGAATTTTAAAACTATCAATTATCTCATCATACGATGTGTTTATAAGAGCTTGTTTGGATGTGATTCTAGCAAAAGATCTTTTTTTAATTTATTTTTTTAATTAAGATCTTTTGAAAAAGTAGAAGTAATTTTATATTTGGATGTAATATAGAAAGATCTTTATTTAATCGTAAACATCTTTTTTATGTTATACAAAATGTCTTTTTTCAGAAGATGTAAATTACAGCTTCTGAAAAAAGATCTTTTTTTACTTTTTCTAGAGATTATGCTTTTACTTTAAATTAATACCCAAACATACCAAAAAATTCAATAAGATCTTTTTTTAATTAAAAAAGATCTTATTTTATATAAATAATGACATCCAAACAAGCACAATCAATAAGAGATTAAGCAAGTGATCGACAGTAAATATTTCAATTGTGAATGAAAAAAGAGTTAAAAAATAAGAACATTTGTTACTTTTTACTTGTACTTAGATAAGGTCAATTTTAATTTGCAGTAGGAATGTATTATAACCATTAACAATATAAATGTATAAGAGAGAATTTATTTTGAAATATTTGAGTGATTTAAATACATTAAAGAATTATCACTTGCTAGTTGCTCCTAGTTCATCTAACAATTTTTTGGCAGACAAGTATTTACATTTTCTTTTAACAAAGTCAGCTTTTTTTTCTTTGGGTATATGAAGTCAAGTTGTTGATCCACATGGAACATGAATTAATTCCTAATGCATGTGAAAAATTTAATGCTGGAATGTTCTTGTCTGTTTCTATTGAGTTCGTTTGAGCAACTTGGTTGAATAAAATACATGAACTATACCACAAAGAGACTAAAAGCCTAAAATTAATTTGTTTTATTTAATTTTCTTTTGATAGTCTCGGAGTCACAATTAAAATATAGAGAGACTAAATTAAGAATTTCTTTTTTACTTCTTTTTGTAAAAGATAAAGTAGTTTACTCAGTAGAATATCAGAGAATGTTAAAAGCGAAACTTGTGATGAGGTTTGAATCAAGTTTTCCAATTCATGCATGTACATGCCTTCAAGATCTAGATATATTATAACAAAAGGAAATTATTAGTAATAATTCACCTAAGTTGGTAATAATATGGTTAATTACTTAATCCATTATTCAAGTATGAATTTGCATGACATTATTATATTTTCTGGTCACTTTTGAACTCTTGTAGTAATGTAATCCTTTTGTTCAACCAAACACCACTCTCTCACACTCATAATGGCAGGGTCACTAACATTTAAACATTCCATTTACAACAACAGTTTGTTGTTTGTTCCTTCACTTAATTGTGTACTCCATAGACACCTAGGTCTTTTTTTAATCATTTATCTAATTGAATAAAACTAGAATATAATGATTACTATTTCTACAGTAAAAGTAAAAGTGAGGTTTATAAGTCATTTTTTTAATTTAATAGTGAAAAATAATAGTTTAATTGAAGTACTAGTCATATTAAAATTTAGGTTTTTACTTTCACATAGATATAAGTACTTATTGGATAATCAATAACTGTAATTTAATGGTTGACTTGATAAATAGTGAAGAATGACACATGATTTTTTTATAATCATACAATAACTACTTGATATCAATACCTATAAATTTTATTAGGTACCGAATAAACCCACAAAAATTAAAAGATAATTAAAAATATATACTTAAAAATTATGTACACTTATCATTTAACATAGAATTATATGTTGTTGGCTATTAATATCCTTTTAATTATTTGATGGACTTAACAACTCGGTCATGGTGTCTATAAAGGATTAACTTCTCAAACTAGATGCAATTTAGAAAAAGATTTATAAGTTTTTATAATTTTATTAAATTTTCAATTCATTCTCTATAGTTTAAAAGTTTAGAATTGAGCGAGTTTCTACAATTTCAATTAAGATTAAATGTAATCTTGAAAAAATTAAGATTACATTTATACAAAACATTTTTACAATTACAAATTTTAAAATATAAGATTCTAAATATATGATTTAAATTATCTTCAATTTTAAATTTTTTTACTATAATAAAAAAATTATATTATCCTCATTAATCATTATTTAAGAAATTATTTTAATTTCTTTTGTTTGATTAACAATCTTAATTAAAAATGAAGAATCAAATAATAAATAGAGAAATTCTTTACTCTTCAAAATTCGAGTTTGTATCATTATCCTTATGCAAAACCAAATTATTGATCATTAGTTCTACAATTTGTTGGTATCAATTATTATAACTTTTGATCTAATAGTAGGGGATTCGTCCCTTATATGCGATAATTGCAAGTAGTACTCAATCATGCAAAACAAACTTAGAAGCTAACAAAATAAACAGTAATGTTTATTGTACATAAAAATGTATTCAACTAGTATCCAACGTGTGTTATGTCTCATATATAAGAAACATTACTTATTAAGACGCATATTACGTATGACACATAATATATGTTAAATATTAATTTGATATATTTCTATTGTACAATAAGCATTAAAATAAAACCACACGAGGCAATAACTCTATTAATGCAATTTGTGATTCAGAATTTTGTTGTGCGTACAATTTCAGTAATGATTTTTTATTAGCAAAAAGATAAAAGGACTTTATGCATGCCCAATTATATCTTCCCCTCTCTTTCAAATGAGGACATATTAAAATTTAAATCCATCGTAAAGGGTAATTCGTTACACCTTTGGGAGAGAAAAAAACAAATTTAATAAAACTCTACTTTGCTTTGTAGGCAAGGGATATAGTTGGTACCTGATGAATTCCAACCAGCAAAATAAAGACAAAGCAGAATTCCAACTATTAGATCAAGAATATAGGTCCCGCATAAAAAATAAAAAATGGAAACATTCATAATTCATAACACTATAACAATTTTTTTCCTAATAATTATCATGAGTATCCGAAAAGAAAAAGACTCATGTCAGAATTAAAATTTACATTCAGTTAGTTTCAACCTCATTAAATAAACTTTTTAAGCCGGAGTGAGGAAAAAAATATTACATCTATTAGGATAGACATAAATAAATAAAAAATCATAATTCACTAGTACAATACATAAGTTATATATCATCTAATTCACTAATAAAACACAAAATTTGTATATAGAACTTAATATACCAGTACAACATCTTACATATTCCACTAAACATGGTAAGTGTTTTGATTACAAGGGATGTTTTCGTGTTGAAATTGCACATGACACCCCAAGATTCATATATAAAGTCACCCTGCATCCAAGTTTTCAAGTAGTTTTACATTAAATTGTCTTAAGATCAAAACCAAATCAATAAACTTAAGCACTAGCCCGAGCACTAGCGAGCCTAATCAAAAGTTGTTGAATCCAGTTATAGATTTTTCACCAAAAAAAAAAAATCAATATCATCACATATACAATAGTACTACATGTACATCAAACACACATTCATCAACCATCTATCAAGGTATTATGTGATTTGTGGGTCCACCATTTAAAACAAAAATTCAAATCCGCACACATATCTTTCACTCTTTAATAGTAATAATCTTTGATGGATGCTTGATGGATGAAAGGATGATGTACGTCCATCATTTCCGATCATCTATATACATTTAGTATCAATATCTACAAATGTCATGTTTTTAGTGTTTTTTTCTGATTTTCGCCCAGGGGCGAAAATGGTCCAAAGGGGCAAAAATGAGTGAAAATGCACGAAATGATCGATTCATTTTCGCCCCCCGGTGTCTATAAAATACACATACGAGCATTTCAGAACTCATACACACACTCTTACACAATCCTATAACACATTATGATACAATGTTCCTCGCTAAAGCGTCAATGATCCTTAGCTAGTTCGACTATTACTTCACTTTTTCATCACTAATTGGTAGCTAAAGCACAGTTATAGCTAATTGTTCTCACTATTTCTTAACTATTCCCTCGCTATTAGTTGACCAACTTTTGTTTATTTTTTCTCATTTCTTTATAACTATATTATCTAGTGTTGTAAAACCCGGTTCGGACCGGCCGGTTCAACCGGTTCGACCGCGAACCGGGTACCAAACCGGGCCGAGTCTGCATTCGGATCGGTTACGCATCAGAACCGGTGAAAACCGGTTCGACTCAGCCGGATCCCATCAAAACCGGCGACTCAGCCGGGTTTGATAACCCGGACAAGGTCATGACCGCCCCGACCCGACCCGCCAGAACCCAACCCACCAACCTAGGAAATTTGGAAAATACTCCAAAACTTCCAAAGGTGGGAGTCAAACCTGGAACCTTAAGCAAAGGAGCATTGAGCCAAACCACTAAGCGATTTGAACCCTGGTATTGTTGGATAACAATATACATATAAACCACTAAGCTATGATTTTGGATGTTGTTTGGTTATCTATTAAATATATTTATTATAGACTATAATTTTTTGAAAATTTTATTTTATATATAAATTAAAATATATTTAATAGACCGATTTAATTATCAACCGGTTGAACCATTGACCCACTGGTTGAACCACTAACCCGATGACCGAGTGCCTCGACCGAGTCGAGTCCCGGGTCGAGTATGATAACTATGATATTATCATTAATCTACATGTTGGACATTAATTCTATAAATATATTAAAATTAATAAATTAATTACACAAATTCCTAATACTTCATTAAAATAATTTTAAACATATATAAGTCAAATAATATTTCATACAATCATCTAATAAGCTTCATTAAAATAGTTTCAAACATAAAGTTCTACACATCTTTACATGTTTTTTACATGTTATCTTTTCAATTGCTTATAAAATGATAAACTTCTCTTAAACTACTGCACATCTTTCACACTAAACTACTCTCTTCCATACACTAACATGAAAATATAACAGAGAGAATTATTGTGTCTCCATTCTTTTAAGTCATTTTATTGTAAGAAGGAATATAACAAGGAGAACATGGATTCATTCATGCTTATATATATTTATATGCAAACTTTTTCTTAATCATCTAAAAAAAATGCAAACTTTTTCTTAAAGCTTATTAGCTATAATTATTCTACACATTCACCACACTGATTAGTGCTTAAAAAATGGGTGTGTTTTATTTCTCTCGGTGCCTTACTGCTCTTTCTCTCCTTCGGCTCTGATTATATCTTTCCCAATTTCATGAACTAATCTTCTTATTGAACTTTTAAATTTTTTGTCTCGTGTTTATAATGTATATATACCATCTACTTAGTTGTATATGAAATATAACTTGCGTATACATTTTGCCTATACCTCTATTATAATAACTTCATTTAAATCCTCATAGTTGAATGACTTTGGAGATTTATATGGAAACACCATACATAATTCATGATGGAAGTGAGGCAATCATGCAAAAACCATTTGTGTTCAATCGTGATATTCTTTTGTTGTTGCGGTGACCATTTTATCACATATTAATTAAATACTTGTTTAACTATATCTGTATGTTGTATCTCTACTCATCATCTTGGTATGAGTTGAGGCATATTTTTTAATTATTATAAAAAATAAGTGAATTTTTTTTGTTTCACTTGGAGATATTATTTTATAAATTCCTTAAATAGACAATTATTTCAATAATGATATACATCAAATTTTCCTATTAATAGTGATAGATAACGTATACTTAATTTCAATTACAATTGATTTGTGTCTCCCTTATTTTAATTATACTCCTTCATATATATAAGTATTATACACTATTCAATTATAACTTATTTCTTAGTTTTTTAAATGATATATATATATATATATATATAATATCTTTACAAATTTCAATTTAAAGTAATAAAATATTGTCTAAACTATGTTTTTGTTCCTAAGGCTGCTTTTATTTTTACTGACTCTAGACTAGAGTCAGTGGAGTCACCACGATCAGTGTCTCTAACTAGAGCCATTGATATAATGTCACAGTGACTCCATTTTCTATTTGGTAAATACGTAGAGCAAGAGTCATTAGTGTTTTGTATCATATTCATTTTGATAAGACAAATGATGGTTGAGTTTGGAAAGGATGAGATTGGAATTTTAAAAAGTGAATAAGGACATAATTGGAACAAAAATTTATCAAACCATCATCTAAACTCTATGTCCACCAGCCAGTGATGATTCCGTGACTCCACTTTTGGAGTGGACAACAATCTGGAAAATCTGTTCACTGGGTCAGAGTGCTCTATGTCTCTCTAATTGTGATCCAA
This sequence comes from Aeschynomene evenia, assembly GCA_013621005.1. Lineage (NCBI taxonomy): Eukaryota > Viridiplantae > Streptophyta > Magnoliopsida > Fabales > Fabaceae > Aeschynomene > Aeschynomene evenia. The sequence goes on along the minus strand of CM024268.1, from coordinate 31,588,386 downwards.
AAATCAAACAGTCTACGAAGTCACTTTTTCTCTGACTATGTGACTCTACCTGAGTAAGAGGAAATTGTGTTTGATTGCAAGTACATACAAGACATATAAATACACAAATAGAGATATAAATTTAAAGTGTTTAATTGAAAAATAGAATTACAAATACATATTTAAATATATAAAATATTGTATATTTTTTATCCACTTTAAAATTGAGGACACAAAAACAAAAAATATATATAATTTTATATACGTGTCTTCCTTTTATATATATATATATATATATATATATATATATATATATATAGTCTTGTCTTGTAGTTACAAATATATAAACACAACCTAAGATCACTTTTCCTTTTTCATTTGGTCCCCATTAAAAAAAATACTTAATTAGTCTAACAAAGATCATTTTCAATCACATTTGGTCTCTTTAATTAGTAATCCGTTGATTTTTACCATTTAGTGCTAATTTTAAATAAGATTTTTTGATGAAATAAAAATAATTTTATTTTTAGATATAAAATTAAATTATGTTTCAATATAATATAAAAAGATCTTTATTTAATTGTAAATATTCTTTTTATAAAAGTGTTTTTCTTTAGAAGATGAAATTATTGTAGTTTTTTTAAAAAATATCTTTTAGTGATTTTTACTTTTACTACATAATTGTCATTCAAACATATAAAAAAATTCAATTAGATCATTTTTAATTAAATTTTAGCTATACCATGTCATCCAAAACAAACACAATATGTAAGAAATAATAGAGTATAATAATAATAGTATAATACAAGGGTTCAATGATAATAAAGTAGATAAAATGGGAAAACAAATTTAAGTATAACTTACTTTTATAATCAAAGAGTGAGTGTATTTTACCAAAAAATTAGAAGCAAACTAATTCACTTTTAATGTTTTTGAGAATATTATTTAGAGTTTAATCATAATGCACCGATAGTGTAAAAAATTTACACGATCAACCAATCAAATCCATTAATTTATATGACTTTTTAGTTAGTGGATGATTGAGTTAAAGACTTTTGATGATATGTTATACCGTCAACCAATCAGATTCATTGATTTATGTGATTTTTTAGTTAGTGAGTAATTAAATTAAAAACTCTTATTAATATCTTAATCCATAATTAGATGTGTATGTAAAATTTTGTTAATGTGCATATTGAAATTAAACTCCATTGTTTATCCAATTTATTTTTTGGATTTAATTTTTGCTAGGGAGAAAAAAAAACCTAGATAACTTGTCTGGGAGGAAACGGTGCGCTTTATTCCCTTACCGTCGCCATAGTAGGTAGCTCCAATTAGCTTCGCAAACTTCTGACTCTCGGTGCCCTAGCGCTCACTCTCCTCCTTCTCCGATCGCCGTCTTCCTCAGTTCCGGTGAGCTATTCCTGTGAAACTTCATCTCTACATTCACAAAATCCACCCCCTTCTCTCGATGTTGTTGTTGTTTTTTTTCTTTTTCTGATTCATTTTGCTGCCGTATCTAAGTTACTGTTGCTGGTTGCTGTAGGGATTTTATGCGTCATCATCTCGTAATCTAGTAATTCCCACTTTTCCATTTCTGTTAGTTTCTAGGTTAAAAAGTTCGAATTTTGCTTTTGATTTACTTAATGGAGCACACTGAGAAATTAGATGGTAGTGAAAAAACTTTGTGCTTCGAATTTAATTGCGGTTTTCGTGCTTGAAATTAGGGTTTTGTGGGTTTCTGTGAGAGATTGGGTTATTGGTTTGTTGAACGTGGATGGTGATTTATCGGTATAGGGTAGCAGATTTGGTCTGAATGTATGATCTATTGGTTTGGATCTATGATCTATTTTGAGCGGTTCAGTTATGTTAAGTGATTTGAGGGTTCAGTTGTGTGCACTAAATGGCCCTTGCTTCTGCTTATCCTGAATTTCTGTGTGGGGAAAATGTGATTGTGATAGAGCCATAATGGGTTCAAACACCTATCGAACTTCCAATTGAGATTGTAGAATGCGGTTATTCCAAGTTAGATTTGTCAATGACTCACTGTCCCTTTAAGTTGCTGTCTTTGGGATGCTAATTCTTTCAGGTGCTTTTGACCGTGACTCAGCTTTATCTTCATTACAATTTCTATGGATCAGTGTTGTTATCGGGGATTCTAAGTTAGTGGTTATATATTACTTCCAATCTTTCCCTGGAGTTCTTTTTTGCTTCAATGTTTTTCTTGGCATAGAATTATGAAATTCATGTACTAAAACATGGGTAGCCTAGTGCCCGAGGCTCCCATTTGGTGGGGTCTAGGGATAGTAGATATATATATCTTTACCCTTACAATTGCAGAGGCTGTTTTCAGGATTTGGCCTGTGACCTCCAAGTTCAAGGCAAATACCATACTGCTGTAGCTGTACCAAGGCCTCTATTCGTGAAATTCATGTGATTTTCAATATTTGATGTGTTTACTTTTAAGAGGAAATATAATGTTACAAGCTACAACCCTTGTGGCTTCAAATATCACACTGTTTTTGCAGTTGAGTTCAATGGTTGTCTCTGAGATGACTGGTACAGACACAGGGTAGTGTTATTCTGTGGATTGTATTGTGTGACTTGAATGAGTCCTTGTTATTTATGTGACTGGAAGTTGTATATTCTTTCTTTCACAATAAATCATGGACTTCGCTTATTCTTTCTTAGTGGTGCTTTTGTCCTTAACTCCGGTCATGGTCATGTGCTTTTTAAGGAGGAATATGGATCAGTGTGTGTGGTGTTACTTCACCCCAGTTTCCCACTTTGTTTTGCTCTATTTAATATTTATATGGCCTATAATTATTTGCTGAGTTTAAAATCTTGGTTCTTGGGATAATTTCTGGAAAGGAGATTCTGGTAAAATACTTCTGTCTTGATGGAATAATACTCACTCAAACTAGCCATTTCAAGGTAATATATGATAATGGAAGCCACTTGAGGTGGCTATTTTATCCTATACAGTAGTGCCTTATTTCAAATTTGCCTTCGCCTCTGTTTATTTGTTTTCTTTCACCTAATAAGTTCTTTATTCATTCTACTCTGTCTTTGCTTTGAAACAAAACACAGTTCAACATGTCTCGAAGATATGATAGCCGTACCACAATCTTCTCCCCTGAAGGGCGTCTTTACCAAGTGGAGTATGCAATGGAGGCCATTGGAAATGCTGGTACTGCAATAGGGATCCTATCGAAAGATGGGGTTGTTCTTGTTGGTGAAAAGAAGGTCACGTCTAAGTTGCTGCAAACCTCAACTTCCACCGAGAAGATGTATAAGATTGATGATCACGTTGCATGTGCCGTGGCTGGGATTATGTCTGACGCCAACATCTTAATCAACACTGCAAGGGTCCAAGCACAACGCTACACATTCGCTTACCAAGAGCCGATGCCTGTAGAGCAGTTGGTTCAATCTCTCTGTGATACCAAACAAGGGTATACACAATTTGGTGGTCTTCGCCCATTCGGAGTCTCATTCCTGTTTGCAGGATGGGACAAAAATTTCGGCTTTCAACTTTACATGAGTGACCCTAGTGGAAATTATGGCGGTTGGAAAGCTGCGGCTATCGGTGCAAACAACCAGGCAGCACAGTCAATACTAAAACAGGACTACAAAGACGAAATCACGAGGGAAGAAGCAGTTCAACTTGCTTTGAAGGTGCTAAGTAAAACTATGGACAGCACTAGTTTGACCTCGGATAAGCTTGAACTTGCAGAGGTTTTCCTCTCACCTTCTGGAAAGGTCAAGTACCAAGTTTGCTCCCCAGAGACTCTGACAAAGCTGTTGGTTAAGTATGGTGTGACACAACCAGCAACTGAAACTGCTTAGCTTGATTTTCCATCCCTGATGCAGATTTGATTATGACTATGCAATGCAATGCATTTCTTCCTTTTTCAGAATAGACTACAGAAAAGTGTCCCAAGTTTATTTCAGAGTTGAGACTTTATAAACATTTCATCTTGGTGATGCTATTGGCTTTGTATTGCATATATATTTATCTGCTCTTTCAGACTTAGATCTATGATATTTGAGTCCATTTACTGTGTTTTGGTTTTATTCATATCCAATTTTAGTTTATAACCCGCGCCTTAATTACATTTGTATGATGTTGCTGAATCAATGTATCAGTTTGCTTGACAATCCTCCTTTTTATATTTGGATTAAAAATTAAATATTTTATGTTAAGTACATCAATTAATTCTAGAAATCTTTAAGTTCATCGGTTTTTAAAAAAATCGCTTTTTTAACATTATTTTACAGGATGAAATATTATATCTGTCTTTAAATATTAATGTCTTCAAAACTAAATATTTAAACATTACATTTTAGTTTATGTCTAAGTGTCTTTGCCTCTACGCTCATTGTCCCCCTTACCAAATCGATGTATAAAAAGTTGAGTAAATACCCAAATCTGTCCCTGAACTTTTCTTCAGTGCCCACTTTCGTCCCTGATAAAATTTTATTAGGCCCGCAGTCCTGAACTTGAATTTCGTGAGACATATTCGTCCCTCCGTCAACTCTCCCGTTAATAAGTGACGGAGTAGTCCTACGTGGACCGTTAACTTTGTCCTACGTGGACGTTAAGTGACACGTGTGCGATGAAGTTTCTAACGGGACAAATCAGTCCCCGAAGTTTCTAACAGGGGACAAATCAGTCCCTACCCTTGAACCAAAACGATGTCGTTTTGCAAATCTTCTATTACCTCATTCTTCCTTTCTTATTTGAAACTCTAAAATCCCATTGCAGACCCCACAGCCGCCCCTCCATCCTCTTCATTGTCCTTGGTTCTTCTCCCTCATCGTCCATTGAAACAACTCTTTAAACCTTCATCATCACACTAACACCGCCACTTCCTCTCTTCTATCCTCTATTTTCTTGTCTCCCCCTTGTAACCTCCATTGAAACACCTCTTTCAACATCAAGATTCAATTGTTACACCATCATAGCAGCTACCCAACCTCAAGATTCCATTTTAAGGAGGTATTTCAATAGAGGTTGAAAGAGAAGATCCAAGGAGGAAGAAGAGGATTGAGGCACGACTGTGGATGTCTTTAATGGGGTTTAGGGTTTCAAATGGGAAAGAAAGAACAAGATAATTGAAGATTTGCAAAACGATACCGTGTTGGTTCAAGGGTTAGGGACTAATTTGTCCCTATTAGAAACTCCGGAGATTGATTTGTCCCCTATTAGAAACTCCGGGGACTGATTTGTCCCCTATTAGAAACTCCATTGCACACGTGTCACTTAACGTCCACGTAGGACAAAGTACTAACGGTCCACGTAGGACTACTCCGTTACTCATTAATGGGGGAGTTAACGGAAGGACGAATATGTCTCACGGAATTCAAGTTCAGGGACTGCGAGACTAATAAAATTTGATCAGGGACGAAAGTGGGCAGCGAAAAAAAATTCAGGGACGGATTTGGGTATTTACTCTAAAAAGTTCTATACTATATGTACTCATAAATCAAACAATTTAATAAATATCAAAATGTTAAAACAATAATATCTAAATAACAAAGTATCATATATTTGAAAATGATGTATTAACAATTTTCTGCTCCATATACTATATAAATAGTCATTCTATCATTTTTTTAATTTTATAAAATTCTTATTTAAGTACTCTATAACCTATATTATTTTCACCTATAAATTTGAGTTATATATATATATATATATATATACTCTATTGAAAATTTTATACTAAGATTATTGATATTTAGAGATGGTGGAGTCCAATTCGTTGGAGCTGCCAGCTTAGCCCACCAAATATAGTGGGTTACGATGGGATTTTGAATTCTGCCAAAAATTCAAAGCTTATTTAGCCCATTCAACTTAGCCAAAAATTTATTTTGAATTATTTGTTAGTGTATTACGAAATATGGATTTAATTTTTATCAACTGTAAAATTTTTTACGTAGTCATCCAATCATATATTATCACATCAGTCATGAATTGTATTTTTTGTTTTTTACTACCTAAAAAATCATATAAACGAAAAATTTTGATTAGATGATCACGTAAAATATCTTTACATCGTTAATGCATCAAAATTAAACTTTTAATATATATTAATAATTTATAATGCCCGTCTTTTATTTATTTTTTAACTTCAAATCAAAAGTGTTATTTCTTTGAACTTGAACCTAGCTAGTAACATTCCCGAATCATCCGAGACCCTCGCAGGCGCAGCCCCCTCGTCGGTGCTCCGCCTCGCACGCCGGCGCTGCTCCCTCCTCGATCGCCGCTCTTGTTCTCCTCGCCTCTGCCTCTGCCGCCGCCGCTTCTCGCTTCTTGTTCCTCGCGTTGCTGCTGCTGTTGTTGCTTCTTGTTTGTCTGCTGCAAATTGAATTTCAATCATCTAATTACATTCTAAGCACAATACAAGACATAGGTTAGTAGATATTTATGCTAGTTTACTTGTTGTGGTGTTCTTTCAATTTTGAACTTATATAGTTAGTACTAAAAAACATGTCAAGTTTTGCTCTGTTTCTGGTGCATATTTGGAGCAAAGATAATATTTCCGCCTCAAAATTATAGTTATGATCAAATTCTAGATTCTTAATTCATGTTCCTTCTTTCTATGCAATAGTTTTGAAATAACACTCCATACATGTCTTAGTGTCTTCTTCATCTTCTTGTTGAATAGTTATGATGCAATGTAGAAATATAGTTTTCTATGGGAAGAATATGTATGCATATGCCATATTCTGTGCCCTTTTATTCATCTTACTTTGCAGTTTATTTGGTCATGTTTTTCATGTCATTTATATTTTTTTAATTTATATAGATAGATATATTATTTAAAATTACATTTAGTTGACTGGTTTAACTATCGAATCATTGACCACTGATTGAACTAATGACCCGTGACCTGGGGCGGACCTAGGCAATATTTTCAGGGGGTGCCAATTTTTTATACAGGACAAATTAATCTATATTTATTATTTAATAAAATTATTTGGTTCATTTATATTTTAATTAGCAAGTAATTTTAAATTATTTATAACACTATTAAGGGTCATTTAGTCCTATGAACCTTTACAAAATAGCAATGAAAGATTTTTTTAATTAAATAACAAAATACTATATTATAACATATTTTTAAGACATTAATTAATTTCTATCTATCCATAATGTAATTAAAACCCATTTTGCTCAAGTATCTAACTATTGTCATATTAACAAAGGTACTTGAGTATATTTATTACCTAAATGTCATCAAAATAAAATGATTTAATTGGATAATTATGTAAGAAAATTTTATGATTCAAAGAATTAAATTTGTATTTTTGTTATAAGGGGTTATAATTATTTTTTTGTCATACAATAATCAAACTATAAAATAATAATAAGATAAAAAGGTTCCGCCCCTGCCGGTGACCTAGTGCCTCAACGGATTGATTTTCGGGTCGAGTCTAATAACTATCATATAACACTTCTTGGCCCCCCCTCTGGCCTCATAACTGACTGGCTCTCTCTTCCTTCGCGACATGCAATTCCCAGTGAGTTTCCCTCACAACACCTTTTCCCTCCTCTTTGATTTGTTTCTCAAACTGTTGTGCTTCCTCTCCTTTAATTCCTTTTCTTTGTTGTTAGTGTTGATGTTGCGAAAATCACCTTCTATTCTTCTTTTTATTTGCTTGTGGACACCATTGGACTATGCTCAGAATTCAGAAGCGTTCTAGAATGTCAGCTTTAACTGTTTCTTTCTATGGCTGCTTTTGTTTTCTTTTGTCGATTTTAACAATTTCTGAATAGGATTTCCATTCTCTCTGTCCAATGAGGCAATAACCCTTTGTTTTGTTTCTTTGTTTCCTCGTCGTTGACTCGTTGTGGTTTATTAATGGTTTAGTTAGGTATATTTGCTTATCTTTGCTGATACTTATATTGCTGCTATGAGTGTTTAGTGTTTATATCAAAAAGAGGTTTGTTCCTGTGTCCAAGTTTATCAAACTCTTGAGTTAACTTGCAAGCTCTGACGGGTTTATGAGTAGTTTATGAGTTTGTGTGGAGCAAGTTTACAAGTTGAGCTATATGAGTTGAGCTATATGACTCAACTATAACTAAGCTTTATGAGTTTAGGTGAACTCTTAGGTTGATTACCTTGCTTGTGTCTCAATAACACGGAATACTGTTTGTAATCTGCATTTAAATTTTGTTGTCCCTTTTTCTAATCTGAATTCTATCGATGAAGTACAATGTTGGAGTCAGCAAGATGATCTTAATGTTTGAGTCTTTTATCATATGATGATTTTTTTGGTTTTTATGTGCAGCATTTGGTCTTTGTTGCTGGAAAAGTATCGTGATTCAAGCCATTCTCGTCAAAGGTAACCTTTAAGCTTGGAAGTCTGTCTACTCAATAGGTATTGGCTGTTTACCAAGGAGGGTTTCCTGTGTCTGGTGCACCTGCATTATCTGCTTGTAAACAGAAAAGTGTTGGCGTTGCTGTTGCAAATGAGAGAACAAGTAGAACAGGCTTCAATTAGAAGCAACCCTATAGGGCAAACACTATGTGACGAATGCAAATCTAACCCATCAAAGTACAAGTGCCCTGGATGCTCCATACAGTCATGCAGTCTTCCCTGTGTAAAAGCTCACAAAGATCGTACTGGATGTACCGGCAAGAGGAACCAGACACAGTTTGTTCCTCTTTCACAGTTTGATGACAATATCCTACTATCTGGTAATTCAATCTTGAGAATCTTGTATTTTGACTTTGAAAATTAAAAACAAGTGTATCTAGTTGATTGCTTAGGCAGATCAAAATTTTCATATTAATATCCTTTCTATCAACCAGAAGGACACTTTTCTGGTTCCTCAGAGATTTTACTTAAGTTTGTTTCCTTGTGTTTATTTTCAATCTTTTTATGTGTTTCATTGTATCACCCTTTTGAATTTGGTGTTCTTCATTCATCATTTTTTTTTTCTGAATTTTCATAATGTGGACTACTATTTCTATGAAGTTATGTTGATGAATTAATTTCTGCTGTTCTGTCTGTTTATTTATTTATTTATTTTTTTATTTCCTTCATCTAGACTATAATTTGCTGGAGGAGGTGAAGAGGGTAGCTGAATCTGCTCAGAGAATGAGAACTAAATTGGGCATGTATGCATATTTTAAGTTACCGCATCACCTTAAGAGCATTCGAAGTGCTGCAGCAAGCCGGAGAACCAAAATACTCTTCCTTCCTAGTGGAATGTCTAAAAGACAGAAGAATCAGTCTCGATATGACCAAAGGTTTTCTCATTTTTCATGACAAGCTTCTGTTAGGAGCATGGTAGTTATAAGAAATTTCTTAGTTTTGTACTTAACTCATTACAATGTTCTTTTTTACTTTTGATTGAACCTTTGGCATATATATGATCTGCAATGTTAAATGTGAATCTATGATTTGAAAGTTTTATCGAGCTATAGTTTCTTCTTACCACACTTGATTCTAGAGGGAAATTAGATTTTAAGAATGTTTCTTTTAAGATTACTAACTTGGAAACTTCTGTTTTTAAGTGATCATAAATATGTTTGTAATGCTTTCAGGAAGAAGTTGATATCTTGGACAATTGAATGGCGTTTTCATTCAACAGACATTGTTTTACATGATCATGGGTGAGATCCTTCTCTGATGTGTCTGGTTTGGAATTAGATACTGCACTTTAGATTATTTTTTTTATATAGAAGAAACTGCTCTTTAAATTCTAATCACATGCTTTGAGTCTAGAAACTAGAGCAAACAGTTTTGATAGGGTGCTATGCTCATGTCTTCCAGTGTCAATGAAAATACAAGCTTCTGCTCCATTCTAGAAAAGCACCTCAAACCTGGTCCTTGGAATAATCAGCTAAGGCAATTTTGTGAAGACAAACTGGATTGTCTCAAGCTTTTCATTCGTAAATACCCAAAGGTGGTTTTCTTTACCTATTCAATGGATGAAATTCAAGATACTAGGCCAATGATCATTTTGACTAACCACATCAAAATATGACTTCATTTCAATTCTTAATTTTTATCTTGTTCGTGCTAATACAGGGTCCAAGGTCACCCTTTAAAGAGTTGGATTTGAAAGCACCAATCAGACAACAACTAGAAAACTTAGTCATTTTAGAGTTTCCTGTTGTTTTTGTTTTCTTGCCATCTCACAGAATTGATTTTGAAGTTATTAAGGATGCCAATCCCACTATACCTAATAAATCACTTCAGAAAGACCATGAAGGCTACCAAAGCCCAGAAGGTGCATCATTTAGGGAGGAGGAGATTGAAGATGACAACAGCGCCGCAGATCCTAAGGTTTTCGATCTCATGAAGCATGTGGAATCAAGTTCATCACATCAAGCACCTATCCAAAATATGAGCTTTGAGAAAGCACCGAATGATTCATCAGATAAACCTCTGTTTGAAGGAGATACTACGGGTAACCTTTCAAATTCTTCCCTGAAAAACGAGGAACTAAAATTCTCTGAAGATATTGGGTTTGACTATGATCAAGATTTTATGGATGTCTATGCTGATCTTATGGCTGAAATGAGTCCGGATGACTTCTTCAATTTAGATGATGAATTTCCCAAGAAAACTGAAAATGATATGGGTCTGATTGGAACAAGTGAAGTATTCCCTGTACCAGGGGAGTTGGAGGAAGGGGAAATTCCAGATTAATTTGGTAGAGCTATAGTTCAATTCTTTCAAAGAAATGGGGGGAATATGAGAGAACACTGGCAATACAAATCAGTTATATGTTTAGAGATCTACAGCATCGATATCATCGAAAAGTTCATATGTTTCTTCTATTTATCGAACGTGCTGGAGATTTCAAATTGCTTGGTTTTGGTGGTAATTTTGATCTGTGCTTTAATGTTCTTTATGTCACAGACACAGATAGGTCACTTTTTGTATGAGGCTTAGGACAGCATAAAAAGCCCATGCTTCACATTTTCCAGCTGCATTGGTTGCTTTTCTCATCACTTCAGGTCAATTTTTGGTATTGTCTCACTTTTGTTTGTTGCCATATATTTAAAGAGAAATGGAATTCCAATTAATGGATCTAGTTTCCAATCTATTTAAAGTGAAAATCACCAATGTATTTGCATACTATTATACATCACTAATTCTCACATTCATCGATATCTAGTAGTCTTCAATAGAAGTTAAAACCTACTACTTATTATCTAGCCATTATTTAAAACTCTGAAACATGCCATTATAAAGTGTGAACTTGGAACAATTGTACATTTTAGGTCAAAAGAGGGACTAGGCGGCTATGAGGTTAGCTTTTAAAATGTTGCATGTGCAGAATGGAGAACTTGTTAGACTAGATATCTAAAGTAGTCCCTCATAAATATATCGAGTTATAGGTCAATGCAGTTGTATCTTTTAATTGTATAGAAATATACAGAGCTATCAATTTGTCCAATTTTTTTATGTCCGAGAGATCAATAGGGGTCTTTCAAATTCTTTGGCCAATTTGTCCCTTGAAATGTTCTTGAGTGATTAAAATGGGTATTAGTCAATTTGTTATATACCCTTTTTAAAATATCTAAACAAGCCAAAGAAAAAAGGCAAAGCCTGTGCTTTACAACACCAGTGGTTGATAAATGATTACACTTGTGGTTGTATGAAGGAGCCATTTTTTTACACAATTTACTATTTTCCGAAACATGGCATGTAAATTTGTATGTCATTGATGGAAAATATATGCATAAAGAAGCTCATTCCACACATCAGGTACTCCTGGGAGGCACCAATGTATGCAATCTGCATAACCATTTGGATCTGCTATCTGTTCTTTTGTTAGAGGTTCCCATTGCTTCCTGTAGATAGAAGGGTGTGCTTCTTTTCTGTACTCTGAGAGCTGTGTGATGTTAAGTATTTGAACATTCAAGCCTCTGGTTTTTAAATCTTCAACCACATTCTCCACCACATGCATCATTTTAGGGTCAGAACCTTTCCCCCAATACCCTTCTTCTGTGATCATGTCTGTTTCTTTGTAACAGTTGTCACCCTTTGCTGCTCCCCATTCCTCTGCCCTGCAAGTTCATTTTGTTGTAGAATATTTGCTGTGTTTAGGCTATGTTGGATGAGGTATACAGAATACAAATATTGGAACAAAAATACAGAAGAATATGTTTGGTGATGGGAATAAGAAAAATAAAAGTGTATTTTCTGTATTCCTAGAAAGTTGAGGCATAAAGAGTACAAAATTAATAAGAATGATATAGAAGATATACAATAAATAGAGAAAACAATAAAATCACATATTATTTAATAATTTTTTATTAAATTAATTTTTAATAAAAATTATTGGATTGTAAGTTCATATTATATAAATCATACTTGTAAATTTTTAAATTAATCTAAAATTATTTGAAATAATTTTAATGGATATAAATATCAACATAATTCATATTTTCAAATGTTCAAGAGTCATTTTCTTTTCATTTTGCTTTTACAAGGTTGGATGTGATACTTTGGGGCTCATAATAATACTAATTGTGACCCTGTAATCATGTCACTTGTCACTGTTTTAACTAAATTATAGTTCATCAACTTGTGGGGAATGCCCCTTATCCTAACAGATTATTGTTTGTTACCATATATATATATATACACTAATGCTATTATGTGCACGATGAAAATTGTACAGTACTTGTACAATAATTATATCCACCGTTAAATTGTAATATGAATTTACAAACTAATATAATCCAACAGTAGATATGATTTATTATACACATAGCATTTCTCATATAATATCAAAGTCCAATTAGATTTTAAATGTTAATTATGAGGTACTGTAGACTTTTCCCTCTTGTGTACCTTTCATGAGTTGGTGACATGCTAACAAAAAATAACTGTGTCTTGTTTGGGTTAACATGAATCTCCAACCAATCCGACCATGTCCTCAATGCCATCTCATACACTCTTAGCATTTCTACTCCTTTGTAAACCCCATTTGGGTCTCCAAATGTTCCCCACCTGCTCATTCAATTTGTAATTATTGTCACAATCAAACCCAATTTGGTATACTTGGGTACCAAGGTATATATGGATGGTTGTATAAGATATATAATAACAAAAGCTTTATTGATGAGTTTTTTTTCTTTTCTAACCTCTTCTTCTGTAATCTATTTCTAGTATCACATCTAAAGATAATAAAAATAAAATGGGTTTAGATGTTAGCATAACATTTTTCAATGTTATTTCAAGATTCAAGAAACTAAATTTATCATCATTGGATGAGACATATTAATGGGAAGATCGGTGATAGATCTGTAAAATTTATTAAATAGAAGGAGCAAATGTAATATACATATATTAATTTCATTGTTAGTCTGGTCACATTTAAGAAATTATGCGAAATAGTTACATATGCATATCTATATATTATTAATAAAATTTTCATATTTTAATGGAAACATTGGACCTCAGCTTACACATAAAGATCATCATCTCATCCGATGATAATAAGATAATTGTTTGAATAAAATATCTACTTTTAAATATTAAAATAATATTATTAGTAGTATGAAAACAAATTAAATCATATATATATATATATATATATATATATTAAAACGGGCTCAGACTGTCAGACCAACTCACTTAACCATTGGGCCATCCCATCCCGCTTTTGGAGGACTTTTGATAGGAAGGACTAACCCGTTTTCACATCCTCTCTCTCTCTCTATATATATATATATATATATATATATATATATATATATATATATATATATATATGTTGGTTGGAAATTTGGAGTAGTTGAGATGGAAGTTGATGAAAAGAAAGTGATATAGATAGTTAGGCCAAATTGCACTTACAGAACATTCATAACAGGCCTTCTCCACCAAAGGTAAGTGTTGAAAACAAGATAGTCTGCATGAGTCCAATGCATAGCATGCTTTTCTATGGAATTGACTCTCACAGTCCTTTCTACTACCCTATGATGCACTGGATCATCTGAGTTTGATTCCACTAGCAATGGCGCCCAATAGTGCTCTATTGTTGCATTGTATTCCTTAATTAATTAATTACAAGTGCAATGACAAACTATTAGCAACATAAATAAATATAACAACATATATAGTTGTAAATAATTACTAATAAAAGAGATATGTTAGCTAGAGAGGTACATATTTAAAAAAAGGAAATTAGAAAGTTATTTGTTATGGAAAATAAAGACTACATAAATTTTTTGACGAACTAATAATAAGATGTTAGTTTTTATTCACTTAGGGTATGTTTAAATATATTACTAATAGTTATATACTAACTATTCTCTTTCATTTTATCTCCAAGATTTTCAAATGAACAAACATAACCTATCAATTGTACATATCAATTTTTGGTACTTAATGTATCTAAAATGCATTTAGATACATTAATTTTTTAATATATAAAAAAAATTAAAATTATTATTATAAAATAGAGAGTATACATATTAAGCGGTAAAAGAGGATTGATAGAGAGAGAAAAAATTTAAAAATAACAAGTGGTATATATATCCTATTTATTATTATGAGTGGATGTATATGTGTATGAGAAATTGCTATGTATAAGTAGTATACTTCACCAAGAGTAATGATATATAGACATCTAAAATAAGATGTTTGTTAGACATTCATCATAATCAATATTAATAAAAAATGATTGATTGAAGTAAAAATAATTAATATTAAAATATATTTTTTTCAAAAAAAGTATTATGCTACTAACTCTTTTTAAATAATTTTGTGATCATATCCATCTAAAATGTTTCTATTTAAATTTTTAAAATAAATGCAAATATTTTAAATTGATGAGATGATAAAGTGTTGATTAAAAAAAGAGTAAGATTTTTATGGTGTGATTGATATAGTTTAGTAAAAAAAAGTGAGTAATCATTAATATGGCTATTAATAGGCATGTTTATGCTTTTCTCCCTCTTGTTTTTTCAATTTCACTATTATTCTTTAGAAAGATAAAAGGAAAAGAACAAGAAACAACTTTTTTCACATTTCAATTCCTACTATTGTTTTTATGAGTAGTGTGAAAACTTACTTTGAGC
Organism: Aeschynomene evenia; assembly: GCA_013621005.1. Taxonomy (NCBI): domain Eukaryota; kingdom Viridiplantae; phylum Streptophyta; class Magnoliopsida; order Fabales; family Fabaceae; genus Aeschynomene; species Aeschynomene evenia. Next base: position 31,573,345 of record CM024268.1, on the reverse strand, counting down.
TTAAAAATGTTAAGTGAATCATTAGCAGCTGTGCGCATGGATTTGGGAGTTGAGGGTAGTGAAGAATCAATAAGGCAAACCAATGAAACCCATTGGCCTCGGTTTAGTGAATCCCCAACAAACACAAGCCTCTTGTTCCTTAGCCTCTCAAGCAATGCTGTGCCATTGAACCTTATAATGAACATAGAAACAACCACACATATTCCACACAAACCTCAAAAAGCATATATATAGCCAAATTATAATCAACCATATATATCTTACATACACTATAAACAATGAATATTCAAAATGTACGATAGTTTTAAATTGTGGTATGCAATTACCATGCTCTCCACAATCACATTGTAGTGACAATTACGCCTATGTTAAAAACATGTTGATGAAAATTTTGAATCACAATGCAATCATATATGTAATGCACACTACTAAAAAAAATGAGCATTTTTAATATTAAATATGTCAATAAAATAATATTGATAATTAGTGACCGTCGAAAATACTTAAAACTAATTTATGAGTATTTTCAACGGTTATTAATTGTCAAAGAATAGTTTATGATTATTTTTAATAGCCAACAAATATTAATACATTTTTTTTTACAGTACTTTTATCAACACTTTTCAATAATTATATGTTGAAAATAGTACAACTGCAATTTAAAATCATGTTCAAAACATAGTGGTGAAGAATGGGAAAAAGAGAGAGACCTTGGCATGTCACAATGGTGTGGCTTCCACCTCCAATTCTGGTAACTCAAGTCCTTCCTCCCAAACTTCTCACAAGCCAATTGATCAGACATGAACTTGCATTGCTTATCCTTGTAAAGTGGATAAGACTTGTTATCAAAAACCCACTTCCCAGAGAATAGGTCACATTTTGATGGTGGTGGTGAAGAAGAAGGGTCATTAGAGGCATTATTCATTTTCACAACTTGTGGCAATTCTTGTCCTCCATCTTGTTTTAGATAAATGGTAGTGACAACTAAAAGAGTGGTAAGAATTGCCAAAAGAGAATGAAAGGTGTTTTTGATTCCCCAAGTGGTTCCTAGCACTATATTTTGTTGTGTCTTTGCCATTTTCATTGTGATGAATGAATGAAGAATATTCTAATTCCTAATTCCTAATTCCTTTCACTCTCCTTGGAATATTGAAGCAGATAGATAGAACCGTACCCTTCTCTTCTTCCTCCTTTTTGAAGCTTTAATTTCATTCCAATCGGTTGGTGAGAAAGAGGTTCTTAATATCTTCTATAGCCAACTTGGCCACTCAAAAGTAGTAGGTAAAGGTAATAGCATGATGATGCATTTCTAAGCTTTTCTTAATTTGATGACATAATTAATTCCCAGTGAAAATATATATATATGGTGCCGTATAATCAAGTATTTGATGAATTGAAGAATAATCAAATTTACCCACTTTTGTGATGATTAAATGTGGAATTGTTGTTTTTAATTATACAAATGGATATTAAAATTCTAGCATAATCTTAGAAGGTTTTGCACCAATATATAAGGGAAGGGAATATATATATATAATTGAGAGAAATATTTGGTTTACAACAAAAAATAGTCAAAACAACTAATATATTGTGTACATCATATGTTATATAATACGTAGTCCATATATCATATGTTGTGCAAACCATATATATCACATATTACAATATTATCTTTCTTTACAACACGTGATACATTTTGTGCACAACATGTACATCAATATGTAATATATGATGTGTACATACATTATATAATATATGGTATGCATAATATATTGATCACTGTTTTAGCTATTTTTATTGTACGCATAACAATACTCTATAATTCTAATATTGTGCTCGAATTAATATATATATAGCTTATTATATTGATAATTTTATTGGTATGTGAAAGATGAATATTAAATATTTAGCAATTGGTTTAAAATTTCAATTGGTTTAAAAAATATTTCTCAAATTTTAAATCTTTAATGGACTTCTATCTTTCATGTAACAATAAAATAGTTAATAAGACAGATAAGAGAACAAATCCACAAGTGATTTCTGTGCTTGAGCTTTAGACCAACTATATGACTTTTGGTTGCTTCACTTTTACTATACTTAAATTGAATAATTAATATTGTATTTAATTTGTATACATACATTACAAATTTGAACTCTACAATTTGTTAATTACTTGCTCCCTAGTCCTACCAACAGAGATTATCGTATTTTTAGTGGTATTGGCTTAATCAAACAAAAAACTTAAAATATTTGTCCGATAATTAGTCAGAATCAGATATAAACTAAACCTAGTTGCATTCTATAAATATTAGAATTAGATGGATATATATATGTTGGGCAGCTTATGTGTTGATATGACTAAGTGCAGGGCCAGTTTAACGATAGATCAGTAGGTTGTGCTATTGACGTTTTCACAACCCAATGACATTGCTTAAAGTAAGCTCGAAGTCTCCTCTGCCTTCTTTCCTCTAAGGAAGGTGGGATAGATTCTTCAAATCAAGACCAACCTACATTATATATATATATATATATATATATATATATATATATATATATATATATATATGTTTTTTATTCAATAATTTTTGTTGTACAACAGAAATATATTCAAGTCGTATCCATTGTGTGTTATATACAATATCTAAAGTGTGCTATACATAACGTGTTATACATATAACATACATTACGTATGATATATATTACATACATGTTAGATATTAGTTGCATGTATTTCTGTTGTACAATAAACATTTTTTATTTTTTATTAGTCAAAACGTAATAGTAAGATTGTTGTCATGTAAATTAGTGATTATGTAAATTATTCAATCTTAAAATAGTTTTTTTTGGAATATTTATTATATTCTATCTCTCTTTGAATGATTATTGCCTCCTTACTGGCATTTTTTTTACCAAAAAAAATATATAATTAGTATTTTTAATATTTGACTGACTAAAAAATATAGATAAAAATGTTGTTAAAAAAATAATATTGTTAAGTACGTACCTATAAACATTTTCTAAGTATTTTTATTACCATTGATGATCCAAGTTGATTATTTTTCTCATATTTAATATTTAAATTATTTAAAATACTAATTTTTCTTATAGTATTTTTTTGTTTTGTTTTGTGGGAGCCATATGTTTGAGCTAACTTTTCTTTTATGGATAATACAAAATGCTTGTTGAGATCTATGGTGGGAAACAGATAAGGTTTCAGATTAAATTACTTGGAATGTCTTCTTTTTTTGGTTATCTTGTTTGAACAAACAGAGGAAACTAAGAAAAGGAAAAGGAAACTTAGAAGAATGGTAATGGCTGCATATAAATACAGAAGTTTCGAATATAAAGTAGGGATTGGCAAACGGGCCGGGTGGGCCAACCCGCCGTGGGTTAGAGGGAAACGGGCGGACGTATAGGTTGGCCGTTTTTTATATGATTGAAAATGTCAACCCGTGCGCTCCAGTTTAAGTTGGGTTGACGAGTTGATCTGTTTTAAAATTAGAAAATAAATATTTTAATTGAAATATATTTTGTGAGAGAAAAAAATTAAAATATATTTTTGGGAGAAAAAAAATAAGATTTAAAGTGTATTTTATTATTGATTGAACCTCTAATTCTTAAATAAAGAAATAATAAGTTGGGTTATAATATATATGGATATAGAGTATTGATTTGCATATATATAACTTTTTTAAAAATAAAATAAAATATGGGTTGACTTGTTCCATCCCGTTATACAAATATGGATTGTAAAATATATTTCGACTCATCATGAGTTGATGGGTTGGCGAGTCGACCGACGAGATCATAATACAAAGGTATATATGTGGCTTAAGTTTTACTATCAGTTTAAAAAAATAAAATTGCCTTCCCTAAAATACGATAAAATTATATACGTGACTTTTCTTTACTTTTAAAACTTGAAATACAAGTTCTACAACTTTTAAAATTATGTTGACCTTTAATTTCTTAAGAACGTTTGATTGTCAGTAAAATTAGTCATTTTCATAACATATATGATACATGGATGCATATTTTTAATGACATATTCATAAATAATAGACATGAAGTTAAAATGATTAAATAATTTATTAGAGGTGTTAAAATTTACTTCTCTCATTTGTTTTTATATTTTATTACTTGGTACATATATAAGGAAATGTTTGTTGTAGAATAATAATATATTCTACTAGTATCCAACATATAACATACATTATAAATAAAGAATAAAGAAGTGATACATATTACCTATTTTAATAATAGCACACATGTATGATATATTTTTGTGTATTATTTCTTATTTTTGCCCAATCAGTTTCACATATGTATGACACACATTATGTAAGTACACGTTAAATAATTATTGGATGATATTCTTGTTACATGTACTATTATGATGTATATATATATATGATCATTATTTGATTATTTTAATTTTTTTAAAAATGTCTATTACTAAAAATATATGTCATTAGAATGTCATACATATATATATATATATATATATATGGCTCAATCAATTTTACTTGAAAAACAAGCGAAAATTCTCAAATCAACTGAGTTATTAGTAACTTCAGCACGGCGAGGGGTATTCACTTCTTTTACAACCCTATACTCTTGCACTTCACCCCATCACTTTGTGAAAACTTTAATTTCACTCTCATGCAGAAATTTAAGCAAGCTGCAAATATACGATGAATAATTTGGTAGATGTATTTTGATTGTACAATTATAATAGTTTACATAATTTTTTATCTTATTTTTTCTTCTTCTCATCCTGTTCTACAAGGAAAGTTACGTTTTTAATATTTTAGTTGGATATATACAAAAAGTAAAATAAGAGAAAAGCAAAAATCAAATAGAAAAATTAAGAGAAAAAAAATAGTTCTCCTCGTGTAATTTAATTGATTGGAAAAATGAAATAATTTAGTAGCTAGCCTTAACATACATTTTGATGAGATTCACATTACTTTTACAACAACAAAACTAACTTGGTATAAAATTATTATTACTACTATTTTAATATATGTTTAATTTTGATGCATTATAAATATATTTTACAATGTCTTCCAATCAAAATTTCTCATTTGTATGATTTTTAAAGATGTGAAAGAGAAAAAATACTATCATGACTGACGTGATAGCACATGATTGAATATTGTGAAAAGCTTCTGAAATGTGAAGAAAACAGAGAAAGATCAAGAGAGAGAAAGCTGAAAGATATTGAATGTATTGAAATGTTTATTTCTCTGAGTAATAAAAACAGAGATAGAAACCGAGTATATATACAAGAAAGATAAGAAGAAAAGAAAGCTGCAACTAACTAACAGCAAAGGCGGGAAGCAACAGAAACCAGAAAGAAATTACATCACATGCGTATCACGTGCGGAAAGAAAAAGATGATAGTATTAGCGACAGATCCTTGGCGAGTCTTGATGTGGGGTGGATATCCATGTTTTTCCGAACAAGCATCTACCAAGTGTCCAAATCTTCCACAGTGAGAACATTTCGGTCGTCCTCGTCCAAACTGGAATCTGCCACCAGAGTTAAATCTTCTAGCTCTGCCGCGACCTCTGCCACGGGAGGAAGTAGTATCAGAAGAAACAAGAAGCATTTTGAATTCTTGAACATTATCTGGGGCAAGTTGACGTTCCTGTTGGGTGAGAATAGAAAAAGCAGAGTCTACAGAAGGAAGAGACTTTAAGAGCATAATTTGCGATTTGACTATGGAGTATTGTTCATTGAGGCCTCGGAGCAAACGAACCACATAATCTTCATTTTTATAATTTCTCACAGTGCTTAAGCCACAAGAACAGGATTCCAAGCATGAAACACAGCTAGGAATCGGTCGAAAGTTATCGAGTTCTTCCCAAATTGACTTTAATTTGGTGAAGTAAGAAGTGATACTCAAATCTCCTTGCTTTAATGAATACAATTCTTCAATGAGTTCTGCAACGCGGAAAAGATCGCCTTGATGATACCAGTGTTTGAGAGCTTTCCAAAGATCAGAGGCATTGTTCATCCATATCACGCTTTGGTGAATTTCTGGAGAAAGGGAGTGGGTGATCCAAGAGACGATGTATGTGTTACATCTATCCCAAGCATCAAACAAAGAATCTTGCAGTTCAGGTTGAGGAAGGGAGTCATCAATGAACTTAAGCTTGTTCTTTCCTTTTAATGCCAACCACATCGAACGGGCCCAAGAATGATAGTTTTGTGAGGTTAAAATGGTAGAAATGATAGGAGTTCCTGGGTTCTCATCACTTGGGTGTAGGAAAAAAGGGCTGGTTAGGTCAGCCATAGGATTGACATTTGATCTTGCGATATGAGTTTGCAGATTTGATAGTTGATGAAGAATGGAAGCAAGGGTGGTTGCATCAATGGTGGGTGATGCGGAATTGTCCATGGAAGAAAAGAAAATAGCACAGGCCCTCCTTATGGAAGGTCTGATACCATGTGAAAAGCTTCTAAAATGTGAAGAAAACAGAGAAAGATCAAGAGAGAGAAAGCTGATTGAAAGGTATTGAATGTATTGAAATATTTATTTCTCTGAGTAATAAAAACAGAGATAGAAACAGAGGCTGAGTTTGGTAAAATTGTGGCTCTTGAAAAGTTGCTGATCTTCTTGAGCTCTCAAAAAGCTGCTCTTAGAGAGCCATAATAGTACCGTTTGGTAAAATTATACAAAAATTGCTCTCAATAAACCGAAGTCATTATTATAATGTTTGGTAAAATAGTGTAAAGTGGCTCCCAAGATATAAAATGATCATAATAGACATAATATTAAAAGATATTGTGTAAATGAGAGTTATTTATGTATTTTCATTTTCAGAGAGCCAAAGCTGGCTCTGAAAAGCTACTCTTGATGGCTCCTAAGAGCACCTTCTGCTCTCAAAAGCCGAGAGCAAAAGTAGTCTAACTTTTTTATTTACCAAATGCAAAATAGGAGCTCCAGCTTTTTAAGAGCATGAGCACCCCAATGAAAAGCTTTACCAAACTCAGCCAGAAAGCAAAAAGAAAAACAAAAAGAAAAGAAAGCTGCAACTAACTAACAGCAAAGCAGGAAGCAACAGAAACCAGAAAGAAATTACATCATGTGCAGATCATGTGCAAAAAGAAAAAGATAATAAATAATATTAGGTAACAAATGTGTAAATGGATAAAAATTAAATCCTTTTTTAATATATTGTGAGAGAGGTGTGATCCTATTCTATTGGAACATGATAATTAAGTTGTTTCCAAAAGAATAGAATATACCTCAAGTTGCATGAAGACAAGGGTACAACACACTCCATACCGCAACTTGCATCGCAATTATGTCCATCGTCACCTTCGCCTTAACTTCTGGCATCTCACTTTCAAAAGCTTCTCTGCATTTCGTGTGCAAAAATTGTACTTCTAAGTATCTATTTTCTTAATTTATTTTTTCTACTAATATATAAATCAATAGTACTACATGTACATCAATATATAGATCCATCAATCATCCATCAATATGCTATTTTAGGCCCACCATTTTAAATAAAAACCAAAATACTTACACATATCTCTCAACCGTCAATTGAAATAATATCTGATGGATGTTTTATGGATAAAAATCTGATGTACGTCTATCATTTCTCTATATAAATATCCTTGTTAAAATAAAAAGTTATAATATAAAACTAAATATAAAAGATAATATTAATAAGAGATAATAATAAAAAATATATTAAATATTATTTATTTTTAAATTTATTAAAATATTTCTTTAATAAATATAAAAAGTGAAAAATGGACACTTATTAAAAAAAAAGAAATTCACATCACCACTACCCCCAAAGTATATACACAAGTACCTAAATAAATATATTCAATTTAATTATACACAACACAAAATTTCATAATCAAACATAAACGGCATTATAAAAAAAAAATACTTGTAACAAGAATAAACATAGGATTGAATTTTATTCATTGATACTATACAATTTTTTTACATTTATATTATCATACCAATTATAATTATATTTTCTCTTTTCAATTACCTAAAAAATCATACAAAAAAAAAATTAAACTCAAAAACATAAACGGCACAAATTTCAAATTCACCTTCACATACAATAATCATCATCATATTACAGCGAGTCAGCAACTAAGAATTTGTATCAACGAAGTGAAAATTACTACCACCATATATATATATATATATATATATATATATATATATTTAATACATGTTACGCTAGGGAGTAAAAATGGAAATAAAAATAGGATAAAACTTTGATAATTAATTAAGATCCATCAATATAAATTTACACGAAAATGTATTCTCTTATGTTGAGTTCTAAGAAATTGGTGTGTAATCTTTTCCCTTATTTTCACCTAAACTATAAACACAGGATATTAATCTCTCACCGGTGAAGTTCTAAGAAATGAAATGAAAGATTACATAAGTCTCTAACACAAGATTTTTTCGACACAAAAAGGATATCACCAACATCATATATACTAGCGTCATGTTGGGTACTCCGTGCCCGTCAAGACGTTTTTTTAATTTTTTTTTTGTCAAATTATGTTTTTTATTTTTTGAATTTTTCTCATAATAATGGACAAAAAATGATAAATAATATAGTAGATAATTATTAAAGGGATAAAAAATGAGGTAGTTAAAATGTAATTTGAATTGAGAGAGTAGTTATTTTTTTTATTTATTTAATTTTTTAAGTTTTTTATTTAATTTGAATGGAGAGACCAAAAAATAACTACTTTTTGGCAATTCTCTTTATAAGTAGTATATATATATATATATATATATATATAAACCCTTTGTTTAATTCTACCAATATCTTTCTCAACAATCTGAGAAGCAACAAAATTATCACAAAATTAACAGGAGAGATAAGAGCAGCTCTTTTTCTCCCTGTAAAGCAACAAAAACAAACAAACAAAAACTAAAATTTATTTATATATATAGTTTAATTTTGAGCACGGACAATATAAAGATATTTTATACTGTCATCCAATTAAAAACATTCTGTTTGTATGACTTTTCAGGAAGTGGGAGAGAGAAAACACAATCATAACTGACGTGGAAGTACATGATTAGATGACTGTGGATGAAAGTTAAATCTTATATATATATATATAACACGTAAATTATAAAAAACAAAAAAAAAGTTAAAAGAAAAGAAAAGGAAGGAAAATTTACTAATAGCACAGAGTTAACGTTGGTGCGGTCTCGTTCTCGCCAAATTCTCGGAAAATCTCGCGAGAGATTGAAGGTTGCACCGAACGATGGTGTCCACGAAAACGCACGTGTCCTCCGTGGTGTTTCCAGGCGGAACGTCCACCACGAACGATTCCACAACCACGGTGCTTCCCTCGTCGCCGCCGCCGTCGACGGAGGCGGAGGAGCGGCGGTGGAGGGTTGTTACGGAGCGATAGTTGGAGAGGCGGTGGTCGCCGCCGATCATGCTGAAGGCGATGACGTGGCGGCTGTCGTCAAGGAGGTCGAGGCGCTCCGTGCTGACGGCGGCGGGGAGGCCGGAGATGACGCGGACCTCGCGGAGGGATCCGACGGCGGCGCCGTCGCCGAGGACGAGGTGGCAGGTCTTGACGAAGTGCTTGTAGGCCTGGGGGTTGTCGAAGCGGCGGACGACGGACCACACTGTGGGGAGAGGGGCGGCGATCTCCTGCACGACGGCGGAGCAGCACTGGTTGGCCGCCAAGGCGTAGGTGTGGTGGCGGGCGACGGCGGGGGGGATGGCGGTAGCACTTGGTGGTGTCATAATAATTTAAGAGTTGGATTGAAAGTTGAAAGTGTGTTTATTGATATTTTTGGGAATGTAGTTGTGAGTGTTAATGGTTTGGTTTTATTTTTTATTTTTTGAGGGAAGTTTACTGAACTTGGAGGGACCAAAGCTCCTAGACATGTTTCTTTTTGTATTTTGCAGTTATATTATTATTATAGTAATAATATATTTGAATTTAATATTTGATGTTTATCTAATATTTGTCAAGATTTATAATAAATAAGATAAATTTAAAGTTAGAATAACAATTATATAAAAAATTAAGAGCGAGAATTAAAACTATTGTTATATGTAAAATAAAAATTAGTTAAAATAATCAATATGCTAATAAATATTATATATTATACATATTATAATAAATATATTTTATAATATGTAATATATTTTGTACACATTGTATACATGATACCCATAATATAATATATATATCTTGTGCATAGACTTATTACATGCATGTACCTATGGCAACTTGCAGGTACAGGTAGGGACAGAGAAAAAGCGAGAAAACAAAGACTAAGGCTGGATTTCTTTTTCTCTTATATATTTTAGCTCTCCACGCTTAGAATTTTAAGAAACTTTTATATTTTATGAATATTTCAGATGTTTTTTTTATAATTAGTGATTTTTTTATTTCTAGAATTTAAAATTATATAAAAATATAAAGATTGAATAGTTGTGGAAATTACTAAAATATTCATAAAAAATATTCTATGACTACACTGGAACTCATCTTGAAGGTAAAAGTGTAAACACTTGCTTCAATTTCTGATGATTTTTTTTTATACGGCATAACTATACAAATTTAATATGGTGATTGCTAGTGTACCCAAGCTTTTCAAGGGGTTTTGAAACCCTGACTATGTGGTCCAATTATAAGATGACATGTGGACTATATATTTCACCTCATTTTCTATTTTATAATAATTAAATAATTAATATTTTTATTTTATAATAATTAAATTAAATTAGAAATAAAAAAATAAAATAATAAGCAACAGGGACCCTCCATCATTTACCCCAAAATCCCCAATCTCTCCTCCATGAACACTGAAACCTGCCGCCGCCATCAACCCCCACCACCGTCGTCTCCGACCATCTCTTGCAGTGTTTCAGTCCGCTCACGAACAACCTTCCAGTCGCGCTTTAGAGCTTCATCAGTCGCAGTTTGGGGAAGAATTGCAGAGCTTCTCCCCCGACCTTTAGACGTCGCACACGAGAGGAGCCATGCCCTTCCGTCACGGCGGCGCACCCACTTCAGTCCGTCACGAATCGGTCGCGCTGGAGCAGGAAGAGAGGACGACGACAGCAAGAGATGAGATGACGATGGCGGCAAGAGATGAGATTCAGTCGCGCACGGGAGCAAGGATGACGATGGTGGCGAGAGGGGTGGTGGTGCGATGCAAGAAGAGGAGCTCGGGAGCCCGCGACAGTGCAGGAGACAACGGCTTCGATCGGTTGGAGACGGCGGTGGTGGGGGTTGGCGGCGGCGGCAAGTTACAGGGTTCATGGAGGATGGATTGGGGATTTGGGGTAATTGGATAAATGAGATGGAGGTCCCTCTTGCTTATTGTTTTTTTTTTTTCTAATTTAATTTAATTATTTAATTATTATAAAATAAAAAATAGTAATTATTTAATTATGATTAATAAAAAATGAGGTGAAATATGTAATCCACATGTCATCTTGTAATTGGGTCACATACTAAGAGTTTCAAAACCCTTTCAAAAGCTTCGGTACACTAGCAATCACCATTTAATATATTATATCCGGATATATTCACTATTAAAATAGATTTTACAAATTTTACGTAAAACCCCAAACTGATCTCTAACAATTTCAGCGTCGGACAAGGTAGTCACTGACAATCGGAAATACCTTAACCGGTCCCTGACAATGTCAAAAGTCGGACATCATAAGGTTTCTAGATGGAAAACGTTAACGGTGTTAGTGACAATAATTTCATTTTTAGACAAATTGGTCCCTGACAATTTTATTGTTGAAAAATTGGTCCATAACTTTATTTGATTATTTTACTATTTATCCTTTTTATTATAATATACATTTTAAGCACTCTCATATCACCTCTATATATCTCTCATTTGATTATTACGACTCAATTTTAATGTATTTATTTTATTATTCCTAAAATGTCATTTATATATTAACTTTTACCTATACAAATCTTCGTATTTTAAACTATGTATGTTATAAATTTATACAAATAATTAATATTAAATATAAAAATTAACTATACTTTAAGTTATATAAAATTTAGAATAAAATAAATCTATTATCTTGTAAGTGCTTTAACATTTTCAATAAAAAGAATGAAAATTTACTTTATCTTTTTGAAGCAAGTAAATTAAGAGGTGTGGCACATCAAATTATTAACAAAAAATTAATATTTTGTTAACAAAAATATTTTTAGAAATACCAAAGCAATTGCATTAAAGAGTGAGTAGAAATTTTCAAATAAAATATATAGATTTGATATAAGAATGTTTAGAGTTGAGTATGTTAATGAAAGTGATAAATGATAAAAGAATTTAAAAATCAATTAGGGACTAATTTTTCTAACAATATAATTAAATTGTTAAGGACTAATTTGTCTAAAAATGAAATTGTCATTAATACTGTTAATTTTTCCGTTCAGGGACCTTATGATGCCCAACTTTTGACATTGTCAGGGACCGATTAGGATATTTTCAATTGTCAATGATCAATTTATCCGACGCTAAAATTGTTAGGGACCAATTTAAAATTTTACTCTAGATTTTATTTAATATCTACAACTCTCTTAATTAACTTTTTGTTTTGTGGATGTACCTACTGCTATGTCTACTCCCAGACAGATTAAACTAAATAATATACATATACTCAAAGAGTTCCGTTACGTGTATAATAGAAAATACTAATAACATAATAACTATTGTATAATAGAAAATACTAATAACATAATAACTATTGTATAATGAGGAAATCAGATAACAAGAGTGAAAAGAGCGAGTTTTGTATACCAACTCTATTTGACGCGTGCGTATACAGTATGCACATAAACAAACATATTTCAATATATTAAATGAACACATTTGATTATCATAAATGATCATATTTATTCATTATAATAAACACATTTAAGTATGAAAAATGAACACATTTATTTAAAAAAATATCTCAAACTCATTAATTTTATTATTTTGCATTATATTATGTATTCAGTTAGAGTATATGTATGTTTCACTTATATTGTTATATGTTCAGTTACAATATGAGTATGTGTTCACTTTAGTTTGTATTATGTGTTTAGTTATAGTATATGTATGTGTACACTTTGCATTGTATTATATTAGAATAGGTTTTTCATTGATATATGTTGTTTTACATTGTTTGAAATATATAGTGAAGAAAATGAAATAGATAAGGAATTAATCATAATCATTGTCAATGATTTCTCCATGATTCTATATGCTATTATATTTCTTAATTAGTCTCTATTATATCTTGCTTGATTTTGGATTGATTTTGCTCACACTACTCCTCAAGTTGGGTTGTAGGATCTCTAAACATACACCCAACTTGACTAATGCTTCAATAAAATTAAAGGCTTTGTTGGAATAGCCTTAGTAAGAATGTCATCAAGTTGTTCTTCTGATCGCATAAAAGGAAGACTCACAATCCCTTCGTCTATCTTTTCCTTAATGAAATGTTCTATCAATCTCCACATGCAGTCTGATCATGTTGAACACGATTCTCAGATATGCTTATGGATGCCTTATTGTCACCATTAACTCACATGTTTAGTTCAGAGTAAAGCCAATTTCTGTTAGAAGTTTCTTTAGCTACAATATTTCTGTTATTCCTCGAGCAATCCCTCTGAATTTTGTCTCAGCACTTGAAAGAGCCATAACCTTTTGTTTTTTGCTCTTTTAGTTGACTAAGTTACCTCCTGCAAGGGTAAAGTATTCTGAAGTAGATCATCTATCATTTGGATTTCTCGTCTAGTCTACATCGGTATAATCTTGAATTTCTAAGTGACAATTTTTCTTGAACAACACCCCTTTCCCTGATGAGCCTTTCAGGTATCTTATAATTCTCAGAGCTGGCTCCATGTGATCAGCTTGAGACTTATACATAAACTGACTTACTACTCCCACAATATAAGCAATATTTGGTAAGGTATGTGAGAGGTATATGAGTTTTCCAACTAACCTTTGATATTGTTGCTGGTCAGTCAACGCGCTCCCTTCCAATATCTGTAGTCCATGATTAACCATCATTGGAGTATCAGCTGGTTTACAGTCTATTAATCAGTTCAGCTAGGAGATCAGAATGTATTTTTTTTGGGATATGAAGATTCCTTGTTTTGATCTTAGAACTTCAATTCCCAACAAAGAGTTAACCACCACTTTAGTCTCTTACATTGAAATTTTGTTTCACTTTAGTCCTCCACATTACTTTTTGTTCGATTTAGTTCCTCACATTGCATTCAGTGAGTCACTTTAGTCCTCCGTTAACATTCCGTCATTAACTCCGTTACTCTGTGCTTACATGTACCGTTATGTGCCAATTAAGTTGGCACTTGACGTGTATAAACAAATTGAGGAGTTCGATTTAGTCCTCCATATTACACTAGTTGCATCAAATTAATCCTTCATCTCACCATCCAATTTTGCAACCCTTGTATTTCCTTCTTCTTTCTTTCTTCTCTTCATTCTTCTTCTTCTTCTTTGCATGGTTCTGTTTTTATTATTCTAAGATTCAAATTTGTTATTATGGGTGGTAGTCATAGAGTTCCTAACTCCTCATTCTCATCAAGGTTAAATGTGAACACTACAAGGAGTCACAATCACATAAGATTAGGGGTGGAGAAATTGTTCTCTGTGACTGTATGTTAAAGGCAGTGGTTAGAAAGTTCAAAACACAACTTAATTCTGAAAAATTATTTTATGAGTGTATTAATTATGGGATAAATTCTTCATTCAAAATCAAAAGTAATAATGACAAATAAGAAGTAAGAAATTTAAAGAGGGAAGAAATAGCCATGAAAACCATCACAAGGACGACAATGAGGAGCAAGAAGGCTCACTCTAAGGCAATGGGCATGGCAAATAAGCACCCACAATTCAAATTACCTCCAACGATGAAAACCTATGATGGAGTAGGTGATCCTTGTATTTAAATATAAGTCTAATTTAGTCCATGTTTATGAATCAACGCATGTTGACTTCGATTACATGACACAAAGTATCTCATATGAAACTCGATTTTTTCGAGACAAAATAGTATTCCCTCTATTTTAAAAGAGCATTGTTAGGGGCACAACAAAAAATTAGTCAAAACAGTCAATAAATAGGGATTTAGGCCACAATCACCTAACCCATTAAAAATATACTCATGATTAAAAGTGCTTTTTGAGCCATAAAATGTTAAATGGACTTTGTTGACTGTTTTGACTGCTTTTTATTGTACACAAAGCATTTATGATTTTAAAATAATAGTCGTTTCGATTTTTTTGATTTATTGAAAAACTAATCTAGGTACATTAGTTTGTGTCTAGGTACATTAATTTTTTAATGAATCAAAAAAGTCAAAATGACTATTATTTTGAAATGGAGGTAATTGATGTCAAATTTATATGAGATGAATGATACCATTTTTGTGTTGAATTTAAAGCAAAAAATCATATATATGTAATACTCTTCGTAACATTATAACTTAGTACTTTACATATCGACATACGTTATAA
Organism: Aeschynomene evenia; assembly: GCA_013621005.1. Lineage (NCBI taxonomy): Eukaryota > Viridiplantae > Streptophyta > Magnoliopsida > Fabales > Fabaceae > Aeschynomene > Aeschynomene evenia. Next base: position 31,557,805 of record CM024268.1, on the reverse strand, counting down.
TAAAGAAAAAAATCACCTTTACCTCTTATCCAACTAGTCAAAATCTTTTCTATAAAAAAAAGTATTACATTGGTAAAAATATGTCTCTTTTATATTATGCACCTAATTAAGGTAATGAATTCTATGAAAAATCTAAATTGTAAAAGTTAAAATATAAAAATATCTCTTATTCTATCATCAATGTTTTCTCTATTTTCATTAACTTAATTTTTTTTATTTCTATTAATATTCTCTCTCATATAATAACATAAAAAATATAATAGAAAAATAAATTAAATGCTTCTTAAAATTATAAAGAGATAAGTATTAAGAACTAAAAAAATATGAAAAGATAAAATTATTTTGAATGGGATGAAGTAATTAAATATTTTAAATCAATTTTTTAATAAACCAAAATTATTTAATTATTTCTTTAATTGTAAAATAACCTTTTACAACTTTTATGTGATAATCGGCAGTAATTGAATATTGATACTTAATGAGAGATAATGATCCTTCACCAACATTACCATTGGCCTTACAATTTCCTTCAACATTGTTTAGAGTGTTAAAGACTTAAGAATTAAGATTGAAGACTGAAGAGTGGTGGATCTTGCAGTGGAGTAGAAGAAGAAGAAGAGATGGATCAGATACTGAACAAGGTTGGCTCGTACTGGTTCAACCGCAAGGCCACCAAGCAGCTTGACTCCGTCGGTGATGATATCAATGTACCTAATCCTTAACACCCCTTTTCATCAATTTCCTTTTCTCACAAAATTCTGATTTTTATCATCTGGGTACTTGAGAGTTCTGGTTATCCTCTTAAAAAAGTTGAAATTTGTAAGTCTTTCTTAATGTTGGGTTCATGATTTTGCTTAGAGGGTAAAATTTGAAGCGTAATCGTCGATTATTCGTGTGAATGAAGCATACGGTTTTGTGCTCCCAGGATCTGAGCATTATGTGAAAATTGTAGATCATGTTATTGCTGTTGTATTTTTTAAATTTTGTTTATGTATTATTTTGAGGGTGGGGCGTGAAATATAGTTCAGAATTTAGAAATAAATGTTGGAGCTAATTTGTGTGTAGTGAAGAAATTTAGGTTGGGTATAGGACTTAGGAGGGGGAAATGTACAAGAACGAACTAGAAGGTAGAAGATTTGTGCATCAAGTGAAATTGAAAGGCTTTTGGTTTGGTTCTCTGGTTTATATCAAGGAGATGCATCCTTTGGAATCAAGCTGTTAGCTTCATTGCTCTGTGAATGTGTGATTATAATTTGGAATTTTCTTCTTAAACGCCATGATGGATTTATGCATAGGTGCTGGTTCATTTTTCCCCTTATTGAATACTTAGTTGTTGTTGAATACTTGTATTACTTTCTTAAATAAAACCAGGTGTTGGTTAGTTAGTATTATTGACTTTGTTAGATTCTTTTTCCTGTTTTTGATAATGAGGGGTATCTTGGCATGAATCCTTGGAAATGTGAGAATGCTCAAAATATTTATGGTTTGGGAGACATGAGATTATATGAGAATTGGGACAAGTGGAATAACATATTTTTGGACGAACAAGTTGGGGATGGACAGGGAAAGGCAGCGTACCTCTGTAACTCGTGTAAGAGTTGATGCCATATATTCACGATTTTGATACATTTTTGCTTTGTATCTGTGATTCAGTAGAATGATGCACCTGTAACAATTAGTTTTGATTAACCAACTTGGGATTAGTGTCAAAGGAAGCCCTAAAGTTTAATAAATTCTACTTTATATCAGCAGATGCTTAGAATTAGTTTTGATGTAGACAGGAAGTGTTGGTTCATTTTCCTGTTTCACAAATTGAGCTTTTCACTTAATATAGGCAAATGAGTTGGCTTGTTAATAACTTGATGATTGACTTAGCTCTATGTTTCTTCCTTCTTTAAGTTTAGACTCTTGATATAGATATTAGCGAAGTTGCAATGCTCTAGATTGATTTATTCTCTTGCTGATAATAGAATCCAGTAGACTACATATATTGTAAATGAGATTGCATTGCTTAGTTTTTATATAACATTTTACTTTTTGTTGACTAGTCACTTTCAAACAGTATTGAAGGGGGAACCAGATGGTTGGTCAACAAAATAAAAGGTTTGTATTTCTTAAATTTTTCTATCTGTTGCTTAAGTATTTGTTCTACTAATATAAGCTGTGAAATCTGTGTTGTAGTGAGGCTTTGGTTTGATTTAAACTCATAATCCCTTGAAACATCATTTAAATTACAAAGGGCATTAACACGTGCTGGAACGAACCTTATGTCCATGAAAATTTAGTAATTTGAGTAGTTTTCTTACAACTCTTCCCTTTGGGTAGCTCATGGTGGGATTCTAGTGTAAATAGTGGGAGATTTATAGTGGTATTGCTTTTTTCCAGAAACTACTTTTCTTATGCTGTGTTTTGTACAACTAGTTTACTAGAAAGGATTTTGAAACTCTGTAAATTGGAACATTGGAACTAATTTGCCAAACAAGCATAGTGAGAAATGCATCATCATGTAGTACAAAGTCATATTTGTACTATAAAGCATTTGATCTTCAATCATTCCTTAGTTAATGTAATTTGTGGAAGTGAGATATTTGTGTCTTACCATCAGTTAATACATGTCACATATCTATTGGATTCATTAGCAACTCATTTCGTCGGTCTTGAAAACCTTCTTAGTCCTTTCAAAGATGATTTTGATACCCTTCTCCATGTACTGCTTTCTTCAGTGATTGTCATCCAATGCTCCCGATTCGCAAGTAATCACAGTAGATAAACAATACCATTAAACCACTCCTTTTCTATTTTGATTAAAATTACTCTCTAACTCGAAAAAACCTCACTTCACAGGAAAGATGCAGAAACCTTTAACGGAGTTGCTAAAGGAGTATGACCTACCCGTAGGAATCTTTCCTCGTGACGCAACAAACTACGAGTTCAATGAAGAAACAGGAAAGCTTGTTGTTTACATTCCTCAAGTGTGCGAAGTGGGCTACAAGGACTCATCAGTGTTGCGCTTCTCAACCAGCGTGACCGGTTATCTTGAAAAGGGAAAACTTGCAGATATAGAGGGAATGAAGACGAAAGTGTTGATCTGGGTAAAAGTGACCGCCATTTCATCCGAAGGATCAAAGCTCCATTTCACAGCTGGGATGAAGAAAACAAGGAGTAGGGAAGCATATGAGGTTTCTAGAGATGGTGTGACCATAGACAAGTTCTGAATTCGGATACATTAAACATCCTTTTGGTAATAGTTTGACAATGATCTGTATTGTATATTGTCTTTTGAATGAATGTTGTGATTTGGTTGACATTCTCTTTGTGTGATCCTTATTGATGGTGAAGTAAGTTCAACTTTAGCTGTATGGTTTTATCATTTTTCTTCCTTATAAAGCTTGTTTAAATCTAGAACAATGTATATGCAAATGTACAACAATATTGTTGTAGCAGATATTGATTTCACTCTATGATTACAATGTCAAGGACACATTTGAAAGATAAGAGACTTCCACATATTATTTGTTAATGACCAATATATACATTCTCAAAGCATATCGGTTATTTCTAGAACATTTGGGGTCCGACTCACTGAAATAATGAAATGTGATTTGTGAACATGAAATCATGGATTTGCAATAAAAAAAGAGTACTGCACCAGCCGGGAATCGAACCCGGGTCTGTACCGTGGCAGGGTACTATTCTACCACTAGACCACTGGTGCTTGCTGGAAGGAAAGGACGAATAGAATATTAATAATACAACATCAGTAAAAGTCACTTATTTAAAAGCATTGCTCCGCGTAAAAAAAAAACCAAGATAAATATAGAATACACAAATGTTTTGGAAATAATATTTTTCAACTAAAATAGCTAACAAAGTCCATTTAACACTTTATGATCCAAATAACACTTTTAATTATGAGTATATTTTTAATGGGCTGGATGATTGTAGCTCAAATTCCTATTTATTGACTGTTTTTACTGATTTTGTATTCTCTCTGTAGTAATGCTCTCTAGAAAATGTGTGAAAACATCTCACTTCCTTCCCTATATAAGGAAGTTTAGGATTCCTTGTAACAATTAGATCATGGAGAAATCAATAATCTCTACTGCTAGTACCATTAATTAAGTTTCTTTCATTCATGTACATATACATATACGATGCTCTGTTTTATTGTTTTGAATTTTATTGTACATTTCAGCTACGAATGAGTTTATGAAAGAAAGACTTAGAAGCCTCGTAAGTGGACCAACAAATTGCAGCTGCAGGAGCATGAAACAGCATCCTAGGGATGTATCCTCTCATAAGACCCCTATATCCTTCTTTCCTTATCACTCTTTCAATGACATGCCCAATTGAACTACTACTGAATCTGTCACAGCCACACACACCCTGACAAAAATAATACTAATAATTTTAAGGAAAGATAACAAAATAAACTGCTTGGTACTCACTTCAATAAAATCATCATCTAACTTTATATATGTGCTTATTTAGGTAGCATATCAATTCTCAATGCTTACTTTAATAAAAAATTAATTCAGTAAAAAATTATTGAATAGTATAATAATTGCTTAAAATTATATCATATCATTTGAATCAGACTTGCATTTTAACTTTTAAGAGACATCAATGGCATGCCAATTATTTACCGTGACGTATATTCATGTAATAATGATTGACGTATATCAGAAATACACATTGGATACATACAAGTTAATGCAAATAAGATACCTGACACTGCAGCTGAGTCTTGACAACATCAAGCGGAGTTGTGAGAGCAGCAGCCAATGCAGCAGCAGCAGCCCCAGCAGTAGCATGAACCACCCACCTCCCATCATCAGCACTCTCCGGCGCCACCTCCACCATCGCCCTCTTCGCCGCCTCATACGCTGCGAAATGCACCGCCGTGAAGGGCGCGTTCATCACCACCGTTGTCCAATAAGACCTATAAAAGGCACCAACCCCTTCTTCCACCACAATTCTCCTCACACAATCCACAACACCCTTGTACGGACTACTCTTAAGCTGAAGCCTCTGCTTCACCACATCCATGGGCGTCAAAACGGCGTCGCTTGTGACGGTGGCACACACTCCCGAAGCTGCGTGCACCAATGATAATGATGAATTGTTGGAAGAGGAGAAGGTTTGTTTGCAGAGCTCGTAGACGGAGAAGTAGACGGCGTGTGCGGGCCCGGCGCCCAGGCCCATGGCGGATATGCTGCGGTAGAGGCCCGATGGGCCTTCGAGTTTGAGAATGGAGGTGAGGGCCTGGCGAAGGCCCAAGGGGTGGATTGGGTTTGGGCATGATGATGATGATGACGTGGCGCCGAGGGCCTGGATACGGGTCTTGAGGGTGTCTACTGGGAACATTGCCATGTGCTCCACTGAACCTGCTATCGAACCTGCCGTTGCCATATCGATACATATACATTCTTTCCAATAATGCTCGTCGTACAACATAAATACGTTCAACAAGTATTCAACGTGTACTATACATGATATGAAATGTGTTCTATTTGTATAACATACGTACGTATAACACACATCCCATATCATGTATAGCACACGTTGGATATTTGTTGGACGTATTTCTGTTGTACACGTAGCATTATTGCATTATTTCTTATTTACTTTAATCTTTCACACATTCTTATGCTACTGATAATTTCTTTTTCACATAGGCAACAATATTGGATGTGTATAATATAAGATTGAGTTTTATTAAGGATAGAAAGTTGTACCATCCAAAAGACCAAAATAGCAAAAAGATATGTGAATTTGAGCTTAAATCACTTGAATCATTACAACAATTATACATCTAACTAGTATCTAATATGTAATATGTATCATACGTAATGTATGTTACATAGGACACATAACACACATTAGATACTAGTTACACGGAGGTTTATAATAAATATATTTCTATAGAAACTTTTTCTTAAAATTATTGTTGTAGAAGTGGCAAGGCTACTCTTTTACAAGTCTAAGAAGGTGTTGGGTTCAAATCCCCCAAAGTGTATCTTAAATTTTACTCTAAAATTAAAATAGTCTTCCCTCTCATTTTGTCTCATCATGTGTGTATACATATTAATAAGAAAATTATTTTTCTTTAATTCCATAATTTTATAGTTAAAGTAATTTGAATCTAATATGTATATATGTGATTATTTTTTCAAAAGTATATTTAATTAATTAATATATTCTATTTTTTATATATTAATTTATTGAAGTATATACTAATTATTGCAATGTTTACTCAATAATTATTTTTATTATATTGTTATAATAATAAGAAAATAACAAAAAAATGTAATTATCAAAAATAAAAAAATATTGAGTCTCTTAATTAAAGAACTTTTGCAATTGATACAATTTTAGTGAATAATATATTGATGCACTTTAAAATATTTTTTATTTTTTAAATATTTATTTAATTTTATGTTGGCCCCCCTATTCAAGTCCTGGATCCGTCCCTGACTAGTTGGATGTATTTATGTTATTATTTAGAGTAAATACCAAAATCCGTCCCTGAATTTTTTTTCGGTGTCCACTTTCATCCCTGATCAAGTTTTATTAGTCTCGCAGTCCCTGAACTTGAATTCCGTGAGACATATCCGTCCCTCCGTTAACTCCCCCATTAATGAGTGACGAAGTAGTCCTACATGGACCGTTAGTACTTTGTCCTACGTGGACGTTAAGTGACACGTGTTCTAATAGGGGACAAATCAGTCCCCGGAGTTTCTAATAGGGGACAAATCAGTCCCTGGAGTTTCTAATAGGGACAAATTAGTCCATAACCCTTGAACCAAAACGGTATCGTTTTGCAAATATTCAATTATCTTCTTCTTTCTTTCCTATTTGAAACCCTAAACCTCCATTACAGACCCCTACAGCCGTGCCTCCATCCTCTTCTTCCTCCTTGGATCTTCTCTTTCAACCTCTATTGAAACACCTTCTTAAAATTGAATCTTGAGGTTGAGTAGCTGCTATGATGATGTAACAATGGAATCTTGAGGTTGAAAGAGGTGTTTCAATGGAGGTTACAAGGGGGAGACAAGAAAATAGAGGACAGAAGAGAGGAAGTGGTGGTGCTAGTGTGATGATGAAGGTTTAAAGATGTGTTTCAATGGAGGTTAAGGGAGAAGAATCAAGGACAAATAAGAGGATGGAGAGGCGGCTGTAGGGTCTGCAATGGGAGTTAAGAGTTTCAAATGGGAAAGAAAGAAGAAGGTAATAGAAGATTTGCAAAACGAAATCGTTTTGGTTCAAGAGTATGGACTGATTTGTCCCCTATTAGAAACTTCGGGGACCGATTTGTCCCCGGTTAGAAACTCCATTGCACACGTGTCACTTAACGTCCACGTAGGACAAAGTTAACTGTCCACGTAGGACTACTCCGTCAGTCATTAACGGGGAGTTGACGGAGGGACAGATATGTCTCACGGAATTTAAGTTCAGGGATTGCGGACCTAATAAAATTTGATCAGGGACGGAAGTGGGCACTGAATAAAAGTTCAGGGACGGATTTGGGTATTTACTTTATTATTTACAATAATAATAAGTGAATCATGAAAAACCAGCCCATACAGCCAATGAGCTTATTTTGGCTTTGGTTTTGGCCCAAATAATCATTAAGATTTTAATGGGCTGAGTAATTATGGCCCAAAATCTCATTTATTGGCTGGTTGGGCTGATTTTATTGTTCATTTAGCATCACCCATTATTTATCCACCGTTTCCCATCTTCTCACCTACTTTAGTTTTAGTTTAAAAAGAGATGTATAAAATCATGGAATAATGTAACCAGTGCAATTTTTCTTCTTATTATAAAAATTCTCCGAAGTTTGACATTAATTATTTTCACTCCGTTTCCTTTTGTTTTCGTTTTACTTTGAAGCCTGAAGAGTGTGTGTTAGGGATTGAGCTTTATTGTTGTATCATTGAATAAAAAAAGAGAAGAAAATAATGGTGTAATATTGATAAAATAAGAAAGATGATGTAAAAAGCAACAATATATATAATGTTTCACCTGCCACCATGTATTGCCAAAACTCCAAGCCATCGTGGGTTGTTGTTGCAGCAGGTAGGGAAAGTACTTGAGGGTGGAAGTCCGTCGGAATATTGGCCTCAAAGTTTGGGGAAGAAGTAGTACTGTCTGTGCCCATTTCTCTCTTGTTTCAGTGGTGAGAGTGGAACTAAGGGGGTGTGAGAGAATAATAAGGATGAGGGCTCACAAGTGGCACATATGGAAAAGGAGAATCGTAGAAAGAAAGAGGATGGAAGAGCATGCAGAATTGATGAAGAGTATCCTAATTCTATAATTAATGATCAAAATTTCCCTCAACTTTATTAAGAAAAAGGTTCTTGATTTGAAATTTAAAGATCATGCAGAATTTGAGGAATCCCAAAGTTTTGATTAGAAAGAAAAAAGATAGGGTATCAAGCTGTTATTATTCGTGTGTTAAAAAGAGGTTACTTACTTGAAGTCTATGTAGCATATATAACAACAGCTACCTGCAGTTTATGTGTAAGCATTTTATTGATGAGTTTCTCTTAAAGCTTATCTATCTTTATACCATGTATGAAGAAGTAACATAACATATTTGACCAAGAGAATGGGTGCATTCTTTTTTGATTGCTTCACTCTGTTACTCCAAGTATTCTTATAGACTTTGATAGATATTTTTATTAATCAACTTATTGTATTATTTATTTGTCAACTTTTATTATTCATTAAGGTAGAAACTAGTAGCTAGCCATGTCCTAATTTTTTTCGTTATACACCAAGATTTTTCCTTAATTTATATCCAAAGATCGATCTTTCCTATCCGCAAGCATAAATATGGACACTTGTGTTGCTCTAAATTTGAGCATTTCACATCAAAACGCTAGTAGTAATATCTCAAAGAAAACATTTGGATTCTTAATTTACCTTTTTCTTCAACATTGAGCGGTCATTAGCGCACGGGGTCCAATCAGCAGAATTCATTCAAAGGCAAGAGTTTCAACATCCCACGCCCAAAAGGTTTTCAGCATTGCCCTTTAGCAGAGCTGGAATCTCTTGATATATAGATCAATAATCAACCCAAGTGTCCCCTCTTGCTATTAGACAAACAAACTTGAAAAATATAATGCATGTTGTTTATAGAGAGAAATGATTTTTCTTTCTAATTATTAAATGAGCAAGAGACATAAAAAAAATCAGTTAAAACAGCTAACAAATAGGAATTTGAGCCACAATCATCCTGCAGCCCATTAAAAATATACTCATGATGATTAAAAGTGTTATTTGGGCCATAAAGTGATAAATGAACTTTGTTGACTGTTTTGACTGATTTTTTGTTGTGCTCTCAAGCATTTGTGTTATTAAATGGATAATGGATGATGCTATTTATAAGTTCATAATTACTAAAATTTCGAATATCCAACTCATAAATTAGTCCAACACTTTAGTAAGTGAAATTGGTCACTCTTTTTCTAAAATTAACAAATTAATTATTAATTTTATAAACTGAATCAAATTGATTGTTATTAGGGCGAATTCCATCATTATACTATTATAATTAATAGTATTGACATGAGTAGTTAAATAATACCTAAGAGGTATGATATGTCATATTTTTAATAGAGGATCAAATAATTTTATGAATCAATTTGTAATTTGTCAAACTAGTCTCTCCTAAAACAATATTATTTTGGGAAAAAAACATTTTACTTCCCTGAATGTTTGGATCGTTGCAATTTAGCCCCTGAACTTTTAAAACGGGCAATACGATTTCTTGTATATTTTAAAACGTGCATTCTGCCCAATTCATCAGAACTCCATCCATTTCTCCGTTAAATAAGCACATGCAGTGCACATGCCATTTATTAAATGACTAAAATACCCTTTTTTACGGAAAAAAAACACACAGTATGCTTTTTTGTCGTAAAAAAATGATATTTTAATGGGTAAAGTGCTTTTAGGGGTAATAAAATGTTTTTTTTCTCGTAAAAAAATGGTATTATAGTAATTTAATAAATGATATATGCACTACATGTGCTTATTTAACGGAGAAATGGATGAAGTTGTGACGGATGGGGCAAAATGCACGTTTTAAAACATACAGGAAATCGTATTGCCCATTTTAAAAGTTCAGGGGCTAAATTGCAACGATCCAAACATCCAGAGAGATAAAATATTTTTTTCCCTATTATTTTGTCAAATCAATCTTAAATTAACAAAACTAATTAAATTACCTTTAATCATCCCATTAATAGCAATCCATGCTCCAAATCAAAATCCACATATAGTTTTTCCCCTTCCCCTCACCCAATTAAAAAGAGTAATGCTGACATCTAAAATTATATATTTATAAGATATTTATCAAGATTAATAATAAATAAAGGAAGTTAAAAAAATTAGATAAAGATCATTAAGAGATTAGATGTTAATATAAAATTATAAATGTACAAATAGTATTTTTTTCTTTTTTAATAACAAAGCTAACTGAAACTCCAATCACTGAATCCTATGCTTAGCTTGTTTCACATGATATCTCTAGTCTCTACGGTTGCTATGAATTGGATTGGATTAGATTAGTGTAAAGGGAAGTCATATTTATATGGGCCCAATCTTTTGTTTTTCTGTAACCTGTAAGCAGTTATTTTAATACAAAATAAGAGAATACTAAAACAATAGTTACCCACTAAGCACAAAGGCTACGACCCAAACTACCATAATTTTGACTAAGAGCACTAAAAAGTTTTGAAAATAAAAAATTGCTCAAACAAAAAAATAAATTCATATGATATCTTTGCTAAATTTGTTTAATTTTACTAATGAGCTTTAGCTCAAATAACATCTCCCTTAATCCAAATGATTAAGGAATTTGTCCGCATAGGATTAGGGATCCGATATCCATTTGCCTATCCCTTCCCATTTTCATCCTAAGCTTCTAGTGAGCTCCTTGTAAGTTGTAACTAAAAGAAAAAAAAATTGTTTAATTTATATTTTTTTATCAATAATAATCTTTTTCTAGCTTTTAGGTATCTTGAATGGTGAAACATCTAATTCGAAGTTTTAAAGTTTTTACATGCCAAGAAGAGCATCGAATCTTTGACATCTAGTTAACAGAGAATGAGTCTCAATTGCTCAACCACATTTCACATATTAATCTTTGTGAAAACCTCTCAATAATACTAGATGGACAATGAAAAAAACAGTCAAATCAACCAATGAATCTATTTGATAAGTTTTTCATAAAAAAATTCTTTTAAAAGTTAAGTTTTAGTAGATCGAGTAATTATGATCCAAAATTCCTATATATTGACTGATTTTAAATGATTTCTTACTGTACAAATAACAGTACTAAAATATAATATATAAATAATTATAGTTTATTATATTTTGATTGAATCTAAATAAACTATTGAACTAATTTAATTTACATTTACTAGCATTTTGGTAGGCACTTACGTACCTAAAAATATATTTTTTATTTTTTGAATGATTAATATAATTAGTAATTCTATAATTTATAAGATTTATAATATTTTATAATCAAATTAATCTTAGTATTTAAACAAATAGAAAGAGAAAATTAAAGTGGTGATGGAGATGAAGTTAAATAAAAGGGAGGTACATATTTTTTTATATTATATTTTTAGAATCAACTTGATAGCCAATTTTCCCATAGTATAGATAAAATGAGGACCAAAATTAGATTTTAATCGATACTAGTTCTCTAGTTTTAAAGACACGTGAGACTCTTTAATTCCACGTGTCATAAAATAAGAGTATGAATTTCTTAACCTGTTGCTGATAGTGTGAGTCACGAGTTGCCAATTCTGCGAAGTATACACAACCGCCACGTACCCAATCTGTCGTATAAATTGGACACAGCACGAGGCCACCACACGCCACTACCCTGAAACGATCTAAGCCCTCCACGTGTTTCCTATCCAACGGTTCACACTAACATGCATCTGTCCAGAGTTCCCAAAATACCCCTTAAAGTCGCTTCTTATATCTTCTTTGCCCCTTCCCCTGTTTCATAACTTACTCTTCTCCATTTTCTCTGTTTTTGGAAATCATGGCTCTTTTTTCTCCTCACAAAGTCTCATCCTTTTCTGCGTTTTCTCACTCAACTTCTTCTTCTTATCTTAGCTTTTCTAGAATCTCTTCTATTCCTTCTTCTCTGAACAGTAATTCAGAGAACTGGGGTTGTAGCAGAAATAATAATGTGAAGGCTCTTGCATCAACTAAGCCTCACACTGGGGTCATATTCCAACCCTTTGAGGAGGTTAAGAAGAATTTTGTTGCTGTTCCAACAGCTCCTCAAGTTTCATTGGCTCGTCAGAATTATGCTAATGAGTGTGAATCTGCTATTAATCAGCAGATAAAGTCATCACCATCTCTTTAACTCTATCTTTTTTTTTTTTTAATTTTCATTTAAAAAATAGTTGTTTTCATCATTTTTAGGTTCTCCAAGAAGAGAAAATATTTGATCTGTTTTATTTATTTATTGATATATCAATTATTTTATTTTAACTAGCGACTTGAAATGTACTCACGTGACAGTTGAATTGCTGCATATTTTAATTTTCGGAGAAGAGGACGGATTTTTTTGTCTTAAATTCTTTTTATAGATCTATATAGATTAAGAAATAAGAGATAATAGTAATAAACAAAATTATTGAAATTAATGGGTCAATTAATGAATGCAAATAGGAATAGGAGATAATATGAAGCCTTTTTTCTAGCATTAGATATTTTTATTATTCTTCAAAGAATTTAACTTTTTTTTTTTAACTTTTCTCTAAGATCTTCATTGTTACCTCTTATAATGTTATTTTTATTTTTATGGTCCCTTTTTTTTCTATTCCTTTGCTAAGTGGTTTTCCTTTGAAAAATGTGTGACAGTGTGGAGTACAACATTTCCTATGTGTACCACTCCTTGTTTGCATACTTTGACAGAGACAATGTTGCTCTCAGGGGACTTGCCAAGTAAACAAACACAACCCCTTATATATATATGCTTATCTTGCTGATTGATTCTTCCATTTTATTTGTTCTCAAACGAGTTTTGAATCTTAAGTTGTGGTTATTCTTTGAAAAAAACAAAAAATTAACAGGTTCTTTAAGGAATGTAGTGAAGAAGAAAGAGAGCATGCTGAAAAGCTCATGAAGTATCAGGTTGGTTATTAACTTATTATTAGGCTTATGTGATTCTCTATTGACAAGCTAAAAGTAAAGAAAACTTCTAAAATTCTCTTGCAATAGCTGTGTTGCATTATTATAGAGCAGTGTTAATATCGACCGATCATCTTTATAAATTACAATATATCAACTATTTAAGATTTAATTAAAAGTTATAACTATAATAATATTAATATTATATAATTCTTGATTGATATATCCTTACATGTCACATGTAAGGTTTCATAACGTTCATAGTTGAGTCTATATTATACACCTTCATTATTATATAGTAGTCTGAATAATTTTATTTCTTAGAATATTCGTGGTGGAAGAGTTGTACTTCACCCAATCAAAAGTGTCCCTTCAGAATTTGAGAATGAAGAAAAAGGGGATGCTTTGTATGGTAAGTTTTGATGTATTCATTACTCATTGCCTAGATTTATTTATTAATTTTCATTGGCAGTCTAACATAACACAGTAGAATTATGAGCACATGTGAGAAATGTTACCTGACAAATGTTATATGTACAATAAAAATTTTACAATATTTGTACAATAATTATATTTACATTGCATTTGTTTGGATAGGATAGTAAATTTGGATAGGATAGTAAATTCATATTACAAATCCAATAATGAATATAAATGTTATATAAATATTCTACAATTTTCATTGCAAACATAACTTTAGTGATTTCGAACCATTTCAGAATCACATTAGACTTTCTCATTCCATGTTTTCAAAGTCATTTATTCAAACTTGAAACCTTTGTCTATGAGCATTTGATTCTATGTTTTACTCTTTTGCTTTGATTCAGCAATGGAATTAGCTTTGTCTTTGGAGAAGTTGTCAAACGAGAAACTACTGAATTTGTATAGTGTAATGCCTCCTTACCTTTATTCGCTCATCAGCATTTGGTTATATTTTCTTTAACTCTTAATTTTGTTATTATTATTATTTTTTATTATTATGTTGGGGCTAATCAAAAGATTTGTGGATATAATAGGTGGCAGACCGCAACAATGATCCTGAAATGGCAAACTTTCTCCAAAATGAGTTTTTGAGTGAGCAGGTGACACTCATCTAAATTCTCTAAAACCTAATGATAAAATCAGAAAAAAGTATATTGATAAAATTTTCGACAAGAGTCGGAATATATGATTAAGCGGTTGAGATTTATCCTCTCTAAGTGAGTGTGATTGAGTGTGTTTGGATTAGCGTTTGCAAACTTGATTTTGTAGAATTGATTTTGAGTAAAAGTGGGTTGATGTTAACGTGATTTATGTTTGGATATTTTTATGTTAAAAGTGATTTTGATAAAATAAATATTGTTTGGATAATCAAAATAAAGTGAGTTTGAATGTATAATTACTAAAAAAGATATGAATTTAATATTTTACTATATTATTATGTTTTGATTTCAAATTTATTTTAAATATATCAATCAACTACATTTGAATTATTATAAAGAAATATGTATTATTAAAATTAATATTAATATAAAAATATTATAAATTAATAAAATATTACAAATTAAAAATATAACTAAATAAAAAAATTAATATTTGAGTTTAAAATTTTGACTTTTTTTCTTAAAATAGATACTAAGTTTTTTTAATATATATATAAATAAATTTTAATTAGTGCTAATATTATAGCAAAATAATAATTTATTTTTAAAATATATAAAAAATTAAAAAATATAAAAGCAACAAACCCAAGTATCTATATGATATTTTCAGTACAATAAAAAGAATCCATTTATGAGGATAGTAATGACCTTACGTATGAAAATTAACATTGAAAGTGTAAAACTCAACTTAGAAGCAATAAAAAGTTGCTTCCATTTGAACTATAGTTTGGAAAGAATCATGTTTAAGTTGGAGTGTTGAAAAATTAGCCAAACATGATTTCCCTACGTTCAATGCAATCAAACTGGCGATGATTCTCTCCTAACACCAAAACAAACAGAGCCTGAGTGGTTGAGGTTTATCCTTCTTCGATCAATTGTCTCACTCTTTGAGGTACATACAAATTAAACCAGTGAAAAATTAGTCAAAAAAAAAAAAAAGTAAGAATAATTATTGAATAAAATAAAATAGTACTGAAGTATTTCATGTCACATTGTTCTTTATAACCAAAATTGCTGCACGATTTCTTTCTGTCTAGCATTTTTTTTCAGAACCTAAAACAAAAGCTAAGAAAAAGTGAGAAGCAGTACATATACATCAATGCAAATGAAATTGTGTGATTTGATTTTGTGTCTTTGGTTACATTACTAGTTCTACCCTTCAAGTCAAGAAATTTCATTTTCTTTTGTTCAGTTGGAAGCGATTAAGAAGATAGCAGAGTACGTGGCGCAATTGCGAAGGGTTGGAAAGGGTCACGGTAAGTTTAAAGCTACCATCTTTTTTTCATATTGATTCATGAAAAAGGAAAATATGTCCAATTAGTATTCAACGTGTATTATACATAATATGGAATATGTGCTGTAATATATAGCATATGTTTGATACCAGTTGTACGTATTTTTGTTGTATAATAAGCATTATTACAAAAAAACATGTTGCTGCTACCCATTAATTTGGCTCTTACTGGTGGTTGTTTTTCGGCTTTGTAGGTGTTTGGCACTTTGATCAAAGGCTTCTTCATTAGAAAGATGGTACATGATCTTGAATGGCCTTCTTTTCCAGTCTTTCTAAATTTGGTCTTTTCTGAAGTTCTGTTTTGTTTTCACCTGTTGTGTTATTAGTGTAACTGTGTAAGTTTTTCTCCTTTGAATTCAGATTTTGGAACTATGACTAATTTAATTGTGTGTATGATCACATCACATGTTAGAAACCTACAAATTAAACCTGTATTATGCAGTTGCTTCTGTTGACTGGTTTCAATCATCTCTATGATGGAATGTTCTAGAATTTTGGTATACGAATATTGCTACACCTATAATAGATAGGAGCCAACAAAGAGCAACCAAACCTATTTTATAGTAATAAAATACACAAATCATTTATAGTATTTAATTCTTAAACATCTGTAAATTATTTATGCAATGTATAATTTAATGAATTGACTCTCATTGTTAATTTCATTTACTTGTACATATAGATTTTTTCTTACAGAAATATTATTTGTACATTCATTCTTTTTGTATCCTGTATTAACATTCATTTTTATCACCTTTACATTTTCTTTAAATTTTGACATGTTCCACTCTAATATTAAATTTTTTTTATCCATTATTAATTTTGATGAATATTTCATAAACATCAAAATTCTTTTTTATGTCTATATAACATTATTTTTTATGTTTGGGAGTGAACATAAATTGTGTCAGCTGTGCAATGGAAAAGACAGACACACAGTGAAATTGCCAATTTGATAATTGGTAAGAAAATATGCAATATAGTGACTAGCTATCCTCAACTGTATCATCTTCATGATATATGCTACTTGAAGTCCTGATCAAAATACTTTGATTGTGGGATTTAATATGCTGGATTCACCTAGGAACTTTTTGAAAAAAAAAATTCAGTTCTCCCAAAAAGATTGCAAACAAAGACTCAATATATAGACTAAGCTCACAAATTGCTATCTATCTATCTTACTTTAGATTCAAATTTGGACTGTATCATATCACTTTCACTTCCTATGTATCAAAAACTAGTGATATGTGAATTGAAACCTTGACTTGTCCATCAAAGAAATCTAGGACCATTTGGCAGATACGACAAAATAGTTCAACTTGACCTGAAGCAGAGCACCCAATATGAAGACCATTTTGTGGTACTTTTCTTGCTGCAGGCATGTTGAGGAGTAGAAGATTGAATCATTTTCCACATGACTTGTATATCTTCATATTCTCCACAAGACTCCATGTCCTTGTACAGACCAAGTAGTCCATTTCTGTGTCCTGTGGCCACCACCATATGGTAAACAAAAGAATCAAGGAAAAATTAGATAGGAAGTTATTTAAGTACAAAATCATTCATGTGTTTTTTGACATGATATCAAAGTGTTCATGATCGAGTCAGGGTTCGATCAATTTTTACTATCTGTCATCACAATAAATTGTTCATGATTTAAGCTCAACGCGTGAGGAGACATGTTAGAAGTGTATAACAATATAATTCATGTAAACTTACCTTCTGGTTTGAACCTGAAGTCTGAAGTGAGTTTACTGAGGAAACTTCTAATTGGGTAGATAGACAAGCTCTTGAAGTATCTCCAGCACTTCCTCTTCCCCATTTTCTAGAGCTGATTATATCTGTTCTATTCCTTGCACCCTCTATTATATATATATATATATATATATATATGAGTTTTAATTTCAATCTCCAGGTCTAAAGTAATTTTACACTGACATCTAATCATGGATTGACACATTAGCAAAAGTACTTTACACTGACATCTAATTATGGATTGATATATTAGCCAAAGTCTTTAATTCAATCGTACACTAACTTAAAAATTAAAAAATTAATGGATATGATTGGTTTAAAGTATAAAATATATTATAATTGAGCTCTCTCTGTATAAATATTCGGCATGTCCTTAGGGAACAAAAAAGATATTACAAGGGTTTCTAACTATAAACTAGATAAATCAAAGCACACCAGAAAGCAACAAACAAGAAGACAAGGCCTTCTATACTTCTTGCTGATTGGTTGATTCTTTCTGTTTTCTATAAAGAAATTTAATTTGCTTGAACATCCTATATTAACTTAGACCACTATGTAATCTAAAAGTGAAAGCATTAACTAAGGTTTTATCTTTGCTACTCTGGGTAAAGTTGGCTATATCCCATATATATTTACTACACTTTTGAATGCATTTAGCCACACTTTAAAAATATTTTGCTAAATGTATGGTGTGTGGTTTTCCTTGTTGGATTCATTAACCGGAATAGTTGTATATGCTACGTTTTGTACAAACGATAATAGTCTATTTAATAGGCTAATAAAACATCCTAACTATTAGTCAGACATTAAGACATTATAATATCATAATTAAAACTTCTATTACTAATTACTCTTATCATTAGTATGTCTGGATATCATTATGTAAAGTATTATACGTATTGTTATTAAAAAATTGTATACATTGATCATGTAATGTTGTATTAGCAAATATAGTTGACTTTCATAGTTGGATTCCCACTATTAGATAGGACGATTTAATTGGAATTTGGACATACACTATTAAATGAGTAATGTATCAAAAGTTTGAAATTAAACTCTTGTGGTGTGTTACTTAATCTTATTGGAAAAACTCATTAATGTAAAATAATGTTGGGTTGTGATTGAACTTATAATAAGTTAATTTGTCATATTATGCAGGGTAGAGTATATAAATAGCGATGAGCAGCATGGAAATTCATTTGGATTTTGCTTTCATTACTTATCCATATCACTAAATATTCTCAATTAGTGTGGGCCCCTGATAAAGCGGTTGGTTGGTTTTTCTTCAGTGTACATGTGTTTGTATTTGCACTGAAATAGTTATTTGATTATGGCTGGTAAAGAGCACTTATTTGCTAACTATTTTTCTTAAGAACATTTATTAAGACTACTAAAAAAATAAGTATTTAAAAAATTAAAAAAATTTTGATGAGTTTATTACATAAAATATATTGGAATATATATTTTTAAGGTAATTTTTTTCTCTTTTACTATTTTAATAAGTGTCCTGAAAATACTTGTTAACAAAATTCTAAATAATTAATTTGAAATGGTTAATGTTTGAAAATAGAAAAAAAGATAAAAAAAAACATTTGGATTCTGTTGCTATCGCTTTCTTTGCTAACATAATAATTTGTGTGAGAGCAATGTAAAAGCTAGACCGAGGCTTGTTGGTTTTAAGAAACTATTAATAAAAAATCGCTTATGAAGATTAATTTTAATACTGCGTGTAAGTTGTCTTGTCTCTATATGTTGTTCTATATGGGGAAGGAGAATATAGATGGGAATAATGTGTTGCATATTCTCTGTGTTTAATAGTAGGGGTGGCTAATAATTTTCATTAGATGTACAAGTTTTACTGAATTTTGAAATGCTACAATTATGATAAGGGTGTTATTTTAACATTTTCATTTTATTAATGTAGAGTTAGTTGCAAAATTTTGAAGAGTTTGATTGTAATACACTAATGTGTGTACACTATCATTCAATTAAAATATTTTGTTTGTATAATTTTTTAGATAGTGAGAGGGAGAGAAAAAAATACAATATAGTTAATATGATATCACATAATTAGATTATTGTGTAAAAAAATTATACAGTATTCAAAACTAAAACTAAATTTAAATTTTAAAACATATATAAAACTGTTCATTACCTGCGTAAGTAGCCAAACAAATCGGCCCAATTTTCCCAATTTCGTTAATGGACTTGATATTGGATCAATGCCATAGCCCGATATCGTATCGTTGAGATTCCCTGAGAAGTTCTTTTTTCTCTTTTTGGTTATGTCATGAGAAGTTCTTAGAACATGGGAAAATTGTACTTGATGAATAAACATGATCGCTCAGCTCTGATTTTTAGGGGAATTTGCACATAATTTGGATGGTTCCCTCCAAAAATAGGGGAACAACCTTCGGTCCCGAGATATGACAACAAACTCATTTTAGTCGGTTCAAGCCCAATATTATAAATCAAACATTCCTATATATACAACGAATAAACAATCAAAACAATTAATATATTATATACAATAAATATTATGTAATGTGTACAATATATATATATATGCAAAACATATATTAGGTTCTTTTTATCTAAATAGATATTTTAAAATAGTTAAATATGTATATAGGTAGTTGTAGAATTAATTACGTAAATAGGTAGGGTGTTTATTTCAATGAAAGTCGATCTAGATCGACGATAGTGCAAATTTTGTAATTTTTTTTGAACCAAGGGTTAGGGACTGATTTGTCCCATATTAGAAACTCCATTATACATGTGTCACTTA
The DNA here is from genome assembly GCA_013621005.1 of Aeschynomene evenia. Taxonomy (NCBI): domain Eukaryota; kingdom Viridiplantae; phylum Streptophyta; class Magnoliopsida; order Fabales; family Fabaceae; genus Aeschynomene; species Aeschynomene evenia. Next base: position 31,537,653 of record CM024268.1, on the reverse strand, counting down.
ACGTTCACGTATGACAAAGTTAACGGTCCATGTAAGACTACTCTATCAATTGACGGGGAGTTAATGAAGGGACGGATATATCTCACGGAGTTCAAGTTCAGGGACGGAAATTGACACTAAAAAAAGAATTCAGGAATGGATTTGTATATTTAATCTTAATAAAATTTTGGGCATACAACGTTGTACACGTTCGAGGGACCAGCAAATATTGCTCCAAGTTGTTGACATAATCCGTTTGTAGATTTCTTCAAAGTCATGCCGGAGGTTGCACGCTATAGTTGAAGGAGCTCAAGACTTAGCAAATGTAGTAGCAATCAAATTAAGTATTTCACGTGCATCAAAGTCCAGCAAAAAAGACTATTCAGAATACTACAAATTAGAAAACAATAGTAGCTAGTATAAGGGTAACTAACATGCTTTAATTTCCCCTTTAGCTTAGCTTGCATGGTTGGGAACTGATTCAAGTCATGGCTTGCACAATAGGGTATTGATTCAAGTCGTTGATATAATATGGCTTGGATTTTGGAAAAATATAATTTTAAAGCTTGAAACAAGTTTCCCTGAGTGTTTAGCAAAAATCTAAAGAACACAATTAAACTGAAAATAAAATTTGAATTTAAATCTTCCATGATTCTCAATCTTTTTAAATCTTCATTCAAATCATTTCCTCAATAGCTCTTTCAAATAACTTGCTTAATTATGTATTAATAACACAGCTTAATTCTGGTGACAGTTGTTTGTGTGGATATAACGCAAAGAAACAACATCATGGAGACACCTCCAGAATTGGTCGTATTGGAATTTGTTACACATTAACATCACCTATTTATTTTCATTAAAATGTCACCTTTCAATGCTCACTCTTGATTTTTCCACATGCAACAGGTTTGAAACATTTGGTAATTCTACCAAAAAATCAAACAACAAAGAACATAATCCATTAAGGGTCAGTTTAGATAAATATCTTATTTGTGTCTTTGTATAAAAATTTTTTTTGATAATTAACTTATGAATAATTTATTTTACATGTGTATATAAAATGATAAAAAAAAATTATTTTAATTATTTTCAGAAGTGCTTTTAGAGAAATCAAATATTATGATTTCTCAAAAAACATTGAAATACTTTTAGAAAAGTAATAAGTTATATAGTCCAATAAGACAAATATAACTTCTGATAAGTCAGAAGCTAAAAAAGGTCAGAAATACTATTATTCAAACGGACTGTAAGTCTATAAAATGGATTACATTCAAGCTAGCTTAAGCCTTAAAGCAACCTTCTCCTTCTAAACTAGCCAACTCACAAGTGTGTACCTCTCTAACTACAATATCCAATATGAGATCAAATTTCATCTTATCCCCTTTCTTGATGTTCTTTTGCTTAATAAACTTGAGCATCAGCAACACCTATGTAGTAACTAGCCAGTGTCTTGCTCCACAACAATCATTTCTTCTCCAATTGCAAGAAAGCCTCAAATTCAACCCTTTCAAATCCCAAAAACTAGTTCATTGGAATCAAAGTGTTGATTGTTGCCAATGGAAGGGAGTAACATGCAACAAGGGAAATGTTGTTGGTCTTGACATTAGCAGTGAATTTGTTTCTGGAGGCCTAGACAACAATTCAAGTCTCTTCAACTTACAACATTTGCATAGTTTGAATTTGGCTTACAATAGCTTTGCCTCTTTGATTCCTTCAAAGATTGACAAGCTAAAGAATTTGAGACATTTAAACCTTTCAAATGCTGGTTTTTATGGACATATTCCAAATGAGGTTTCTCACCTTACAAAGTTAGTTACTCTTGATTTGTCCACATCATTTTCCTCATCCCAACATGCTCTAAATCTTAATGAGAAGATGAATATAGGAATGCTTGTGCAGAACCTTACACAAATCACAGAACTATATCTTGATGGTGTAAGAGTATCTGCTGCTGGAAATGAGTGGTGCCAATCCTTATCTTCATTGCCAAAGCTACAAGTTTTGAGCATGTCTTCATGCAACCTATTAGGACCAATTGATTCTTCACTAGAAAAGCTTCAATCACTACGAGTAATTCGGCTGAACTCGAATAATCTGTCAAGTTCAGTGCCGGAATACTTCATGAATTTCTCCAACTTGACTGTCTTGAATCTCAGAAGTTGTAACTTGAGAGGTGTTTTTCCAAAAGGTGTCTTGCAAGTACAAACACTGAAGGTCATTGATGTTTCAGACAATCAAGATCTTGAAGGTTTCTTGCCAAACTTCCCAAAAAATGGATATCTTGAGACCTTGAATCTCAGCTACACAAGTTTCTATGGGGAATTAGTAAGTTCTGTTTCCAATTTGAAGCAATTGTCAACCTTGGATCTGTCTTACTGCCAATTCAATGGGACACTTCCAATTTCATTCTCAGAACTTACTCAACTGGTTCATATTGACTTGTCATCCAATAATTTCAGTGGCTATATTCCATCATTCAATAATTCCAAGAGTCTCAAATATTTGTCCCTTTTTCAAAATAACTTGACAGGAACAATTCCACCAACTCATTGGAAAGGACTTTCAAGTCTTAGCATAATCAATTTAGGTTTCAACTCCTTGAGTGGAAAAGTCCCTAAAACTCTCTTTACACTTGCATGTTTGAAAGAGCTTACTCTATTTCACAATGAATTTGAGGGTCAGTTGGATGAATTCCCTAATGCATCATTCTCAACATTAGAGATGGTGGATTTGAGCATCAACAACTTACAAGGGCCTATTCCTATGTCTTTCTTTCATCTCAAGCGACTAAGGTTCCTCCAACTTTCGTCGAATAAACTCAATGGCACCATAAAACTAGAGAAGGTTTTTCAAATGCTGCCAAATCTTCAAACATTCGGCCTCTCTAGTAACAACTTGTCAGTTGATGCAATTGTCAATGATGATCATCATAATCCGTCCTTTCCTAGCCTGTTAAATCTACTGTTGAGTTCTTGCAATTTGAGGGAAATTCCAAGTTTCCTTAGGAATCAATCCCAATTAATTTCTCTAGACTTATCCACCAACCATATTCAAGGAACAATACCTAGCTGGATTTGGAATTTTGACTCTATGGTTTATTTGAATCTTTCCAACAATCTTTTTACAGATTTGGAAAGTTTTGTTGAAAACCCTAGATCTAACCTTATTGTCATTGACCTTCATTCCAATCAAATTCCCGGTTCGGTTCCCTTTTTCAGTAAATATACTGAATCTTTGGACTGTGCAAACAATAGATTCAGTTTCATCTCAGATGACATTATTATGAAGTACTCTGGCTTCATGTCTTTCTTGTCCCTTGCAAACAATAGATTTCATGGACAAATCCCCGACTCCTTTTGTCATTGTTCTGATCTTCGGTTGCTTGATCTTGCCCACAATAACTTTGATGGATTCATTCCAGAGTGTTTGACAAAAAGGAGGAGTACTAGTATTAGAGTACTAAATCTTGCTGGAAACAAACTCACAGGTCATATTTCAGACACAATCTCAAGTTCTTGTAACTTAAGGTTTGTTGATCTCAGTGAAAATCAATTGCATGGCACCATCCCAAAATCTCTAGTTAATTGCAAAAGGCTAGAAGTCCTGAACCTAGGAAACAATCTTTTGCAAGATGAATTTCCTTGCTTCTTAAGGAACATTTCCACTTTGCGAGTTTTGATTCTCCGGTTCAATGAATTGCATGGTCGCATTGGATGCACAGATAACATGGATGCAGGCAATTGGGTAATGCTTCATATTGTTGATCTATCATTCAATAACTTCACTGGCACACTACCAGGGACATTCATGCAAAGCTTGGCAGCGTTGATGGATGATGGAAATGGATCAAGGGAAAACACAGGGTATTTGTTTTTTGATTTGTTTGATTTCCATCATTCTGTGAATTACAGAGATAGGTTGTCAACTATCAGCAATGCTCATGCCAAAAGATTAGCCAAGCTGTTCGCAATCGAGCCTCGCAGCGCAATTGACAACTTGTTCTCCTATAATGTTGGCATTAGCCAATTGAAATTTGGAGGAACCTACATGGATTCAGTTATTGTTGTCAACAAAGGTTTGGAGATGAAATTTTTCAAACTTCTCAATATCTTCACTTCCTTGGATTTCTCATCCAACAATTTTGAAGGTCCAATACCGGAAGAGTTGATGAGTTTGAATGCATTGTATGTGTTGAATCTCTCAAACAATGCTTTCTCAAGCCATATCCCATCATCTTTAGGAAATTTGACACAACTTGAGTCCTTGGACATGTCAAATAACTCATTGAGTGGAGAGATTCCCATAGAGATTTCAGCTTTGAATTTCCTCCAAGTGCTGAATCTTTCCTTCAACCAATTAAATGGAAAAATTCCAACAGGGACTCAAATTCAGTCTTTTGAAGCTGATTCATTTGAAGGCAATGAAGGGTTGTGTGGACCTCCTTTAACCAATTATTGTGATGTGAAACCACCATCATCATCATCATCAAAAGTAACTTCTGAAGTTCATGATGGTTTAATTGGTTTGAAGTTTTTAAGTGCTGAGTTGGGATTTTCTTTTGGCTTTGGTTTTGTGATTCTTCCCCTTATTTTCTGTAAGAGATGGAGGGAGTGGTACAACAAGAATCTGGATGATTTGCTTTGGCTTATCTTTCCCCAGCTAGTTTTCATATATGAACAACATGGTGAGCACAAGTACAGAACTCTAAGGTGGAGGAGGCATTGATGATTTCACATGTGATATGAAACACAAACAGGTAAGCATAGGGAATATTCATGGACAGAACATAAATGGGGGAGGGAAGATAGTTACCCCCAATTTCAACTTTTTATATGTATATGTATGCAATTTTTTAAAATAATTTCTTAATGATTAATTGTTAATTAAATTTTAATTTTGATCATTTACACATAAGTATGCAGTTTAAGAATATTAATCTTTTTCTTGTGTTATCAAATCATAAATCAGCATCACAACCAGTGCACTGTAATTGCCATAAAATTTCAAGATAAAATTGAATAAAAAAACTCAGTCATCCGATACAATAATGTTTGACGTACAATAGAAATACGTCCAACCTATATCCAACACGTGCTATCAATGTTACAGGATGTGTGCTATACGTATAGCAATTGAATATGGATTAGCACAGCAAATTAAACTCACATGCTCAAAATTGTGATGTCAACTATAAATCAGAACTATTCTCATACACTATATGATGCAGTGCGAACGAGTATATGGGAGACACATCATAAGTGGCCAAGAGAAAAGGTTTAGCAACAAAAACTAAGGCACAAAAGATCAGTAAAAGGCCAGCTTAAATATATGGATCTATACTGCATAGTCCATGCTGAAGAAGCATTACAACTACAAGTGTGTCGCAACCGGGATAGTCTTACCAAAAAGAACTACCTAAGAAATGCCAAAGAATAAATACATGGCACAGAGCAAAAGAATCCATGTTGGAGTTTGGTTGCAATTGAAGTAGTTTGTGGCTAGTCACGAACAAGGGAGTTAATTAAAATAGAAGCCTCATCTGCTGTAGGAACCGCATCATCTGGTCAAACACATAACAAAAAAGTTCAATTCAAATGCAATGAATAATCAATATTATCGAAAATTTTAAAAAGATAAAGATATAGAAAAATCAATTTTTATAGATGGAGATTTACTAAAGACTAAAGATATAACAATTGTAGCTATTATATTAGTACATCAATTTTTAATAAAAAAAATTCATGTAAAATCAAAATATATCTATTAAATCGCTAATTGTATGTTTATACGTAGGAATTACATCAATATTCTAAATATATTGTATTAATTTAACACACATTATGAAAAATACACACCTCTTATTTAATACATTAGTATATATAAATAGAGAAATGTTTGGTGAACAATAGATAATCAGTCAAATCAGCCAATTAGAGAACCTTTGGCCCAAAAAGAATGATCTCTAAGTAGTTAGTTCTTAGTTGACTGAAATATTTATGACCCAAAATCTCTATATAAACTAGTATTGACTGATTTTTTATTGTACCATAGCAATATAGACAATTAACAAGCCGCCTTAATTTTTATGAAAAATATGCATCACACTTACTATAATGTAGATGTTATTTAACAATTAACACACAATTATCTATTTTATAAAAATTATGCATAAATATTCACTGTGATTTTTAATCTAATGACAAGTGTATAATGCAACACTTTAATTTATAGAAACCCCTAAATCATTATTTCTAAAAAAAAAAAAAATTGGTTCTAGGAGCTTCTGTCAAAAACCACGATTTTGGATTCTAAAAGTAAACAAGAGCAAAAGATAAGGATTAGATGTTGTTGTGTACCTGGTAGTGATGCAGGCAAATGGGAAACAATGTTATGAATGATGCCTCCACCGCCACCACTATTACTGTTACCCTCTTCATCTTCTTCCTTCTCCTTCACATTCTCCACCACACCTTCTTCACTTTGATGAAAGAAATTCGACACAAAATTGCTGATTAGCCCTCCCTCTCCACTATTATTGCCAACACCCCCTTCTCTTTCCCCATTTTCAGTGGCAGTAGTTTTTGGACTCATGGGAGACACCAAGGTGGAGATTATGTTGTTGATTATACCACCTTTGGCAGAAGAAGAATCCTCTGTTGGGACAGACCCATCTTCCTTTTCTGCTTGATCCTCTCTGTTTGGCCCACCTTCGGGGTTGAGATTCAGAGGAGGAAGCAAGCTCTGAATTTCTGTTACACCGTCTTCCATGCTTGTTTTGGATTCTGCACTACTCTTTGCCCCCTCTTTCTAAATAGATAACCACAAATATCAAAATAATAATATAATAATTTGAGAATGTTTATTGGTTTATGGTTATTTTGTAGAATTTATTTTTTAATATACAATTTTTGGACATGAATTATCACATTAATTATAATTATATTTTTTCTCTTTTATTATCTAAAAATTATAGAAATAAAAATATAAATAGAATATTTTGAGGGGATAATAGTATATAATATTAAAATCAAACTCTATTTTATATTGGTATTATTTTGTGTATTATAATGAATAGAATAATCTAACTATCATCATAATCTATTAGTACATAATTAAAAAATTATATAAAAATATTGTACAAATCCATATCATAAATAATTCTTTTAATTGTATAATTTAAAAATAAAAAAATTTGATATATAATAAATCAGTAATAGTATATGTATAACAATTATACATATAACTAATATTTATGGTGTATTATATATTATATGTAATATGTGTCATACGTAATGTTTTTTACGACATAATCTTTTTCTTAGCTTTCTTACACACCCATAACGTTTTTATTATACAATATTCGGCGACAAGCTTATGCTCCATCCAAATGTAAAATACTTGTTGAATTATGATATTTCTACGTACTTTTTGTACGTGAGATAAACATATTTGTAAATTCAATGGTAGAAAATAAAAGTTAAAATATTGAAGTGATGTCACATCAAAATCTAATGACAATAAAGTGGATGGAAAAAGATATATAAGAGAAAATATACGTACGAATATCATTATTGACACTTGTTTAATGAAAAGCAAGCCCATATTACATTGCATTATTATTTATTACACGTCCTTCACTGATATTGTCTCTTAGGTTAAGACATGTGGTGCACTACCACGCAGTTGAAGAAGGGGCTTTGTGACACTAGACTTGAAGTCGGTGGAGAATATATACCTTGGACTTTGTAGCCACCCTGATTCTTATTTTTTGATTGGTGTATTTGATGCTAAGTTATTTAAGAGAAATATATTTTTTTATATTATGAAATTAACTATCAAATATAGTAGAAATTTTAAGTTGTATACTTTGAAATTTAAGATTTTTCTATTTTTTTAAAATCATAACAAAGAAAAGACTATAAACTTTAAATTATGAAATTACATGATTTTTTTTTATAAATTATTGAAATTACAGGTTATATACTTTAAAATGTGAGATTTCTCTATTTTTTTTAATACATAATTAAAAAGTACTATTGACTTTGAATTATAAAATTACATAATTTTCTTATAAATAGTAAAAATTCAAGGTTATATACTTTAAATTGTGAGATTTCAATATTATTTTAAATACACTATAAAAAGAGACTACATACTTTAAAGAGTAAATACCCAAATCCGTCCCTGGATTTTTTTTAAGAGCCCACATTCGTCTCTGAAAAAATTTAATTAGTCCCGCAGTCCCTGAATTCGCATTCCGTGAGACAAATCAGTCCCTCCGTTAATTTTTCCCGTTAATGACTAATGGAGTAGTCTACGTGGACAGTTAAATTTGACCCCTTGCTGTTATGTGCCACGTCATCGGTAAAAAAATTAAAAAGGAACAGATCAGTCCCTAATTCTAAAACATAAACAACATTATTTTCTTCTTCTTCCCCAAATTATCTTATGATTTTTCCCTTTTGAAACCCTAATATTTTTTGTTCTATGGATTACTGCTTCTAACCCAGCATTAAGAGATGATGTTACAAGGCTAAAGCAACCATTGTAATCCTAATGAAAGTCATCCGAGAGAGAGGAATGGAGGCTATGGTAGCGGTGGAAGTGTGAATACCCAAATCTGGAGTTGTGAAAAATACTTCCAACACAATAACAAAATAACAGTGTCTCATCATTTCTTGAAATAAGGGGTTGGGATAAACTTAAAACCCTCAATATCTTCATCACTTGTGCCTCCATCATCCATTTTGTCTGCAAATTTACTTGAAGATATTCCTGAAAGTGGTGGCCTCACTATAGGTATCTTAAACATGAAGTGTTTGGGTTGCACAACATCAGTTGGCAGTGGGGAAGAGACAGATCAGTCCCTAAGTAAATTAAAATGGAACAGATATGTCCCTAAATAATTTTAAAAGAGTCAAATCAGTCCCTAAACTACTTCATCTCGGAACAAGATGAACTCAAGCAAACCAAAATAACTTTAACAGATTAACAACATCAACATAATTAAATAAAAGCATAACGGTTGAGACCTGCATTCACATAGTATAATCAAATCAATAAACAAAAAATCAAATCTAATTCTACTATTCCATAGCACAATTAAATCAACACACATATGGAAAAAACCATAAGATAATTTGGAGAAGAAGAAGAAAATAATATTTATGTTTTAGAATTAGGGACTGATCTGTCCCTTTTTAATTTTTCACTGATGACGTGGCACATAACGGCAACGTGTCAAATTTAACTATCCACGTAGGACTACTCCGTTAGTCATTAACGGAGAAAGTTAACGGAGGGACTGATTTGTCTCACGGAATGCGAGTTCAGGGACTGCGAGACTAATTAAATTTTTTCAGGGACGGATGTGGGCTCTTACAAAAAGTCCAGGGACGGATTTTGGTATTTACTCTACTTTAAATTATACTATTGCATAAATTTTTTACATATATTAAAAATTGAAGATTATATACTTTAAAATGTTTGATTTCACTAGTTTTTTAAATACACAATAAAAAAGACTATAGATTTTAAATTATGAATTTAAATTACATGATTTGTTTACATATAGTAGAAAATGAAGGCTATATACTTTGAAATGTAAAATTTCTCTATTTTTTTAGAAACACTACAATAGAAATAGTATAGACTTTAAATTATGAAATTACAATATTTTTTTACATATTGTAGAAATTGAAGGCTATATACTTTAAAATATGAGATTTTTGTATTTTCTTAAATATACAATAAAAAAATAACTATAGACGTTAAATTATGAAATTACATAATTTTTTCACAAATAGTAGAAATTAAAGACTATGTAATTTTAAATGTTTGATTTATCTATTTTTTAGATACATAATAAAAAAAAACTACAAACTTTAAATTATAAAATTACATGATTTGTTTACATATAGTAAAAATTGAAGACTATATACTTTGAAATGTGAGATTTCTCTAATTTTTTTTAGAAATACAATAGAAGGACTATAGACTTTAAATTATGACATTATAAATTTTTTTTACATATAGTACATATTATAGACTATATACTTTAAAATACGAGATTTCTTCATTTTTTTTAGATACACAATAAAAAAAGACTATAGACTTTAAATTATGAAATCACATGATCTTTTTACATATAATAGAAATTGAAGGCTATATACTTTAAAATGTGAAATTTGTTTTTTCTTTTCATTTTTTTTAAAAAAGAAATTGCAAGAAATTTATGAGAGGGTGTACATGATAATGATGCAGCAGTTCCAAATATTCTACCTATTCAATTCTATTCATCCTCACCAAGTAGTAATATTCTACATGTTTATGGAGCACAACAAATTGAAGTGTCTGTCAGTCCACTCCACAGTAGAATAACATGAACTTTTATTAACATATGAGTGTAATTTCAATCCACTGTCAAATCAAATCGGTCACAAAAGCCATAAGAAGAAGCATTAATACTTTTAAATCAAAAGAGTACGTATTGCTTCTCTCTAAGCACCAACAACCTTTACATTTACTAGAATGCTAAAAGGTTCACATACATACAGATCAATAACCAAGAACCACATGACCGTACCAGCTACCTCACTGGTACTATCCTGTCAAAACTTAAGGATGAAATAATAAAAAAGTCCAAAGCAAGCAAAATGAAGCCACTTCAGGCAGTGAAGGATTCAAAACCAAAACAAGAAAATAAAAGGGAAGAGTAGGGTAGGGTATTCACTTGATGACGATGATGATGATGATACCTAATTGAATTGAACGGTCTCAACATGAAGAATCATTGCTGGATTTGGAAGCAACAGCTCGTCTTGTTCTTGTTCTTGCTTTTGAATCATCGAGATAATTCTGATAGATGTAAGAGGCAAAACCCCAGAGTGCTAAAAGCAAAGAAATGATTTTGACTCCATTCATCTTATCATGAAAAACTACTAGCGAAGCGAGAGGAGTGACAGCCAAAGAGACAGTACTGATAACATTAGAGTAGAGAGAAGACACCAAGAAGATAAGCCCAACAACACCAACAGAACAAACCTGCCAGGCCACTGCAGTCCAAACCAAAGTAAGCACATATGCAACTTGTCCCTTCCCAAAACCCTCCATTTCTCCGTGCAGACTACGCCATTCGCCGCTCGCAAATAGTCCTACCGTGGAGACGCAAGTGGCAACAAGCGATGTGTAGATTTGCATCTCCAGAACAACAGAAAATGTTTCCCTTTTCAGAACCTTCTGAAAGGATAGTTGCATGAGGGAGAGCAACAAGGAGTAAACTGCAGAAGCTCCAAGGGTGCAGAGGAAACCAATAATGTATTTTCCCTTGGAGACGCCGGACGGTTCTTCCTTGTCTTCATTAACAGCAAGGAGTGCAGAGGACAAGGAGAGGACCACTGCAGAGTTTACAATCAAAGCAGTGAACTTTTGAGAATTGATAAAATATGAGAAGACTGCATTGAAGGCTAATTGGGAGGCACAGATGAGTGAATAGGTAGATGCAGAGAGGTACAAGAGTCCAATGGAATACATCATGTTGTCAGCAGCAATTATGACTCCCAAAACAAAGTATATCAAAGCAATAACTTTGATGGAAGGAGGCGCGAACAAATTAGTTGAAGCTTCTTGAACTGAAGAAGGGATTATTAAGAATGGAATGCACAAGACTGGGAAGGCAATAGTTTGGACTAAAGTAGCCATCCATTTACTATTTCCACCTTCATCATAGTAAAATCTTCCCAGCAGAACAGCAGCAGCTTGCCCCACAATAACAAAGAATATGCTCAGTGCCACCATAAACCACCATTGCCAACGCTTGTATTTACTTAATGCTTGTAATTCCGGTGTTGTTCCATCCACGATCATCGGCTCCTCATTATCTGTAATTGCAAGTGACCTTCGCATTAGCCTCTCTCTTTTTATTTAATAACTTAAAACTAGCCATAACAACACACACAAAGAAGAACAAATGGGGGGAAAAGCGTTCAAGAATGGTCATTGGACTTATTCAACTAGTTTAAATCGATTTTTATATTGCTATGGATTGAACTCTTAACTTGATCCCTCCTAGAGATTTTCAAAGGATTAATTTGATCAGATTAATGATACATCCAATTAGTCCTCAAATGACGATTTTTATTTGATGTCTACTTTGGCCCCAAATTGGTCCTAAGGAACGGAAACTTTAGAGTCTATTTTGATGTCAAAACATCATAAGCAATAAAAAGAAGACCAATCAAAACACTTCATTTTAGTGGAAGACAAAAAACATGTGCTAGTACATGATATTTCGTATGACTTTATAGTGGAAGACAGAAAACATCATGAGGTAGTACATGATTGAATGATTGTGCATTAAATTTGATAAGCCGCTTAGGCAATAAAAATTTGAAAACAAAAAAGAATTGGCGGAGGCCCTAGGTAAAGATAAAATATTTTGGAACAATGAAAACGTGACAGAATTTGTTATAATTTAAATAAGCGAGATGAAGCTTTAGAAATTAAGGTACCCGTCATGTTGTTGAGAAGCAACGAAGGAAGCTTTTCGGTTTGGGCAATGACTCACTGCAAGAAAGAACTAGCTTGCTTCCTTCCTTCCTTCAGAAACAGAGAGAATTTCAAATGACCAACCACGAGCTTGCGTTGTGTCAATACATTATTTTGACGGGGACATCATGCCGTTCGAGTTGTTCATCATCGACGCGATCCACGATCACCACATGCCCAACAATCCTAGGGTTTCGAATCAGAAGAAGCTCCGATTGAATCAAATCGAATTCAACTCAATTGAGTGGGTATGGGATTTTCAGCCCAACAATTTCTTCGATTTCAGTGCAGATCAGAAGGAAGAAGGAGATGGATGAAGAATCGACTACGAAGAAAAGGAACGAAAGGGGTTTGCTTAAGGTGTTTTGCGGCTACGATTGATGCTCACAAAATTAAAATTAAAATACCTAATTCATTCATTCTGCTTGGTATTATCTTTAGGTTTAATTTTCAGTCCGGAAGAACTGGATAGGCTCGTTAGATGCGCCAACTAGTGCAATTGCCTTGTGAAGTACTCCCTCGGTCCACTTTTAATTGACGTTTTAGAGTATTGCACACTTATTAAGAAGGTGATTAAAATACATAAATTTTTATAGAAGTAAATGTACAATGATAAAATTATCCTTATAGTTTTTTGTGCAATAATAATTGTAAGAGATAAAAAGAGAGTGTATGTATGGATAAAACTGAAAAAAGATTATAAATATTTCATTGAAAATCTAAAATGACAAATAATAATGGACAAATAAATTTTCTAGAAATACAAATAAAAGTGGACGGATGGAGTATTTATAGAGAGAGTATAAACTATAAAGGCTTGGATTGTTCTATTTTGCATATGTTTTGGTTAGTTTAGTGTATAAATATGCGATCTATTGCACTTTTTTATTTTATCTATGGTATATATATCATCAATTCATTACACTATAAAAAAAATTATAAACTTTAAATTATGAAATTACTTAATATTTATACATATATTAGAAATTGAAGGTTATATACTTTATAATGAGAGATTTCACTATTTTTTTAGATATACTATAAAAGAAAGACTATTGACTATAAATTATGGAAATACATAATTTTTTACATATAGTAGAAATTGAAGGCTATATATTTCAAAATGTGAGATTTCTCTATTTTTTTTAGATTCACTATAAAAGAAAAAAAATAGACTTTAAATTGTAAAATTACATGATTGTTTTACATATTGTAGAAATTGAAGGCTATATATTCTAAAATGAGAGATTTATCTATGTTTTTAAATACTATTATAAAAGAAATACTATAGATTTTAAATTATGAAATTACATTCTTTTTTTATATATAATAAAAATTGAAGGCTATATACTTTAAAATGTGAGATTTCTCTATTATTTTAGATACGCAATAAAAAAAAGACTATAGATTTTAAATCATGAAATTATATAATTTGTTTACATATATTAGAAATTGAATACTATATATTTTGAAATGTAAGATTTCTCTAGTCAGATTAGAAATATTGACTTTAAATTATGAAATTACAAGATTTCTTTACATATAGTAGAAATTGAATGTTATATACTTTAAAATTTTAGATTTCTCCATTTTTTTAGATACATAATAAAAAAAAGACTATATACTTTTAATTATGAAATTACATGATCTTTTTAGATAAAGTAGAAGTTGAAGGCTATATGATTCAAAATATGAGATTTGAATATTATTTTAGATAAACTATAAAAATAGACTACAAACTTTAAATTATAAAATACTTGATTTTTTTTGCATATACTAAAAATTAAAAGCTATATAATTTAAAATGTGAAATTTCTCTATTTTTTAAATACATTATAAAAGAAAGACTATAGACTTTAAATTTTGAAATTACATGAACTTTTTATATATAATAGAAATTGAAGGCTATATATACTTTAAAATGTGAGCTTTCTCTATATTTTTAGATTCTCAATAAAAAAAGATTATAGATTTTAAATTATGAAATTACATTATTTTTTTACAAATAGTAGAAATTGAAGACTATATATTTTAAAATGTGATATTTCGGTATATTTTTAATACACAATAAAAAAAGACTATAAACTTTAAATTATGAAATTACAAATAGTATAATTTTTTTTGAAACACTACAAAAGAAAGACTTTAGACTTTAAATTATGAATTTACATGAATTTTTTACAAATTGTAAAAAGTTAAGGCTATATACTTGAAAATGTTAGATTTCTCTATCTTTTTAGATACACTATAAAAGAAATACTATAGACTTTAAATTATGAAATTATATAATTATTTTACATATAATAGAAAATGAAGGCTATATACCTTAAAATGTGAAATTTCTCTACTTTTTTAGATACACTATAAAAGAAAAACTATAGACTTTAAATTATGAAATTACATGATCTTTTTACGTATTGTAGAAATTGAAGGTAATATACTTCAAAATGAGAGAGTTCTCTATTTTTTTTAAATACACAATAAAAAAGCCTATAGTTGTTGAGTTATAAAATTATATAGTTTTTTTACATATACTAAAAATTGAAGGCTATATATTTTAAAATGTGAGAAATAGCTATTTTTAATTTTTAAATACATTATAAAAGAAATGCTATAAACTTTAAATTGTGAAATTATATGATTTTTTTACATTTAAAAGAAATTGAAGTCTATTACTTTAAAATAAGAGATTTCTCTATTTTTTTTGGATACACAATAAAAAAAAACTATAGATTTTAAATTATGAAATTACATGATTTGTTTACAGATAGTAGAAATTGAAGGATATATACTTTGAAATGTGATATTTCTCTATTTTTTCTAGAAATATAATAGAAAGACTATAGATTTTAAATCATGAAATTACAAGATTTCTTTACATATGATAGAAATTGAAGGTTACATACTTTAAAATGTGAGATTTTTCCATTTTTTTAGATACACAATAAAAAATACAATAGATTTTGAATTATGATTTTACATGATCTTTTTACATATAGTAGAAATTGAAGATTATATACTTTAAAATATGAGATTTGAATATTATTTTAGATAAACAATTAAAAAAAACTAAATACTTTAAATTATGAAATACTTACTGAAATTTTTGCATATACTAAAAATTGAAGGTTATATACTTTAAAATGTTAGATTTTCCTATTTTTTAGATACGTTATAAAAGAAAACTATAGACTTTAAATTTTTAAATTACATGATTTTTTACATATAATTGAAATTGAAGGCTATATACTTTAAAATGTGAGGTTTTTCTATTTTTTTAGATACGCAATAATAAAAGATCATAGACTTTAATTATGAAATTATATTATTTTTTCAAAAATAGTAGAAATTGTGGGCTATATACTTATAAATGTGAGATTTTCTATTTTTATAATACACAATAAAAAAAGACTATGGACTTTAAATTATGAAATTACATGATTAGTTTACATATAGTAGAAATTGAAGGCTATATATACTTCAAAATGTGAGATTTCTCTATTTTTTGAGACATACAATAAAAAAAGATTGTAGACTTTAAATTATAAAATTACATAATTTTTTTTGCATATATATACTTTAAATTATGAAATTTCTCTATTTTATTTAGATACAAAATATAAAAAAGACATTTGACTTTAAATTATGAAATTACGTAATTTTTTTACATATAGTAAAAATTGAAGACTATATACTTTAAAATGTAAGGTTTCTCTATTTTTTTAGATACACAATAAAAAAGACTATAGACTTTCAATTATGAAATTATATGATTTTTTTATATATAGTTGAAATTGAAGATTTTGTACTTTAAAATGTGAGATTTGAATATTATTTAAGATAAACTATATATAAAAAAAGAATCAAGACTTAAAATTACGAAACTACTTGATCTTTTTGCGTATACTAAAAATTAAAGGTTATATACTTTAAAATGTGAGATTTTACTATTATTTTTTATACACTTGATAAAAGAAAGATTATAGATTTTAAAATTTGAAATTACATCATCTTTTTACATAGATTATATACTTTAAAATATGAGATTTCTTTATTTTTTTAGATACACAATAAAAAAGGACTATGAACTTTAAATTGTTAAATTACATGATTTGTTTAAATATGATAAAAATTGAAGAATATAGAGATGATATAATAACATAGGAGGCAAATTAAAGGACATAATAAGAACTTAATTAAAGTAAACAACATACACAGGATACATACTTAATGCTCAAAGGAACACAAGCATTATTATATTATTGTGATGCATAACATTATTATTACTTATTAGGGTGAAGTAACAAAAATGAACATAAAAGATTTTGTTATTGAAAAATTCAATTATTAAAGATGTTTTTAACAAAATAACTCATGAAAGATTGTTTAAGTGTGATAAATTACCTCAGTCATGAGATCGAATCAAAAGATATTTATTTTGTTATACGATTTGTACATTTTGTCACACTTAAACAATCTTCCATGAGTTATTTTATCAAAAACATGTCTAGTGATTGAATTTGTCAACAATAAAAACTTTCGTGTTCCTTTTTTATACTCTACCCTTACTTCTTATGATTATGAGGAGGGAACAGAGTTGGGGGAGGCAGTAAGATGCTCCCACCTGGTCGCTCCAAAATTGTTCTTCGGAGTGCCGACATCATTGGATTTTCTCCTGGATTTGGTAGACCAAGTTCAGGATGTTTGTGAGGATTATCATCATCATGTTTCAAATTAACCAAAGAGGGTTTGTTCCCCATTCAGTAGTAATATTATATGTATGTAAGTATGTGTTTTGGTCAATGCAGGGTTATGACTAATAAGCAAAATGATGTTGAACCTGCTCTTGCCTTTTTATAGGCCAAGCACAATGGAATTTGCTAAGACGGTAACTTAGGTGTGAAAACTGGGTTTGAAATGAATCAATTAAAGCATTCACTTTGCTTCGGACTTATGACAATTGAAAGGGTATTGGATACGATTCATATACCATATTCTTCGTTAGTGAATTTAGGATTTAAAGTTTAAGATTTAGGAAAAGAGTATTTACCGTCAAACACTATTGTGTTTAAGTTTTACAAGTATGGAAATAAAATCTAAAAGATATTTTATACTATATGTTTTTTTGGAACAAAAAACATCAATATGAAGATAATATTAAATTGTGTACATCACTTCATATGTGAGTGAATCATGTGCGCAGGAATATATAGATGACTTTTTATATATTAACAATGATAGGAGTGGCTGATATTATTTGAGTGTAGTATCACTCCTTTATTAAATATTTATATATTAAATATTTATAACTTATATTTCTAAATTGCTCTTGATTAGAAGTTGTGTTAGATTTTTGTATTATTCTCCCATTTTAAATTATATTTAACTTTTTTAATAATTAATATTACACAAGTTATTTTTTATTTAACAATTTTAAAATAAAATAAATGTATTAAATATTAATATAACTTAATGACAAAGACAGTAGTACCTAAGTTCCAAAAATTAAAAATTATTTAAATTTAATTAAAGAAATGAATTTATGTGTATTTATTTTTTAAAAAATAAAAATATGAAATAAATTAACATAATTATTAAAATTTTCGAAAAATTTATTGACACTTACGCTCTATATATTTTAGAATTTAATTATGATATACTGAAAGTATAAATGATAGTTTTACAATATCATTCAATCATATAATGTCACATCAATATAAATATAATTACTATTCACATACATACCGTTCTTGAAAAGTCTTGTAAAAAAAAAATGATTCGATAACAATACAAAGTCTTTTACACTGTCAGTATATTATAATTAAATTCATAATTTATATAAATATAACTCATTCTTGTATATTATACTACTGAAATATGATATATCTTACACATTGATTGATTACTTTTTACATAAGATTAAATTTTGACTTATAATATATATATAATTACATATATGTACTAGTTTTAATGCCTGTTTCTACACGTAATATTAAATAGATTTAATTTTCATCAACTGATCACAGTGTACAATTTTTTTACACAGTCATCCAATCATATGCTGTCATATTAGCTATGATTATATTTTCTCTCTCCCATTACCTAAAAAGTCATACAAATGAAGTGTTTTGATTGCATGACAGTGTAAAATATCTTTACACCGTCAATGCATCAAAATTAAACTCATATTAAATATAGATTTTCTATGTATTTAAAAATTTTCATTTTTATGCTCTTTTTCTCCTTTTGCTTGTTTTATTAAAATGAATTATTTGATTGTAAATTATATCAAATTTAATTTATTAAAAAATTGAACAAAATTTAAGATTTTATAAAATCGAGTGCTAACGAGTGCCCGCGCCTGTTAGCAAAATCTTGAGTAGATTTCTCTGGCATATTTACTCTATAATATGTACAAATACAACTCAATATCATTTAATTAAGATGATTCAACTATGTGCTATGAATTGAATTTGACCATGACTAGCAGGATATGGAGAGATTGAGAAGAGATAAGGACAAAAGGAATATGAATAAAAGTCTAACAGTGAGTTTTGTACAGCTAGCTATTTCTATTTGTTGGTAATCAAGATGAGACATACAGAGTTAAAGAAGATAGAAAGTGACACACATATATAAAAGCATGCTAATCAAAATTCTATATCTCAACTTCTTTCTTGCTAATTCTTACTGTTGCTAAATATTCGTCTTCTGTTGATTCAATGGTAGTCTAATAGTCATTGAGATCTAAGTTAATGCATTTTTTAGTCTTGCTGTTATTAGGTATTGATTTTATTCCACATTTATTTATCTTTTACCTAAAAATACTCCATTTATTCCATGTAAAATTTCAAGTTGGTCAAATTTGTTTATGTGAAAATAAGTTGTACTAATTGTAATTCATCCTTGGAATTTTAATTGTCGGACAAATTTCACTCAAAAAAAAAAAAAAGAGAAATCAATCTTCAAGAATCATAAAAAAGTTAAATTACTCACTGTCATTTAAAAATATATGACAAATTAATTTTTTCATATATGGATCAATTTGTTATTTTTATGATTCTAAAGAATTAATCGGTCTGATTTTTTTTTTAAAAGACTTATTTGTCTTATGTTTAAAATTGACAGATTTTTTTTTTCCAATTTGTTCAACTTGAAACTTTAAGAAGACTTAAATGAGTGTTTATTCTATATTTTACTATTTTCTTGTGGGGTTAAAAGGTAAGTTAAACACAATTTAGAAATAAAAGAGATTCTTGTGGGGTTAAAAGGTAAGTTAAACACAATTTAGAAATAAAAGAGATTATTAGTAGGGTGCGTTAAAATGGAGACATACTACAATTTTTTTAATTATGTTTGGTTGTAAAGATAGAGATAATTTTTTTAAATTGTTAATTCTTAACTTGTATTTTCTGTACATCCATATAGTTAAGACGAAGAGATGGAAATGGAAGACAAAAATCTTCTTACAATAATACTCTTATTTGGTGGTGGTTCGACGGTGGTTCGGCCGTGGCCGACGGTGGTCCAATAAGGATCAATAATGTCATTTTATTTTTATGTCTATTGTCTCCAACTATATAAACAAATTTAATGCGAAGATAATCATTTTCTTGGTATTGTCTCTCTGTCTCTATCCATCCTTCAATTCAAACACAGTCTTAGTGTGTAGAGATGATCATGGCTGCAGCTTCTATCCCTGGACTTGATCTTGCATATATTTCTCAATGCTTCATTCTCCCTTGTTTAAGGAAGAGGATTTTGGCTTTTTTTCCTTCAAATAACAAATTAGGAAATTGATTTAGCTAACTTAAGACAAAAGCTATCTTGTCTTTAATTGATGGTTTTCCATAAAGAAGGACAGTACATAAACAGAAAAATCCAATGTTTCTAATTGGTACCATTAGCCAATGGCTTGCTCTGCTTTTTTCTACACACATTCTCTCTGTCTCTCACTCATAATCTCTATTAATTTTCCTAATCTTTGATCTTAATTTGGCTGAGGAGTGACTAGTACATGAAAAGAGTCACTGTAATATTCATTCTCACACACTTAACCAAGCCAAAGACACAGCAGAAAAGTCCTAAAACAATGGTTTCTCCAAAACTAACAACAATCATCATTTTACAAGCATCAATCCTTTTCATTTCCATCTATGAATCTAGTGGTGCTTCTTACCCTTCTAGCTCACATGTTGAGATCACAGAATTTGACTCTCAGAAAGTTAACCTTTCAGTTTACTATGAAAGCCTATGCCTACCATGTGCAACTTTCATCATAAAGGATCTTGGAGAAATCTTCTACAATGATCTCATCAGCATAATCAATCTCCAACTAGTACCTTGGGCCAATTCTCAAGTCAATATGACTAGCAATTCCATAATATGTCAGGTTCTGTTTTGTTTCTATACTGTATTTGTATTGTTAGATTGGAAATAAAATGTTTGATTGTTCTATGTTGCGCTAATGAAATTTTGTTAAAATATCATTCTTTGGCATTAATTCTTTCAGTAATCAAAATTGTTAAGTTTTTCTGTGCCATTGGCAATATTAATATAAATTTGGAATCACACATTTATGGAAAAATAAATAATTGTGAACATTATAGTAAAAATTGCAGATGGTTGTGCTTATATTGTATTCATTTTCTTTAAATTATTCTTTTTGTGGAATTAGTCCATTTGCTTTGTTTATGTCTTCTATGACTTTCTTTTCATTTCAATGAGGGAAAAGGTGTTTAACTTTAATCATGTCTTAAAATTTATATTTTCATGAATTTTGGGTCAATGCATTGTTAAAGTCAAGTCAAAATCCATTGTTATAAATGGTATAATTCCAACTCAGATTATTTGAATTTTTTTTCCTTGATTATAGTAATTATTTTCTTAATTCTCTTTATCAAGTTCTCCTTTTATTTGGACTACATTAACAAAAGTTTTGCAGAATGGCCCTGATGAATGTGAGCTTAATTCATTAGAAGGATGTGCTCTCAACATTTGGAATGATGTGGTGAGTGTGAAATTTCTTACCTCAGGGAATTGTGAAAACAAATCTATCCATTGAATCATGCTTTAAGTTTGATGTCACATTTTTTTTTACAATCAATTTATGATGCAGAACAAAAATTATGCTTTGATTGTGTGCTTTGAGTTTCTGGCAATTGAGGGAAGGCAAAAGAATTGGAAGGACTGTTTCAGCCAATTGGAATTGCCTAAGGATCCTATTGTCAAGTGCCATAACACAAGAAATGGAACAGAGGTTACTTCACATTTATGTTTTAATTTACTATTTTTTTAATATTATCTATTTTTAAGATTTTGTGAAGAAAATATTCATAATAATAAAATCCTGTTTACTGTTGTTATTTTTTATCTTTATTATTTATTTCATAAAATCTGATAATTGAAAATATGAAATGAAAATAAGAAATATATAGAAATAGGAATCAACCAGTAAGTTTTGTTTGGTTTCATTTTCACTTTTTGTTTATTATAGAATTTAAATCATAACCACTTTGTTTAAAAGTTAACAATACTATGCAACTTCTGAAAAAATGTTGTTATTCAGGATTTTGTGTATGAAAAAATATGTTATAGATGTCTTCAAATTTAACCTTGTCACACAGCTTTTTAATTTTCGAATTGAACTTCATGAAGTCTGTTTTATGATCTTTAACATTAAATTTGAAATTGGCATGCAGCTTGCACAAAAATATATTGATGAAATTGCACTCCTTGACACACCACATACATTCCTGCCATGGGTGGTAGTAAACAATCAATCAATTGGAAAGGTTTTTAATTTGTCCTTTCTAATTTTCTATTGCTAGCTCTTCTATTTCTCCCTTCACATAATTTTCCCTAGTATTATTGTTGAAAGAATACTTATGAAGAAAAGTTATATTGTTTGTGTTTATTCAGGAATATGAAAATTTTACAAGCTATGTTTGCAAGGCTTATAGAGGCACTTCCATTCCAGAAGGATGCAAATTTCACTAGAAAAATGAATGCACAAACTAAGCTAAGCTAAACTAAAAGCTTATTATACACATTGTTATGGATATCATATGAGCCAAGTTTGGCTAATTGCTTTGCAAAAATTCTATTTCTACGTACACAATTTCGTATATTGTACCGACATCTAATCTTTTATCATTAATTTATGATGTGATTCACATTTAAACTTTCTAATAACATGTCTTATCTACTATTTATCTTGATTGATGTCTCATAAAAATTCAACTTTGGACGTCACTCTAGCGTTACCCAATTACTTAATATTTATCTAAAGTAAATTAGGCTTCTAGAAGTAGTGGATTTATTATCATAAAGTCTTAAATAACAACATTTTTTCAGACAAAACAGCAAAAAAACTCATTTTAATATTTTTGGCTCAAATAATCTTCTTAATCATATGTGTTTTTTTAATGGGCCGAGTAATTTAATTCCAAACTCCTATTTTAAAATGTTTTTACTGGTACAATTTTATATCCTTATCGAAACTCATGTATTATATCACAATATATATGTACAAGTTTTATGGTACAAAACAATCAGAGCAAAAACAATTAAAGAGCAATTGCATTCATGTGTTGTTATTATATACGCATGTTTATGTTCTGTTATGTCTAATGACTAATGTCATTTTCCACGTATCTTAAGAGGACATAAAAGAAACATGTTGAATGGATTATCAAAAACAAAGAAAAGAAAACATGTTAGATAATGATTTCATGCTTGCCTAATAATGAAACCTGCATATACATACTTAACAATCACGCTACAAAATTCATTCATTTTCATCATTTACGATCACATGTGGATAGGGCTAGATGGGAGTCTAGCTGAGAGTTTATGGCTGGGCGAATGAGTTTGGTTCATTACTTGACTTATTAACAATTAAGCCTAAATATTAAATTCAAATTTCACTCACTAAAAATTCATCATATCCGAGCTAGCTCATCACAAGCCTGTTAAATTTAAATAAGTATTGACATTTGAGCTTAATATAATAATAAATATAAAATGTATAATATATATATATATAGGACTAACTCATAAGTTAAGAGTAGATCATATAGTTAAATTCAAGCTCAACTCATTTAATAGAAGAGCATTGTTAGGAATACAATAAAAAACCAGCCAACACAGTCAACAAATAGGAATTTCGACCACAATCACCAAGCCCATTAAAAATATACTAATGATTAAAATGCTATTTAAGCCATAAAATGTTAAATGAGCTTTGTTGGATGTGTTCCTCAAACATTTGTGTTAATAGAATGAATTTGAGTATTTGGCTTAAACTCAATTCATATACTCATAATCTTAACTTATTGAGATGTAAATGAACCGAGTGAAAACATCACAAAGCGGCCGGCTCGACTATAGCTTTCGATCATACTTGTGAACTAAACTAAACCAAGACTCAGCTTTGACTGAGACTGCCTGGATTACCGAATTTCTCTAATTCAGTTGAAATAAAATATTTTTTTTCAATGCTACATGTACACTATTTTTCAGTCATTTTCGGCCACCAACACACTTTTTAAGGTGGGACCCATAAAAATATTAGTGACAAACTATATGCATTTATTATGGGTGGCGGATGGTGGCAGCATTTTGATGTACAAGAAGCATTGTTAATTTATTTTATATTCGACGTTTAAATTTAATTTTCACGTGTTAATAATGTAAAATTCTTTTAAATAATCTTTTTATTCACATAATCTTTAACCATTAAAATAATGAGTTTAATTTCGATGCATGTTACACTGTCATCCAATCAAAACACTCTGTTTGTATGACTTTTCAGATAGTGGGAGAGAGAAACACACTTATCGCTAACGTGACAACATATATTTGAATGACTGTGTAAAAACGTTGTACACTGTGAGTGGATGAAAATTAAATCTTAAAATAATATGTGTACATAGATATATAAATTGTTTTTTAATATGATAATATATTATTGTGGAATACTTTATATATATTAAATTTGGCACTAAATCAATCAATCAATCAATTTAACTCTGATACAATCCAACATTTACATCTACTCAATCTATCTTATATTTTATCTCACTCCAACATTATATTCAAACTGTTATACTGAGACAATAACTATTTTTATACTGATACAATTCAACATTTATATTTACTCAATCAAACTTTTTGTACGAGTGGTTGATTTAGCTAGTGTCGCTTTTAGTGTACACGTAACATTGCTCTATATTATTAGATAATATTATAAATGTTTAATTAAGTATACTAAAATGGAATACTTGATATTTATAGTTTATAAAAAATACTTAATATCTGTGAGTTTAATTATGATATACTGATTTTACACTGTCAGTCAATCATATTCATTGATTTGTGTAATATTTTAGTTATTATAGGTGCGTTCACTCGATTTTTAATTTAATGGAATCGAGACAAAATAATTGTTTGATTGTGGGTTTTTCAGAGTGAGTTAAATTAAAATGCAAAAATAAATAGAATCAGAAATCGGGGATGAGAATTGGAGTAAAAGAAAGAGATAGAGTAGAAGAATAAGATGAAGAAGAGAATAGAGAAATTGTAAAATACAACACTAACAATAATAAAATCTAACTTACAAAGAGAATGGGTGGGGAAGAAAGTGGATGAAAAATATGAGTTACTCTTTATCCGGATTGATGTGGGATGTGTAGAGTTTTTCTCACAATTTTCCAACACCTAATTGAGTTCCTAAAGGTCCTATTTATAGCTAAAATAAAATCTTAAAATAATTACATATATGCCATTACAGTTTTCTATTGTACGGTTACATCCTAAAACTACTAGTAACTTCCTAAAACTACTAATAACTTCCGGTAACTTCCATTGGTCTTCAAAATATCACGTGTAGAAAAATAATAACTGTCTCATAACCATCTCGACACTTAGACACAATGTATACTAAAGTGTCGAAATATCACTTAGAAAAATATCACGTGTAGAATTTGATTTTGGCTTCGACACTTGCTGCATGTTGCTCCAATATATACTAAAGTGTCGAAATCAACGCATCAATTCTTCAATTGCTTCAGGATTCGACACAGTACACCCGATGTTACATATATGTACTTATATATGTACTTGCATGGTCATATATACAAATGCACACGCAATAACATATATCAAGTTCAACCTCGACATTGCTTGTTCGACATGTTCATATGTCGAGACTTGGATTGTATCGACAAATATGTTACTTCGACATTTATATGCACGAGAGACTTGGATTTTAAGTCTAAGTTTTATTTGGACAAATTTACTCAATCATCAACAAAGGATTGGCAAGTCTCAGACTTTGGATTATTGTTGAAATTACACTTGTATTTTTCTTGTGTAAACAAGGTGATTGAGTTAAAAACTTTTACTGATATGTTAATCTCTAATTGGATGTATGTGTAAAATTACTTTACATTGTGGATTAAAATTAAACTCAATATTTATATACTATAAATGTAAAATTCAATATAGTATATCCATTCAATTTATAAGCCGATTTATTAAACAGTTTGACTAATTACTGAAAAGTCATATATAATATAATATATAATCGGTTGACTATATGAAAACGGTTCAGCAAGATTTTAAAATTTAAACAATAGTAAAAGATCTCTCATACGCATATTAAATCATATCTCAACAAACACCTAACTTTTGGGATTATTTTAAGGCTTTAATTTTTACTATTGTCGACATAAAATAAGTTTTCACGAATATTCAATAACATGTTATATAAGTAATTAAAATTGAAGTTCTTTCTTTCTTTAATAGTTTATAAAAAAAAAATCTTTCTTTTTTATACGGTGGACGTAAAAATCAATAACTTTTATTTATGTATTTAACAAGTGATTGAATGTATGTTAAAACTGTTTATACTATTTGATAAAAATTAAATAGTTATAATAATGTTTAGGGTTTAGGTGTGTGTTAATATATAGCTAAATATCTACCAAAAATATGAGTTTTCCTCTGTTATTCGCCGGCCGGTAGCTGATGACTAATCCCTAATTCCTGCGAAGATCACATTTCGGTGGGTAAAGAACTGGTTACAAGATTTTATGCGTATACACCGCCCCAAGAGTTCCATTTTAAATATCTACCAAAAATATATATAATTAAATCAATGTCACGCAAAAAAAGACTACTACTTTACATCAAGGGTTCCATTTTAATTTAGGGTATGAAAAAATTTTAAAACTTTTGGGAAGTTATTTTACCTTTATAGGTGCCTACAAGCTAGTAAAAGATTAACCACCATGATTACTAATGAATATCTCAATAGTGAAAAGGAACAATTAAACCTAACAAACATTGTTCAAAATTTGAAATTTGTGTTTTTTATAACTAACATAAGCGGTCACTAAAACTATTTAATTCATCACATCTCCAAGTTTTGCTAGGTCAATTATTCTGCTCACTCTTCCTCCATTGACGACGCTATCTTCCAACTACGTTGAAAAAAGCACATTCATGTAAATGGTCAGGTTTGTTTTGTCTCTTTGACATTAACTATGATCCTCTCTCACATTACATCATTATTGAAATTGTTCCTTTTACGCACAATTCCATATTTGAAATATTATTCTAAGTATGCTTTGGACCTTCAAATAAACCCAGACTATTGTCATTCTCTAAATACACTTTTTATTTGTCTTTTGTTTACTCAAAATTTGATACAATTGAAAGACGATGTGTAAGTGCTCACTTAAGAAAAATATATGCACATTAATTCATCGATCATATATTTTTATAGGAAAATTTACCTCATGCTACTTGATTAAGAATACTTGTGTTTGTATCGTAAATTTAAGTGTTTTATTTTTGTATTGTTGTATTTTTTTTTAATTTACAAACTCATTGTAGAATTAACTTTTTTTCACGATTAATTTCTATGAACTATAGTACAAAATTGTTTTACACGACCATAAAAATTGAGAAAAAATTCAAATCATATGCATGTTTATTATATGGATAGCTTTTAGTGATGATTTATCACTTTTTTTAACTTTTATTGACTGATAATATAAAATAATTTTATTATATTAAAATTATATTTTTTAAGTATATTATTGTATGCATAACACCTCAACCTCACTAGTATCTAGTTTTTTCTTCTTTTGGGAGCATCTAAGCATTTTTTTCTTATGATAGCATATATATTGAATACAAAATGCTAAGTGTATGAAAAATATCTCGACCTCCGTACCGACAATTTCGTATCTAATGGTAGATGGATTGTATGGATTGTGAATCCTACTTAACTCCATACTCCATCTAATCTAAAAGCTGAATCGTGATTAAACGAAGGCCGAGATTTTTTCATACAAATTGCATTGCTTATATATATTATTGAATACCATCCAGGTAGCAAATGTCACTTTCTTTTGTCTAAATGTTTCAGATTCAGCATACAAATCATTTTGGTGGTGAAACTATTATTTCTCATGAAAGACGCAATGACCAACAAGAACAACCTTGGTAAAGAAGAACAAGAGAGAAAATATAAGAGATGGGCACAACTTCCAAGTGATCTTTTGGAACTGATAATTAGGCATTTAAGCCTGAAAGATTGCCTTGAATTACGAGCAGTTTGTTCATCATGGAGATCTATCATTTCTAATGCAATCACAAACAAACATTGCTACCCTTTACCTGAACCACCAATAGCAGTATTACAATACATCAGAGGAATTCAATTTGATGACCCTTGTTCCATCTTGAGCATAGAACATCCCTTCAATTCTAAAAGACCCTTATTATATCATGTTCATAGCAACAAGATTTGTCTTGGCTCAATTGGAGGATGGATGATCATGTGTGACAATTTTTATAATGACACTAGTTTGTCTCCTCTCTTGATTTACTTCTTGAATCCTGTGACTCATGTTAGGATCATGGTCAAATCTAAGTTGAGTTTCCCACCAAACTCGCCTCTTGATAAAGATCAATTACAAGTTTCGAAAATAGTGACATCTTCACAACCTCATGACCCAAAAACATGTTTCTTGGTGGCACTATTTACTGATTATTGTCACATTGCATTCTGTAGACTTTCTGATGAGTCTTGGACAATGATTAAGGCAGAACAGGAGCAACATTTCATGGATTTGGAGTTTCTTGGTAGCAAATTGTATGTTAGAACCAACAGATCCATCTTAGTATTTGATGAATTGTTTCAAGTTTCTGAAAATGGTACCAACATTTCAAAGCCTACAAGTAGTGTCCAAGCTTTGCTTCCTCCAATAATTCCACAGACAATATTTTCAGTTGTTCCTGGTAACCCTGTTCTTCATTATGTTTTTGGTGGTGTTATTTACTTTATGGCCAAAGATGAATCATTACAAGAGTTATTCCTCATTTCATTGCACCTCAATGCAATTCATGATACAAGAAGAGTTAGCTACTTGAACTTGATCGATGAGTTCATTACCCCACTTCAGATTATCAAAATGCAAGTGTTCAAGCTGTGTCAGAGGAATAGTACTAATGAAAATAATGGTCGGTTTGTGAAGGTTGATGACTTGGGTGACCGTGTTTTGTTCCTTACTGGTTGGAAGAATGTGTTAATATCAAGTGCCTTAGTTAATAGAAATGAAGAGTTGGTTAAACCAAACACTATCTATTTTGCAATTCATTATCCATGCTCTAATGACCCTTGGAAAGGGTCTCAATTGGGGGTTTATGGTTTGGCTGATAATGACATCAAATACTATTCTATTGATGAGAGAAGAAGTGAATATGATGAGCCCCCTTGTCCTATTTGGTTTGTTCCTAGTCTTTGGTAATATTGCATTGTTTTCTACTATTGCACTTTTTTATGTTCAATTCTTTCTATGAATTCATTGCTACTTTTGTTATGACATTTTATTTTCATTTTAGCTATTAAGTTTTGTTATATATTTCAAAAGATATCATGTCCATGTTTCAATGATTCTTATATATCATCCTCTAACATAAAAATCTAATAATTGAACTTAAGTCATGTCGCTGTATGAATAAAAAGTCAATCGAATGAGTTAACTCATGTTAACATATCGTGCTAATATTTTCAAATTTATTATGCTATTAATTATTAAACTTGTTTATTTGAGTCAAAACATTTGAATAGAGGTTTATAGATAAACAATGATGCTATATTTATACCATGTGAGTTGCCACCTTCAGCTACCATACTAATATATAGTATGAGTGCCATATTCAACTCAAAAACCATTGAAATCATCTTCACTTCCACTTATTTTCTAAGCATCCACACACTAGTTTGAGAGAAAGGGGAAAATGTATTCTGCCCCTATTCATCAATTCCAATTAAATAAAATTCAATCAAGCAAACAATAAAAAAATTCAATCAGCAAATGAAAAAACACACTCAATTAATAGAAAAATTCAATCAAACAATAGATAAAAAAAATATGTCCAATATGCATTGTAGATAAAACTTTACGTAAAAATGTTAGCAACTTTAGTGAATATGTTGACAACTCACTAATATATTAATTAAAATTATTAACATTTTATTGAGTGAAAAAGAGGTGAATGACACTTTTTTTTTTTTAACATCCGAAAAGAAAGAAGAAAACGACTCTCAAGTGTCTATTGTTGTAACTTACTTCACCTTAGGAGAGTTCAATTTTCTCTCATTCGACCCCTTACATTGCTTTCTTACCTTGTCATCATTCACATTTCTTTTCTTCTATTTTCACTACTTTGTAAAGATGACCATGATAACAAGAAATCTTGCTTCTTGTGTACACAATTCTTTTTTCACAAAAATCTAAAAAAAGAACAAATAAAAAAATAGTTACATTTTTCCAATTATAATTGGTACTAAGAATTCCAAATTTTCTGAAACAAACTTCAAAAGCAATGTGACATAAAGGCTCAGTTTTTTCTAAGCATATAAATATTGCCATCTTTGTAAAATGATGAAATTGGAAAAATACATTCATCAATATGAATGAAGAATGATTCACACAGATGAAATAGAGAACTTGCATTGAAAACTCAAATACTACACCATCACTAGAAATCTAGAATCTTCACACTGATGAACTTCTTCCAGATTGAACAACCTGAATGTTTTGTATGTGCTACGTTTACAGCAAAGTAGTTAATAGGCCAATTGACAAACTATGAACAGATTCAAACTAGTATCTGATTGAGATACAAAACCAAATCAAAATCAGCATTACAGAATTGTCATCCATATTAAATTAACAAAATAAACTCTTACATCATTAAATTAGTGAACTGCAGGGTTTTTTTGGATGCTACTTAGTTGAGAACTGTCTATATTGTCACAAGAATCATCAAAAAGATGCATTTTTAACATGTATATGCATTTATTGCTTTCCACATGTCATTGCATACATCAAGGGGAGTCTTCTTTGAGGCATCATAATCAAACTCCTCAACTGCATTGTTATATTTATCCACAATATCTGCAATAAGGATTTAAGGAGCGCGCAACTTTTGTATTTTTAATGGACCAAAAACAGATACAGAAGACCTGGAAAAAGAAAGAGATAAGGGGGGCAAAGAGTAGTAAACTCAACAGAAGGATACAGCCTGAAATTTTGGACTGATCATCCAAGTTTGGCACAATATTTGTGATAGAAGCATACATAGAAAGTAGCATCCTGAAACAGAAGAAAATAATGCATTATGTTCCAATTTACATTTAACAAAAAATGAAAAAAAGTCAAGATTATCATGAATTTAGAACAAATAACAATTATTAATTGAATGTTCTATTATAATTGAGAAAGCATATTCACATGATTAGACTCCTAGGAAGCACAAGAGACGCCTACTCAGGCGTGTCTGTGGCCCGACACGCGGGCGACACAAGCGTGGTGGACACCAAGATGCCACTCGTCTGATACGCGCCCATACATGTCTGAAATGTTTTTTGTTTTGGAGCACGGACACGTGCCAGACTCTAATATGACAGATGAATAACAAATAGCATGATATATGTGGCAATTTTACAATCTTGGACTGAAGTTTTGCAATGTACTTACTGTGTCCTCATCTTAGCTTGCTCAATTTTCAATAAACTCTTCTTTTGCTCTTGGACAGAAATCCGCTGTTGCTCTAGATCATTAAAATCAATGCCGATGGTTGTGTTGACAAAAAAAGAGATAGTCAGATATGTCATGCCAAATAAGAAAGTTAACAATCCAAAAAAAAAAATGCAATTGAGAAGCTGAAAACAGCTAGAGACTTATCTAAACTCCTCTTTCAACAAGCGTTCTTTTCCTAGTTCCTCCTCCAGTTCTCTCTCTAGCATGTCCAGTTCTGCATCAGCAATAGTCTCACATCTAGCCTCCTCTTTTTTCTGATTGCAAGCATCTATCTTTTTCTGATAATCTGAATCATGTAAGAACTAGTCAAATAGACAAATACACAAATAGAATACGAAATAAGAGATTAAGGCTGAGTTTGGTAAAACTTTTCGTTGGGGTGCTCCTGCTCTCAAAAAGCTGGAGCTCCTATTTTGCGTTTAGTAAATCAAAAAGTTGGACTGCTTTTGCTCCTGGCTTTTGAGAGCAGGGGGTGCTCTTGGGAGCCATCAAGAGTAGCTTTTCAGAGCCAGCTTTGGCTCTCTGAAAATGAAAATACATAAATGACCCTCATTTATACAATATCTTTTAATATTATGTCTATTATGGTCATTTAATATCTTGGGAGCCACTTTACACTATTTTACCAAACATTATAATAATGGCTTCTGCTTATTGAGAGCAACTTTTGTATAATTTTACCAAACGGTACTATTATGGCTCTCTAAGAGCAGCTTTTTGAGAGCCCAAGGAGATCAGCAGCTTTTCAAGAGCCACAGCTTTACCAAACTCAGCCTAAATAGAACTTGTTGCAGTAAAGTTCAATTATATTCTAATAGAAGGCATAATATACACAAGCAACTTCCATGTGAATCATAAATAACCTTGATCAAACCCAACAGCATATCCATTTATCATTATTTTAAGTAATTCTTAAATGCATTTAAATAAATCACAAAGGTGATGCCCACAATCAAGAGAGAAACAAACACAGAAGATAAGTAATATAACCAGTAAACACAAACCAGTTACAGAAACCCATTCAAGCAACCCTTGCCCCCCTTGCTTATGCTACAATCGCAAGAGGACCTGAACATTGGTGATGAGGAGGACCACAACAGGAATTGACTATATTGGACATTCAATTTTGGGTTCTGGTCTAGTGTTTCTTTGAAGAAAGAAAAAGTGGCTACAGTGTTAGATTAGCCAAGGCCAACTTCCAATAATCAATTGAGGGGTCCCTATGCCTAATTGGGTAGTATAGGAAGTTAATCAAAGGTATGCATTACTAGCTTCTCCACTCACTGATATATTAAAGAAAGATTCTTTGTCTAGTAGTCCTAATACTTTTTCTCAGTCATCCGATATCTTAATTTTCTAGGAAGCTTTCACGTAGACTAAAAAGTACTCAGCCTATACAAGGGAATTTTGTGGTATTGCACAAGCAAAGCCAAATTTATTCACTAAGTGCTGGGAAACAAATTCATTATAAAAAATTTACCAAAGAAGTTTAAAGGATCTACTTGACCAGTTCCTTCACACCCAGAGCAGCAACAATGGCTTCCTAGATTTTTGGGATATGATTTTCTTATTTAATATAAACCTGACAAACAGTCAATTCCTTATCAAGAAGCTTCAATATGACATGGTCAGAACTCAGAACCTAAACAATGCTTAGTTGTAACAAGTTAAAATGGGTGCCAACATTAGCAATGCACTCATACTCATAAAAGTATAAATAAATAAGCCATAGTTATTCACCAAGGTAACAAGTCACACACTCAGCCATCATCAGCACAAGCATCAACAACCATAAAATGAATTATTTAACCCAACAAGTAGAAAAAACTCAAATTCCCACCTGTTATTATTACCATTGCAAAATTGAAAAACTATTAACTAATTGAAGAGGGAGAAAATGTTACAAAGGGGAAAGAAAAAGAAACGACCTTGGAGCAAGTTTTGGGCATCGTTGAGGTCAGAGTTGCAGGTGGAAGAAAGCAAATCAGAGTGTTGGAGACAGAGTACGAGGTTTCCGGTGTCGCGTTGGTCCTGTAAAACTTTCACGAGGTCGTCGCTCCACGAGATCAGCTTTTCCACGTCGATGCTTTTAGAAGGATCTGCCATTGTTCTTCTTCTGTGAGAGGGAAAACAAAGGGTTTATTCGCTTTTTTCTGCAGAAAGAAACAAAAGCAAGAAAGTGATTCAATTGTGTGTGGGGTTTGTGTGAAGTATGAGGGTAAACGAGGTTGAGCTCTAATTGGGGAATGGTTTGAAATTTGTTTTATGACTTTTGACCAAAGGAGGGAAACATTTTTGAGTCAATGCCTACATTAATCATTGAAATTGTTTGCATAATTCGCTTTAATCATGCAAATTTACAACTTAATTTTTTATGCCTAAGCTTGGCTAAAGCCTATTTAGAAAGCATGTAATCCTAAAAACTTTAATACACGGGCCAAGATAAACAGGCTAAACAAAGGAGTTTTTTCAAAATACAGGCTACAAATTTTAACAGGCTTCATAAACAAGTGAGACTCACAAATATGCCTAAAGGCTACAAAATACAAATTTCTTCTTCTTCCAATACCTTGCATGAAATAAAATATATCATTAAACCCTATGTTCTGTAAAATCCCAAATTGATTGAAGGTTCAATAAGAGGCCCATATTGTGAAAAACATCAGAGGCGACGTCGTGGTTAGGTGCAATGCCGCGGTGGCCGGTGAGTAGTGCGTGGCAGCGTGTGTGTTTGAACTGACTCTGTGTGTGAGAGGTATTTGTAATTTTGAGCGCCTCTTAAACTTGAAATGAAACTTTTTTTTTTGTTACACTTGAAAATGAAACTATATGCATTGTGTTGGTGTATATATCCAAGGTTCCGAGAACCAGACCGGAGATCGAACCGGCCGATGCAAAGGCAAAGGTTCAGAGGTTCAACCGGTTTAACCAGAGGTTGAAAACCGGGGGACGAGGGCATAATAAAAATATAAAATTCATAAAACATAATCCATGAGACAACATAAAGTGTATAATATGAAGTGCATAATCTATACAACATAATCCATTAATCCAAGTCACGACAAGTTCATGAGAAGATAAGAAGTCAATAACAAAAATCAAAATAGTGAAACAACTTAATTAAGTGAATATCATAATCAACTAAACAATCCATAAAAGTATAAACAGAAACATAAATGAAAAAACTAATGATCAAAGAATACCAATAAAACAGATCAGAAACCAAAAATGGCATAAATAAATCAAAAAATAAAAAATCAAAGATACAAAAGACCCTTAATCTAAAGAATGTTCCAGGAGCGAAAAAAAAATAAATGACAGGATTAAATAAATAAATAAAAATAAAAAATCTAAAAACAGAAAAAAAAAATTATTAAATTAATATAAAAACAGAAATTGAAAATTAAAAACAGAAATTTAAAAGAAAAGGAACGGCACTTACCTGTGCAGGTGCTGGACAGCGACCCTGGAGGCGATCTTCGACGCGGCAACGGCGACCCTGGAGGCGTTCCTGGAGGCGGCGACGACGAATGGACGCGGCTGCTGTGCTGCTGAGGAGAGGCTGTGCTGGACTGGACGCGGCGGCAGCGCGGCTGGGCTGGGCTGCTCTGGTTTCTGGCCGCGGGGGTGAGGTATCGAGAGAGAAGGGTGTGGGTTATGCTATTATTATTATTATTATTATTTTGAAAAGTGAGTGAGAGTCAGAGAATAGTGATCGAGTGAGAGTGAGAGGGTTATGCTATTATTATTATTTTGAAAATATGATAGCGCATCAAAAATTAGATTAGTTCATTTCATGGATTTTAATTTAAACAGGCTTACATGCATTCATACACTACATTTTTATTATTTTATATTTAATTTTTAGATGTCAAGCCGTATATTTTAATTTTTATTTGATTTTAGTTTAATTTAATAATTTTATAAATTAAAATTAAGTAAATAAGATAAGAGCACATGATAATATGATCATTCAATTTGTCTTCAATTTTCAATTTTGAGAAACTACATTTTCATAAATTTTCAATCTTAAAAAATCATGTTGATAAAATATTTTGTTCATAATGTCAAATCAAAAATCACAATATCATTTTCGTATTTTAAGATATTATTTTGTTTTCACGTTAATGAGTTATGAAATGAAATATGTATTCAAGTTTCAGATATGAGCTAGGATTAAAGTGTGTTAGACTTAGAATTGTACTTTTTTTCTCATCCTAGTACCAAATGTAACCTTTTTTTTTTCTGTCAAAATGTTTCAGATCATGTACAGAACTCAATCTGGTAGAAGTATTCTATCTCATTAAGGGTGCAGTGACCAAGAAAAAGTTCAACAGAGAAGAAGAAGAGAAGAGAGATAGAAGGTCACAACTCCCTGATGATCTCTTAGAACTGATAATGAGGCGTTTGTGCCTTAAAGATTGCTTTAGATTGAGAGTTGTGAAAATGGTGGCCTCTTCTAAACCACATTGTTCAAGAATCTGTTTCATAGATGTGGAAATTCTTGGTAGCAAATTGTATGCTAGAACCAACAAGTGCATATTAGTTTATGATCTGCAAGATTCTAATTAATGGTGAACCCCAAAAGCCTAAAATCCTAGCTTTTCTCCCCCAAATTGGGCCACAACCAATTTCAAATATGAAGCATTGGAAGAGTTATTCCTCATTTACATGCACATGAAGGGCAATGCAATTTATGACACTGTTCATTATATGAACTTGAACAGGATCAGGCTATTAAGTTTTCTTCTCTGTTCAAATTATATCCATCTTGCAGATTCATCATGCTATCAAACTTGTCAATTAGTCATGTCTTAAATATAGGTCAATGCATACAGCTCTATGGATCCGGGATAAGATGTTAGATATCCAAATTATGTCTCCTTGTGAATCCTATTAATCATATTTTCTCATATAAAAGATGATGAATTGTGCTATTTTGACTTTCAATTAGATAAAATGGTTCATGAGTTTAAGAGTAGAAGAGTAGAGCAGAATCATACCAGAATTAAAAGGTGATAGAACTAATTATTATTATTAAAAATTATTATATATAATATAAAATAATATTATTTTTACTTTTTGAAAGCTTGGGACCGTTCCACCCTCTTGGAACCGGTCCCAAAAATTAAAATCTGTCCATTGGTTAGTCTGTCCCGGGATACTGTTCGCATGGGACTGGGAGTGTACTTTTAAGAGCCGTTGGAGATGCTCTTAAGATGAAAAATATCTTTTTCAAGAGTCACAAAATATAATAACTTCAAAGTTTTTATGTCAATTCAAAGTGAAGGGAAACAAATACTTCAAGAATATATATATACTAACATGAATATGTACAAACCAAATAACATTATATCTATAAACAATCCCATGAATGCCTAAGTTTAATTTAATTAGTACAAATTAAAATAAATAAAAATAAGTACTATGCACTATACACTCCTTGGCCTTTAGCTCTTAGCTTTAATTTCTCCAAGCTGAAAGTCTCACTAGTTCTGTTCCTTTCCATTCCAATACTAATTCATTCCCATTTTGTCCTTCAATCCTTGCCTGATATGAACCTTCACTTCCTCTCAACATTTCTCTGACTTGTAATAAAATATTTTTGCTCAATCTGAACCCTTCTAACCCAATTTCATCCCCTAGAAAATTGCAACAATAATTACTTTTCATCTCCTCCCATTTTTCCAACCAAGCAAAAGGAGAAACATTTGGTGCCACAAATAGGCACTCCATAGCAGTTCTTGCTTCTGAGAAACTGGTTGGGAAATGAGACTCAATTGCTTCCAACAAGGCATGATAATGCACCAATTGTCCCTCAAAGAATGACTTGAAACTCAAGCAACTTTTCAGTTTCTCAAATGCATCCCCATCACAAAAAGTGATTATTCCTTTGTTGCTAGAGCTTTTGATCAAATCCTTAGCCAATCTCAGAAATTCCATGGCTTCTCTTCTGCTTCTTACCTTCCCCATATGTGGCAAACCCACCATACAATTGAAGGCAAAAAACACTTTTTTCTCACCCCTTTTGTTCATTTTCTTGATCTCAGCAACCACCTCTTCCATTTCCTTTTCCTCCACCTTCAACTTCAAACCACAAGATCTAGCATGCTCATAGAGTTGCCTTTTGGTCTCATCAAAATTCCATTGAGTAGAAGTGATTTCAGGGATTTCATCATCACCCCTTTTGATTGATGTCAATTTCAGTGTTCTGTTCATGTGTGAAATAGCCTCAATCATTGGAATCCATTGAATTCCTTGCCCCATATAAGAGTCAACTATGTGTATGGCATCACAATCTTGT
This sequence comes from Aeschynomene evenia, assembly GCA_013621005.1. Lineage (NCBI taxonomy): Eukaryota > Viridiplantae > Streptophyta > Magnoliopsida > Fabales > Fabaceae > Aeschynomene > Aeschynomene evenia. The sequence goes on along the minus strand of CM024268.1, from coordinate 31,499,700 downwards.
GGTATAGATCCAAGAATTGCTGAAATAGCTGCAAAGTGAGCAAATTTTCCATGTGGGGTCCCCTGATAGAAAGCCCTGAAAGCAGCCTCAAAATTCTTCAAAGCCTCTGCTTTGAGATATTCCCCAAAATTTGTCATGTCCTGTGATGAGAAGTAAAATGAAAATCTCTCAGAAGATTCACCAAGAGGGGTAACTTTTTGGCTCATACATCTCAAAATCTCTTCTGCTAATGCTATGTGCCCTTTTTCCAAGGCTTCTCCACATGCCTCAAGCAAGTGGGGAAGGATCAATTGGGTCTGAATTTCCCTGTTTTCTGGTGGAAAGTTCAGTGATGGTTTCTGAATTGAGGATAATTCTGATTTCATAGATGGGGTTGGACTTGATGCATATTCTTGTACCACTTCACTTGAAAAATTCTGTGATGGGAAGCTTCCTTGGGAACTGATGATCATGGTTGTGGTGGTGGTAGGACCAAAATCTTGATCCAATTCCATTGGGAAATCCTCCATTAGTGAAGGGAGATGAAGGGTATCTTCACCAATTGTGTATGGGATATGAATATGGTGATCATTGGAGGAAGAAGGAAAAGGGGTGGTGAAGTGTACTTCATCAGAAGATGAAGTGTACTGTGATGGAGTTTTGTTGAATATGGCACTGAATCCACAATCACCAAAATGGTTATCATCATCCATGGTGAAGAAGCCATAAGAGTCAACAAATTGAGCAAAAGTTGAGTTCATCATGGTTTCATAGAGTGATGACCATGATGGGGACTCATGAGTCTCAGGCTGTATCATCTCCATTTTTTTTTGTAAACACACTGAAGTGGAAATGGATGTTTTTTTTTTCTTTTTCTTTTTTGAGTTTGATATTTGATGTTTGATTTGATTAGTGGTTACTGTTCTGTTTGGTATTTATAGAAAAAACTAAAAAAATTGAAGACTAGTCAAAACCAAGGGAAGTAGCTCGCTAGAGAGAGATGAAGACATGTGACATGAACATATCTCATTTCATCTCTTATTCATATAATTGAAGGTTTAATAACCGGAGATTGCTATTTGTATATAAAATAATATTATTTATCTATTTTTTATTCTATTTAAATATTGACAATTTTTATAAATATATTAAAAAGCTAACATGGCATGTATATTTAGCATTTTTCTTAATAATTTTGTTCAACAGTGAGTATATTTCATATTTAGTTTTTTTATTTATACTATTATAAGAGAAGGAAAATTAAGATATAAAATTAAATATGGATGATGATATTAATAAGGATAATAGTATAAAATATAATAAATATTAAATATTTTAAATATTATTTAATCATTGTTTTAATATGTGTGAAAAATTGAAAGTGAACTATTATCATAGAAAGAAAAAAATATTTGTTACTTGTTATTTCTATAAATATATTTACTATTTTTTCTAATTTTATCCTAGAGAGAAACTCCTATTATATTCTATTTATTTTTCACAAAAAATTAATACTTTATAAGAGTACATTTATCATTAATTTTTTTTATAAAAAATTTTAAATATTTTAATGACTACTTTAATAAATATGTAATATCCTAAAATCTCAATTAATTTTAAACAATAATGCTAAGTGTACACTGAAAAACCAGCCAATACAGCTAATAAATCTATTTTGACTTTAATTTTAGTCCAAATAATTATTGATATTATATCGAATAATTATGTCCAAAATCTGATTCCAAAGTGTGAAAGTGCTGCGCTGTGCTGTGTTGCGTAGGTACAACACACCTTCTTGCTAACTCAACACATCACTCACTCCTCACCATTTTCTTTTCTTTCTTGGCACCTCTTTCCTCTGTGTGGAGATGAAATTGGAGTTGTGTTTCTTGGAATAGGATTATGGCTACTATCACATGAAGATTCAGACTTCAAAGAAGGCTTGTCAAACAAATCAGCCATGGCAAAAAGGGGTTGAATCATCTCATTCATTGCAAAGTGATTTTTTTTTTCTTGGATCTGATAGATAGGCCTTGAATGCAGAGAAATTCCATTTCTTGATTCCCAATGGTATAGAAAAAAAACTGAGAGATCAATGGTATGCCAATATATCCACCATAATTATTCTTTATTTTCGCTTGATTTTTTATTGTACATTTAGCATCACCCAATTTTAAATGATAATAAAAGGGCAAAATAATTTTCCAATCGTTATCTTTTCAAGAAAATTAAGATTGGGAAAACTACCCAATCATTTTCACCCACTTTCTACAAAGTTTCATTAATTCCTTTAGGTTACTTGCCAATTTGTTCCTCGTATTTTTGGCAGCTTCGATAAAAATGGGGATGCATGTTATAAGAGTGGGAAGAACCCATAATCACCAAATGAAAATTACAATTCAATTTTATAAAGTAAATAATATGATTAATTAATAGTTAATGTTCTTTTCAACACATTTACGTATGAATTCATGGGATACACAACCTCCCCTCAATGGCTATGAAGCTTCACTGATTTAAGCATAGCCGTGTACGTACACGGGAGTTGTGTCTTATATTGTCAATAATGTTTTACTAACAACAAAAATACATGCAACTAGTATTGAACGTGTATTATGTATAAAATGTAATATATGTTATACGTATATGTGCTATATATATAACACATATTACGTCTTATGTATAACAGGGATCGAATATTAGTTGGAATTATTTATATTGTACAACAAATATTATTATTGCAATATATATGTGTATCCACGTGTGAAGGTTCCTTAATACATTGACACGTATCATTATATTGGAAAGGGAAAATTATTGGTGCAAAATAAATAATCAGTCAATATGTTGCGAATATTGTATATATTATATAATGTGTATACTATATATATTATATGTTATATGTATTATATATTACAAATTGTAACATTATCTTTTTTTATAACATGTAATATACCGTATACACAATATATAATATATGATGTGTACAATATGCAATATATGACGTGTATATAATATAAAACAAAATTAAAGCTCTAAATGCTGGGAACTAAAATATTCCTTAGAATGAACGACAAAATGGAAAACAATTTGAATTCAATTTCAAACCTAAATAACTTTGACTAATAAAATATTTATAAATAACTCATTGAAATGAGTAATGAAGTATTGATATATTCTTTATGCAGCATTTGTTTTCCTTGATGTATGCTTATCTTTGTAGTCATATGCTTCTCTTGATTCTTGTTACTGTGCTTTATCTTATGGTTTATCCCTTGTGGATTTATTTTAACCTTTTGAATTATATATGTAAAAAATTTAAAAATGGTCCAATTAAAAAAACACATGGATGAGAGAGAGAAAGTGAGCAGGGATGCCAAAGGGTAGGACAACAGATGGGTGCAAGTTTTTGGGAGTACATATGTGGCTATAACCCAGAATATGTCTTTTGTGTATTTAGCATTAATTGTATCAATAATATGTGAATTCTGATTATATGTGTATTGTTATAGGATTAGATATTATTTTTAAACATATATATGTTATGTATGGTATATTCGAATTTTAGGGGAAGTTCGCCCGAATTTTCGGTAGCCAAGATGTTTAAATTATATATGTAATCAATAAAATTATACCAATCTCCTCTGATATTAGAGAAATAAATGGAAGTCAAGTTCAATTTAAATAAGCAAGTGACTAGCATCAAGCATTGGCATAAGGTGACAGAGAACAAAAACATTGAGCATAAAAGAAAAAATGAACAAAAGAATTAGGCTATCAAATAAGGGGAGAAAGAAGCCTCACAAGTACAATATACCAAATCATTGTATTAGCCAAATGGCAAATATTTTGAGCACAACAAAAAATTAGTCAAAATAATCAATATGTTGTGCATAACATATATAATATAAAATATACAATGTATATCACATGTTGCAACATTATCTTTCTTTAAAACATATGATATATGGTGTGCACAACATTTAATATTGATTGTGCATTCTATATTATATATGTTGTGCATAATGTGTTGGCTATTTTGACTGATATTTTATTATACATATAGCAATCCTCTAGTCAAATATACTCTTTCACATTTTTACATGTCCTATATATGATGAACTGATGAACAACGTTTCATATTCTTTGAACTCTGCTGATTCTTCTGCACATTTGTAGAGGATGTCAAGACAGGGCTCTTTATAGCACAAAGCTTATGCCTTATTCGCCAAGGAAACAAAATTTCAAGGCCACAACCTTTTGGAGAAGAAGAAGAAGCATCATATGAATGCCTTGATGATCCTGATAGATAATCCTCAGGGTAACTGCAAGTATAACAAACTTTCTTGCTTAGATCACCCGAAAATTGCGCCGCAGATGATGCAGCCAATGCAGTTGCATCAGGGAGAAAGCGATTGATCATGTAAGTTGGAGATTGATCACCATTATTGGACCCTGCAAGATTCAATCTCAAACCATCTTCATGTATGCCACTATGGTTTGTCTCTGATTGTTGGACAATGTCTAATGCCTCAGATAGTGATAAAACATCATCAATTGCATCTTTGTAAACATCATTCTTTTTGTCATCATCGCCATTGTCGTCGTCGTCGTCGCCATCACAACCATCATCTTGATCAAATGCAAGAACATTATTATTACTTACATCAGCTTTAGATTCTGCTTTCGGTGGATGCCAGAGGCGAGGAGGTGGTCTTGGCCGAGGCGTGTCTCCGCAAAGGATGCTATCACTATCACTTCTCTCCATGCCTTTTGGTTTGCCTGGAGCTTGCTCCCATGAAAATGGAACACTTGTGATTTGTAGTGTATCGACTGAGTTTGATGAGCAAGATGTATCTGCAACCGCAACAACTGAGAAACCAAGACGCCTTGTTGACAAAAGGGGTGCACTGAAGTTCAACTTTCTAGGATGTTTCAAATCCATGGCCTCTATATTTTCTTGTGCTTGTTCTTCCATGTTAGGGGAGAGACAATATCTGAGATAATGAATGACTTAGTTTTTTGAAAGACAAAAAAAGTACTAGTTGGTCAAAATTGAGATCAGAGTACATGAGATCTAGTTGGTGGAATAAATATTAGCAGCTGGAAAATATGGATATCTCGTGGAAATCATTAAAACCAAAGCCTTGCTTTACAATGGTCACAGGTGGGTTGAGAAGCTCCTTTCATGTGGAAAGAAAAATTTGAAGCCAGATATTGCAAAATAATAGTATAAAAGAGTTGTTGAATTGACATGGATCTGTTTTAAATTTTCAAAAACAATCCACATAGTAAAAAAGGGGAAGAGAACCACCCTCATTCTCAATATTCATTTTAAACATTTCTAATTTCATTCCACAAAAAGTCCATTTAACAAGAGAGTTATATTAAAAAGAAACAGATATAGTTGAGTTATTTGAAGAAAAACTTTTGCAGATATCATCAGAGAACTAATTCATCACAAATGCAGTGTTAAAAAAGTTTCGTGGGAAAATTCTGTGTTTTTACAACAGAGGAGTTCAATAAAGTTACAACACAACGTTGATTGGCAATTGCTCAGCCAAAAATATGGTGGCAAATATCTAAATCTGTTACATAATAAAATGAAAGTCATGTACAAGTGTCGTCTCTAAAACTGAGGTAACTTATCATCACTATTCTTGCCGGCGAGGCGCAGTGAAGAATAGCGACAGAAGCAGCTGTGAGTACCACTTGAAGTTGAACCATAAACTGATAAAACCATAATCCTAAATATATATATATTTACAAGCTATCCTGAACGTGTACTTCCCTTTCTGTTTCAATCCAAAATATTTCTCTATCTTTCTTTTGCTTTCAGTATTTCTGCATCCAGAAGGCCAGCCCAAAGACATATATAGATAATACTGTTTCTGGAGACCATTCAATAGATAAATAGCAGTGGTGATTACTGAGCCGTTTGGTGTAAAAACTGCCGGTTGCGGAGAACAGGCTTGTCCTCATAAGTAACAGAGAACACGATCGTTGATCTCTGATTCTGTCATTTCTGTTCATGAACTCGCTCTCGTGCTTTATTACAGAGCTCTAATGTCTCAGCATGGCTAGGATCAAGACAAAGGGCTGCTTCACAATCCCGGACAGTAGAAACAAAATCGCCCATTGAATCATAAAATGCTGCTCGAAGATGCAACAGTTGCAGATCTGGCTTGAAATTGATGGCCCTAGAAAGCTCCGCTATTGCTTCATCTTCCTTGTGATCATCCATTAGAACTGATAAAAAAGAGGTTGCATGTCAGAAAAGTTTTGCACATTGTTAAAGACATATCACTAACTGGTTTCAATGGTTCTTTATGACTAAACCATGACCACATCTCTCATTCATTATGCTTATGGCAAACAAAGTATTTCGGCATGAACGAAGATCAAATATCAAAATAACAAGGGTCCAATAAATTAAATCATTGAATAAGAATATGCTCAAATTGAAGATTTGTTTTCTCTCTCACTTCATAAATGACTGCTATTAATAAGATAAACCAACACAAAATAAGCATAGAAGCCTCCAAAAATATGTAACTGAGGCATGTCATGAGCACAAGCATACCAAAACTGCAACAATATTCCATCAACAATTAAAACAATGCCTAAAGCTCATTTTTTAATCAACAAGTGTGCAGGATCCACATGCCATATCCCACAATCTTCGAGAAAGTGAGAAGTTTTGAGGAGGCTAAATAATTGATAATACAAGTTTACACAAGGACAATGGATGAGATTGACATCAATCTTCCAACTAAGACGAAACACAATGCTGCCAACTTAAATAAGCAGATTTAGGGTACAAAAATAGGCAATGACAAGAGGGCGGGTAATAAAAACAGAGTAAAGGATGTTAAGGAAAAGCAAACATGAGATGCATCAAGTTAATAGCTTTTACAAACTTTCTATAATATAATTGGCCATATGGTTCCACAAGCCGGTATAAACAAAAATTGCTGGTAAAAACACACCATCAAATATTACAGCATGCCTGAAACTAAGACAACAACTAAATCATCAGAGTGTCACACCAAACTGATCACAACATGAATCTTCCACAAATATTTTGAAAACAAAAAACGGCTTACAATCACAGCAGAGGATCCCTCCTCACCCCACAGGCCGAAACATATAAGAGGAACAACAAAATATAATATAACTGTTTGGAGTGTACCTGCTGCCCTATATCTGTAAGGATAAGTCCTTAGAGGATCCAACTGTGTTGCCATGTTGAGATCACTCTTTGCCATGTCACGATCACAATATTCTGAACGTTTCTCAAAAGCTGAAGCATTATTTCCAGCCTTTGCTATTAACTTGGTCATCTCATCATAAGCAGCTTTGTGCTGACTTTTAAGATGATATACACGTGCCAAACCTTGATGTGCTCGTGTATGCTTGATATTGAGGGCATGCTTGTAGCAGTCAGCAGCAAGGTCCAGCTTTTCGCAGTCTACGTAAACACTCCCTAAATTATTTAGGGCCTACAATGTACAAGAATGACAAATAAATTCATCATTTGAACACTGAAATGAAGGTTAAGTTTTTTAATCTGAAAACAGTATCAACACTCACTTGTCCTTTACGAAGACCATCTGAAGGGCATGTAAGTGCTTCCTCCAAGAGATCGATCACACACTTAGCTGACTCGGAATCAAGACTTGAGTCAGCTAATGCATAAGCTTTGAGAAAGAAAGCTTCAAATGACCTTTGAATAGAAATGGACTCCTCGGCCTTCGCTAATGCTTCTTCTCGATGACCAGTATCATACAATATCCATCCTTCATAAACAAGCCTTTCATGGGCAGAAGAAGAGTGATTTCTGGCTAGGCGCAAACTACGCATGGCTGCCTTTTGACAATTTAACCTGCAAGATTCAGGAACCATTAGTGCACTCAATGGAAAGGTTAATGGATTAAAAATAATGAAAGACTGAAACACAAATTAACTATCTTACATGGAAAACAAGCAAAACTAATAAAAATAGTTCATAGTTAAATAGGCTACATTTGAGATTAATACCGATGAGTAAAAAACTAGTTATAAACAATGAGTATACACATACATCATATGACTGGTCAATTAAAGAGATATTAGCTTCCATGCATCACACAGGTTGAGAAGACACAATAACATTTGTGTCATAAATCATTTCTTCCAAAAGTTTAATTTGTTAGGTAGAACATGAATGGCCTTTGTATTACAACAATAATATTATTTCAACATACAATAGTGGTGGTTGCCCCATTTGGACATGTACGTTATCATCATTAGATAAGATGGATGAGTGGAGGTGAGTGGGGACCACCATCTCATTCAATGGTCATAGTTTGGACGCCCACTTTTGGATGTTAAAATTATTGATATTATAATAATACGCTCCCTCAAACAAGAGTGTGTCATGTTTGAAGAATGGATAGTGGCTCTAATACAATATCATGAACCATCACTCCCAAGAGCTAAGTTTTTAGGTAGAACAAGACTGCTTTAAATCATAATAAACTAAAAGTACATTATCTGCATCAGAACTATTAACAGCCTAAATAAAAGCAAGAAACAATTCAATTAATTGTAAGATCTTTTAATGATGCTTTCCAAATTTGTAAAATTGTGACCTTTAAGTGAAGTGCTCTAGGGTTGAGATATGAGAATTTCTCCTTGTTTACTTTCAAACCTCTAGCAGAAACTCAATCCATTCACACAGAATGCTAAGAGTTAAGACCCTTAAGTGTCCAACAAGTTTATAATTTCTGCTCATTGGGAACAAAGAGAACATGAAATTGAAAATTCCAGGACTTCTTAAGTGAAATACTTATGGGTTGAAAATCATTTCTACATGCGTATTTTCACACCTCTAGAATCACACAAATGGGAAAAAAACAGACTCATCTTTCCTCATTTTCCTATTTCATCCTGTACAAAATTCCGATTGTTCATGCTCATATGAGCTCTGAAAAAAAAAAAAAAAAACGAGAGAGGATAAATGATAGTATCCAAATCAACTGATACATCCAAGAGGCAACTAAAACTGTCATGTTTTATGTCATTACCTATTATTTTGCCTAGTTTGATGGCTAGACACTTGCCACAATTTCCTTTAATTTTGATTTAGTATGAAGTCACAAGTCACATAAAATAATTTATTTAGCAGAAAATAGCACCACGAGTTCCATGCAAAACTATGTTCAATTGTTCATTCAAACTTAAGAATAATAAAAACAAGTCTACCATATTCAGATGTAAATCGTCCTTACTAATAACAGAGAAAAGTGAAAAACAAACCCATAAAAAGTAACTCCACACATACAGAATCCTTTCCAGAAGAGATTTATGAGGCAACAAAATGTATACTTGAATTACTATAAAGACACTCACCGTAACAGAAGCAGAGATTGCCGAAAACGCAAAATACTTTTCCCTGGATCATTTTCTAACATTTTGTGCACAACAGCCAAGGAACCAATATCATCAACAGATGACCATCTGTCATACAATTGTATCCAGCAATCAGCCTGGCTCCACTGCTGAGCAACAGGGCGGAGGAGCTCCACCAAGCGGTCACCACGCATACTCCCATAGAACATCATGTAACTCGGATCCAATGTCAAGATTGCCCTGACATCCCTGAGTGCTCCTTCATAATCCTGCATAGCAATAAAAAACCAAGCTCTCAATTCAAGGCAGTCCGGAGAAACCTTGAACCCAATTATTTTATCAATTTCTGAAATGGCAGCCCCAATCTTGTTCTCCTCCAGGAAATAAACAGCCCGGTACTTGTATGGAAAAGAGAGAGTTGGATCCAATTCAGTTGCAGAGACCAAATCCATCATTCTCTCCTTCCCAATACAATACAAAGACCTTTCCTGATACATCCAACCAGCAGGTTCATACTCGGAAATAAGCGAGTTCACCATCTTGTACGATGAATATATGTGACTACGCTTATACTTGGCCCTCGCTACACCCACCAAAGAATAAACATGTCCTGCATCAACTGCAGACTCAAACCAACGCTGTGCGTCCTTGTATTCTTTCCTCTCAAGTGTCACAACACCTAATTGGTGATAGGCTAGCTGCTTCTGCCAACCTTTCACTGCACACTCTCCTAATCTCTCCAAGAGCATCAGAGTCATATTGGACTTCAACTCTTCCTCCATCGCGATCTGACTCAAAAAATAGTACAACAAAAATGAAGCATGCCCTACCATGGCCAATCTATCCCTACCCTCAGGACTACAGAGCAATCTCATAACACTAGAACACCGCATTGAACCGGGGAGCTCTCTCAAAAAGACCTGCAAACAAGCTGCCACGAGAAGATGTGCGGTCTCTTCCAGCGCATACTCAATCAGCAACAAAGCATCATCCATGTTGCAAACCAAAGCAGCCAAATGAGCATCACAGGAAGACTTCATCTTCTCACAACAAAACTTGTTCGCGAAGAAAAGCAGCTCAAGAACAACATCAGGCCCAAACTGACTCAACCTCTTGGTCCTACTGAAAACCTCAGCAGCCACCATTGCCTCAACAGAAACCTCATTAGAGGAGAAATTAATCTTCTCCATCCTCGATTCAATGAATTCGCTGCACAACATTGCTTCTAATGGCCTCGAGAGTGAGGCCATTGAGTATCTTCTACACCTAATTTCACTATCACCAATGCAAAACCACATTTCATCATCTTCATCATCAGAAGTTGAACATTTATCTACAATTTCATCATCATCATCAACAACAACTTCTCTACCCAAACACGAACATAGATCGAAGGCGGATTCAGGTTCGTATCCAGGGATCAAGGTAGCCTTGGGGCATTCGATGTTTCTTCCGCAACAATCCATTGATGATGATCCAACGAGCTCGTCCTCCCTCCTCTCGTACCTCAGCCACGAAGCAAGCACGACCTTAGAGTGAACGTCGGCGGCGTGCCGCCGCGCCGACCGGAGGCTTCGACGGAACAGCTTCGGATCCGGAAGAGCCCGGAAAACCGCCGCCTGCTCAAGAAAAACCTCGGATTTCTCGAGCTGGTCGCAATTCTCGACACGACGATGAACATCCGCAAGGGTCTCGACAAAATCCAGTGGCTTCAGGGAAGGTTCGATGGAAGGTTCTAGAAGCTCTGTCGTCGGAAGGCCGTATGGTAGAAAGCTTTCCAAAACGACGTCGCACGCTGGTGATGTTGCTGTGGTTTGGGAGTTCCGGACTGGTTTGGTTCGGAGGGTTTGGGTTTTGGTTTGGTCGTGGAGGTGGTGGATCGGCTTCTCTCCGACACCGACGCCGCCGTCTGCGGCGGTGTTGACGGCGTGGACCTGATTGCCCTTGCAACCATCGATGATCTTGAAGCTGCGAATCGAGGTGAAGATGTTATGCTGCATCTTCTTCAGCTGTTCCTATTTTTTTTTTAATAACGATCCACCAAAATTGGAAACTTCAACGTATCAGATTTTAGAAAAATAAATTTAAAAAAAAAACTGAGAGTTTAAAAAATTAAAATTGGGAGATTTGAAGATGGATTTAGAGCGTTTGTGTGTGTTGGGGAATATAGGATGAACGAAGAGGAGAATAATAAGAAGAAGAATAAGAAAATGGTGAATTATTTCGGTTTTTTCTTTTTTAGCTAAGATTCTCCTTTTTGTTTTTGGTTAATTCAGATTCCCTTTTTTGTTTATTTGGTTTTTCCTTTTCTAGTTTTGTTTTTCGGGGGAAAACGAAGGAAAATGGAAAGAGGGAAAAAAATAGAGCAAGGGAATGAATGAATGAAGGGATTTGGGTGACGGTGGTAGAGGTGGCCGTTGAAACGGCCACTCTCGTTATCTCTTTCTTTCTCTAGCATCTCACTCTCGTCTCTATATTTTCGTTGCTATATCTACTGTGCGTTTGGTTTAGATTTGAGTATAATTGTTTTTAAAATAATTAATGTTGAAAGAATTGTGTTTAAAATAATTGAGGTAGAAAAAATTGATTTGTGTTTGAAAAAAATGTTAAAAAATGAATTTGAGATTATTGTTGTGAGATAGTAAAAATAAAAGCTAATGATTTTAACTTCAATTAGAATCAATTATTTTCAAAGTGATAAGATTTTTCTAAAAACAAAATGCTAAAACAAACACATCTACTTTTTTTTCTAACCCACCTTTCAACCAAACAGGCAGTCTAATGTTTTCTTCTGGTTCGTTAAGTGCTACTCTTTTTTTCTGGTGGTGGGTCTTTACTCAGTATTTTTTTTTTTCAGTTTACTATTGGATATTTTATTATTTACCGTTAATTATGTGATTAAATCTTTGTTAGCTTAAAGGCATATTGATGAATATGATTTAAAAAAAATTATGCTAATGTAGAAGATTGAACCACGTAATTTAGGCAGATGCCTACTCTATTAGTATTATTAATGAGTTTTTTCTTCTCATATTTGTTTTTATATTATTATTCACTTTTGCAACTCGAATCATCCTAAATGGCGTTCCTGATATTGACAGATGAGACTGCTTCAAGTATAAATTTTTTCATTTACAAAACTTGATTTTAAGACTTAATTTAAAAAGATAACGAATCACTTATCATTTATGTCAACTCTCATCGCAATTCTTTACTAGTTACTAGTTTTTCTTTTTTTATAATTTTGGTGAAGATGATAAAAATCCAAGCTTGAACAAGATCTAGATTACTTCAAATATTAGAAGGCAGCCAAATTGCACCAAAGTTTATCATCATGCCATGTCCTCAAAAGGCCATTCCCACGAAAAAATAATCTGAGGTTTTTAGTGGAGATTCCCATCTCCTAATCTCATTGTCATTCCTACTCAAAATCTTATATTAATCTTTTATCCCTTGAGCTAATGTTATTAATAGTTATAATCCATGATGACGTTTTAGATTTTTTACGGTTATTAAGAATGTAATTAAAGCACACAACTTTATATGTAAAAATGATATATAATGATTTGTATAATAATTATTATATGAGATATTCGAGAGAATACATGTAAAGATAAAATTAGAAAAAGAATAATAAATACTTTCTTAAAATTTTAAAATGACAAATAATACTAGATAAGAGAACTTTTTCAAAAAATAATTATTTGTAGACGGGAAAGAGTAACAGTAATTTGCCACGCGCCGCACTTTCTCTCTCATAAAAATGATATGATGTTGCTTTGGCATATAAGAAAGCGCGTGTGATTAGATTACTTGATAGCAAATTATTTTGTTGATTTATTGATGATAGCTATATGTGACCAATTCATTGACCATTTTGCCTTTTTTATTTGTCTTCTTGCTTTGCCCTTTCACTGTTCAGTTAACAATGGCTAGTTACTAGAGGCACATTAAGGAGTTCCAACTCTTAGATGCATTTAAAGGTTAATTAATATCAATAAAAGGAGTAATACTGTATATACATTATAAAATTAATAATAATTAAAATTATTATATTTAATAATTTAATTTTATAAAACTATTAATTTAACTTTTAAAATGTTGAATTAATATATAATATTAAATTTAAATTAATAGTTTTTAAATGTTAAATCATTATATTAGTGACTGATTTAAAGTGTATAAATATTTCTTATAAAATACAAATATTCTACCAATAAAATTAACACGAATGATAAGTAATTTATTCTTCTTTAAATAAAATTTTAAGTTTTAGACCTATGATAGAAAAATCTATAATTGGAACCTCACTATTACTCTTTGGAACGTAAATCTGGTTGACAAATTAATTGAGATAAAACTTTGGATGACGTGAATAAAAATATAAATGTTCTTATCTTATGTTATTGTTGATATAGTAGTTTCCTAGTCTACATTTGTCATTTACTCCCTCCATTCCAAAATATTAGTCTTTTAAGGTTTTTACACGTAGATTAAGAAATTCAATAAATATTCTTAATTTTATAAAATGATATATTAAAATGACTAAACTACCCTAAAGCATTAATGAGAAAGAAAGATGATTAGTGGTCGCTTAGAGTAATATTCAAGAAAGAAAGAAAAATGATACTAGGGGTATAATAGGTATGAAAAAATTAAATTACCATTGAAAGTTGAACACGATAATCATTGTAGATTTTTTTTTTCTCCTTAAAACGACTAATATTTTAGAATGGAAGGAGTAATAGGAAGCTTTATTGAATGTTATCTTGTCTTGAATATAGATTTCGGATTGAAATTTAACATTAAATAAAGTAACACTCTTTTAATTCTAAATTTTGTTTTCAGCTTTTTAGTTTTTTTTTGGGGAAATTTAGCTTTTAGATTTACTAGAGTGCTAATTCTTTGTGATGATTTTAAAGACCTAATTGAAAACAATTTTTCATTTTTAACCGGTTCTTAAAGAATAATAATTAGCCTCCTAATTACAACAGTAAAACGTATTTGGTTAGGAAGAAACTTTTTTACAATAACTAAATTTTAGGTAAATATAATTTTAACGAAAAATAAACAAATTTTCATTTTAATCCCTAAACGTTATTTTTCCTGATCCAAATATTTTACGAAGTATTTTGCTAAGATGACTAATCAAGAACGATAATAAAATGCTTAATTTTAGAGACTAAAACCAAGCACATTTTTAAAATAATTGGACAAAAAAAATCCTGAAATCAAAATTCATTTATTTTTCAGAAAACAAAAATTAGCCTAATATTTATATATAATTTTATTCATAAAATTTATACATAAAAAATTCCCCTCAATTACATCCTCTACCAAAACCAAACCTAATACTAGTGAGAAAAACTTGTAAGAAAAGGAAAACTCTTTTAAAACATATATACATATATTTCATACATCTAATTTTCTCACCAACCAAATATATAGAATCTAGCACTTTTTTATTTTGTCTTTTTCCTCCTAAACACCTCTATCATAATATAGTGGGAATATACACTACCTTTTAGTACGTAGAAATAACAGTTTTTTCTTTTAATAAATATGACAGATTTTGCATTCAAAGCAATGTGCTGGATGAAGCGCGTAGGAAAACCAGAATGGTAAAATAAATGAAAAAACAATAAAATTATTTTAATATTTATTGTCTCACATTTTAAATATATATTTAATATATCATCTTTAATTTTTACACAATATTTAATATATCATCTTTAATTTTGTGAGATTTTCATTTATACATTATTTCTTTAACTCTATATATCATTGAATTTGAATAAATATCTATTAATATCCATAAAACAAATGTCAATATTAATAAAAAGACAGATGATGTAGCAAAATCTTGGTGCTAAACATAACTACGTGCACGTATTGGACACTTTATGATTTTTGGGTTAAAGCGTATCACAAGCTTACATGACAATGCATACATATAGTCAAGTTAATAATATTTAAATAAAATATTAATATGTACGTCAAATAATATTATAGGTACATATCTATCAAAAAAAATATATTATAGGTACATTATAAAATTAATTAATATAAGACATCATTTATAATAACTTATTTTTAAAATTATTAATCTATTTTTAAAAACTATTAATCCATTTTAAGATGTTAGATTGATATATAATATTAAAAGTTGGATTAATAATTTAAAAAAACTAAATTATTACTTATGATGACTGATTTTGTAATGTACAAAAAAAATTTCTCTTCATATATTGATGTGCATATTATATAATTTATGATATACACTACTTTCTTTTTCTTATACTAATGTGCTTCTCTACATTTCTAAATATAATTAAGCTTATATATATTGATCTATTTCTTAATAAATAATATACATTTTCTTCACATCTTAATGTGAATGCTAAATATTATTTATTGTGCATAACTAGAGCATGATACTTATATATTTATGGACTATTTTAGTTGAAATTTTAGTTTACATCAATGTTTATTGCAATAACAATGATTTTATAGAGAACAATAGATCGTGTGTAGGTCCAACGTAACCGATGTCTTGGTCTTTTTTATTGAACTTTTCTTGCATTTATCGCTATTTCCTGTAGGGTTTGTAACTATATATGTCCTCCAACAGGGCCCGATTTAACTAAATTATGCAAGATCCAGCATTGAATTTTCACTACAATTTAAATTTGACTTTATTTAGCATATAGATTTGGAAATAGAGTATAGCGATATAACCTCAAATGTTGATTTTGGAAAGAATTTCGAAATATCAATTTAATTATCAAATTTATGGACTCTTTGTTTAAGTCATTCTTAATTGATGTCAAAATTCACCTTTTATTTCTCCCCCGATGGAGAGAATTCAATCTCTCTCTCTCTTTTTTTTGTATGCATTCAATCTCTTCTTTTATTGTGGGACTTTTTGGGTTTAATCCCAATAAAAAGAATGGCCCACAAGTTACTCAAAATTTGGAATAATTGCTTACATTTTTATAAAGCATGCTAAATTTATGGTTAATTCGAAAATAAATAACTAAAAGTTAGAGTTGCATGGTTCATACAATTTGATATCCAAAAGTGCTATTGATATATATAATTAATAATATTATTAACATATTTTTTACCTCATAAAAATATTGACAACTTATTAATACATTCATCAAAATTGCAACCATATTTTATTGTAAGGAAAATAGGTGGATAATAATATTGTATATATCAATATCACCTTCTTTGATATCCTTACATTGTGTTTAGCCCATAATTAGATCGATAATCTATCAATTACTATCATTCTAATATATTTAATTTCTTGATCACGTATATAAATTTTGGGGTGTATCTTTCACCGTTCCTTATAGGATAATGCTAAATGAACAATATAAAACCAGCCCAACCAGCTAATAGATGAGATTTTGGGTCATAATTACTCAGCTCATTAACACTCTCAATGAATATTTGGGTCAAAACCAAAGCCAAAATAGGCCAATTGACTGTATTGGCTGATTTTTCATTGTCCACTTATTGTTCCTTTTAACATTTTCAACTTGATCTTTTATTTTGGTTGTTTCATTTTTTTCACATGTAATTTATTAACTCTTAACATGGTAAAAAAAAAACAAAAAAACCAGCAAAATACAATATTAATAAGTTTAATTATTATATACTAACCTTGTAAAATTTTTCCATATTGCCTAAAAAGTTATATAATTAAATAATGAAATGATATGATCAAACTATAATATATTATTATGAGTCGATCGATTGTCAACTATTTATAGGTGAAAATGCAATCATCAATATATATTGTTTGTTTTCACCAAACCAAATAGAAAGAGGCCTTAATGGTCCCTATCTTATTAACTTGTCATCATTATTCAAGATAGGAAAAATTATGTTACATATTTCAGTAAGGTTATTGGCTTTAATAGTAGCGTGAGTCAACAATTTCTCCACATAATGCCATTTAAGTTGGTATGAACACAAAATATTAATTAAAGTGTATATTGAAGCTGACACATATTTTTTTCTTAATCTTTGGTGGATGAAGAAGGCCTACCACTATAATTATATATGTGGGAAGAATTTATGCTGATGTGTGTTGCCTCACTTCAAAATAAATACATGTAAAATTCTAATTAAATGTCATACACAATTATTCTCCCTATTTTAATTCTTAAATTATGTGTTCTTATTGCTGTTCTTTTTTCTTTCTGGAGAATAGGATTACACTATATTTTGAATGTTTTTATTAAAGTATATATAAGTGTATATATTTTACTCTCATTGTATTATTAAATTTGTCCTCATACTATAAAAAATTTTAAAAACATCATCTTATATTTATATATATTAGCTATATAATATTTTCGCCCCACTATTAAAATTTTCTGAATCCGTACGACAATTATCAATTTGTTGGCCATATTGTGCTTTTTTTGGGTCGTATTATAGAGCAAGCGAAGGGTTTCCCTACATAATTGTGGCCATAATAGGAAATTCTTATAGCTAGGAGGACATATTAAATGTGTTAAAAAAATATTTATAATTATATGTTTTAATTTTTATATTCATTTTAATAATTTTAAATTAAAATATGTTATTAAGAATATTTCTATAATATATATATATTAAATATGCTTAATAGTTATGCAAGCATTTCTTTGGACAAGGTCACAGATTCACAAGAGCGCTCTACCCCCATCATTTTTAAAATTAATTTCTCCATTTTATAATAATAGTCATTTTAACATTTTTAGTACATTAGAAAATTAATATATTTAGATATATTTTATGTCTAGATATATTAACTTTTCAATGTACTTATAAAACTAATTATATCAATTTTTCAATATATTAAAAAAGTTAAATCAATTATTAATATGCAATGGATGGAGCAATCGGATGAAATTCTTGAAAACATACTAATAGAATTAGTAAATAACTATTCCTAACTTTCAAGTTTTCGATGCTCACAATAGACATTCATAGTAGTAAAAATATTAGGGATCGATTGATTTTCGTTTTTATTTTTTTTTCTCTATTTTTTAGAATTTTGTAAAAGATCTGAAAATAGATAAAATATAAAATAAAAATTGAAATCAATCAATTTTATTTGGTTTCAATTATTATTTTATGTTTTCATTTTCATCATGTTTTCTCTATTTTTAAAATTTAGAGAAGGAAATACTACCAAAAAAAAATGAAATATATATTAAAAATAGAGATTTTTTTCTATGTTCAATATTTATTCTACAAAATTATGAAAATAGAGAAAATTAAAAATAAAAATAGAAATCAAACAAAATCTTAAATTTTAAGCTCCAATCTTTTTTGAAAAAAATAGTTATCATCATACATGGATTTAGTACTTTAATTTGACCAATTTTGAAGAAAACCTCAAATCTTGTTTCAGCCTGATTGGAATATGAAATAAAAATTATTATTAAAAAGTAGACTCATTTAGGATTGAAACTTTCGTATGTGATAGGAACAACCAACAAATTCCACCGTTGATGATGTAAAAAAAAAGATATTATATATACTTCATAAAATTAGCAATCATATGTAATAATTTAATTTTTTATAACTATTAATTCAATTTTTAAAATATTTAATTAATGTATAATTATATTAAAAGTTAGATTAATAGTTTTAAAATGTTGAATTATTACATGTAATGATCGATAATGACTGATCATTTTACGATGTAAAAACAAAAATACAAATTATAGAGTCATTATTCATTCACCAAAATAGAGATATGGTAGTTGGCCTTCATCACTGATGTGATTCAACAAATTGTCACCAACAAAAACGCCATGACAATTTGGCACTATATCCATCTCTTCACTTGTAACTTGGCTAACCTCATAACAATGCAAAAAGCATGACTAGAAAAAATGTCAATATATATATAATCTCCAACTTTTTCAACCCCATCATATATAGTATAGAGTTCAAAGTTCTCTCAATTGCTTTAATTTATCCACAATAATATTCAACATGGGAACCAACATTGAAAACATTGTACAAGGTGAGGATGAGCACATTTTTCACAGCCAATTCGAGCCGGTTCCGGTTCCGGACGATGTGACGCTGCCGGAATTCGTGCTCCAACAAGCTGAATTGTATGCTGATAAGGTTGCATTTGTTGATGCTGTGACTGAGAAGAAGATCACTTATAGTGAGGTGGTGAGGGACACACAGAGATTTTCAAAGGCCTTAAGATCCATTGGTGTAAGGAAAGGGCATGTTGTGATTGTAGTGCTTCCAAATGTAGTAGAATATGGCATTATTGCTTTGGGGATTATGGGAGCTGGTGGGGTGTTTTCAGGAGCAAACCCAGCTTCACATGCATCAGAGATTAAGAAACAAGCAGACTCTGCTGATGCCAAGTTGATTGTCACAAATGACACACACTATGAAAAGGTAATTGCTTCAAGTACAACTTGTACTTTTTATTAGTTGGTTTTTTGGGTAATACAGAGCCATTTGGATCGTAGTATTTTTGACTTTTTTTTATTTTTGGCAAGTTATATCTGTTATGTTTGGCTATATAACTTATGATTTTTTCAGAAGTTATTTCAGTGCTTTTAGAAAAGTCAAAATATTTGATTTCTCTAGAAGTACTTTTCAAAATAATTGAAATAAAATTTTTTATTTTATATCCACATAAAAAATAACTTATTCATAAGTTTCTTCTCAAAAGTTACTTTTATATAAGAGTTTAAATAAGTTTTTTACCCAAACTGGCTCTACACACGTTGAAATATAGAATAATGTTATATAGATATTTTAAATTAGATGTTTATGAGACATTCATCAAGATCAATAGTAGATAAAAAGACTTTGATGTTAGAGTGAGAACCATATTAAAAGTTAAAGATGATAAAAGTAAATGTCATCAAATGGTACGAGAATATGAACTTATAAATAGTACTGTTGTAAAATATACTCATTGAATACAAAAAAAGGTGCCACTACCCTAAGGATGTGGAAGAAATGTCCTTGGTTAAAGATGTTACACTACAATATTTGAATTTTTTGAGTTGAAATTTTGACACAGGTAAAAGGTTTAGAGCTACCTGTAATTGTGCTATCAGATGAACGAGTTGGAGGTGCAATGAACTGGAAGAAGCTTCTAGAAGCAGCAGACAGGGCAGGTAGTGATGATTTTAAAAAGGAACAAATTCATCAGAATGATCTTTGTGCTATGCCATTCTCATCAGGAACCACAGGTTTATCAAAGGGTGTGATGCTAACACATAGAAACCTAGTAGCAAATCTCTGTTCAACACTGTTTGGTGTGGGGAAAGAAATGATAGGTCAAGTAACCACACTTGGCTTAATCCCATTTTTCCACATTTATGGCATCACTGGAATATGCTGTGCAACTCTTAAGAGCAAAGGGAAAGTTGTTGTTATGGGAAGGTTTGAGCTTAAAACATTTCTTAATGCATTGATCACACATGAGGTCACATTTGCACCAATTGTGCCTCCAATTATTCTGAGTTTGGTTAAAAATCCAATTGTGAATGAGTTTGATCTCACAAAGCTTAAGCTCCAAGCAATTATGACTGCAGCAGCACCACTTGCACCAGAATTACTTACTGCTTTTGAACATAAGTTCCCTGGTGTTATTGTCCAAGAGGTTAGCATATCATAATATCATGTCATTTTTTATACAATAATGTTGGTCGTACAATAATATGAAATGTGTGCTATACGTACTTGTACTATACATATAACACACATTCTATATTATGTATAACACACGTTGGATACTAGTTGGACGTATTTTTATTGTACGACCAACATTAATGTTTTTTATATATTGGGTAGACAAAATATGCCATTTCCTTCCTTATCTTTATTTATTTTCTTATGTTATTCAAACATTAAAGAGTGGATATGAATGTGACAGGCATATGGACTAACAGAACATAGTTGCATCACACTTACTCATGCACAGAAAAGTTCAGCAATTCTGCATAAAACTTCAGTGGGGTTCATCCTTCCAAATTTGGAAGTCAAGTTTATTGATCCTGATACAGGTCGATCCCTCCCAAGGAACACACATGGGGAACTTTGTGTAAGAAGCCAATGTGTAATGCAAGGTAAGTTATGACTTAATTTGCTCCAAAATTCATTTAATTATATGATCATTTACCGTATCACCGGGGTAACAGTATATGTACAATAATTATACATTCAACTAGTATTTAACGTGTGCTATCAGCTATGTATCATATGTAATGTGTGTCGTACGTAATGTTTGTTACGTATGACACACATTATGTTACTGTAACACATTACGTATGACACATAGCACACGTTGGATACTAGTTGAATGTATTTATGTTATACAATAAACATTTCCCTTTTACTTTTACAATACGGTATCTGAGTCATCGTAATCAAATAGTATGAATATCACACTAATTATAATATAATACAAAAGTGAAAATAATCATGTCCGAGAAGAGAGATTCACATGATGAGATATAATAAGACTGCGTTTGGATTCAATGATGAACAGAGAAAAAGACATGGGGACAATGACAATACGGAAAAAATGTTCTTCTTTGAATTGTGTTTATTAATATGGACAAGACATTGGACATAAAAATGAAAAGACATTATTAACCCTCATCGGACCACCACCCCATTGCCAATTGGACCACCATCGACTGTTGGCCGCTGCTGGACCACCTCTGGTCATCGTCGCACAACCACCGGACCACCACTGAGCAGGGGGTATTATTGTAAAAAAAAATTTTATCTCTCGCCTTCGTCTCTCCGTCCCAACCCTATAGTGGTACAAAAAATTCGGATGAAGACATTGGACAATTTTAGAGAATTGTCTCTATCTCAGTAGACAAAAAAAAATTGTACTCTGTTCCTTATTTTCATTGACAATCCAAACACACACAGCCTAATAGAGGATAAAACCATTTAAGTGTCTCTCTACCCATTCATTTAAACATATTTCAATACTGAATATCTAGCATTCTTATTATTTTTTTTTTCAGGTTACTATAAACAGGTGGATGAGACTACTCAAACCATTGACAAGAACGGATGGCTTCACACAGGGGATATAGGATTTATAGATGATGAAGAAAATATATTTATTGTTGATCGTATCAAGGAGTTAATTAAATACAAAGGCTTCCAAGTAAGTTTTTGATGTTTCACATTTTAGACTAAAAATATCATTGAAGGTTAACTTAATTTATTAGTAATATAATGATCTATTTACAAAAAATAGGAATATATTTAGGCATTACTTTTGTTGCATAAATTTTAGCCATGAAATTGTAGAGAAGTTAAAGAGGGAAAATAAATTATGTGTTTTTGGATTATTGCAGGTTGCTCCAGCTGAGTTAGAGGCTATTTTGCTATCTCATCCCTCAGTTGAAGATGCAGCTGTTGTGCCGTAAGTAACCATCATCTTTGTCACTCTTAATAATCATACACTTGCTTTTGGATTTCAGATTGAAAATATGCTAAATAACCTGAAAATTTGTCCAAATTTTATGGAACATCATTATAATTTCTATCGAAGATTCTAATAATACTTTTCAGCTTGTGTAACATTACTTTTTGAGATGTGATTAGTAGGTTTAATTAATGAGTATTGCTATTTAGACATCCAAAAACCAATAATATTTGTCCTATACCAGAAATACGTTCAACTAGTATCCAACTATATAATAAGACGTAATGTGTGCTATATGTATTACATACGTACGTATAACACACATTATGTGTTATATATAGCACGCGTTGGATACTAGTTGGACGTATTTCTGTTGTACGACAAACATTATTGCTTTTAATTGGATCTTTATAATTTAAAAATTTTCAATCGAATCTCTATACTTAAGAGAAAAAAAATCATTCAGAGACCTGATTAAAAATTGGTCCAAAGACCTTAAATATTTTTTAAGAGTATAAAAATCCAAATGAAATCTTTTTAAACTAAAGAGATTCAATTGAAAATTAACGCGTGGATTAATTAAATCTGATTACTACTACAACAAACTGATTTTATTTTGTGAAAATGGTGAGTTCAGATTACCAGATGAAGAGGCAGGGGAAATACCAGCTGCAAGTGTTGTTTTGAGCAAAGGTGCAAATGAGAGTGAAGAGGATATTATGAACCATGTTGCATCCAATGCTGCACACTACAAGAAAGTGAGAGTGGTGCACTTTGTGGAAGCCATACCAAAATCACCTTCTGGCAAAATTATGAGGAGGCTTATCAAAGACAGGATGGTGGAAAAGATTAAGGCAAAATCCACAAACAAGTCCAACAGTTCTTAAATAAGTTGCAATTAATGTACCTTTGGTGAAAATATTTAGTCTATCTAACGAGAGTAATGTTACATGTGCACCATAAAATCAGCCATCATCAATCATGTATGTAATAATCCAACATTTTGAAACTAGTAATTCAACTTTTATTATTAATCCAATATTTTTAAAAATTGGATTACTAGTTCCAAAATATTGAATTATTATACATGGTGGCTGATGGTGGCTGATTTTGTGGTGTACACAGAACATTTCTCATCTAACAATATAGCTTTGTTGTGCTTGATTTACTATTTTATAATAAATTGCTGCATAATTAAGCAGAATGTTTACTTGATTGAGAAGAAACCACCAGGCCAAAAAGAAGAATATGCTAATTATTGTACAATTATATTACATGTATTTGTGAGGAAGTTGCAGAACATATCAATTGATTCAATTGTTCCTCAGTATATGGTCTTTTAATTTTCATTCCTTCAAGTTCAGTAAGCAGTTGTGAATGGTATATTAAAACTCAACTTTTCTGTTATTTGTTGGAATCAAAGTACTACCTTCTATGAAATCAAAATATGAGAGCATGCCAATGTGTTAGAATGTTTTGTGGGACCTAATGACCCTAATGATCTTCAGTTCAACAAGAATGTGGTTTCACTCAATCTAAATCAGACTATTCTCTTTTTACTAAATCTAGCAGTCAAGGTTTCATAGCTTCTGATGTATCCTTATGATTTAGTCCTTGCAAAAGAGATGAGCTACAAAATATTCCAAATGTCTAGAGATCAGAGCACTTGAGGATAGATTTAAAATTAAAAATCTTGAGAATTAAAGTAATTCTTCCTTGGCCTAGAAGTTGCTAGGAGCAAAAACCCTTCAGAGCGCATAAAAACCCTAGTAAGGTTGTTAAATCCTAGCAGAGCGCAAAAGTATCTCCTCCCCCATCCATTCTTAACTTAAATAATAAATCATTTGAAAGAAAATTAATTTTAAAATAAAATTGGTGGAAACCAATTTAATTTTGACCCACTTTTAAATTTGATTGTGATGTTTATTCAAATTTATGTGAATTTAAAATATAGTAAAACTACATGTATAATCAAAATACATATCCACTAACTCATTCACTATATATTTATATGATTTGTGTATAATTTTTATAATTTGATGGGTGCTGTTCGTGAATAATATTTTATGTTAATTGTATATGTTTGTGTGTGCTCTTTATTAAACAAAAAATATGTTTTATAAGAAGAGTGATGTATGTGTACTTTTTCTGGATATATATCATTGTATGTTAAATTGATGCACTTATAATATCATTGTAGTTCATTCGTATATACTGTGAATGATTTGATAAATGTATTTTGATTGTCCATGGATTTTTTTTTTGTTTAAAATACTTTTTTATATTAATAAAAAATGCATGAACAAACGCACATCTTCCTCCGTTTGTATTTTGTTAGTAGTTGGCGATGTGAATTAATTAAGAAGGCAATCCAATTAATTCCTCCATGCATGATCATATATAAAGTTGACCTATGCTAGAGTTGCATAAACCTACCATTACCAAGAACCTCGTGATTAATAGAAAATAATGAAAAAGGGCTCTTTCGGTTTCCTATGCCTTTTTTTTTCTCTTTTATTTTATGATCATGCACGGTCCATGCAATATGCATGGATGGGGTACGCACGAGTGAAGAATGAAAAAGGTTTCTTCTACCAACTAAAAAGCTTTCTCAATGTCCATTTTGAACCAAAGAGGAATGAGGAACGGTATGATGGTCATATAGATAGATGAAATAAATATGGTATGAGCTCATTAACTTGAAAGATACACTCAAATTAAATGGAAAGATTATTTGTTGTGGAATTATGTTTCAATAGCCCTAAGGTCAATATTAGATATAATTAATATTGTAGAATATAAGTTATTAAAGTTCTCTCTCTTCCTAAAAAAGTACAATAAATATTATAATATGTATACAACAATACTGTTGAATTATAATATAAATTTACTCTTCTATTCAAACTAATGTAATCTAACGATTGATATAATTACTATATAAATATTGTATAATTTTTATTGTAGATATAATATTCCTCTTATAAAATTTATGATAATGTCAAACCAAACCTCATAAAAAAAAAACATAAGAATTAGTTTCACACCCAACGTCCTTATGTCTAAGGTAAGGCCTTCTTCGATTCTCTTCAGTTTTTCAGATGTTGATTGTTTTCGGCTCTTATGCTTATTATGCTCGTTACAAAAGTTCGAGTTTATTTTCTTTTTTTAGTGTTGTTTTTGCACAATAAAAATCAGCTAAAATCAGCTAATATAGAAATGTTGAGTCACAATTATTCAATCCACTCAAAATTAACTACTTAGAAAGAACTTTTTTTGGATAAAAAGATTATCAAATAGATCCATTAGTTAGTTTGACTGATTTTTCATTGTTCACAAAACATTCTTCTTTTTATTATTTACATTAAATTAAAGTCCAATGATGGATCGCTCAATTTTTATTATATATGCAGTGCAGTTGCTATAAATTAAAAATGGTATCTCTTCCTGCATCTCATTGAAAAAACAAAACAAAAGGGAAATAATATAAAAAAGGAAATTAAAATATTGAAAGAAAACAGAGTTTAGCAAATACTGTTGTGAGGAGGAACCAACCCCGTGATTCCCGAAGAAAGGGCAAATATTTCATATTATCTTTTTGGATGATGTTATATGAACAATACAAAACTAGCTCAATCAGTCAATAAATGAGATTTTGGACCATAATTATTCAGTCCATTACAATCTCAATGATTATTTGAGTCAAAATCAAAGCAAAAATAGGCCCATTAGCTGTATGAGCTGATTTTTTATTGTACACTTAGCATTATTGTATTTTTTAATGTGATGAAGAGAGATATATGTCTGCATCAGAGACAGCACAGCATCACAACACACATGCATGATACATCCATGAAAAAAGAAAATTGATAACTCACCCTTTCTCACTCCTGTCAATTCATAATTAAGAAAAATGTTATATATTTTATGAAAGATTAATTTATATTCACTGACGGTTAACTAATAGAAATTAAGAAAAAATATATCATTAATTTTTTGAGAGAGGAAAAATATATTGTGAATAGTTCTTGGTTAGACATATATATGATCATTATATTTTTGATAGATTAATTTTTCACATGTAAGGAAAGAAGAATTAGAGATTGTTATGATGTTTTAAGAATAAGAAAAAAAGTGTACTATATAACACTATTAATATTGCATAATAACTTTTTTAAGAGATGTAATAAGTATATATATGGTTGGGATGAAATACTGTTATTTGGGGTTTTGAACTCCGAAAAGAAAAATAAGTACTAGTACATACTAAAAAAATAAAATAATATTTGTGGTACAAAGAAAACACGTTCAATTAGTATTTAACGTATATTATTCATGATATGGAATGTGTGCTATATGCATGTGTTATATACATATAACACACATTCCATATCATAAATAACACACGTTAGATAGTAATTGGACGTATTTATGTTGTACAACCATCATTATTGCTTAAAAAAAAGTCATTTAAATTCAGGTTTTTCCGGAAGGCTAATATATTGAAGCGTTTTAATTTATCTTTCAACACTAGCACTTGGATATCATCCTACTATCATATTACCAACATGCAATTTAATTAACGCATTCTTTATATATACAAGACAAATTTATTCGATGTATTTGAATCTATCTAAATTTTACAAAATGGAGAAATGGAAGTCTGAACATAGTTCACTGCTTCTTCTTCTTCTTTTTCTTTTTCTAATTATGTCAACTTTTAGAATTTTAATTTTTTATATATATAACTGTTCATTTTAGTATTTTAGATTATATTTATTAATTTTTTCAATAACATTGTTATATGTACAATGAAAAAATAGTCAAAATAACCAATATGTTATGCACAATAATTATTATATAAGGTGCATAACATATATTATATGATATATACACATGTATATATCACATATTAATTATGCACACCATGTATCACATGTTGTAAAAAAACATGATATTACAATATGTAATATATGTTGTGCACAACATGTCATATATATATATATAGTGTGCATATTATGTAATATACGTATACATAATATATATTATATATTGTTATTGTTCACAATCTATTTGGCTGTTTTACCTTGACTTTTATTGTGCACCAAGATTTTTTCCCTTTTTCAATTATACCCTTTATTAATAAACTATTGAGAATAAATATGATAAAATAATTAAAAAGAGATAATTAAACAATATACACTTAAATTTATCTAAAATTGAAATTTTCTCAATTATTTTATTAATCTATATATACATTTAAAAGTTATATAGATAGCTAATAAAAAAAAGGAGGCATTTGTTTTTTTCCTATAATAAAATATTGATGTATCTATCTCGAATGTCTAACATGTTATCAAAATATTCGGTTAGAATTTTTTTTTCTTTTTTTCTAATAATTTCCCTAAAAAAATAAAACCTTTTTTTCTCTAGCTCTATTGTATATATTATGTTTGTACGACTCTACTATATATCATAATAATTGATAATACTAAACAAATATTATGGCTAGCGATAGTTTATCTATCCGAACTACTTTATTAATTATTATAGGAAAAAAAAAAGCTTTTGTGTTGTCAAGTTGGAAAGATAATATTGGCCTCACATGACAATAATAAAGTATATTCCTACCATTCCTTGATGTCCGTGCATATTTAAACCAAAATATACTTCAACATGCTTACGATATATGAAAACCAAATTACTCATTTTCTCATTCCAAAGAGGCATCACATAGAGTAGGAGAAGAGAAGAGAAACACAAAGAGAGAAGAGCCAAAGAAGAAAATGTTCTAAAATTCTTTGTGAAGATAAAATCTACAGTTTATTAGGCTATTCATCATTTTCCGGGTATCAAGAATTTCCCTTTTCAATTTTGGGGTGGTTAGCATTAAAAAAAAAAGCTCTACAATCTCAAACTATTCCTTTCATGATGAATTATTGGTTTAATTTGATTCCACCAATAATTATCATATAGGGACATAGAATACACTATTTTTCCTTTTATCTAGCCTCAAAATTTTATGTTATTTATATTCAATAATCTCCAAGGCAATTATTATTAATTAGATCACAGAGGCTTGAAAATTTTGTCATATAGAGGTAGTAAATATATATGAGGATGAAAGAAAGTGATTATGGATTAGAATGTTTCGAGGCAACTCATTATTCTAATAATTATCAAGATGGTAATTGTGATGATGATGAGAATAATAATAATAAGCAAAGCTCAAGTAATAGCACAGTGGAAGAGAATGAGAATAATAAGAAGAGTTCATCTTCATCAGTGAGGCCTTATGTTAGATCCAAGTTGCCAAGGCTACGTTGGACTCCTGATCTTCACCTTCGCTTTGTTCATGCTGTTCAAAGACTCGGAGGACAAGAGAGTAAGTTATTCATTAATTCCATATATGTATGTATATATATATTTTTTGCTCGTAATGTTTGTTATACAACAAAAATACATTCAACTAGTATTCAACGTATACTATACGTAACGTATTATACATATGACACACATTAC
This sequence comes from Aeschynomene evenia, assembly GCA_013621005.1. Classification (NCBI taxonomy): domain Eukaryota; kingdom Viridiplantae; phylum Streptophyta; class Magnoliopsida; order Fabales; family Fabaceae; genus Aeschynomene; species Aeschynomene evenia. The sequence goes on along the minus strand of CM024268.1, from coordinate 31,470,362 downwards.
ATATGGTATATAATACATTGGATATTAATTTAATATATTTTTGTTGTACAATAAATATTATTGTTTTCTAATCTCGGGTGAAATTAGTGATATCCATCACGAGAGTAATCCCCTTCCATCTAATTAAGTAGCTCTCTTTTGGGGTTAGAGGGTGGTTATGCGATACTTCTCATATTCAAGTAGAATTGGATTCAAAATTCACTACTTGATTAATTAAGGAACATAATACATTAATATTAGGTGATAGTGAAAATTGTATCATATTTATACAACAATTATATTTGTCGTTGAATTATAATATTAAGAATTTATAAACTCATGCAATTCAACGATAGATATGATTGTTGTACAATCTTCATTGTACACATAACATTCTTCAACCTAGTAAGTTAGCTAGCCACGAGATCACATCTACCTGATTTAATTTCACATATTTTGTTATGCCTTTTTTGAAATTTCAATTTAGTTACTTCTCGAGTCATCATGATTAAACCTTAGCCTATTAATTAGGGTAATTAATGATTCAATGAATTTGAGTTTTGATCTTTACTCCTTCCGTCCATTTTTATTTGTCTTTCTAAAAAATTTATTTGTCCACTATTATTTGTCATTTTAGATTTTCAATGAAACATTTACAATCTTTTTTTCAGTTTTATCCATATATACACTCTCTTTTTATCTCTTATAATTATTATTGCACAAAAAACTATAAGGATAATTTTGTCATTGTACATTTACTTCTATAGAAATTTATGTGTTTTAATCACCTTCTTAATAAGTATGCAATACTCTAAAACGTCAATTAAAAGTGGACGGAGGGAGTATTTGTTTTTGATAATTAAGAGCTGTTAGATTCTCTAAGAGGGTAGCAAAAGAGCAAGTCAAATTACTAAAACGATCCATCTCAGCACTAAAACGATACATTGAAGCAAGAATTTGAGTTCTATTGTATGTATTATTTGTTTTATACTAAATTACTATTACTATTCTGCTTTTTTGGGGTATAGGAGCAACACCAAAATTGGTTCTTCAATTGATGAATATCAAAGGTTTAAGCATTGCTCATGTCAAGAGTCATTTACAGGTATACAAATATTATTGCAAACTAGCTATTCTAGCTAAACTCTTTTTTTTTTTTTAATAATATTTTCTTTTTTCTTTAATTTGTTTGCCAATTTGACTTATTTATTTTTCTTTCCATCTATTTCTGTTGCCAGATGTACAGGAGCAAGAAGGTAGATGACACAAATCAAGGTACAATTTAAGGTTTTCTTTTTTGTATAAATAATCCTATATTATCTATATGAGACTAGGGTTTCTACGAACTTATAATTACAAGTTTAATTCTAATGAGAATATAGTATTAATTAATTTACTTGATTACATTTATGACAGCATTAGCTGATCATAGGCTTCTTGTAGAAAGTGGAGACAGAAATGCTTACAATCATCTCAGCCAGCTTCCCATGTTTCAAGCCTATAATAATCCAAGCCAAAGTTCACCCTATAGGTATATACCTAATTACACCAAGTTTGTATCAAATTCCTTCAAATGTTTTTTTAGTATAAATTACACTCTACTTATCTACGATGAAATTTACTTTTTTTTCATTTTATTTATTCATGTACGAGATACTAATCTCTCTTATATATGCATTGTTTATGTATGCTATATATATATAAGAAAAAGTTTTGTCATAAGTACAAAATTGTATCAGATAAAACAATCAAAAATAGAAAATTGGACCTAAATTACTCACCAATTAAAAAAAACACGTATAATTAAGAATGTTATTTAGGTCAAAAGTGTTAAAATTGACTCCTTTTTATTGTTTTGACTGAAAAAAAATATTGTTATCCAAGAATTTGTGTATAAGAATTTAATGTAATTTTTAGGATGAGTTTTGCTAGGGATACAAAATTATACCAACCAAAATAGCTAAAATTAGAAATTTGAGCCTAAATCATTCCGCCCATTAGAAAACACACATGATTAAAAATGGTAGTTGAACCAAAAAATATTAAAATGAATTTTTTTGACTGAAAAAATGTTATTACCCAAAACTTTATATTTTAGCAGAGATCAATTTAGTTTTACAAGTTATAATCACCAAATTATAATAATAAATAAAGGGAAGTAGAAGGAATTTTACTAAATTCTAGAGGATATAATTTGTAATTTGCCGTTATATAATTGATCATCATATTAGTGTTTGAATTTTTTTTTTTTGGATTTTTTTTTTGGTTTTCAACAGATATGGATATGGGGGCGCTTCTCTTGGTGTCTATGAAAACATGATGCATAGGCCTTTCATGGGTCGAAGTTCAATAGAAGAATGTGGTTCCGGATTTTATAGCAAAATGGCTGAAAGGATCATCAATAAGAACAATTATAACATCAAATATTGGACGACACACAACATTTTTCAAGAAGATTCCTCCAATTTTGATGAACTATCAACAAGCCATGAACAAAAAAATCGTGATCAGTTCCTATCATTTGGTAGTGGGCATGAACCTTTATGCACAAACACAAGATTATTATTGAACCAAGTAATAAATAATAATCCTAAAGCTGAAGATGTCAATATTCCCAACAACAACAACAAATTGCTAGTAGCATCAAATCCATTATTGGAAATGAAGAAGTCCACTATGAAAAGAAAGGCTTGTTCAGATCATCATATTGACCTTGATTTGGATCTATCTCTTAAATTAAATTCAAGGGCGAATACTACTTTTGAGAACAAAGGAGTAGACCATAGCAATAATCTATTATCACTCTCTTTGTACTCTCAATCATCATCTTCATCATATCATAGCATAATAATGAAGGAAGAACAACATGAAGATCATAATAATCATTGTATGCAAGAGAAAAGGACAAGTGATGGTCCTAATTTGGATCTGACTATATGAATGAGGACAAGTTCTGAGTGAGATCTTGCATTGAGGTTCTTGTCAGAAGAAAAATGATGCATTTAATTTGCATAACCAAATTAATTATTATTACATTTATCTGACTTAACTATATTTTTATATTTTAATTTCTTCTTGTCTTTTTTCTATATGTTGTGGACTGAATAATAATTTAATTTGTCTATCATGTAAGTAATAATAATAATACTTGGTGAACAATAAAAAAAATAGTCAAATCAGTCAATTAGTTAATTTGATAATTTTTTGGCTAAAAAATTTCATTTAAGAAGTTAATTTTTAGTGATCTGAATAATTATGGTCTCAAATCTCTATTGATAAGTTTTAACTGATTTTTTATTATACAAATAGCCGCACTCATTTAATATAATTTGGTGCTAAGAATCAGAATCTATCTCAAGGCTCAACACACTTGTATGAAAATGGTAAAATTAATTAAGCGAAAGGTTAGTGATGACACAATGCAAGTTATAAAAGAATCACAATTAAATAAATAAAAGAATAAAAGAGCTTTCTTGCACTTCCTAGATCAATGAGTATGATACTTAAACAATTATTTTTGCATGTTAATTTTTAACAGCTACTCATCAATCATCATACAATGAAACTTGTTTATTAATTAAGAATATATAGTGTTGACTTAATGACTTAAGTTTTATATTAAACAGTTAGATTCAATTAAACAGAGCCTGTATTTGATGAGGTTGAGCTAGCAATCGAATTTTAGTATCGATCAGGCTAGCAGCCAAAATGTTTTGGCTAAATAATTGACAAATTCTCGCAATTGCATTATCATTATTTTTATTAATTGCATTTTTTAAAGATTTTCTTCACTGATTTCCTATGGAAACTTGTTAATAAAATTTTCAAAAAGGGCAATAATTGAAAAATGTAAGATTTTTCTATATTCGAGATGCATTGCAATTTCAAAATCTTTTCATTCTTATTGGACTGAAAAAATTGGACTAAAAAATAAGGCCGGTCCGAGTTGATGCAACGACTCGAATGCAAAATTTTTAATGGAAAATATTTGATGCAAAATAACAAGTTAGTCAATATTATATTATGAACATTGCTTCTTTTACTTTAACAATACATATATTAGTTTACTTTCACTAAAAGATAGAGAATGAAGAGAAGGAGAAAAAAAATATACTTAATCAGTTAATTAGTTACTTACCCATATATGTATGGAATACAAGAGAGTAAATATTTCTAGTGTACATGAAGAATTATTGATTAATTATATATAACATATTTAATATAAAATGCACAATATATATAATATGTGATGCATAACATCTATCATCTATTTTGCACAACATATATCACATATTGCAATATCATTTTTCTTTACAACATGTGATATATATATAGTGCACATCATGTAATATATGATGTGCACAACATATAATATTTATTGTGTAATTTATATTATATATATTATGCACAACTTATTCACTGTTTTAACTAATTTTTTATTTTATATATAGCAATACCTTTTTTTATTAACACTCATGCCTTCTTCCACCCTTATTTGAAGATATTATTAATTTCTAACTAACTCCATTCCAAAATAGTTTTTCAATTAAAAAAAAAATTAAAACGACTATTATTTTGAAATAAAATGAGTAATTAATTAAAAAATTTGGCATTCAAGTACCCGATAAAGTATTTAAATCTATCAGTTTTTTATTATCTTTGCTTAATTAATAACTAGTGATGTTTTTGTTCCATTCATTATTTCAATTATATATTAGTTACCTGGAGCATTCACATGACAAAAGTTGCTTGTATATCAATATTACTGATTGATTACTTCTCACAGGAAATCTAAAGATGGAAAAAAGGAAGGTAATGGAAATGATATACACCATTTTATTCTAATTAAATGACAAACAACAACAAATATAAATTTGAAACTTTTCATAGCCTACATAAATACCAACATCTAAAAGAAGTGAGAGACTTATTTGAACACTTACTTTATTAGCATCTAATAATAGATGAATATAAATGAGTTTAGATCATCATCACATCTAATAATGATAATAATGTTGATGGGAAAATGTAACGCTCACTTTATTAGAACGTTGAAATCAAAGAACATTATTAATGACTTATTTGAATAAGATCGAAAACAAGATAGAACATCTTAGTTACTTAATGTCTTCTTTATTTCTTCAGCCAACTTTAGATTCATGGATCCCTAGGTTTCTTCGATGTTCCAGGAAAGTTGGCGAGACTCTTCTCTAACCCCTCTAGTATTTCTCTAATAACTCGGAGTTGCTCTGAGATCAAAAAGAAGATTCATAATGTGTTAGTAAACAATTGAAAGGAGGAATATAATGGGATATCAAAATTGTTTAAAACAACAGTCAAATAAAGTTCAGTAAGTTGTAGTCTATACCGTTATTAATTAAGGGTCAGTTTAGATAATTAATTTATTTCAATTAGTATGTATAAATAATTTATAAAAAACATCTTATTTTATATTTAAATATATAATAATAAAAATATTTTAAAAAATATATTTCTTAAGAAATTAGATATTCTGACTTATAAAAAAATACTAAAATAATTTCTTAAGAAGTATTAAATTATATTACTAATTATTAGAGAAAAAAATTATAAGACTGCTATCCCAACAGGTCCTAAGTTAAACTAGTCTTGAAATTGACTTAACCAAAAAATTTTGGCTATGATAATGAATTGATTAAGTGATTAAAATGTTACATTAAAAAGTTGTCATTCTCATTTTCACATGAATCACACTCATTTATACACAAGGATCCCTAATAATAAAAAATTAACTACCAATGTAGTCCCTCAATTTCTAATAATTATTAAAATTTATATTATTAAAACATTAAAATATATTTTGTTATATATGTTGACAACTATACAAGTTATATTAGGGTATAAAATCATTTATTATGTGTCTCTAATCGTTAATTTAAGTTTTGGGATTAGCTAGATAATTTCATAATATGATATAAGAACTTTAATTTCATGACAAAATTATCTAGAGTTTAAACCATATTCTAATGAAAAACATAAATGTTGGTGCTTTAGTAAGAAAAGAAGCATTTGTGTGACTTATTACCATCTTGGTCTCTAGATTGCATTAGCAAGCCCGCATGGACAACCCTCTCACGAGCAACCTGTGCTTCTAACATTCTGTTGGTAATTTGACGGTAAAGCGAGTCATATTTAAGAAGGGTATTTTCGACCTAGTCAAATAAATAAAAAGACAACACACAATTAGTGAAGTCAAAGAACAATAATATTTACACAAGAAACAATTATTTTAGCTACGAGCATAAACATCCGCAACAATAAACATATCCGCCGCAACAATGAGGTTGACAAGTGCACTAAGTAATTGTGAGTTTGGTAAAGTTTGTTGAGTAAGTGCTCCTTCTCTCAAAAAGCATAAGCTCTTTTTTTTGTTTGGTAACTCAAAAAGTCAAGGGACTTTTGCTCCTAATTTTTGAGAATCAAGGGTGCTCCTAGGAGCCACTAGGAGTAGCTTTTTGAGAGCTCAAAGAGCTCAGAAGTTTTTTTGAGAGCCACAATGTTACCAAACTAAGCCTAAGTAGTTGATTGTCATTTAAGAAAAATATTATTGGATTTAAATTTTATGGATGAAAATTTTTTTGCTGGGAGCCTCACCTGTCATTTTCAAATACGTCATCTGGGACAGTAATTTAGTCGAGGCGAATCTCTAAATACCATGAACATAAAAAAAAGTCTAAACATCGGCACACATAGTAACAGTAAAATACTTAAAAGGAAAACAAAAAAAGAACAAAAAAATGTTTGTTGTACAACATCAATACATCCAATTAGTATCCTATATATAACACACATTACAAATAAATAAGTGATACGCATTACGTATTTTAGTAATGACACACATATATGATATATTTTTTTGTGCTATTTCATGTTTTCGCTAGACCAATTTCATAACATGTATAACACGCATTACATATAACATATATTATATATAACACACGTTAAATAGTTATTGAATGTCATTTAAATATTCTATTACTGAAAAAGAACCAACGATTTGATTAAATTATGTACCGTCAGATTTTCAAGTCTTTCCTCAAGAGCTTTTATCTTGCTATCAAGCGCAAGACCATCCTCCTCCACGTAATCTTCCATTCTGCAAAAAAATAATTGTATAGAAACTAACCATTATATCTTAGGGCATGTTTGTTAATTGGGGAAAAACACACATGCGCGCGCACACACATATATATGTATATATATAATAATAATAATTTGGTTATATTCTTATAATTAATTCACCCTTCTTCTTCCATCATATCATCTTCGAGCTCCAAGTCCTCATCCTCACTAGGGAAATCTTCAACATTGGTTGGAGAATTAGGAGCCATAAGAATCTCATCATCAAGAGGTGATGGGATGTTAATATCTTGAGGCATAGGTGGTGGAGATTGAATATCAACACCAATTTGATCATCTTCGACAATGGTAGATGATGATGTTGTGTTGATTTCTTTCCCCTCCTCCATCTTCAAATTCCACAATTAAGTCTCAACCTACAATAACCAAAAACAATATACCCACCTAAGATTTAAGCACAACATTCAAGACATAATCAAGTATCATACCATAAATTTAATACATTAAGATAAATAGACAAAAATGAAAAAAAAAACTAGAAAATTACATTTGAAAGATGAAAGAGGATAAAATTAAATCTGAAAATTTACACACCTATAGTAAACAAGAGAGAGCGGAAGGAGTAGAAGATGGGTATGAATTATTTAGAGGAAATGGTGACCTTATATAGAGTTATCTAGGAGATCACTTTGATAACTCACCTTGATTAATTTTCGATTGTTTTATCTTTAATATGGTGTATAATTATCATTTTCCATTTATTTATTGAGCAAAATCTTAAATTAAATATTTACCACATTTTTACTACCTATAATAATCTAATAATTTGAATTAACAAGGATAATAATTAATAGTATTAGATTTTGCATCTTTATTGTACCAAAAAAAAAATCAGATTTTGCATATTTATTATAATTGTATTTAAATATTATCCTTTTTTGTTAAGTTTTAATTTGCCTTTGATTTTTTTGTTTATGGAAATAATATGTATTATATGTTAATGTTTGTAAATACATAGTGTACAATTATGGAACATAAATTATAATTTATCTCATATTTTTAGTTATAAGTTAACTGCTTTTCAAACCCTAAATTGTGAAATGTTGTAAATGACAGAAAAAGTAAAGAGAGAACCAAGGCTTGAAAGTAATACCGTATATTGAAAGATTGAATTTTACAATTTTATTTGTTACTCAAAACAGAGGAGAAGATATGAATATATATATATATATATATATATATATATATATATATATATATATATAACAAAAAGAAGGGAAGCCTAGAAGGAAAAAAGAAAAGACAACAAGCAATAACAGAAAAATAACAGAAGGATATAATAACAACTAACTAATACAGATAAGATGAAAAAGATAGAGATGCATAATTAAGTGACACCCCCCTCAATCTAGGTGTGCTAGGATTGTAGAAAGTCAATATGCCAAGTTTGGAAACATTTTGGAGATATGGACCTTGCTGCTAAAGGTCTAGGAGCTAAAGCCTTGGTAAATATATCAACCACTTTTTCATTTGAAGAGATAGGCAGGAGGTGGATAAGACCAGTTTGAATATGATCTCGGACCACGTGGCAGTCAATATCGATGTGCTTCGTTCGTTCGTGAAAAACGGGATTAACAACGATGTGAATAGCCGACTGATTGTCACAATATATTGCAATAGGTTTAGTGAAGGGAAACTGAAAGTCTTTGAGAAGATAAGATAACAATTGTCTCTCACATACTGTTTGAGCCAATGCGCGGTACTCGGCTTCAAAGAGGAACGAGCGACTGTGGGCTGCTTTTTACTTTTCCAAGAGATTGGTGAGGTGCCAAGGAAGAAGCAATAACTAGATGTAGATCTGCGAGTGTCAAGGCATGTTCCCCAGTCCAAATCTGTGTAAGCTGTAAGAGTAAGGTCCGAGGTGGCAGAAAAGAAGAGGCCAGATGCAGGAGATGATTTGAGGTACTTCAAAATGCGGTGCCCTGCCTGAAGATGTATATCTGTGGGAGCATCAATGTATTGGCTCAATTCTCCTATTGCATATGAGATATCAGGTCACGTGTTTGTGAGATAAATGAGGCGACCAACCAATCTTCTATAAGGTATCGGGTCTGTAAGAATGGTCCCAATATCTTTTGAAAGCTTGTGATTATAATCCATGGGCATAGTCATCGGTTTGTAGCCAAGGAGCCCTGCTTCTTGAATGCGGTCAAGAGCATATTTTCTCTGATATAAAGCAATACCACTAGTACGTAGTCCTAGTAACCTCCATAGTCAGATAAAACTTTAAAGAGCCTAGATCCTTGATGCTGAATTGTTGATCCAGAAATTGCTTTGTGTGTTCAATTTCAAAAATATCATTTCCAGCCAAAACTAAGTCATCTACATAAATGAGAATAACAGGAAATGTTTGAGGAGAATGTCTAACAAATAAGGAATAATCAGCTTTTAATTGAGTGTACCCGAGACGGAGGAGGATAGATGTAAGTTTAGCATTCCACTACCTACTAAATTGTTTGAGGCCATATATAGATTTGTGAAGCTAATTAGCTTGCATACTAAATCTGACTTGGGAAGAGAAAGGCCTGGTTGTGGTTTCATGTAAACCTCTTCTTGTAAAGCACCATGGAGAAAAACAGTGTTTACATCTAATTGATGAAGGTGCCAATGTTGAGAGGCTGCTAGAGACAGGAGAAGACGAAGAGTTGTCATTTTGACAACATGGCTGAAAGTGTCTAAGAAGTCAATACCTGATGTTTGAGTGAAACCTTTTGCAATAAGCCGTTATGTCTTGCAATGCTACCATCAGTGATATTTTAGTTTGAAGAACCATTTACAGCCTATTGCTTTCTTGTTGAGAGGTAAAGAGATAGGCTCCAAGTATGATTGTGTGCAAGAGCTGATAATTTTTCTGTAATAGCTTGTTTCCAGCATTCTTGTGACGAAGCTTCATCATAATTTCTTGGTTATGTATTGGCTGAAATGGCTAATGAAAAAGATTTCTGTTGTGGAGTTCAAGAAGTGTAAGATACATAATTGGATATTGGGTACCTGTAGTTAGAAGAGAAAGTTGGGGTTGTGGAAGTGGTTGACAAACAATAGTAATCCTTGAGATACTTTGGCGGTTTGGTGATTCTGGATGACTTTCGAACATGGGGTATATGGGTAGGTTGAGAGGAATGTTGAGATGAATGTGGTTGTGCGTTTGAAACTTGAGGCACATGATCTGATGCATCTTGTATGGAAGAGTTGGTATGAAGAGGAGAATGTGTAGAATCTTGAGCAATGCGATGTATCACAGGGTTAGAAGTAATATAATCATCATAAGCAAAAGGATCAATGTTACATAACGCCGATGGGGGGGATAGTTCTGCAGATTGTTGCTTGTTGAGATAAGAAAAAATAAGTTCATAAAATTCAACATTCCGAGATACAAACAAGGTGTTAGAACTAATATCCAACGGAATAAATCCTTTTGTTCCATCCTTATAATAACCCATGAAGACACATTTCCTTGTTCTAGGATAAAGTTTTCTTCTATGTGCAGTAATAGTTGATGCAAAAGCCAAACAACCAAAAACTCTAAGATCCTCAAGGTTGGATGGTTTGTTATGAATTTCTTCATATGGGGTAACATTGTTCAATAAAGGAGTTGTCAACCTATTAATGATATAGGCTGAATGTTGCATCGCATAATGGCAATAACATTTAAGAACATTAGATTGAAAAAGAATGACCCTAGTGACATTCAAAAGATGTTGGTGCTTTCGTTCAACAACCCCATTTTGTTGGGGTGTTTCAACACATGAGATTTGATGAATTATGCCTTTAGAATTGTAAAAATCAAGAAGATGAAATTCAGTGTAAAATATCTTTACATTGTCAGTGCATCAAAATTAAACTCCTATTTCTACTTCACAAGAAACGTGCGTGAAAAAAGTGAAAGTAACTATTTCTTTGTGATGTTTTTAGGTGATGGTTGTGAGTGTTGTCTATGGGGTCCTCAAGATCTTTTCAACCGAAGGGTCTGCATCAATTGTTGCGAAGACGATGATAATGCCAAAAACTCTAAGAATCAATAGGCTAAGAATAATAGTCATTTACTTCTGTTATGCCTCTAATAATAAAGCATGGAGTCTACATTTGGATATGTTCTGTCATAAATGGTTGTATTGTTCAATAGCAAATAAAAATAATAATAATCTTTTGTAAAACAAAAAGGAATCAATGCGAAACAATCTTTCTTTACATTTGCATATTGTCGCTATCATCGATTTGAGGACATCTTTGTTTCAAGATTCCATTACTTCGATGCGTATACAAAGAATAATCCAGTTTAGAATTTTTGTTTCAATCAATATCCTATAAAATTTCATCTTACACAACCGATACTGAAAAATTCATAATTTTTTGTTAAAATTGTGTTATTTAAAAAATTTCGAGGAGTTGAATTCCCTAAACATTAAAGAATACACATATTTCAAGTAAAAGAGGTAGCTCTCTAAGTTCTAATGCAATCGTCAAAAATTGTAAAGTATATTTTTATTTTGTTCCCTCGAGAGACATTCTGATAAATATAAATCGAATATTGGGTGTATCACATGTTCGTAGGCATATACATATCTCGGTACAATACTGAGACAAATAGAGAATTTAAAGTTATCTCTTGTACCAGCTGCTATCAAGATTTGGATAAAATGTTTATTTTTTTTACATTTCTTTTTTGAAGACTCGGATGTAGTTGGCATGTTGGAATATTTAAAATCTAGTTAAAGAATATGTTATTTTTAAAAATGTTATGCTGAAATATTATTATTATTAAAAATGCCACATTTATGAACTTTTATGTTTATCCATTTTCAAATGCACAAATATTATGATGGTAAATAGCACGTCCACAAAAAAAAATTAGAATAATTGCTCGGAAGAAAATAATTGAATATTACTGCTACAAAACTAAATATAAATTTTTATATCAATATATTTGTTCCCGATTGGTACCCATTAAAAAATTTGGAGATATACTAACATTCCATCATTCCAATAAATTTTTGTAAAAGCAAATTTAAATGTTAGACCTTGCAAACACCAAGTATCTCCTAAGAATTTGAGCATAAGTATAACATTTTCTCGTAACATTTGTTTGATTGAATTTATTAAAATTATAAATGTAGTCTCAAACAAGATACATGTTGTTAGTCAAGTTGAATAAATGTAAGTCATTGAAAATACGCTTAATATTTTTCTACTTCCTCATTAGTATTTAGTTTATTAAAATATCAAAATAGACATTTTCGTTATCTCGACATACTTATTAAGTCATTATCAGAAACACTTTTTTTGCATTAGAAAAGATAAGTATTCTTCTACTAATTAACTTTTTTTGTAATCATAAAATGGTAGTCAACTACTATATTAGATGAAATATCTCATTAGAAGAGTGTATGAGCGTATGATAATATTAAAATAAAATATTTCATCTTACCCATATTTCAAAATCAATATACAATATATAATAGTTATTCAAATCGTTATTTTTTTTTGATATAACCATTTATAAATCTGTAATATCTTTTATTATAATATAAGATTATCAATGTTATGTGAATTAAGTCAACAAAAATTATAGCCATATATTGACTAAATATATATGTCTAGTTTATTAAGTATTTTGAGTCTTTGATACAATGTATCTAATTATTTATATATCCTTTTATATATATATATATATATATATATATATATATATATTTATATATTTATATGTTAACTTCTTAAACCTTTTGACTGTTATTATATCTATATATGTTTTAATGGGGTTTTGTAAGTCAAGAAATTAAGTCAACAAAATTAACTCATGAAATACATTGACCAATTATTAGTATTCCCATCTTTTTTTTTTAATTTTTGAGACCACATACAATGCATTAATCATAGGTCTAGAATTCCAACTGTGCTTTGGTTGCTAAAACAAATGTAATTATAAATATGTGAGGTTCATAAGGAGTGAGAACATAGAAGATAATGAAGATGGCAAAAAACAGAGCTTTTATCATTAATTTCTCATGTCTTTTGCTTGTGGGGTTCATATTCATATCTGCAAATGCAGACATTGCAAATGCTCAAAATCTTGTCTCATCAAATAAAGTTTCGATCAGTCAGAATGGTGGTAACATCGGTAAAGTCAATATCTCTTCATCTATTCGAAACAATTATTTTCATCAATTGCTAAATCACATGAAACGTGTATAAATTGAAAGTTGCTCTATTGTTGTGATGTTTCTAGGTGATGACTGTGAGTGTTGTCTATGGGGTTCCCAAGATCCTTTCAACCCAAAGGTCTGCGTCCAGTGCTGCGAAGAGAATGGTAATGTGAAAAACTCAGAGATTCAAAAGGTTGAGATCACTCAGCAAGGCGGTAGCATCGGTAAAGTCAATTTCTCTTCATTACTTCGATATTAATCTTCCAATCTATTTCAAATTTACATGAAACGTGCGTGAATAAATTGAATCTAACTCTGTTGTTGTGATTTTTTTAGGTGATGAGTGTAAGTGTTGTCTATGGGGTTCTCAAGATCCTTTCAACCCAAGGGTCTGCGTCCAGTGCTGTGAAGACCATGGTAATGTTAAAAACTCAGAGGTTCAAAAGGATGAGACTAGTCAGCACGGTGGTGGCATCGGTAAAGTTAATTTCTCTTTATGATTTTGAAATCAATCTTCCCATTTCTTTCTAGAATTTAATTTTCATCCACTAACAGTGTACAACTTTTTTATACAGTCATCCAATCATGTACTGCCATGTCAGTCATGATTGTGTGTCATCTTTCTCACTATTTGAAAAGTCATACCAACAAAGTGTTTTGATTGGATGACAGTGTAAAATATCTTTACAGTGTCAGTGCATCAAAATTAAACTCTTATTTCTACTTCACAAGAAACGTGCGCGAAAAAAGTGAAAGTAACTATTTCTTTGTGATGTTTTTAGGTGATGGTTGTGAGTGTTGTTTATGGGGTCCTCAAGATCTTTTCAACCGAAGGGTCTGCATCCATTGTTGCGAAGACGACGATAATGCCAAAAACTCTAAGAACCAATAGGTTAAGAATAATAGTCATTTACTTCTGTTATGCCCCTAATAATAAAGCATGAAGTCTACATTAGGATATGTTCTCTCATAAATGGTTGTATTGTTCAATAGCAAATTAAAAAATTAATCTTTTGTAAAACAAAAAGGAATCAATGGGAAACAATCTTTCTTTTACATTTGCATATTGTCACCATCATCGATTTGAGGACATCTTTGTTTCAAGATTCCATTACTTCGATGCGTATACAAAGAATAATCTAGTTTAGAATTTTTGCTTCAATCAATATCTTATAAAATTTCATCTTACACAACCGGTATTGAAAAATTCATAATTTTTTGTTAAAATTGTGTTGTTTTAAAAATTTCGAGGAGTTGAATTCTCTAAACATTTAAGAACACACATATTTCAATAAGTAAAAGCGGTAGCTCTCTAAGTTCTAATGCAATCGTCAAAAACTGTAAAATATATTTTTATTTTGTTGCCTCGAAAGTCATTCTGATGAATATAAATCGAATATTGGGTGTATCACATGTTCGTATACATATCTCGGTACAGTACTGAGAAAAATTGAGAATTTAAAGTTATCCCTTGTACCAGCTGCTATTAAAATTTGGATAAAATTATTTTTTTTTACATCTTGTTTTTGAAGACTCCTATATAGTTGGCATGTTGGAATATTTAAAATCTATTTAAAGAATATGTTATTTTTAAAGATGTTACGTTGAAAAATATTATTATTATTATTAAAAAATGCCACATTTATGAAATTTTATGTTTATCCATTTTCAAATGCACAAATATTATGATGGTAAATAGCACGTCCACAAAAAAAATTGAATAATTGCTCGAAATAAAACAATTGAATATTATTTCTAGAAAACTAAATATAAATTTTTAAATCAATATATTTGTTCCCGATAGATTCCCATTAAAAAATTTGGAGATATACTAAAACTATAAATCCAATAACTTTTTTTAAAAGTAAATTTAAATTTTAGACCTTGCAAACACTAAGTATCTCCAAAGAATTTGAGCATAAGTATAACATTTTTTTGTAATATTTGTTCGATTGAATTTATTAAGATTATAAATGTAGTCTTGAACAAGATACATGTTGCTAATCAAGTTGAATAAATGTAAGTCATCGAAATATGCTTAATATTTTTCTACTTCCTCACTAGTATTAGTTTATTAAAATATCAAAATAGACATTTTCATTATCTCAACATACTTATTAAGTCATTATCAGAAACACTTTTTCGCATTAGAAAGTATAAGTATTCTTCTACAAATTAACTTTTTTTGTAATCATAAAATGGTAGTCAACTACTATATTAGATGAAATATCTCATTAGAAGAGTGTATGAGCGTATGATAATATTAAAATAAAATATTTCATCGTATCCATATTTCAAAATCAATATACAATAATATATAATATTTATTCCAATCATTATTTTTCTAATATGATGTATTCATTTATAAATCTGTAATATCTTTTGCTATAATATAAGATTATCATTGTTTTGTGAATCAAGTCAACAAAAATTATAGCCATATATTGACTGAATAAATATGTCTCATTTATTAAATATTTTGAGTCTTTGATACAATGTATCTAATTATATATATATATATATATATATATATATATATATATATATATATGTTAAATTCTTAAACCTTTGACTGTTATTATATCTATATACATTTAAATGAGGTTTTGTAATTCAAGAAATTAAGTTAACAAAATTAACTCATGAAATATATTGACTAATAATTATTAGTATTTTCATATTTTTTATAAGTTTATGAGACCACATACAATGCATTAATCATAGGTCTATAATTCCAACTGTGCTTTGGTTGCTAAAGCAAATGTAATTATAAATATGTGAGGTTCATAAAGAGATGTGAACATATAAGATGATAAAGATGGCGAAAAACAGAGCTTTTATCATTAATTTCTCATGCCTTTTGCTTGTGGGGTTCATATTCATATATGCAAATGCAGACATTGAAAATGCTCAAAATCGTGTATCATCAAATAAAGTTTCGATCAGTCAGCATGGTGGTAGCATCGGTAAAATCAATATCTCTTCATCGATTCAAAACAATTATTTTCATCAATTGCTAAATCACATGAGACGTGAATAAATTGAAAGTTACTCTATTGTTGTGATGTTTATAGGTGATGACTGTAAGTGTTGTATATGGGGTCCCCTAGATCCTTTAGACCCAAAGGTCTGCGTCCAATGCTGCGAAGAGAATGGTAATGTGAAAAACTTAGAGATTCAAAAGGTTGAGATCACTCAACACGGTGGTAGCAGCAGTAAAGTCATTTTCTCTTCATTTCGATATTAATCTTCCAATCTATTTCAAATTTACATGAAACGTGCGTGAATAAATTGAAACTAACTCTATTGTTGTGATTTTTTTAGGTGATGAGTGTGAGTGTTGTCTATGGGGTTCTCAAGATCCTTTCAATCCAAAGGTCTGTGTCCAGTGCTGCGAAGACGACAATGGTAATGTTAAAAACTCAGAGGTTCTAAAGGATGAGACCAGTCAGCACGGTGATGGTATCGGTAAAGTCAATTTCTCTTCATGATTTTGAAATTAATCTTCCCATTTTTTTCTAGGATTTAATTTTCATCCACTGACGGTGTACAACTTTTTATACAGTCATCCAATCATGTACTGCCACTTCAGTCATGATTCTATGTTCTCTCTCTCACTATTTGAAAAGTCATACAAACGAAGTGTTTTAATTGGGTGACAATGTAAAATATCTTTACAGTGTCAGTGCATCAAAATTAAATTCTTATTTCTAATTCACAAGAAATGTGCGTGAAAAAAGTGAAAGTAACTTTTTCCATGTGATGATTTTAGGTGATGGTTGTGAGTGTTGTCTATGGGGTCCTCAAGATCTTTTCAACCGAAGGGTCTGCATCCATTGTTGCGAAGACGATGATAATGCCAAAAACTCTAAGAATCAATAGGCTAAGAATAATAGTCATTTACTTCTGTTATGCCTCTAATAATAAAGCATGGAGTCTACATATGGATATGTTCTCTCACAAATGGTTGTATTGTTTAATAGCAAATGAAAAAATTAATCTTTTGTAAAACAAAAAGGAATCAATGGGAAACAATCTTTCTTTTACATTTGCATATTGTCGCCATCATCGATTTGAGGACATCTTTGTTTCAAGATTCCATTACTTCGATGCGTATACAAAGAATAATCTAGTTTAGAATTTTTGCTTCAATCAATATCCTATAAAATTTCATCTTACACAACCGGTATTGAAAAATTCATAATTTTTTGTTAAAATTGTGTTGTTTTAAAAATTTAGAGGAGTTGAATTCTCTAAACATTTCAGAACACACATATTTCAAGTAAAAGCGGTAGCTCTCTAAGTTCTAATGCAATCGTCAAAAACTGTAAAATATATTTTTATTTTGTTTCCTCGAGAGACATTCTGGTGAATATAAATCGAATATTGGGTGTATCACTTGTTCGTAGGCATATACATATCTCGAAAAAGAACTGCTCCCAAGATTGAATGGCAACAGTGTAATTGTCATTGGCTACTGAAAAGATGTTGAGTGCTTCTTCTCCGCCCCAATCGTAAGAATCATCCAGTAGCACAAGACGCTGGAGCTCGAGATTCATACGTTTGCCCATCAGCTACAAGAGAAACCATTTAAAACAATTTTGAAATTGTTCTCAGAAATCAAGATCTGACGTTTTAAGATGGTTTCCCATGAAAGGAAAAAGGCAAGAGTAACGGATCCCCTAAAGGGGAACCAAGCTCCGACGTCACCGCTCCGAATGGAATAAAAATACAAAGTTTATAAAGTTAAAAGCTAAAAGCTAAAAGCTAAAAGCTAAAAGCTAAAAGGGGACTAAAAGTCTTTCCTCAAAATTATTAAGACTCTCCTAGAAATTCTAAATAGAACCTAGGACGGTACTCGAGTAAGGGTGACCGCGGTCAATTTGTCAGAAAGGGTGCGAAACGCGAACACACAACCCAATAATCACAAGATTCACAGCAGAGAATGTTTTGCCAAGAAACAAAAAGAGAAGCCACTTCAGAAGCAAGAAAATCATAAGAAAGGCCAAAAGATTCATAAACCTAAGCCTCAAATGCTAGCAAAAGCTTCAAAGAATAAAAGCCCATAAACTTCAAGTAAAAATGGAGTACTTACTTAGAGAAATGAAGAGAAATCGATCAATAGCTTCTTGAAGGGAGTGTCGGTGAATGAAGACGTCACTGGAAGCCGCCGAACGAAGGTCTCCTTAAAGATGGCTAGTGTTTGCAAGAAGAGAGTAGAGGAATGGCAGAAAAGAGTCAAGAGGAATCGAGGAATACGAACGAAAAAGATGACGGAACACTGCCCAACGCGAGATTTATAGCGCCAAAAAAAGGGTCTTTTTCCGGCATTTCACATGCCAATCCAGGGGCATTTTTGGAAAACCTGAAAACCATCTCGGAGACATTTCGTCTCTATCCGACATGTGTCACACATTGAGCGGCATGATGGGATGTGAAAAGACGTGCATCAGAGGGGTTGTGGGTGCGAATTGCGAGACACAGATTGATATTTCAACTCGAACCTCGACCCTGGCCCGATGTCCGAGTTGGGGGCAATGTTAACAACCCGTATTAGGGGCCCAATTCAGAAACCCAATTCAACGACCCAAAAGGACGACCTACGACAAGATGCCAAATGAACGAATATAAAGGCCTAAGGTTGGACCTCTAACGCCATCCGATGGGACCAGTCCAGACCGAGACCCAAGTAACATCGAATGACCCAACGCGAATGGGCCAAAAGACGGACCCGAGTATGGGTCATACCACCCGACATGCGGTAGATAAGATCAAATCCCCCACTTAGGGCGGAGCTTCGATGATAGTGGATAACGACGTCGAGGATCCCGGAGCCACAACAAACACTACAAGGATCGACCTAGCACGCTATGAAAAACTAGATAAGTGTTATCCCAAGACATTCGGAGATGGTTACTCCGGAAGGGGCTCGCTTCCCCTATATAAATAGGGTGTCACTCTGAGTGAATCAAGTACTCTTTCAGTTTATTTTCCAAGCTATAGCACCCACTTACTTAGGCTTCGGTGTCCTTTTCCGGGAAATACCCTCGATGCCTTGGAGAGTAGTAGCGCAAAGAGTTCAGAGACAGACAATAGTTCTACCTAAGCGAAAGGTACGTAACAATCCCTACGGATGTTTTTATATTAGGGTGGCTTCATCCTTAATTTGTATTATATATATTTAGTATAACAATTATATTTTTTTATAATATTATAATAGTTAAATAATTGTTATGAGTGTTAAAAATTTTATATAATAATAGTTCTTACTTATATCAAGTTATTTAAGTTTTTTATTTTGTGAATTCATCGTTTAGAATTATATATTATCCTAATATCGATGAGATCTTTAAAATTCTAAATTTTTAGAGTGGAATTTCTTTTTATAGTTATATTTTTTTTCTTATTATATTGAAAGCTAAGCATATTTTCTTTTTTAAATTAATTGAAATTAATTGAATTTAAGAGGTGAAGGATAATATGGTCCCAATAAAGTTGGAACCATTACATGGAATTTTAATTTTATTGCTTAATTGTCCTTCCTTCCCTTAATTAATATTTTATTAAATTTATCATTTAATCCTCTTACATTTTATTTTATTTTAACAAATAAACCCTATTAGACTCTTTGGTAAACCCTAATCTTAAACTCATCCTCATCCAAACCCAAATCTAATATGTAGGATTGAATTCGAGCTTGAAAGCAATCCAGCGCCACACCTCTCTTCCCACACCAAACTTGTTGCTGTGCTATTATTATGGCAAGCGCAAAAAATCGGTATCGTCATATGCCACTCCCAGCCCCATTCATTCGTTCATCCCTTCCCAACTTCTATCCACTCTTTCTTTCTTTCAATCTCTCTTCCCTTAAAATTATCCATCTGCCCCCCTTTTCAATTTGTGTCCCTATCCTGGGATGAATGAATTGATGCCCCTTACTACCTACCTACTTTCTTCTTCTTCTTATTCACTTTTTTCTATTTTCTTCTTTATCAAACTTACTATCTTATGATACAGTAAAGATCAAATTAATTTAATGTAATTAACCTTATACAATAATTCCATAATAACACTTAATTACTACTACAATAACAGAAAGGGGGTGGGCTTAGCTACAAGTGCCTCGGGATTATATATGTGATGTGACTAGAATACAACACAACTAAGCAACCTAATCAAGCTGTAATACAAATGATAAAATTACAATTATGAAGTTGTAAACTAGTTTAGTTTGCTAATTCTATCGTTGAGCTGAAGAGATGATGGGATCAAGGTCCGCTTAGAAGGTCGCGGTTAGTGTAGTGATCATGATCGACACTGGTCATGATGGTGGCGGTGTCCACAGCGGATCTTGAACCGGCTGCGAATTGGGTGCTAATTTGGATGCATGAGGAAGGGTTTGGGTGATGATGAGCTTGAGATTAGGGTTTACCAAAGAATCTAATAGGATTTATTTGTAAAATGTAAAAGGATTAAATGATAAATTTAATAAAATATTTATTATAGGAAGGAAGGACAATTAAGCAATAAAATTAAAATTTCATGTAATGGTCCCAACTTTATTAGGACCATGTTATCCTTCACCTATTTTATATTAATTTACTTACTATAACTTTTATAATATTTTAAAATTATTAATTTTATTTTGATGTACCCGTGCAAACACACGGAAAATTTAACTAGTTAAATATACAAATTTAAGCTCACTGCACTTTTGTAAACGTCACAAATAGTTCCAGCATGCCAAAGTTTTGTGGCCCATATCATGAGGAAAACTGAGTGGTAGTTGGAACTTGGAATATATATTTTTCCTTGTCCGTACTCTCAATTGGTCATTTTTTTTGTTTCACATTGTATCCCTGGTGTTCCAGAAGATTAAGAACTAGTCAATTGCGAATCTGAGTTCCATTTAAGGGTTTGTCGCTGGTCAATGGGTTGCTGTATACACAAGGCGGGGATTGAACCCCCAACCCTTACTTAAGCGGACAAGAAAGCTAAACACTTTGATCAACCCAAATTGGTTTCACTCGGTCATTTTGACCGGGGAGAAGCGTGTTAAATTCAAGTTTAATTTTTTTTATATAATTTATACTGCTCATTATTTAACTTGGACCAATTGCAATAAAAAAAATTACAAATAGATGGTTATTGTCATTTCTACTTACACTAAATTCTATTTGTAAATTATTAAAGTTTATTTCTTATTATTCAATTAATATAATAGTTAGTTTAAATACTTTTTACTTATTAATTAGTATATATTAAAATGTTATTCAGTATCGTGCAACGTTACTGAAAATAATTATTATTAATTTAATAAAAAATATGTATCTATTTAGAAACAAATAGTAATTAGTACAATAATTTATTATATATTATTATTTTTTATTTTATAACATATAGAGTATATGTTAATTAAAAACTAATAATTAACTAAATGACACACTAGTTTATTATTAGTGATATTTTTTACTATTAATTTTTATTGACACTTAAATAGTATAAATATTAAAATATTACTTTTGTTTTTTATCATGATACTCTTTTAATATATGCATGTACTGTCAAAGTTTGAGTCCTAAATTAAATGTTTAAGAAAAATAGCTAATTACCACTTGTATTAATTCTCATAATTAATTAATTCAATGAATGGAATTGTCAAAACATCATACAATTATATGTTCATTTAATATTTAAAAAATATCAAAATATCATATATGATAAAATACCATTGTATATGGTATATTTTGGTTTAATAATTTTAGTATTATCATTAATAATTACTACTCATTCTTACTTATTTTTCTGATTTAAAATGCCTTTATCTATATTTATCAAGCAACTTTTTTTCTCAAGAAAATTAAAAAGACTAATATGTAATTATATGTTTATATATGTTACATATACATTACGTATATAATGATTATGTAAATTAAACGAGAGGCATATATAGTTAAATTAATTTAATTTAGCAATTAAATATCTTGAATGGTGAAATTAATTTTTAATTAAATTAATAGCATTACATCAAAATATTAAATTAATTGTATGTAATAATTACCTTTAATAACAACAATTAAAATATAAAAAGAACATATCAGTAAATTCATAAAAATATTTAATGTGAATGGAAATGGGAATACGGTAGCTTTGCTTCTTAGACTACTAGTATCATACTCCCTCCGTCCATCAATAACTGACATTTTAGACTTTTCACGGTTATTAAGAATGTAATTAAAGCACACAACTTCATATGTAAAAATTATATATAATGACTAAATTGTCCTTTTAATTTTTTGTGTAATAATTATTATAAGAGATATGGAAGAGAATATTGCATGTGAGGATAAAATTGGAAAAAGAATAATAAATGCTTTCTTAAAATTCTAAAGTGACAAATAATATTGGACAAGAGGATTTTCTAGAAAGATAATTATTTGTGGACGGAGGGAGTACTATCGTATACCACTCATTGACTAAATACCTCCATTTTAAAATAACATGCTTTTAAATTGATTTTAATTTGTATAAAAAATATATTAAAATAATTATATTATTTTTCATATTTCTATTAGTATATTTTTTAAATAAATTGCATTAAAAATAAAATTAATATATCATCACTAAATATATATTAAAAAACTAAAAATAATGATTAATATTAAATAAAATTTTAAGCATTAAACCACATTATTTTAAAATGAGGATTACTTTGCAAGCCACCGTTACGCATTTATGAGAGCAAAATATCACCCTGTAATACCTCGGGTATTCTGAGTTAGTTTCAGTAAGAGATCACAGTACACCCGGGGAGATAGAACCGCGTGAGTCCCACCTCGCCACCCTTTTTCCTTTCTCTTTCCCCCTCTTTCCCCTTCCATTCCCGTAACCCCGTTTTCTCTCTCTTTTTCTTTCTTTCTTTCTTCTTCTCCATTTCTCCCTCTCATATCTCTCACAAACCCTCATTAATCTCCATCAATCTTCAAGATTCAAGTTAGCATTGGTCATCTAGTATATTGTGGGTAAGTGTAGAGTATTTCTTTTTCTCCATTGATGTCTATTTCTCTTCAATCTCGGTTTTGGGGTTTTAGGGTTTAAATTGGGGGTTTTTGAGTTTGTTGAGAATTTGAGGTTTATGATGTGTTCTCTAGGGTCTCATTCAACTAGGGAAGCTCCGGGTAGCTCATCCTAGCTCCGGGTGGTGTCTTGGAGCTCATCGGAGTAATTTGTGAGTAATGGGTTATTTATGGTTTATGTATGATTTTGAATGTTGTTGTGAATTTCTTGCTATGATAGTTGTTAAGGACTGAGATTGATTGATATAGGATTGATATTGCATGTTGGTTATGTTTGATTTGGATGAGTTGTGGTGAAAATGTGGATTTGGGGATGATTTTCGAACAATTTTCTGCAGAATTTCGTCTCTGACCCAGGTTGTAATCGATTACAACGACTTGGTAATCGATTACTGTAATCGATTACCAAGACTCTGTAATCGATTACCACGGGTTGGTAATCGATTACTGACTGTAATCGATTACCACAGGTTGGTAATCGATTACAGGCTGCCAAAATTTACAAAAAATTTCCTTCCATTGCGAAATCTGATGTTGGTAATCGATTACAGGGGGTCTGTAATCGATTACAGCAGTACTGAAACTCTATTTTCAAGACTTTAACTCAAAATTTCCATATTTTAAAGTTAGTTACTCAAATCCATTCGTTCACCACTACCCCAAACTTATTACTTGGATGTTTATGATGTCATAAAAATGACGATTTGAGTGTAATGCGATATGTGATTATGAAATGATAATTTGACATTGGATGAGAGTGGATGTGTGAGAATTTAGAAATTTCCTTGCTTATGTATTAATATGATGCTGATGATATGATGATGAAACGATGATGCATGAGTGATATGTAAATGTTGTGATGATGATGATGAATTACTTATGCTGTGATTATGAATTATATGTGCCACTAACAACGCTAAATAAGATAAAAATCGAATGAATTAAGAGATGGTATAACGACCTGAGGAGGGGCATAGCTCGCGGGGTCGTAAATGGGAAACCTGATGAGGGGCATAGCTCGCAGGACATCCATACTTCCTATGAACATGAGTCGGGGCCGAGCTCCAGGTGTTCATAGGTTAAAAGCTACCAAGATAAAGAGACTGTATAAGAACGATGGATTCGATACATATATGTTATTGGTTTGTGTTGTGACTGCATTGCACTGTTATATGTTTTATAAACTGTTTATAACCCTTATTCACTGAGCGTATGACTCACCCATTCATACAAAACATTTTCAGATTCAGGTGCAGATCCGGAGGCGAATCCTTCCGTTCCTCCAAGCTCTTAGATTTGGTGAGCCTCAACGTTAGAGGGGCTATGTTATTGTCTTTTGTCTTTGTAGTATGCTCCATAAGATTACAAATAGGATCGTCTATTTTATGTGTATTTGAGATAGTCTAATTAAGACTTGCTGTAATATGTTGATTCTGAGTAAGCAGGATGTTATGACTGTATTCAGTGTGTTTTAGGGGTGATACCTTGAGAGTCCTATTTTATGTATGGATTTTATATGATTTGTGATGTTAAAGTAGTTGTGGTTATTGCTGTTTAGCTGGGTTATTGTGTGGAAAAACATGTTAAGGCTGACATGAGACTAGGTGTCCCATGTGCCGGTCACGGATCCGAGTTGGGTCGTGACACCATCTATTTCTCATTCTCATTAGACGTGCATGAATAAATTGAAAGTAACCCTATTAATGTGATGTCATTAGGAGATGACTATAAATGTTGTCTATGGGGTTCTCAAGATCCTTTCAACCCAAGGGTCTGCGTGCAGTGCTGCGAAGACAATGATGATGCGAAAGACTCAGAGGTACAAAAGGTTCAGATCAGTCAGCACAGTGGTAGCATCGGTAAATTCAATTTCTCTTCATGATTTTGAAATTAATATTCCCATCTATTTCTAATTCTCATTAGACGTGCATGAATAAATTGAAAGTAACCCTATTAATGTGATGTCTTTAGGAGATGATTGTAAGTGTTGTTTATGGGGTTCTCAAGATCCTTTCAACCCAAGGGTCTGCGTCCAGTGCTGCGAAGACAATGATGATGGGAAAAACTCCAAGATTCAGAAGGTTAAGAACAACAGTCATTGAGTTCTGTTATACTTCTAATAGTGAAGCATGGAATCTACATTTGAATAAGTTCTCTGAGTAGTGGTTGTATTGTTCAATAGCAAATAAAAAGTAATCTCATGTAAAAACGTGAAGGAATCAATGGGAAACAATTTTTCTTTACATATGCACCTTCTAGATATATTTCAATTTGATATAGTTTGCGAGTAATTCCCGCCTTCATTGAGTTGAGGACATCTCTGCTCTGAGATTCCATTACTTCGATGCGTATAAAAAGAATAATTTGTTTTGGAATTTTCATTTCAATCAATATCCTACAAAATCTCATCTTATACACGTACAGTTGGTGCGAGAAAATTCATAACTTATTTTATTAAAATTATGTGCTTTAAATATTTTGAGGAGTTAAATTCTATAAACATTTAACAACAATCATATTTCAAGTGAAAGAAGTAGTTCTCTAAATTCTAATACAATCGTTAAAAATTCTAAAATATCTTTTTATTTTATTGTCTCAAGAGACATTATGATGAATATCTGAGACGGATAGAAAACTTAAAGTTATCCATTGTTCCAATTGCCATCAAGATTTGGTTAAACTATCTAAATTTTTTTTATATCTTGTTGGTGAAGACTCAATTGTAGTTGACATATTGAAAAATTTAAAATCTAGTTAAAGAATATGTTATTATGAAATATGCTATGTTAATAAAAATTACTATTATTAAAAAATGCCACAAATATGAACTCCTCTGTTTGTCCATTTTCAAATGCATAAATATTGTGAAGGTAAATATAGCACGCTCAAAAAAAAAAATTGTTGTCAAGAAAATATTTGAGTATTTATGGTTGGAAACTATAAAAGAAATTTTTAATGAATATATTTGTCCCTAATAGATTCCAATTAAAAAATTTGGAAACATACTAAAATTATATCATTCCAATAACTTTTAGTCAAAGTAATTTGAATGTTAGAACTTGAAAACATTAAGAGTCTCCCAAGAATTTGAGCATAAGTATAGTATTTTCTCGTAATATTTTTTTATTTAATTTATAAAGATTAAAATGTAGTCTCAAAAGCGATACATGTTGTTAGTCAAGTTAAATAAACGTAAGTTTCTAAAAATACGCATATTTTTCTACTTCCTCATTTGTATTAGTTTATTGAAATATCGAAATACAACTTTGCTTTATCTGGACATACTTATTATGTTAATATTAGAAACACTTTTTCGCATTAGAAAATACAATTATTGTTCTTCTACTTTACTTTTTCGTGATATCAAATAACAGCCAACTATATAAGATGATATATCTCAGTAAAAGAGTGTATCAGTGTATGATAATATTAAAAGAAGACATTTCATCTTATCTATATTTCAAAATCCATCTACGATATATAATAGTTATTCTACTCGTCATTTATTTAACATCATGCCTTTATTTATAAAACTATAACATCTTTAATTATAAAATAAGATTATCATTGTTAAGGGAATTAAGTCAACAAAAATTATAGTCATATATTGACTAATTAAATATATATCATTTATTAAATAGTTTGAGCCTTTGATACAATGTATCTAATTATTAATATATACTTATATATATGTCTACTTCGTAAAGCTAAAACTGAAATTATATCTATATATATTGAAATGAGGTTTTTTAATCCAAGAAATTAAGTCAATAAAATTAACTCATGAAATACTTTGACTAATTAATTGTATTCCCATATTTTTTTAAAGTTTTTGAGACCACATACAATGCATTATTACAGAGTTCTAGAATTTCAACTATGCTTCGGCTGCGAAAGCAAATGTAATTATAAATATGTGAGGTTCATAAAGAGATAAGAACGTGCCAGATAAGAAAGATGACAAAAAACGTAACTTTTATCACTACTTTCTCATGTCTTTTACTTGTGGGGTTCATATTCATATCTGCAAATGCAGAAATTGCAAGTGTTCATAATCTTGTATCAACAAACAAGGTTTCGATCAGTCAGCACGGTGGTAGCATCGGTAAAGTCAATATCTCTTCATGCATTCGAAACTATTTTATCCATCAGTTTCTAGATCACATGAAACATGAATAAATTGAAACAACTCTATTGTTGTGGTGTTTGTAGATGTTCATTGTGATGAGTGTTGTCTATGGGGTTATCCTTTCGACCAAAAGCATTGTCTCCAGTGTTGTGAATACAATGGTAATGTGAAAAATACAGAGATTCAAAAGGTTGAGATCATTCCGCACAGTGGTAGCATCGGTAAATTCAATTTCTCTTCATGATTTTGAAATTAATCTTCCCATCTATTTCTCATTCTCATTAGACGTGCATGAATAAATTGAAAGTAACCCTATTAATGTGATGTCTTTAGGAGATGACTGCAAGTGTTGTTTATGGGGTTCTCAAGATCCTTTCAACCCAAGGGTCTGCGTCCAGTGCTGCGAAGACAATGATGATGCGAAAGACTCAGAGGTACAAAAGGTTCAGATCAGTCAGCACAGTGGTAGCATCGGTAAATTCAATTTCTCTTCATGATTTTGATATTAATATTCCCATCTATTTCTCATTCTCATTAGATGTGCATGAATAAATTGAAAGTATCCCTATTAATGTGATGTCTTTAGGAGATGACTGTAAGTGTTGTCTATGGGGTTCTCAAGATCCTTTCAACCCAAGGGTCTGCGTCCAGTGCTGCGAAGACAATGATGATGCGAAAGACTCAGAGGTACAAAAGGTTCAGATCAGTCAGCACAGTGGTAGCATCGGTAAATTCAATTTCTCTTCATGATTTTGAAATTAATATTCCCATCTATTTCTAATTCTCATTAGACGTGCATGAATAAATTGAAAGTAACCCTATTAATGTGATGTCTTTAGGAGATGATTGTAAGTGTTGTTTATGGGGTTCTCAAGATCCTTTCAACCCAAGGGTCTGCGTCCAGTGTTGCGAAGACAATGATGATTCGAAAAACTCCAAGATTCAGAAGGTTAAGAACAACAGTCATTGAGTTCTGTTATACTTCTAATAGTGAAGCATGGAATCTACATTTGAATAAGTTCTCTGAGCAGTGGTTGTATTGTTCAATAGCAAATAAAAAGTAATCTCATGTAAAAACGTGAAGGAATCAATGGGAAACAATTTTTCTTTACATATGCACCTTCTAGATATATTTCAATTTGATATAGTTTGCGAGTAATTCCCGCCTTCATTGAGTTGAGGACATCTCTGCTCTGAGATTCCATTACTTCGATGCGTATAAAAAGAATAATTTGTTTTGGAATTTTCATTTCAATCAATATCCTACAAAATCTCATCTTATACACGTACAGTTGGTGCGAGAAAATTCATAACTTATTTTATTAAAATTATGTGCTTTAAATATTTTGAGGAGTTAAATTCTATAAACATTTAACAACAATCATATTTCAAGTGAAAGAAGTAGTTCTCTAAATTCTAATACAATCGTTAAAAATTCTAAAATATCTTTTTATTTTATTGTCTCAAGAGACATTATGATGAATATCTGAGACGGATAGAAAACTTAAAGTTATCCATTGTTCCAATTGCCATCAAGATTTGGTTAAACTATCTAAATTTTTTTTATATCTTGTTGGTGAAGACTCAATTGTAGTTGACATATTGAAAAATTTAAAATCTAGTTAAAGAATATGTTATTATGAAATATGCTATGTTAATAAAAATTACTATTATTAAAAAATGCCACAAATATGAACTCCTCTGTTTGTCCATTTTCAAATGCATAAATATTGTGAAGGTAAATATAGCACGCTCAAAAAAAAAAATTGTTGTCAAGAAAATATTTGAGTATTTATGGTTGGAAACTATAAAAGAAATTTTTAATGAATATATTTGTCCCTAATAGATTCCAATTAAAAATTTGGAAACATACTAAAATTATATCATTCCAATAACTTTTAGTCAAAGTAATTTGAATGTTAGAACTTGAAAACATTAAGAGTCTCCCAAGAATTTGAGCATAAGTATAGTATTTTCTCGTAATATTTTTTTATTTAATTTATAAAGATTAAAATGTAGTCTCAAAAGCGATACATGTTGTTAGTCAAGTTAAATAAACGTAAGTTTCTAAAAATACGCATATTTTTCTACTTCCTCATTTGTATTAGTTTATTGAAATATCGAAATACAACTTTGCTTTATCTGGACATACTTATTATGTTAATATTAGAAACACTTTTTCGCATTAGAAATACAATTATTGTTCTTCTACTTTACTTTTTCGTGATATCAAATAACAGCCAACTATATTAGATGATATATCTCAGTAAAGAGTGTATCAGTGTATGATAATATTAAAAGAAGACATTTCATCTTATCTATATTTCAAAATCCATCTACGATATATAATAGTTATTCTACTCGTCATTTATTTAACATCATGCCTTTATTTATAAAACTATAACATCTTTAATTATAAAATAAGATTATCATTGTTAAGGGAATTAAGTCAACAAAAATTATAGTCATATATTGACTAATTAAATATATATCATTTATTAAATAGTTTGAGCCTTTGATACAATGTATCTAATTATTAATATATACTTATATATATGTCTACTTCGTAAAGCTAAAACTGAAATTATATCTATATATATTGAAATGAGGTTTTTTATTCCAAGAAATTAAGTCAATAAAATTAACTCATGAAATACTTTGACTAATTAATTGTATTCCCATATTTTTTTAAAGTTTTTGAGACCACATACAATGCATTATTACAGAGTTCTAGAATTTCAACTATGCTTCGGCTGCGAAAGCAAATGTAATTATAAATATGTGAGGTTCATAAAGAGATGAGAACGTGCCAGATAAGAAAGATGACAAAAACGTAACTTTTATCACTACTTTCTCATGTCTTTTACTTGTGGGGTTCATATTCATATCTGCAAATGCAGAAATTGCAAGTGTTCATAATCTTGTATCAACAAACAAGGTTTCGATCAGTCAGCACGGTGGTAGCATCGGTAAAGTCAATATCTCTTCGTGCATTCGAAACTATTTTATCCATCAGTTTCTAGATCACATGAAACATGAATAAATTGAAATAACTCTATTGTTGTGGTGTTTGTAGATGTTCATTGTGATGAGTGTTGTCTATGGGGTTATCCTTTCGACCAAAAGCATTGTCTCCAGTGTTGTGAATACAATGGTAATGTGAAAAATACAGAGATTCAAAAGGTTGAGATCATTCCGCACAGTGGTAGCATCGGTAAATTCAATTTCTCTTCATGATTTTGAAATTAATCTTCCCATCTATTTCCCATTCTCATTAGACGTGCATGAATAAATTGAAAGTAACCCTATTAATGTGATGTCTTTAGGAGATGACTGTAAGTGTTGTTTATGGGGTTCTCAAGATCCTTTCAACCCAAGGGTCTGCGTCCAGTGCTGCGAAGACAATGATGATGCGAAAGACTCAGAGGTACAAAAGGTTCAGACCAGTCAGCACAGTTGTAGCATCGGTAAATTCAATTTCTCTTCATGATTTTGAAATTAATATTCCCATCTATTTCTCATTCTCATTAGACGTGCATGAATAAATTGAAAGTAACCCTATTAATGTGATGTCTTTAGGCGATGACTGTAAGTGTTGTCTATGGGGTTCTCAAGATCCTTTCAACCCAAGGGTCTGCGTCCAATGCTGAGAAGATAATGATGATGCGAAAAACTCAGAGGTTCAAAAGGTTCAGATCAGTCAGCACAGTGTTAGCATCGGTAAAGTCAATTTATCTTCATGATTTTTAAATTAATCTTCTCATTTATTTCTAATTTACATGGAAAAACGTGCGTGAATAAAGTGAAAGTAACTCTTTTGTCATGATGTTTTTAGGTGATGACTGTGAGTGTTGTCTATGGGGTTCTCAAAATCCTTTCAATCCAAAGGTTTGCGTACAGTGCTGCGAAGACAATGACAATGCCAAAAACTCCAAGATTCAGAAGGTTAAGAACAACAGTCTTTGAGTTCTGTTATACTTCTAATAATGAAGCATGGAATCTACATTTGAATAAATTCTCTGAGAAGTGGCTGTATTGTTCAATAGCAAATAAAAAGTAATCTCATGTAAAAACGTGAAGGAATCAATGGGAAACAATTTTTCTTTACATATGCTTCTTCTAGATATATTTCAATTTTATATAGTTTGCGAGTAATTCCCGCCTTCATTGAATTGAGGACATCTCTGCTCTGAGATTCCATTACTTCGATGCGTATACAAAGAATAATTTGTTTTGGAATTTTCCTTTCAATCAATATCCTACAAAATCTCATCTTATACACGTACAGTTGGTGCGAGAAAATTCATAACTTATTTTATTAAAATTATGTGCTTTAAATATTTTGAGGAGTTAAATTCTATAAACATTTAACAACAATCATATTTCAAGTGAAAGAAGTAGTTCTCTAAATTCTAATACAATCGTTAAAAATTCTAAAATATCTTTTTATTTTATTGTCTCAAGAGACATTATGATGAATATCTGAGACGGATAGAAAACTTAAAGTTATCCATTGTTCCAATTGCCATCAAGATTTGGTTAAACTATCTAAATTTTTTTTATATCTTGTTGGTGAAGACTCAATTGTAGTTGACATATTGAAAAATTTAAAATCTAGTTAAAGAATATGTTATTATGAAATATGCTATGTTAATAAAAATTACTATTATTAAAAAATGCCACAAATATGAACTCCTCTGTTTGTCCATTTTCAAATGCATAAATATTGTGAAGGTAAATATAGCACGCTCAAAAAAAAAAATTGTTGTCAAGAAAATATTTGAGTATTTATGGTTGGAAACTATAAAAGAAATTTTTAATGAATATATTTGTCCCTAATAGATTCCAATTAAAAAATTTGGAAACATACTAAAATTATATCATTCCAATAACTTTTAGTCAAAGTAATTTGAATGTTAGAACTTGAAAACATTAAGAGTCTCCCAAGAATTTGAGCATAAGTATAGTATTTTCTCGTAATATTTTTTTATTTAATTTATAAAGATTAAAATGTAGTCTCAAAAGCGATACATGTTGTTAGTCAAGTTAAATAAACGTAAGTTTCTAAAATACGCATATTTTTCTACTTCCTCATTTGTATTAGTTTATTGAAATATCGAAATACAACTTTGCTTTATCTGGACATACTTATTATGTTAATATTAGAAACACTTTTTCGCATTAGAAAATACAATTATTGTTCTTCTACTTTACTTTTTCGTGATATCAAATAACAGCCAACTATATAAGATGATATATCTCAGTAAAAGAGTGTATCAGTGTATGATAATATTAAAAGAAGACATTTCATCTTATCTATATTTCAAAATCCATCTACGATATATAATAGTTATTCTACTCGTCATTTATTTAACATCATGCCTTTATTTATAAAACTATAACATCTTTAATTATAAAATAAGATTATCATTGTTAAGGGAATTAAGTCAACAAAAATTATAGTCATATATTGACTAATTAAATATATATCATTTATTAAATAGTTTGAGCCTTTGATACAATGTATCTAATTATTAATATATACTTATATATATGTCTACTTCGTAAAGCTAAAACTGAAATTATATCTATATATATTGAAATGAGGTTTTTTATTCCAAGAAATTAAGTCAATAAAATTAACTCATGAAATACTTTGACTAATTAATTGTATTCCCATATTTTTTTAAAGTTTTTGAGACCACATACAATGCATTATTACAGAGTTCTAGAATTTCAACTATGCTTCGGCTGCGAAAGCAAATGTAATTATAAATATGTGAGGTTCATAAAGAGATGAGAACGTGCCAGATAAGAAAGATGACAAAAAACGTAACTTTTATCACTACTTTCTCATGTCTTTTACTTGTGGGGTTCATATTCATATCTGCAAATGCAGAAATTGCAAGTGTTCATAATCTTGTATCAACAAACAAGGTTTCGATCAGTCAGCACGGTGGTAGCATCGGTAAAGTCAATATCTCTTCGTGCATTCGAAACTATTTTATCCATCAGTTTCTAGATCACATGAAACATGAATAAATTGAAATAACTCTATTGTTGTGGTGTTTGTAGATGTTCATTGTGATGAGTGTTGTCTATGGGGTTATCCTTTCGACCAAAAGCATTGTCTCCAGTGTTGTGAATACAATGGTAATGTGAAAAATACAGAGATTCAAAAGGTTGAGATCATTCCGCACAGTGGTAGCATCGGTAAATTCAATTTCTCTTCATGATTTTGAAATTAATCTTCCCATCTATTTCCCATTCTCATTAGACGTGCATGAATAAATTGAAAGTAACCCTATTAATGTGATGTCTTTAGGAGATGACTGTAAGTGTTGTTTATGGGGTTCTCAAGATCCTTTCAACCCAAGGGTCTGCGTCCAGTGCTGCGAAGACAATGATGATGCGAAAGACTCAGAGGTACAAAAGGTTCAGACCAGTCAGCACAGTTGTAGCATCGGTAAATTCAATTTCTCTTCATGATTTTGAAATTAATATTCCCATCTATTTCTCATTCTCATTAGACGTGCATGAATAAATTGAAAGTAACCCTATTAATGTGATGTCTTTAGGCGATGACTGTAAGTGTTGTCTATGGGGTTCTCAAGATCCTTTCAACCCAAGGGTCTGCGTCCAATGCTGAGAAGATAATGATGATGCGAAAAAC
Organism: Aeschynomene evenia; assembly: GCA_013621005.1. Taxonomy (NCBI): domain Eukaryota; kingdom Viridiplantae; phylum Streptophyta; class Magnoliopsida; order Fabales; family Fabaceae; genus Aeschynomene; species Aeschynomene evenia. Next base: position 31,436,183 of record CM024268.1, on the reverse strand, counting down.
TCAGAGGTTCAAAAGGTTCAGATCAGTCAGCACAGTGTTAGCATCGGTAAAGTCAATTTATCTTCATGATTTTTTAAATTAATCTTCTCATTTATTTCTAATTTACATGGAAAAACGTGCGTGAATAAAGTGAAAGTAACTCTTTTGTCATGATGTTTTTAGGTGATGACTGTGAGTGTTGTCTATGGGGTTCTCAAAATCCTTTCAATCCAAAGGTTTGCGTACAGTGCTGCGAAGACAATGACAATGCCAAAAACTCCAAGATTCAGAAGGTTAAGAACAACAGTCTTTGAGTTCTGTTATACTTCTAATAATGAAGCATGGAATCTACATTTGAATAAATTCTCTGAGAAGTGGCTGTATTGTTCAATAGCAAATAAAAAGTAATCTCATGTAAAAACGTGAAGGAATCAATGGGAAACAATTTTTCTTTACATATGCTTCTTCTAGATATATTTCAATTTTATATAGTTTGCGAGTAATTCCCGCCTTCATTGAATTGAGGACATCTCTGCTATGAGATTCCATTACTTCGATGCGTATACAAAGAATAATTTGTTTTGGAATTTTCCTTTCAATCAATATCCTACAAAATCTCATCTTATACACGTACAGTTGGTGCGAGAAAATTCATAACTTATTTTATTAAAATTATGTGCTTTAAATATTTTGAGGAGTTAAATTCTATAAACATTTAACAACAATCATATTTCAAGTGAAAGAAGTAGTTCTCTAAATTCTAATACAATCGTTAAAAATTCTAAAATATCTTATTTTATTGCCTCAAGAGACATTATGATAAATATCAATAGAAAATTGGGTGTATCATATGTTCATGGCACCCATTGACTGAATACCTCCATTTTAAAATAACATGCTTTTGAGATTTATATATAAATATTAAGAAAATATATAATTTGATTTTAATTTGTATAAAATAATATATTAAAATAATAATATTATTTTATTAATTTGTATTAGTATATTTTTTTAAGTAAACTACATTAAAAATAAAATTGATATATATTAAAAAATTAAAAGTGATGATTAATATTAAATAAACTTTTAAGGGCGAGTTTGGATGATAGTGCTTCTGACTTATTTTAACTTCTGACTTATCAGAAGTTATATTTGTCCCGTTTGGCTATATAACTTATGACTTTTTCGGAAGTTATTTCAGTGCTTTTGAAGAAGTTAGAATATTTGACTTCTCTATAAGCACTTTTCAAAATTATTGAAATAAAATTTTTTGTTATATCATATTCATATACAAAATAACTTATTCATAAGTCACTTCTCAGAAGCTACTTTTATATAAGGGCTTAAATAAGTTATTTACCCAAACTCTTGAACCAAAGTTATTTTAAAATGAGGATTACTTTGTAAGCCACTGTTACGCATTTATGAGAGCAAAATATCAGTATTATATTCGTTGCCATCTATCCAGATTCCAGGGTATCACAATAAATGTCGTAAGCAATCAATTACTAGGAGTACTATATAAGTACTCGTGATATTTTCTTTTTCACCTACTTCTAGTACGGAAAACGCCGGATAATAAATTCAAAAATATTACTCTCTCTCTCCTTTTTTTTTAATTCTCCATTTTAAATACTCGCGAGAATTTAAGTAATGATTGATATAATATTAAAGTTAATAAAATGTATATATATTTTACTAAATTATCATTTACTTATTTGTTATTATTTATTCTCAATTATTAGAGATGATGAGTATTAAATAAGAGTAAAAAGGAAGAAAATAATAAAGTTTATCTTAAAATTTGAAATGAACAATTAAAAAAAAAAATATACATCTGGACAATTAAAAAAAAAACGAAAGAAATATTTATATTCATACATCTCCTGACATCCAATTTTTCACTCTCATTGTTTCTTACATCATACTGACATTCATTAATTTTAATGGCAGTGGGATACTCATAAACATTCAACTTTATATATAAATATAGTGTTACCTTAATAAATTATCATCAAAGCTTCAAAATCATATCATTAATTACTAATGTGTTTTGGTTTCCTAAAATTGATTTTGAATTGAATTAATCATTTTATAATTAACTCTGTTATAGTAATTGATAGCATGAGAGAGTCACAATAGCTATTCCTGAATATCTATTATCACTCTTATTCATCTATTATTTTTTTCACTTTTTCTAATATACCCATTTTTTTGTTTTTAATTAAAAACTATAATTTAATACTATATCTTTGAGTTTTCTTAAGAATAGTAAAAAAAAAAGTAAGTTTATATAAAAAAAAAATTGCTAACAAGTGCGCTTAGAACACTTATTAAGATCTAAAAAAATAAGTCTTTAAAAATAAAAAAAATTATAATAGGTCCATTACATAGAATATATATCAAAATGCATGTTTTCAAAGTGAATCTTTTATATTCTTTCATAGATATTATTAACAATAAAACTATTTTAACAATCATTATATCATATTATTTTATGTAAATATTCAATCTATCATTTTTAATTTTTTTAAACTTAACTTACACATTATTTATTTTATTCTATATTATTGGATTGGAATGAATATTTATTTTGGTGATCAAAATAGTGGCCAAGTGGACACATTGCTCTAGAAATGAAGTTATAAACCGTATTTTCCTCCAATCATGTGACTCCAAAATTTTATCTCTCACCCTTTTGATATCTATAATCATCATAAAATAGATATTAAGATAGCAATACTCTATTAATTAATTAATGTGTTTCATTGTATCTAATCTTCAATAATTCGTGCAAAAAAAAAACTTCAATAATTCCACCACAAGATTTGATAGAAAAATAAAAATATATCAGTCAAAATGGTCAAAAATAAAAGTTTGAGCCTAAATTATTCAACCTATTAAAAAAACATACATGATTAAAAATGATAGTTGGGCCAAAAAATATTAAAAATAAATTTTTTTACTGTTTTAACCGAAAAATGTTAATATTCAAGACTTTGTGTTCCACAGCCTATAGTCTTTAGATCGACCAATCAGAGCAATTTCCCACACTTTCATTTCATGGTGGCACGAGTCATCATCTGTGCAAGGATTCCTAAATCCTCGTGTACTCTTAAAAATCCAAACTCATCATCATTTTCTAACTAATAAAAGTCAAACCATTTCCAAATAAACCTACCCATTAATTAATTTTCATTTTTTCTGTTTCACACGAACCTTCCCTAGATTCAAACCGAGTATCCGAGTTGTCAAACCAATAAATACACACATATATAACAACACACACTTCATTCTTAGAACCTTGATCCCCAAAGAATCACCCCAAATTCCTCTCAAATTCGCAACAAAATTCGCAGCTAATTAATTAATCCGCTGGCTATGGCGGCCGCCCCAGCATACCAAGAGCACCTACCAGCATCACCCTACTGGCTAAACAAAGGGGACAACGCATGGCAGATGACAGCAGCAACACTTGTTGGGCTTCAAAGCATGCCAGGCCTAGTAATCCTCTATGCAAGCATAGTTAAGAAAAAATGGGCAGTGAACTCTGCTTTTATGGCACTCTATGCCTTCGCAGCAGTTCTAATTTGTTGGGTCCTTGTTTGTTACAGAATGGCCTTTGGTGAGAAACTTTTACCCTTTTGGGGTAAAGGAGCACCAGCACTAGGCCAAAAGTACCTCATAAGACAAGCAAAGGTGCCTGAGACAACACACCACTATAAAAATGGTACTATTGAGACAGAAACAGAGGAGCCCCTGTTTCCTATGGCTTCACTTGTGTATTTTCAGTTTACTTTTGCTGCTATCACTATGATTTTGCTTGCTGGGTCTGTGCTTGGGAGGATGAATATCAAGGCTTGGATGGCTTTTGTGCCTCTTTGGTTGATCTTTTCTTACACTGTTGGTGCTTTCAGTCTCTGGGGTGGTGGGTTTTTGTATCATTGGGGTGTTATTGATTATTCTGGCGGCTATGTTATTCACCTCTCATCTGGAATTGCTGGCTTCACTGCTGCTTATTGGGTACACACACATACATACATAAACTTTTTACTAATTCCTATTATTATTGTTTCTTTTTTCATATTCCTTTATCTAATCTTGCTCATGATCATGGCCTCATGGGAGATATTTTTGCAATGAGCTTTACTAGGGTACAAAATTGTACCGGTTAAAATAGCAAAAAATAAAATTTTGGACTTAAATTAGTCAGTCTATTAAAAAAATACATATGATTAAATATGTTATTTGGGTCAAAAGTCTTAAATTGAGTTTTTTTTACTGTTTTAGCTGGAAAAATATAACCCAAATATTTGTGTCATGGTTCCAACATTTTTTTTTTCTTGACAATTTCTTGGATATTTCTTAGCAAAGAAAGTTTATTTTTCAATATTCATAGAGTCACAGTTAATAACATTATAAGCTTGTAAATATCATGTATTTTATTTTAGAAATTTTTAATAACTTGATAACTGAAATATTAAGGTACAAATACTCTTTTAATTATAGCATTTTTTTCACTTTTGTTTTTCCATGGGTACCGGTGCCTAACAACTTGCCTTCTATTGTTGGATTTCTAGACAACTAGTAGTTCATGGAAACAAGCAACTAAATGTACTATGGCAACTAATTTACAGTATTGGGATCTACTATCTAGGAGAAAAGAAAGGGAAAAAAATGATTTTTCCTAATACTAAATGCTTTAACTTAAGTACATTATCAATGTAATTATAAATTATTATATCAGTGTTGGATCCAATTATTAATTTAAAAATTTTACAAATACAATTGTTTCATTGGTCATAATGTATAACTCATCTAATTTTCACAATCAGTAATTAATGTATCAAAATGTTAATAAGGATTGACACATTTAGTTGAGTATTAGAAAGCTGTCTTTAGTGAATGGTATATAAATTTCATGGTGAATCCTCAATTGCTCGGTATGATATGCCTCTATTATTACTGTGTTGGTTGTATATATGTGAATTGTCAAGTTAGTTTGATTTGAATAATGATGATTGTATGTGCAGGTAGGGCCAAGGGTGAAGAGTGATAGGGAGAGGTTCCCACCGAACAACGTGCTGCTGATGCTGGCGGGAGCAGGGTTGCTGTGGATGGGGTGGTCAGGCTTCAACGGAGGAGCACCGTACGCCGCAAACATAGCGTCCTCCATCGCAGTCTTGAACACTAACATTTGTGCTGCCACCAGCCTCCTTGTGTGGACCTCTCTCGATGTTGCCTTCTTCGGCAAACCCTCTGTTATTGGAGCTGTTCAGGGCATGATGACTGGCCTTGTCTGCATCACTCCTGGAGCTGGTAATTTACTATTCTACTTTTTTCATATATAATTACAATTTACTAGTCTTTCGCTAATAAATAACATGAGATAGTTAACTTATTAAGATGGCAAAAAATCATGTCCACCCAACTTTCATCTGTAATACAGTCAAACCGCTTGCTATTTCCATCTCTAGAGTGTGAGTGGTAGAAATGGATGAATGATATAGGTGGATGTATAGTAACTGTTCATGAAGTCATTTTGTTAAGACAGTAAAAATAAAAATATTTATTAATTATATAAAAATTGATTATCTACTTTACTAATAAAAATTAAAGTATCAAGGCCAGTTTTATAATATCTACTGATAATGATAACTCACTTGATGTATACTTTAATTTATCCGACTGAGATATATTTATTAGTTATTAATAGGAAAATTTTGGTGTATAATAAAAAATAGTTAAAATAATTAATAAATTGTGCAAAATATATAATATATAATATACACAATATATTACATATATGACATATTATATACATCATATATTATATATTATAATATTATTTTTTTACAACATATTATACATAATTTTATATAATATGTAATATATATTGTGCACGAAAAATAACAAAAGAGGTATAGAAAACAATTATTGAAAAATAATTAATACCCTCCAAATTACTTCTAGATAGCTAGTATAACTTATAATAATAATGTAATGATAATGATTCCATTAGAGACCATAGATTCAGTTTTTGTTTGACAAAGTTGATCTTAGGATGCAAGTTGGTTACCTTGTAGGGCTTGTGCAATCGTGGGCGGCTATAGTGATGGGAATACTATCTGGGAGCATTCCATGGGTCTCTATGATGGTCCTTCACAAAAAGTCAAGTCTTCTGCAAAAGGTAATTAAGTGTCTCCTTTTTATTTTAAAAAACCATAATAATATGTACTCGATTCTATAGTAAATTCATAATATATCAACTAAAAATTTTATAATATTAATATAATAATGAGAAATTATTAAGTGCATCAAGAGTAAGGGAATTTTTTCCTTTGCATCATTCATTGTATGACATATCAACAATTCTATTCCCTTATTGAAAATTTAACCCGTTTCCTCCTCACTATAGTTGACCTTTTGAATTATGTGTCACCCAATAAATGATACAGAGCAAAAAATTCTCTTACTCCTGTGCACCTAATAATTTTTCTATAATAATAACTTGTAAATAAGCCTTGAATGTATAATATATCAATAATACTTATTATATAATAGAAATACATCCAACTAGTATTCAACATGTACTATGTACCATACATAATGTGTATTATATGTATAACACGTTACTTATGACATACATTATATATAATATATAATATATATTGAATAGTAATTTAATATATTTTTACTGTACATCAAATATTATTAATAATAATATTGGGAAATTATGAGTTCAGCATAAATTCTAACATTTATTAACACTGCTCTTTTATTTTTATTTTTTCCTTCAAACAAGACTACAACTTTTCTACTACCAAAAACCTATTTTTTAGGTATTGAGTCACTTTTGTTATCCACGTGATTTGTTAATTCTTCTATTCAGATGTTTGAAAATCTGACCAAAATCACAAGTCATCCGTTAGTAGTTTCCAACCACTTTACTTTACTTTGTTTATATTTGCACACTTTAATTTTTTTTTTCAAGTTTACTATTATATTTCCTATCATCTTTTTTATTGGATTTTTGTTGTGGAAAAATAGTGTTAGAACATGGTTTTGTGTGTTAAAATTGTTGACTTAGAAAAATAAAGTTGTATTATTTTTTATCAAGTTTCTTATATCAATTTCAAACAATTCACAAATTAAATAATAACATATATATATTTTTATTGGAATGATGAGTGATTTAAATATCAAAAGTACATATTTTATAAAATAAATGTCTACATGTTATTCTTTTGAGAAATGAATATATATATATAATAGATATTAAGAATTATTTGATCTATTTGTTTTTATTTTTCTTTATCTCTCTATCTTATTAAAGATTCTCAAGATTATTTTATATATATATTAATTAATCAACTGATTCCATAGATTCTTTCTGCTTGCTGTAAATATTGGGGGGTGATGACACTAGTTAAAACATGGTATCTAGTTTTTGGTAATATGAAACCATTGAATTTTCAACTGAACACCAATAACTACATATATTGAATTATATTCTGTATTGCGTTCCAAGATTGCACACTGATGCCAATTAAAATATTAATAGTTAAATCTTTATTTATATCAACTTGTAACCTGCAATAGAGAAATTAAATATGTTACGTTTTAACAAATTAAATACAATTTGATTAATTTTCGGTATTAGAAATATGCAAATTGTATTTGATAATATATCTTATCAAAAGAAAGTTATAGATGAACCCATTAAAATATACATAGAACAGTTCATTTATGCTAATAAGTGAATGCTAAGTAAAATTCAAATTAATTTAATTTTAATATGACGATATTTTTTACACAATAATTTCTAGTGTGTTTGGTTCTGCATTTATAGAATTGGTTTGTTTATAATTGATTTTGTGACATTAATTTTTATTTGATAGTTTGATCTAAGATGTGATTTTAAGAAAAATTACTATTGTCAAAATCCCTAGAAACTATAATTTATCATTTCTAGTAGAATCAATTTAGAAGCCAAAGTTGATTTTACCATTGTACTCACATATAAAACCAAATAAGTTGAAAACCACACAAAATCAATTCTAGAGCTTCAAAATCCATATATTGAAGCATTATATTCTAACGTGTTTCTAAACATATACTATTAGTCTTTTTTATCACATGACTAAATCATTATTGATTATCATCCCATTACTTTAAGAGAAATTCTTACATGATTATAAAGTACATTTAATGTATACTTCAGGAAAATATTTTACATGATTCTAAAACACATTTAATGCATAGAAACTTTTACATTCATATATTTTGATTTAAAATAACACAAATGTTAGGGTAACAATATTTTTCCAGTCAAAATAACCAAAAATACTCATTTTAACATTTTTGGCCCAAATAACATTCTTAATCATTTGTGTTTTTTAAATAGACGGGGTGATTTAGGCCCAAATTTCTATTTTTGGCTGTTTTGACTGGTACAATTTTATACCCCTAACAAAGCTCTTAAAATAATTTAAAATTGATATTAAAATTTAAAATATATAGTTGTTAAGGTTCATAAAATACGCATTAAATGTGCTGTAAGATTATACAAAACTTTCTCCTATATATTTTTAAGGAGAGAATATGACTACTGTGTGATAGTGTGTAGTATAACTCAATGCATTCAAACTAAATTCACAAATTAATTGTATCCAATAAGTGCAATTATTTTGGTACACATGTGTAGTATGTCTAATTTGTTTAAATAGTATGTATGCCCTTAATTGTTTTTTTCCCTTCTCCTTAATTATAGTTCTTTAATCTTAATTAATTTTTTCAATTCAGGTTGATGACACCCTTGGTGTATTTCACACACATGCTGTAGCAGGCCTTTTAGGTGGCCTCTTAACAGGACTCTTAGCAGAACCAGCACTTTGTAGACTCCTACTACCAGTGACAAACTCAAGAGGTGCATTCTATGGTGGAAGTGGTGGTGTTCAATTCCTAAAGCAATTAGTGGCAGCATTATTTGTAATTGGATGGAACTTGGTCTCAACAACCTTAATTCTTCTTTTCATACAATTGTTCATTCCTTTGAGGATGCCTGATGAGCAGCTTGAGATTGGTGATGATGCTGTCCATGGTGAAGAAGCTTATGCACTTTGGGGTGATGGGGAAAAATATGACCCTACTAGACATGGTACACAAAACAATGTTAACTCCTCTGTTTCACCTTATGTTAATGGTGCAAGAGGTGTGACCATAAATTTATGAGTCAATAATTATGTGCTAGTGTTAAATGGGTGTGATGGGTTGTTTTTCACACTTATGTATATTAAAGTGGATATATGTATTGTATCTATGTGTATGGGGTGGAATTGGGAATTGGGAAATGTGAATGTTAATTTCAAGAGTGGTGTAAGTAGAATTTTGATTTTCAGGAGAAAGGAAATTTTATGTTTTGATATGATTATGCTTTTTTTTTAGTGATGTTAAACGTAAAATACAAAAATCAGTCAATAAATGAGATTTTTGATCATAAGTATTTAGTCTATTACAATCTCAATAATTGTTTGGGCCAAAATCAAAATCAAAATGAACTCATTAGCTGTATTGATTGATTTCTCATTGCACACTTAGCATAATTGTTTTTTTTATATCCTTTAGGCATCTAGTATTTTAGATATAATTCATACTTAAGATCCCATTATATATATATATATATATATATATATATATATATATATGAGTTTAACCTCTATGTTTCATTAATATAAAAAAATTATATAATTATTTAATTATGAATTATTATATTAGTCATGTTATTTAACTTTTCAATCCTTAATTTAGAAGATGTGCAAAATAAAATATTTTAATTAGATGGTGGTATGAAATTAAACTAGAAGAAACAATGATTTTGATCTTAAGTATACTTATGAAAATGAATTTAATTTTGATTCACTTTTCATCCTATAATTTAATTATATGATTAAATTAAAAATAATGATCCAAATTAAAATTTAATCTGATGGATCAAATTTAAAGATCTAGATTTCTGTGTTGAGAAAATTGAAAGCTTTCGCAATATAAGCTATGCATCAAAACATTCCGAAGTAGATATGGCACTACGATTGTACTTCTGTCCCCAAAGCTTTTGACTCGGGTTCGTTGACCAATCTTATAAAGAAATTCTTTTCAAGAATAGAAGAAAAAATTATAAACAACAACCTATATTTGAATAATGCTATATAAATATCTAAAATAGATATTTGTGATACATCTATCATGATTAAAGATTAATAAAAAGGGTTGAGATGTTATAACCACATCAAAATTCAATAATATTGTAGTGAATGTCGCAAAAATGTGGATGTTAAAATGAAATTTTTATTTATTCTTATCTCATAATTGATAGTTTTTAAATGAATTAGTATAAACATGAACTTTGGAGAGCATGATTTTTATTATAAACATGAACCTTCGTTTCATTATTGTTCAACTTTGGAGAGCATGATTTTATTATTTTATATAAAAATCTCCCTTTCCACATTTATTGGTGTAGTCAACTTTCTATGGAAAAACATGAACTAATCCACGTAGAAAAGTGACACCTTGTGAGTTGGAAGAATTAAAAAAAAAATAAAATAAAAGGAACTACTTGTAAGTTGTAAAGCAACAATATTGTCATATAGGCTGGCTTGGTTTGTATGGAAACTGAATGAGACTGCAATTTAACTTGTCGGCTAGTGGGGGCAATCCCCTGCCCCTGTCCTCTTGTTTATTTATTTATTTTGTTTTTAGTTGCAATTCCTTTCTCTGCTTGAAATGATTGCTCTTTGGTGTCACTTTTTTGAAAAGTCTTTACAGAATGTAGCAGCAGCCTATTTGGACCTTAAGGTCATAATCTTTATTACAGCCTATTTATTTTGTTCTGATAAGATATTTTTTTATTTTTTTATATGAGATAAGATATTTTTTTTAAAGGGCATATGAAGTTTCGTTCTTATTAATTTATTGTCCAAATTAATTATCTAAGAATGTCAAGTAAGGCTCATAAAAAATTTATTCCATTTACAAAATTTTGAATACTTAAGAGACAATGAGTTACAGATAATATATATATATACACACGATATTAATTATTTCATTTTCATCAACATAGTATATGAGATACCACAATTGATATCAAGCTTTAAATTCTAGAGTGTATAAAAATCATAAAATTGACTTCAGCTTCCCTTAATTCTTAGCTAGGTATGTCGCATTATCTTTTCATAGGAACATATATTAAATTCATTCTTCTCTAATTTCATGTACAGTTATACACTTTAATCCAATGATTTGTTTCTGACTTTTTTTTCTTTTTTATCTGAGAATTGCTGATGAGTTTAGCTGCCTGCTTGAGTCAAATGGATATGAATTTGAGGCGTTCAAAATATTGAGTCTCATTTTCTATGTATAAGAATTTTAATAAATTATGATATATATGGAAAGAGTCTTACTATCAGAAGTTTACTTTTTACGAAAACATCTTGAGCAATTAAAAAAAATCCACTGTAATAATAGTTGTATTTCTATTAGGGATCCTCTCATGTTCTTGTCAGGTATAATCTCTCCTTCATTGATTATAAAAGTTAGACTAAGACTCAAGCATGATATGTTTAATGTCATGTTACACTTTCAGCATGAGAGAATTCATTTCCCATTGTTACTACATGGTTTAATAGAAGTTAAAAATTCAATATTATCCACCATTCTCCTTAGGCAAGATATGCCATTTCTAAGCCCTGATTTTTATCAAGCTTGGGCTGTAGTGTAATAATAATCACCATACAAAATCTTCTCAGGCCGGATCAGTATTAGCATAGTTTAGCAAGAATGGGACTTAAATTCAGATGAGACACTTGTTTTTCCTGTTTGTACCTAAGTCAAACTTCAAATAGTTTACAAATATTTTGTCTTAGGCAAACTACAAAAAATATTGATCCTTGAACCAAGACCCTAGGCCTAGAAATATGGTGTTGTACAAGCTTAATTTAATGTTGTAGCAATTTCTGGGCTAATCAAACTGCTCCCAATCTTGAGTTACATTTGCCGAAGATGAGGTTGAGGTTGGGGCATTCAAGCTTCCCATTCCAGAGTCAAAGGTCTCCCATTGAGTTGTTATTGAGACAGCTTTACCACTGTTGCTAAAGGGGTTGGAGTTTCTTGCTTTCAGAGAATCTAATGTATCCACAATGTTCTGAACGCGACGCACCTGTTATGTTCACCGGGAAAAAAAAAGTTATGGTTCAGGCCTTCAAAAATGAAAAGATAATGCAGTTATATAGATTATTACAAACATGGGAAGTCAATCACCAAGCATAACATTTAAGCTAGAAGCATGCATCCATGTGAAGGAAGAAGGGGGAAAATATGTTGACAATGCCATTTGATATGGAAATGATCTCCATAGCAATATTAACTATGAACTGGGATAAAATTTACAGAAAATAATAGAGTAATGTAAGATTAGAGGACTTTACGAGTGATCTAAACACTTGACGGGGGTAGAAAGTGGTAAATTATGATGATAAGGCAGGAATTCACTAAAGAAAGAGAAAAAAAAAACTATATCATCATCAATGTCAAAATTATGGTTGTTACTTAACCTAAAAGGTGGAAATCAGGAATACAGCAGGACATACACTCATTCCTTAACTAGCAAATTAATATCAAGAAATATATTTTCTTTGAATGCCTTTATCATTGATGACAAAAGTTTCATTACTTCACCATCAACAATGTTGATAACTAGCATTTTGATAGCATAAAAACACTGAATATATAAACCAATGTACAGTTTTCTAGTGAAAGTCTATTTAGGAAAAAAAATGCTCAGACTTACAAGAGGTAAAGTGTATCAGAAGTTCAAAATATCTCATCTGATAAGTGGCACAAGACAGTATTTGTGTAGGAAATCATGCAACAGGAGTTCATGAATGATGCCTCTGTCAAGCATCTAATATGTATTATGAAAATCTTAATTACAGTATGTACAGACACAGTACTCTCAGTCTCACCCTTTTCGAAGTAATCGTAAATATAATTTGCAATATTATCCTCATTCAATGCTAACTCTGGGATTCATTCTATCAATCACCAGTAAACATACATCAGACATATATGGATACTATTGCAAAACTTTGATCCTTAAACTGGCATAATAAAATTGAGCCATGTTGCATAATGAAAACAGATCTATTGAGACACATTGAAGTACAACACATCATGGTGCAAAGCGCTTAATGCAAATCATAAAATGTAAAAGGTAAAAACTTGTGTGCTGCATTATGATGTACGTAGTAAAATTCTGAGAGAAGGTATTATCCATGACTTACCAGCAGTTACCAACACATGGAATAGCATGAAAAGGAAAACAAATGCGATTAATAGACAAATAGTTATATTTTAAAGTTACCAACTCGAAAACCACAAATACTTACCTCAGCTTTTCTCTGCAACTTTGCTTCGCCCTCAGCCTCAATACCATCCAATTTCAACAATTGCCTCATAAGCAACTCTGTAGACACAACAAACTCCTTGTCAGCAACCTTAGTTCCTCCATCAACAGCCACTTCCAAGGCAGACACCTACAGAATTAAAATCAATCATATCTTCATCCAAGTGTTCGGGTTGTTATGTTTCTGCAACTAACAATACTACTAGAAAAACACAGACTTACCCTCTCAGAGAGCTTGTCCACCTCTGTTCTGACTCCAGCAACAGCTTCAGAAGCTTTTAACATCTCATTGTGTTTTCTAATTTCCTCAAGTTTCCTCTCTTTGCTAGAAGCGTCCTCCAAAAGCAAAAGCTTTGACTTGTCCTTCACACCTTCCATGTGCAAATGCTCTTCATTCTCTTTCTCTTTTCCTTTAAAGAATAGACGCTGCTCTTCAGGCTCTAAGCCAGTTTTGTGTGCAAGCATTTTCTTAACGTCCCCTGCCATCAAAGACTGAGTTAAGACTTAACTTCTATCAAATGCACCAGAAATCTCAAATATATTTGACATCATGAAATAATCAGTATCATGATGGAAGATAAAAGTATTATATCAATTTTATCAACTTAGTTCTATTAAAATCTTATATCAACTTTTTCATAGGACAACATAAACAAGAAGGTAAAAAAATTGGCATGTGCATATATTTTCCAAATTTATGATACCTAAAAGTCTTAAGATTTTGGTTTCTTCCTTTAAACTGAAACCTGTTTAAATTATCATAAATTACCTTTTTTGGTTAGAATTCTAGTTCATTATATCATTGCAAGGCTTTTGGTTGTATTGCCTATTTGTCATGAATCCATTCACTTCTTAATATACAGTTACAACTGCATTGTTGATCCATGCCAAAGAAAAAAATGAAACTTTGTTGACAATATGGTGTATTATGGACTACAGAGCCTCCATCAAGAGTGGCTGGATCTTCATATCAAAGAAAGAAATGGACCCAGCACTATTAGCCACTCATGGTAACATCTATCACTTACATAAGTTCGTCCGAATTTCAATGCAAATACTGTATTATACTATCTCTGTTCTGTAACACTAAACACCATATTTATACCTATTCACAAGTTTGTATTATTGGGCATCAAAGAACTCAACTTGTTTAGGTAAAGTTCAAACTCTTATCCAGTAGCACGCAAGTTTTGTTACGACTATAGAAAACTAGAAACAGAAAACCAGTCCACAGAGCAAGGAAAATAAAGCAATACTAATTCTAAGCCTCTGAAATCAATGTCAATGTGAAGCAAAGTGCACTACTTTCCACAGAGTAATGCATTGTGTTTAAATACCAAACTCAATGATTAAACAAGGATTTTTCTAACCGGTTAAGAATACTAAAAAAAATAAGATTGAAAAAGTTGTGGTGGGTCATACACTTTGAAAACATGAAAGAACATCTTTCCAATGCAAATGTGTTGTGTTTTGATCATTAGTATTTTGCTAATTTAGTGTCCTAAGAAACTTTTAAAGAGCTAAAAGTGAAAATATTTACAAGCTTTTAATGTATTTAATGTATTGGAAACTTTAAAATTTTATTTTTCTATAAAAGACCTTCCACTTTTAGCTCTCTAAAGATTAACCAAAATCAACTGAACAACCAAAATGTCTTACTCAATGGAATTCTCCACAAACATTAAAATTCCCACAACATTCAACAACCAACCAACCCAAAATCCCCACAAAATTCCCAAACTTACACTTTAACAAGCACGCTCTCACAAATTACCTCAACTCAATCACCACATTGAACTCCGAAATTCCAACCACCATAAAAGTACTCCATCCGTTTTATATTAATTATCTCTTTTTATTTATACACACTAATTAGAATAGTGATTAAATTTTATGAAAAATCTAAATAATAAAAGAAGTAAAAAAATAAAAAATCAGATAATTTAATGTTTTTTGAAATAAATTAAATATTTTGAAACAAAACAAAAAGAAAATGTAAGAACAGACAGATAATATGAAACGGAGGGAGCAGAAATAGAGAGAGAAAGAAGAGACTCACAGAAAGTGGATTGAGCTGGGAGGTAGACTTCGTAATGAGAAGTACCATGTGTGACAGTGATCTTGATCATGGGCCCATCGCTACGATCGTCGGCACCCAGTTCGCGCCTCTGGACAAACATGCCGCCGGGCCTCATCTCCCACACGATCTCGCTGTCCGCCGGCGGTGGAGGCGACGCTCCGGCAGAATGCAGCGCGTTCTTCATGGGGGCTTCTGCGAAAGCAAAACGCAGGCAAATGCTGCGTTTTGAAGAAAAGGGTGAAAGAGAAGAGTTTGGAATTAATGTGTACGGAGAGTCGGAGAGTAATCGATAATGGCAAATAGTACGGATTGGTTGGTGCTGTACCGCTGTCAACCTTTATTCCTTGCATTTTCTCTGCTCCTTTAATTTTATTAATTTTGTAACTTAATTTCTACAATTTAAAAATTTAAAATTAAGTTTCTATAACTTTAATATTTTTTTATTTGATCTTTAATATTAATTTTTATTAAAAAATTAATTTAATCACATTTTTAAAATGTGTTTAAAAAACATTAATATATTTTAATTATATATTATATATTATTTTTATTTTATTTTTTGTGCTTTTATATTATTTATATTATATTTTTATTTAACTTTTTTATATCTAATTGATTTTTTTTATATTTATATTCATTTTGATTAAATTTTATTTATATATATCATGAAGAGTACATTAAAATAAATAAAAATAATAACATAAAAATAATTATAAGTAAAATTAAATATAACATAAAATTAAAAAAATAATAAGAATTTAAAATATTTTATGTTATTTTAAATTTATTTTAATCAAATTTCTAATAATTTTTATGTTGTTTTTATTGTTTTGTTTATTTTAATTTACTTGTCATAATATATATATATTTAATAAAAATAGAAATAAATATAAAAATTAATTAATTAAAAGTTAAATTTAAATAAAAATATAATATAAAACAAAATAAAGGTAAAAAAATATAAACAACATATAATTAGAATTTAATAATAGTTTTTTTCTTTTCTTTTGTTTTTAATAACATTTAAAATGTGATTAAATGAATTATTTTAATAAAAATTAGTGTTATAAACATAATTTTAAAATATAAAACAATAGAGATTCAATTCTAAATTTTTAAATAATAGGGGTTAAATTAAAAAATTGATAAAATTATAATAAATTGGAAGATAATTAAATCTATTGAAACACCCCCTAATGTTAAATCCATTGGCTGCAAATGGGTCTTCAAGATTAAGAGGAATCCTGATAGCAGTATTGAGTACTACAAGGAGAGACTTGTCGCCAAAGGGTTCACTCAAATTGAAGGGAATGATTTTTTCGAGACTTTCTCCCCAATAATGAAAATGGCCACAATCAGGTCCTCTTTACCCTTGCCTCCATTCACAATTGGCACATTCAGCAATTGGATGTCAATAATTTCTTTTTACATGGGGATCTGACTGAAGATTTCTACATGATGATTCCATCGAGGGTTGCTTCTACTTCTTTCTCTAAATGCTGCAAACTCCGTAAATCTCTCTATGAGCTCAAACAAGCCAGCCGGAAATGGTATGAGAAGTTATCTTTACTGCTTGTTTCATGTGGTTATAAGCAAGCTTCTTCTGATCACAACCTCTTTATTAAATCTACATCCCCTTATTTTACTGTCTTGATCATCTATGTCGATGATATAGTTCTTATTGGAAGCTCTCTTGAAAAAATTAATTCAATCAAACAGATTCTCCACTTTAATTTTCAAATGGATATGGGTGTTTTAAAATATTTTTTGGTCTTGGAGGTAACATAGAATTTCTGTCAGCCTTCTCGATTTAATCTCTGATTCTGGTTTATTAGGTTGTAAACCTGTCTCCACACCTATAGATAGTAGTCTTCGATTGCACCAGGATTGTGGTAAACTTCTTCCTAATATTTTGGCTTATAGACGATTGGTTGGGCGCTTGATTTATCTCAGCGCTACCAGGCCCGACATCTCTTATGCCACACAACAATTAAGCAATTCATGGCCCAATCGCGGACTCACCACTTTCAGACTGCACTAAGGGTCTTGAAATACTTGAAAAGATGCCCTGGTTAAGGGCTTCTGTTCTACAGGAATTCTCCCCTTCATCTTATTGTTTTTAGTGATGCTAATTGGGTCCGATGTGTTGATTCTTGTTGATCAATCCCCAGGTATTTCTTTTTCCTTGGAGCATCTCTAATTTCATGGAAAACCAAGAAGCAAAGTACAGTTTCCCGCTCCTCTGCTGAAGCTAAATATAGGGCTCTTGCTACCATTACTTGCGAGTTACAGTGGCTCATCTACTTGCTTCAGGATTTGAAGATTTTCTGCTCTAAGCCGACTGTTTTATATTGTGATAATCAGAGTGCTCTACACATAGCCACCTATCCGGTATTTCATGAACGGACCAAACATCTGGATATTGATTGTCACATTGCTCGAGAAAAATTACATTATGGTCTTATGAAGTTACTTCCCATTTCTTCCAAAAATGAACTTGCAGACATCTTTACTAAGACTCTTCTTCCTCAAGCCTTTCAATACTTACTCTCTAAGCTGGGTTTGTTTAATCGTTTTCAAACATCAACTTGTGGGGGGAGGGGTGGGTCAAAGAACAGGCCCAAAATGCTCCAACAAATTCAACACAATGAAGCCAAACAACAACAAGAAATAAATCACATAACCTATGGACATTCAAACGGTTATGATAAGAAGGAGAAGAAGATTTTTGTTATAGAGAAATGATGGGATGGTTTCCTGTTTTGATTGTACAATGCTTTTGTCCTTTCTGTCAGTATTATGTTACGAGTCCCACCTTGGGCTCTCCCACCCTAATAGCTAGCTTTTGGGGTGTTGGTTCTCCCAAGATCTTATACTCGTAACAAAGGAAAGTGGGGAACCACACCTTAAAAGCTAGCTATTAAGGTGGAAGAATCACTCTCCTTATATGCAACATTAAGTATCTCATACTACTCAATGTGGGACTTGGACATCCCATACTATCCAAACCCCTAACAATACACCACCCTTGGAGAGCCGACGTCCCGACGGCTACACTCGACGGCACTTTACTCGGTCTTTTACCTGTCAGAACCCTCCGATGGTCAGAATCCTTCGTAGGTAGCCCTTTCCGTGAGGTCGACAACCAGGCTCTGATACCATTGTTAAGTATCAAAGGAAAGTGGGGAACCACACCTTAAAAGCTAGCTATTAAGGTGAGAGAACCACTCTCCTTATATACGACATTAAGTATCATATACTACTTAATGTGGGACTTGGACATCTCATACTACCCAAGCCCCTAACATACCGAAATTGCAATGCATGATGGAGTTTGAAATAGTCAACATTTATTAGAGAGCTAGTAATATTGAGCTAGCTACTGTGAACATCGTTCATAAATTCATGGTTGAAATAAGCTGCATATATAAAATGAAGTATTATGACAAGACACTTTGAGAAATTCCAAAGAGAAATAACTTCATAGAAACAGCCCAAATGCTTTAATATTGTCTCATAAAATTGACTGAAGAAAAAATAGAAAAGCTTGTGGAGCTAATGAACTCAAGACTAGCTATCACCACTTTTTTATTATACTAAAAGGAAGGAACTTTTAGCAAGTTCATTTGAAAACAATAACATACGATGTATCTAACACGCTAACGTGCATTTTGAGGTGTTGACTACGTTACATTACACTATTCTCCAAAATGTTGAGTAAACTAGAGTAGTTGAAAATATATTGATCATTGAAAATCGGACATTGTAACGTCATTGGACGGAAAAAAGTTAACGATATTTTCAATGAATTTTTCAATTGCAATTTATTTTGTTAACTATATTTTTTTAATAATATGTCATGAATAATAAATAATTTCATTATTTATTTTTTTTCAATTGATTATTCTCTTACTATATATGATGAATTTCATGTGCTTTGACTTTTTTTCTTTCAAATGAAAAGTTTTTCTATCATGTTTTTAGTTTTATTTGTGGTGTACTTTATACAAGAATAAAGTGTTGTTTACTTATTCATATTTGAAGTGTTTTTTATTTCTATCATTCTATTGATTACTATTACATTTTTGTTGTTTTAAATTATATGTTATTTATATTTTATTTTTTATATTTTTATACTTTTATACTTTTATTTTGTATTATATTTTCAATTAAATTTGTTTTTTATTTAATTACCTTTTTACTATATTTATCTGTTTTTATAAAGTCTTTATTTATACATACATCATGACAAGTAAATAAAAACAAAAAAATATTACATATTTTACATAACATATAATGTTACAATATGATGTTATAATATTATATATTATATGTTGTGCACAGTTTATTGGTTGATTTCACTGGTTTTTACTACTGTGCACCAAAAATTTCCTTAGTCATTGGGTAATGTTATATGGACTCTCCAAATGAATGTCCCATGTGGACATCCAAAAAAAATTTAGCATCAAAGTTCATTATTTTGAAATCACGACATTATTATTTGACATCAAAATATGAATGTGCAAGTAGGACACTAATATGAAGAGTGAAATATATCGTTTTCCTTACTCATTTGACCAACATGGATGATGGAACGAAGCCTCCTGCAATGCAGGCAGGCTATCACCATCGTCACCTTGTGTATAAAATCCAATTGCTACACCCTACTTTTCACATCAGAGTTGCATTAAGATATTAAGACATAATAATAATAAACTAAATAGGAATGAGGATGTTGGGTTTGCTTACTATGTCAATACACTTTCTTCTATTTTTTTCTCTCTTCTCATCCATTCTTACAAACTCTTTAACTTCTTCTATTCATCCAACTACTCGCCAGGAATGCCATGAGGATGAAAGCCATGCCCTTTTGCAGTTAAAGAAAAGCTTTGTCATTAGTAAGTTTGCCTCTCTCAATCCCTTAAGTTATCCCAAAACACTGTCTTGGATGCCAAACACAGATTGCTGCTCATGGGATGGCATCAAATGTGATGAGCTCACAGGTCATATCATTGCCATTAATCTTAGTAGCAGTCAGCTCTTTGGTTCTTTGGATACCAATATCAGTCTTTTTTCACTTACACATCTTCAAAGTCTTGACCTTTCTGACAATGACTTCAATCAATCTCAAATTCCACCTAAGATAGGTGAGATTTCACACTTGAAATATCTGAATCTTTCTCAGATTGGTAAGAGCACATTTTCTGGCTCAATCCCCTCAGAACTTTCATTCTTGTCAAACTTGTTATCACTTGATCTTCGCAGCTATACTGGTTCTGATCCTGATGATCAATCTGACCAGTCTCTGTTCATGAAAGCATCCACTCTAAGAAGCTTGATTCAAAACTCAACCAGACTCGAAGAGCTCTATCTTGATTTTGTGACTATTTCATCATCTCTGCCTGATATACTCACAAACCTTACATCCTTGCAAAAACTCTCTCTTTCTAATTGTGGACTACATGGTGAATTCCCTATTGGAATATTTCATCTTCCAAAATTGACAATTTTGAATTTGGAAAACAATCAAAATCTCAGTGGTATGTTTCCTGATTTTCACTCAAGTTCACTCATCAGCTCACTAAATCTTAGATACACAGGTTTCTATGGCACTCTACCAGAATCTATTGGAAATCTTGATTCTTTAAATTGGTTATCAATTTCCAGTTGCAATTTTTATGGTCCTATTCCTAATTCAATAGGGAACCTTAGTCATCTTGTATATTTAAACCTCGGATTCAATAGGCTAACCGGTGAAATTCCGTCGCGAATGATGAACTTAACCAATCTAGCTTACTTGAATCTTCTTGAAAACAAGCTTCATGGTGAAATCCCTCACTCCCTCTTTCAACTAGTGAATCTTCATACTCTTTTTTTAGGAAACAATTTCTTACAAGGACAGATTGAGCTTGACATGTTTCTAAAACTGAAAATGCTGACTTTTCTTGATGTATCATACAACAATTTGTCTTTGATCTCTAGCAAAAGCTCTCCAAATGAAACTCTTCCTCCAATTCAGGTGATGGATTTGGATTCATGCAATTTAAGCAGTGAAGTTCCATCCTGGATAATGAACCTAACTAGTTTGTCCTACTTGAGTCTTAGAAAAAACAACCTTCAAGGCGAAATTCCTCCCTCTCTTTTCAGATTAGAGAATCTTGAATCTCTTTCTCTACATGACAATTTGTTGGAAGGACATCTTGATCTTAACCTTTTTCTGAATCTCAAAAATCTTACTTTTCTTGGTTTATCACACAACAAGCTGTCTTTGTTTGATGGAAACTATGTTTCTTCCAATGCAACCCTTTCTCCAATGCAAGTGTTGGATTTGGTTTCATGCAATTTGACTGAGTTTCCAAGGCTTTTTCAAGACTTGGAGGAGCTAGCATATCTTGATATGTCATATAATGAGTTGAAGTCACTACCAAGTTGGATGTGGAAAAAAAGGAATCTCCAGAGTTTCTCTGTTTCTCATAGTTCACTGATAGGGGAATTATCCCCTCTGATCTGCAATTTGAAGTCACTTGTATATACTGATTTGTCCTATAACAACTTAACCGGCATGATTCCGCCATGTTTGGGAAACTTCAGTCAATCTCTTCAAGCTTTAATCCTACAAGGAAACAGATTAACCGGTCGCGTTCCGGAGACATATATGAGAGGGAGTGCCCTTAAGATGGTTGATTTAAGTGAAAACAATTTGCAAGGTGAACTACCAAGAGGTTTAGTCAATTGTAGAATGCTAGAGTTTCTTGATGTGAGTCATAACCATATAAGTGGTCCATTTCCCTTTTGGTTAGGCACTCTTCCTGAATTGAAAGTCATTGCCTTAAGAAACAATGAATTTTATGGAGCTATTATGTGTCCACAGAGATGCATATTTCACAAACTCCATATCCTTGATCTTTCTCACAACAACTTCTCTGGAAGTTTGCCTCCAGAAATAATCAAAGCTTGGAAATCCATGACATTGGCTAACATAAGTCAACTAGCATATGAGGACAATACTATCCATTTCAAGGGAAAAGATTGGTTTAGTCATACCAAATATGCATACACATTGTCTAACAAAGGGGTTGTTATGGATTATAATGAGCTTCAAGATTTATACTACATGGTAGCTATTGATCTTTCAAGTAACAAAATTTGTGGCAAGATTCCAGATGTCATGGGAGAGTTAAAGAGTCTTATTTTGCTCAATCTGTCCAATAATATGCTTAGTGGTAGCATTCCATCATCTTTTAAGAAGCTTTCAAACCTTGAAGCATTGGACCTTTCTCTCAACAACTTGTCAGGGATGATTCCTTTAGAACTAACAGAACTCACCTTTCTGGAGTTCTTTAATGTGTCCTTCAACAATCTCTCTGGCCTTATACCAGAAAATAAGCAGTTTTCTACATTTGAAGGAAGCTCTTTTGAGGGAAACCAAGGCCTATGTGGGATTCAATTGCTTAAAAGATGTGATGGAGATCATGCAAGGCCTCCCTCCCTTTCATCTGATCAAGACTCTAACTCAGAATCTTTCTTTGAATTTGACTGGAAAATAGTTATAATTGGATATGGGGGTGGACTTGTTGCTGGAGTGGCATTGGGGAGTGCTTTTAGTCTGGACTTTCTTAGATGGCTGAAAAGGATCTTTTTTCTCAAAAATCAATAATTTTGACTTTGCTGAAGAGATATATATGAGTGTGCTGTGTAATATATTACTTAAAGTATAAAGAGAAAACATAAACATAGTGTGTTATGCATTGCTTGCTCTTTGTTTGTGTCTATTCCAGTTGTCTTATTTTGTTTGTTTTATACTTGGCAATTGGTACATGGTGTAGCCATGATGTAAAAAATATATTTCTCTAAATTTTAACATAATTTTTATATGAATTTTACTAACGAGTAACCTTACGACGCAATAAAATAAAAAAGAAAATGTTCATCTTAAAAATTTGCATTATTATATTTTCTATACAAGAAACTTAATGCTATACTTTATTTTTTCTTAACTTATTATTTTAAATATTCTTAATAAATATCTTTAAGACACTTGTTAGCAAAATTCTTTCTATATTAACATGGACCAATTTAATAAGATGAAGAACACCCTATGTTTGAGATGAAACTTGTGATTTGGGGTGGTGGTTTAATTTGTGGTGATTGGTAGTGAAGATAAGGAAGAGAAAGAAAATGAAGGAGAGAGTGTAGAAAGAAAGATACCCAAAAAAAAAAAAACACTCAAATTTATTCCTATAAAATTTATTATCGATCAAAGTAGTTTCTTTATAAATAGAAATTCAAAATATATCATTCCAAAATTAAAATATTGAATAAATTGATTCTCCAAGAAAACATCATATAAATTAAATTAGTCTATCAATATTCATAGAAATTTTCTAATTAGTCCTCGAAGATGTTGGACAAATTAATTTTCCTATTATAGGGATCAATTTGACCATTTTCATGAATCTTGAGAGACTAATTTGTCTAATTTATTTCTAGGACCAATTCTTTCGATGTTTTAATTTGAGAGATATGTATTTTGAATTTCTATTTCTGGAATGAGTAGTTTGCCCGATAATAAGTTTTGTAAGGATAAATTTAAGTATTTTATTTTAAAAAAAATAAGATAAGCGTGGAGATTGGGGTTGGACATTTCTTTTAAAGAGTATTGATATAGGTACAATAAAAAATCAGTCAAAACAGTCAATAAGTTGTGCACAACATATATAATATAAATTGTATAATAATAAATATTATATGTTATGCACGCCATATATCCTATGATGTGCACAATAAGTGATATATGTTGTGCACCACATGTGATATACATTATGTATTTTATATATATTATATATGTTGTGCATAATATATTGACTATTTTAGCTGAATTTTTGTTGTGCCTCAATTATCTCCCTTTTTAAAGAGTCTTAGGGGATCGAGGTGTAATTTTAAACAGTTAAGATGGTTGTCAAAGAATATAATTTACAACTATTTTCAATGGCCAACAAATGTTACCATAATTTTTTTTTGGGTTTTGCTAACAAGTGCCCTAAGCCCTTAGGGCACTTGTTAAGGTAATAAAAGAGGAAACATTCATCTTGGAAATATGCATTTTCATTTTCTTTATGTAATGGACCCACCATAACTCTTTTATTTTTTAAAAAATTTACATTTTTTAGTATTCTTAACAAGTGCCTTAAGAGCACTTGTTAGCAAAACATTTTTTTTTATAATACTTTTATCAATACTTTTTAACAATTACATGTTGAAAATAATTAATAAACCAATACTTATATTTCAAGATGATAATAATTAATAAGCATGCTTATTTCACACCAAAGCATAATAAGAATTTGAAGAAGTACAATGAGATGATAGTATCAAACATTACACTGACGATAATGTAAAGGTACACAAGTTGCAGTAGAAAAGAAGGTGAAACAGAGAGAAGAGAAAGCAAATGAAAACTGAATTATACTTTGTATTGAATGAATGAACTGTCATGCCCCTGAGAGAATACAAGCTGAATATATATATAGCACAACACAGAGCAAGAACCCAAAAGAAGCAAACAGAACTAACAAACTAATATAACTGATACATATCTTTTCAGATAATAAGACAAATTACATATGTAGATGTTCATTCTATTTGGAAACTATGTCGACTCTGATCTCCAACATCCATCATTAAATGATAATTAAAAAAAATTAAACATTGTATGGTCAATTATTACGATGTGGTGACTATGGTGGGCAATCGACGCATCCAAACTCCCTCCCGGTTCTCAAACCGCATATAGGGTTACATACATCTAGAGTGCGTCTGGCAATTGGCTTTGAAACTGCAGATCTCTCAACTGCATATATATATAATACCATACATCTTTAGATTTATCATATTTACTACTATTCTCTCAATTATCTAAATTCTCTTTATACAATGAATCAAAACAAACAGGGTTGTTTTCATTTTAAAGAGTACAAATGAAGCATCAATTAATGGATCGATCGAGCAAATAAAACAACAACAGAAGGAGGAAAAGTACTATATGATACTCTTGGTGTAGCCATCTATATTATTAGAGGGTATAAAAAATTGGCCTTTAGTTTCATTTTCTATTTTTTGATTTCTATTACCTAGCATATGTTTCGTGATTTTTAAAGTTTTGTGAAAAATTAGTGGGAAACAAAAAGGAAATATAGTATATAATTTTGATAGAGATACAAAATTATACATGTTAAAACAGTCAAAAAATAGGAGTATATAGTTTGAGTCTAAATCACTCAGTTCATTAAAAAAATACATATGATTAAAAATATTATTTAGGTTAAAGAGTATTAAAATGAGTTTTTTTTAACTGTTTTGGCTAAAAAAATGTTATCCAAAAACTTTATGCATAATATATGATCAATAACAAGCCATTAGCCATATACCAAGTTCATTGCAATAAGTGAATAACAAAATCTAAGAAAGGATTAGAGATAAGAGGAGTTGGCAAGTCTTACCCTTCAAGACTCGAGCTAGAGTTGAGGTGGAGGATAGAAACATAGCCGAAGCCAAAAGCAAGTACGCAACGAAGATGACCTTCATGATTCAGAAATATATATTTGCAGTTCAGTTTACACCTAGCTAGATACAATTCAATTTTCCTTTAATTTGGGCATTATGACTTGTACGCACCATTTATTTATAGTCGTCCTTTTTTACCGCAGAAATACTAATTAATATTTAACTTGTGCTATATATGATATGAAATGTGTGTTATACGTACGCGTACTATATATAGAACATACATTTCATTTTATATATAACACATATATAACACAAATTAGATACTAGTTAGACGTATTTATATTATTCGACCTGCATTATTGTTTTTATTTTGGTCTTACATCTTTTAATATTGAGAACCATTTTTTCTTAATAAATTAAAGTTCTGTGGGGTATATATATATGTTAAGGTGGCTTGTGCCGGCCACTTATTGATCAATTATACTGGCTTGATTTTTCCACATAAAACAAAATCCACAACCGTAATTTGGATGCTGACTATAATTTATTTACACCTGTTTTAAGACTTTATCAATTTATTATGCTATGATTCTAAGCTTTAACTATTATTAGTTGTTACAAGAATAAAAACTTTTGAAAAATAAATTATTTATTTTTGTTATGATAACCTGATGATTATCTAAATCAAACCAATATAATTTTAATATATCGAATTGCTTCAAATTCGTTGAAAAAATATTTAGTAACAGAATTGAACTAAACCAGTTCAATTAAATGTATGTGATATTTTAGGATTCACTTTTCACTTAAACCAGACCCAAAGCAACTTATTTACACCCATATTTATTTCAAGTGGCAGTTTAATTATCTTTGAATAGCTTCTTCAACACAATTTAAAGTCTTTACTAATTTTGGAGAGAGATATAGACATTTCACTACTAATTAACTTCTATGACTCACAATTAATTTAATGGTGAAAATATTGGATGTCTAAATAAAACATTTAATATGGATGTCCAAATATTTTATCATAATTTTATATTTTTATTACATTTTATAATAGTTTAATATATTTTCTACAATGTGACAAGCAGACTGGATATCCATGTGACATATATGGATTTAAATGTTTTAAACTCGCATATAAAGACTATCAAATACAAGATATTTTGAGAATGTGGTATGTGGTGTAAGGTTGAAGTAAAACTCATAACCCTATTGTCATCCTTACTCATTATGGCCAACCTTAGTCGCTCGCTAGCTCTCAGATTTCATATTTATTTCTCTTGTGTGCTCGCTTTGTTCTTTTTTATGACTTCTATCATGGGTCCTCATCCCTATTCTACACAGGAATTCAAGACTCTGCAAATATGCATGAGTTTTATGCTAAAAAATTCAAGAAATATAAAAAAAAATTGGAAGTAAAATTAGAATAAAATCATAATTCATTAATCATTATTACATTATTCACTATTCAACATTAAATAAGTCAAAAATAAAATATATTATGTAAATAAGTAAGAAAATAATTAAATATGAAAATTTAGATATTTTAGAATATAAATATATAAAATTTAGAATGATATTTATATAAATTTATGTTCATGAGTGGGAATTTGACGGATTTTCATGGAGTGGAGACCTCAACCCTCGTCCCCACCCCATTTATTAAACAGAGACTTTATCCCCATCTATGTGGGGATTAAATTAGTCTTCATACTGTCCCTATCGCGGATAATCTCCACAAATATCCTCCGTCTTCATGGGACTTTTTTTTTTTTTTTGCCTTTGACGTCATATGTATTTAGTGGCTACTAATTAAGTATTTGTTTTTATTTGTTTGCATTCCATTTTCCTCACACATGGCAAAATGCAAAACCAATTTATTTGATTTAATCTTATGAGCGTTACTTCACTTTGATATACTAAACTTTAATTGGTTATACATAAACAGTTTTTTCTAATTAAAAACCCTCCAAAACGGAGCAATGCTAGAGGCACAACAAAAAAACAGCCAACACAGCCAACAAATTGTGTACAACGTATATGATATAAATTGCACAACGAATATAACATGTTGCAAAGAAAGATAATGTTGCACTATGTGATATATGTTGTGCACAATAAATGATATACGTTATGCACTACATATAATATATGTTGTGCATTTTATATTATATATCTTGTGCACAATTTATTGGCTGTTTTGGCTGATTTTTTTTTTGTGTCCCAAGTATTTCCCCTCCAAAACGAAATACTTGATTTTAAGCATTAATTTCAAATGGAGAAGAATCTTTGTGGAGGTAATGTACTGAAATTGCAATGCAGGATGATGTTTGAAATAGTCGCATTTTCTTTCCGGGTAGATAAGAACACAAGCACACCTACAAGAGAAGAAACTTGTTACAAATATTGTCAACATAATAGAGAGGTCGTAATATTTAGTTAGCTAGATTGAACATCGTTCATAAATCCATGGTTGAAACAAGCTGTATATATAAAATAAAGGATGACAAGACACTTTTGAAAATTTCCAGAGAAATAAGAGTGATTTATTTGTACTTCTACTTTTCTTTACACATCCAAACATCTTACTACTAATAGGAAAATAATTGGGCATAATAAAAATTCAGCCAAAACAGTTAGTGTGCACAATATATATAATATAAAATGTATAATATATATTATATACAGTGCATGATATATATCATCAATTGTGCACAATATATATACATGTTGCAGCATCATCTTTCTTTGCAACATGTAATATATGTGGTGCACATAATATGATATATGGCGTGCAAAACATGTAATATTCTTTGTGTAATTTATATTATATATATTGTGCATAAATTGTTGGTTGTTTTGATTTGTTTTTTTTGTTGTACCTCTAACAATGCTCCTACTAATAAAACATGTGGGTTCCACAATTTTTATCACTTATTTTTTCATTCAATTCATTCATCTTTTTAATGTATATATCTAATTTGAATATACAAGTATCATTTTTCAAGAAATAACTTCATGGAAACAGTCCAAATGCTTTAATTATTGGCTCATAAAATTGACCGAAGAAAAAAAAGTTTGTAGGGCTAATGTACTCAACTCTATCACCACTTCTTTGTTATGACGGGAAAGGAAATTTTAACAAATTCATTTGAAAACATATGATGCATGTCTAACACGCTAACGTGCATTTTGAGGTGTTGACTACATTACACTCAAGCAATAAGTTAGTAAACCACAAAGTCATCATGAATATTTAAGCATCAAATAATATAGTACTTAACAATTAAAAATACATAATTGATTCCTAATAATATTAAAAGTTGAACACCTAATATCTTTCGATGAAAAAGTTAAAGGTTTTAACGACAATGATATATACACGCATTCCTATTTTAATTGTGCATTTTATATTAAATATTACATAAAGTTATGGCTGTGCACATTTAGTACATAGTGACATTTTAAGTTATGGTTGTGCACACAACTAGAATTAAGTAAATTTACTTCAAAACAAAAATTACTTTTATTAATAATTTTTGAATTTATGGCATTAAATATAAATTTTTTAATTTAAAAAATAAAAGTTATGATGAATTAAATGAGGATGCATAGAAAAAGAAATGAACATTAAATGAGAGAGAATGTGTGAGGAGAGTGCTTCTCATTCTCTACAAATGTGAGAGTGGGTGAGAGCAGTTCTAATTGGCTCAGTGGACAATGTTAGATTGTAGCCTAAACCCTTATTTTTTTACTATTTTGGCTATAGTGTAATGTTGTACACTTAGTAAAACTCTTTAATTAAATATAAAATGTCTAAAAAGTAGAATTAACATAAAAACACAATATTAAATTTATGGGTATTTTGCTAGTTGTATTTATACGGGCCCTCGCATGGTGGGAGGTCTGGGATCCCAACCCTTATCCTTAAATATGCAGCGAGGGATTTTTTTTTCCGAAAAACAGCTCAATTTGTTAACATTTAGGGTTTACAGTAATAAACAACTCAATTTTTTCATCAACAAATTCGTTATTAAATTAACTACCAACAAAAAATTCCACAATAAATCTTACAAAAAAAAAATTTCTTTTAAATTTCGGAGGAAAAATCCCTTGATAACTATATTAATATTTTTTGTTAACATTTTCAAGGGGAAATATCCGTGGGTAAATATTTTTCATAAACACCTAATATATATACTAAATATCTAGATCACATAGGTAAAAATCATTAAAAAGCTAAATTTCATTACTTTTTGCTTAAATTAACCATAAAGGATATAAGTCTAGAAAACAAAACATTACACATCAAATACCTAAATAGCATTACATGTCCAAAAATCTAAAATAAAGTGCTTTCATAGCAACCATCACGAGTACATAAGGTACTATAATTATTTCAGAGTTGATATAGAAATTTAGGTGCAACATAGGACAATACAATGAATTTTGTGTATTTTGTTTTGTGTTTATTTTAGTGTTTACATAATAAATTTGTATTTGTATTTGTACACATTTTATTTTGGGATTTTGTTAAAAAATGAGAAGGGCAAATGGTGAAATTATAAAAAAAAATAATAGGGGTAAGCTTAGAACAAAATTTACATTAAAATTCATGCATCAACTTCTGTATTTTCTGTATCTACGTACTCTGAGTGTAAACACCAAATACAGAAGAATTTGTACAAATACAGTTTGTATTGTATGTGTCTACACTAAACAAACATAGTCATTTTATATTTTATATTGCATTTTATGTCATGTACACAATAAACAAAAACGTTGTCTAAAATAAGATATAGTACTCATCACAAGCAAGGGCGAAGCCAGAAAACTTATTCAGGAGGGGCCAAAAATTACCTTCTTTTAATATTTTAATTTTAACAGTGATATAGTTATTTTATTAGACTTTTATCTTTATAAAATAATTAAATTAATGTTAAAATTAAAAATATTAAGATCAAATTGATATTAGATTAAAATTATTATGACTAAAATAATTATTTACACTAGATTTTACTATGAAAATTAAAAAAAAATTGTACATTTGTATATAACATATTATCAATTATAATATATAAATAATTAATTAAATATAAAATTGATCAACATTATTAAATAAAATGTTTAAAAAGTAGTAAAATAAAACAATTAAAATTATTTTTTAAAAAAAATTAAAAAGTAAGGGGCCATCGCCCCCTTCTCCCTAATGTGGCTTCGCCACCAATCACAAGTACATAAAGTAAACGTACAATACTCGTCACGACTACTCATCATCACCATCACCATGGTCATCACCGTCTATAATTGGAGAAATTGGGATAAAGCTCCCAATATGAATGTTATTCATCTACTCAAACATCCGTTTTAATTTATTATCTCTACCACCTTTTTCTCAACTTTATCTTCAGCCTCTTCTCCTTTGCGTTCCGTTCTTTTTCATTCTTACGCTCCTTCTGAAGTGTCACTACCTGATGATGTAGTGCCCTAATTTGTCGTTGATGTGTAGCATGAAGTCCAGGACCGAGCTAGAGAACCTCATCATCAATGATACCAGTAGAAACCCCTCCCCCGCGTCACAGAGCAAGGGGACAAATTGTTTGCATAGTAATATAAAAAATATTTGCATACATAGCTAAGACATAGTTAAGAGAACTTTCAGGATTGACTTTAAGATTAGAACATTTTTTAACAATTACATCTGGTACTTCCCTTTTAATATTTTCTAATGAATAAATCATTTTAATGGTGAGATATTTATTTTTTGCTACATGTTATTGCTTATTGGTTATTACTTTTTGTTGTTTCACTTAGCATATTGCACGGGAGCCATGGATGGATATATTGTTGATCTATGGCATAATATTAACATAAAATTATTGGTAGGGACCAAAGTAACAATAGTTACATTGTCTAAACAAACTCACAAGAATAGTTTATCTCTAGCTTTGCACATTACAAAAGAAGTTACAACTATTCCTGTCACAGTTAATTGTTGTGTAACAGCTAATCCTGTGACGATTAATTGTTGTGTCACAACTAATTAATTATATTCTATCACGACTAACTATTTTTCCTTATTTGATACATCATTGACAGTCATTTTCACTCATTAAAATGTATAATAACTCCATTATTTTTTCACTCATTTTTGAATGATAAGATCATGAAGCATTATTAGTTTTACCATTATTTTCTGATTTATGATTTCTCTTTTCTTGTTTTATTATCTCATTTGACATTTAAAAATAATCAAGTAATATAAAAATCAATGTGTACATATTTGTCAAACCATGAGATCTTACGTAATAACTAGCTAGCTATTTCTTATAACATCTTAGGAGTTCAATTTCTAATATTATGTATGGAATGATTATAGCCACGCACTACCACCTCACTGTGAATACTTGAATATGTATTTAAAAAAATACATATTTTTTGGGGGAATGGGGTTATATCCTGAGTATGAAAAATTGTTCATAATAAATTATCCAATAATAATAAATGAATATATCAAAAAAAAAAATAACTTTTTCAAATTCTATCTCAAATAAAGTCAAAAGTTGCACAAATAATAACACACAGTTAATCTACAGTGTTAAATCCTTTACACCGATACCGTTGATAAATTAAAATTCTTCTCTAATATTTACTCATTCAGCTATTACTACTATCTTCAAAGGTAATATTATTTAATAATATATATTTCAATATTTAGTAAATATGTACCCAACAAAATATTTAGTAAACATGACCCGATCGAAAGATAAACCAATTCTTATTTTTCAAGATGATAATAACTAATAGGCAGGCTTCTTTCACACCAAAGCATAATAAGAATTTGAAGCAGTACAATGAGATGATACAATATAAGAATATTGATAAATGTACAATAAAAATTAATTAAAATAGTAAATATTTTGTAGATAACATATATTATATAATGTGCATATCATATATAACATATTATGCATATTATATATCACATATTATAAGAAATTAAAAATAATATTACAACATATGATATATAATATGCACAATATATAATACATGACATACATATTATATAATATATAATGTGTACAAAATATTAATTGTTTTGGATGATTTATTCATTATGCACTCGTACTTTTTCCCTAGTATTAAACATTACACAGACGATAAGGCAAAGAACATATGTAGGTGCTCATTCTATTTGGAAACTATGTTTACTCTCCCACATCCAATCAATATTAAATGATAATTTTTTTTAAAAGAAAAGCAAGATCAGATACTCTGTGTGACAAATTTTAAGTGCACTGAGAGCAAATTGAAATTTTACTTTACATTATTAAAAAATGGAAAATATTTGTCGTATAACAAAAATATATCCAACGTGTGCTATATATATACATACGTGTATTATATATATAGCACACATTACATCTTATGTATAACACACATTAGATATTTGTTGGACGTATGATATTTCTGTTATATATCAAGCATTATTAACACATATCCATATTAATTAATTATAGTTGAGAGAGAAGGAAGTAATTTAGAAAGAAAAAAGTTATTTTATAGTGTCAAAATTTTAATGATACAGAGCAAAATTTTCAAATTATTTTCAGTGCACCTAAGTATTTGTCACTCTGTGGTCAATTTCGGAGCCGTGGTGGGCAACCGGCGCATGCCGTCCTGCGGCATTTAATAGGGTCACATACATCCCCCGGCCCTCGAGCTAGAGTGCGCCTGGCAATAGACTTTGAAACTGCAGATCTCTCAACTGCATATATAATACCATACATCTTTAGATCTAATTTAAAATTTCACATCACAATCTTATAACACAGGTTTGTTTCAAATTGGTAAGGAAGGGAAGAGGGAGGTTTTGAATATTTTCCAACTCAAAAATAGAGTTTGAACACTCAAAATTTAGATCACTTAACGAATAGGGAGATTCGAGAATTTTAAAAACCCCGTAAACATTTTAGCTCTTCATCAATAAATCTCTCAAAAATAATTATGTCTCTCAAAATTTCTCCTCTCATTTTCGTCCAAAATTCAGCTCACAAGTACATCCGAGTAAGAATTTCATTTTAAAGAGTAAAGTGAGACATTTCACGTTTTGATCCATCCACCCAAATACAAGTGAAAATGAAGCATCAATGAATGGATCGAGAAAATAAAACAATAGGAGGAGGAAAAGTACTATATGATACTCTTGGTCTTGGTGTAGCCATCTCAATGTTAAAGGATATGATGAATGGTTGGTTTATACTTTATAGTTTCATTTTCTATTTTTTATTTGTACTTGCATATGTTTTTGTGATTTTTAAAGTTATTGTATATCTCTATTTATATATGATTAATCAACAAGCCATAGCAAGTTCATTGCAATAACAATATCTATCTATATAGATGCGCATTTGTATGGGCTTGAAAGGATTAGAGATGAGAGGAGTTAACAAGTCTTACCCTTCAAGTTCAGTCGAGCTAGAGTTGAGGTGATGGACAGAAACATAACGGAAGCCAAAAGCAAGTACGCAACAAAGATGACCTTCATGATTCAAAAATATTTGCAGCTCAGTTTAGAATTAGATACAATTCAATTTTCCTTTGGGTTTTATGACTTGTACACATCATGTATTTATATATTTTTTAAGACAAAATACCGGAATTGTCCAGGCAAAATTTATTATAGATTAAAGTAGTCCTCACACAAACATAAATGTATTTTGAATTTAAATTTTTAAAGAGACCATTTTGACATACGATAAGTTTTGCAATGACAAATTTGAGTATTTTGATTTTTTGGAGAGGATGTGAAAAGTCAAACTTTTTAATATGTATAGAAAAGTTAACTGATATCGATCGATATTTCTAAGGATGATAATTAAGACATTACCTTCCGGGTACCCGCCCTATCTTATCAGTTTGAGTCAAGTTTAAAACTCACCTTGTAATAGGACAAATTTTTTTTTAGGCATAACAGATTAGGGTTCATTGTAAATCCTACCATATCCTACCTTCATCTCATATATTGATTTAAAAAAAAAAAACATTGATATGTACAAATAAATTGATATAATTATTTTAACTTAATTTATATTTATATTAGATTTTATAATAATTAAATATGTCTTTTATAACATAAGGGAACAAGGATGGATGCCCATGGATCGAGTGAAGATTTAAATATTTCAAACCCATAGGCCAAAAACAAGGTATTTTGACGAGGTGCAAGGCAAGGTGGATCGGGTTGAAATAAGACTCGTCCGAACCTGCTCCATTGTCATCCTTGACTCATTGGCCAACCTAATTAGTCACTCTCTTGCTGTTGGGTTTCATATTTATTTCTCTCTCCTTGTGTGCTTGCTCTGTTTTTTTTTTAATGACTTACACTCTTAATAGGATATTTCTCTTCCCCTTCCATTGTCTAGTTTTGTCTCTTTTATTTGGGCTTTTTGCCCCGTTCAACTAACAAAATTAAAAAATAAAGAGTGCCTACTATTATGGTGCATTTGTTTTTGTTTGCATTTGTTGATAGAAAAACGAGCATGGCTAGAGGGCACAACAAAAAATCAGATAAAACAGTCAATAAATAGAAATTTAGGTCACAATCACTCAGCCCATTAAAAATATACTCATGGTTAAAATGTTATTTGGGCCATAAAATATTAAATGGACTTTATTAGCTGTTTTGACTGGTTTTTTTTTGTTGTTCCTCAAGCATCTTTGAGTTAGAACATGTGATTATATATGTACCACTTTCTTATATTATTGTATGCTACTACTGCATATGCCTTACCCTTCAGTTAACTACCCTATTAATTATTATTGAAGTAAGCCATGAATTAATATAAATTAAATGGGATATGTTAATCTTTGATAGCACTACCACGACATGGATCTGATATGCTGGAGTCTGCACTAGTTTGTGCAATTTTCTCTTTAGAAATTTCGCAGTAGTTACACAGTTTGGACTAGCAAATGGTGATGAGGTCACCTGATGAACGCCAAGTCAACCAAGCAGGGAAGTCAACCTTTTTTGGTCATTATTTTCTTTGCTGATTAATTATCTCTTTATATAATATTAATAGGCTGCTGTTATTCAACGATCAAAATGCATGTTTAAAGAAGTAATCAAAGTAAAGACCTGATTAATTAAACAATGACAATGTGGCTTAACTTGATCCTATTATCTTTGCCCAAAGATTAAGGCTTAACGTCATTCATCTCTATTGAATATTTCCTAAGCTAAACAAGTCACATCTGCTAGCTGATATGCACCAATTAAGTCAAAGACTCAAAAGTGCGTGGGTGTAATTTTCTTTTTTTGATAAATAAGCATGAGGGTCCAAAGACACAAAAAGAGTGTCCAATCAGCGAGAAAAATTTGAAAGCTACCAACACATCCATAGAAAAATACATCCAGAAAGTAAACCAATATAGGTAGAGTTTGTTTGAGATGCAATAGACAGAAAATACAATACAGATCTTTCTGTCATTTATTTGTTTAGGAAAATATAATACATGACAGTCAGTTAGTATTTGTACAAATTTTTCTTATATTTTGTGTTCATTCTCAAAGTAGATACACAAAATACAGATACAGAAACATAAATTTTAATAAAAAATTTGTTCCAAAACTATCCCCCTTAGTTTTTCAAAATCACACCCAATGTCATATTCATTTGATGAGTATTGTACTTTAAATCAAACAAAAAATAATACAAAAAATACAAAGATAAATTGATTCTGGATATGCTAAAATAAACACAAAACAAAATACATCAAATTTTATGTATTGTATTATTCTGTATTTGTATTTATATATTGGATTGTACCATTCATGAAACAATCGCTGCCTATGTGCACACAAACTAAACCAATTCATTATCCTGGAAGAGTCTTCTGCTGCACTATTCTGAATTAATATATATCATTAGTCTTTTCCAACTGGTTTAGAGACCAAATTGTTCTGTAACTTAAAACACAGGAAATAGAGTGGTTTAGGGGCATCGCCGTCATAAATAATTTTATATAATCTCAATAACATTACAGATCATATAATAGTCTGATACTAGAAAAATGTATACATGGATTACTCATGATTATTGATGCTACATAATCTTGATCATAATTGAGAGTGATGATAATTAAAATTATTCTGTCATTGTTCTTGGACCTCTTGCTATTCTAACATACACACTGATATTATTGGAGTGTAAAATAATAACTTCCATATTGAGGAGGCTGAAAGTTTCAATGGGGGCATTTGGATCGTCTGCAAGACTACAACAACGATGATATCCATATTGATGTTATTGAGAAGCACATACAATTCATCCACTCCAAAGAAAAATAGATACATATCCACAAAACAGATTTGATGATTGAAGCAAACTTTGATCTAATATAGTTCTTCAAAGAAGAGCTGAACTCTTGACTCGACCTTAGCTCTTTTCTTTTCCCTCCTAGGCTCCTATGAAAGTAATAGCCAATTGAAATGAATAAGTAAATAAAAAACCACCCAATTTGATCCCTCATGATTTTAGGGTAGGACCTCCTTCGTAATCGAAAATATTTAAATTGGTCCCTTATATTGTCAAAAGTTGAATACAGTAAGATTTTTGAATAAAAAATATTAACGATGTTAACTACAATTTTATATTTAGATAAATTGGTTCCTAACAATTTTCTTGTAAGGGGAAATTGATCTCTAATTCTTTTAAGTCTTTTATAGTTTATCATCGTTATTAGCATATTTACTTTAAATATTGAAATTTATATATCTCCTATTTAAAAATTGTTACTCACTTTTAATGCATTTATTTTTATATTTCTAAAATTTTTTATTAATAAAGTATTAATATCTTATTTATTAAAAATTTTATATTGTAAATTACATATATATGTTACAAAATTATGGTTTACTTTGTCTCCTCTTTTTTTCTTTTAATATTTGTGCTATAGATTATGGTGTATTATGTTCTGCATCCAAGTTTTGTTGCTTTTTAATTTTCTTTTCCGTTTTAGTAAACCATGTCTTACACAATGTATTGTTTTGTAAGTAAAAGAAAATTACCTTCAAATTCTTGTCTAATTAATATGAAAACAATTTCATAAATGGTGAACCTAAATGTGTGAATGAAAATTTTTATATTTATATCATCAAAGTTGTTAACCAAGGCACATCGCTTGAGTATTGTTTTTTCGATTGAAGTTTTATAGATATATAATATATAATACTATAATTAATTCTCACTACTCCAATCTCTTTTCTCTCTAAATATGTATCACTAAATATCATTTGTCAATGAATTATATAATTAGTTTTTAACAAAAGTTTATATTGTTTTAGGTTTGTGATGTATGTAAGTAATTTAAAATATAAAAATTTAAATAAAAGAAATTAATATTTTATTAACAAAGAGTTTTTTTAAAGATATAAAAATAAATATATATTAAAAGTGAGTGACAATTTTTAAATAAGAAAAAATATATATATATATATAATTTGAATATTTAGAGTTGAATATGTTAATAAAGATAATAAAACATAAGAGACTTAAAAAAAAACAATGATCAATTTTTCCTACATTGAAATTGTTATGAATCAATTTGTATAAAAATAAAAATATTTATGTCTAGGGACCTTAACAAGTTAACATGTCCCACTTTTGATATTGTTAAGGACCAGTTATGGTATTTAGTTTTCAATTATTAAGGGGCTATTTGGCAT
Source organism: Aeschynomene evenia (assembly GCA_013621005.1). Lineage (NCBI taxonomy): Eukaryota > Viridiplantae > Streptophyta > Magnoliopsida > Fabales > Fabaceae > Aeschynomene > Aeschynomene evenia. Next base: position 31,397,420 of record CM024268.1, on the reverse strand, counting down.
AACGCATTAGTCATGATAGTACAAGTTTATATTATACATTATGTTTTTATTAATCGTTTGATTCGGACAACGTATTGTACAACTTTACACATCATGACCTCCTTATACGTCATTTTGACGTATAACTTAATAATGTCTTCAAGGGTCGTATTAGGCCTTATTAGTTTTTAACGTATAATAATAATATTTTTAGCTAATTAATAATAAGTAAAATAATTAATAATTATAAAAAATAATATAATTAATAAAAACAATTATTCAATAAATAATTAAATAATAAATATTTAAAAATAATAATTAAATTAAACAAATGAATAATAATCAATAATAACTAAATGAATATCAATAACATACCTAAATAATATTATATTAAACTTACAATCTATAAAATAAAATAAATTATAAATAAAAATGTAATATATTAAATTTTAACTAATATAAATTAATATTTGAAGTAATAGATCTTTAAATAATAATATATTTAAAATTATACTACGTTAATTAATAAATTATTATTATCTATATATGAATTTATTTATTTTGATTTATAATTGTAATTACAAGTTATTATTATAAAATATAAAATATAAAATATAATATACAAACACTAAATATTGCATCAAACACTAAATAGTGTTAAAATTTTATCAGACTTTATACAATTATATCTTATTCTATCATGCCTAATACCATTAATTTTTGTACTATCAGATTTGCCAAACGAATCCTAAGAATCAATTTGTCCGATACTGATGTTATTAAGGAGCAAACTGAAGATTTATTAAAAAAATAATAAATAAATTAAAAAACATCAGTGGTTTAACTCTTTTAAACGAACAGTGGGTAACCTTGGGATGAAATTTAAAGCACAAATCGTACACAATAAAGCCAAGCAACTAATGGCCTATTTTGTCCTTGGATTTTGGACACATATCGAACTGTAATAATACATTTGCTTCGATTTCAGGGGAAGGACCCCCCCTTACAATTCCTTACTTTGTCTCTCTGACCATTCAGATAAAAGGATAATAATAAGAATATATATGGAGGGCCTAAATCCTAATGAATCCCTCTCACTCTGTCAATTCCCAACTGATTGAACTGCTAGTGTTTTTAACCTCTTTATGTGGTGGGTCATAATGTCACTAAAGAATTCTTCTTTTCTTTTTTCTCTTTTGGGTGTGATGGTGTTAATTTGATGCACTTTTAATTTAATTTATCTGTTGAGTTAATTCCTCATATTACGTATATATTTGTTTTAGTTTAGTTCTCACTTTTTAATTTTGTTTAAATTAATTTCTTACATTGTATTCCGTCAATCAATGTCCTCTTGATAAAAAAAACGTTGTAACAGAATTAACTCTTATTGACTGTTAATCTCCAATGTGACAAGATAATATGAAAACTACAACGTAAAAGTTTTATTTTAGTCTATCACTTTCAGAAATTTAATTCAATTTAGTTCTTCAATTCTTTTATAAATTCAAATTTGAATGCAAAGTTACTTCTTACTTTACTATTTCTATTCTTCTTCTTAATTCTCTGTTATGTAATGAAAATTCATTTCCATTCCAAAAATGAAAATTAAAAAATGTATATATTATATGGTTAGATCGAAGTTTTATTAAAAACTGAACCGAATATTGAATCAGATGACACAGAAAATTGAAAAAATCAGAGGTTGAATAGAAGGTTCAATCGATTAGTGTAGGATCTTATATGGAGGTATAAACATCGATTGATGTGATCTCTGGATTCCTCATCCAAAGAAATATCATTGGCTGAGAGTGTATGTCAGAAAGCAACACATGATATTTTGTTAAACATGAAATAAAAAATGGTTTTTGGGTCAAAAATACCAAAAAATCCATATTGACAGTGTTTTAACAGGTAAAATGTTGTACATCTGTATATATAAAGAAGAAAGAGAAAAATGATAACTTTTTTCGCTGTATGCGTCAACAAAATCGTTATTCATCGTTGAATGTTGAATGTTGAAAATAAATTTTTTTTGGTAGAATTAGAATAATTCTAAAACAATCTAAATACTATTGGATATATATATATATGAGGAATGTTATCCTCCACACACTCAATTAGAGATTAGCAATGTTCACATTTTATTTTGGACATAAAATTTTTTCTTTTCTCTCTTCATTAAAGTTAAAATTTTGGATATAGTATGATAATTTTGTATCAATCATATTTAATATTATGTTTCTAAATTAGGAGTATCAATTAAAATATAAATTACTAACTGTTTTTCAAATTATATGATACTATCAAATTCTTATATTTTTATATTATTTAAAAAATTTAAACATTCACAAATTGTTAACTTATTTAATAATAAATTACCCTCCAATCACTGTATATTTCTTACTTTTTTGTTTTTAACCACATTTTAGAAATGTGATTAAATAATTTTTTTTAACAAAAATAGTGTTAGGACTCAGCTAGAAAACAATTTAAACTATATGGACTCAATTCTAAACTTTTAAATTATAGGAACTAAATTCAAAATTTAATTTGATCAAATTATAGGAATCTCCTGTATAATTAAACCTAAAATTTATTAACATATATTTTGTTGATATTGTTTAAAAATATTAAAGCAATTAAATAATTTATTAGAAAAATCATTGTCCTTAAATTTTATAAAATAATTTTAAAATATATTTATCTTATATATCATATATTTTAGGTTAGAATAATATTCAAGTATAAAAAGTAAAACATAAATTCTAATATAAATAGATATTGAGAAATGATTGATTTTAATTAAGTTAGAGAAAAGTTAAAGAGATCTTAATAAATTGACAATAAAATTATCATACTATCCAAAATTTCAAATTTAATACAGAGAAAAGACTAAGTTTTATGTGCAAAATAAAATGTGGATATTACTGACCTCCACATGAGTGTGTAGAGGATATCATTATAATATATATATAGATACACATATAATAATGTTAGATGTACAACACAGAAGACTTACACCATATTATCCATCGTATAATACAAAAAATAACAACAACAAAAGTGAAAAGTGTGCATTTTGTGTACACACTCTCATGATTACACGGGAACACTAAGCGTATAACCAAACACTTTCCAATACATAAAATGAAATACATATTTCAATAGAAAACGAACACATTTGATTATCGTCATAAATAAACATATTTATTTGTTATAACGAATATATTTAAGTATGTGAAATGAATACATTTATTTAGAAAAATATCTCAAACTCATGAATTTTATCACTTTGCATTGTATTATGTGTTCAATTTATATTTTATTCAATTAAAATATATGTATTCATTTTATATTGTATTATTAGTTCAATATAAATATGTGTTAACTTTGCATTGTACTATGTGTTCAATTGCAGTATATGTATGTATGTGTTCACATTTTATTGTATTATGTATTCAGTTACAATGTAAATATGTATTTACTTTATATCTCAAACTTAAGAATCACATATTCTTTAATGTCACACGTATTGTGAGTGAAAAAAATAAAATAAAATAAGCGAACATGTATAAAGAATATGTTCTTAATTAGTTATATATGCATGTGTTCATTTAATATTGTACAATGTGTTTGTTAATGTTTTTTTACATATCGAAAAAAGTATATTTTTCGTATGTATAGAGAAAGATAATAATATTATATGTACAACAAAAAATTAGTCAAAATAATCAATATAATTTCACTATATATATAATATAATATACACAATGCATATCGCATGTAGTGCATAACATATATTACATGTTGCAAAGAAAGATGTCGTTGCAATATGTAATTATATTGTGCACAACATATGATATGCTATTATATTATATATATTGCGCAAACATATTTACTGTTTTAACTTATTTTTTATTTATATATATATAGTGAGAAAATGAAATAGGCAAAGTAGTACTAAAGAGAAGCAAATCAGCGGCCAAGACATCCAAAAGAGCACAAAGAGAAAAGGAAAAGGAAAACGAACCTGATGTGTTCCCTGGATCCAGAGACGGGCGTTACTTAGCCCCGGGTCCCCTCCCTAAAACAGAACAGCCGTATCCTGCGCCAAAGATTGGTTCATTCACATGTCCACACCTCCATTCTTCCTTTTCATCCAAAATACTAAATGATTAGATCTATGTCTTTAAATTAAATCTATCCTTTTAGATGCATTTTTCACGATAAATATATATATATATATATATATATATTTGAGCAGCAATCCGATGACAATGGTGTAAAATTCGATACAGATATGCATGTGTACAGAAAAGAAAATAACAAATTTATTTGAGCATTGCTAGGGCTACAATAAAAAACCAGTCAAAACAGTCAACAAATAGGAATTTGGGCCACAATGACTTAGCCCATTAAAAATATACTCATGATTAAAATGCTATTTGGGCCATAAAATGCTAAATGGACTTTGTTGACTGGTTTTTTGTTATTCCCCAAGCATTTGTGAATTTATTTAGTGCAGATACGTACAAGACAAACTGTATTTATATAGATTTCTTTTGTATTTTGTGTTCATATTCAGAGTAGATATACAAAATACATGAGTTGATACATAAATTTTAATAAAAATTTTGTTCCAAACGTACCCTTGTTATTTTTTCATAATTTCACCATTAGCCCTTCTCATTTTTACCAAAATCCACACACTAAAATAAACACAAAACAATACACAAAATTCATTGTATTATATTATATTATACCTGTATTTTTATACTGTATCAACTATAAAATAAACACTACCTTATAAATTTAATAACTTTTTTATAAAATAATTTTTTTAACCTAACAGTTGAATTCTAATAACATTGAGCCCAAGTACATAAATACTATTTCCGACACTAAATCACACATATGACCAATATAATACGCACAATCTAACATTTTATTGGTCACTCTGACGTTAAATAAGCTTAGAGATTGTTTATTTAGGTTGTACAAGACATAAAATATAATACAAGCTTATTTGTATAATATTTGTTTAGGATGTATATATAATATAATCTTTATTTATATAAGTTTTTTGTGTATTTTTTATCCACTCAGAGTATGTACAAAAAATACATATACAAATATAAAAGTTATAAGAAAAATTTATCCAAATCTATCCCTCCTTCATTTTTTTTAAATTTTCAAGTACTATACTCTGATCTCATCTTCCTCCTCGCTCCACTAAACCGCAACCACCTCCATCACCTCTTCTCCCCCGTCTTCTTCCACATGTATGCATTAAAACAACATAAAATAAAATACACAAAATTTATTGTATTGTATTATTTTATACCTGTATTTCTATATTGTATTGTACAAGCTTTGAAACAAACACTACCTAAAGGTGTGAAGTCATACACTTCATTCAACTTTTTAATACACTTAATTCAACTTTTATATTTTGTAATCGTGACATAATCCAACATTTTATAACTACTACTTTTATGTTAATATAATCCAACTTTTACATCGAAACAATCTAACATTTTATAGCTACTAAATTCAACTTTGACACAATCCAACATTTATAATTACTCAATTCAACATTTATAACTACTCAATTCAACTTTTATATTGAGACAATATCAATTTTTATACTGACACAATCCAACATTTGTATTTATTCAATCCAACTTTTATAATTCAATCAAACATTTACAACTATAATACACAATTTAACATTTATAACTACTCAATCCAACTGCTATATTAATTCAATCCAACATTTATAACTACTTAATCTAACTTTTATGATAATACAATTTAACATTCACAATTACTCAATTGAACTTTAATACTTACATAATCCAATATTTATACACACAAAAAATAAAAATAAAAATAAAAAATGCATAGAAGTGCAGTAAAGGAAAAAGAGAAGTGGTAGAGAAAGACGTACAATGCATGGAGAAAAGGAAAAGGATATAAGAGGAGCGTATATGTTTTTTAAAATAAAATATTTAAATTAGTTCTTGCAAAACTTCTAGCAGATAAAGTAGTCTTTTTAGAATAAAAAATTTTAAATACATCACTTTCAAATTAAAATGTTGAACAAATTGGTCCTAAAAAAATTAGACAGATTAGTCTATCAAGATTTATGAAAATGGTCAAATTTGTCTATATAATGGGAGGATTAATTTGTCCAAACTTTTTAATTGGAGGCACTAATTTGACCATTTCCATGAATTTTGAGGAACTAATTTGTCTAATTTTTTCTTGAAGGACCAATTTGTCTGATATTTTAATTTGGGATGGATGTATTTTGAATTTTTTTTATTCTGGAGGAACTATTTTATCTGATGAGAAGTAATGTAACGACTAATTTCAATAATTTTTCTATTTTTTTCAAAATTAAAAAACATATAAAATTATGGATAAATATATTGATGACTAATTTGGCGTGAATTTTAAAGTACACATAGTATTTATGAATAACATGTCATGTTGATTATATGTACCAATTTCTGTTTTAGAAAAAAATGTTGCACACTTAGGCTGAGTTTGGTAAAGCTTTTTGTTGGGGTGCTCATTCTCTTAAAAAGCTGGAGCTCCTATTTTGCGTTTGGTAAATAAAAAAGTTGAACTGTTTTTGCTCCTGGCTTTTGAGAGCAGGAATGCTCTTGGTAACCATCAAGAATAGATTTTCAGAGCCAGCTTTAGCTCTCTAAAAATAAAAATACATAAATGACCTTTATTTGCACAATATCTTTTAATATTATGTCTATAATGGTCATTTAATATCTTGGAAGTCACTTTACACTATTTTACCAAATATTATAATGATGGCTTCTGCTTATTGAAAGCAATTTTTGTATAATTTTACCAAACGATACTAGTATGGGTCTCTAAGAGCAGTTTTTTGAGAGCTCAAAGAGATCAGCAGCTTTTCAAGAGTCACAGCTTTACCAAACTCAGCTTTTATAAGATTGTCGTCAAAAGAGTTTTTAGTTACACACATTTATAAGTCAGTCACAAAAAAAATTATAAATCGATTTATATACATATAAAAAATATATCAAATAATTTAGTAATAATCTAAAATTCTATAAAGATGATTTATAATATATATACTTTCAATATAAATTTTTAAAAATTATTCAATAAAAAGTTATTAAAAATGTAAGATATACACCAAATCTTACAACGATATTAACAAATTCTTCCTCAAATTTATACATACATATTAATTTTTCTCCAAAATCATTATGCCATTTTTCAGTTCACATTCTTTTGAGTCTCAATATTAAATTAAGAGGACCGCTATTTAACTCGCAGTTTTATTAAGGATTTATGTGTTGATAGGTGAAGGACTCAATTACATAACTACTCGAAGAAAAATCGAGATTAAACTGTTTTCAATTATTATTGTAATTGCTTCATTTTCCGTTAAGTATATCCACATGAGATTATTATTACTCAAATCAATTTTACTTCAATAATATTTATTGTACAATAAAAATATGTTCAACTAGTATTCAACTTATGTTATATATATAAGAAATAATTTGTTTCATACATATACATGTGTTATACACATGACACACATTATGTATTATGTATAACACACGTTAAATACTAGTTGAACGTATTTCTGTTGTACAATAAATATTACTGCTTTTATTTATTCTACTATATTTGATTTTGACATAATCACTCTTGCTTTAACTCTTAAATTTTTATTTTGTCGCTTCATAAAATTACAAAATATGCATATTGTGCTTACTATATTTTATATAATATAGCATGATATCACATTCGTTCTATACTCATTTATCATTTAAATTTTAGAATTAATAAGCAAAAAATCTTTATGTATACGCCTAATTTTTATCCATCTTCATCCACATATTTGTAATTCATATTTTAATATTATATATATATATAATATTTTTATAATATTTTTTTCTTAATGTGAATGGATGAATATGTAAATGCAAAATAAATGTATACGCAGTCGGAATGATTAATAAGTATTGGACATCCACCTTTAAATGTCCAAGTATCATGAATCATTTCTAAGTTCAATATAGGACTATTTAAAAAAAGAAAGAAAAAAAAACTTCTTCATTCGAAAAATAATATTTATATGCACTTTTATCATACACTTTGACTATATTCACTTCTCTATATCCAAACATCTAAGTTTATAAAATCCATCATTAAATTTAAAATGTACGTACAAATGTACACACATTTATAAGTAAGTATATATTATTCCATTCTTCTTGCAATATAAATAGGAGATACAGCATAAAATTAAAGAACCTAAGTCCCCAACCAAAATCCAAATTAAAGCAAACATACAAGTTGAAAATAGTACAACTTTAATTTTTTTCTCTCATAGCTACCACATGTGGGGTGCATTATTATTCCTGCTTCTAATAATATATAACCCTGCTACCTCGCAGGGTCATTATATATCATCATTGCCATCTTCTTCTTCTTCCAAGTCAAACAAGATGATAATAACAAGCAACAAGGAGGAGAAAAAGGGTAGTAATAGTGCAATATTAGTAAAGAAGAAGAAAAACAAGGGAAAAGGAGTAGCAATAAAGCTTTCATCTGACCCACAAAGCGTAGCAGCAAGAGAAAGAAGGCACAGAATCAGTGATAGGTTCAAGATTCTACAGAGCATGGTCCCTGGTGGCACCAACATGAACACTGCTTCTATGTTGGAAGAAGCCATTCACTATGTCAAGTTTCTCAAGACCCAGATTTGGCTTCACCAAACCATGATTAACAACTCTGTCCTGTCCTCGGAGTTAATGAAAACAAACACTGTTGCCTAACGGTACTTCCTAATGATAAGATCTTATTTCCCATTCAGGAAAATTGCACTTCGTCATCAGTTTCTTTATATGAATATTCTATGCAGATTTTACCGGAGCTGCCGCTAGATCAGTGCTGCTTTCAAGGTGTACAAGATACCAACTTTTTTCATCCCAATATGAAATAAAGTTATTACAATGTACGGGAAAATATGTGCTGATAATTTTGTATCAATTATTCACTATAATAATAATGGTTATTTTTATGGTGTAGTTATAAAAAAAGTGTTGATAAAAGTAGAAAAAAGATATATTGATATTTATTGGTCGGTGAAAATAATCATAAATTATTCTTTGAGAATTAATAACTGTTGAAAATACTCATAAACTAGTTTTAAGTATGTTCAACGATCACTAATTGTCAATATCACTTTTATTGATAACACTTTTATTGACACGTTTAATGTTAAAAATGCTTATTTTTTCTAGTATAGTGTATTAGATGAAGCGTGAAACCTACTCTTCATTTTAACTGTTGATACAAAATCTTAATATTTTCATACATGTAAAACTCTTCTAAGTTATTATGCTATAAAGTTATGCCAATATCATCCTTGATATTTTAGTAGATATATATCACCGATCACGCTTATCATTATCATTAGCATACAATAATAAAATAACATTTCTCTATAAGATATTGATCTACTTATTAGTTTCTTATTTTGTCATATGTATATAGCATATATGGTTTGAAGGGATTTATTAATTATTTCTCTATGATTTGCTATTAATATTCTAGCTAACTCCCCAAGTTTGCAAGAGCTATGTTGTTCTAATATCAAAAAGTGAGTGTTGTGATCGAGAAACTTATTTTATAACTATTAAATGTAATGAGATGATAAAATATGTGGGACTATTTGTTATATATTCAATAATGATAAAGTATGTACATATCTAAGTTAAATATTCATTTTTTTTGTTAAGAATAATATTTTGCAATTTCCAAACACCAAAATACTACTCTTAAAATAAAATAAAAAATGTAATCCACAATTTTTTCATACAAAAATATTATTATTTCAACATCAAATTAAAATATAGATATCTAAATGACACACTTATTTAATAATCTTAAAGTGAGTATGATCATTTTATGGAGTTGAAATAATATTTTATTTTCATATTCTATGCTTATTCTTTGTTTACTGTTTTTTTTTTCTCTATCTTATGCTAAAGATGTTATGTAGTGTCCCAAACTTCCAGGAATACCCTTTCTCTAGTTGGTTAATTTTAAATATGAGGTTGCATGACAAAGCAAACAAATTCACAAAAAAAAAAAAAAAACTGCTGGCACACTGTATTCTTGTAATTTATAATTATATAACAATAATGCTGGTCATACAACATAAATACGTCAAACTAGCATCTAACGTGTGCTATACATAACATGGAATGTGTGCTATACGTATGTGTGTGCTATACGTATAGCACACATTCTATATTATTTATAGCATATCTTGAATACTAGTTGGACGTATTTCTGGTGTACGACAAGTATTATTGTATACTTTTATATGTACTAATTAATAATGCTGATTTATGATATATATATATATATATCAATGCAAATTAGCCGTACCTGAAATTGTAATGGTCAACTACTTAAACCCTAAATTAAACCTTCTACATTGTTGAATCAAGTGTCATGTTAACACTGATGTGGTAAAAGTTCAGTTACGTTATATCCAATTGAACTACCTATTACGATTAGTACTTGAGCTTTTATATATTTGTTTTTTTTTTAACTTTTCCCTTTTCCGACTCATAAAAAGAAAAAGAGTTACTAATGTATTGTCCAAGATCGGTTAGTATGTGACTTCATCATTCTTTTTGTTTTAGATGTTGCCAGTATTTGGTTACCAAGTCAAATGTATAAAGAACGACGATATGTATAATACTGCAAAAACGTTACGTGTATGAAAAATATTTCTGTCTTTTTAAGTTGACAATTTTGTATCTATAATTAAATGAAGTGTGAATTCTACTTGAATATGATCGTACATTTCTTCTAACGGTTGATATAAAATTGTCTGTACGAATATCATGATTTGTTTCTTATACATAATGTTACTAATAATGCAGTTTATTATACTAAAATACTAATACAGCCTTAATATTAATTTATATTTTGCTCGAAAATATTTGAAAATATATGATTAGAAATAAAAATAGGATTAATTTTTTACCAAAGAAAATAGGATTAATTCTTTTGATAAAAATCTTCCAAATCAAAATCTATATTCGTGGCACTACAAGAAACTTGCAAAAAAAAATGATAGATATGACCAACGAAAAATTACTTTCATCGGTAATATATGAACACATTACTGAAAAAAAAAAACTCGTCAAAAGCAGTCTATTCAATACTTATTTATTTACTGGTTGACTGGATTGATTCGATAAACCAATTATTATTTATTTCAATATTCAATTTTTATTAATATAATTGAAAGGCAATCCTCTTGAAGCGGTTAAGTTATTCAAACAAGAGTTTATCTCTGATACTAATTGAAGAACAATAAATATAATGACCTCAAATGTACTTAAGACGAGGGGATGAATTGACTATTAAATTTTTTTCGCAAACTTGATTAAAATAAACTGAAGACTGTGAATTATGAGCGACTGAAATTTGCAAGTGCCAAAATAAAATGCTTGTACTAGTAAAAGTAAATTGCAATAAAATAAAGAGATGGAGATAGAGAGATTGTAAACTTGAATTTATATTGGTTCAGCCACACCTTTGCGCCTACATCTAGCTCCTTGAGCTTTTGTTCAAGAGTAATCCATTAACCAACAAGTTTAATCGGGTGTTTGTCAAACTGTTACAATGCTCAAACACTTTTCTACACTTCCGTATTCCTCACCCTATGTGTAGAAGCCTCAAATTCACACTTGAAGGATACCGTACCTTTACTTACAACAATTTCAGAATGAATAAAGAATGTGTATAACTCTCTCAAAGAGTAGGATAATACAATGAAAGTTCTAGTGGAGTAATATATAAAAAAAAATCTCTCAAATAACTAAAAAACAACTCAAATACTGAATATTATGAAACTTTGATGTAGAAATGATTTGCAATACTTTGTTGTGTTAAGTTGTGAGTTTTGAGCCTCTATTTATTGAAAAAATTGGTTTCTAAACCGTTGGAAATGATTAATAAACAAATATTAAATAAAATAGCTGTTAGAGCTACTGTTTGCACAAATTCGCAGACGAGGATCGATCCTGCCTAAAGGAGCATCAATCGTGTCGTATAATTAAACAAAATAATGACATTGTCTGGCAATAGAGAGGATCGATCCTTAAAGCAAGAGGACCAATTCTTCTTTTCAAATAACTATAATTTTGAATGTTGAGAAAGAAAAAGGACCGATCCTACTTTTCAAACGAATATAATTTTGAACGTTGAGAAACCTAGGATCAATCCTGAGAAATGATTATTGATCCTCTATGTAAAATATCTTAGAATCTTAAGTGTTTAAGCAGGAGGATCAATCTTCATACAAGATGATCGATCCTCTATTTGGAAAAAGCAATTCTTAGGTGAGTATCTATCTTCTATATAGAAAATTGATTCTTTGTACCAATTTTGCATAAAAAGGTATTTTCAAAGAGATTTTTAGATCTAGGATCAATCCAAAATATTTTCCAAACATGATTTTCATTGTAAGACATTTTTAAAATATTTTTAACAAAACTTTCCAACAAATTTTTTGGCCAATATTGTAAGCTTCAGAACCCTTCTAAGATTAATTTGAGAAAAATTACTCAGAAACTTAAAATGTTTTAATGATAATAAAGTTTAATTGAGGGATAATAAAAATTTTGATTGATAAAGACTAATGTGTGCTCAAGTGATTACTCATAAAGTACTCAACATATTGAGAATGACATCACTTAGAAGACTTGGAAGTTCATAATTGGCCTAAAAAATTCAAGATACATCAAAATTCTCAGAAGTACACTTCAAGTGTCTCAGAAGCCGTGCTAATATATGAATATGAGAAGGAGAACAAAATTCGTCTCATAAGCCTCTCAGAAGGCTGTGCAAATTTTGGTTCTCAGAAGGTAGTTTCTCTCCAAAGTTGATCCAGAAAATCATTCCAATCTCATAAAGCTCTTTCATAAGAAATAGATTTATAAAGGAGTTCAGAAGGCTATTGGAAGTATTAGGGGATGTGTGCATTGTACACTCTCTGAAAAGTTACTCAAAATGTGCTGAACTTATAGGGAGTCGTACTGAGAAGCTGAATCAGCAAATGAGCCACATTAGCGCCCAAATTTCTGAAGTTACATGCAATCTCAAGCATCTATAAATACAAGATGAAGACAAAAGATTTAACAACGAATTCCCAACGCTTAAACGTGCAAAAAATATGTCGAATTAAGTCTTGAGTTGTAACTTAGAAATTTTCTTAGAAAACCTTCTTAGAAACTTAGAAGAGTATTTCGAAAATTCTTCTAGAGTTGTATTTGTATATTCTTGCAACAACAAGTAATCTTCTAGGAGTCTATCAAGAACTAAACTTAGCTGGGACTAAGATCTTGGTAGTGAAAGTTTTAAAAAAAACTCAAACTCATTGTAAAAGTTATTCGATTGAAGGCGGTAAAGTCCTCGAGTGTTAAGACATAAGTCCTTTATATTGTAAAGGCAGGGGAAAATCTTCTAGTGTTTGAGGCAAAAGTCCTTAGGGATTTTCTAAGGCAAAAAAGTCCCCCTTAAGGATTAAAGGCGACAAAAATCCTTTTCGGGTTGAAAAGGTGTTGGAGCCTGAGAAAGCTATTTAAAAAGAATATCTAAGAACTCTCAACGTAGGTTGAAGACTGTAATAGATTCTTTATAACCGAACCAATATAATTTGTGTGTGTGAATCTCCCTTTCTCTACTCTTTCAATTTACATTGATTAAGAACTGCTAAAACTTAACTCTGAAAGTGTATGTGTGCACGAGAAGGGGGGTTGAATCGTGCAAGTTTTAAAATTTACTTCTTAAAACTTTTACTTAGAAAGCTGTTTTTACTCAGAAGATAGATTTTAAAGTTTGCAGCGGAAATTGCTTTCTGAGAAGATTAAGTTTCTGAGAACTTAGTCTTTCTGAGAAAGTTCCTTTCTGAGCAGTTCTAAGAAAATAACTTTGAGTTAGAGTTTCTTAAACGCTTTCTGATTTTAATCAATGAAGTTTTCACGAGACCTCTTAATTAAAGTTGTGATAGAGTTTTTCTCAAAGATTTGGACACGTAAGGAGTTAGGGAGAAAAGCTTAACACAAGGGATTTTATACTGGTTCGGTTATAACCAACCTACTCCAGTCCTCAACTTTCAGTTGAGAGTTCTTAGATATTCTTCTTAATGTGCCTTCCCAGACAACACTGCCTTTACCAAGTAAAGGACTTCCACCACTTCACAACCCGAAGTGGATTTCTTTGCCTCACACTAGAGGACTTTCTTGCCTCACACTAGAGGACTTCTTTGCCTTAAACGCTTAAGGACTTCCTTGCCTTAATCAATTAAGGACTTTGAACTTTGCCTCAAACACTAGAGGACTTAAACTTGCCTTCACACAAAGAAGGACTTAGCGTTTTTCGAAGGTTTGATTTGATCGAAAAATAACTACCAAGACTAAGTTACAAACCTAGTTTTACACTTAGTAGACTTCTAGAATTAACTTACAAATGTAAGAATTTACACCAATTCAGAACTAGAAGATTTTTCAAAGTTAGAGAAACAATTTCGTAAAAATTGTCTTTCTGAGAAAGTTCTAAGTTTTCGCAAAATGATTTTCAATTCAACAGAGTTTTTGCACGTTTAATCAAGATTTTTAGCGCAAGAGTTTCGTCACATTGCTCTGGAATTGAACTCATATATATAGGCATCAAAGAGCCGCGAAATTAGAAGCTTTCACTTTGCTTATGTGGCTGTGTCCTTTTCAGAACGGCTCCCTGCTACAGTCAGCGCAAAATGAGGAACTTTTCAGAACTGCACAGTGCGCGTGTTCCCACTTCCTTGGCTAGTTGTAGCGAGCTTTCTGAGACTGTTTGCACTTCCTTGAGTCCAGACACTTGGTTGCTTCTGAGTCCAACCTTCTAAGAGTTGTACAGACTTCTGAGCCTAACCTTCTGAGGGAAGACCCTTCTGAGAACTACTAGTCGCGAGGTCTTCTGAGACCCTTCTGAGGCGACAGTGTTCTTTCCTCAGAAACATGTTTTCACCTTCTGCGCTTCTGAGATATCCTTTCTGATATCTTTGGCGCTATGATTTTGTCAATTGATCTCGAGGTTACTTGATGTTTTGTCTTGGTCTTTGCTCATGGCATTGCAATAATTTATAGCTTTCTGAGACACTTAGCGCACATATTAGCAAAACCTTAAGTAAAATTTTATACTTATGGCTTACCTTGTTATCATTAAAACTTTCATAACTCTAAGAGAATTATGTTTAATTCTCTCAGAAGGGTTCTGGAGTTTACAAACTCTACCTTCTAAGTGTATAACACTGCCTTATAAGAACTCTGTGAAGGCCTTTGAACTAGTTATTAGAAACCTCATCAAAGTTTCTCAAAAAAATCTTTTTTTAACTCAGAAACTATTCTACTTCATCTTAGAAGGACTTTCTTGAGAAAGATCCACTTTCAATTGACATCAGAGCTCATGTCTTAAGGGTTGATCACTTAACAATGTCAAGGTAAAAAGATCAAGGGATATAGGTTCACAAGTTGCTTATGTTGCTGATGGTTCATCTATCAACAGATCACTCATGTTTCATGCAGACGATTTCGACTATTGACATGATAGGATGACCCTATTCATCAAATAAACCAGTTTAGATATATGGAACATCATAGAAAATGGCGACTACATTCCAACTGAGAGTGAAATAGATCACAACACCGTAACTCCTGCGAGGACGCCTACTACAGAAGGTCAAGTACCACCTGTGACACGGTACATGCCAAGACACATTCAAGAAGAAAGGTGGACTATAGAGATAAAGGAAAAGATACAATTGAACTCAAAGACAAATATATTCTCCTTTGTGCACTTCCAAAGGCAGAATATGATAAAATAGTATCATGCGATACAACGAAGAAAATATGGAAAAGATTGCATATGTTGCTTGAGGGAACTGACCAGCTGAAGGAGACTAAGATCTCAATGTTGATTCATAAATATGAATCATTTACCATGTAACCAGACGAGACCATTGACAACCTGTCAATCAGATTCCTCCATATCATTAATTAGCTTAAAGTTTTGAGTAAAACTTACTCAAATGCTAAAATGTTAATGAAGATTGTGAGAAACCTCTCAACGAAATGACGTCCCAAGGTCACAACCATACAAGAGGCTAAGGACCTAAATCAACTAGGTCTAGACGTCCTATTTGGATCTTTAAGAACCCACGAGATCAAAATAGAAGGATTACTTGAGGCCTCCACCTCTAAGCCTCAGAAGACGTTGGCCCTTAAGAGCTTATCCTGAAAGCCTTCTAAGGCTCTTAAGGCTTCTGAGTGTTCAGACTCAGAGGACGATTCTTGTTACGACTCAATTCGGATACGTGACCGGCACATGGGACACCAAGCCCCATGTCAGCCTTAACCTGCTTTCATGCATGAACATAACCACACAACCACAACTACAATAACATCAACAACACATATCACATACAAATTCGTAGGTATCATAGGGTTCTTATCATCATATCCCTACTTACTTCACACGTATGATCCTTTCATAAAGTTCTACTTAACTGGCCACATTACATATACTAAATATACTCAGTCTAAGGGATCCTATTTGTAACATTGTAGAGCACAAGACCTAGACAGTAAACTATTACATATGCCTCTAAACACAATGAGGCTCACCACCGCTAAGAACTTGGAGGAACGGATGAGTTCGTCCCTTGATCTGCACCTGAGTTTGAAAAACGTATTGTATGAATAAGTAAGTTATACGCCCAATGAATAATAGATTATAAACAGCTTATAATTCAACATACAATTACACATACATACATATGGAACTCATAACATAAACCTCATCAAGTAATATTCAAATCCGAGTTCTAAGAACTTATTCGTCAACTTGTCTCACGTACTCTTAAAGTTTTATATATTTTACTCATGGATCCCGGGAGCCCCGCCCCTCATCAGATCCTTATAACTGTCGCGGAACCCTCGCCGCTCATCGGACTTATACTTTAAGAAACCCCGGGAGCTCTGCCCCTCATCAGGCCTCTTAATCTCCAACCTCGGGAGCTCTGCCCCTCATCAGGTTGGGTCATGTAATACCTGGTGTAGTCTAAGTTTGTTTGAGTAAGAGATCACGGTACACCCGGGGAGATAGGACCACGTGGGCCCCACCTCCCCTCTCTTTTTCCTTCCCTTTTCCTTCTTTCTCCCCTCATTTCCCGTATCTCTCTCTCCCCCCTCATTCTTTCTCTTCTTTTTCCTCCTCCCTCTCAAATCTTTCCCTAATCTCAACCAAAATTCCATCAATCTTCACGATTCAAGTTGTCATTGCTCATCTAGTATATTGTGGGTAAGTGTAGAGTATTTCTTTTTCTCCATTGATGTCTATTTCTCTCCAATCTCGGTTTTGGGGGTTTAGGGTTTATATTTGGGATTTTTTATTTTGTTGTGAGATTGAGGTTTGTGATGTGTTCTCTAGGGTCTCAACCAACTAGGGAAGCTCCGGGGAACTCATCCTAGCTCCAGGTGAAGTCTTGGAGCTCATTGGAGTAATTTGTGAGTAATGGGTTATTTGTGGTTTATGTATGATTTTGATTGAATCTGTGAATTTCTGGTTATGATAGTTGATAGGGACTGAGATTGGTTGATATATGATTGATATTGCATATTGGTTGTGTTTGATTTGGATGGGTTGTGGTGAAAATGTGGATTTGGAGATGATTTTCGCGAAGTTTTCTACAGAATTTCGTTTCTGACCCAGGCTGTAATCGATTACCAAGATCCTTAATCGATTACTGTAATCGATTACTGCGGGATTGTAATCGATTACAGACTGCCAATTTTTACAAAAATTTTCTTCAGAACGAAATTTGAAGCTGGTAATCGATTACAGCTTGTAATCGATTACATCAGTATAAAAACTCTATTTTCAAGGCTTTAACTCAAAATTCTTATACTTTTAAGTTATGTATTCAAATTCATTCGTTCACCACTACCCTAAACCTGATACTGAGATGTTGTGATGATGATAAATTATTGAGGTCGTGATTATGAATGATATGTGCCACTAACCGCGCTAAATAAGATAAAATTTGAATGAATTAAGAGATGATAAAACGACCTGAGGAGGGGCATAGCTCGTGGGGTCGTAAATGGGAAACCTGATGAGGGGCATAGCTCGCGGGGTTTCCCAGTATGGTGTCTGATGAGGGGCATAACTCGCGGGACATCCATACTACCTACGAACATGAGTCGGGGTCGTGCTCCAGGTGTTCATAGGTTAAAAGCTCCCAAGATAAAGAGACTGTATAAGAACGATGAATTTGATATATATATATGTATATATATATATATTATATATATATATAATATATATATATTATATATATATATAATATATATATATATATATATAATATTATTGGTTTGTGTTGTAACTGCTTTGCACTGTTGTATGATACATACACTGCTTATAACATGTTTATTCACTAAGCGTATGACTCACCCATTCATACAATATGTTTTCAGATCAAGGTGCAGATTAAGGGACGAGTTCATCTGTTCCTCTGGGTTCTTAGATTTGGTGAGCCTCATGTGTAGAGGCATTATGTATTTCATATCTAGTGTATGCTTCTTATGTTACAGATAGGATTTCCTTGGACTAGGGTAGTGGATGAATGTTGTATAAGTCTATGTAAGACTTATTGTTGTTGTGTTGATGTTGTTAGGCTTATTTCTGGACTTGTATGACATATATATTTAGGTGTAGGGATTGTGTATGATGGTTTATGGATTAAGCTGAATGTTATGACCAGACTATATGTATGGATCTTATGTATGTGTGTATGTTATTGTAGTTGTGGTTGTTGTTGTTTAGCTGGATTGTCTTGTGGATTACAGGTTAAGGCTGACATGGGACTCGGTGTCCCATGTGCCGGTCACGATCCGAGTTGGGTCGTGACAGGTCATCAATCTTTACCCAAGTCTTTAATTTATCATCTCGTTCTAATGTTTTTTTCCCTCATATATAATTCTCCCTATGCATCTAATCTTATCCAATACCAAATTATCACCATAAAGTCGGGTAGTGGTGAACGAGCGGAAATGAAGGTATAACTTAAATACGTGGGGAAAATAAGTTAAAATCGTAAAAGTAAGTTTTTGCTCAGTGTAATTGATTGTAGGCTTGCTGTAATCGATTAACAGAAGCTAATTTTGCACTGAAAGATGATTTTCACAAATTTTGCAACTCTGTAATCGATTACCATTTCGTGTAATCGATTGCACCCCCCAAAATATCAATTTTGTGTGAAATTTCACTTGGTAATCGATTACACAAATGTGGTAATCGATTACCAGCAACTCCAGAGGCGATTTTCTGCAGAAAACAATACAAAAAACTCCCCCAACTCCACTCTTTCACCACAACCCATCCAAATAAAACATAATCAACATACATTATCGATTATATATAAACCAATCTCAGTCCCTATCAACTATCGATAATAACATATAAATCACCATAACAATCAAAATAAATCATAAACTATAAATAACTCATTACTCACAAAATACTCCAATGAACACAATGACACAACCCAGAGCTAGGATGAGTTGCCCACAGCTTCCCTAGTTGAATGAGACCCTAGAGAACACACCACAAACCTCAGATTTACATAAAATCCAAAAATCCAAATCAAAACCCTAAACCCTCAATTAACCAAAATAGTGAGAAAGATAGACCAATAAAGAGAAAGAAATACTCTACATTTACCCACAAGTCAAAAGATGAGATTTGCCCGAATGATTTTGAAGATTGGTGAGGGTTTGGTGTTGATGATGGTTTGTGCAAGAAGAAGAAGAGGAGATAAAAGGGAGAAAAGAAAATGGAGAGGGTGAGGGGGAATATGGGGTACGGGAAAGAAAAGAAGAAAAAGGAAAATGAAAAAGGGAAAAAAAAGGAAGGGTGGGGAGGTGGGCCCTACTTGGCTCTATCTCTCCGGGGTGTACTGTGATCTCTTACTCACAATAACTCAGACTAACCAAGGTATTACAATCTTCCCCCCTTAAAGAATTCGGTCCCCGAATTCAAACACAAAAGGGAAAGGAAAGATTACCTATGATGTGACATGAAAGAGGTGAGGATATGCTCGCATGGCTTCCTCCGGTTCCCATGTAGCTTCCTGACCTGAGTAGTTCCGCCAAACCACCTTCATTGTAGCAACTTCCTTAGAACGAAGATTCCTTGCTTAGCGATCAATAATAGCCACTAGTTCTTCCTAATATACCAAATTCTCATCCAAAGGTAACACCTGATGCTGTAGTACATGAGATGGATCAGATAAATACTTCCTCAACATCGACACATGGAAGACAGGGTGGATTGAGGACAACTCAGGTGGAAGTGTCAAATGATAGGCCACTGCTCCAATCCGATCCAGAATCTCAAAGGGTCTGATATGTCGAGGACTTAACTTTCCTTTTTTACCGAATCTCATAACTCCCTTCATAGGATAGATACGGAGAAACTCATGATCTCCGACCGAAAACTCCAAATCTCGCCTTTGGTTATTAGCATAGGCCTTCTTCCTACGTTGAGCTGCTTGAAGCCTCTCCCTAATCAACTTCACCTTGTCCATGGCGTCTTGGACCAAATCGGGTCCCAACAGAGATGCTTCACCAATCTCAAACCAACCTATAGGAGATTGACGCTAAAGGTATGTGTTTGTACGAGAAGGGGGGTTGAATCGTGCTTAAGATTAAAACCTTTTTCCTAAAACAAGTTTTCTTTGAAAACAGAACTTAGAAGCAAAGCCTTCTAAGTCGCAGCAGAAGTGCTTCTGAGAAGATAAAGCTTCTGAGAGGCTTTGTATTCTGAGAGAAAATTGACCTTCTAAGAAAGTAAGAAGTGAAGTTACAAGATTATTTTGAAATCTGTCTTACTTAGATATTTTGAGTTCTGAGTTAGATTGAGAAGGTTAGTTTTCGAAAATTCTTTCTTAACAGTTTGCAAAGAGTAAAGAGTTTAAGGGAAAAAAGATAATCACATGCAACGATTTTTATACTGGTTCAGATCTAACTTAGCCTACTCCAGTTCTCAACCTTCAGTTGAGATTTCCTTAGACATTCTTCTTAATGTGCCTTCTTAGGCAACCTCACCTTTACAATTGTAAAGGATTTTTACCACCTCAAAATCCGAGGGAAATTTTTTTGTCTCTAACAAATGAGGACATTTTCTGTAAATTAAATTTGATTTGCATTTCTGGTTGGTAAGGATTTATAGTTTAGCTATTTGATTGATAGTTGAAATAATTATGAGAAAATAATAATATTTTATTATTTTTACTATGATATTTTTTTACAAATGTAATAAATTTTTTAAAAAAATATAATAAATTTGTGCCCGTTTTTAACCCCCAAAAAAATTAAAAAAACTACCACTTTGTGGGGGTTTAAGACAACAAGTTATGAAAGTTACTAAAATCCTCCACTAATTTATCGAGATTTATCATAATAGATTATGGAGGTTGTTGAAAATTGTCACAAAGTATTTGTGGCATACCTAAATGTGGCAGTTTTAAAAACCCCTACAAAGTAATATGTGAGAGTTAAAAAACTGCCACTAAACAAGGAAAAAACTTCCACAATTTAGCTTGTTTTTTTTGTAGTGCTCAATTGATTAGTTTTATTTCGGCACTGCTCCCTGTACATCCACTATACGTACTCCGGGCTTACTCCCATATAAAACATACGGTCCAGCCCATTTACCCAATTGAATTTGTCCATAACCACTCTCCCATTAAAAAAATCATGCAGCCTAACCCACATTTGCATCATCCCGCGTGTGGCTTTCATGATTCTCTTCCAAAATAACTCTTAGTTCCCAAAATTTGTAAACAACACTTATCAACCCACTTTGAAGACACATTTTGAAATTTCTAACTAGGCAAAATAAAAAATTGCTCCACATCTTCATCATAACTATTGTATTTTCCGTGTAAGTTTATATTTCATTTTGCTCATTCTCTTCACTTTCTCTAAACTACATTTTATATAAGAGGATTTTGATTTCTGTGAATGATTTTATGATTTTAAAGTGTTAGGTTTTAATTTTTTGGCACAAATGGCACCAAAGAAATCACATCTCTTCTACTACTCTTCCAAATGCTCGGAAGAAAGTCACAAAAGTGAGAGCAAAAAAAAATGTAGTTCTATTTCAATGAAGTTGATGCGTGAATTTTGGTTGTATTTGTGAAAGTACTCAACACATGTGAGCATAATCGCATTATACAATAAGTAGAAACTTTAAATTGTGTGATTGTGTGAATAATATTTCATTATTTTGAATGATTCATGAGAAAATAAGTAGGGTTTAATGAGAAATAAAATTTTACAATGTGAAGTGTTTGCGCTTTTCTATATATTACTATTGTTATAGTATTTCTTTTTAATTTTTTTATAATCAGAACAAAATATGTTGGTTTTCTTTGTATGTTTTGAGAAAATAATGTTGGATTGTTCAAAACTTGTGATGAAACAAAAGTTAAACTTGTGACCAATATTTTGAAAAAGATGAGCAACAATCATAAAATTATTGGAATTTTATTACTTGTATTTATGATTATTAAAAAGTATTTTGCTCCTTTGTCACTGTTTTTGTACGTGAGAGAACATGAGGGATGTGTGATTGATTTATGTGTCAATTACTTCTTGCAGCAAGTAACAAAGTCATAAAAAAAACATCCTCTTCAGTTATTGTTGTTCCAAATAATAAAAAGATACCACAAAAGAGACCGCAAAGGTGAGACAAAAATGGAAGCTTGTTATATTCAATGAAAGTGATTGTGTATTTTTTTGTTGTATTTATGAAAGTAGTGTGTGATGTTGCAATCTCTCTTGTTAGGATTGTGAAAACATGTTAAATCGTGAGGAAAATTCATAAAATATTTAAGACACAAAAATCTGTGAGCACAAAAGTTCTAAAGTGTGAGCATTGTTGTGCAAATGTGTGAGTTGGCGTGTATAAAACTGTGAGCAAATAAATTTTAAACCGTGAGCATTTTTGTACAGATGTGTGAGTTGGTGTACATAAAACACCGTGAGCAATTTTGTACAAATGTGTGAGTTAAAGTGCATAAAACTGTGAGCAAAGTTGTATTAAATTTGTCTTATATAGCAATTTTGTACAAATGTATGAGTTAGAGTGCATCATATGAAATGAATCGATTGTCCTTCTTTGAATACTTTCCTTTCTGCATTGAACAGAGATTATGAACATGTGTCAGAAAACACTTTGTGAGCAAATATAAGTGATAATGTTAGTAGAAAGAACAAATTATGTGAGAAAGAAAACAGTTATTATGAGCAAGCGTAACAGTTTGAGAGTATGAGAAATCAGTCTACAACACGAAACTGACAAAAAAAAATGAGTATCTTAAGTATTTTTCGCTAAGAATCTGATCAAAGAAATCAATATATTCTCTATTGAAGTTTCCTCCATTACAACAATGGCGTTTCGAGAAAAAAAAAGATGAACGTTTGTGAATAAAAAGAAAATAATAGAAATAGAAATAGATTAAAATGAAAACTATAAAAAAAATTGAAAATCAAACAAGATGAGATGGGAGATGAAAGCTGAAGATGCACAAGAGATTGTGTGTGAAAAAAGCTGTTTCGTGAAGAAGAAGATGTGAGATGTGGATTCCCGAGGCAAAAAGCTTCTTTGGGCTGGACGCGTGAAATTTGATTGGAAAAGTCTAATTGGACTCCTTGTACACTTGGAGTACATACGGAGTATGTATTTAGGGAGTATTGTGCGCTTTTTTGGTTTTATTTGTCTTGTAACATGCATTATCATTCATCAATTTAAAACCATACAACATTCAAAAGATGATTAGTTCCAAAAAAATGTAAAAAAGAGTAAAACAATGTGCAGTTAATAGGTTTATAAAAATTAAATAAACAAATAAATATAACATATTCGTCTGGATAACATAAAAGAAAATTTTAAAATAAAAGAAAAATTCAATTTTTCATCATGTTCTTCTTTGGTAAAAGTCTCTTTAAATCTTTCATTTATCAAAACCTTTGCCCCAATTTTTTAGATCAAATAGTGCATTTTTTCTATATATAATATACACATGGAGATTTCTATGCTTTCTCATAAAATTTAAGTGTACCAATATCTTTCAATGATTGTCACATGTACGTCTCATTTAAGTTCATCAAGTCAATAATTAAATTTGAATGTTTATTTTGTGAGGGTACTCATACCTTATAGGATATCGAAATATATAGGCTTAAATATCATTTTAGTCCACTAACTTTACATAAATTCTGATTTTGGTCAACTATCTTTAGATTTATTACATTTAGTCCACTAGCTTTCAAACTGTGAGCACTTTTGGTCCAATATTAGTCAGCTGGTAAGTCAACGGACACATCAGCAAAAGTCAACAGCCATGTCAGCAAAGTCAATGTCTATGTCAGCTAAGTCAATGTCCACGTCAACAAAGTCAACGTCCATGTCAACAAAATCAAAGACCATGTCAGCAAAGTCAACTGTCATGTCAGCATCGTTAAGTCCACGGTGGACTAAAATTGACAATTTTTTAAAGCTAGTGGACTAAATGTGATAAATCTAAAGATAGTGGACTAAAATCAGAATTTGTATAAAGATAATGGACCAAAATTATATTTAAGTCAATTATATATATACATGAAGTAAGAATCTTTATCCATTTTAGCTTAAAGTGTATAATAAAAGAATTCAAATCATAGTCGTAAAGTAAAATTCATCAAATTTATGATGTAAATAAAGAAAATTAATATATTGATAAAAATTTTAAAATAATTAATACATTGTGAAAATAAAATATTTCTAGTCAAACATACAATTATTTTGCTTAAGGCATTTTACCAATAATATAATTAAAAAGTACACAAAATATTTCTTGGCTTTAAGAACATGACTTCTTGGCTATACATGTCGATAAGGTCAATTTGTCAAGGCTTCAGGCTTGGCTCAGGCTGTAATTCGTTTCAATGTTTCTTTATCGCAAGATCCATTAAAAGATACTAATCCCATAACTTTCAATGATGAACCATCGTCATCTGCTCTAGTCACCCCCACCCTTATTTCCTAAACTCTATTGTTCACTCGTTACCCAATATACCCACCTTACTCTCCATTCTCTATCTCGCCTCCAAAATCTGATCCTCCATTTCCCCCGAAACCTCCCTCTTCCCCAAAACCTCCATCTCCCCCAAAACCTTCATCTGGTGATGGGAGTGCATCACCCATATCAACAGGTGGTGGGAGTGCATCACCCGTATCAACAGGTGGTGGGAGTGCATCACCCGTATCAACAGGTGGTGGGAGAGCATCACCCGTATCAACAGGTGGTGGGAGTGCATCACCCGTATCAACAGGTGGTGGGAGTGCATCACCCTTATCAATAGGTGGTGGGAGTGCATCACCCCCATCTGTAGGTGATGGGAATGTGCCACCCCCATCGACAGGTGATGGGTTTGTCTCACCTCCATTAGGTGTTGAGGTTGCATCATTCCCATCAGTAGGTGATGGGGGTGCATCACCCCCACTAACAGGTGATGGGGGTGCATCACCCCCACTAACAGGTGATGGTGGTGCATCACCCCCACTAACAGGTGATGGGGGTGCATCACCCCCACAAACAGGTGATGAGGGTGCATCAACCTGACAAACAGGTGATGGGGGTGCATCACCACCAACAGGTGATGGAGGTGTATCACCTGATGGGGGAGAGGAGGAGAATGGGGGTGCATTACCACCACCTGGTGGGGTTGAGTCTGATGGGGGAGATGGAGGATATGGGGAGGATGGGGGTGCCTCTGACGGGGGTGCATCAACTCCATTAGGAGATGGAGGTGGATTATGAGGTGATACGGAGGATGGGGGAGATGGAGATGATGAGCGAGATGCATCTCCCTTGTTACCTTTATCATTTCCATCTTCCCTATCATTCTTATCATTTCGATCTTCCTCGTCACAATCCACTTCATCAATCTCATCATCTCCCATGACTTCTAGATCTCCATCTCTATTATCTAACATGCCCACATATTCTCCACCTTTATATTGTATAAGCACATGAGAAAATGAGGATTGACCCGAATTTGTACGACCGAAAGATTGCACAACATCTCTATGACCAAATGGTTGCACCAAAGCTGATCTACGACCAAAAGAAGACTGCTTGTGATCTTGGTAATCAAAAGACTGTCCCAAATCTGAGCAAAGTCGATGAGTTTATGTGAGACAATACATTCCTTTCATGTCGAGTTTAAACAAAATATCATCATATCCATGTAATACTCCTTATTTTTCATAACTTAGTGCTTTTGACACTGAATTATCATATAATAAATAAAAACATGTAATATGTTGCTTATGGGACACTATATCAACTCTATAAGGATGATAATTTAAAGATAATCAACTCTATGATTTTACTACAATGCAATTGATTTTACTAACGTTTGCATAATATACTATTACAATTGTATTAACAAAACTCTCCAATATATATATATAAAGAGTGCTTGTGTACTACATTTATATGTCAATATATTAAGTAGTTGTTGACATAAGATATGTAAGATATACGTCCAATAATGTTTGTCGTACAACAGAAATACGTCCAACAATGTTTGTCGTACAACAGAAATACGTCCAACAAGTATCCAATGTGTGCTATACATGATATGAGATGTGTGCTATTTGTATAGCATACGTACGTATATCACACATCTCATATCATGTATAGTACACGTTGGATATTTGTCGGACGTATTTATGATGTACACGTATTATTATAGATGTTATACATTACTTTATGAAAACTTCATGAGAACCATTGATAGTGTAATTGAGTATAATGTTTAGTACACTATTCAAAATCGTTTTGAAAACATATGGAATTCAGAAGCAAAGATAGAAGAATCACCTCTCGGAAAATCAAGCTGATCACGAGGCAAATCTCGTGTGAAGACAGGAGAAGAGTGGATGACAACATAAAGAATTAAAAACAAAACATAGGCCTTCGAGTAGTTAGCCATTATGAAAATCAGGAGACAATATGAGAAAGTGTGAAATGCAATTATGCAACATTCTTCATATATATAGCTGGCAAAAACTTACGATAATAAATTACTAATACATCTACACTCAACAAATCATATAATTCGTAGAAGCATGGGTCATTGGCTAATAAGAGAAGGCATGAGCCAATTATAAGGTAATTAATATAATGTGTATATATATATATATATATATATATATATATATATATATATATATTAATCATTAGACAGATTATTAGGTGCAAGAAGAGTAAACGATTTATTTGCTCTGTATCATATATATTTTGATACATCAACTATTCTATTTCTTTGTTTGAAATTTATTAACTCTTTCTCTACTCATTATAGTTGACCTTTTAGATTATGTGTCGTGCAATGAACGATGCATAGCAAATAAATCTCTTGCTCTCGGTGCACCTAACTTAATATAAAATTGATTATTAATCAGTAATCACTCTACTATATCCACAACGGTCGTATAACTATATATATATAATACTCAAGGACCCGTTTATGGTGGTATTGATATCAATATAAATTAAATATCTTTTATTATCTTCCAAAACTATAATAGTTATACTCAGTATTATTTTAAATACATAACTTATGAAAATTATTGAGTGGATAGTGTATTTTACATAAAATATATTACACCATATTTAATTGGCAAATAATTGCTGTACAATAAAAAATAAGTGAAAACAGACAATAATTTATGCACAATATATATCACTTAGCTTGTTATACACAACATATATCACATGTTGTAGCATTATCTTTAATTTCTTTGCAACATGTGATATATGTTGTGCACATCATGTGATATTCGTTGTGCACAATATGTAATATTATGTGCATTTTATATTATATATGTTGTGTATAATTTATTGGTTGTTCTGGTTGATTTTTTTGTTGTACCAATAACTATGTTCTATTTAATTTGCAGTAGCACTTATTAAAGGAAAATGTTGCTAAAACAATATTTACTAGTATTTCAAAAATATAATATTACTGAAAATATAAGAATTTGTTAACAAAATTATTTTTAATAACACTTTTTATAGACGTAGTATATATGTAGTCTACTATTTTAATTTGCTAAAGCTTTAGTAATATATGATTTAGTAACATTTATTAAATGTTAATAAAACTCAATTATTTTTTATTAATAAATAAAAATCAATCATGCTGTAGTAAAGTTTAAATGTTTCAATTTAACAAACTCAATGGGTACTTAACTTCTTGTACCTATGAAAAGTTAAATTATACAATTGGAAGAGTTAACATTATCATTTTATTGGGGATAGTGATAATCGGCGAGTAAATCTCTTTTTTTTATTTAAGTGGCCCTTTAAACGTCGTTCATTGTGGAAATGTTTAATAAATTCATTACTTAATTTGTTTCTTACTAGTTGTCTCAATCATTTCCTTTTCTTTTCATGTTGATGATAGATGATTTAAAAATTAACTCTGGTAAATATATAATCAAGTTATTGCATGTAAAGAAAATTAAGGAATTATTTTTTTTATCATGAATAATGAGTAATTACTTTAGGTACTTTATATTTTGGGGTAACACAATATAAAAGGACTAGCTAGTATTTATTACCCGTAAGAAAAGGAAAAAAATAATTTTTTATTATTTAAAAATTAAAAATCTAAATTGTGAACAAATTATTAAATTAAAATAAATTTATTTTATAATTTCTAATCATTAATAAAGAATTATCTTTGTATTTGATATTGATATATTGATGTCTATATATATATAATAAGTGATTTTAAATAATTATAATATTATTTTAAATTTTAAATATCTATTTAATAGATTAATTTCGAGCAAATGCACAAGTTGAGATAGACAATTTTATTAAATAATATAATACAATAAAAATGTAATTAATTTCTACATACTATTAATTAGTGTACAATTATTTTACATTGTTGGTCTATAAAAATTAAGGAATATACTTAATCATGATGGGTAATATTATAATATGAGTTTTTGTTATTACCCGTGCATAGCAAAAAAAAATTATTTCTTAATAAATAAAATAATAAATATATACAAGTCTTGTTTTTTGTACTAAAAAATAATAATGAAGATTTTAAGTTATGGTCGTATGAGTAAGTTTGGTCGGAGGTGTTTCGGCGTGAGTTGACTGAAAGCATGAGTTTTACCTAGATGTATTGTAGAAATTGGTTCCGCCAAAAGGCACTTTTACTCATTATTTAATATTTTTATTATGATAGATTATGATTAATTATTACGAAATCAAACATAAAGTATTATTGAATCAAGACAAGAACTGTATGTTATAATTGATTAGAATAAGTTAGTAATTATTTTTGCTAAAATTAAGCATATATCAAATCAAAACATAAATAACACAATCTATCGTAATTGAGACATAAAATATTAAAGTGTAGCATGCATATCATAATCCGGTAAAAAGTAGGGCTGTCAAACGGGCGGGACCCGTCCATTTAGGCCTGACCCGTTTAGGCCCGCTTTGTAAACGGGCTGGACCGGCCCACCCACTAAATATAAACGGATATTTTTTTTGGACCGAACCGTTTAATGAAAATTAATGGGCCAATCGGCCCGCCCGCTTATTTATTTCTTTTGCAGAATTTTTTCAAAAGTTTTTTTGTAGAAATTTTTTTTGCAGGGGGAGGCCACAGGCTTGTGGTCGCGCAGGGGGAGGCGCGGTCGGCCGGTCGCGGCTGGGGCGACGTAGGACGATGGTAGAGGCGCGCGGTCGCAACTGTGCAGGAGGCGGTGACGCGCGATGATGACTCTTGGCCGCGGGCTCGTGGTCGCGCAGGGGGAGGCGCACACGAGGCCGGTCGGGGCTGGGCTGGCTGGGGCGATGCGGGACGATGGCAGAGGCGCACGACTGGGTTGGTTGGGGGCGGGGGATGTCGGGACGATGGCTAAGCTAACACGAGCGCTCTGCCATCCTCTGATCTCCACTTGCTTGGCTTTGGTATCTATGCTCAGAGCAACTAGAGGAACTTCCTTGCAGGTAATATCATCTTTCTTTACAACTGTGATATATATTGTGCATAATATGTGATATACGATATGCACACAATGTAATATATGTTTTTTACATTACATAATATTTATTGTGCATAAAATATTGACTGTTTTGACTATTTTTTTTATTGTACATATAGCAATACTCTATACAAAAATAGTGCAATGAAATATCACAAAAGACTTGTCTCTAAGATTTTGTTTGGGAGTTATGGTTTGGAGGAGAAGAGAAAGGAGGGAAAGATTTTGAGGGAAGGGATTATGTTTGGGAGTTTAAAAAAATTAAGGAATGAGGAGTTTGTGGTATTTATGAAATCGTTCTAAACCCCTCATTCTCCCCCATTTTAAGTTCCCCAATTTTTGGATATTTTAAAAGACATTTAAAACTCAAAATATTATTTTACCCTTAATATTTTTTTCATTTTACACTTAAAACTCAAAACAACAATTTTTTCAAGTTGTGATTGTGTATCAATTTTATAGTTACATTAAGGCTTAAATATCATTTTGGTCCACTAGCATTATACAAATTTTGATTTTAGTACATTATCTTTAAATTTGCCACGTTTAGTCCACTAGCTTGAAAAATTTTTCAATTTTAGTCTACTGTGCTAACGTGGACTTAAGGATGCTGACATGACAGTTGACTTTGCTGACATGGTTGTTGATTTTGTTGACGTGGATGTTGACTTTGTTGACGTGGACGTTGACTAAGCTGACATGGTCATCGAGTTAGCTGACGTGTCGGTTGACTTTGCTGACATGGTTGTTGACTTTTGCTGACATGTCTGTTGACTTACCAGTTGACTAATAGTGGACCAAAAGTGCTCACAATTTGAAACTAGTGGACTAAATGTGATAAATCTGAAGATAGTGGACCAAAATCATAATTTATGTGAAATTAGTGGACTAAAATGATATTTAAGCCTTACATTAAAAAAAACAAATTGCATGTTATTATAATATAAATTTTAATTTTTTTATAATTTTTTTCATAGGTCTTATTGAATAAAATCTTGATAAGAACACAGTTTGTAAATGATTATTTTATAGATTAAAAATTAAGGGATATACATTTTTTAATAATAGAAATATTGTGTACAAAATAATTTTTAAATGACAATGATTTAAATAATAAAATAATTATCTTAATAAAAGGTAAGATAATACATGATATATATTTTTTATTTAATATTTTTGAATAGTTAATGGAAATATATATTTTAAGTAAGATAATTAATTATAAAAAATAATTAAGTAAACTAATAAAAGGATAAAAAAGTAAAATTATATTATAAATACTTCAATTCTCTTCCTTCAATCAATTTTACACTTACAAACATAAAGAAAAATTAAATTTTTCTTCTCTTTCCTTCTCTTTCTGTTTTTCCCCTCCAAGACGTTCCCCTTCCCTCCCCTCCAAACTCCAAAAAATTATAAAAAAAAAAAAAGTCTCAAAGGACGATGAATTATTACAAAAAAAAAAAAAAAAAGACAATGAAGTTAAAGCCTACCTGGTTGTGGAGCTCTATAATTCTTCAATGTTGGAACTAATCTTCACAAAGCCCCAACCCCATTATTGGATTCTATATCTAACTAAATGTAGTCAAATCCCCGAATCTTTGTTGTGATTAATCTCCAATTCTCACTCACCGTACCCCTTTATAACCTTTACCACCTCCTTCAAATGTAAGCATGGTTTTTTGCTCTAACCATATATACATACCATAGATGCATTTTTGCACTCACTGTATTGTTATCTATTTTCCCAACAATGCAAAAAAAGAAAAGAAAAGAAAAAGCTGTCACATCACATTTGTATGCAATGATGCAATTGATAATGCACACGAAACTCCCACGTAAATATTGCAGTAACTCAGTCTGCAAAACAATGGGTCTAAAGTGTTCGATGAAAATCCTCAAAGAGATTGTTGAGTAAAGAGGCAAAAAAAAGTGCTTTATTAAATTACAACTCAATACCAGTAGTACACCTTATAATATTTAGTGCACACTGGGACACTCACTGTAATTATTTTACACACACTATTACACTTACAAAATATCACTAATACAATCTCTATAACTCTTGGTACTCTCTTACACCCACACACTGTCTACAATTTATTATTGCACTCAATCACTCACTGTACTCACCACTTGCACCTAACTTTCACTTTGCACTTGCTGCTACTACTTGGCCTTATGCTTCTGCTTGGTGCACACTCTGCCATACGGGCAAGCACACACACATATATATAGCATATGTATGTTGGTTTCTCATAGCTAGATTACTCTAGGTTATAATTTTTTTATTCTTTTTCTAACTAATATCTTTTAATCATGCATCAATTATTGCTAGATTTTTATTTTTTAATTATTTTAATCTTCAATGATTAGAAGATAATTTTGCTTGTAATATTTTATTAGTTGGTCAAGAGAAAGCTAGATGTTTCTAGCTAAAATGCTGTCCTTCAGAGATAACTGGGTTTTGACATTCCATTTTTTTCAATGGATTTTCTGATTATCATCACATAATGGTCCCAAAAACATACTCAAAAATCAGAATTACATTATTGCCTTTTCTCATTGTTGTTTGCTACACTTGGTTTTATTTTCTATGTGCAGGTGCATAGTATACATACATGTATTCAGAATGAAGAATAAAGGAGGGAGAAATAACAGCAAAAAAGGTGACCATGTTTTCATCATATAAATGATTAAGAAGAATATGACTCTGAATAAACAGATATTGAAATGCTTGATGAGGGGAAGCATGTACATCTCAGATCATGTATGACCTTTTTCTCACTGATGTCAAACTTGGAACATAAAACACAGTACTTACCTCGAAACCTTAGATGATCCATCTTATCCTGGTCTTCATTATAATCAGACTCCTCATCCATATCTGAGTTTTCTTCCTCTGCATCTTCCTCTGCCTTATCATCCTCAATGGGTGTATAAGTTAAACCAAACATTGGAAGAACTGATAGGAGAATTTTATCAATGTTGTGGTTGCTCCACTTTCTTCCCCTCTCCCAGAACATACACGGAGCAACAACTAGTCCTGCTCCAACCCCAAAACCCACTCCAGCTAATATGAATTCCCAATCAAGTTTATCGCCAGAATCTGCAAAATTTTCCCCTGAATCTGTACCTGTTCCTTTGGTTGTATTAGTATTATCAGCTTGACAAATTGTAGCCAAAGGAGGTCCACATAATCCTGTATTGCCAACAAAGGATGTTTCATCAAATGTTTGAAGTTGTGTACCTGTGGGGATTTTCCCCTCCAGATTATTAAAGGAGAGGTTCAGGTATGAAAGGAAACTTAAGCTTGCAAGCTGTGTGGGAATTTCGCCGTCAAAATGGTTGCTAGACAGGTCCAATGACTCGAGCTGTTTTAAATTCCTTATGGATGATGGGATTGGACCTGCCAAAGCATTATGTGACAAGTTGAGGGCCGAAAGTCCTGTAAAATTCATAAGCTCCTCTGGTATTGACCCTTGAAATTTATTGGATGAAAAGTCAATAAAAGTGAGGATAGTTAGGATTTTAACAAACTCCATCTGTAAACCTTTTTGGGTAAGCGTCACAGCATCTTGATAGTATATGTGCTCGAATTTAAGGACAAGAGACTGGATTGGATTGAACTTTACTGCATCATGATCAAGCATCATTGCTTTCCAAGTTCTGAAGTATTCTCTTGGAAGTAAACCATTAAAATTGTTGAAAGCCAGATCAATAATTTGAAGCTTCTGCCAAGTATTATTGATCATAGGACATCCAATGCTACCCTGAAATTTGTTTCTCCACAAAACCATGACTCGGAGTGTGGGTAAATTCCCTAAGAAGCAGGGAAATACATCATTTATCTGATTATTTCCAAGATTTAAGACCTCCAATGTTTTGCATTTCTGAAGTGTTATGGGAATTGGGCCGACCAACTGATTTCCATTGAGATGCAGACTCCTTAAAGCACAAGATTGTGGAAATGTATCAGCTATGTTTCCATCAAGCTTGTTATTTTGCAGATTTAACACCACAAGACTGTTACTCTTTGTTAAGCACTGTGGAATTGTCCCCTTAAATTCATTGTGAGAAAAGTCAAGAACTAGCAGATTCGAATTATTGCACAAGGATCGAGGAATACTGCCAGATAAACTATTTTTAGAAAGAGATAAGAAAATTATGGTCGACAGATAAGTACCAATATTCGATGGAATGACGGAGCTGAAGTTATTTTCCGAGCAGTCCAAATAAATGAGACGTACTGGAAATATTGGAAGCCTCCCCTGGAGTTGGTTAGAGTGAAGGTCAAGGACACTCAAAGTAGCACTAACATTTCTCAATCCATCTAACCTG
Organism: Aeschynomene evenia; assembly: GCA_013621005.1. Lineage (NCBI taxonomy): Eukaryota > Viridiplantae > Streptophyta > Magnoliopsida > Fabales > Fabaceae > Aeschynomene > Aeschynomene evenia. Next base: position 31,362,836 of record CM024268.1, on the reverse strand, counting down.
GTGAGCAAATTGTGGGAAATGTTTAATTCAATAAGGAAGCCAACTTGCCAAATCCATCCGGGTATAGATCCTCGAATATGGTTGCTCGAGAGGTCTAAAGAGCTCAATATGGATTGGTTTCTTAAGAAAGTAGGGAATTCTGTCAAATTGCAGGAGGCCAACTTTAGATTGCTCATCTTGGGGAGGGAATATAGGCCTGACTCAATAACATTTGCATCTATTATCAGTTGATTGTAAGAAAGATCAAGTGTAGTTAGATTTTTAAGCCTTTGAAACATACTCATCTGTATTGTGCCACTGAACTTGTTTGAAGACAACTGGAGGACACTGAGTGATTTGAGTTTAATAATAGATGCAAGAATGGACCCTTCTAAATTGTTACTGCTTAAATCCAGAGTATTTAACATGGTGGAAGATATGTTTGAAAATCCATCTAGATCACCTTGAAATCTGTTGTGGGAAACTCGAATGCTTTGTAGCAATGGGAGTTCAAAAAGAGAAGATGGAAAACTTCCACTGATGAAATTGTCCACCAAATCAATGAGCACTAATTTTGTGAGGCCTTTGAAGTGAGCAGATGGAATTGAACCTGATAAGTCATTGTGAGACAGGTCTAAATGTTTGAGTTTCTTGGACATATTGAATGAAGGAATTGATCCTGAAAAGTAGTTAAATGACAAGTCCAAATAAGTGAGTTCCTTGAGCTTTGACATTGAACTGGGGAGTGTTCCATTAAACTGGCAATCAGATAGATCCAAGACGGATAACTGCCTCATATTACTTATGGAAACTGGTAGAGTTCCTGATAAATTTGTTTTGCTTACAACCAAGGCCTGAAGAGGGCTGTTCCATCTGAATTCTGGCAAAGAACCATAAAGATCCTCATTGAACGATATATCAATTACAGACAATGTTGCCACCTGAAAGATCTTCACCGGAAATTCTCCTCTCAATCCGCAAGAAGCAAGGTACAGTTTGGTCAAATTCCTGAAATGGGCAAAGGATTCTGGCACCGAAGATGATAAATTGTTCTGATCAAGGCGAATGACTGAGAGATTTGTGAGTCTACTCAGGGAAGAATCAAGGGGTCCTGAGAGGTTGCAGTATGACATGCTCACTTCTTGCAGGCTAGGCAGTTGCAATAAAGCTTTGGACCATTCCTTTCCCTGAGCTGTTATACTTACACCATCCAGATACAATTGCTTAATCATGGTGAGGTTTTGGACAATCTTTTGCAGATTGGGGTTCTTTAGTTCTATCTTTGCCCCAGTTAAATAAGAATAATAGGAGGAGATATCAAGAGTAACTAGCCTTGTCAACTGAGAAATCTCTATTGGTATCTGCCCCACAAAGCCAGCATTTGACAGATTCAGAGAAGTTAAGTCCTTCAACTTGCTGAACCCTGATGGAATCACCGAATTGAAATTATTAACCGCCAAATTCAAAACCTGGAGATTTTGTAGACTGAAAAGGCTACTTGAATTGTTAAATCCACCATAGATTGATTCTCCACTCAGATCAAGACCAGAAACATGTCCCTCATCATCACATGTTACGCCATTCCACTGACAGCAATCGCTTCTTTCATTCCATAACTCCAGTTTATTGGAAAGTTCATGCTTGAATTGGAGGTTGCTCTTCAATTTTAGAAGCAATGATTGTTGATTTTCAAGACATTGGCCATGTACCACAGCGATTGCAACACCAAAGTGTATCCAGAACCAATAGCAGAATATGAAGGAAAAGGATGAAACTAGTGAAATAATTTTCATTATGACTCTACAAAGAGAGCACACCACACACAACTCAAGGCTGATGAATTGAAAAAGTGAACAGGCTAATTATGAACTCAAGGGGTTCAGCACCTATGAACAAAGACTTTCATGCTTCTGTGCATTCCATTCCAAAAGTTCATATGAATATGACAAGGAACGGTGACCAAAAGTGTGGAAATATATGCCAAAAGAAAAGTAAGTGGAAGAAAAAGGTTGCTTCAGCCTCTGGCCTCTGGGAAGTACGGACACACCTATACTAAATGTGTTTGACATGCGATGGACACTGATGCCCATACGCGTCTGAATGAGTCCAATTTATTTTAGGTCGGACACTTACTGGACATGCGTTGCACATTGTCGGACACGTCGTGACATGCCATGGACATAAGCCAGATACATCATGAACATGATATTTTTTTTTTTTTCATTTTTATGAAGAAACTTAATCTCAAACCTTGTCCTAGTCTATTGGCAAAAATAAAAACTAAAATTAAATATATATTTTTGACCCAAAATAGAAGAATTTTATTGAAAAATATTAATTATATATAATTGTGTCCGTGTCCTATAATATTTTAGTTTAATGCGGGTTAGTGTTGGTGTTCCTATAAAGAGCTGGGTTCTTTGTCTCACACACATAGAGACAGAGAGTCAGGTCAAAGTAAACCATGTTCTAAATTCTTGTTTTTGTTTTTGTTTTTGCAGTGTGTCTTTAGCCATTCATTGCACTCGTTATCTAAGTAGAAGGAAAGAAAAACGCGGTCTTCATTATTGAATCTTTATGCATTTTCCACGTAAGTCTCTCTCACTGTCTGAAGATTTTTCTCTGGCTTAGCTTCTGAAATGGGATTTGAGCAATTTAACTATGAGAATTTAAGACAGAGGTGGATGGATTAAATAATTTTTATATTATGCTTTTGGTGTAGTGTTATATGGGTTTGAAAAAAATAAATTACTTGCTTATTTAAGAGATCATGTTGACTCAAGTGGCCTTAAAGGTGCCCCATCCCAAACCATAAATTTGGCTAAATAATCTTTAGCTTTGGAAATAGTTTGCTAGGAAAATAAAAGTAAATTCATTCATAAGATAAAAGGAACAATTATTCGATTACGTCAAAGTTTATGTTTTACAAATATGAACCTCAAAATTTAACTTTAATTCAATTATTTCTTAAATTATTATTGTTATTATTATTATTATTATTATATTGTGTGAATCTAATATTTAACATTTAAAGCAGTGATTAATCTCCTTACAATAGGAGTTCTTCAAAGAGATAAATGACTATGGACATATGTGAGATTTGACCTTCCAACTACATAGTTAAAAGGTAAGGTGATCTTTCAACACACTGGTTGTTAAACTTTTATAGGTTTTGCTAATAAATGTACTGGACACTTGTTAAGTAATAAAAGATGAAATATTAAAAAATATTCACCTTTACAAAATATGTATTTGTATTTTTTATGAAAGATACTCATATTTTAAATTCTATTGTTTTAAGTATCTTTAATAAGTATCATTGGGACACTTGTTAGCAAAACTAAATTATTATTGTTGCTCTTTAAATTTTGTTCTAGTTAAGTTACTTCTGCGTGTCATTGTTGAAAATGGTTAAGAAGCGCAACTAATTTCTTACTTGACCCGACTAGGCCTTAAGCTTGATAAGTCAGGTTTGAGTTCTAAAATCCAGCCTACAATAATTTCAGGCTGAGTTTGAGTTATGTTTGGAGTTGAAATTACTCAATTTGGACTAAATCATTCATTCCATGTTTAATTCTTTTAGAAATAATTGGTGATAAATTGTTAGATTTTAAACTTCAATTAATAAATTACACACAAGTTAATGTTATCTTTATATTTATGTTTTATTTTTAAACAAATACTTGAAAATATCTCTTATTTTCTATCTTACTTTTGAAATATAATATTCGAATCTCTATGTTATTCAAAGTGTAGGATAGTCTAGTTTATCCCAATCATTAATCAAGTTACCAGCAGGTTGGGTTCAGGTTCAACAAAAAAGGCTACTTGAAAACTTGGGTTGGGTTTAGAGTTTAGACTAGGTCTAACCTATTCTAACGTCTATGTCCTCATTTGTACATCCATCTATCTGTGTTAGATTCTATGATTTAAAAAAAAAACATATTAATTTCAAAATATATTAATTGGCTAACAAAAAGTTTGGTCGTACGTCAAGAATTAGCCAACGATCAGCCAACAATTTATTACAACTAATAATATTCCCAAAATAACTTTATATAATTATGAAAAGATAATAGTAAGATATAGAAATTAATAGGTAACAAATATACAAAATATCTTATACAATCAGGAGTTATTATGTGTAAAAATTCACCATAATTTTTCTAATCAGTAGAGGGAAATCCGCAATTGCGCATCGCAATTGATCGCCACTGTAAGCAAGTCACCACTTTCTTTTATATCTTTTGAGTCCAGACTTGTGTTTATACCTTTTGTGAGAGGGAGAGCATTTGATCACATCCTCATTATTGGTCTTCTCGTAAATTGTGATCAAGTAATGTTTACTCTTTTTTTTAGTGTTATTTCTATTCAATATATCTTTTTTATTTTACCTACTTTTTGCTATAGATTTTCTTTTGCGCCAGAAGTCCTCATTTGTATATCCATCTATTTGTGTTAGATTCTATGATTTAAAAAACATATTAATTTCAAAATATATTAATTGCACCATGTTTTTTACTCTTGTAAATAAATTTGATGGATACAAATATAAGATTTTAGAAACATAAACAACTTTTGCTCTATGTACACTATGAGAAAAACCAATGTTATCCATTTTTGTCATGATTCATGAATTCATCTTCCCTTCTACACTTCATAATTCTCCATGTGATTGATTTTTGCTCTTCCAACCATGTTTCCAATGAAAAATGAGCAATAAAAATAAACCAAGGTTTTTAATGTTTCCTGAAAATTTCGAAAAACCTTGAATTAATGGGTTGTGCAACTTTATTACAACTGAAAGAGTCAATACTTACAGCTCTGATACATAAGAAACAAAAGACAAAGATAAAACTTGACTGGATTTATTGCTGCTACTCCTTTTCAGTAGGCTTCAGAACCTGTTCAACACAATCATTATTTAGACATTAATCAGAAACAAAGAAAGATCAAGAAACACAAAACTGAAAAACAGAGAAAGCAACTTACATTGTGTGTTCCTTCTTTTCACTCAGACAAATTAGTGAGGCCTCCATCTTAGAGTTCTGTAATTTTTCTCCCCATGTTTTTCATACACAAAATCAAGCTGAGGGAATACCTTGAATAGCAAGTCATCCACATGCCTCCAGTACCACAACCTCCATCTTTTACAAAACAGAAGTGGCAAAATAATAATGCCAAACCCAAAAACAGAACCCAATTCAGCACTCAAGAAATTCCAGTTTATAAAAGTCCCAGAATTTGAATTTCCATCAGATGGTGTTGGTAGCAGTGGTGGGTTTGAGCAATTTGCTGTCAAGGGTGGTCCACATAGCCCTGCATTTCCCTCAAAAGAAGCTTCTGGGAGTGACTGAAGCTGTGTACCTGTTGGAATTATGCCAACTAACTGATTGTAAGAGAGGTTCAGGTATGAAAGGAAGTTTAAACTTGCCAGCTTTGCAGGAATTTCACCATCGAAATTGTTGCTAGACAGGTCCAATGATTCAAGTTGCTTTAGATTCCCTATGGATGATGGGATTTGGCCTGTCAAAGAATTATGTGACAAGTTGAGGAGACAAAGTGCTGGAAAATTCATAAGCTCCTCTGGTATTGACCCTTGAAATTTGTTGGATGAAAAGTCAATAAAAGTGAGGACAGTTAGGATTTTAACAAACTCCATCTGTAAACCTTCTTTGGTAAGCGTCACAGCATCTTGATAGTATATGTGCTCGAATTTAAGGACAAGAGACTGGATTGGATTGAACTTTACTGCATCATGATCAAGCATCATTGCTTTCCAAGTTCTGAAGTATTCTCTTGGAAGTAAACCACTAAAATTGTTGAAAGCCAGATCAATAATTTGAAGCTTCTGCCAAGTATTATTGATCATAGGACATCCAATGCTACCCTGAAATTTGTTTCTCCACAAAACCATGACTCGGAGTGTGGGTAAATTCCCTAAGAAGCAGGGAAATACATCATTTATCTGATTATTTCCAAGATTTAAGACCTCCAATGTTTTGCAATTCTGAAGTGTTCTGGGAATTGGTCCGACCAACTGATTTCCTTTGAGATGCAGACTCCTTAAAGCACAGGATTGTGGAAATGTATCAGTTATGTTTCCATCAAGCTTGTTATTTTGCAGATCTAACACCACAAGACTGTTACTCTTTGTTAAGCACTGTGGAATTGTCCCCTTAAATTCATTGTGAGAAAAGTCAAGACCTAGCAGATTCGAATTATTGCACAAGGATCGAGGAATACTGCCAGATAAACTATTTTTAGAAAGAGATAAGAAAATTATGGTCGACAGATAAGTACCAATATTCGATGGAATGACGGAGCTGAAGTTATTTTCCGAGCAGTCCAAATAAATGAGACGTACTGGAAATATTGGAAGCCTCCCCTGGAGTTGGTTAGAGTGAAGGTCAAGGACACTCAAAGTAGCACTAACATTTCTCAATCCATCTAACCTGGTGAGCAAATTGTGGGAAATGTTTAATTCAATAAGGAAGCCAACTTGCCAAATCCATCCGGGTATAGATCCTCGAATATGGTTGCTCGAGAGGTCTAAAGAGCTCAATATGGATTGGTTTCTTAAGAAAGTAGGGAATTCTGTCAAATTGCAGGAGGCCAACTTTAGATTGCTCATCTTGGGGAGGGAATATAGGCCTGACTCAATAACATTTGCATCTATTATCAGTTGATTGTAAGAAAGATCAAGTGTAGTTAGATTTTTAAGCCTTTGAAACATACTCATCTGTATTGTGCCACTGAACTTGTTTGAAGACAACTGGAGGACACTGAGTGATTTGAGTTTAATAATAGATGCAAGAATGGACCCTTCTAAATTGTTACTGCTTAAATCCAGAGTATTTAACATGGTGGAAGATATGTTTGAAAATCCATCTAGATCACCTTGAAATCTGTTGTGGGAAACTCGAATGCTTTGTAGCAATGGGAGTTCAAAAGAGAAGATGGAAAACTTCCACTGATGAAATTGTCCACCAAATCAATGAGCACTAATTTTGTGAGGCCTTTGAAGTGAGCAGATGGAATTGAACCTGATAAGTCATTGTGAGACAGGTCTAAATGTTTGAGTTTCTTGGACATATTGAATGAAGGAATTGATCCTGAAAAGTAGTTAAATGACAAGTCCAAATAAGTGAGTTCCTTGAGCTTTGACATTGAACTGGGGAGTGTTCCATTAAACTGGCAATCAGATAGATCCAAGACGGATAACTGCCTCATATTACTTATGGAAACTGGTAGAGTTCCTGATAAATTTGTTTTGCTTACAACCAAGGCCTGAAGAGGGCTGTTCCATCTGAATTCTGGCAAAGAACCATAAAGATCCTCATTGAACGATATATCAATTACAGACAATGTTGCCACCTGAAAGATCTTCACCGGAAATTCTCCTCTCAATCCGCAAGAAGCAAGGTACAGTTTGGTCAAATTCCTGAAATGGGCAAAGGATTCTGGCACCGAAGATGATAAATTGTTCTGATCAAGGCGAATGACTGAGAGATTTGTGAGTCTACTCAGGGAAGAATCAAGGGGTCCTGAGAGGTTGCAGTATGACATGCTCACTTCTTGCAGGCTAGGCAGTTGCAATAAAGCTTTGGACCATTCCTTTCCCTGAGCTGTTATACTTACACCATCCAGATACAATTGCTTAATCATGGTGAGGTTTTGGACAATCTTTTGCAGATTGGGGTTCTTTAGTTCTATCTTTGCCCCAGTTAAATAAGAATAATAGGAGGAGATATCAAGAGTAACTAGCCTTGTCAACTGAGAAATCTCTATTGGTATCTGCCCCACAAAGCCAGCATTTGACAGATTCAGAGAAGTTAAGTCCTTCAACTTGCTGAACCCTGATGGAATCACCGAATTGAAATTATTAACCGCCAAATTCAAAACCTGGAGATTTTGTAGACTGAAAAGGCTACTTGAATTGTTAAATCCACCATAGATTGATTCTCCACTCAGATCAAGACCAGAAACATGTCCCTCATCATCACATGTTACGCCATTCCACTGACAGCAATCGCTTCTTTCATTCCATAACTCCAGTTTATTGGAAAGTTCATGCTTGAATTGGAGGTTGCTCTTCAATTTTAGAAGCAATGATTGTTGATTTTCAAGACATTGGCCATGTACCACAGCGATTGCAACACCAAAGTGTATCCAGAACCAATAGCAGAATATGAAGGAAAAGGATGAAACTAGTGAAATAATTTTCATTATGACTCTACAAAGAGAGCACACCACACACAACTCAAGGCTGATGAATTGAAAAAGTGAACAGGCTAATTATGAACTCAAGGGGTTCAGCACCTATGAACAAAGACTTTCATGCTTCTGTGCATTCCATTCCAAAAGTTCATATGAATATGACAAGGAACGGTGACCAAAAGTGTGGAAATATATGCCAAAAGAAAAGTAAGTGGAAGAAAAAGGTTGCTTCAGCCTCTGGCCTCTGGGAAGTACGGACACACCTATACTAAATGTGTTTGACATGCGATGGACACTGATGCCCATACGCGTCTGAATGAGTCCAATTTATTTTAGGTCGGACACTTACTGGACATGCGTTGCACATTGTCGGACACGTCGTGACATGCCATGGACATAAGCCAGATACATCATGAACATGATATTTTTTTTTTTTTCATTTTTATGAAGAAACTTAATCTCAAACCTTGTCCTAGTCTATTGGCAAAAATAAAAACTAAAATTAAATATATATTTTTGACCCAAAATAGAAGAATTTTATTGAAAAATATTAATTATATATAATTGTGTCCGTGTCCTATAATATTTTAGTTTAATGCGGGTTAGTGTTGGTGTTCCTATAAAGAGCTGGGTTCTTTGTCTCACACACATAGAGACAGAGAGTCAGGTCAAAGTAAACCATGTTCTAAATTCTTGTTTTTGTTTTTGCAGTGTGTCTTTAGCCATTCATTGCACTCGTTATCTAAGTAGAGAAGGAAAGGAAAACGCGTTCTTCATTATTGCATCTTTATGCATTTTCCACGTAAGTCCCTCTCACTGTCTGAAGATTTTTCTCTGGCTTAGCTTCTGAAATGGGATTTGAGCAATTTAGCTATTTAAGACAGAGGTGGATGGATTAAATAATTTTTATATTATGCTTTTGGTGTAGTGTTATATGGGTTTAAAAAAAATAAATTACTTGCATATTTAAGAGATCATGTTGACTCAAGTGGCCTTAAAGCTAGGTGCCCCATCCCAACACCATAAATTTGGCTGAATAATCTTTAGCTTTGGAAATAGTTTGCTAGGAAAATAAAAGTAAATTCATAAGATAAAAGGGAAAATTATTCGATTACGTCAAACTTTATGTTTTACAAATAAGAACCTCAAAATAAAAGTGTAGAAATATATGCCAAAGGAAAAGAGTATGGGTTTGCATACACAGACAAAACTCTGAGACTCTGAGGTGAAGCTATGTCAAAGTAAACCATTTTCGAAATTCTTGGAGTATTTTCAAGTGAATCTCTAGCCATGAATTGCATTCCTTATCTAAGTAAAGAAGATAGAAAAATATGTATTCATTCGCATTTTTATGTATTTTCCACCTTAGTCCCTTTCACTCTGTAAAGATTCTTCTTTGGCTTAGCTTAAGAAATTTAAGATAGAGTGGATGGATCATCTAACTTGTTCCATTGTTGAGTGCCTTTATGTTTTGTTCTAACAACTTGCTTTGCATGAAAGCTAGCAAACAAGAGAATGGCAGAATTATTTCACTATTTTGATCATTGTTATAAGGACAAGAAGAGAATTAAGATAGTTCATACATATGAATATATGTGTCCTTTAGTTATCTTGTATGTGATGTATGTGATGTATGTGATGTAACTTGTAAGTATATAACCCCATTTATGTATAGAGTAATGTTATATCGAGCATAGACATTTAAATTTGAATGTTTACTAGACATCTATCAAGATCAATAGAGTATAAGAAAAGTTTTATATTAAGGTGAGCAGGACCACGTCAAAATCGAATGATGATAAAAGTGGATATCGACGTAAGATACGATGAAATTAATATGCAAATAATATTTTTGTTATGTATAGGAGCAACAAAAGGATGCCTTTTAAATTAAATTCCACAAAGAAATAGCTATGTTGATGGTGGATATTGGAATTTGGCTATTTGTATTCAACTCATATGAACTGGACATGTTTAAAAATTCAGTGAATGCTATGTTGCCTTCCAATGAATGCATATAGTTTGAGCAATTTACAGAAGAATAGCAAGTGGCCTTTTAATGAATGGATTGATTCTGAAATAGTACTTGGCTAAACCAATTTTGTTATATATGTCTGGGAACAAAAAATTATATTCAGTATTTAATACCCACAACATTTTGGAAAATAGACTAAAATTTGTTTGATGGGCACAAAGTAGAAAGCATAATTACCCTTTAACCCTCAAAACCTTATGAGAAACGGAGAGTGTCAGAGTTTCCCTATAATTCGGGCTCCATCTACACAAATAAACATAAAATTGATAGTTCACTAATTAAACATAAATATACATTTCAGTATTCAGGTTCCAATATATATAGACATACATATCAATCCATAATTAAACATACTTAAGTATAATAATACGTATAAATCCAATACTATACCCCAAACCCAACATGAATCATGTCTGTAATATTTATGGAGCTTGGACTCTAGAGTTCTACCACATATAATATAGCCTCAGAGGACGTTTGTTATGAGATAATATGGATATATTATTGATAATCTTGAAATTAAATTACCTGATAATCCAGATTGATTCGTTTGGTTTGACAAAATATTGGTAATGTGGATTATCCCACATCAGGTGGCTACCTGGATTACCATCCAATCCATAGTGTATTGATTTGTGTCCATGATGTGTCACAATACGTCATGTGTATGTCAGACGGTATCTAACACGTATCTAACGTATATCCAACCTAAAAAAATTATTTTTTCGGACACGTGTCCACCGGGTACTGGTGTCCCCCGCGTGTCGGACACGTACGTTAGGCGTGTCCATGCTTCCTAGGACACAACCCAAAGATAATAAATATTTACTTCATTACCCCTATTGTCGCCCAACCCCTAGATCACTTACTTGCTTATCCCTTTCAATCGGCACCCATATGATTGCATACAGATGTATAAGAATCAAGCTTAAATTCAATTGAAACCAGTTATGTAAAGTATATATGTAGTTTAATCAATTCTACTTTCTTTTTATTTTAGCCTATCCAACTTGTGCTTGATAATTATTAAATATATATACAGTTTGATGTGACTTGGTGACACAAGTTGCATTGTTAATATTCAAAAGATTAGTGTTCACTCCTCACTAGTGTATTTGGCACTTCCTACTGATATTTTACCAAAGCAACAATGTTACCAGCACCACCCAAACAGATTCATACATCGTTTTCAACCCAATAAGTGAAGCATTGACACGAAAAAAATGTGATTGATGGATGACAATAATTATTGTCTCAAGTGAATTTGTACACAAACCACATGCATCATCCAACTACATTACATGATTGATCAAATCATTAACAGAAAAAAAAAAACAAAGCAAATTCCGTACAGAGGGGACACCTTAAAAGGATTCTCATCAAGTTCATAAAGTTACAAGAAGGGGAAATTCCAGCAATGAGGTAAATAATGGCTTTAAGTTTTATTGAGGATTTGGTGGACGGCTATTTGCAGCAGAGACCCTTGAACCCCATTCAAGCAATTCTTTGCTTGTGTCATCTTTGTGAACAATCACCTCAATGAAGCATAAACAATCCTTTTTGGGTCCTGTTGCTGATGCAATTGCTTCTATAAGCTCTTCTTCACAGAAGACCTGTAATGGAAGCAAATTTGAGAGGACACAATATATCAGCATTTTCTCTTCATGTTATATTATAGTAGTGTTAAGTTTTGAGAAGAATTAATGCATTATTTGTCAAGAATCTCACCTTGGCAGTCCAGCATTTGCCTTCACCGTTGTGGATGGCATCGATCAACCCGGTGTAGTTCCAGTTCTTGATCACATTGTATGGCCCATCATGAATCTCGACTTCAATGGTGTATCCACCATTGTTGATCAGGAAGATGATGGTGTTTTGCCCACATCTCAGCATTGTTGATACGTCCTGTGCAGTCACCTGCAAAGGATTTTTCAAGATAAATAAGATCAATATCAAAACCATCTCAACATAACAGTTTAAGCTTTAAGGTGAGATAATTCCTTAATAACGAACCTGGAAACTTCCGTCACCAATGCAAGCAATCACTCGCTTCTCAGGGACAGCCTGTGCATAACCAAGAGTTGCGCCGACAGACCATCCGATTGAACCATACTGCATTTGGAATTCATACCTGTAAACAAAATTCTTATCAACACTATGAACAGCAATATGACAAACAGTTGAAATCACGTTCACTAGGCTACTTACCCACATCCCTTTGGCAGTTTCAGCTTTTGGCAGTTAAACCATGAGTCACCTGTCTCGGCAATGACGGCCGTTTCACCGGAAAGCATCTTTTGTATATGTTGGAACAGAACATTAACCCTCAAAGGTTCTTTGGGTTCAGCCTTCAAAGGATGCCCTTCAGGTACATATATCCTATGGTAGTTTTCATATGCAGTCTTGTTGTGCTTGAGACGCTTCGCGAGTGCTTGGAGGAAATCCTTCATCAGGACACACCCAAATGCCGGGCCGTTTGCAATCACGACCCGATCGGGCTGGACAATGATTGCCTTCTCTTTCTTGAGAAGAAGGGAATAACCAACAGAGCTGTAATCATTGAAAATGGGACCAGCAAACAAGTATGCATCAGCTGACTCCACAATCTCAGCACAGAATGCAGTACTCACGGCACCCCAGTAAGTTCCAATGAAATGGGGATGGTGTTCTGGAACCATCCCTTTGGCCGATGGCATTACAGCAAGTGCATAACCACAAGCATCTGCCAGCTCGACGAACGCATCAGAGGCTTTCGCCACCCTAAGTTTCGGGCCACCAACTAGTACTGGTTTCACCGCCTTGTTCAGGAATTCTGCTGTGGCTTCCACTGCTGCCTCCAATCCTAACTGATTACTCAATCTGCACAACACCCAAAAGACAACTAAGATCATTTGAGACTAATCACCAGAATTTCAACTTACTATAACCAATTCCAAGCTAACAATAACAACAACAACAAGTCTTATCTCACTACGTGGGATCGGCTACATAGATCAAACATCGTAATGTTTGAGTTTAGCTCATTAACTTTCAAATCCTCCTTGATAACCACTTTTATTGATAACCTCCTCAATTCCCAGTTAAAGGGTGAAGAGAATTTACCTTGGAGACAATGAAAATGGAACCGGCTCGCGACTGAATGTGGGGTGGGGAATCCCGGGCAAGTTACAGCCAATGCTTATGTACACAGGCTTGCTTTCTTTGAGTGATGTTGAGATTGCTGTATCGATTAGCTCATGAGCATCATCCAAGTTATTCACCACAGCCTAAATAGTACAAATAATCACCAAAAAGTCATTTAAAAACAGAACCCATAAAAAAATTCACAGTACAATCAATCAGACAAATCCGCAGGAAGAACAAAACGAAAGTGTCATCACTCAGATAAAGAAGTATTCAAAAAGGAAACCCATGTTCCATAAAAATATCATATATTGGTGTAATAAATCAGTCCATGATCAGACCAAAAAAAAATAGTCCATGAGAATATTCCAAAATTATTCACCAAAATCATAGTAACACAACTCATCAAGTCCACATCTAGCATCAAAACCAATAAAAAAAATCCCCAAAGAAAAAACATCATCAAAATAATAATAATAATAAAAGTAATAGTGGTGGTAAATTAATAGTAATAGTTGTAATAATAATAACAAATCACATTGGAAAACCACAGAAAAAGACCCATATCCCTGAAGAATTACCAGTGCTAAAGTTCCAAACTTCACTCACAAACAATCGTTAACTTTGCAGTTTAACCCAAAAAAAAAAAAGATCACTACCAAATCAAGCATGAGTCCAAGTCAATGAACACTTGACAGCAGTAATTTAGTTTTCTATTTTCCGAAAACCAAAAAAAAAAGGTCTCCAACATCCTCAGATCACAAATAAAAAATGTCTCACATAACAAAAATCAGCATCTCAATTACTCCCTCCATTTTAATATAACTGTTCAATGATTAATCAGTAACGAATCTGCAATTCACTCCAAAAAAGGAAAAACCCCATTTTGGTTATAAGTGGGAGAAATTGAACTGTACATAGATGTACTGTCCCTTTCTTTATGGCAAAGACACTTTCAAATCTGAAAAGTATTTTTCAATTTTTCCCAATAAAAAATGGGGATTTAGAAAAAAGAAAAAAATAATAATAAGAACTGTTACCTGGAAGCAAGTAATGGTCTGAAAGCACCTCAATTCCTGGCTAAAATCAGGTAAACCAATAGTGTGATGAAGGATCCTGTTAGTTCCATAATCGTTCGAATTGGGTCCTCCAACGATGCAAATGAGAGGCAAATTCTCACTGTAAGCTCCAGCTATGGCGTTGAGCACGCTGAGTCCGCCGACGGTGAACGTGACGACGCAGGCGCCGACGCCGCGTGACCGGGCGTAACCGTCGGCGGCGTAGCCGGCGTTGAGCTCGTTACAGCAGCCGATGAGGTTGAGTCCAGGCTCGGCGATGAGGTGATCGAGAAGTGTGAGGTTGAAGTCGCCGGGAACGGAGAAGACGTCAGTGACGCCGATCTGGACGAGGCGGCGGGCGAGGTGGCGGCCGAGAGTGGCTTCCGATGAGGAGACCGCGGTGGAGGGTACGGCGGAGGCTTGGATTGCGGCGGCGCCGTTGTGGGAGCAGGAAATGATGTCGTTGCTGGTGGGTTTGTGTGATTCCAGTGATCCAATATTTGTGTCCATGATGGTGGCGGTTTTGGGTCGGAGTGAGAAGTGAAATGAGAGAGTAAAAGAAAGTATGGTTGAAGACTTTGAAAGCGATGATGATGATTTTGATGAGAAAGGTGTGGAAAGAGGAAGGTATATATATATATATATATACGGGTCGGTTTGAGAGTTGTGTATTGTATTGGGGTATGGTTTTGATACTGTGTGTGCCTTGGGTTAAGGTGGAAAGTGGAATGGAAAAAGGTGACGGAAATGGTGGATACAAGGGGCTGCCTGGGTGGGTTAGATTTTTGGTTTTGGGTTCCCCTGTTTATTTGTTTGGTTGGTACAATGGTTTTTGGCTTTGGTTTTGGAAACTTTGGTCAAGTGGTCTTAACTAGTGGAGTTTAGCTCAAAATTATTATTATTATTAGGGTTGAATTAACTTTTATTAGTTGTTTTCTTTTGTTTAAGGAGGTGTTCTGGAAATATCAGAGAGAATAGAGATTCCTGTTGACCATAATTTGGAGGCTTCCATGAAAATTTTTTTTATAGTAAATGGCCTGATTTAAAAAAAGAGTGAGGTTAAATATACAATAAAAAATTAGTCAATAAATGTAATTTTATGTTATAATTACTCAACTAATTACAATCTCAATAATTATTTGGATCAAAATCAAAGTCAAAATAGATCTATTTGCTGTATTGGCTGATTTTTCATTATACACTTAACATTATTATTAAAGAATATATAATCACATATTTTTATTATTTGTTTATATAAATTTTTTTATTATAAATTAAAATATATAACTTTTAATGTCTTTGTACTTTATAGTAAATACTATATAAGATTATCGAGCAATTTATTAGAAAATAATATAAATTTAAGTTTACGATGAATTCTACCGTGATAATATATAAATAAAAAAATTTATAATATATAATTATGATTTTTAGTTATATATTAAATAATTAATTTATTATTATTTGTAGAGTTTATTATAAGTCTAAATTATATTGAGAGTTAGAGAGTACTCTAATTTCTGTTCATGAAATTCTCTATTGGATATTTTTTCTTAGACAGAGTCATGAAAAGGAGAAATTAAAGTTGAACTTTGTTGAGGAATTGAATACTCTTTTTTTTATAGAGAGGTGAGGTGAGCATCAAGACATCAATAATCATGTGAGTTTGTCTCTGGTATGATGCTTTTAACCCAAGATGAGAAGAATCTTATAAATTTATTGTTTCCATTCATAAGATTAGTGTCAAAACTTTTTAGCTAAAATAGATTTTACTTAATATCTATACT
Organism: Aeschynomene evenia; assembly: GCA_013621005.1. Lineage (NCBI taxonomy): Eukaryota > Viridiplantae > Streptophyta > Magnoliopsida > Fabales > Fabaceae > Aeschynomene > Aeschynomene evenia. The sequence goes on along the minus strand of CM024268.1, from coordinate 31,346,634 downwards.
TCTTTTCTATACTATATATAAAGTGGATTGAAAAAATAACTACACATTTTGATAGTTATTTTTTCAATTCTAAAATTATAAAAATAAATAAATACAAAAGATAACTACCTCTATTTACATACAATTTTTTGACTATTTATTTTATTTTTTCTTCATTTTATATAAAAAATTAGAAAAATAAACAATACGATTCGACAATAAAAATGCGACTTAACGGGTACGAAATGGCCGACAAGACGCTAGTATAATATAAAAATAATTTTGTTTGGATTCTCAATTCTTTTTTAACATTATCAGATGTACAAACGACATCTAATATCATATTATATACACATTATATATTATAAATTATACATCATATATATATATATTGTACATATTATATTTTATATGTTAAAAAAATAATATTATAATATATTATATATAATATGTATAATTTGTACTATATAATATACATAATATATAATATATAGTGTTATACATTGATTTTTATAACTGATTTATTTTATATACTAAATATTTACCTTTTATCATGTTTTGATTTCAATACTAACATTAACAGTTGCATTTTTTTTATGAAATTAAAACCAGTTATATTTTAAATTTAACTTGTTTTTCCTTTTTTTCTGAATTAGCGTTTTTCTTTTTCATCTAAACATGCAATATTAGTAGATTAGAATAGAACCGACAAAGTAAATGATTAGAGTTAGCGCAATAGAAATAGGCTGAGTTTTGAGCAAATTTTGACCTATAGTATTAGAGGTTCAAATTCTGGAAAACATTATCACAACTCCAAATCAGAGTTTTTCTCGTGTAACTTTTCTTGATATTAATAGAATAGAAGATATTTCTTTTATTCTTTAATATCTATTCATTGTTCATTTTTTAACTTATTAAATAAATAATTAATTTATATTGATATGAGAGAATTCTTAATAAAAATTGTTATAATATTCTTATGTTAGTATCTTATTATTATTTCTTATTTAAAAATTTTAATATTTAATATAAATATAATAAAAATATTTTTGATTATATATAGAATTTTAAATAGTTATATATTAATAAAAAATAAAAAGTGAATAGATATATTAAAATAATAAAGGAAGTAAAGCTTATATAAAAACAAAAAGGAAAGAGAGAAAAATAGAAAATATCCAAATTCTCTTTACGGTCTAACATACGTCATTTCTTTTTGAGAAAAGTGAACACATATCTCAAACTTTCTTTCCAATAATGTGGCAAATTTTCAAGTACTTTAGTGTCATTCTAGAACCAATAATGTTTTGACATATGACAGAAATACGTTCAATTTGTATTTAATATGTACTATTTATATTACAGGATGTGTGCTATACGTATACACATATATGTATAACACACATTGTAACATGGATAACACACATTAAATACAAATTAAACGTATTTATATTGTACGTCAAAAATTACTCTTCTAGAACTAGTACTAATATCAGTAGTCATCAATTGTCTATTAAATATTTGATTATTTAAATATCTACAAAAATATATATTATCAGTCATTTTAATGTAGTTTTAAGTTATAAAAAAAACATTTTTACTTTTTTGTGCTCAACTAAATATGATGATTCAGTATTGATTCGGAAATTTTTCTCAGAAAGGAATAATTAGAAACAAATAGAGGTCTTCCTTTATGAGTGATTTTGCCTACTTTACAAAATTCTTTCCATTGGAGGGTTAGTTTGGTGATTCAAAAATTAGAGGAGCTTCCTCAGAGTTGAGACACTTGTGAGAGAATGAGAAACAGATGGATGAAATGTATGTGTCACTGGAAGACAAATTAATCTTGTCTTCTTTTCTTCCCCGAGATTTTTGGTAACTAGGAATAATCCTATACAAAGCAGATGAATAGATATTATTATATAGAAAAAAATATCCAAAATATATAAATTCACCGTAAATCTATGATATATGCATAATATAAACATATATACGTTTAACGTACATAGAATATATGATTTATTATTTGAAAAAATAACAAAATTATATACCAAATCTCATATGTTGATTATTTTTTAATTTATTTTCAAAAAAGCAGTAGTATTTTTTAACAACATCTAACACGATCTCTCTTTTCCAGCCAGATCCTACCCTTTGAATTTCATTCTTCATCATTTTTCCTAATTTAATTTGATGTGTTGATCTTATTATCACTCTACTAGAAACATGGAGTATTTCGACGAAATTGGAATTTTTCCGTTTGAATCCCGTCGATTTTGTCATCGGAATACCGAGTATTTTCTTTTTCTTTTAATGTATTAGAGGGGTTTCACAACATAGATTAATTTCATAGAACATTATAAATAGCAATGACACTAATAAACATAATAGCCATGACATATATTATATTTTATAGCCGACATTATAAATTACAATGACACATATTATACATCAACAATATTACACATTATGCTTCACAAAAAATATTATAAAATGCAATGAAAGACATTATACATAAACAATGACAAACATTATATTTCATAACATATATTATAAGTTGTAATGACACACATTATATTTTTATATCATACATTATAAATTATAATAATACACATTATATTTCTTATGTATAATATTAAAAGTTGGAATAATAGTTTTAAAAAATTGGATTATTAAATATAGTGATTGATGGTAGCTGATTTTACAGTATACAAAAAACATTTCTTTTAAAAAAATTATTTTTAAATGTTCAAATAATTGTTATCTTTTATTGAGTTTAATTGAACTCACTATCAGTGTAAAGTAATTTTACACAGACATCCAATCATGGATAGACACATCAGCAAAAGTATTTAACTCAACCACACACTAACTAAAAAATCACATAAATCAATGGATGTGATTGACTAATAGTGCAAAAAATTTTATACTATCAGTGCATCATAATTAAATTTTTTTTACTATTCAAAATTATGATTTAGACAAAAATGAAAAAACAAAAAGTAGTGTTTAGTTAAAACTATGACATTTTAATATTTATGTGAAGAGTAGCAATCATGTGAAAGTGATTTGACAATTACCAATTAACCATGTACATATGTTTTGTTCGATCATAGCTATTACTAATAATTAATTAATTAAGAGCGACAACAGATTAAGACTCTCGTGATCGCGAAACCATCAAAGACTTCTATGTTATTTTTTAGTCAAAAAATAAGTGCTCCTATGATCCTTCTTTAAGTAGGTAGTTTAAATCAAATTAAATTAAATTAGCTTAGGATGCGTTTGGTTGGGGAAATGTTTTAAGATTCCTGGGAATGTTTCATGGGAAACTCACATTCCCACGTTTGGTTCGAATTTTTGCATTAACATTCCTGGGAATATTGCATTCCCAGGAATCCACATTCCCACAAATTGAAACCCACCTCCCCATGAGAATCTCACATTTCCATCCCATGGGAATATTTAGGGGGTGTTATTTTACCTTTTTACCCACTCTTAATTTACCTACCTCAAACATTTCTCTTTCTATTGTACCCCTCCCCACACAGAAACCTACCTTGGTTGCTGCTACTTTGTTTGAAATATTTTGATTTAAATAATGATGGAAAAATTTATCTATTTAAGACAAAAATATTTATTAATTCTTGATAATTGAGTCTTGCTATGTGTACAACACATACGCAGTGTTTGATTGGAGGTACAATACAGAAATACAGAGACAGATACAGAAATTTGAGTTGTTTGTTTTGTGAGACAGATACACAAAGTTCTGTATATGTACAAGAAAAATGTGTATTTTGTGTATCTCTTGAAGGAGAGGACACAAATACAGATACACAAATACACAAACTTTATAATAATTTTGGACCAACATACCCTCACTATTTTTAACAAATTTCCAAGTCTACCGCTGCTGCTGCTCGGAAGGCCACCGTCTCCGCTGCTCCGAGGTTGCCCGCTGCTGCTGCTCGGAAGGTCGCCGTCACCGCTGCTCCGAGGTCGCCGTCGTCGCTGCTCCGAGGTCGCCGATGTGGCTGCTCCAAGGTCTCATGTCACCGCTGCTGCTCCAAGGTCTAAGGTCGCGCGCCGCCGCCGCTGCTGCTCGAACATCGCCGCTGCTACTGCTCGAAGATCGGCGACAATGTTTGATGCTCGAAGACTGGTGACCTTGCTACTGCTGCTTCGAGTCTGCGACACTGGCGACCATGGCTCCGTGAGAGAGAAGGGAAGAAGAGAGAGATGGTGGTGGTGGACATAGGTGAGGGGTGAGAGACTGAGAGTGAAAGAGAAGGGGATGAGAGAGAGGGGGGGTTGGGTGGGTGTTTTTTTAAATTTTATTATTAGGGGTATATTTGACTTTTTATACATAAAATTTTCTGTTTTGTACATAAAAAACAAACGCAATACAAAATACATAAATTTTTTTGTATCTGTATTTTTTGTATCTCTATTTGTGTATTGTATTTTCTGTACATCAAAACAAACACTGCCATAATACTTACAATGTAACAAACAACGTATAATATGGAAATTAGGTAACAGAATTGAAAAGCGCGCGTTTTGCATACCCACTCTCACGGACGCGCGCGTGTACAGTACACGCGTAAACGAACACATTCTAACACATAAAATGAACACATATTTCAATAGCAAATAAACACATTTCATTATCAGAAATGAACATATTTATTCATTACAATGAACACATTTAAGTAGAAAAAATGAACGCATTTACTTAAAAAAATCTGAAGCTCATTAATCTTATCTCTTTGCATTATATTATGTGTGTATATTATGTGTTTAATTAGTTAAGGTATATGCATGTGTTCATTTTGCATTGTATTATGTGTTCAGTTACAATATAAATATGTGTTCACTTTGCATTGTATTATGTGTTCAGTTGCGATATAGTTATGTATGTGTTTACTTTACATTATATTATGTGTTCAGTTACAATATAAGTATGTGTTCACATTACATTGTATTATATGAATATGTGTGTGTTCATTGTTTCATATATTATGTGTTCATTGTGACTTAACTTTAATATATATGTATTCATTTGCTAATAAATAATTTTTTGACCGAAGTATTACCTGATGTGTTCATTTTAAGTTGTCATATGTGTTCATTTAATCTTATACAATGTGTTCGTTGCGCAGAATTAGTTCTAATCTGAAAAGAAAAATAATGTTATTGTTGGAAACTAAAACAACCTGATATAAACAAAGATTGAGTTGTATGATGAAAATAAATCAAGAATCTCATTAGATATCACAAGAGTCATTGTTAAAAATGAATTTAATTGATGAACATACGAAATCCACTTCTTCATCATCACTTATGTCATTGTTATACAAACAAGTTGCAGAGAAGAGTTACAAAAAAAAGTTCTAAAAGTAAAATGAAACAAAAATAAGAATCATACAAAAAAGAGTGGATATCTTGATTGAGTGAAGAAAAAAGAGTGGGTATCTTGATTGAGTGAAGAAAAAAGAGTGGGTATCTTAATTAAAAGAAGAAGAAGAAAAATGGAGAAGAATGCAGAAGCAAAAGAAGAAGAAGAAGAATGCAGAAGCAGAGGGAAACTGGAAGAAACACAAAAGGAAGAAAAGAACGAAAACGGGATGAACGCGTAGGTGCTCTTTGCATTAATTTCGTACATGTATGTCACTTATACGTTGTAAAGTACGTTGTTTGTATAACATGTTGTACAAATAGAATTTCCGTTGATAATTGATAGTTAATTATTATTATTTTATTTGTTTATTTGTTTAGTTTTTTAATTATTAATTTTCTTCACTTTATAGTTAGGGGTATATTTGTAAAATTTACAAACATTCTCAGGAATGTCATTGTGAACCAAACGCATGATATGATTCATTCTCGGGAAAGTTCAATAAAATTCCCGTAAAAACCAAACACCGGAACACTTCATTCCTGAAAAAGTGATTCCCGAAAATAAAGTTCCCAAAAATATGCACATTCCCGAAAAAAAAATCATTCCCGAACCAATTACCCATGTTCATTAGTATCTGTGCGTAATATTGAAGGAGAGTATTGCTTGCAAATTTCCCTCTCGCAGCCTCGCTTATACTCTTTCCCTTTTTATATTTATCTAATTTTAACCGTATGTACAATAAAAATTGTATAATATTTATACAATAATTATATTCATTGTTTACAATCCAATAGTGGATATGATTATTGTACAAATATTATACAATTTTCATTATACACATATCATTCCTAAATTTTAACTGCATAAATTGATTTAGAATAAACTTTATAATATTTTAATCATAAAAAATTTAAACATATTTTATAATATTTTTCTTAATACTCATTATTTCTATTCTTAATTATTCACTATTTTATTCTCTCTTTTCTATTAAGAAAATGAAAAATTGTCAAAAATTATAAAAATTATCTAGAATTTTTGAATGGACAAATGAAAAATAAAAAATTGATTTTTGAAATTGAACAAATAAAAAAGTAGAATGGGTAATAACAAATGGATATTTTAATTGTATTATTATTACTTAATCTATCAAATATGTCTTGTCTAATAATGCATGATTACCAAATGTTCGCCATATGCTTTTGAAGTTGATTAAATTTGCTAGTTGTAATTATATATAGTTTATTATCTTGTATAATAATAAAATAGTACTAATGTGCACCATGGGGATATAAATGAATGACAGAAAATCTTACATAATATATATAATGTTAAACACTTTACAATATGTTAATATTGAACAATGCTATATATATGTAAACTAAAATTGACACTAAATCCGTCATCATACAAAAAGTTGAGTTGAGTAAATATAAATGATGGATTGTGTCAATATAAAAATTGTCATTGTCTCAATATAAAAATTTGAATATAATGTTAGAATATATTAGGATATAAGTTAGATTGAGTAACTGTAAATGTTTGATTGTATCATAATTGAATTGAATGTGTAATTTAGTGTCAAATTTAATGTACACGAATTATTTCTTATTAATATTATACATTGCTTTTGTTAATCCTATTCGGAAGATAAGAGTTCATTTAGATAGAAATTGAATAATAAAGGTTGAACATGATTCTCGTGAAGAAGCTAAGTAGCCAGTTGATTATTTTGCAGCAATTAATCATTCTTTTTTTTTTTTTTTTCCCACGGTGTCCGGAGCTTCGCCCCGACTAATCGGTCGCCCCGGGTCGCGTACCTGGGAATGGCAGGTGAGACTCCCAGCAAAGATTTTTTCCATCCACAAGGCTCGAACCCGAGATCTTGCTTAAGAGACAACAAACCGCTTACCACTTGTGTCAATGTTGGGAGCAATTAATCATTCTTTAGCTATACTGATATAATGCTCATGCGTCTATTTATGGTATTCTTGCTGAGGATTTTGGGTGTTTTTGTTTGTAAGTCAGCCCATTAAAAAAGAAAATTGTTATACATTGTTTTCATATACATCTAGTAAATTGCTTACCCAAATATATATATATATATCTAGTAAAAGCAAATGAAAAATGTTTGTGCGGATAAAAAATTGAAACCATTTTAACCACTTTTTGTGTTGTTCTCAAATAATAAATTAAACATATGTATAATAAAAAATTTCTCACAAACAAATATGGCAATTAAAAGATGTATGATTATCATAGTCAAATGAATGTTGCGTGAGGATATCTTTTCACCTATATCAATTAGAAACAAATAAGAAATCCACCACCAATTTTTTAAATTATGAAAGTATCACATGTCAACTAAAAATTAATTTGAAATGTATCGTGGGAATTTTTTTCAATGGGTCAATATTTTTTTTTTCATAATTACACTGTGGTATTGAAACTTACACAATATTATATTATATTGTAATTACACTATTTTTTCAATGGGTCAACTAAAAATTATATTGAAAATACGCTATGGTAATGACTATCTTAACACTGTGGTATTGAAAATTACACAATATTATATTATATTGTAATTACACAATATTTTTTCAAGGGGTCAACTAAAAATTATATTGAAAATATACTGTGGTAATGACTATCTTACTATTGTGTTAAGTCATTACCATCTACAAGTTGTTAATATAACATACAAGTGTATGAATTCGTGCATAGATGAAAAATAGTATTTATATATGTAATATATATTATTTATTTAGTAATTTTATATATTTTAGTTTCATGTTGATCATTACTCTAAAAATCATAATAAGTTTGATGTGGAATGATTGATTTATTTGAGAATCTATCATGCTTTCATTATCTATTTTTCAATTTTTTCTTTAATTCTATAAATTTATAACCTCCTTTTATGCATTGTGATTATTATAATTATTAGCAACACTACTCTTATTGTCATGAATAACATCATCACATTTATCATCAACTTATTAGTTTTTCTACTTACTATGTAACCAAAAAATAGTAATGAGTTTATCAATTATTTAAGATCTAGTCATCTAAATGTTGTCACTTATTTGTGAGTATTTAAAAGCATAGTGATAGAAATTTAAAAAAAAAAATATGGAAAAATTGATGAGATTCGTTAATTATATTTAATTCTATTTTCTATTCATAAAATTGTTACTATAGTTTTATTACTAATCAGTATATAAGATTTTTTTATTAATATTTAGTAAAATTGTTAATATTATTTTACTATTTTCATGATATTATTGCTAGCCTATATATATATTAGTTCTCCTCTTAAATTGTGATAAATTCAATTAAATTATTTTCTAAAATTTATAATTGTCCTTTTATACATTAAAATTATTTTATTTATTTGTGCATAACTCAATGCTTCATATGAAAGGTCAAAAGTTATTAGAATGTTTTAATAACTATTGTATGTTTCATATTTAATAGTAATTATAATATTAAAGCATTTAGAATTAAAAAATTAAAAATAATGAATTTGAGTGTGATACATCATCAAACTCATTAATCAACAAATTCAATAGTAAAATCATTACATTTGGATCAAAGAAGTCTATCTAAAAAATTATAAGACTAATTAAAATTTAGCATCAAATAATAGAATTTATCTAAATGTTGCTACATATTTGTAAGTGTTTGAAAAAATAATGATAAAAGTTTTTTAAAATTAAAGTATGGAAAAACAGTGGTAATATTCGTTGATTATATTTAGTTCTATTTTATATTCTTAAAATTATTGATATAATTTTATTACTAATAAATATATAAATATTTTTTCATCAATATTTAGTAAAATTGTTAATATTATTTTACTCCCAAATTCATTCTTACATTATGTTTGATGAAGTGTAACATCTAGGTTCATTCTCTATTTTTTAATTTTTCCTTTATTTTATGAAATTCATAACTCCCTTTTATGCGTTGTAATTATTATAATTATCAGCATCACTACTTTTATTGTCATGAATAATGTCATCACATTTATTATCAACCTATTAGTTTTTTTACTTACTATGTAATCGAAAATAGTAATAAGTTCATCAATTATTTAAGGTCTATTCTTCTAAATGTTTATACTTATTTGTGAGTGTTTGAACATATAGTGATAAAAATTAAGAAACAACATATGAAAAAAGATTGATAACATTCATTAATTATATTTAATTCTATTTTCTATTCTTACTCTTGTTACTATAATTCTATTACTAATCAGTATATAAGATTTTTTTTATTTCTTATCGATATTTAGTAAAACTGTTAATATTATTTTACTATTGTCATGATATTGCTAGCCTATGTATTAGTTCTCCTCCTAAATTATGATAAATTCAATTAAATTGTCTTCTACAGTTTATACCTATCCTTAAGTATTAAAATCATTTTATTTATTTGTGCATAACTCAATGCATCATATGAAAGGTCAAGAGTTATTAGAATATTTTAATATGAAATGTCAAGAGTTATTAGAATATTTTAATAACTATTGCACGTTTCATATTTGATAGTAATTATAACATTAAAGCAATTAGAATTAACAAATTAAAAATGAATTTGAGTGTGACACATCATCAAATTTATTAATCAACAAATTCAACAATAAAAACATTACATTTTGATCAAAAGAAATCTATCTAAAAAAGAGGGGAAATAGACTAATATATCTTATGAAGACTTAATTTTCTGAATGAACGGATTTTATGATCTGAATAAAAAAAGAGAAAAAAAAGTGGCATAAACCTTGAAGCAAGGACCACAAATATATATTCAACATTCTACAAAGTCACAAAAAAAAAAAACATAAAAGAACAATCGTAAATCATTTCATTTTTATCTATCATCATCTCTCATGCCATATACAACGAATTAAAAAATTCCAAATAAAAAATCACTCCCACAAAATCATATGCACATATTTTTCTTTATATTAACACTAAGTTTGGATTGTCTGTCTATCAATACCACTTTCACCATCTTCATTCATTATCATCAAGATTACTTTCACCATCAATCTAAAAAAAATGAATTCAAACTAAAAAAATATAAATAAACAAAAAATAAAATTAGAGAAGAACATAGAGATGACTCACCATCACCATTAAACATAACAAAAAATAGTAGAGTAGAGATTCAAAAGGATCACCTTCTTCTTTAACCACCTTCATTCATTATCATCAACACTATAATCAAAACAAAAACCATAATCAAAACAAAACAAAACAAAATAAACATAAACAAAAACCAAAATAGAGAAGAACATAACTCGTCATCACCATTGAACATAACAAATAAAAAAAGAGTCGAGAAGCAAGAGTATTACCCTCATCAAAACCTCCTTCATTCATCATCATCAACACTATTTTCACCACCCATTTACAAAAAATAATCAGAAGAACAGAGAGAGAACTCACCATCACCTAAACAGAAAAAAAAAAAGGATAGAAACAAAGAAACAAGAGTATCACCCTCATATTCAACCTCCTTCATTCATTATCATCAACATCACTTTCACCACCAACCTACAAAAAATAAGAATAAGAACATAAAAATAAATAAATAAATAAATAAACAAATTTTTTATAATTTATTTTACAAATTCATTCCATCATTAATAATCTACTTCACGTTAACTATGATTATGTTTTCTCTTTTTTACTATCCTAAAAATAATACAAACAAAATGTTTTGATTAAATAATTGTGTAAAATATCTTTATACTATAAGTAAGTCAAAATTAAATTTCATACAATAATAAGAGTAATGTTATGTGTACAATGAAAATTGTACAATACTTATACAACAATTATATTCACTGTTGGATTGTAATATGAATTTACAAACTAATGCAATCCAACAATATATATGATTGTTATACAAGTATTGTACAATTTTCATTATATACATAGCATTCCTCTAATAACAAATATGAATTTTGTAATTAATTAATAATTATATTTCAGGAAATTAGAAAAAATGATAACATTTGAGGACTTAATATAGAGTTTAATTTTGATATACTGACAATGTAAATGTATTTTACAGTGCCATCCAATCAAAATTGTTCATTTGTATGATTGTTAAGAAAGTGGAAGAAAGAAAACACTATCATAACTTACTAACAGTACATAATTAAATGACTATGTATAAAATATTTTATACTATGAATGAATAAAAATTAAATATTAAAGTTATCTATTTTTTTTCACTACCTAATATTTATTATTAGGCATTCACACCATCTATAATATTAAATCATGTGAATCTTGTCAATTCAAGTAGTTAATTTTCATATTAAGGAATAAATTTCTATTACTATTAATAGACGAATTCAAAAATAAAAGTTATACAAAATTAATATTTATTTATGTCAATATTTAATATCAAATTGGATAAAATATTAATTGAATCATTTAAAAAGAAGAGTTTAATTTTGAGAAGTTGAGAACCAGCCACAACACCGAAGGTTCCCTCTTCATAAATATCAAATAAGAGTTAACTTTTCTTGGTTCCAAGTTAACGTTTCTCGGTTCATCCTCTTCTCTATCTACGCCCCTTCCACTCTTGTTCTCTTCTTCACTCTGAATTGAAGCAATGGCAATGGCATCAAAGAACCCTTCGGAGTCTGAATGGAAAGAGAAGGAAGTCGAAGTCGTAGAGTTCACTGGCTCCGTCATTGCCTCCCTTAAGAGTTAAGACCCGTAAACTCCTATTCGTCTCTCCCTCACTCTTTTCTTTCCCAGCTTTTTTGAATTTCGGTATTGAGGTTTCTTGATGTGAATTCCAAATTTTCAATTTTGGCAAAGTATTTTGACGAAAAGATTTCGTAATTTGGAAATCTTGTGCTGGCTTTCTTGAAGTGAATTCAAACTTTTCAATTTTGGTTGGTTAGTTTGACGAAAAGATAGCAAATTTTTTAATTCTGGTGTTAGGTTTCTTGAAGTGTATTCAAAATTTTCAATTTTGGTTGAGTATCTTGACGAACAGAATTTATATTTTGGAAATCTGGTGCTGGGTTTCTTGAAGTGAATTCCAAATTTTTCATTTTGATTGGGTAATTTGACGAAAAGATTACAAATTTTGAATTCTGGCGTTGGGTTTCTTGAAGTGTATTCAAAATATTTTGGTTGAGTGTTTTGAAGAACAGATTTTATATTTTGAAAACTGGTTTGCTTTACTCACTCTACATTCCACGCTGCCAAATTGAACTTTTTTTTCTTCTAGATTGTTCGACTTCTTCATTACTGTTTAGTGTGCTACAGAATGTGTGAAAACTGTGGGAATGATACGGAACTTGTGGAGTTAGGGTTTTAATGCGGGTTTTTACGCGATAGATTTCTTGGGGTTTAACGAGTGTTTACTTTTGGTGATCGTCCAGAGAACTGCTGCTGACCAGATTTTGCGAGAGTTGAAAAATAATCCTGATTATGGTGCGTAAGCCAGATACATACCTAAGTGTTCTGTTTCTATCAGCACATATACTACTACATTCCTTTTGTTGTAGTGAATCTTGTGAGTCCATAAATTACCGTGGCTCACAAATCCTGTGTCTTCTACTAGTTTTCTTGTCATTTCTCAGCCTTTCTTCAATTGATCATGGTAATCTGATGTTTACACTTTTATGGATACTGTTTGGATTGCTCATAGGTTGGTGAAGATGTGGTCGGGGAACTAACCAAGTCCTTGGAGAAAGTTGGCCTGGATATGCGTGTTGCAGCTCTGGTCAGTCCAAGGTTCGTCTCTCTGCAATTTTATCTTCAAATTTTTTCTTTCCTTTCCCATTTTGTTTGGCTTTGGAAATGCTTTCTACTGGGTGCCTTTCAGAATATTTGCATTAATGAGGTTTTATCTTTTTGACTTTCATTTAAAAAAAAGGGAAAAATGGTTCTCGATTTACTTACCAGTTACTATGTTAATCTGGAAACAAAATCTGACTTGTTGGCGTGATGTAGGTTAATGATACCGTTGGAACATTGGCCAAAGCCAGATTCAGCAATCCTGATGTCATTGCAGGAGTGATTCTTGGTACTGGGACAAATGCAGCATATGTTGAGCTTGCAAACGCGATTCCAAAATGGCAGGGTCTTCTGCCAAAATCAGGAGAGATGGTAAGAATGATATGAATATATATGACACATTATCTTATGTGACAGACCCATGTTTACCATGATTCTAAGAGGCAGGTAATGATTAGCTGCGTTTCAAGTCACACTGATGATTTACTAATTCTACAGGTTATAAACATGGAGTGGGGTAATTTGTATTCCCCCCATCTTCCTCTAACAGAATATGACCAAGCTTTAGATGCGGGTAGCCTAAACCCCGGAGAACAGGTATCATAATGTTCATATATCATTGATTTAAATTTTAAATAACTAATGTGCAGCTATAATACTCTTCCACCGTTGTTTGCAGATTTTTGAGAAAATAATTTCTGGTATGTATTTGGGCGACATTGTAAGGAGAGCTTTATTGAAGATGGCTGAAGAAGCTGATTTATTTGCAGATTCCGTCCCACCCAAGTTGAGAGATCATTTCATACTTAGGTATGCTAAAGTCATGCATTCATATTTTGCAGAACACTCAGAATCTGAATACCAAGTTCTTTGCCATGCAGGTTAGTTTGGGTTTGGTGGTTTATGTTAAAGTGAATTCAAACTTTCCAATTTTGGTTGGTTAATTTGACGAAAAGATAGCAAATTTTTGAATTCTGGTGTTGGATTTCTTGAAATGTATTCAAAATTTTCAATTTTGGCTGAGTATTTTGACGAACAAATTTTATATTTTGAAAATCTGGTGCTGGGTTTCTTGAAATGAATTCCAAATTTTCCATTTTGATTGGGTAATTTAACGAAAAGATTGCAAATTTTGAATTCTGGTGATGGGTTTCTTGAAGTGTATTCAAAATTTTCAATTTTGGTTGAGTATTTTGACGAACAGAGTTTATATTTTGAAAAACTGGTGCTGGGTTTCTTGAAGTCAATTCCAAATTTTCAATTTTGATTGCGTAATTTGACGAAAAGATTGCAAATTTTTGAATTCTAGTGTTGGGTTTCTTGAAGTGTATTCAAAAGCTTCAATTTTGGTCGGATAATTTGTGAAAAGATTGCAAATTTTTTAATTCTGGTGTTAGGTTACTTGATGTGAATCTCATGAGGGGTGTTAAATCTATAATAGAATCATCTCTCTGTGCTTATTCTCTTACTCAGAATCTCTCACTACTCAAACATTATTGGCTTTCGGTTAGCTTCCTAATACTTATTGTGGGATGTTACTTTGACCCTAAAATATATTATAGGTTATTGATTTGTTCTGTTATTCCTATTTGGAAAAAAGTTGTGGGATGTTTTTGATGGTTTGAGAAAATAATAGTTATGATACTCTTATTAATCATGTCCCTTTTAATTTGAGATGGTATATGGTGATGTGGGATGCATTTATGTCTGTGATAGTGTTCCTAAATTCATTGCTCTTTAATTTCAAGAAGCATTGACCCTTATGGTGCCCTTATTGCTCATGTCCCCATAAATTGGAGAAACTGTGACCATATTTGGCATGATGATATGTAATCTGGGGAAGTTATTGTGATCTTGAAAAGATTATAGGATGATGGTCCTATATTTCGTGACCCTATATGGCATTGTGCTTTGAAATCGTGGGAAGCTTTTATGATCATGAAAAAAATGAACCTCTATTTCATGACTCTCTGTGGCATTATTATGCTGTGAAATTGTGGGAAGCTTTTTTTATCTTGAAAAAAATTATAGGATGATAATCCTATATTTCATGACCCTATATGGCATTGTACTATGGAATTGTGGGAAGTTTATATGTTGATACTTGGTGACCCAAAAAAAATGGAGATGCACATGTCCCTGTAAATTTGAGAATTTGCTTGTCAAAATCTACTTGGTTGCCCCAAAAACAAAATGGAGATGGTACTCTGATGTCCCTGAAAATATGTTCCTGAAAATGAGAATTGGTTTGTTGAAAAAAATTATAGGATGATAATCCTATATTTCATGACCCTATATGGCATTGTACTATGGAATTGTGGGAAGCTTTTATGATAAGCAGTGCATTATATGTTGATACTTGGTGACCCAAAAAAAATGGAGATGGCACATGTCCCTGTAAATTTGAGAATTTGCTTGTCAAAATCTACTTGGTTGCCCAAAAAAAAAATGGAGATGGTACTCTGATGTCCCTGAAAATGAGAATTGGTTTGTTGAAAAAAATTATAGGATGATAATCCTATATTTCATGACCCTATATGGCAATTGTACTATGGAATTGTGGGAAGCTTTTATGATAAGCAGTGCATTATATGTTGATACTTGGTGACCCAAAAAAAATGGAGATGGCACATGTCCCTGTAAATTTGAGAATTTGCTTGTCAAAATCTACTTGGTTGCTCAAAAAAAAAAATGGAGATGGTACTCTGATGTCCCTGAAAATATATCCTAAGTAAAAGTGTCTTGCAGGAACTGCTTTATAGTTATTCTTTTGGCTTTCTAATCTAAATGTCTGATACCAATTGTTTGCCTCTCAAAATATACAATGGATGAAATAGAAGTATTGGGTTTTTCTAGAGACTACTATAGTTGTTTTCTGTTGCAATTTTTCTTGAGTTCATCAAATTCTTGTAAATTGAAAAGAGCTTAAGTGAGTTTTGACAAATGATTATTTTAGTTGCTTGTTATGCTGAGGATTTCAAGAGTTGTTTGCATTGTGGCTTCTTTTAAATATTCTTTATGAGGCTAGATTACAATAGAGATGATGGACCCTTTGTAAAATATGCAAAAAAATTGTGGGATGTTTTTCTGGCCCCAAAAAATATCAAGGGTTCATTTTTCAATTATTATTAGCTTTTGAATTTGCTAAGTAATGACCCTTTGAAATTGCAAATATAGGTCATTGATCTGTTTTGTTATAGCTGTTTTTGGAAAAGTTGTGGGATGTTTTTGATGGTTCGAGAAAATAATAGATTTGGTACACTTATTACTCATGTCCCTTTTAATTCTAGATGGTGGTGACCCTATATGGCAATGTGGGATGCTTTTATTACAATTTTGGTACTTGATATAAAAAAAATGGTATATAATTTTTGTTGGAGGTTTTAAATTTGTTTCTTAGAATTGATATATCAGTTTAAGATGTTTCTGGTTGATTACACAATAAAGTTATGTTGTCCTTATGGTTTATTTGTCATTTTGTCACCTTGTAATTTAGGATGTCATTTTTGTCATTATGGTTTGGATCTTTGGTCACTATTTTGAGGTCCCACTACAAATATGGTTTATATCTAAGGTCAGAAAAAATGGTTCAAGCTATTGGAGCACTTCATATGGAATAATGTGTTATTAAGATGTCTGAAAAATATGTGATGGCTGTGAAGGACACATTTAAAGATGAGATGGAAAAGTACTATGAATTTTTGGATATCTTGAAGGATTTCAAGGCTCAAAGGTTTCTTTTAAATTCACATTTTGATATATTTTTGTTAGCAGAGAGATATTTTATATTGACTTGTGATGTTAATTATTATAATATATATTTATGTATGTAGAATTGATGGATCAGGTACAGTTGCTAAACTGAAGGCAGTGTTAGAAGGGCATAGAAATGGTGGGGCTGAACACCTTTGTGCCTAAGGATCATCAAATCATCCTTCCATCAGAGGATGGACAACCTCAGCAGCACCCTGCACTTGGATCTCATAACCTGTAAATTTCTCTACTTCAACTTTATTTAATTTGTGTATTTTCTTGGATATCTTTCTCGTCATTTATTAAGATATATATATCTACATATCCATGATTTAGTGTTAGATCTTGATATTATGTATTCTGACTTCTGTTTGATCTTGATCATTGTTTTGTCTCTCTCTCTCTTTTCTTTTCCATGTGGATAAAGAGAACTTCATTATGTACTCTTTAGTACAGAGAAGGTGTCTAGCATATGGTCAGTATTTTTATCTTTTTATTTGGAGAACGGTTTTCTTTAGTCCTTTTGCTTTTGTTGTAATGCATTATTTGTCCTATACCTGTTGGAAAAGTATCTTGTATCAATGTGAGTTGAATCTGACTGCCTCTCGTGAAATGCCTAAGTTTTATTGTTAGTTATTATGAGAAAAGACTGTCTATAATTTCCTAAAGCTAACACACACCTATATCAGCCACATATGGAGCTACTGAAACTAATTTTGTCATTTTGTCCATGTTTGTATTCTTTATGCAACTATTATCTCATCATGTTTACTTTCCTTGCATAGCTTTCTCGCAATGAGGCCTCATTTCGAACGGAACGGTTGTATGTCAACAAACTTAATATTATATTGTTCAGGTAAAATTAATACTGCCAATCTCTAAGATTACTTGAACTAAATGCCACTGTAATCTTTTACCAGTTATTCACTGCATTTATTTTATTTATTTAGATGAAAAGTATATATTTTGTCAATTTCTTCTGTTTTCCCCTTATCTAGATGTTGGTTTCTTTTCCCACTGCATTTTTAAAATTCTGGATTTACAAGTTTCCATTTCATTCTTTTGGTGTTTTGGTTTGGTTTTATGAATTTGGTGCAGCTAAATCATGTATGTAATGGTGATTATATTGAATGTCCAGATTTTGAAGCATGAGTGGCCCGCAAGATGGCAAAGCTTTATTCCTGACCTTGTTTCTGCAGCTAAAACTAGTGAGACAATTTGTGAGAATTGTATGGCTATATTGAAAGTAAGTTTATATTGCTTTCCCTTAATAATATTGTGTTCCTTATATCAATGAGTAACATTAATAAATATTCTGTCAGCTCTTGAGCGAAGAGGTTTTTGATTTTTCAAGAGGAGAGATGACTCAGCAGAAGATAAAGGAGCTTAAACAATCATTGAACAGGTGAAACTTGAAGGCTTTGTTTTTATAGGAATTTTTACCTAACATATTATTCATTTACCCTTCTTTTAAACTGGATGTTTGGCTAAGTGTTAGTTTTAATCAGTGGTTCTGCAGTGATTGGTTTGTAAGGCTGTGTTTTAAAAATTTTATTTGGGCTTTTGTATAGCTGATATTTGCTGTTACAAGTTGACTCTTCAGTTATTTAATGCGATTTATCCAAATTTTCTTTCTTTGTAGTGCCTTTAAAATGCTGAGAATTATACTTGGTTGTTTGCAGTGAATTTCACCTCATACACGAGTTATGCTTATATGTTTATCAGCGTCCCAGCGGACTGAGCTTATATGTGCAACTCTTTCTACATTGCATGCCTTCCTAACATGGATTACATTGGGTTACATTTTTGAATCACCATTGGTAAGTGCAGTTTTCTGCTTAAATAACACCGCTATGGAGGACTTCTGATTTTTAATTTTTTCCCATTTCTATCTTATATCACACAGCTTGAGACACTCCTTAAGTTTTTCCCAATTACTGCATATCGGAACCTGACATTATAGTGTTTAACTGAGGTATATTTTATCTTCCAATTGCTTGTGATTTTACCTGAAGCTTGCAAAATCATCATTAATTTTTTGAAAATAATATTGTTCACAGGTGGCAGCCCTTCAATTTGGGAATTACTATGATGCACAGTATGTTAAGATGTATAATATATTCATGGTTCAGTTGCAGGTGAGTTTCAAATTCAATAGCTTTCCATTCTGTACCACATATTGCATTCTTAAAATTTGTTTGCTTCATTTTAGTCCTGTATCTATTTTGTTTTATTCTGATTACCTATAAATGAAATAATCTCTTTAGCTGATTTTGGTATGATATTATGTTTAATGTAGAGCATACTCCCACCTACTACAAATATCCCCGAGGCATATGCACATGGTTCAAGCGAGGAACAAGTGAGTCTCTGATTTGCTGAAACAAGATGCCTGGTTTCTAAATTACTTGTGAAGTATTTTTCTGATGCTGTCTTTTTTGTGCTGTGCTCAGGCATTTATACAGAATTTGGCATTGTTCTTTACCTCATTTTACAAGGTGGGGTTTCTTTTGTGAGATTTGCATCTACTTGTGATTTAATATTCTGAGTATATAAACAGAAAGCATGATTGAACCTAGCAAAAAAGTTTGGCAATGCTTGTGTATGTGTGTGTTTAAAATTTATTATAAATGCTTTGTGGACTATACTTGCCTGTGGCATATTTAAGAATAGACTTATCTTTCCGCATCTTGAATTGAGGTGCCTAAAATTCCTATTCTTTCTGTGCCACATCCTTGCCCTCCTTTCTTTATCTCCAATATAGTGTCTTGGGTTGGTGTATTGGTTTGTTTTTAACAGTACTAGTGATATGTTGGTATCCTAATGTCTGCAGGTTCATATTCGAATTCTGAAATCTTCTCAAGAGAATGTATCTTATCAACATCTCATACGTGGATGATACAGAGGTTTTCAAGGTATGATGATGATGGAGTTGACATATGTTTCTTTCCTCTGCTTATTCCATCTGTTATGGATGCCTCATTATATGTTCATTCTAGAATTCACCTGACAAGCTCCCATGCACTCTTATTTTTAAGCACCCTTACAATGTGTTTGTTAGCTTATGCCCTTTCTCCTGTTCTGGATATACAAGATTCATATTTGATTTGATTTGTTAAAAATAACAGGTCTGTCTCGATTACTGGAATGCTCTGGTTTCAGAACTGTTTGAGCCACACCGCAGCTTGGACAATCCTGAAGCAGCAGCTGCGATCATGGTAGGACTTCAGGTACTGCCTCTTAAATTATGCATTGATAACTAGCTCCCTGATTATTGAAATGAAGCAACAGCAGTTATCTTCTCCCTCCCTTTTTGAATAATACTTTTGTTTAGCTGAATAAGGTTCTCTTTATGTTCTTGGCATCACTATATTCATTTTGAACATTGGGAGTTGAGTTGAAACTTCAGATATAAGAATGTCTATGTTGCTCGCACAACAGATTTGTAGCAATATTATCATATTTCTACAATTAATAAAACCATTGCAGTATTTCCTGATGCTGTGTTTGTACTTAATGATCAATTTTAAAATCGAAGATTTACAGGATAGACTTTGGATCAGTAGGTCTTAACCCAAAACTGTTATTTTGGGATAAAAAATGTATTAAAACGGTATTCAATTAACAATTAAGTATTATAAGAACTCTAATTAGACAGCATTTTTTTAGGTGTGATTATCTTTTTTTTTTTTGAATAATTTCTAATAGTTTCACCAATTCCTTTGCATTATCCTCCATCCCCCCTCCTTATGACATCTCTAATAAGTTCTATGATTAATTTGTTGCTTTTATTTTCACACTGCAAGATTCTGAATTTTTCTCCAATTCATTTGTCATGTCTTGGGTGAACCGTTTTATTCAATGTTATTTTTTAGTGTGTTGGTAACTGAACAAAAACTTGCATTTGAACAAAAGGAAAAATTGTTCTGTGCGCTGTTCTTCCCATGTACTTGTTTGACAATTCAAATGTTTTGGTACTTAACCAAACTTAATGGTTTGGAGCAGTATGGAAAGGCATGATAGCTATTTGCATGTTAGGGCCGTGTTTTGATTTCCTTTGCATTTGTGACAAAAGATTCTTATGACCTGTAGTCAATTCATTGGTTTGATTTTTTTCTGTCCTCCAAACAAATTTGTTATGATTTGAGCAAGTTACTCCTAAATTGCAGACAAATACAAGTGTTGCATCTTCTTTAGGAACATATTTCCTTCCTCAAATCTCAATGATCTTTTTGGACATGTTGAATGTGTACAGGTATCTTCGGTTGACTGATATTTTTTATTTTTTGGAATCCTGTTAACCAATATGGATTTTCTTTTCCAGTTGTACTTGTACCTCTTGAAATGTTTCTTTATTGTCATTAAATATTGAACCGTTTTTTTTCCCTCCATTTTGCAACAGGATGTACAGTGAGCTTATATCAAAAAGTATTACAGAAGGTGGACCTTTTGCATCTAGAACGTCCTTTGTGAAACTTCTACGGTAAGAGTAATTGACATTGTAATTTGTACAATTCAGGTTGCTATTTATTACCTTTTCTTCAAGGTGTTCTTCATGATGCAGTTCGGTTAAAAGGGAGACACTTAAACTTATTGATACATTCCTTGACAAGGCTGAAGATCAACCTCAAATTGGAAAGCAATTTGTGCCACCTATGATGGATCCTGTTCTGGGAGATTATGCCAGGAATGTTCCTGATGCAAGGGAATAAGAGGTTTTGTCACTTTTTGCCACAATAGTAAACAAGTATGCCTGCCTTCTTTTTATTTTTTTTGTCAGTTTCTTTATTTTTCATTTGATTGATGAATGAAGCTTTTACTTCCAAATTTTACAAATATATCTCCGTCTCTCTCTCTCTCTCTCTCTCTCTGTACTTGCAGATATAAAGCTGAAATGGTTGAAGATGTCCCTCGCATATTTGAAGCAGTTTTCCAGTGCACGCTGGAGGTTAGAAATCATTTTGAAGTTATGCTTATGATTCATCATATTCATATAAGTTTTTTTTTTTTTTTGATAATTTCATATTCATATAAGTTGTATTGATGTATAATTATTTGATATCTGCAGCATAATGCGACTTGAATTATATTTATCCTTTTATTCTGTTTTGCAGATGATTACGAAAAATTTTGAAGACTACCCAGAGCATCGGCTCAAGTTCTTCTCTTTACTGTGGGTCATTGCTACTCATTGTTTTCCTGCATGAATCTGCTTATCAAGTCAGGTTGTGTTTCTCGCTCCCTTCACTCTCCTTAATATACCTATACCTCAAGTCTCATCAATCTGCTTATGTCTATTTATTCGGATGTATCTGAATTTGACTGATGTCTCTCTGTAGTCCTTATGCTGTGTGTAATATGTTTCAGCAACTGAAGCTTGTTACGGATTCAATCATATGGGCATTTCGGCATACTGAAAGAAATATTGCTGAAACTGGGTTGAACCTGTTGTTGGAGATGCTGAAGAAATTTCAGGTTTGGTCTTGCTTATTTTGTTTCTCCCCCCTCCTCCCCAGTTCTCCTTTTCTCTTTCTTTACTCTCAAAAGTTCCTGTATTTCTTGTTATTTTTCTGGAGATTTTAACAACTAATTGTCATGATGGTCCTTTATATCTTCCTTTTTTTTTAACAAATTTTGGCTTTGTCTATTTGTTGATATTAAATTCAAACAGGCTTCAGAGTTCTGTAATCAGTTTTATCGGACATACTTCTTGACAATTGAGCAAGAGATATTTGCTTCTTGATTTTCATAAGCCTGGATTCAAATTACATGTCTTGGTGCTTCAGCATCTGTTCTGTCTGGTACAGTGTCATGTCAATGCTTTATTTTTGTTTTACTGGTTAGTGCAAATTGCCGTAGTTAAGTATTTGACATTTTGCAGGCGGAAACTGGTGCCCTAACTGAGCCTCTTTGGGATGTTGCTACAAATCCTTATCCATACCCAAATAACGCAGCTTTTAAGCACTTAATTTCCCAACATGACAACAGCAGAGGTAAACTGAAAGAAACAAATAGAGCTTATCCCTCTCTCTCTCTTTGCAGGAGTAGATGACTAATTTTTCAGAAATTTGCAGTTAACTCAGTTTGTTAATGGGCTTTTTGAGTCTACAAAGGACCTCGCCACATTTAAAACTCACATCCGAGATTTTCTTGTACAGTCAAAAGAATTTTCAGCTCAGGTAATGCATTATGAAGTTCTGCAGTTTCAGCATGGGGTTGGAAATACTTTATCTGCATTTCAGCATTCTGTGGTTTGTTAATTGTTCCCTCTCTACTGCAGGATAACAAAGATCTTTATGCCGAAGAAGCTGCAGCTCAGCGGGAGAGAGAACGGCAAAGAATGCTTTCTATTCCAGGGCTTATTGCCTGCCTTCTTTTGTTTATTTTTTCAGTTCTCTTTATTTTTCATTTGATTGATGAATGGATCTTTTACTTCCAAATTTTACAAATATATTTCGTCTACATGTTAGCTGTGTCATTCACCTCTCTCTCTCTCTCTGTACTTGCAGATGTAAAGCTGAAATGGTTGAAGATGTCCCTCGCATATTTGTAGCAGTTTTCCAGTGCACGCTAGAGGTTAGAAATCATTTTGAAGTTATGCTTATGATTCATCATATTCATATAAGTTGTATTGATGTATAATTATTTGATATCTGCAGCATAATGCGACTTTAATTAAATTTATCCTTTTATTCTGTTTTGTAGATGATTACAAAAAATTTTGAAGACTACCCAGAGCATCGGCTCAAGTTCTTCTCTTTACTGCGGGCCATTGCTACTGATTGTTTTCCTGCATTAATCTGCTTATCAAGTCAGGTTGTGTTTCTCGCTCCCTTCACTCTCCTTAATATACCTATACCTCAAGTCTCATCAATCTGCTTATGTCTATTTATTCGGATGTATCTGAATTTGACTGATGTCTCTCTGTAGTCCTTATGCTGTGTGTAATATGTTTAAGCAACTGAAGCTTGTTACGGATTCAATCATATGAGCATTTCGGCATACTGAAAGAGAAATATTGCTGAAACTGGGTTGAACCTGTTGTTGGAGATGCTGAACAAATTTCAGGTTTGGTCTTGCTTATTTTGTTTCTCCCCCCTCCTCCCCAGTTCTCCTTTTCTCTTTCTTTACTTTCAAAAGTTCTTGTATTTCTTGTTATTTTTCTAGAGATTTTAACAACTAATTGTCATGATGGTCTTCTATATCTTCCTTTTTTTTTTTTTTAACAAATATGTCCCGAAAAATGAGAATTGGTTTATTAAAATCTATAATGAGGAGGATTGGTTTTTTTTTATGGTGCCCTTGTTGGTCATGTCCCTATAAAGTGGAATTATTATGCTGTGAAATTGTGGGAAGCTTTTTTTATCTTGAAAAAAATTATAGGATGATAACCCTATATTTCATGACCCTATATGGCATTGTACTATGGAATTGTGGGAAGCTTTTATGATAAGCAATGCATTATATGTTGATACTTGGTGACCCAAAAAAAATGGAGATGACACATGTCGCTGTAAATTTGAGAATTTGCTTGTCAAAATCTACTTGGTTGCCCAAAAAAAATGGAGATAGTACTCTGATGTCCCTGAAAATGAGAATTGGTTTGTTAAAATCTATGATGGGGGGATTGGATTTTTTTTAATGGTGCCCTTGTTGCTCATGTCCCTATAAATTGGAGAAACTGTGACCATATTTGGCATGATGATATGTAATCTGGGGAAGTTATTGTGATCTTGAAAAGGTTATAGGATGATGGTCCTATATTTCGTGACCTTATACGGCATTGTGCTTTGAAATCGTGGGAAGCTTTTATGATCATGAAAAAAATGAACCTCTATTTCATGACTCTGTGGCATTATTATGCTGTGAAATTGTGGGAAGCTTTTTTTATCTTGAAAAAAATTATAGAATGATAATCCTATATTTCATGACCCTATATGGCATTGTACTATGGAATTGTGGGAAGCTTTTATGATAAGCAGTGCATTATATGTTGATACTAGGTGACCCAAAAAAATTGGCGATGCCACATGTCCCTGTAAATTTGAGAATTTACTTGTCAAAATCTACTTGGTTGCCAAAAAAAAAATGGAGATGGTACTCTGATGTCCCTGAAAATATGTCCATGAAAATGAGAATTGGTTTGTTAAAATCTATAATGGGGAGGATTGGATTTTTTTTTTATGGTGCCCTTGTTTCTCATGTCCCTATAAATTGGAGTAACTGTCACCATATTTGGTATGATGATATGTAATCTGGCAAAGTTATTGTGATCTTGAAAAGATTATAGGATGATAGTCCTATATTTCGTGACCCTATACGGCATTATTCTTTGAAATCGTGGGAAGCTTTTATGATCATGAAAAAAATGAACCTCTATTTCATGACTCTCTGATATTATTATGCTGTGAAATTGTGGGAAGCTTTTTTCATCTTGAAAAAAATTATAGGATGATAACCCTATATTTCATGACCCTATATGGCATTGTACTATGGAATTGTGGGAAGCTTTTATGATAAGCAGTGCATTATATGTTGATACTTGGTGACCCAAAAAAAATGGATATGGCACATGTTCCTGTAAATTTGAGAATTTGCTTTTCAAAATCTACTTGGTTGCCCAAAAAAAAATGGAAATGGTACTCTGATGTCCCTGAAAATGAGAATTGGTTTGTTAAAATCTATAATGGGGAGGAGTGGATTTTTTTTATGGACTTCTGTTGCAAGTCTTTCTAGAGTTAAAACCACTGTAGTAAATTGCCAAGAAATAATGTTAGTTTTAAACTGAATGTTTGGCTAAATGTTAGTTTTAATCAGTGGTTTTGCAGTGATTGATTTGTAAGGCTGTGTTTTAATATATTTGCTGTTACAAGTTGACTCTTCAGTTATTTAATGCGATTTATCTACATTTTCTTTCTTTGTAGTGCTTTTAAAATGTTGAGAATTATACTTGGTTGTTTGCAGTGAATTTCAGCTCATACACGAGTTATGCTTATATGGGTTACATTTTTGAATCACCATTGGTAAGTGCAGTTTTCTGCTCAAATAACACCGCGATGGAGGACTTCTGATTTTTTATTTTATTCCATTTCTATCTTACATCACACAGCTTGAGACGCTACTTAAGTTTTTCTCAATTACAGCATATCGGAACCTGACATTACAGTGTTTAACTGAGGTATATTTTATCTTCCAATTGCTTGTGATTTTACCTGAAGCTTGCAAAATCATTAATTTTTTGAAAATAATATTGTTCACAGGCAGCAGCCCTTCAATTTGGGAATTACTATGATCCGCAGTATGTTAAGATGTATAATATATTCATGGTTCAGTTGCAGGTGAGTTTCAAATTCAATAGCTTTCCATTCTGTACCACATATTGCATTCTTAAAATTTGTTTGCTTCATTTTAGTCCTGTATCTATTTTGTTTTATTCTGATTACCTATAAATGAAATAATCTCTTTAGCTGATTTTGGTATGATATTATGTTTAATGTAGAGCATACTCCCACCTACTACAAATATCCCCGAGGCATATGCACATGGTTCAAGCGAGGAACAAGTGAGTCTCTGATTTGCTGAAACAAGATGCCTGGTTTCTAAATTACTTGTGAAGTATTTTTCTGATGCTGTCTTTTTTGTTCCGTGTCCAGGCATTTATACAGAATTTGGCATTGTTCTTTACCTCATTTTACAAGGTGGGGTTTCTTTTGTGAGATTTACATCTACTTGTGATTTAATATTCTGAGTATATAAACAGAAAGCATGATTGAACCTAGCAAAAAAGTTTGGCAATGCTTGTGTGTGTGTGTGTTTAAAATTTATTATAAATGCTTTGTGGACTATACTTGCCTGTGGCATATTTAAGAATAGACTTATCTTTCCGCATCTTGAATTGAGGTGCCTAAAATTCCTATTCTTTCTGTGCCACATCCTTGCCCTCCTTTATTTATCTCCAATATAGTGTCTTGGGTTGGTGTATTGGTTTGTTTTTAACAGTACTACTGGTATTTATCTCCAATAACGATAGGTTCTTTCCCTTGCAGGTTAGTTTGGGTTTAATGGTATATGTTATGTGGGGTGCATAGAAAATGCTCTGGCATGCCATAAAGGTGGATTAAGCTTCTGGATAAATCACTCACTTATCTGGTGTATGGTATAAACATTGCCATGAGATGGTAGGGCAAATTGCAAAAGATCATCTAAGACTAAGAGTGACACATGATGTCAGAACTCGAAAGTTATGAGGGCTGGAATTTGGTATAATAATCATGAAGTTACATTTAATGTCTACATTATTATAGTTTAATTTCGTTAAAACAAGGATTTGGGGTCTCCACACACCCAAAATATTGGTATCAAGTTGCAATGATAAATTTGTACCTATTGCTAGAGAACCATGGATTGTGCACAAAACTAATATAATGATGGTCTTTGCTTTTTCAAGTAGATATCATGAGTCAAAAGCTTTTAATTGGTATCAATTAGGCATACTGAAGATTTGTTGATTAGTGGAATGCATCTATGTAAATGTGCTGGATTGGACCTGTTAGTAGTTAGTACTATCTGAAATTTGGAAGTGTGCCGGCTTTAGAGTACAGAAAAATTGATGAGATTCGTTAATTATATTTAATTTTATTTTTTATTTTTAAAATTATTACTATAGTTTTATTACTAATCAGTATATAAGATTTTTTATTGATATTTAGTAAAATTATTAATATTATTTTATTATTTTCATGATATTGCTAGCCTATATATATATTAGTTCTCTTTTTAAATTGTGATAAATTCAATTAAATTATCTTCTAAAGTTTATAGTTGTCCTTTTATACATTAAAATTATTTTATTTATTTTAGCATAACTCAATGCTTCATATGAAAGGTAAAAAATTATTAGAATGTTTTAATAATTATTATATGTTTCATATTTGATAGTAATTATAATATTAAAGTAATTAGAATTAAAAATAATGAATTTGAGTGTGATACATCATCAAACTCACTAATCAACAAATTCAATAGTAAAATCATTACATTTGGATCAAAGAAGTCAATCTAAAAAATTATAAGAGCATCAAATAATAGAATTTATCTAAATGTTGCTACATATTTGTGAGTGTTTGAAAAAATATTTTTCATCAATGTTTAGTAAAATTGTTAATATTATTTTACTTCCAAATTCATTCTTACATTATGTTTGATGAAGTGTAACATCTAGGTTCATTCTCTATTTTTTAGTTCTTCCTTTATTTTTATGAAATTCATAACTCCCTTTTATGCATTGTAATTATAATAATTATCAGCACCACTACTCTTATTGTCTTGAATAATGTCATCACATTTATTATCAACCTATTAGTTTTTCTACTTACTATGTAATCGAAAATAGTAATAAGTTCATCAATTATTTAAGGTCTATTCTTCTAAATGTTTATACTTATTTGTGAGTTTTTTTAACATATAGTGATAAAAATTAAGAAACAACATATGAAAAAAGATTGATAACATTCATTAATTATATTTAATTCTATTTTCTATTCTTAAACTTGTTACTATAATTCTATTACTAATCAGTATATAAGATTTTTTTTATTTCTTATCGATATTTAGTAAAACTGTTAATACTATTTTACTATTGTCATGATATTGCTAGCCTATGTATTAGTTCTCCTCCTAAATTGTGATAAATTCAATTAAATTGTCTTCTACAATTTATACCTATCCTTTTAAGTATTAAAATCATTTTATTTATTTGTGCATAACTCAATGCAACATATGAAAGGTCAAGAGTTATTAAAAATATGAAAGGTCAAGAGTTATTAGAATATTTTAATAACTATTGCACGTTTCATATTTGATAGTAATTATAACATTAAAGCAATTAGAATTAACAAATTAAAAATGAATTTGAGTGTGACACATCATCAAATTTATTAATCAACAAATTCAATAATAAAATCATTACATTTTGATCAAAAGAAGTCTATCTAAAAATAGAGGGGAAATATATCTTATGAAGACTTAATTTTCTGAATGAACGAATTTTATGATCTGAATAAAAGAGAAAAAAAAAAGTGGCACAAACCTTGAAGCAAGGACCACAAATATATATTCAACCTTCTACAAAGTCACAAAAAAAAAAAAAACATAAAAGAACAATCGTAAATCATTTCATTTTTATCTATCATCATCTCTCATGCCATATACAACAAATCAAAAAATTCCAAATAAAAAATCACTCCCACAAAATCATATGCACATATTTTATATTAACATTAAGTTTGGATTGTCTGTCTATCAATACCACTTTCACCATCTTCATTCATTATCATCAAGATTACTTTCACCACCAATCTAAAAAAAATGAATTCAAACTAAAAAAAATATAAAATAAACAAAAATAAAATTAGAGAAGAACATAGAGATGACTCACCATCACCATTAAACATAACAAAAAATAGTAGAGCAGAGATTCAAAAGTATCACTTTCTTCTATAACCACCTTCATTCATCATCATCAACACTATAATCAAAACAAAAATCATAATCAAAACAAAACAAAACAAAATAAACATAAACAAAAACAAAAATTGAGAAGAACATAACTCGTCATCACCATTGAACATAACAAATAAAAAAAGAGTCGAGAAGCAAGAGTATCACCCTCATCAAAGCCTCCTTCATTCATCATCATCAACACTACTTTCACCACCAATTTACAAAAAATAATCAGAATAAGAACAAAATAAAGAATTGAACAAAAATAAAAATATAACTCACCATCACCTAAACAGAAAAAAAGGATAGAAACAAAGAAGCAAGAGTATCACCCTCATATTCAACCTCCTTCATTCATTATCATCAACACCACTTTCACCACCAACCTAAAAAAAATAAGAATAAGAACATAAAAATAAATAAATAAATAAACAAAAACAAGAATAGAGAAGAACAAAGTGATGGTTTACCATCACCGTTAAAAAAAATGTAGAGAAGCAAAAATATCACCCTTATCTTCAACTTTATTCATTCATCATCACCAACACCACTTTCACCATCAACCTACAAAAAAATCATAATAATAATAAAAAAAGAATAATAAAGAGAACGTAATATATATCTAAAACTCAAGGGAGAAAGTAATTAAAAAGAGAGAGTTCTTGTAGAATGATTTTTTACAAATGTAATTTTAAATCTTATTTATAATAACAGTAAAAGGATTAAATATATATAATCAATTCACTACTTAATTCTCATTATTATTTTCCAGTTATCAAATGAAATAAAATGAAAAGGCAAGCTCTTATAGTCAAGATTATTCACTTATTTATACTATATTTATAATATAAATATTAATGAAATAAAAATTTTAGTTGTTAAAGTAGCCACTAATCAAATCAAATTAATAAGAATATGATATGAAATAAAAGAAAGAATAATTAAATATGTGTAACCAACCCACCACTTAATTTTTATCATTATTTTTTAGTATTATATATAAGATAAGATATAAGATTTTTTTAATTTTATATATATATATATATATAAAAGTGTTGAGAAGTGGAACAATTTAGTAAAAATAATATAAAAAAATCTAAGTGCATCCCATCATCAAGTATAAATGTGAGTGTGCAACTTCATATGTGCATAACTCAATAAATATGAAAGGTCGAGAGTTGTAATGTTTTAATGAATATTGTATGTTTTATATTTCATAGTAATTATAATATTAAAATAATTATAATAAAAATAAAAAATTATGTGTAAAATAAATTTTGTAAGAAAAATCTAAGCATGACACATCATCAAACTTAACATGAGAAGCATTTTGGGTGTGCCACCTCATAGGTGCATAACCCAACTTTAGTATGATATATGATATGATTATATTAACAATGAGCAACATGGACTAATTAATTATCTTGAGATCCAATTAATTAATATAAATAAAAAACCAAAATGTAATATTAATTCATTTATATCAAACTACAAAATGCAAGGAAACTATGAACTATGAGCAGATGATGTGTGTTTGTGGAGCATGACACATGTTCAACAATAGTATTATACGTGTCGTCTATGGGGCAATTTAGGTAAGCAACTAATTTAAATCCTTATATAAATTCTCCAAAAGCACTGAAATAATTTCTGAAAAAGTCATAAGTTATATAACCAAACAAGAAAGAGTAATTTCTGATAAGTCAGAAGTTAAAGAAAGTCAGAATCATTTTGATCTAAACATGTCCTATATCTATCTATGTTTTCTTGTTGAATATTATTTTACTGCCTTAATCATCATCATCATCATTCACCATTCATCACAGTTACAATTAGCAGGTTAATTAGACAGTTGTTCCTTTTAAGGCATCTTTAAAAGTTAAAGAATGAAGTATATTAACACCTCAGTCAACGGAAATAAATTGACCCCCTCGAGCTCCTTGTAATCTTGACTCAATAATTTTGATTCATTCCAATATTTTTGAAAACTGGATCGGCCCATTGCACCAGGAACCTGACTAATTGTCTGATTTGGGTTGGATACAATTTTTCTTTAAGAAGAGAAAAACTGTGTAGAATTGAAAAAATGGGTCAAAATCGATGAAAATTGGTCAAAAATTGTCACAAGACATAATGTCCCAACTAACATTAAGCTTCTCCATGAAAATTAGGGTCCCTTTTGATTTTAGAAAATAATTTTTAATTTTCATTTCCCCTTTTCATATCTGAAACTAACCCTTAATAATTGCATAATTTCTATATATGGGAGATGGATGCATGGCTGATTGCTCTTTGACCAGAAATGATCAGACACAATTCAGACACATTTTCTATATTATATTTATTATTATCGAAGACAATGTAGATACATAAACATTTTCTATATTATGTATCGAACACAATATAGATACATAAACATTTTGTATCTGTATCTTTTATATTATATCTATCATTATCAAACACAATATAAATACACAAACCTTTTGTATCTCTATATTTCTATCTTACTTACTGTTTTAGCATAGCTACCAAAAGCTACATTTCTTGACGAATATTTAAGATAGTCATTGCCATCCACTCGGATACTTTTTAATAAATTATACTAGTGTTTGTTTTACAGATTTGCCTCAAGGAGGAGATTTCTAATTAAGAATTCCACCAGAACATTACCCTAAAGAAAAATTCATTACAACAGACTTGACATCCTAAACCCCAGAAGCTAATAATAATGCTAATATTTCTACCAATTGTAATTTTCCTTTTCTCTTTTCTCAATTCAAAATTGTCATTACAGTGAAAGCTGCATGAAGGATCCTTGAGTTGAGGACCTTTGCATGGACCAATAAAAGATTCTATCTTTGAATATGTACATGAGCAAAGCCAATATGCTGCAAAACAAAACACAGTTTTATTACCTAATGGCTCTACTTGAGTACAGGTTTATCACGTGTTTCCCTGAAGGGTATGTCTCCACTGAGAACTGAGCTGATGAAATTCTCAACTTCCTCCATTGTCAAATCACCATTAAATACAGTGTACTTCCTTCTTCTGGGCTTGTAGGCGATCAACAACTTATCTGATGATTTATAACCTGTCTTGTTGAATGCATTCAGAAATGACTCCTGCTTTGCGGCGTCTAAGAGAGCGTAGGAAATCGAGTCCCTAGAGCTCGCACGTTGCGTTGGTCGCCTCGAGAGAGACTTTTGAGAGACCTGGAATTACACAATGTGGTCCTAATGAGAGGTTTGCACAAGATAATGTTGCACAGATACTGGTACGATATGAGTACAATGCAAAAATATGGCATAAATCAAATTTAGAACATGTAAGCTATGAAGTCGAAGTATCTAAAAATTTTGGTGTATCCAATAGAAAGTATCCGTTCATCTTAAGCCAGTAAATTAATGAAAGGTAAACTTACCAAAGAGAGGATTGATTCTAGCTTTTCTTTAGCTTTGGAAGATCTGAAGGCACCAATCATGCAGACTGGAGCTTTCTCACCACAAACAGTTTCAAAGTTAGACCGTGAAAGCAGCTGTATGTGTTCCTCGTCGTCGGGATCAGTTTCTGCCTTCTTGTTCTTGGCCTGACCTGATGCTTCCTTTTTGCTTAATTTTTCAAAACTTTCAAGTACATTGCTAAGATCATGAACTGCAGATTTCAAGTCTTTTACAGAGATCCCTGATTTTAAAATGCGCTTCTCTCCATTAGGAAGCCAACCTACAATAGCTGGAAGTGCATCAACTCCTAGCCTTTTCACTCTTGGATCAGAGACATCATGAACCTACAAATGATTCAAGTACACAGATAAATCTTTTGTTTGAAGATG
The DNA here is from genome assembly GCA_013621005.1 of Aeschynomene evenia. Classification (NCBI taxonomy): domain Eukaryota; kingdom Viridiplantae; phylum Streptophyta; class Magnoliopsida; order Fabales; family Fabaceae; genus Aeschynomene; species Aeschynomene evenia. The sequence goes on along the minus strand of CM024268.1, from coordinate 31,313,387 downwards.
AATATAAACACCAAGTGTAGTTTCCCCCATGAAACAAAAATAAATAAATAAGTACTTAAGTCAGTATCATAATCCACCTATCTCGTTCATAAATTATTTCATTTTTACCTTCCAACAAAGGGCAAGACTCTCACAGAAAATAAACTATGTTCACAACCAGCACTTACATACCTGTACATCACTGAAGGCAATGCGTTTGTGATTCAAGCCACTAAGAACACGCCAGATTACAGGAGTGTCCTTCTTGGTAGAAAGAAGCATCACCCTAGGCAACTTTACAGAAGTGCTAAATTGATCAAGGTTGTTCAAGTCAGTCCGTCTTGAAAACCTAGGCAAATGCTCTTGACAGAAAGCCTTCAAATCCTTAGCAGCCAAGTCCCCATGATATTCCAAGAAAGAGGCCATGTCATTATCCTTGTAAGAATAAACAAAAAGCCTTGGAGCTCTGCGTGGATATACACCAATCTCCTTACAGAATGAGGCTTCCTTTTCACAATTAATGCTTCCAACCTGTAACATAAAAGAGAAAGATAAGACATGCTAACTTAGCGACTTTAAACAATCAACAAAAGCGAAAAGGTTCGGAAATCAATTAGAACCTTCAATGCTCCTTGCAACAAACTCGAAACTTCCTCTACAGCAGATTCAAAGTGTTGGATCCCCTGCAATGAAGGCGTATACGATAACAAAAGCCAAGTCATCCCTTGATCAACTATTTCTTTCTTGTATGTCTGTGAATTTACGGCTTTGAAGCTCGGCGTTCTCTTTGACCCAGATTGAGAGCCAGTTGAACTGCCAAAACCCCCAAACTGACTCCCACCACCACTCGCTCCTCCTCCACCACCGAAGAAATTGCCAAAAAGATCATTCAAGTTGAATCCAAAAGATCCCGGACCACCACCTGATCCACCATATGAAAAGGAGAATGACTTGGATCCTCCTTGCCCACCCATACCCTGCCAGTCCCCTGATCTGAAGTTAAACTGGCTTTGCCCAGGTCCCCCACCTGTGAAGTAAGTATATCCACCCTGATCTCCAGGATGGCCAGCTTCAAATCCAGGCTGTCCTTTCTCATCTCCATACAAGTCATAATTCTTCCTCTTCTGTTCATCAGATAAAATCTCATATGCTGTTAAAAGGAAAAAAAAAAGAGTATGAGCATCTTAAATGAAAAAAATTAGTACAAAGACAACATGCAGAACAGCATAACACGAACTAAATAATTAATTACAGAATCATTAATTAATAATTATATAATTAAATTTTTGTTCCAAGAGGTATGAGCTTGTTTGTCTCAGAATGCATGTGTGTGTGAGTGTGTGTGAAAGAGAGTAAGGTTCTATACCATTATTGATCTGAGCAAACTTCTCTTGTGCACCCTTGGCTTTGTTCTTGTCAGGGTGGTACTGGAGAGAGAGCCTGAAAAGCAAAATATGAATCAAGTTAATAAAAGAAAATCAATCACAATGTGATAAGCTTGTAGCAAGAACACCGAGGATATCAGAGGTAAAAACATACTTGTGGAAAGCCTTCTGAATTTCCCTTTGACTTGCATTTTTATCAACCCCAAGAACCTGAACAAAACACACGTAAACTCAGTTTATGCTCACAACCACCATTAACAAACACATGAAAACAACCTTCTATTTTTGCTCGAAATCATCTTAATTCTTTCTCAAAGACAGCTCGAAACAAATAACCAGCAACTTAAATATACAAAGAAGAACTTGCAAGTTTATTATGATCACAATTCTTAAACCATAATTACAAATGCATAGTTCAGGTTTTCGGTCCAAGTAAACACAAGAACTTGAAAATGAGTCTTCAAATTAAATACACAAAAACATACTCCGACCTAGCTTGGCATTGTTTTCACCAAGTACATAGATTAACAGAGAGAGAGAGAGAGAGAGAGAGAGAGAAACAATTCAAAATATGGTAATGTGATTCAAAATCAGACTGTAAAAACCCAGTTTTGCAATCTACAATAAATTTCACAAATTCATCAATTCAAAGAGACCCCATATTTAGAAAATACTAAATACAACTAAATCATCACCATTCATCCACACTTTATACAATAAAATCAAATAATTCCAGCTTTCCACCGAATTGGGCCTCTAATTTAAATTCTCAAAACTTAAATCTCGATTGAAACACCAAATTGAGAAGAAAAAAAAGGAATAAAACGAATTAGTGAAGCTAACCTTGTATGGGTCGATGGTTTTGGCTTCGATTTCGAGGAAGCAGAGAGTGGCCACGAGGAAAATGACACATTTTGCTGAAGGGGTTCTCATACCCAGATCAGAGAAAACCTACGCCGGTGAATCTGTTTCTGGAATTTCGGAATCAGAACGCTGCGTTTTAACGTTTCTCGGAGGAAGAATAAGAAAAAAGTTGTTATAGAGGAAGTGGCGATAACGGTGACGGTGACGGAGGAGAAGGAGGAAAGTTGTGACGATTAAATAAGTTCGCGGGGAGAAAATCCAGATGCTTCGAGGCTAAGGTCGTTAGATACACGTGGAGCTTTTGTGGGCTACCACGCATATCGACCAATGAGCTTTCAGAATGTTATTTTGTTGTGAATGAAAGAAGTTGATTTCTATTGTACAAAATTAAAAACAAAAAAATTTCATGCACATTGTATATATCCAATAAAATTGTATGTACATCATAAGTATCATGGTATATTTTTCGAATAAAAGATTCACGTGACATAAAAATTAATATATATACTTTTAGGCAGTGGCGGATCCAGAATATTTTAACAGTGGGGGCGAAAGTATTATATCGTTAATATATATAAATATTAGATGATGTTTTTTGAATTTTTTATAGTGTGAGGGCAAATTTAATAATACAAATGGGGCAAAATATATACATTTATATATATTTTAACTAAAAATTAAAAAATGGAGCGGGGGAATAAGCCCCATATTGTTGTACATAGATCCGCCACTGCTTTTAGGGGATTTATTCGGTACCCAATATTTTTGTTGGGTACCGGTACCCAATTGTATATTTAACTTATTAATATAGGTTAAAGTAAATATAATTTGGTACTAACGGAGCACGGTGGTCACGGTCGTAGACTCGTAGCCTTCCTAGACCCGTCTCATTCCCAATCACACCTCTTCTTCATCTCACTCTTACATAATGCGCTCTTTCTCTAGCTACATGATATGAATTGAGTTTTTTTTTTAATAAATTGATAAAGTTAAAGAATATTAATATAAATTAAATTAATTTTTTAAGATTATTTACCTAACATGTTATCAGTTATATAAATTTAAAAAAATTTAATTAATTTTACCTATAAACCATGACATATACATGTTTTGGGTATAGGTACCCAATATTTTCATGGGTACCGAATCAAAATCCATACTTTTAATGTGAAAACACTGTTCACTACTTACTTCTACAATTTTTTTGGTGTGTGTATTTTTGTATGTTTTAGTGTTTGCAATTATAAATGTTGGGTATGTGCATTTTGTATATTCAGTGTGTGAAATTTTATATATTTGGTGTGCTTATTTCTTTATGTTTAGTGTATGAGTTTTGTATGTTTAGTGTGTGCAATTTTATATATTCAGTAAGGTGATCGGTAATGCCTGACATCTCTCCTCGTTGGCCGCTCCGTCATAATCTATTCGGGACTTGAAGGCCTCCAGATGTTCCTCAGGATCGGTGGTCCTGTCATACTTAAGCCCTAGCGAGGTTCGACTTGGGGGCATCTGGTATTTTAGAACTTGTGGGGCCAAAGGACCTTCTGCGCGAAACTGGAATCCTCCCACTCTTCCGCCGACCGTACTTCGATACTCGACATGGGTTTGGGAGTGTTCCTATTCGTCATAATTTTGGGACTGCTAATCTTTCTCCCTTTCACGAGATCGTTTGCGGCTGTCGTGTCTTTCTTCACGTTCCCGAGATCGACCTCCTTCGTCGGACCTCGTTCACTCTTGCCTTCTTTCCCGGGAATGATGCTTCCTTTCGGATCTGTCGTGGTCCTGCTTTTGCTCCAACTCAAGCCTTCGAAGGTGTTGAGCTAGGTCTTTGACCTTTTCACGTTCTTCTCTAAACTTCTCCTCCATCTTGTGGTTCCTCCCTCCGAAGTTGTTCTTCTAGAGGAAGTCGCCTTACCATCTCCTGCTCCAGAGCTCATAACCTTTCTTGCTGATCTCAGATGAACTGCACAACTACAGTACATCAGGATTCATACTAGGCCCAACTTCGTTGGCTCCTGTAACCGAGTTCGGCTGCGGGCCTGCTTCAGCTCCGACGGGGGCACCATTGCCAACTGGTTTGGCCCCGAAGGTGGTTTGTGCTGTGATTGATTAGTCTCGTGGACCGTCTCGCAATGTCCTTCCGGTGTGTTCTTCATTCCGTACCCTGGGTCGCCTGGGTAGACAATGCGAGAGGTCGTCTTAGTTCTAACCAGTGTTACGGTTGAACTTCGGTCCCTTAGAAGGTAAACCAACCTTGAAAACAAAGTTGTGGTGGTTCTCCGGTAACCACTTTTTTACGTTTAATTGCTAAATTGGTGTGAAATAATTTTATCATATTATAGACATAAAGGGTAAACTAGACAATTCCTTAACCTCGGCTTGAAAACAACTTTTTTCTTAAAAAAAGCCGGTCCAAAAAATTGCTTCAAAGAAACAACTTTTTTTACACAATGTACAACTTAATTCTTCTACTTAAAATATCCAAACAAAATTATTTTTTGGCAATAATTTTTTTCTAAAAAATAAGTTGTTATCTTGTGTTAACAAATATATGTTTTCGTTAAAAAATTGTGTTGAAAAATATGTTTTCTTAGAAAAAATTGGCTTGATTTATTAACAATTAATATAACGCTATTATATACACTAAATTAAATCAAATAAAAAACTTTGATAGATAATAGATGAAATAGCTATTGTTTGACTAGGGATGTCGAAACGGGCTCAGTCCGCCTGAGCTCAATTTTTAGGATCGTCAATTTATAAAAGTCCGCTTAGCCCACCTCGCTTTACCTGCGGGCTAAGTGGGACGGGGGTGAGCTAGCCCGCCTAGCCCGCCAAGTCTTTTTTTTCTTCCTAAATTAATCTACCCAACCCAATACCCATTTATTGGCACAACCCAACCTAACCTAATCTAACCCTAATTTTTTATTTCTCCAACTGTCCCCCAGACTCCCCACCCGTCCCCCAGACTCCCCACCCCCACCCACAGCCTGTCACTCTCACTCAGTGACACTCATTCTCACTTGCTCAGAGACAGAGTCTTTCTCTCTCACAAGACAACACAACACAACTCTGAACTCTCTCTCTCTCTCCTTCTTCAGCTCGATGCTTCCCTCTCATGCTCGGCGGTTCACTCCCTCTTCGGCTCTCCCTCCCTTCCTGGCTCGCCACCGAGTGCTCGGCGGTTCACTCCCTCTTCAGCTCACGCTCCCTTCCTGGCTCGCCACCGAGCGCATCCACGACCGCGAGGACCGCGACCCCGCGTGCCTTGGCAGTCAGCGCATTCGAGGCTTCTACCAGACTCCTGGTTCTGCTTCCTCCGGTCCTAGAAAAAAGTAGATATTTTTTTTAATTTTTTAACTAAAAAATTTGATAGTAATCATGTAATAAAGTATAAAATGTCATAATGAGGAAAATAGGCGGGCTTTTGGCAAGCGAACCTAAGCGGGCTACCTGCTTTAACATCCTGACTAACAATTAAAATCATTTGATTAACATTTAGTTTTATAGATGGAAATCAAAATATTTGATTAACAATTTAATTTGCTCAAATTTTTATTATAAACTAATAATAAATTATTCCTTTAATATATTATCTCATTTATTGGGTGTAAAATTCACCATATTAAATATTGAAGTAAAACTATTTTTTCTACATTTTTGGTGCCTAAAAGTTATTTATTATTTATTAATTAATTATTTTACAAAAAATGCAAAATCTTAGCCTTATTGCATACAACATTAGCATATTATATGAGTTGGCAGCACCAAAGGGTTTATTTGTCGCAGCTGAGTGGTACAGTGGCACCATGTATGAATCGCATCATCATCATCATCATCATCATCATCATATAATAGCCGAATCTGAGAAGCCCAAAACGACGACGCTCGATTCCCCAATCACGCTCTGCGCTCCCATTTTCCTCCTCTGCTAAATGCTTCATCACTTCCTTCAACATAAACTCACTCTCTCTGCACCAAACACAAACTCACTCTCGCTTCTATTTCCCACTGCCTATAAAAACCCCACGCTCCCATAGAACAAGCCATTTCCATTCTCACAAATCTCATTACAGAGGAAAAGGAAAAGGAGATAGAGATATAGAGAGAGAGTGAGAGTGGTTTTTTCTCCGGCGATGGCGGTTTCATCCTCCGACGTGGCGGCGATGTACACGCTGCTCTCGAATTCCATGAGTGCCGATCAACGCCTCCGCGCCCCTGCCGAGGAAGCCCTTGCGCAATCGGAGTCCAGGCCTGGCTTCTGCACCTGCCTCCTCGTAATACCTCTCTCTTAGGGTTCCGATGAAGTGAACTTCACATTGTTCTTGTGCACTTTGTTTCGTTTCTGAGAGTTTCTTTTCTTTTCGTTTTGTTTTGTTTTTTTGGTTTTGGATGGAAATGCAGGAAATAATTACTGCCAGGGATTTGGCGCAGAATTACGACGTGCGTTTGATGGCCACTGTCTACTTCAAGAACAGCGTCAATCGCTACTGGCGCCATCGCCGTGATTCCTCGTTAGTCAGCTATTCATTTCCTTGATTTTTAGCTGGTGTTTGGGTTTTGGATTAGGTTACTTTGTGTTTAGCGAAATGCACGCTTTAACTACTGTTCAGAATGCTGCAGAGAGTGTTATTTTCTTCTATGATGCGAACTCTGCTTTTGCTAGTGTTGGATTGAAATGTGACTTTATGTTTTTATTGTTTTTTTCAATTTTTTTTATTTGTTATTTTGTTGGTTCAGTGGGATTAGCAATGAGGAGAAAATGCACCTGAGGCAGAAGTTGTTGTTTTACCTGAGTGAAGAGAGTGATCAGGTGATTGTTATTTTCTTTTCATTTCTTTTTATTTTGTCATTTCGGTATGATCCTGAACTATGATGAACTCTAGTCTAGAGGCTTACTTCTGTTGTATTTTCTTCAAAATGCAGATAGCTCTAATGTTGGCTGTTCTTATCTCCAAAATTGCTCGCATTGATTATCCTAAAGAATGGTATATTTCTGTATTTGTTTGTTTGATAAATTCAACTATATTGCAATTTCAATTTCATTCTTCTCCCTCTCATTGCATCTCTCTTTCTTTGCCTCCCCCCCTTCCCCATCCCCAACACTCACACAACTTTTGGGTTTTCTAATTGTCTTTTTATACACTCCTAATATCCGTATGAAGCATCTTCAAATTTTTAGTTTTCTCCTAGATGAGCATTATCAATATGCAATGCAGCATTGTCAACATTCCAATGAGCTCTCTTGTTCTTTTGGCCTCTATGTGTTCAATTTATTCTGATTTTATTCACAAAGACAAACCCTGTATATTGATATGATAATTTTAATGATTTCTCAGGCCAGATATCTTTGTGGTATTATCACAACAGCTTCAATCAGCAGGTGTTCTTGCTTCCCACCGAATTTTCACGATTCTATTTAGGACTTTAAAGGAGTTGTCCACCAAACGCCTTACTTCAGATCAGCGCAACTATGCAGAGGTGTGCCTCCTTTTGTCCCCTCCCCCTCCCATTTTTTCCTGCTAAAGATGTCTTGGCTAACAGATTGGAATTGTGTGCTGATTGTGATAGACCATGATGAACTTTTAAATATTTGTTACTCTGATAGAAACTGTACAAGAGGATGACAAACTAGATTATGAAAGAAGAATTTCAGTGCAAGATATGTGTTGCTAAGTACAATGAATTGCAATATGATTTTTTTAGAGTTGAATCTTGTGATCAATCTATCTACCACATTAGCTAGATAAATGCCATGTATGCTTGCAAGTTGTTCTGCTTTCGAATGGTTCCTCAACAGATTGACAGAAACACTTTTTAAAAGCTATGTAGAAATCTTTGAAACATATTATGATGTAATGATGTATTAAATTTATTGTCTTTGAAATGATTCGATCACTGAATTTAACCCATGTTTGGATGTGCTTTTCTTGATTAAATTTTTTAATTGCTTTTATTATTTTAGTGTGTTTGACTGAGCATTTTTATAAGAATTATTCTGCGCCCCCTTAATTGTACAAAGAATAAAATGCCTTTTTGTGTACTCAAGATATTGAGGTCTTTTACTTTTTTATTTAATAATTTCTATCTTATGTAATTTAGATTGTAGAGGATCAGTTAGGACTCTTCAAAAAAAAAATCCAAAGCAGTGAAAAATGGTACAACATGTACTCAGTAAAGAATAAAAGCTTCTAATATATAACTGCATCACATAACTAGCTTTTAAGAATGGTGAGTTGTATGTGGTTTGTTGTAACTTCCATTAATTCCTTCATGTTTATCTTTTTTATGTTTGGTACTATTTTTTTAATTTGGTTCAACTCTAATATTCCAGCCTTATGAGTTACATATGGTCTAACAACTAGGCTCTATGGTGTATTGGTGTTAACTTCGTAGTCCTTTCTATTGTTCCCCCCTGATTGTTTGCACCTTCACTTTTCTGCCTCAATTCTAACATTTGAATGGCATAATATTTTTAGAATTAGATATATCTTTAGCATCCTGTGCTTACTCTAAACAGTAGACATTTGACGGATTCCTTTGGCAGATATCATCTCATTTCTTTGATTATAGCTGGCGCCTTTGGCAAAGTGATGTGCAAACAATACTGCATGGTTTCTCAGCTCTTTCTCAATGCTATGATTCAAATGCTGAAGATCAGTATCATGAACTTTATCTTACGTGTGAGAGATGGTTGTTATGTTCGAAGATAATACGGCAATTAATTATTTCTGGATTTCAAAGCGATTCAAGGTGTTTTCAGGTATTATGTATCCATCTCATGTTTTCATTCTCTATGATGATATCTATGTCTCGAAGTTCTGTACCTTTTTCTTTTCTATTTTTCAAATTAATCAATTCAAATTGAAGGTACTGAGCCTGATATTTCTATTTTGTAGGAGGTTCAGCCAGTCAAGGAAGTCTCACCTGTATTTTTAAGTGCCCTTCAATCATTACTTCCATACTGTGAGACTTCTATTTCTTTTGCATATGTGTATATGCTTGTGCATAAGTTACTATGAGTAACAATATAATTTGAATTTGTTAAAATGAAAACATTTGGAATCATTTGTTTCTTAAAAAAACAATTCCATCATTTTATGCTGCATACAATACAGTCCTTAGCGTACTACATTACAGTTTTGTATATTGATGATGCCTAATTTAGTTGTTGTGCATAAAATGTTACTTCTTTCCTGCTTTTAGTCTTACCAGACATAGCTTTTGTTTGCAGATTCGACTTTTCAAAAGCAACATCCTAAGTTTTGGGACTTTGTAAAGAGAGCTTGTACCAAATTGATGAAAATTTTAGTTGCCTTTCAGGGCAGACATCCTTATTCGTTTGGCAATAAACTTGTGCTTTCAAGAACTGTGGACTTCTGTTTGAATATGATAACAGATCCTGAGCAATATATATTGTCATTTGAACAGTTTCTCATTCAATGTATGGTGATGATTAAGAATATTCTGGAATGTAAGGAATACAAGCAAACTCTGATTGGTCGGGTGATGGATGAAAATGGTGTTTCACTGGAGCAGATGAAGAAACATATTTCCAGTGCAGTCAGTGGGGTTTTAACTTCCCTTTTACCAAATGAAAGAATAGTCCTCTTGTGTAATATATTGATAACAAGGTATCCCCTTCTTAGATCATTATCTGCTTGATTATTTTATGAGTGTTTTGTCTGGTTTCCAGCTGAATGAGGTTTTAAAGGTATCACATAGGTTTACAAGGTAAATATAGTAAGTTAATGCAGAATATAATCCAGGGGAAAAATCTTCCCAGCCTTTCTTGTTTCCATTTCTACTAGTATGGCCTCTTGTGGATGGAGCGCGTATTGGGAATTCATTTTTACTTCCGAGGTGTACAGTGAATAAATTGTTTTAAGATAAACTCTTCCTCCAGGTTAAAATAAAACTTAAGTATAAAGTCAGTATATTAAATGTACTCTGACAATGCAAGTATAAAAATCAGTATATTGGGTACACTGAAAACATAAGTCTCGTGAGAGTGTATCTGCCCAACTGTTTCTATGGTTATTGTGATGATGAGAATGTAGTGGTACCAAACTCCCAATCTTCATTGCCTGACAAAAGTCATTGCTTTCAAGATATGGAAAAGCTATCCGTAATAGCAAGCTAGTTTAGGGATTTTAAATATATATTGGCAGCTGTTTGGTTGAAAATACTTAACTGAGCATTATCTTGAAGTGTTGATTATGATTGATCAAATCAAATTTTCCTAATTCCTTTATTTATTTTTATTGTGGACACTGATGTTCCACTAAGATTCATCTGTATAACTTTAATTCACTTTCAAACAAAGATATATCTCCTTATGATTTGCTCTTTATTGCCTATTTAAATGTTATCTTTATCATACAACAGGTATTTTGTTCTGACAGCAAGCGATTTGGAGGAGTGGTACCGTAACCCTGAGTCTTTTCATCATGAGCAGGATATGGTTCAGTGGACTGAAAAACTAAGGCCTTGTGCTGAAGCCTTGTACATCGTATTGTTTGAAAATAACAGCCAAGTAGGTGACATTCAACATCACGGTTTTCTTGTTTTTTCTATTGTTGAGATAGTTCAATCATTGACTACAGATTAATATGGTTGTGTGGTTGACTGTAAAATCTAGCTGCTTGGCCCTGTTGTGGTCTCTCTTCTTCAAGAGACGATGAATAGTTGTCCAACTTCAGTGACAGAAATTACTCCTGCATTGCTTCTTAAAGATGCTGCTTATGGTGCTGCTGCTTATGTCTATTATGAACTCTCAAATTATCTGAGCTTTAAAGAATGGTGAGTCGGAATATATCTATAATATTCTTACTATTAGGGTCACAGCCACTGTTTCCGTGAACCTGCCATTATATTTCATTCTTTTTTATTTTTTTCTTCTTCTCTTCTCCTCAGTTGTTTTCTGTTCTGCTACTCTGTTTAGGAGGATACCTTATTGTCCTTTCTGTTTGTAAGTTTTTTCTCTCATTTTAATGAATTTCTCCTTTTTTAAAAAAATATTTACAATTACTGGAGAGATATAATTGCAGTTTCAGTAATTTGGAAATTTTGGATGATAAACTGATCCTTAACTTGTAGCTCAATTAGGTGGACTTTAATTTATATGATGTTTTAAGTTTATGTCTCCCCAATGGCATAGTTCAATTTCTTTGTGCGTTATTGATGATAGACCCTTCTCTCTATTAGGCTTTCATAGCAGTATAGAGCAGTTTGATTATTCTTTCTTAAATACTTATTTGCAGGTTTAATGGTGCTTTATCTCTAGAGCTGTCAAATGAACATCCAAATTTGCGTATCATTCATCGCAAAGTTGCTGTGATTCTGGGGCAGTGGGTTTCTGAGGTATATAATTTTTTTATCTGCTTTGTAAATAAACTTCCAAATGTCTGTGGCTTAATTTTACTGAACATTCAATTCAACACTTTCTTTCACATCCTGATTATTGGATATGAGAGTCAACATTTACAGATTAAATAATATTGATGTAGATGATGTAAAACTTTATTGTACTAAATTTACTTATTGTTTTCTTAATCTGTCTAAAACCTTAAAATAAAGATTAAGTCATTGTACTCATTATATTGTTGCTATTCTAACCTTCATAGGTTAAAGAAGATACAAAAAGGCCTGTATACTGTGCTTTAATCAGATTGCTACAGGCTAACGATTTATCTGTCAGGGTATGTACATCCTTCTGTTCCTATTAGCATTACTTTTGTTTTTTATGCTAGTTCACCATATTGTGTTCCTGATTATCATTGCTTATAACTAACCATCTACATAAATGTTTGTTTTAGCTCGCAGCTTGTCGGTCATTGTGCTTGCATATTGAAGATGCAAACTTTTCAGAGAAGGAGTTTGCTGATCTTCTTCCTATCTGCTGGGACTCATGTTTTAAGTTGTTTGATGAAGTTCAGGAATTTGACTCAAAGGTAAACTAAAATCTACTGCTGGGAAACTTTCCCATTTAGAAAAAATATATTCTTAGACTGATAATGGGGAATGGATGGAAATAATTCTCTTGGTTGGCCATATAAAATTCTTAGAGGGGCTGAGGGGGGAAGGATTGTGGAGGGAAACCATTCCCCATTGGACTGCAACTTTCTGTTCCCCTCCAAACTAGGGAGTGTTGAGTTGATTAATTGTTGATGATGAGGTTGTGTCTGTTTCCTAGTATTGCCACATATTGGAAGCTCTGTAGCCAGAGCTTCTAAAGTGGAAGGGTTCTCTCTTTCTAAAATTACCTATTCAGGGCATAAAATGGAGGCCTTGTCAAGGAATAGATACCCGTCCTTTTACTGCAAGATAGGTGCTGAGTAGTGAGTACTGACCATTGAGGAAGAGCAACAATTAGTTAGGTATGCAGGATCCTTGTTCTCTAACTATCAAAACAAAAATAACAACAATAATAAAATAAAAGCAAGTATGCATGATATGTGAATGTGAAGTTGGAAGACATAATTGATAGCATACTTCTCATGAGGGATATACAACACCAAATTGATTTGGTCCCTCATGTGTTTTTCTAATCTCCGAACAAGATAAGCATGGAATGGATAAGTTCAAGACCTTGAAGGAGAAGGTGTAGGAGTTGCTGCACAAGGAGCATATTTGGGAGTGCATGACCTTGTGTGCACCAGAAAAGGATAGCATGCAATCAGCAACATTGTTATTGGCTATGAATTTCTGATCCCTAGGCTGGATGATTTACTTCACAGACTGCATGGTGCAGATTTTTTTCATAGATTGATTTTAGAATGGGTACGACCATATTCAGTTCATATGTATTGATGGAGTGAAGATGACCTTGAAAATGAATGAAGGGCTGTATGAATATCTAGTTACCATTAGGGTTGTTAGATGCACATTTAGTGCATGCATGCAATTAGTGATTTAATTATCATATAATTGATTTTATTGGTAAGTTTGTGGTTGTGAATTTCTATGATATTCTTAGCTATGTTAAGTCAGAAGGTGAAAATATACAGGATTTGTGGGAAATGCAACAGCTTTGTAGGATTAAAAGCAGTGTGTGAAGTTGGAGTGTCATTTCATGATTAACAAGCTGCACTTTGTGGGCTATGTGTTTAGCATAGTGGGGGATCAGGTGGATGAGAACATGAGGTGAAGCTTCAAGCTTACTAGATAAAGGCCTATCCCATTATAGTAACACGTGCAAGAAACTTTCATGGCCTGACAACTTTCTATGTGTGCTATATCAATAATTTCAACACTGCTGTGGCCCCTTCAGAGATTCTGAAGATTGAAGAAAGTGAAGTAGATAGTACCTCAAATCTCATACTTTTGGCCTTAATGCTTTGTAATTTGTCATTTTTGGTATTACCCATAATTCTGTTAGCAGCCTTTCAGCATTCCAGTCTGAATGATTAATTACAGAGTTTCTACAACCTTTTTGTTGTTCATCAGACATTATTGGCTGCATCTTTAGGACACTAAAAAGGGGCTGATTTTAACATCTCAACAGACCTGGTTAGTTCTCTCCTAGTAAATTGGAAAATTATGCAGGATTTCCTTAGGTCATTGGTTGGTGAATAAAAAACAGATTATCTCATAAGCTGGGGGGTTTGTTTTAGATGTAAGAAAGAGGGTTGTGGTAATTTACTGCATTGCAGCTAAGCAGCTTTGGTGCTTTGCTTTACAATCTTCTCCCTATTGCATAAACCTATTTGAGGCAATTATGGTTTGCAATGTTGCATCCCTAAAGGCATTTGCCTCACCTAAGGGCTAACACATCCGAGGCGTTGACCAACCTTGTTCAGTTGCCTGAATTGTGCCTTTAACTTCAATGATATTAAAAGAACTGGGCATGAATTACATTTTATTGCGGTACAGTTGCAAAAACTGCATCTGCATCCAGCCATGTTTTGAATTTGAATGATGCCTAGAGCAAACGTATATCACCTGTGTAAATTACAATTGATTCTAAATTTTATTTGAACATTTAGTTCTGTTAATTAACTTGTATTGTTCTTTAATTGTTCTCCAGGTTCAGGTTTTGAATTTGATCTCAATCCTTATCGGTCATGTTAGTGAGGTTATTCCATTTGCAGAAAAGTTGGTGCAATTTTTTCGGAAGGTAGTAACGTAGAGTATCCTATATTCAGTTGTTTTATTTTACCTATAAGTGCTGTGCATTAAATAATTGGTCAAGTTTACTAGAAAAGAAAGGGGGTATTGCATTTAAGTAAACCGTGAATCACTTGTCAGGTCATGAAAGTTTATTCTGGCTGACCTGAATCACTTGCCATGGATGTAGAATAGTTGATTTTGAATGATAGAGTAAGCTTGAATGTAATAGCTGGCTCAATGTTCATCACATTCTTGTTTGGTTTTTACCCTGTTAAATACTGATGATATCCGATTAGTTGTGTTAAATATATCTTACTTTTCAATCGCTTTTTTTGTGGCAAGGTCTGGGAGGAATCATCTGGTGAGAGTCTTCTACAGATTCAGCTTCTTGTTGCTTTAAAAAATTTTGTGGTTGCCCTTGGTTACCAGTCACCCATTTGCTACAACATACTACTGCCAATTCTGGATTATGGGATTGATATTAATGGTCCAGATGAACTCAATCTATTAGAAGATAGCATGCTGGTAATCCTTCTGTCTTGATTTTATTAATTAGATGGGCACAGTATTTGTGAGACTATGTGATGAGAAATACAACTGCATAACCTTTCAGTTATGGGAGGCCACACTTTCCCATGCCCCGTCAATGGTGCCTCAATTGTTATCATATTTTTCACGCCTCGTGGAGATTATGGAAAGAAGCTTTGATCATTTGCAGGTTAGACTTGACTCTGTACTCTAAAAATATTTGAAAGAATCCATAATCCTTTTTTTTTTCAAGAGAATGATTAAATCTGCATCAGTGATAGTGACAATAGGATGTAGTCATTTTGAAACTGAGTGATGACAATATACTCCTTATATTTCAAGTTTCCACCTCACATGCCTCATCTTATGTGCTGTCATGAACTATTTCTTCCAGTGTTGAAGCTTATATTTAGAAATATAGGGGGCAACAATGATCAAACTCTAGACCACTTGATCATAAAAGCTCTGATGTAGTGTTATGAGTCATCTCTTGCAAAAGTTAAATCGTTTCTTTTAGGTAGAGGCACGCAGATAGTTTTATATTTAACATGCACCTCTTAATATTCTAAGATTGCTGGTTTATATATATAACATTGATTGTATTGTATAATAGGGTCTCTGGTTTTTGGAACTGAGGTTAAAGACATACACATTACACAGGTTGACTGTTCTTGGTTTTGTACTAAATAAAAGGAATTTAGTATAATCTAGTATATGGGAACTCAAATCATTGCAGTTTCCGTTCATCTAGTTTATTTAAAACTCAACTGTTACAAAGTTGTAAATATATCTTAGTTCTCTATTGATGGTTAAATTTATCCTAACCCCTACCTGTTGCTAATATATCTTAAATTTTATTCATTCTCTTTATCTGAAATCTGAATTACAGGTTGCGGTGAATATAATTGAAGATTACATAATTTTGGGTGGAAATGACTTTCTGAGCATGCATACTGCACGTATTGCTAAAATCTTTGATTTAGTTGTTGGAAATGTCAATGACAAAGGTCTTCTTTCAGTTCTTCCTGTCATTGATATCTTGATACAGGTAAGTCATTCCCATCTCGACAATTATTATTTCATTAGTCAATGGTATGAAGTATGAACTATATGGGTCTTCTTGTATAATTCTCTTTTGTGTTTTTTCCCCCAAGCTTTTATTTGGATTTAGATTTGGATTTGATGCTTGCATAGGTCCTAGCTTAATCAGCAAATTATGACTTACTAACTGAGAGGCAATTCTTTTTATGATAGAAAATTATGAGTTTTCTTAATATGAGCAAATTGAAATAAGTAAGGTTCTACTCTAATATTTCAGATTATCACACTGAAAATGTAGGTTAATTAAATGATAAATTTCACTGACGTATTTTAAATACACTGTTTTGGGGATGATTAGTATAATTTTTAAGTGAGGTTAGTGTAATACTCCCTCCGTTTTTTTTTAATTGTCCAGTTTTAAATGTGTGCGGGTATTTAGGAAATTATTGGTGTTGTATAAAAATTAACAAAATGTACACCTACTTTACTAAATTACCCTTTATTACTTTACTTGGTAAAAGAGTAAAAGAGATTAGTGAGTAGTATTAAATAGGGGTAAAAGGGGGAGAAAATAATAAATTTTGTCTCAAATTTTGAAATGGACAATTAAAAAAAAACACACGCATCTCTAAATTGGACAATTAAAAAAAAAACGGAGGGAGTAATTTTCTTACAAACTCGTGAACCTCTTGCGCACATTTTACTTGAAACACACATCAGATAAATCTATTCACTTAAAAAAAAAAAAAAACTAAAATATTGATTTATGTGACAAACTCATTATGGTAACAGTCAAGGAATCAATGGTTAGGGGAAGATATATAATACATGCTGAAGATGCTAAAAGGCTCAACAGCAAGTGCAATTGGATTGAAGCCGTTTTCTCGCATTGCCTCCATCCTTCAAAAGTGAAATTAAGATTCAATTTCTATTCCTTCCTTCCACGGCAAGTCGGCAACCACATCTTATCAAAGTCTTTTAACTAACATATGGGATACACATTAGCATGAATATAAGTTTAATATAATGATAAACTAAAGGCATAAACTTGTGACCAAATTATAGCAATTAAAATGGTACCATTATCGAATTTTATAGATAACATAGGTACTATATGCGACAGATCACTTTTCATAATTTTATAAAGAACAACTCAATCCAATAAAATTGACTTAAATGGAAAATCATACAAAGACATGATATAATTACCTTAGAGTTGAAAGAGATATTATTATTGTTATATGAAAGAAAGAAGAGAGTAAGCAAAGTGAGGAAGAGAGAAATACGGAGGATTTTGTAGGGAATGGATTGAGTGAGTTATAGAACCGCAAAAGTGAAGGTTGGGTTTTTTAAAATCAATAATATTAGTTCCAACTTCCAAGTTACAGTATATCTCTGGTATGGATGTAACAGTCAATCCAATAAAATGATTATAAATCCTGTAGGGTGCGTTTGGAAGCTCCCAAAATAAGAAATTAATTGAATTGGATGGAAATCATTTCTTTTCTCCCCAATTCCATCCGAAATACAAAGTAATAGAATTTCATAGAATGAAATCATGTCATTTGTAACTCATTTCAAACATTGGAATTCATTTCCAATTCAAATCATTTCTCATATTTTTGAGCTTCCAATGACACTCATTATATTGCATAATTGAAATTGAATATCAAAATGAGGAAGTGGAATTACATGGCTGTTGAACTTTTACCTTGCAAAAAGTCACGGTGATG
Source organism: Aeschynomene evenia (assembly GCA_013621005.1). NCBI lineage: Eukaryota > Viridiplantae > Streptophyta > Magnoliopsida > Fabales > Fabaceae > Aeschynomene > Aeschynomene evenia. Next base: position 31,295,746 of record CM024268.1, on the reverse strand, counting down.
AGACTTCAATGCATTTTCTGGATTTCTCGGAATGCTTCTGAAGTTGAAAGTGTAGATAAGTTGAGGGAAGATATTTAAGAATTGTCTGAAAATGGAAGAGCATGTAAAAGAGAGATGTTGGAGAGGTAAATATATTGGTATGGGTAGTTATCAACTATTTTATGGGGGTAAAGTTAAAAAAATAAAATTGGACACAAAAAAAAAAACTACCTCAAGGGAATCCCCTTTATCTATGGTTTAGATGATCATTTAGGACCATTATGCCCATCGTGGTTGATGTTCTTAGCAGGTTGGTATCTAGAGCTGTTAATAATGTACTGGTTCAATGGTTGAAAAAAGATTGATTTAGAGATGAGTTTTAATCTCCCATCTTCAGTTTGCAATTGCATTAATTGAACTACTACGTTATAGATGGTTTAAGGGTCTGGTTGGTTTTAGAAAGCATTTCCTATTTTCAATAATAATTACAAAACTATCACTTTGTTTTCTTTATGTTTTCTGTTTTTATTATTTTGTGAAGGTAATAGTGAAAACAAACAGAAAAGAAACTTCTGTTGTTAGTATTCCTTTCACAAAACTGAAACTGTATTTCAGAAATTTCTTTCGCACTTTAACAGTTGCTAAAGTTTTCGAATTAGTCAACTCTTTAGATAAGTGCTTATTTTTTACTGAACCATACACCCATGTTTAGGTATGTCTTGATTTTCAAGGTAGTATTTTTCTCTAATTTTTTGTCTTAATATAAGTTTGATGAGAATTTAGTTTCTAGTCAGTTATGATTAAAAATCCTCCAAAATAATTTTTTATTTGCCCTCTTTACAGTGTTTTCCCATGGAAGTGCCACCACTTATAAGCAGTACTTTACAAGTAAGTTTAGCTATATATACACTTTTGAGCGATATAGTAAAACAAACTGTGTGTTCAACTAGTGTTTCATAGTTATTCTAGAGACATGTTTTCAAGCTCTTGCATTGTTTCTTTTTGACCTCCAGAAATTAATTGTAATATGTTTGAGTGGAGGAGATGATCGTGATCCTTCAAAAACATCTGTCAAATCATCTTCTGCGGCTATCCTGGCAAGGCTTTTGGTGATGAATACGAATTCACTTGCCCAATTAGCATCAGATCCATCAACTTCTTTACTCCTTCAGACAGCATCTATCCCTGTTCAAGAAAACATACTTCTTTGTCTGGTTGACATTTGGGTTGACAAGGTTGGTAATACTATAGTGACTGAAGGTGTTTGATCTCAAAAGTTTGTACAATTTAATTTGCTGCAAGTGTGAAACTGTAATGTGATTAATAATTGTTTGGCTTTTGTGTATGTGTCATTCTTTGAAATATATATTTCTGAAAAGCAAGTGCCATGTTTGATTTCTTTTTTTTTAATGGCTTCATGGCCTATTTTGGGTTCACTAGTCTGCTGCTTTCTGTACATTTCCTAGTTTTCTTATTGACTACCATGTGAAAGGGGTGGGAGCAACATATATGCCCATGACTTGGAAGTAGTTCTATGGTGTTCGTGTTGAAATATGCTGCAGGATTTTGCAGCATTTTTTCAAATCAATATCTGAGTAGTGATTTTGTTTGTAGCTAGTATCTGGTTGTGAATCTGAGTTTCATTTGGGCTTATTTATATGGAGTCCTTTCTTTATCCTGAATTGATGTACATATGCTTTCCAGGTTGATAATGTTTCTTCCATCCAGAAGAAGACAATTGGCTTAGCTCTCTCAATAATTCTGACATTAAGGCTGCCACAAGTCATTGACAAAGTTGATCAAATTTTGAGGTACTAATTCCTGTGAATATAATAAATTGTTTGCAAATGAGGAGCAAATGACCCCCTTTATTTTATTGTTTTGTGCAGTGTTTGCACAAGTGTAATTCTGGGTGGAAATGGTGACTTGACTGAGGAAGAATCCAGGTTAGTTTTTTTTCTAGGCAGCTTTTAATATAATCTACATTTTGTGCTATATCCAGAACATTTGAGACTTAAGCTGAAGCTTGGCTGAGTTCCATTTTTATTTGTTTTTTAAAGTCATTTATATGAGAAACTCAAAACAGTTTAGAAACTATATTAGGGTTGTCCCTGGTTTTATATGGCATCTGATCATACAATCAATTCTTTATGTCTCTTGTCAAAAACAGTGGTGATCTAACCTCCAGTACGTCTCCAGATGAGGGCACTGTTCCTAGTAAAGAACTCAGAAAAAGACAGGCAAGAGACTTACAAATACTAAATGAAATTTTTGTTTCAGAATGATATGTGATTGTATGAATAATAAATGGTGTTATGCAATTGAATATTTTCTATCCAGATCAAATTGTCAGACCATATCAATCATTTATCACTCGAGGACTCCGTGAGAGAAAATCTGCAAACATGTGCTGCTATTCATGGGGAATCGTTTAATGCTGCAATGAGCAGTATGCATCCATCTGCGTTTGCACAATTGAAGCAGGCATTAAAGATGCCATAATTGGGCGTGACATTTTTGTTTTGCGATTGGGACATGGCTTTGTTGTTGTTGCTCAGATGGTGCTATGTGCTAGTTCGAGTTCTTCTGTTCATAGATTGAGACTTCCTATAGGGTATATTTCCTTCTTTCGGCTGCTGTCTTTTCTTTTTCTATTGATCTACTTTACTTTTCTATTTGCCTTTAATTCCCCTTCACCGCTTTCCCTAATTTTCCCCCCACATATCTCCTTTCCCCACCCCTGGATCTTAGCCTGCATTTAGTTTCAGAAAATAGTTTGTAGTTTTCATTTTTTATTATCTAATTTTCTCGATTTTGTGAAGGAAATAATTGATTTCTGAAACACACCCCGGATATAAGCTTTTTTTCTATTTTCGTTGACCAAGGATAATACTCGGTTGATGGATAGGATCAATGTCATACTTAGTAACATTTAAATTGTTGGGAACCTCTAACTTAAAACTATGGACATGTACTTGGATAGTATATCTTAAGACAATGAGAATAATTTGGGTATTGTTCGCATGATACTAGTGAAAAAACTAGTATGACAAGAGTTTCTTTAATTAACTGTAATTTGTTTTTGGTTTGCACTTCTTCTCTCCGCCTTTCCCTTTTTCCTATTGTAATTGTATCAAAATGAGAAGCATGCTGATTGAAATTAATATGACAATCTTGTTTTTTATGAACGATTGTGGTTATTGTGTAAGAATTTAGTAGGAAACTAACGTTTTTTTTTTTTTCTGTTCTATATTTTCAGGGTGATATTGAAGCATAATACTTGGACTATTGGTTTTTTGTATGTGAAATTGTTTCCAGGTCATGGTTTTTTCCCCACTCTGTGCCCATTGGCAGCGTGAAACTCTGTAAATAGGATACTGCCCCTTCATTATTTATATATATACAAAAGGGGGGCAGCATTGAGTCTACAGTGTTCTTTTGCTTCGCTGAGAATTACAGGAAAAAATGAAATGTTCTCGTGTAGATGCTGATTTTGGACGTGTTCGGATGTGTAGTGGAAAATTTCACAAGTCAATGTTTATTTGGTATGTTCAAAACTTTGATGACGACAATATTTGAACTTGCGGCATGATATATAATACTCCAACGCATTATACTCAAGTCTCTCACCAATAGTTGAATCCTAATCACTTAATTGAGTTGTTTATGATAAAAAGGTCTATAGATATAAATTTCGTAGTCTGCAAAACCTATGTTAAATAGATATGGTATCTATGCAGCGGTATGCGGTAGTAAAAAATAAAAACAAAAATGTCATCTGAATTAAAAGAAAATTAGTTAAAATTGTTTTACAGTACATTTCAAAATATTAAAATAAAGAAGAAATATATTAAAGACGTTTCTAAAACAAAGGGAAAACAATTAGGAGAGGAAGGGAGGCTGTGGTGGTAGGGGTGTTGTGCCATTGTCAAAGAGGAACGGAGGCTGTAGTTGTATGGTGCTGTAAGGAGATCGTGCTTTTACTTTCCTAGAGTAGATAACGATAAGTGTGTGGTTTGAATTTAAAAAATAAATATAAAAATTAAAATGACATTATTTTATAAAAAGGGTATCTAATTTATACCCATCATATATGGGTGTGTGGTTCATGGAATGTAATTTCATTCCCGAGAATAATATTTTTTATTTATTTTTAAATATTCGAGGAATATTTCTGAAAATTTATAGCATAATGATAGCATAGTCCATAGACCCATTGGTAGTTACATGGTTAAACATTCCCTTCTCATGGGAATCTAACAATTCCATGTAGAAGGTGGGAATAGTGGGTGTAACATTCCTTTCCCATGGAATTAAAAATTCAACATCCATGTAAATAATTTCATAATTTTTCATTATTATCTTTACATTCCTGGGTATATTTCATTCCACGAACCACACGCTCCTATAGTAAATTGATAGGAATGGAATTGTCTATCATAGTTAAATATTAGAGGCAGCGGTGTGAGCATTTACACCGTGGCTTAGTATAAGTATGAAAATTCATTATAATTAGAAGAGACAGCTTGATTATAAGGATAAGACTAGTGTCAAGTTGTTTATATTTATCTCAATTAATTCTTAAATCAAATGAAAGTTTATATAATTTTAGAATTTAATTTTCATCCACTTACAATATATAATTTCTATACAATCATTCAATTGTGTGTGTCACATCAATCATAATTATATTCGAAAATTCTAATTGTACAACATTGTGTACCAACAACGTACTGTACAACGTATAATTTATCAACCACTGCTCCTCCTCCTCCCAAGATACCCACTCTCTTTTTTTTTTTTTTTATAATTCTTGTTTTTATTTCATTTTACTTTTTAAAAACTTTTTTTTTTGTAATTTCTCTACAACTTGTTTGTATAACAATGACATAAGTGATGATGAAGAAGAAGTGGATTTCATATGTTCATCAACTAAATTCATTTTTAACAATGATTTTTATGATATCTGATGAGATTCTTGATTTCTTTTCATCATACAATTCGACCTTTGTTTATATCATGTTGTTTTAGTTTCAAACAAGAACATTATTTTTTTTCTCAGATTAGAACTAATTATGCGCGACGAACACATTGTATAAGATTAAATGAACACATATGACAACCTAAAGTGAACACATCAGGTAATACTTCGGTCATAAAATTATTTATTAGCAAATGAGTACATATATATTAAAGTTAAGTCACAATAAACACATAATATATGAAACAACGAACACACACATATTCATATATACTGCAACTGAACACATAATACAATGTAATGTGAACACATTTATATTGTAACTGAACATATAATATCATGCAAAATGAACACATACATAAATATACAGCAACTGAACACATAATACAATACAAAGTAAACACATATTTATATTGTAACTAAACACATTTATATTGTAACTGAACACATAATACAATGCAAAATGAACACATGCATACACCTTAACTAATTAAACACATAATATAATGCAAAGAGATAAGATTAATGAGCTTGAGATATTTTTTTAAGTAAATGTGTTCATTTTTTCTACTTAAATGTATCCATTATAATGAATAAATATGTTCATTTCTGATAATCAAATATGTTCATTTTATGTGTTAGAATGTGTTCACTTTACGCGTGTACTGTACAAGCGCGCGTCCGTGAGAGTAGGTGTACAAAACGCACGTTTTTCAATCTTGTTGCCTAATTTCAGTGTTATACGTTGTTTGTTACATTGTAAGTACTATGTGTTGTACACATAGCAAAACTCTAATTATATTATCTCTCTTACTATATGAAAAGTCATATAAATAGAGTATTTTAATTAGACAATAATATAAAATACTTTTACATTAGTGCATCAAAATTAAACCCATAAATTTATTAAAATTAGCATTTAAAATACACTTCTAAGTATTAACAAGTGTTTTCGTGTTAATCAAATAGGTGTTAACAAAACGCTTTTATTATATCATTCTTGTTGCTTTTCATTTACACATGTAAGTAACTAATTTCATTTTTGATGAATCTCAAAGGATTCGGCAGATTTACCCTACTTCAAAAGGTTACGAACTTCTATTTGTTTTCAGAGATTGATATTAGCTTTGAAAATGAATAGCAACAAACAGGACTTTAGTGTAACAACAATGTGCATAAGAAAATTCCCTATTAGAATCAATGTCTGAACAGTGGACACTATACTAAATTCATATCCAAACAGATACAATTCAGTGAACAATGTACCAAAATTGAAAGGGGTGTAGAAAATGAAATAAACTCAATCTTAAGAAGTGGCCCCATTTGTTGAGTCCATGGGCTCTGCTTCAGCTGACTCATCTGCCTTGTCCCCTTTCTTGCCTGTGCAAACAATCAAGCATGTGTTAAAAGAAAATTACAACAAAATTGGCACTTTGGAAGCTTATTATATATGATGTGTTCTTGGTACCTATAAATATAAGAAGTTGAGGTGCCAATTGGTTTCGATTTTCATTTTCTATTTTCTATATTTTCTGTTGTCATAATTTTGTGAAGGAAACACTGAAAACAGTAAAAATAATAAAATCATATTTTCTATTTTCAGTATTTCCTTCACAAAATTTGAAAATAGAAAATACGGGAAATGAAAACGGTAACAAATCCCATGAGATTTTGGCACCTCTTTGATTTCCACTTTGGCTTTGGTCTCATTTTCCAAAAGTTTTGCATTAAATGATATTCTTTAACTAATAACATGTCAGGGAAAACATCCATCTCAAAATCAACATGTGGTACTATTCTCATCTGACATGTTATTAGATAACATATTTCATTTAGCAGTAAAAGGCTGAAACTTGAGGAAAGAGAAGGAAATGGAATAAAAAAAATTTAAGAGGGACTAAAACTAAATTTGCGTATATTAACAGGGAGAAAAACATATGAAATCCTATAATCTAAACAATATATAATAAGCATGATGCAAAATAACAAGGCATCATGATAAAATAGTAACATGGTCTTCCAACCTACCTTTCTTTTTCTTTCCACCACCTTTCTTCTTTGTCTTTGTACCCAAGGCTAACCATGCCTTAATCTCTGGATCATCTATTGTTTTTGTGGGCTGCAATTCCTGGAGTGGATAAGAGGTGATTCGATCCGATCCATTTGGCATTAGCAAGACTGTGAATTTGATGTGTGCAACATAATCACCTGAAAACAACTAATTATGCATGACATGAGCATGGCTCAGATAAATTCAACACCAATGGAGATCTAATCATGCTACTGGCCAAGAAAAATTTTCACCCGGCTTTTCATGCAGTACTGGATATGGCTGCAACAGCTCATGATTCATGCATTCCACTAAACCCAGGCGAGCCCTTTTCTCTTCCAAAGCCCTAATATTTAAGAATTAATAAGTAAGCGAAATGAAGACAATTAAAACTAGAAGAACCCATTTGAACATAATATTAAAAGCAATTAGGAAAATTACCTAGCAGAGAATGGCATGATTGGAAACTTTTGGCTTATTTCACTAAAAATAAACCTAGATGCTTTCATCTTCAAGTGATAACTCTTATCAACAGCCCTCTTGTAAATAGTTGTCTGCTTCTCGTCCAACAGCTTCGGCTGTAAGGTATCAAAAAGTTGCTTTTAATATACCTGAGAATATGCATCATGCTGGTAGGTAAATAAATATGTTTGCACAATAAACTTACCTTTCCTTCTCCAGAACTTGTTACAATATCAATGGCATAAACTTCATTTTCCTCAAAATCTGCATCATCAACCCTTGTATCTGGATTTGATACACTAAGCACAACCTTGTTCCCATCAATTACAAACTGCTTCATTTGGTGGCTAAGAACACCCTCCACAATTTTACAATCATAAGCAGCAGCAACCTTTTGAATTGCATCAGACACATCCTTGTTCTGTCAGGAGAAGAAAAATTGATCAAAAAGGTGATTAAGAGTATTAGTTTCAAAATTAATACTCATTGGCTACCATAGAAAAAAAAATGGTGATACATTAACATTAAAACAAGAAAACAATATAGCATAAAGCCATAAATAAACTAGGCAATGTTGCAATGTGAAAGATAACCAATTCCTCCATCAAACTTATTATTCTTCATTTCTAAATACAAAACAACAAGTATGGTTTAAATCTGATAAAATGTTGGCTCCAGCAGACACGCGTACTGACTATATAAACCAGCACAACAATCAAGCTACAGTCAGCCAATTATAGTTTAGGCAACAGGGAAAAGAGGAAACCAATAAAGTACTAGTCACCTCGGCAAAGTTGCCAATACTACAAAATGTAACTAACAAGTAAGAAAAACAGCTATTATGCAGCCAACTGGTCTAAGATGTTGGACATTATGGGGGAACTAACTTGATGTGTGTAAATCCTAATAGAGTTCTCATATCCATTATGGAAGAGGTAGCCACCTATGGAACAGAGGATGAATGAATCTCCATCAGTGTAACTATGACAAAAAAAGGCATCATTGGAGTTTATCCATAGCCTACAATGTCTTCATCACATGGAGATCAATTCATCAAACTTGCAATGAATGATAAGAGTAAATAGTATTATTTTAGGAGGTGACAAATCAAAGATAAACATGAACAGATCTGGCTAATATTATCTTAAACTTCAATGAGAAATGTATAGAATGAGATGAGAAACTACAGATCTTTTCAGCACATAAACTCGAAAATAATATAAAACCTGGGAAACAACAAATTTCAGCTGAGACATCACATAAACTCTATCAGTGTAACTATGACAATAAAGCTTCATCGGAGTATATCCATAGCTTATGCAGTTTTTCATCATTTAGAGATCAATGAACCACTTCAAAAAGTAAATTATAAATAATCTAATTTTCTTTCAGATTTGAATAAGCTGATCTTAAACCTAAGGTACAAGAAAGAAGGACAAAATGTAATAACACAAAAATCTTCTCCTTGCATACAGCATATGAAATTATGAATAGTACATATGATTGATTACCTTCTTTCCTGGCCTTACAAGTCTCAAGGCCACTTCAGCGGCAGTGTTTGCAGCCGCAATGACATCAGCTGCCCGCCCTGTAACTGGACCTTCCTGAAGCACATGTGTATGTGCCACAGCAGCAATGAACCCATCTATATGACAAGCCATATCACTGCAAGAAAACATAAAAAACAACCCATTAACATCAACTTTCCATTAATATTGGAAACCATCGTGTTCATTCTTCAATCATTTATCACAAAATTTAGCTCCAAAAATCTTACATTTTCAATATATCACCTTCTTCCAACACTGTTTCATCACTGGCAAGAGGAGAAAAATGACAGACTGTGTTGTTCACAGATATGCAGGTTGGAAAAGCAACACCTCTCTCAATCTTTCTCTTCACATTCTTGTAAACATTACCGGTTTGTCTTCACACCAAAAAAAAAAACACAAAACAAAAACATTAAGAATCAAACAAGCTAGAAAAAAAACATCAGCTAAACACTAACAGAGCAATTGTATAAGCACACAAAATCCACAGAAAATGATCCTTCCGTTAAACTGCAACACAGAAAAATATAAGCTTACTCTCTAATAAATGAATCCCCTTTCTCACAAAGGTCCACAACCTTAGCCTTTGGTTTACATTCTGAAATAACCAACTTCAGAGCCTCTGTTTCAAAAAATTACAAAAGACTCATTCTTTAACAGATGGAAATCACATAAAAAACACACAAACACAAGAAGAAGAAAAAAACTCAAAGAAACCAATACACAATATAAGAATAGATAATTATAGAGACTCAGAAAGAGTGAGGAACACACTGTTAACAATCTCAGCTGCAGTTTTGTATTTGGTGACAACTTCAGGAGAAGAGAGATCCAACTCCTTCTCCTCCCTTTCATCATCCGACATGGTGGCTCACCTCTGAAAAATCCTCTGTAACTCCTGAAAAAAAACAAAAAAAAACCACCCCAGATGAAAATCGGTAAGAAATAAAAAAAAAAATCAAACTCTATCCAATTGGGTAGTGAAAAAATCCGTGAAATATAAAAATAAAGTGCCGTAGAATCAATAAGAGATGATATAAGGAAGACCCAGATGAAAAAGTTGTGAAATTTAAGGGTTTTGCAGCATCACTCACAGTTGAAGGGTTTGATAGCAGAGTGAAGAAGAAAGAGGGTAGGGTTTAAGAAATGAGTGAATGAGTGAAAGAGGCAAAGTATTTAGAGAACGATGAAGAGGTGGCTCGGTGCAATTAGGGTTACAGCCACAGACAGTTTTGGCTTATATATAGCATTTTTTATTTTTCATTACATAAAATTCTATAACAATTTGCTGTAGGGTTTATCTCTCTACATGTGTCCATGGTTTTCTCTTTTGTTTAATTTTATTCAAGTTAATTAGTTTTTCTAATGTTCAATTTATTTAGTTTACTTAAGATAAACAATAAATTACAGTCACATTTTCCCAAGGTTCGGGAAAATTAAATATTAATTAATTTTTGTCTTCATTTCAAAATCTACAATGAAAACAAAAATTATAAATCAATCTATTTCATGTTACTTTTACTTGCAAATTTGTAAATAATAGATATCTCATAAAATTAAAATAATCAAATGATTTCTTAGAAGTATTATAACTTATTTTTCTCATTTTTTTTCATACTTAATTTATTACTTACAAGTTACAACATGGTTTGGTTCATAATTTAATCATTTTAATTTGAGGACACTACTTATTGCTTACAAATTGTGTACCTCTCATATAACATGAGAATTTGACGGTCGAGAGAGAGATTGGTGTAATTTCTTCAAATTTAAACAAAAATAAATATAATTATCTAAGATAAATTATAATAACATACTGTGAAATTTACTTCCAATCTATTTTTGTTTATTTAGGAGAAACCATTATACCAACTCCCTAAAATATATCATTGTTCATATAAAATAAAAAAGATGACTATAATAATTTTTATGAAGAATGATATAATAATTTCACAGGTTAAAATATTTTTTAAGCAAAATTTTATTAATAAAAATGATTAAAGTATATAAATTTCATCAAACCTTAACCTTCAAGAAGGAGAATATTATTTGTCGTTGGTTTAAAAGGTATTTTGAATTATAGAAAATGTCATGTGTCAAATTCTGACTTCTTCAATTTTCCACTTGATTATTATTTAAAAAGGGAATATTTGCAATTTTGCTATAATTGTTGATCAAATAAGAACTTTTCTAGTAGAAAAAGGTCGATTTGTTATTATTGTTGTTATTGTGATATTTTGCAGATTTATGCATTTTCCCCAAACAAAATTAAATATAGAACAATGCTAGAGGTACAACAAAAAATCAGCTAAGACAGTCAACAAATAGAAATTTGGGTTACAATCACTCAGCCCATTAAAAATATACTTATGATTAAAAGTGTTAATTGGACTATAAAGTGTTAAATGAGCTTTGTTGGCTGTTTTGACTGATTTTTTGTTGTGCCCCAAACATTTGTGTTAAATATATTGATACTTTGACTATTCAGTGCATTCTTTTTAATTTTAGGATCAATATTCGACTGTGAATTGGTATACTAACCTGATATTTTTTACAAATGTCAGCAATTAGAAAAATCAGAGAGTCGTTATATATAGTCATTGACATTGAAGTCAGAGTCAATAAAGTCATTGTAGTAACTTTTATATTTGATAAAATACTCGGACATAGAGTCAACAAAGTGGAGACATTGGAACAATTACGCCAATCTACCATTGACCTAACTCTTCTCATCACCCACCCATTGTCTCTCTCTTCATCACCGACCACACCACCCACCCACCATTGTGTCTCTCCCTGACCACAACGCCATTTGCACCTCAATAATGTTTGAAGTACAACAAAAATACGTCCAACGAACATCTAACGTGTGCTATACATAAGACATGATGTGTGCTATATGTATAACACACGTACATATAACACACATTACGTCTTATGTATAGCACACGTTGGATGCTCGTTAGACGTATTTCTGTTGTACGACAAACATTATTGCTTTGCACCTAAGCCATCACCCAGTCACCCATTATCTCCTTTCCCACATCCTTCCTCCCCTTCATTTATCTCCCTCATCACACAAATCGAACCAGAAAATTGTGTCTCCGCCTCTGTCCTAAATTGTGTTGGCGGTCCTCTTCCTAGGTCGCTCCCTTCGGTCCTCTTCCCTCTATCTTCTAGTTCATCTCTCTTCGCTTATGCTTCTACTACGCCTTCAGATTTAGTTCTCCCTTTGATATGCTCTCTTGCTCTCTGTGTTTCTAAAGTGGTGGTGGTGGTGTCGGCGTTGTCGCGACTGTCAAACATGTGTCAAACATGGAGGTTGGTGACTGGACGGAGATGGAGGCTGGAAGACGGCTATCACTTCTGGTATCTCTATCTCTCTAACTTGCCTTGGACAGAGATAGAGGCTAGAAGGCGGTGACAGAGGCTGGAGGTCCACAACGAAGGTTAGAAGGGTGGCGACGGAGGTTGGTAGGCGACTGCAATGTCCATGGTTGGAGGCTGTAAGGTCAATGGTGGATTTGGGTTAAAAGTAAAGGATGAAGAGGACAAAGCCTTTTCTTCCAACGCGAAGAGGTCGGATTTATTCTTTAGAAACTGGACATAGCCCCTTTACAGATCGGACTTAGCTGGCACTGATCCAAGTTATCTTCTCGGAGCTGTCACCGATCTGGATCTCCTCTAGTTAGCCCTCTAGCTCAGGCCTATTAGGTTTCTGAGATCGCATGTCGACTTCGACATTGTGGATCTCGACCTTCCGTTTCTTTTTTTCTTCTTTCTTTTCGCCTTTCATCTCGTCCTTGATCTTCAGGTTGTTAATATAACACTTCTGAGTTGTGACCTAACATCCCCTCACCGTTATAACATGGCCGTCATCGGTGAGGAATTTCATGAACAAATGGGAATCGACATTGATGCACTAAGCTTGCACAAAGCATATCTCCCCATGATCATGTTGTACGTCTAGTTTATTCTAGCCACTATATGAAGTCAACATCCAGAGTCTTCACTAGTGGCTGGGTACCCATGGTTAGGTACAATGTGATGTATCTATCAAGCTTTATCACATCATAGCCGGAGAATCCCACCAACTCCTTGTCGTACGCCTTCAAGTCAGAATGCTTCAGTCTCATCTCGTAAAACGTCTTTCACGTCAACAATTTCGACGAACTCCCTATGTCGATCAAAACCCTTCTGATTTCCATGTTCCGGGTTACAACTGACATTATTAAGGGATCAGCGTATGTAACACCCCGCTACTTAGGGGTGTCCGTGCGAAGGGTACTGTCCCAACGAACACGCTAACGTATGCATAAACTCTTAAATAAAATGGATTAACTGGAAATAACTGTAAACTGATATCTGTATATAACTATATAACTGTGTAACTGTATAACTGCTGAAAATACTGAAAATATCTGAAACGTAAATAAAAGGTAACCTGCCTCTAAAGTCTGGAGCAACTATTACAACTGGAACTGAAAAGTCTCATAAATCTAATAACTGAAATAAATACAAAAACAATAACTAAAGGGCTCCACGAACAAAGCGGAGCTCACCCAAGATATCAGCTGACACGACCTCTAGTGGATCAACGGCTCCTCGTCGGCGGCGGGATCGTACTCTGAAATATGGTTGATGAGGGGTGAGTCATCGACTCAGTGATGGAGAATATGCATGCAATGCAACATTCATAACACATATATCACGAACTAGCATGTTATCAATGTAACACCCTTGCCTTAAACATATTATTTAATAATTATTAGTTAGAAATTAACAACTAATTATCAATATAATTATTGCGATAATTTTGTATGAGATATCATTATTACGTTTATAACATAATTACATACGTGTATTAAACAATAAAGTGACCCTTTAAGTATCATTAGAGAGAAAAATAGATCAAACCATACTCACCCGATTATTACCAAATTTACCACACCTATTCTACACATTTTTCTTGATCACCCTATATGGAAATATAGACCAATACACCACCCAGAAGCATAAAACACTTACATCTTATTTTTCCTGAAGTATAGGGTAGTACGTGGCATTAACAGAGGAGCCATTTGATCATCCTCTGTTTCCATCCGAAGCCACCACCTACTGTCTCTGACTCCAGCTTGGGACACCACTAGTTTTAGTACGCCACCACCTGCTGATCATCTACAAAGCAAGCTAGCTGTTGTTTTAGTTTCCTTCAGAGGGTGGAAAGCTCTTTCTATAAATATAGAATTATGATCAACGGAATAGCACACGAGAAACACCTCTGTTACACCTATTTTCCCTAGACAGAATTACCAATAGATCATCCCTTCCTTCCGTTTTCAAATTTCTAAGTTCAACCTTAAGGTGAGTTGCTCTGTTCTTCTTCTTTTAATGAAATAGAATCTGATACATGTTATTGTTCATAACTATGCATATAACTCATCCATGTTTAAACTAAACTGATGGTTTTTGGTTTTTACATATGTCTATGATGCTTGCAAATCCAATTTGTATGATTCTTTGAGTGTTGAATCTGATTAATGCGTTAGAATAAGGCATGTTAACTAAAAAGATGAGGAATCTGACTTCAAATTATTTCTTAAACCATATAAAAGTAACTGGTGGTATGTTTATCTGCATGCATATATCAAAGTAAAATATAAACTGGTTTTTAGATGTGTGTGTGACTATTTTCTTTGAGATTTGAATAATTGTTTAACCAATTCTATGATTTCTGGAGCCTTGAGAACGATAAGTGATGATAGGATGACTAAGTAAATAAGATAGAAAGTTACATACCTGGAAATTACTTCACGCACTACGTACATGGAGTAGGCGTTGCGCGCCTGGAAGGAAACAGGCCACACGCTGCCTGCGCACAGGCGCGGGGCGCCGAGGGCGCGCGAGGCGCGGAAGCAGGAAGCGCACGGGCGCGGGGCGCCCAGGGCGCGCAAGGCGCGCGGACGCAGGACGGGTACGGGCGCGGGGCGCCGAGGGCGCGCGAGGCGCAGAAGCAGGAAGCGCACGGGCGCGGGGTGCCCAGGGCGCGCGGACGCAGGACGCGCACGGGCGCGGGGCGCCCAGGGCGCGCAAGGCGCGCGGACGCAGGATGCGCAGAGGCGCGGGGCACGGGAGGCGCAGGACGCGTAGGGCGCGAGGCGCGCTGGGAGCGCAGGGCGCGGGCGTGCGAGGCACGCAGGGCGCTGGGAATCGCGCGGTCGTGGCCTGCCATGCGCTGCGTCGATTCCTAGTGCACCGAAACTAGACCAATTTCTCTAATTTATTTTTATGACCAATAAACTACGAAATATTTTTATAATTATTTCTTAAGACTAGTAGCAGTATTATTAAATATACAGAACAAGACAATACGAGTTTATATATATGTAGCTATGTGCTGTGAGAACTGAAAAGCTTATAACTAAATCAAATATAATTACTATTGCTATGCAACGATATTACTATTCAATAGTATTACCGGTTGATCAAGATGTCTGCTACTATATATTTAATCTGTAAATTAAAGTGATAATGTGAAATGGTAATGCTAGTGTATAAGACTGTACTCATGCATGATGGTTGTACTGTTCTTGAGATTGTATTATGAATTGCATGAACGACTCGGTGGAATTCCTGGAATTGTCCGGATGAGTACCCGAGGATGCTACAAGTGTTTGTTAAACTGTATAATTATAACTCTGCTCGTTATATCCGTTCAATTGAATTTCTGGTTAGCTTGGATTCAGCCATCTAATCGACTAGATGGTGGTGCATTGGACCTACGGGACATGTGGACTAGATGGCAGAGGATTCTTTGACACGAGACACCTCCGAATCAAGGAACCTTTAAAGTTTAGGCGAGAACGGAGC
Source organism: Aeschynomene evenia (assembly GCA_013621005.1). Classification (NCBI taxonomy): domain Eukaryota; kingdom Viridiplantae; phylum Streptophyta; class Magnoliopsida; order Fabales; family Fabaceae; genus Aeschynomene; species Aeschynomene evenia. The sequence continues at coordinate 31,279,854 of CM024268.1, read as the reverse complement.
TGTGGTCAAGGTCAAGACTTCCCGGTCTAGGACTCAGAGCATATTTGAGGGACACATAGTCCCGACTTGCATATGATACCACGGCCGGGCCGTGATGCCGAATTGTGTTATCCGAGGAGTTAGAGTTTCCATGGCTGGGCCATGATGCCGGACTTCCAATCCGAGGATTTTTGTGACCGGATACACATTCGAGGGTTATAGTGTACACTTACATGAAAAATGGAGAAACTGCTAACCTTCAATTCAACGAACGAAGAAATATCGAATGTGAGGCATGGACCAGTGGACTCGTAGTACGGCCTATGAGGAAATTGTGAAACCAACCTTATAGTTGATATTTACGTAGGTTGCTAGAAATGCGAGAACCTAGTGAAAACGTAGACTCCCTTAGAAACGGATCCTTAAGATGTTTGATCAATCAAGGTAAGGACTCATAGATTTGGAACTAATGCCACCTTTTGAAAAGAAAGAGTATTACTTTATTTGACTAGAATTGTCATACGAGCACGTTGATCCGTGTGCTTTACGCAACTCACTAAGACTCTCGAGTCTTACCCTCTCTTTCTTTCGTATGTCAAATTCTAGATGGGTCAGCTTCCACCCCCTCCACGTAGACCTTATGTTTTTGGACTCTCTACGTACGACCCAGAGACCGGCTTGATTTCGGTTACGCACCACGTCCCTGGTACCACACAGTTCTTCTTACCGGATCTCACACGAAGATTCCCAGCCCCTCGACATGACGCAGCTCCAGCTCAGGCAGCATCTCCACCACCACCACCAGCAGCGGAGGAGGACCCAGTCGAGGCAGAGGATTCAGACCCAGAGGAGGAACCTGAACCTGATTATGTACCTAGCGAGCCTGGAGCAGATTCATCAGAGGAGGAGGATCCTGAAGAAGATATACTAGAGGGTGAGGAGCAGCAGTAGACAGTCAAGCGGTCGTATAGTGGAGATTTCTTTTGTTTAATAGTTAGTCGCCTCATTTTGAGTTGTACCACTGAGTAAGCGACAACGCTCCTCAGTGTAGGTTGAGATTTTGATTCTGTACATGCACTTTCATCAGATATTGGTCCAATTCAGTATACAGAGGGCCATTTATGTACACATATATTACCTTTATGTCTTGGTTATGTTTCTATTATCATATAAGTATTCCCAGTACATGGTTTATTATATTAGAAACCTAATGTCATGGCTTGTTGAGTTTTACCCCGTTTACTATATCCCTATTCTGTATAGGTATATAAAAAAAAAAGGTGATGTTCCGAGTTGTAAATCTTAACCATGGCAAGGTTGATAAATCGGGATGTTACAATCAATCATACAAACAATATCTTGTCTAGCTGTCACACTAAAGTCTGCATACCAAGCCTCTGTACTGTATACTCTATCTGTAGTCTGTCACCCAGAGCTCAACATGGGAAGTGTTCAATCTGACTCAGCGCGCGGCATGAGTTTAACTCATATCTGACCCTCGTGGGGTGTATCTGGATCTGTAACCAAACCGTTTGATAACCGGGATCGGAACGTACTTGGCGGGCTCGAGCAACTCACCGCTAATTAGTAAACCATAGTAAGATACCGGGACTGACCACCGGCCATAGCGTCTGACGTATACTAATCAGGGGCGGCGTAACTATTCTAGATAGTCAGCACATAACTCGCTCAAACAATCATACATGTCATAATTCTGCTATTAGTCTATTTATCTGTCTTATATCGCATGTTATATCATAAAGCAGTAAACAGCCAACCAATCAGCACTTCACATACATAGCATGAAAACATAAGTCTTTCCTATTCTACTCTAACCACCTAACATGTTACTAATTCTACTACTACTCTACATACAAACACATGCATAATAACTGTATTAATATCTTTCCTAATTATCTAATTATCAAACATAAATATATGCTATAAATGCTAAACTACATGCAAGACCTCCACTCACCTGGATAATCCTAACTCTGAGAAGTACCGTCAGCTCCGACTCCAGCCAGCGGCACTGCGTTCGCACCTGAAGTGCAAAAAGGACTCATTAAGACCCCTGAAGAAAAGAAAAGCGAAAACTTGAACTGCTGCTGCGTCACGTCATCACTAGCGAGGTACTGCCTCTCGCTAGCGAGGGGTCGGTCGCTGGCGAGCTCCTCCTGCTCGCTAGCGACCCTCACGCAGAAAAGGGACAAAACTGACTTTTCACTCACCGTCGAGAATTTGCTCAAGCAGAGTATCCCCAAGACGTCGAAACCTCACTCCGACAGAGTTCCTTTACCGAAAAAGGAACGCCCAAAAGCACTGCTCTTAAAAGGCGTGAGAATGAGGTGTGAAGAAAAGGACTCAACTACTACTCATATATATAGGTGAGGGGGACAGGTTGACATCATGTTGTGTCCGATGTGGGACTTCGGACGGTCGCTAGTGACTCGTCACTGGCGACTCACAGGTGGTCGCTGGCGACCAACTGATCGCTAGCGATAGCTGACTGCTCGCTAGCGAGCCCCCTCTGACAGCAACCTGCTGACGTGTTTCTGACGCGTCCTAAAGAGAGTCTTTCCTAAGGGACACTGTGATACGGGGTATCACAGCGTAATAGGCCACTACTCCGAGGTTATCAAGGTCGGAGAAGGTGAGTGGCACCAAGGCTTTCTTCGATGCCTTTAATGCCGACTCGCCTTTGTCGATGCTCATTCTTTCTTTGAGTGCCCTCTTTTTTGCTGCTACCGAGGACCCTCCTCCCGTGAAGCCTTCTGAGATGATGTGAATTGTCTTCACCACCATGGAGTTGCTCCGTGGTTCTTCTTCTTCGTTGGATCTCCGACATCTCAGATTTTGTTTCTCTTCCCTTGGGCTGCCTTCCCATTTTTGCTGTGGCCATCTATGTTCGGCGAATAAACTTCACTAACTTCCCGGCTAAGATCAGCTCCTCAATAACATCTCGTAGGTTATAAGAATCCTTACTCGTTTGTTATTGTTCCTGAATGAGGAGGGAGTAATATTATCAGGTAACAATTATCCATCCTAAATGTTATACCTAGTGATTTTCTGATTTTGTTCTTTTAAAAGAAAAAACATATAGCTGCAGAGTGCAGAGAATTACGACTTTTTACTAGAGTGCCATCATTTGTTTCTAGCTAGGTCAGGCGGCATACATATTATAGAAATTGCAGCTTTTTTTCAAGTATAGTATAACATTAATGTTTTGTGCAGATAATACTGGATACGTTGATTCTATAGTACAGAAAATTTAGTAAAATATTGGTATTGCAATGTTGTGTAAAGCATACGAAGGCAACACACCTCGAGATTACATTTAGTTTGTTAAATGGCGTTAGTTTTTTGGATTCCTGTTATTTATTGTTTCTATCATTCTTTTATTTTCATTCTTTTTTCTTCAAGCAAATTACAAGGAAAAGACATGTTACTCAAGTAAAGACCAAACTATAAGACATTAGTCTGAAGAAGAGTCAACACTGTAGAAGCTCATACATTTATTTTGTTTACTTTTTTTTCATTATTAATGCATATTCTTTTGAAAAAAGCTTGATCAATCAATCCAATTTTTCTTCAAGACTCATCAGAAATCATAGATCTAGTTCTAAAGCACTAGAATACAGATTTAATATTTTGATTATCGACATTTCAATTTGAATTCCTTGATTATTCTCAAATATACACACATTAAATATAAAAATTGCACACACCAGATATACAGAAATACGCAAATCAAATATATATAATTGCACACATCAAATATACAGAAATATATACAAAAATATATATAATTGTACACACATAAAATATAAAAATGCAAATATCAAATATGAAAAAACAACTTTAACATGTAATGTGTATAGTAAACGATGTTTGTATATTAAAAGTGCACACATTAATTTTTGTACTATGTCGATAAATTATACCATGGATAAAATTAATAAATAAATTTTGTGGTACTCTAGTCAAACTACTTTTATATTGTGACGTGTATCTAATGGAATTTCTTCATGAAGGGAAAAGGCCCAAGTATTAAACGCCCTCTCCCATTTTATACGTTTTTTATTTGTAACTATGTACAAAGATGCACACTTCGACCCACATCCCATTGTCCATATTTAGTATTGACTTTTATTTTCTGCTTAAAATTACAAAAGTAATTAGAATCTTATCTGTAATATATAATAGTTGTTGGATTAAATATAATAATAGAACTTATCTATTTATTAAAGATTTATTAATTATATTAAGTCATTTCAATATTTTTTTAAATAAAATTTTGGATGATAGGCAATTTTTCTTACTAGAGTTACTAGTTTCTACATACGTGAAATTGTTTTTCGTAATAATGAATGTAACTATATTTCTACTAGTAAGATATTTTTAACTTGGTTCTTAATAGAATTGTCACCGTGTGTTCTATATTTAATAAGGAAAAAATTAGATAAGGTAATTATTGGAAAGGTTTGGTTATGCACCAAGATAAAAAAATTAAAAGGATTTTGTTATGCACCAAGATATAAAAAAAGAACTGGTTATGGGATGTTTAATATTATCTTTTAACTAGGAATCTTCTGTAATAACATTAAAAAAATGAATATAATCTCATATTATAATAATTAACAATTGATGTACGCTTCCGAGCCTATAACTATAAGTATTAGTCTATATATTTTGTAAATTTTTATTTGAATTCTAAAAATTAGTCACTCAAATTAGAATCGAACCGAAATGGTCCGGTCAAATCGGACCAGCCACTCAATTATCCGATCAATTCATTCGATTAATACCGTAAAATACAAAGTTATCAAATCTTCAATTTTCCTAAAAATAATACAATCACTGTCTCTATATATAGCATTTAATATGTTTGGTTACATGTACATTACCTCAAACTGCATTTAAGAATTTCCCTTCTAGATAAAAAGAAAAAAGGAATTGATTATTTTCATCAATTACTCAAACATTCAGATTAAAAGGTTCCTATCGATTTTTGTCATAAATATATAGATTCGAAATCAAAATAAGCAATAAATTTGTCCCTAACCAATACAAATGTTATGTCCCTAGATTATTTTTGCTGTTTGAATAAGGACATGAGATAGTAACAGACAAAACAGAACACAACTCTTGAAACTCTTGAGAGTAACAGTACTCGTGGGAAACAGAATTTGAAAGTCCTCATCATCTTTCTCGAAATTCTTTTAGAGTTAATAACTGAATGGATCAAAAGTGTTAATTTTGAGCAACAAAATAGTCAAAATATGCAACAAGTGCAAGCATCCCAACACACAAGACCAGTGTGATCAAAGCAATGGTGAGTGAAATGAAGCTCAGACCCAGAACCAAAACAGCACTTCCCAGCACAACCATGGCATATGTTATGATTGGAAGAAACATGATTCTGTTATAGTGCTGAAGAATTGTCCCAATCATTCCCAAGAATGAGTATAAGAGAATGACCAAACACAGTGACATCATCAGCACATTCTGTTCTTTCAACAACGATTTCCCTGTGTTTGAGGTTGTTGCTGCGATCAAGGCAATGGACAATGCTATGTATTTGCAAATAATCTCTGCCAATTCCTTGAAAAGAGTCGCCATTTGGTTCCTAAGAACAGCCATTATGAGAAAAATAGAGCAAAACAGTACACAGAAATTAAAAAACAGTGCGTGAGTAAAACAGAGCAAAACAGAGCATATAGTGAAAGGAGTAAAAACAGAGCATGAGGGAAATTGAAGCATGTTAAAGAAGAAAAATGGTGAATTGAATTCAATAGAATCACCTCAAAACAAGGTTTAAGGTTTATATTGAAGAGCATAAAAATATTTATACATTATAGTCTATAGTTACTAACCTCAATGAAATGAAATGAAATGAGAGGATGTTTGGCTCTGTATTTGTTTCTGCTTTCTTAGTTTTGTACTTTATAAGAAGGAATAGCATATTTTCTGGTTCAGAGTGAGGCATCCCTTTTCATAGCGGTATTTGCATGAAAGAAAGAAAAAATATAAGAAGAAAAGGCGAAGTATTAAACGCGTTTTATACGTACTTTATTATGTCACTATCATCAAGTATAGTTTATACTTTATTAACTTCTTATTTTCCTATATGTGTTGTTTCGGAGGAAATGCTTATTTTATTTGAAGACCATTTACTTTAATGTTATGTCATTTTAATCTGCATGTTTTATTAGAACATCCAATCTATATCTATATCTATATAATATTGTAAAAGACAGGTAATGGTTGATTACCAATTTGCCCATTAATTGAGTTTCTATAAATATGACACGTTTGCAATTTTAGGTATCTTTTATTTTTATTCTTTCAAGATATTTACAAATCTTTAATGTATCTTTTAAATATTAATATCCAATATGTATCTTTTATTTTATTTAGAATAATTGATTTTATGCATAAAATATTTGAAAATGATAATATTTAATTTGGAAATGTCTAATCAAATTTCATAATATAAATTTGAAAAATCTTATTTCGAAATATATATGATAAAATCTTCTTTATATAAATTTTCTATTTATGTTCACATTATAAAAAATCTTCTTTCAGATTCTTTTCTTTGTTTATAGCATTTGATTTTAAATTAAGGTCAAATCATCTATATCTATATATCTTTCCACCTTCTCAACCCTTTCAACTTCATTTTTTTTCTCTTCCTCTCTTATTTTGTCATCTCTATTTCTTGCTCTTTTTTTCTTTCTTATTTCATTTTTTTCATCTACCTTCTTAGTCATCCTTCATTTTTTTTTATTTTTTAATTTATTTTTAATTCTTCTTCTTTCATTTTCTATTCTTCATCTTTCTTCTATATTTTTTTATTGTTTCATTTTTCTCCTCATTTTCTATTCTTCATAATTTGATATTTGACATGATTGATTAACTGTCTCACAGGAAATGTAAAACATAAATAATGAACATGTTTTTTTAAAAGAGAATAATTACGAATTATTAGTAATTATTAATGTTTGATAATTAGTGATATTTGAATATTTTACCTGTAATTTAATGATTTTTAGTGATTGATAATTAGTGAATATTTTAGAGAATTTTAGTGATTGATATTACATATTTTTAATATTTTTTGTTAATTAGGAATAATTATGAACATGAATTAGTAATTTTTAATATTTTTATTGATTGTTGGACGGGAATAGATATGAATAATTAGTAATTATTAATGATTGATAATTATTAGTTTTGAAATATTTTCTTTGATTTTGGTAGTTTGTAGTGATTGATAATCTGTAAATTATGATTATTTTTTGTTGATTATTGAAAGAGAATAATTATAAATATTTTATGAATACAAATTTGATATTGAAAAAGATAAAAACTAATTATGTGATTGAATAATTTTATTTGTATCCACTAATATAATAATAATTTCATTGTGTATTTTTATTGTTATATTTACAAAATAAATTTATGAATAACATATTTTCATTTAACTTCATTTTATACAAATATTTTTTTCATTAATTATTTAATATCTTAAACGTAAAATTTGATATAATCCCCGTGCATCGAACGGGTACAAGACTAGTTTATTATTAAAAAAATAAAATTGGTGATTTTTATCCTTACGTTTAAGGATGATTATGTGAATGTATCCTTTATGTGTCAAAATATCATGTTTTTACACTATTACTAGAGTTACTAGGTTCTCTACAAAGGTGAAATCACGATTTCATAAGAATGAAACTAACAATAATTTTATCATCATCTTTATTTAAAGTTTTACTAATGAGTATTCTAAATTTTTTTTAAGCAGCTAAACATGAAAATATTTATAGTTCATTATATCTAAGAGTTTAATTTCTATACACTAACACTAAAGAAAAATTATTAGGTGCAATGGGAGCAAATGACTTGCACAATTTATTTTATGCCAAATCATTAGTGAAATCCATCAAAATTTAATTTTAACCAAACCAAAATTAAACTTAATCAATTCTCCCTATTTTTTAATATTTTCTAAAAAAATAAACACATTACCATTATCTCTCACACTGTACACTAAGCCACCACCACTGAGGTTACATTTAAACTTTGATTTCACATAAATTAAATGATACAGAACAAATGAATTATTTATTCTCAGAATACCTAATAATTTTTCATTGAATCAACTCAAGAGTTAAGAAGTCGAAGAAATATCCATTTAATAAAATAAAATAACTCAAATTATAATACTTAGCTTATGGACTCAATGAGTCTGAATAAAGAGCTTAAGTAAATCCTAAGTAACATCTAAAAAAGTTATTTTATATTTGAAAGTAAAATAATATAAATGCTTATATTGATTTATAGTAGTAATTTTTAGAAAATTGTAAAGATTTTTTTGAAAAAGTTAAATTTTTTAACTTTCCAATAAACACTTAAAATATCATTTTAAAAACTAAAAATTACACTAAAATTAATCCAAACTTTAGTATAATCACTTATAACTCATATAAAGTTATAAAAATACTCATAAATAATACTTACTATCTAAACAAACCCTCAACATGAAAGCCTAGCCTTTGCCTCCCAAGTCCCAAGCTCTGCGGCTCTGGCCACGCACCCATCCTCTGCCTTCCAAGCTCCCAGTCACCCCTCTTACCTCCTCAGCCTGGAAGCGCTGCACAGCTCGGGCATCAGCCTTTCACCGACTCGGCCGCGCCTTGTGCCTCGCCTCAGGTCGCGCATCAGCTCTCCCTGGCCTCACAGCTCGCACCTCGCCTTGGCTCGCAACTCGGTCGCGCCCTGTTCCTCGCCTCAGGTCGCGCATCTTCTCTCCCTCGGGCAGCTCGCCGTCGCCTCGCCTCCCCTCGCCGTCGAAGGAGCTCCTGGGTAACTGAGGTAAGTTTTGTTTAGTTGTTTAACATAATTTTTTTTAAATGTTCATAATTTTCTGGATTTGTTGTGATTGTGATTGTGGTTGTGATTATGATTGTGATTGTGGATTTGTTGTTGAATTATATTTTAGAAATTTTCAATTTTTTTATAATTTTCATGATTTTATTTTAAATGTTCATAATTTTCTTTTTGAATTTTTATTTTTTTCTTAATTTTTTTTAAAAAAAACGCACAGTGATTCCCTGCGGGGACCTGCGGGAAACGGGGAGAGGGGAAAAAAATTTCAGAGCATTAAATGCTTAATAAAGTTTATATACAGAACAGAGAATGGGAGAACTCAGGGAGAATGGCTTAATGATCTGATTCTCATTAATCAGAAAATGGCTATTTACAAAGTTTATATACACTACAGTTAACCATGGTTAGCTAACTAAACTAGAGTTATATAATTAACTCTACATCTAACAGAAACAACAGAAACTAACTGAAGTTGAGAAATGAGACTAATGCACACGTGATAAATATAAGTGTTAACCATCACTTTAGTCCCTCACATTGCATAGTTGTTTCATTTTAGTCCTTCACTTTACTTTTTGTTCAATTTAGTCCCTCACATTGCATTATGTGATTCACTTTAGTTTTCCGTTAATACTCCGTTATTACTAACTTGGTTATTGCTTTGCTGATATGTACTGTTAAATGTCAAGTGGCAAATGACATGTCCAACCAAAGTGAGTAGTTCGATTTAGTCATTCACATTACACTATTTGTATCAAATTAGTGAATCACGAAATGCAATATGAAGGACTAAATCGAACAAAAAGTAAAGTGGAGGACTAAAGTGAATCACGAAATGCAACGTGAGGGACTAAATCGAACAAAAAGTAAAGTGGAAGACTAAAGTGTAACAGATATGCAATGTGAGGGACTAAAATGATGGTTAACTCTAAATATAAACTAAACTAGCTCCAATAGGTGACATGGCTATCAACAATGGTATGTTTTCTATCTCTTATTTTAACGTCTGTTGTAGATTCCGGTACACCAATTTGTGTGGCTTCGAGCTCCACTATTCTTGTGAATGTCCGAATATGCGGTGCTTCGTTTTGTTGCAATAGTTCTGTTAATTCTTTTTATGGGTTTGTTGTTGACTGTGGAGGAATTTAATTTCAATATCTCGATTAGATTTGTGTCTTTGAGATTCAGCTTTAGTTTTGTAACCTTGCTCCATCTAATTGTTGTTTTCTCATTATTCGAATGTGTGATTTATTAGAGAATTGAAATTTTAGGAGAGTGAAACCATGATGGCATGCTTTCATTCTTTAGATCTTCACTTGTTAATGCTGCTTTGTCTAATTTGCTGTTATGACTAGGTAGCAAGAGGGTGATCCTAGTGGGGATTTTTCCTTTTAATTGTTGGTTTGGTATTTTCAAAAAGACTTACAAATTGGCTTAAAAAATAATGGAGAGTATTAAATGCAAGGTTATAAAAGTTGAGATGAAGATTAAAAGTATAAAAATAAATTTTGAGGAAGGCATAATAAGCGACTTGATAAATGTTATAATTTGCCATTTGCCCTGACATGTCACTCAAGTAATTCAATTGTTGATAGGGTATTGACTATGAGGACTTGAATGGAAATGTAAATATATCCACAAAAGTTACATGTATTTTATCAAATTTAATAAATAAATATTGTATTTAACAATAGTTAAACTTTTTTTTATGTTAAAATGGAACAGAACAATAAAAAAATCATAATTGCATCCATGTTATGCTGGACCAGTACAAAGGAGATCCCATATATATCATATGTTATCCTTTTTATTTTAGGTCAAACTAAGGCTATGTTTGTATGCACACTATCTCAGGCCCATTTACGTTTAAATACAAAATAATGATTAATGGAAGTCACAAAAATACATAAGCCAATTTCTCGATCTCACTCAGTCGCGCTGGCAGTGCCTCCGCCGCTGACCTTGGCCATAGTCTGCTCTGAGCCGCTGTTGCCAGTCTCTCTCATTTCATTCCGTTGTTAGTTCTAGGACATTCTTCATTAACTATACCTGATACTTCTTGTTATTGAGTTTTCCTTTCACTGTTTCTTAATTCTTATTGTTATCACCGGTAGATTTTATGTTCTTTTTTTTGGGATGAAACATTAGGGATATACTATTTCCCACTCTATGCATATCTGCTCTGATTTTTTAATTAATTATTCTCTTTGTCTCAATCCTTACTTATTATTCCCTTCATTGCTGGTAGTAAATAGTGGTTCAGTTTGGGGGAAGAAGGAGAAATACAAAAAATTACAAAAAAGAAAAATGTTTTTCCACATAGTGTTGGAGCGAAACATGCAGCTTCATCCTCGTTACTTTGGGCGTAACCTTCGGGATAACCTTGTTTCCAAGCTCATGAAAGATGTGGAAGGCACTTGCAGGTTATTCATTCTTTCATTCTCCCATGATAACATCCTTTTCAGTATTCTATTGTTTTTCTCTAGATAATGAATTTGAAGGTATGTTACATTTGGATTTGTCTATGCAGTGGTCGACATGGATTTGTAGTGGCTGTTACAGGAATAGAAAACATTGGAAAAGGGTTGATTCGGGATGGGACTGGGTTTGTCACGTTCCCTGTTAAGTACCAATGTGTTGTCTTCAGACCTTTTAAAGGCGAAATCTTAGAAGCTGTTGTTACCATGGTCAACAAGGTTTGCACCAACCCTTTGTTGTTCTAACACTAATTTGTGGAAATGGTTGTTTATAATTGTCATGTTCTATTATTATATGTACAGATGGGTTTTTTTGCTGAGGCTGGTCCTGTGCAAATCTTTGTTTCAAACCATGTAAGTATTTTTTTCTTTGTTTTGAATGTTAAAATCATGCTCATCGTTCATTATTTTCCATTGGAATGCCCTGGAAGTAATTGGCTATGTCAGTATTAATTTATGAGGTTCCGAAAGAAATATATTGGAGGTAGAGTTTGTTTATAACTAGGCCAATTGAAATTCTAAATCAAGATGGGCTCTCTTAACTTTATCATACATCTCAGACCATTCAAAGTTTCAGATCTGGAATGAAGTTTTGAATACCCAGGAGTAGTTTCCACTTTCCACTGGTTTTTTTGTTTATGAAAAAGAAGTTCAAGATAGTATATGTCATCACTTGGCAGCTGGAGATGCGTCAACTCGAACATTCTAATGATTTCTGTGTTACCTCTTTTTCTTCCTCAGTTGATTCCAGATGATATGGAGTTCCAGTCTGGAGACATGCCAAATTATACTACTTCAGATGGTTCTGTAAGTATATTCATTATTTCTCCTTTGTAAATGGGGAAATTGTTTTAGTGTTATTTTGGGCTATGCTTTTGCACTAATCAGTTGATCTTTTGCAGGTTAAGATTCAAAAAGATAGTGAAGTGAGGCTGAAGATTATTGGAACTCGAGTGGATGCAACTGAAATTGTATGCCTTTACATATTTATTCTTTTATTACTTTCTGTGAAAACCATATTTATTCCTCAGCTTTATGCTAAATTATGTTTTGAGAAATTAAAATCAAAGTCTGGGATATGAATATGGCTTTTGTTTCTCTTCAGATTAAATTGTTTTGGTTATGTTGATTATATATTTTAGCTCCTGTACTTGCAATTTTAAGATTCAGAACACTCACTTGTTGTATGAGATGTGTGAATTTAGGCTCGTTCCCTAGGCACTTTGAATAGTTAACTCTTGATTGATACCACTGTATAGTAGATACAGAATATTTATTTGGTTTGAGGTTCTAATACTTGTCTTGCTTAACCCGCTGTTTTTATTTTTGGCAGTTCTGCATTGGTACCATCAAAGATGATTTCTTGGGTGTGATCAACGATCCTGCAACAGCTTAAATGCACCTTTCTGTATCCATGTATAGTATATAGTTTGCATGACATGATTTATTTGACATGAAATCTTTCAATTATCTTCTTGTTGTAGCATTGCTGAAAAATACTAGGTTTACAATGGATTTACTCTTCCAAATTTTCTCTCTGATTCTGCTATGTTTCAAGGCTAATCTATGTGTATTATTCAAATAGTACTGAGCAATCTCTTAGACAGCAACCCAAAAAATTTCCGAGTGTGAACTACCATTTTGGGTTTTGAAAGATAAATGACACAAAAATATATTACAAATATATATCTCTGGAAAGAATTATGCTTCACAGGATGAATAGTAATTCGTGAAGTGAAGTACTAAATCCAACAACAGAGAAAAAGAAGATACTGTGTTTGGTGGGAAGGTGTTTTTCTCTTTTTCTAGCTCTTAAAAGACCCCTTTTCTTCTGATTGGTTATTTTCAATTTCGTGACATATTTGAACATATATGTTTCGAGCATTGCTGGTTTCGAGCATTGATTTGTTTCTTGATATAATATTTCTCTTTGAATTATCTTTTCTTGATCCAATTCAAATTCTTGATCCCACATCGTAGAAAGATACTTGTGGCACCTGCCATATCAGCTGCCATTTACATACAACAAATCTGGTTTTGACCTTTTGGTTTTGCCTGCACTCGTCAGTTTCTTGGATATAGTACTAGTAGTCCCATCACTAGGCCTAAGGTTGTGCCTGTACTCAATTGTCACTCAAAAAGAGTAGTGTTAATATAGATTTGGGTTCACAGTGAACCTTACACATGGTAACATATCAACAATTCAAGACATAATTAAAATTTATAACTATAATAATATTATGAAACTCATGGTTGATATGTTGTTACATGTAGGGTTCACTGTAAACTCGAGTCTATATTATCATTTTCGGTTCAAAAACTTCAACCTCAGCTTGGGGTTCATGTGATCCCTCTCAAATGCAAATGCCAATTGGTCTCTTGGGTTAAAAGCCTCCAACTCATTGAATATGAGACATGACAAGAGGTTGCTGCCTAGTCCATGCTTCCTCAGGATCAGAGGTACATCTGCAAAAACATGCAACTACAAGGATCAGAAGTAATAACTAACACAAGCAGACCCAAAGAGAAAAATACACACTAATGCATGCATGCATGTGAGTATAATTATAATAACCATCTTGGTTTAAAAATTAAGTTGCACCATGATTTTACAGAAATATTATTATTAATTGGTAGTAGAATGTTATGCAAAACCTTGACAGATAATTTGGTTTTTGTTTTTTTCAAGCATAAGCTATCTCAAGTTACATTATTGAGGTTAGTGAAGTTTGTTGTCCAAATCTTAAAATAGCAATATAGCATATTAATATATAAGAAAAAGCAATAATACATAGTTACCTGAGACAAATATAACAAGTGAATGAATCAGCAACAATGGATCAACCATTAGTTGCAGCTTTGCATCTATCCAAATGCTGAATTGAGAATTTGGGAAAAGTCTATGGACTAAATATTTTGGTATAACCTCATTCATTGCCGGGTTCTGATACAAGTCCTCCTTTGAAACCTTCACAATCCTCCATACACCTATCTTGTACTCACTTGATTTTGTTGGGAATCAATCCATGGTGTTCTAGCCCTTTGAGGGTTACATCATCTAAGAACATGAAGAAGCATACATTTTCTAGTGTTTTGGAACCAAGGTCCCTCGGTTGCCGGATTTTGTCATGATCATTGAAGATTGCTGAAACTACAGCTACACTCACACACTTCTCCATGGCAATTCTATCTGCATCCCGAACTAAGAAGCACGGACACAGGGCACGATACGGACACGAACACGGAGACACACTAAAGGATACAAACACGACATATATATGAATATATGATAAATATTTTTTAGTAAAACTTCTCTTACTTTTGGTTAAAAATACATATTTAATTTAAGTTTTTTTGAGTCAAATAAATTTAGGTTGGATTTGATCTTAAGTTTCTTCATAAAGTATGAAAATATCAAAAAAGGAAAAAAATGTGTCATGTCCACAATGTACCGACTTGTATCTATAGTGTGTCACGACGTGTCCGATGCGTGTCAGACATCGTCCACCGTGAGTACAACGCATGACACGCCTTAACATCGGTGTGTTCGTGCTTCCTAGATCCTAAAGCAAAAGACACAATATGTGCCAGATTATCATGTGGAATCAAGATACTAAAGAGCATGGAGGAGGATGTTGAATTCCCTGTGAAATAAACTAAATGACCTCCAAAATGTAAGCAAATTCTGGAATCACTAATTTTCAATACCCTAATTTAAGTGGCAATAACTTAACAATGCACTAATGCAGATAAAAGAAGGGAGCAGGATCTGGCCAGAATCACTGATTAGAAACTTCTTAAGAAACCCACATGGAACTTCTCTGCTATCATTTCTGTGATCAAAATAAGAAAACCTCAAATATGTGCTGAGATTCCCACCAAAAGTATCAGCATTCCCCTGCATATATCCCACAATCCTTGAAGAAGGTGAAGACTTCTTTTGGAAATGCTGAATTTCCTTCAAAACATCCCAATAATCTAAACACGAAAACCAAAACCCATTAGCCCAAAGACAATACCTTTATTTTGTAAACAAGAAAAAATCAACATCTTTTTTGAGGTGGGAATGTGGAATCATAAAATGCTGGACCAGTACAAAGGAGATCCCATACATATCATATGTTATCCTTTTTATCTTGGGTCAAACTATGGCTATGTTTGTATGCACTCTATCTCAGGCCCATTTAGGTTTAAATCTCTTACTTATATATAGAGAATATAGAAAAAATAGTTATTTTTTGTCTCTCCATATTAATGTTAAAAAACACTAATAATATTGTATTTCATCTTGCAAAAAGCAGTTTCCAAATCACCAAAATAAATAAAAATCAGTTTCCAAATCACCAAAATAAATAAAAAGCAGTTTCCAAATCACCAAAATAAATAAAAAGCAGTTTTCATTGTTTCTTTACTCAACCAACAACAGTTTACAAAAGTGACTAATAACACCATGCTTTAATAAACCAATCCTATGACACACAATACTTAATCCTTTCACTGTTTCTTAATTCTTATTGTTATCACCGATAGACTTTTATGTTCTTTTTTTCTTGGATGAAAAATTAGGGATATACTATTTCCCACTCTATGCATATCTGCTCTGATTTTTTTTAATTAATTATTCTCTTTGTCTCAATTCTTACTTATTATTCTCTTCATCGCTGGTATAAAATAGTGGTTCAATTTTGGGGAAGAAGGAGAAATACAAAAGATTACTAAAAAGAAAAATGTTTTTCCAAGCTCATGAAAGATGTGGAAGGCACTTGCAGGTTATTCATTCTTTCATTCTCCGATTATAACATCCTTTTTCAGTATTTCTATTGTTTTTCTCTAGATAATGAACTTGAAGATATGTTACATTTGGATTTGTCTATGCAGTGGTTGACATGGATTTGTAGTGGATGTTACAGAAATAGAAAACATTGGAAAAGGGTTGATTCGGGGTGGGACTGGGGTTGTCACGTTCCCTGTTAAGTACCAATGTGTTGTCTTCAGACCTTTTGTTAGAACCAGCTCTTCGAGTTAGGGAGAGAAACTCCATATTGAATCTATCTGTACATATTGAAATATTATATGTATAGATAGATTCTGTTTTGAGAAATTAAAATTAAAGTCTGGAATATAAATATGACTTTTGTTTCTCTTCGGATTAAATTGTTTTGGTTATGCTTATTATATATTTTTGCTCCTGTGCTTGCAATTTTAAGATTCAGAACACTCACTTGTTGTATGAGATGTGTGAATTTAGGCTCATAGCCTAGGCACTTTGAATAGTTAACTCTTGATTGATACCACTGCATAGTAGATACAGAAATTATTAGCGAGTGTCGACAAATAATTGCACGAAATTCGAAAAGCAAACACTCACACCAAACATGAAACGACGATGCGTCGTACGATACCTTAAACACATGATCTACACCTCCACCGTTTGAGTCAACTTCTTCAACAACCTCATACACAAGTATATTGTCATTGATTCCCCGTATCCCTTGTTGCACAATTAGCCTTGGCCCGAAACTCCTTCTGAACCTCAGCAAACTTTGATCATGTGTACTCAATCTGGAATTGTTTTTCAATGGACGAGTTAGTAGCAAATGACACAATAGTATGGAAATCATCATCATCGGCCTCTCGTTCCTTATTGGTTTTCCAAGCAAGAAAAATTGTCGAATTGTCTTACAAATTGCTTGAGGTTGCTCCTCGGGGTCAAATATCTCTTCATAAACACATACATTAAGAAAAACTGAGACTTTATAAAAGCTGGAACCCACCTGTGACGTTCCTTAAACAAACCTGCATGCATAAAAAACGAATTCAGAAAAACTCATCTAATGCAAAGAAATGTATACATATTGTATACCATAAAAACCTATTTAAAATGAAATTCATACCATTTAACCATTTTTTTTCTCCCATTTAGTGTCTTTCCAAAAATGCATCTCATTTGCTTTCGAAATCATACACGATCATGGACTGCCACACTATCCGTGTCATCTCAGAAGATATCTCCTTATGGCAACGATAACCTCCAAGCTTTTGAGGTATTTTTTTTTCATAGTGTGCCATATGCACCACCTATGTCGGGTGTTTGGTGAAACTTCCTTTATCACATTTTTCATTGTTTTGCAGTAATCTGTGATGATTCCCAATGGTGGGATCCCTCCCAAGCACATCGTCCATGTCTTGAATAGCTATACAAAAATGTGCCCGTCTCCTCGCACCCTAATAATGCACAACCAAGAAGCACTGACTGTCCATGGTGATTCACCCCCACAAAAATGGCAAATGACATGTCGTACCTGTTTGTTTGGTACGTAGGGTCAAAGCAAACAACGTCACCAAAACATTGACTTGCAGCTCGACTACAAGCATCCGCCCAAAACACATGTTTTATCCTTCTCTGTTCATCCAACATCGTAAAAAAAATTATACTTTGCTCTGTCATCCTAGTAAAATAACCCATCAAACATTCAACGTCCCCTTCTTTCTAAGTCGTTCTGATATTTTTTAGCACATAATTCCGAATGTCCTTCTCATTGAATCCAACTTCTTCGTACCTGATAAAAACCCATTTTACATGATGTTAATAACTCATCTAAAAAACAACAAGAAATCGATTGATATATAACACATAATCTTCATACTCATCGGCTGACTGCACAAGACTTTGATAAGTCTGGTTGGTCCTCACACCAACATTCTCATTTATGTCAATTACCCGTTTAGTCGTTTAGCGTACATGTTGATTACCTGATTTGCAAGATCTTACGAGAGAGGGGCTATCCGCATGAGAGTGTTCGAGCACAATTTTAGTTATTGCAAGGTGCCCTAATTTATCCATAGTAACTGTAATCCTCGCTTGACAACTTGCAACTGAAGTAGGATTTGATCGAATTCACTAACGTTCAAGACTGTCCTTTGTCCATTTTGTGCTCCTAGTCTTGAATGTAAATCCTACTTTCATGGCGAGTAGGGTTTACGTTCAAGACTAGGAGCACAAGCGAGGATTACAGTTAGTGAAGTCAAATCCAACTTCAGTTGCAAGTTGTCAAGCGAGGATTACAGTTACAATGGATAAATTAGGGTACATTGTTATAACCAAAGTTGTCCTTGAACACTCTCATGTGGTTAGCCCCTCTCGTGTAAGATCTTTGAAAGCAAATCAGGTAATCAACATGCATGTTAAACAAGTAATTGACATAAATGAGAATGTTGATGTGACGACAAATCAGACTTATCAAAGTCTTGGGCAGTCAGCTGACAGGTATGAAGATTATGTGTTATATACCAATGGGTTTTTTGTTATTTATTAGATGGGTTATTAACATCATTTAAAATGAGTTTTTATGATGTAAGAAGAAGTTGGATTCAATGAGAAAGACCTTAGGGATTATGTGCTAAAAAATATCAGAACGATTGAGAAAGAATGGGACGTTGTTGAATGTTTGATGGGTTAGTTTACTAGGATGACAGAGCAAAACATGAATTTCTTTTACAATGTGATGTTGGATGAACAGAGAAGGATAAAACATGTGTTTTAGGAGGATGCTCGTAGCCGAGTTGTAAGTCAATTTTTGGTGATGTTGTTTGCTTTAACACTACGTACCAAACGACCATGTACGACATGCCATTTGCCACTTTTGTGGGGGTGAATCACCATGGACAGTCGGTGCTTCTTGGTTGTGCGCTAGGGTGTGAGGAGATAGACGCATTTGTATGGCTATTCAAGACATGGACGAGGTGCATGAGTGAGATTCCACCATTGGGAATCATCACAAGTCAGTGCAAAACAATGAAAAAATGCGATAAAGGAAGCTTTATCAAACACCCGCCATAGGTAGTGCATATAGCACATTATGAAAAAAATACCTCAAAAGTTTGGAGGATATCGTTATCATAAGGAGATATCTTCTGAGACGTCACAGATAGTGTGGCAGTCCATGACCGTGTATGATTTCGAAAGCAAATGGGATGAATTTTTTGAAAGACACCAAATGAGAGAAAACAAATGGTTGAAAAGTATGAATTTCATTTCACATGGGTTTTTATGGTGTACAATATGTATACATTTCTTTGCATTAGATGAGTTTTTTCTAATTTTGTTTTTATGCATGTAGGTTTGTTTGAGGAACGTCACAAGTGGGTTCCAGCTCTTATGAAAAGTTAGTTTTGGGCTGGTATGAGTAGCACACAGCGAAGCGAGGAGATGCATGCGTTTATGAAGAAATATTTGACTCTGATGAGCAACCTCGAGCAATCTGTAAGGCAATTCGACAATTGTTTTGCTTGGAAGCCAATAAGGAACGGGAGGTCGATGATGGTGATTTCCATACTGTTGTGCCATATGCTACTATTTCGCCCATTGAAAAACAATTCAAGATTGAGTACACACGACCAAAGTTTGCTGAGGTTCAGAACGAGTTTCGGGCTAAGGCTTATTGCGCAACAAGGGAGACGAAGATCGATGATAAGAAGCTTGTGTAAGAGGTTGCTGAAGAAGTTGACTCAAACGACAGAGGCGAAGATCATGTGTTCAAGGTATTGTATGACACATCATCGTTTCATGTTTGGTGTGAGTGTTTGCTTTTTAAATTTCATGGAATTATTTGTTGGCACTCGCTATGTGTGTTGCACAGGAATAAAGTAAGGAAAATGCAAGAAACATATGTATTGTCAAGGTGGAGCAAGAATGTAAGTAGGGTGCACTGAAGGATCAAGTGCAGCCACGATTCAACCCGTTTGGAGCCGGAGGTTAAGCGGTACGGTAGCATGTGTAGGAAATTCTATAACCTTGTAGATGTTGCATTTACTAGTGTGGAGCTTACAGACACAATTAATCACGCTTTAGACGCAACATGGAGTAGGATTAGGGAACAAAGAGGTTGGACCCATTGTACAACGGCAGGGAGAAATTAGGGGCAGTCAATTGTCGGGGACATACAGTAAGTTTTTTGGTTGCAAAGACGATTGAATATTTGTTGTTTATATGTATTTTTTAAGATATCAGCATGGTTGATTGGTGGTGTAGTTATTTACATGTATTATATGTATTTTTTATTTATGGTAGCATTTTCTTTTTCGTTGCAGGCTGATGCATTTCTCAGCCCCCCACACGTACAAAGGAAAGGACGTAGACACTTGAAGAGAGTTCAGTCATTGTTGTCCAAGAACGTTGGAAACTCAAAAAAGAGAAATCGAGATGACCAAACACTAATGCCACTGCAAGCATGTCGTGGGGATAATCATATACGAAATATGGATGCCCAACCACTAAATTCTTGTTATGTCTCTGCCCTCCAAGTGCTGATGTGAAGGGGGATGACTTTTTGGATGGTTGGTAGTTGGGAGACATTTTGAGTTGACCTTGGAACATGTTTTTTATTTTATTTTTTGGATGTGGTTTTGAGTGTGTAAAAGTGATGTTTTTTTTGTTGATGACACGCGTAGGACTTTCGTTGTTGTTATTAGTTTTTGCAAATGTACTTATTAAGGTTGGCGGTATATCATGTCAAAAAATATTTTCAATTGAAAATTAGTGTTTTTTTTGTTAATGCCAAATTAAGGTCTGACTGAAGAGAATTAATCAGATGTATATTACATGAATGTATTTGCTCAATTATATTGACAAACGATATCATATAGGTATCGAACAAACGTGTTTAAAAAACACATATTAGTTTAACTAAATAATCCACACTAAAAAAAGGAAAAAACTCATGCAAATAACTAGAAGATCAACATTAAGCTCTAATGTAATACAATGTACATATAGCACTACTATAAGTGATGTGTATCATAAGAAGTTACAAAATGTATTCAATGATTTGCTATTTTTTTTACTTTACTTTGCTGAATTTTTCTTAACCAAACCTTAACATCCAATTTTCCCTGCTTTCCCATCAAAAGGATGATGGACATATATATATAGTAGACCGGCTAAATCTTCAGGTACCATACACCTGTCATTTGGCAACAGACATAAAGTGTGGCAAAAAACATTCATAAATTTAGCCACTTATTTAAACATCTAGTGATTCTTTGTTGTTGTGACTAATGATCAATGTATAGTACAAACGATATAATATAGGTATTTAACCAACATGTTTAAAAAAATGATATTAGTTTAACTAAATAACCCATATTAATATAGGAAAAAATCGATGCAAATAGATGGAAGATCAACATTAAGTTTATTCCAGTGTAAATGGATGGAAAACTCAAGGTAATATGCATAAATAATTCATTTAATTTTTTTCCCCTAAAATCAACATATATACAAAGCAAATTTTACATGGAAGATAATAATTCAATAAAAACATAAGGAAAATGATATAACAACTAAAATAATATAACAACTAAATAACTCATTTAACATTTTCCTAAAATCGACATAAATAAATCATCTTAGACAGAATTATAATTCAAGGAAATCGTAAGGAAAATAATATAACAACTAACAAATGATCCTTTTAACATGTTAAAATAATCCATATAACGGTTCAAAGTAACCCATTGAATGTCTGCGTAAGAAACTTATAATGATCGATGTCATCAAGATAAGAAATTTATGTGAAATAACCCCTAATGTAATTAAAGATCTTTGAAAACCACAAAATATTAAAATAAAAAGAAATCATTCCCCCTCGAACGACTTAGTCCTCTGCTTGGTCTTTTTACCACATTCCTCTAGTTCAACTGTTGACATGTTTGCCTACGGACTCCTAAGTTACATGATGAGTTTTCTTTCACGTTTCCTTTGATAAGTGGCTGACGAGTGTTCTTCAATTTTTTTCTTTGCAAAATGCAACACCAGGAAGTTGCTAGCGTTTTGTTATGTGAGGAGTAGACATGGATCAAATCCTTTCTCATTTGTGCGCATGCCTTCTCGGGTGAGGAAAAAAAAACAACAAAAGAAATTAAGAAAAATATTTAGTTCTGAATGTTGATTTTCTAAGAAAAGTTTTTAGGAGTAGATCATACATCATCCCACTTTTCGAAATGCACTGTAGGAATCCATATTTCCATACACTTGATGACAAACAAGCCGCAATCAAAGCTGAAAATTAATGTGGATAATAAAGATATCAGGTAAAGTTATTTTTACTTGTCATATGTGAGTTGAAAATGTTATTTAAAGCCATGGTTGATTAACTCATGTGTTTGGCTGCCCTGGAAGATTTATATATTGAATCTTGGGCACCCCATTGAGATTCATAGGGGATGTGTCACAGATGCGCAATATGTCCAGTACAAATGTCATCTAATCAAATGAAAGTTTCAAATTGTTAAATTTGATAATATGCACAAATAGAGTAAAATGTTGGCATAAATATAATTATATTACCGCATAGGTGTCAATCCGCCCACGATCGTTCGACGGGCATGATGTATGCATTAGATCTAGGACGTAGTGTGATACCCCGTATCACAGTATTCCTTAGGAATGACTCTGTAGGACCCGACAGGACGTATCGGAATGCGTCTTTGTCTTGCCGCCAACGAGCTGCTCGCTAGCGAGTGGGTGGTCGCTAGCGACCATGAGTTAGTCGCTAGCGACATGAACGAGTCTCACATCGCTCAGAGTATATATGTAGAGGTTCTGAACGCTGCACTTGCATGTAAGACGACGAGTATGGATGCCCAGGCCAGAGGGGAGAAGAAAGGGAGAAGAAAGCAAGGCACACAGGTTCCTTCTCGAGCGGAGTAGCCCCAGCTCGCAGTCAGCAGCAGCAGCAGTCCCAGGGGTACCAGCCGGTGAGGGTCATCTCCTTAGCACCGCTCCGGTTCGTCCTGCAGCTTCCCAAGCTAGAGCCAGAGCAGAGTCAGTCAGCCGACAGTGTCACGAGAACATGGAGGGTCAGTGTCCTCCTATTCGTAGTGCCAGACGTACAGTAACGCTCCACTCTGGGGTTTTCCGCAAGGGGACCAGAGGATGTTATTACTGTGGTCAGGAGGGTCACAGGATCAAGGAGTGCCCTATACTTCAGCCAGCACCCAACGAGGGGTCAGTTCAGGTAGCCGCGCAAGGAGTATGTCAGTTTAGAGCCAGGCAGGATCGCCCAAACCTTCTGGCAGAGGTGGTGGCGGTGGGAAATCAGATAGCAGGGGACCTGACAGTGGAGGACAGCCCTGTATCTTTGTGCTTACGCGTCAGGAAGCTCAAACAGCCAACCTCAATCTCACAGGTAACGTTTTGGTTAAGGATTGTGAAGTTCTAGCCTTGTCGATCCATAGCAGCAATAATGCGTTTGTTAGCTTTATGTTCAGATGGAATTTGGGGACCAAACATACTGAAATGAACACATCTATTGAGTAACTAGGAAAATAGAGGAAATATTTTATAAATAATAGTAATATAATTTTATGAGTTTAATTATGATACACTGATAGTGTAAAAAATTTTACACTGACATCCAATCATATCTGTTGATTTGTGTGAATTTTTAGTTAGTGGATGATTGAGTTAAAGACTTTTGCTGATATGTCAATCCATGATTGGATATCAGTGTAACATTATTTTATACTGACATATGATTGAAATTAAACTCATAATTTTATAATAAAATTAAATATTTTTAAAAATTTACTAGTATTTTTTAAATGAAAATAATATAATTTTATCATAAAAATAAAAAAAAATGAAAATTAAAAAAAAATTCAACTGATATATTTAGAATTTTATAAGAAAATTAAAAATAATAATTAAACAAATAAACAAAAGGAGAAAAAGGAAAAAGGGTAGTAGAAGCAGAAGTGTGCCCAAGAAACGCAGCGACGCAGGGCAGCCGAGAAGAAGGAGGGTTTCCGATCACACACGTGCGTTGGTTTCTTTCTTTCTTTCTACTTTCTCAATTCTCAGTTCTCACATTCAAATCAACGAAACGAAACTACTCTTTTCAACTCTAACTTTGCTGCTTCTTCTTCCTCCTTCCATTTTCTAGTCTCATAGTAATATCATTCATTCATTCTGTTGTGTTTTGCTGAAGCG